>CM060901.1:927662392-928970249 GCA_030737815.1 Allium fistulosum
CACTGCGACGACTCTTGCATATGCTCGTATGTCGACTGTCCAACATAGCCGAATTGTTGTTCTCCTTCGTGCCAAACCGGCCATTCAGCGTGAGTTTCTCCGCTGGTGCATTGATGCTCTACCTCGGGCCAAGCAGGCCATCCAGCCGTAGTTTCGCCACCGGGATGTTGTGAAGCCTCCCCCTCTACATGTGCCTCCTCCCATTGGCCTTGTCCACCCGCTAGTGTGGTATGTGTCTCCTCTGTACAACGCGGTGGCTCTTCTACAATGCGCAGCGGCTTGGTCGGCCTTCTTAGCTTGTTCCGACCCAAAATCGTGTCAAGTATTCGTCGTAGGTCAATGCACTTGCTTCTGACCTTGTCGGGCTCCATATGACTTTCTTCTATTTCGCCCACCACATCCAAAGCGCTGTATATTCCGCTTACCTAAACCATAAATCATAACAATGCATCAATATGACATAAAAATTGAACTATACAAAATTTGAAATTACAACACTTACCACATCACGTTCTAGAGGAGCACGGGGAGTGTACGCAACCAACTTCCTTGCCGACTTTTTAAGGATATAACGACGAGTAATTCGCCAATACCAATACTCGTACTCGCTCAAAGGTGTCGGAGGGTCGCGTGCTTGTTCGGCACGATCAATTCTTGATTCCCAAATAGCAATACTTTCTTGCAAAAATGCCATCCAGCTAGTGGGTTCTGGGTCAAGGGGGGCGACAGGATCAGGAATGTGCTGATAATCAAAGGAAAACTGTCTCATCACCCGATCGGGTGCATACAACTCAAAGTCCAGAAATAGAATCAGTCGGCTCTTAGCAATCCAACCGGCGAACGAATACTCAATATCCGGATGTCCAAATTTATACACTAATGAATATGGTTCCCATGTAACCGCATCATCCGCCATCAAATCCAACTCATTACGGTAAAACTGTACATTTCTTGGCGTCTCACGCCAACTCCTAGCATAGTTCCACCTAGCCCCGAATGGAAGATACGGATCTAAGTCGGTAGGAATTCTAATAGACGGCCGTCCAATGGCAATATGCGACCACGACCATAGTTGCAACAACATTGCAGAACCCCCTAAAACTTTTCGACGTTGCAAGGCAACGTTCGATAACTCACTATACAAATAGCATAGAACAGCACTACCCCAAGAATGATAACCACAGTCAGCCAAATTATCCAAAAATGGTAAAAATTTCAAACTTAATCTCCCTTTTTAATGATCGGGAAATAATCGGCAACTCAAAAAATACAATATCACGGCACGAGTGCGGCGAAGTATATCTAAATCAGTCTCCCCTTCGAGTAGTGGTTCAGAAAATTCGCTTTTAAACCAAGTCATTGACAAATCACTTTTAGACTTAACCGCCTCTCTTGGCGGAAAAATACCAAGCAAGTCATGAGCCAATTCGATGTAATCGATATCTAAATTTTGCACACATACCGGACGACCGTCTCCTTTAAGACCGAAAAGAAAATGCACATCCGCTAGAGTCACTGTCATCTCCCCGACTCTCATATGAAACGTATTTGTTTCCGGCCTCCATCTATCGCATAAAGCGGTAAGAAGGTGATGATCGAGATGAATGTAGTCGATTTGCATAGCTTTCCAAAATCTAGAGATTCGTAGATTCGGCTCCAATCTTGGATCTTTAAAATCGATGTCCTTGAGCTTGCTCGAATGATCGCATATCTTCACAGTTTCAACACCCTGCAATATATAAACAAATTATAATTAGGACTTCATATTTGACTTCCCCGGTTTACCAATATCAAACATTTACCTCCATTAATGTGTCGTTTTGGCTCCTATGGTGTTCTTGAAGATAGAGAACACTTCTATCTTCGGGCCCAGGAGACAATTCTACAAACAACAACAACCGTTTATCAATACAAAAACAATGTACAAAGTTAGGGTTTTTGCTATATTACTACTTCAAATCCTTTTGCATTGTCATCAAAGAAACCAACAATGTGAGTACATTCACATCAACATCATCAACACTACCTCTTCCACATACAACAACAATCATTTCTAAAGTAGTATCTTAATTTTCAAAAAAAGGAATTATAATTACCTCTAATCAACGTAGATGAAGAGCTAGCTTCCATTTTATGGGCAATAGAGTGTTTGTTTGAAGAAATAGATGACGAAAAATGGTTTTGACTTAAGATATTTGGATTTGAAATGGGTTTGAAGTTGGAAATGGGGAGGGTTTTTGGAAGAAAGGGGTAGGGTTGAGGAATGACCCAGAATCAGCTCTCTGTCCTTTTGATGCCCGAAAAAGAGCTCGCGCATTCCATATTTGCGCAAGCTTAAAAATATAGCTTGCGCAAATATGGAATGCGCAAGCTTTAAGTATAAAAAAAATTGGCTTTGCGCATTCCATTTTTGCGCATGTACAAAAGAAAACCAGGCCTATTTTGCTAATTAGTTTTTGATGATGCTTATTTTGATATTTTGTTTTTCTGCAAAGCCTTGATCAAAAAATTGTCCTCTTGTTTATAATAGTATATAAAGTTGTTCATATTTTATACGTATAGTATAAGTATGTTTTGTATCTGCCACACGTGTATATGGGTAGCTTTTCTCTCCCATTATATACTTATAAGGGCACTATATATGTGCTTACCGCATGTGTGTCTTATTTTCTGGTTATATATATTTGTTATAAGTACAATCTGCATGTTGTTTATAGTTTGGATATATATATTATACATTTGTTTAAAATATAATCTACATAATTGTCCTTGGTCTGCGCATATGTGTGTGTGTGTGTGTATATATGCTTTGTTACTTATATATATATATATGGTTGTATATTTGTTTATATATTAGTAAATATATATATGTATATATATGAGTCGTATGTTGTTGTTTAGATTCACCCGCGACATCATCATTTTATATTGCCTGAGAAGCAAGTTATATGTATATATTTACCTGGTTTGCATATTATGTTGAAGCATGCATATATTGAAGGCAGTCTTCATTTTTTTTATGTACGTACATTTGTTTCATATATGAATAGTCTGCATATTTTTCTATGTACTTACATTTATTTTCATATATGAGTTGTCTTCATATATTATATGAAAGTTTTTGAAAGATAATATATTTGTTTATCAAATATTGATTTTTAAATGTATATGATGATTTTTTTATGTGTGTTTAACTCGAATGTTGATTTTTTTTTAACCATGATATATGGGTATTTTGATTTAAAATGAGGTTTTTAAAATAATATGTTTGGAAAGTTTCATTTATAAGTTAGTTTTGAAAATATAAATTAAATCTTATTATTAAATTTTACTTAAATTTTATTATTTTCGAACAAATGAGGTTTAACATAAATAAATTTAATAATAAGATTTAATAAATTTTAATTTAATTAGTATATAATATGTTTAAGTATTTATTTAAAAATTTATATTAATATTTTAAAAATAGATTTTAATAACTTTAATAATGGAGGTTGGGAAGATAGATTATTGTTGACCTGGAATTTAAATTGGTTAATAATTGAATTTAAATAAGAGTTGATTGAACTTATAAATTTTGAGATTTCGAAAGATACGATTCATAACTTGATTTGATAAAGATGATTAAATGAATATCCTCAACTTTAAATAAATATGAGATTGAATAGTTAATATTGATGTAAAATCTATAAATTGTGATTCAAACAAATTGTTATTGACATGACTAAGTGAAAATATCTTTCAAATTGAAATAAATTAAAGTAAAATGTTGCAATATAAATGAAATTTATATTGTAAATGTTTGAATATTTAAACTTGAACCTTTGAACTTTAAATTGAAATGGTATACATAAACTACTTAATATATAATTATTTTAATATATATATATATATTAGTATATAAACGAAAGTAGAAAGTGTTATAATTTACAAAGTGTTATGATTTCAAAAGTTTTATAATTTCCAAAGTGTTATAATTTTCGAAGTGTTATGATTTCAAAAGTGTTATAATTTCCGAAATGTTATAATTTCTAAAGTGTTATGATTTCAAAAGTGTTATAATTTCCAAAGCGTTATGATTTCAAAAGTTTTATGATTTTGAAAGGGTTATAATTTTGAAAGGGTTTCGATTCTGGAAATGTACTATTCCTGCATTATTTAAATGATTTTATGTTAAAAAAGATTCTTATTGCACATTTTGATATGGTACTGAATATTGTTATTTATAAATAGGATGCAGCTAAAACTATAAAAAGAAACCATAACGCTTAAAAAATGTCATAGTTATTTAACAGCCTGAATATCTGCTAATAATCTATCAATATTACAAGTACATGACATAAAAAGCGTTATGGTATCATAATAAGCGCTATAAAAAATGTTAACAGGTCCATAAATGCTATAACCAAATTTATCATAACAGAGTATAAGCACTATCGTTGCTAAATGTTTTATAGCGGTTTATCAGTGTTATGTAATGTCCAGCATCTACATTAACATGTCAATGTACAACGCTTATAATCCGCTATTAACATGTTTTATAGCGGATTATTAGTGCTATCGAAGAGAAAAGGAAGCAGATGATTTGCGCTATAATATGTAAACTTTTTATAGCGGTTGTTTTTGTGCTATGAATTGTACACTATTTTTTATAACATGTTGTTATAAAGCGTTTATCAAACAGCTATTATAGGCTTTAATAGCATTTTTCCTGTGCTATCGTAGGGTCCTTTTGTTGTAGTGCCAAGTGATCAAACAGTCATCGGTACTAAGTGGGTCTTCAAAAATAAAGCTAATGAACAAGGAAATATAACTAGGAATAAAGCTAGATTAGTTGCACAAGGATATAATCAAGAAGAAGGAATTGACTATGAAGAAACGTTTGCTCTAGTCGCATGACTAGAAACAATTCGTATCTTACTGGCCTTTGCATGTTTCATAATTTTAAAATTTATCAAATGGATGTTAAAAGTGCATTTTTAAATGGATATCTAAAAGAAAATGTTTTTGTTGAACAAACTCCTCTATTTTCACATGAAAAAATTCCAGACCATGTCTATAAACTTAAGAAAGCACTATACGGTCTAAAACAAGCACCCTGTGCTTGGTATGAATGTCTTAAAAGCTATCTTATAGATTCTGGTTTTGAAATTAGGAAGGTTGATCAAACTCTTTTTATTAAACGAACTAAAAAAGATATTTTAATTATTCAAATTTATGTTGATGATATTATTTTTGGTTCTACAAATGATAAATTATGTCAGGAATTTTCTAACATAATGACCAAAGAATTTGAAATGTCACATATGGGAGAATTATCTTATTTTCCTGGGCTACAAATTAAACAATTAGATAATGGAATTTTTATTAATCAAGAAAAATATTGTAATAATCTAATTAAACGCTTTGGTATGGAAAATACTTCTGCCAAACCAACTCCAATGAGTACAACAATACATCTCGATAGAGATGAAGGTGGCAAGAGTGTTGACCAAAAATTATATCAAAGTATAATTGGATCATTACTTTATCTAACTGCTAGTAGACCTAACATAATGATGAGTGTTTTTTTATATGCTCGATTTCAAGAAAATCCTAAAGAATCGCATATGCGAGCGGTGAAACGAATATTACGTTATCTAAGCAAAACCAAAGATTTCAGACTTTTCTATCTAAAGATTAGTTACCCCTAACCCTCCCTCATCTTTCGATTTACTAACCAAATCCCAATTGATGAGACACTTTAAACTACTACTGGGGTTATCCACAGCACATAGAAAGTCTCTTCAAATCTTATCTATTTTATCGATTACGCATTTTGGAAAGAGATAAAATGACATCCAATAAATGGGTAGTGATGATAAAATAGAGTGGATTAGAACTACTCTGCATGCCCTTGATAAAAATTTGCCATTCCATTACTCGGTCTTTTGTTAATTCTACCGATGATTGCTGACCAATCATCAATCTAAGTTTAGTTGGTCTTATTAAGAACACTAAGTAATCAATGGGAAAGTTCATTGTGTTACAGTTTAAAGTGGTGGCAACCTGACTCTCTATGTTACAAACCTTATTTATCACCAAAGTTGAACTTTTATCAAAGTTAATTTTTAGGCCCGATAGTAATTCAAAGCTTTATAAAATAAACTAAGAGCTATGATATGATGAGGCAAAGGCGAAGAAAAGAGCATGGTGTCATCAGCGTAATGGACGGTGGAGAGACCATGACTAGTAACGTCATTTCCAATCGTACCTAAAATTCCATTACTAGCATCTAGCTTAATAATTCTCACAAAAACGTCAACCGCTAAGTTGAACAAAAGTGGTGACAGAGGGTCAACTTGCCTGAGCCCACGTTTTGATTGGATTTTATTACCGAGAATACCGTTAATCATAGTACTAAAATTACTGGTCCCAAGGAGAGTCATAATCCATTTTACCTATTTTATGCTAAAGCCTCTAGCCAGTAATAAATTGTTAAGGAACATCTAGTCCAAAGAATCAAAAGATTTGGCAAAGTCTAGTTTTAAAAGCCCGCATGTGAAATTATTTTTACAACAGAAGTTAATGAGCTCTTGAATAACCACAACCCCATCTGTGATATTTCTACCCTTTATAAAAGCAGTTTGTAGATTGTCGATTAAATCATTCATTTTGGAACTAAGTCTATTTGCTAATGCTTTAGAAATAATTTTAAAGGAGCAATTTAGAAGCGAAATAGGTCAAAAACCTTTGAATTCATTCACACCAACTTTCTTGTGTAATATAATTATGTTGGAAAAATTAAACGTACCTAATTACAGAGTACCATAATAGAATTCATTAACTATTTGAATAAGATCAGGTTTTAAAACTGACCAAAAAATTTATAAGACAAAACAGGAAACCCATTGGGACCCATCGCCTTATCGCATGCCATATTGATAATGGCCTTAAAAATTTCTACCTCAAGAAATGGGAATCCAAACCATCTAAGATAATCCTGGTATCAACAGGATATAGGACATCCCAATTAGCTCTAATTCTATGGCTAGTTCTAGATACAAAAATATCTTTATAATATTTAGTGAAAGTCTCAATTAATCCTTTTTGATCAAAAATTTTGACCTTATTGATAATAATAGAGTTAATGGTATTACTACGCATTCTACCATTAGCAACTTTATGAAGAAATGGTATTCTTATCACCATCGTCCATTCATTGGACTCTGGCTTTTTGTTTCACGCATAATTTCCTCCTGAGTTAAAATTTTATTCATTTCCACCTTTAAGTTTGAAAGGACATTTTTCTCCGATAAGTTCAAGGTTCAAGTTCCTTCAATTTTATTTAAGTTTAGAATCTTTAAAGAGTAAATTTTCTTTTTTGCGTCTAATATTCCCAAAAGTGTCATTACTCCATTTTTTAAGAAAGATTCTTAAAACTCTAAGCTTGGTTGCAAATATCTTGGCAATATTTCCTGAAAATTAAGAATTATAAAATCTCATGGAAATCCATTTGTTTTTAATTATATTCATAAAGTTATTTTTTAATAAAACGCCTTTTCAAATCTAAAAATATTTTGAATGTCGCAAAGGTTATCAGAAGAAAGAACGATTAGACAATGGTCAGAATAAAAACTTGGGAGACCAACGACCTTACAGATTGGGAATTTATCTTCAATCTCATCGTTGATGAAGAAATTATCCAACAACCATCGATGGGACCTCTCTAGAATTCAACCAGGTAAAATGTATGTTAGTCAATGGTAACTCAATCCAATTACCATCAATGATAAACTGATCGAACTCTTCCATAGCATTAAAGTCTCCCGCTCTCCTAAAAATCTAGCAACATTGAAGTCACTCCATGGAACCTAAGGGCCTGGGGCGAGTACTCTTCAAGCGAGGCATTTGTGCTAAAGGTCCTTGCGGTCTAACTTGAAGTAGGGCCCATGAATGTTAGAAACACTAAGAATCGAATTATCGAAAATGTCTAAAAAAATAAGGTGTAACGAGTGAACATTAATATTTTTTTCTAAAAGGTGACTGCAACTATCACGCTAACCCACCAATAACCCCCCGAGCTGCCCCTAACCGGGAGATAAACCTAGTGACTAAAGTGAAAACCTCCTAGACTCTTATAAAAATGGTAACTAGGATATTCAATTTTGGTTTTTGGTAAAAGAGCGATATCAATTTTGTTATCTTTAAGAAAGGATATAATTTGATTACATTTGTCTACAATGTGAAGACCTCTAACATTCCAACGGATGTATCTCATGGCCTAAAAGATTATGCCCTCTCAAGCTCCCTACACCTAATGAACTCAGAATCGATATGAAAGTCATCAAAGGAGAAGCCTGCACTAGAAGCTAAAAGGCGTAGAGCTTGGGTAGATAAAGAACTCAGGGCACATGGATTGTAAGTACTACCTAAAAGAGGGTCTATACCTGAGCCTGAATCGACCGTGTTGCCTTTAGCACCCTAGCTAGGGTAAGCATCTACCATGCCATAAGTAGAAATATCTCTAGAGCCCCTCAACCTTGCACTCCTTCTATCAGTGCCACTAGAAGCTGCTTTATTCTTACCTCTACAACTCCTCCTATAGCCATTTAAATGAATGAAGGTCCTAGTCCACATGCACCAATGCCAAATGATACAGAAACCAATCCAGCTCTATAAGGAATTAATACCATGCACACTGATTCTACCCCTGAATCATTACCAACAATCTCCTCGCTAGCAACGACCACTCCTTGAGATTTAGCAGTTTTTCCATCTACCTTCTCTCTTGCACCATCCAAACTTACTTCCGAAGCATACCCACCCACTTCTGGATTAGCCTCTCTAATAGCACACTCTACCGTAGCCTCCGACATTTCTGCGAGGCTAACCCCACCAACGACGTTGCCATCCTTTTCATCCCCACCCAGTGCCTCCTCAACAGGTTCTGGCAAGATACATGCATCTACCCAAGCTTGAACTATAGATGCATGTATTTTTGATTCACTTGGTGCAGTATAATCAAATTGGGCAGAGTAAAGTTGGGCTTCAAATTCATTATTAGGAAACCATGCATTTTCAACACCAAAAGAAATATCACCAATAGCCAGTCTATTCTCCACTTCGAAAGTTTGAACATATACAATCGATGCACGACACGCTTATCTTCATGCACATTATATGAATCACTCAAATATTTTGTAGCACCAACTTCATAACTACCTATCACAACACAGTCTTCATCATGCGCATGATCTAGATCATTAAGTGATACAACATCTTCATCCTCCGCAACTTTTTCTGTTACATCATGTTTATCCTGTTCTGAGTCACCCTCAACTATCTCTGTAACAACAACTCCAAACTTGATGTAGCACTGTACAAAATAGTCCTCCGAAAAAGCATCTCCAGCAGTAAGCTCAAACTTCGATTCAAGTGCCACGACCTCCACCTCATACTTAAAAACTCCCTTCAGTAAACAGAATCATCTGTAGTCTCGACTTCACCATCCCCTGTCTACCCTACCAGCATATCTAGCTTTTCACCTGCGTTAACTACCTCTGGGGATGTCGAACCAAACTTTAGAATAACATCGCTGACATCCACATCTATATCCTCACTTAGACGAACATCACCTATGATCTCGTCTCTCGAGACTTCATTTTCGTTCTTATCACGAGAGATTGCAACTCCACCATCAACCATAGACTATGTCTTACTTTTACTCTCAGTCATCTTTGCACGGTATGGCTTTAATCCAATAACGTTCAAGCATCTAGCCATGCCGACTTCTTCTGTTCCAGCCTTACCCTCACTCAAATCGACAAAGACATCCTCCTGAACATCATTTAGAGGGCCAAAACTGTTGTGCAGTGATAATTTTAAACCACACTTTAATGCTTCTGTAGAATGTTGCGGCTTTGTATAGTCATGAGCAGTTATGATATGATCTTCCGTAATTTGTTCTAGCATTATACAATCGAAGCAGGTTTTCTTTTCATATTCTGACCAACTCTCACTTTCAGATACGGTAGGTATATTGTAATATCCCTCACTCTGAGGCCCGAAACTAACTGCTATAGATATTGCAGTTATCCATAGTTATTAATTCTCGACGACAAAATATGGCTATGTTAATCATATCAATAATCATAAGCACATGAATATGAAAAAATTTCAATACAGTTTAATAGCAAATTTTCATATCTCATTTCACAAATGATATTGCATATTCATTACATAATCTCATTCGCAAACACACGTTCAGAGAAATTATAATTATTACAAAATACTCCAAGCAAGACATATGAAGATGCCCCTTTGGTTGATCAGAGTCAAATACTTGGCAATTATACAACTCTTCCATTACATCCAAATATACAAACTTAAACAACATAGCGGATTAGAATAGAACTCCTACATAGCTAGATTGCCTCTTGCACGTCTCCAGAAGCTTATTCTTCCTACTAAGAAAACTAAAAAACCCATACTCTCAAGCTACTCAAATTAATTTTGAGCACCCAAGAGTTTAATGGGAAAACATAAACTTCAAGTCAGAAAGAAAGCCTGTTGTGAATAATAACCAACCATCTCAAATCAATATATATCTAGTGAGATTATGCCGCTGAGTGGAACGGGTTTTCCCCTCACTTATAGCTTTACCAAAAAACATTAACCATATACTGTGCTTCTGCATCCACAATGGTTAAAACATAATAGTATATGATGATATGCAAGAATTCAATGTACCGTGGATCACTCATCCCAATTTATCTGACTATCTGTCCAAATTTGTAGTTCTTCTAAGGTCACTATGAACCTATTAGTTTTCATAGGTTGACTAATAATCTATCTCAATTCTTAGGGACAATCTGTCCAACTTTGTAGGTTTCATCGGATCACTATGAACCAACTGATTTCTACCAATACTTTCCAATCATAGTTTTCGTGGGCTTACTATGAACCTATTGGATTCTCCAATAACATCTCTTAAATCATAGTTTTCATGGGATCACTATGAACCTATTAATTTCTATTAATAATGTCATCCGGACATAGTTTCATTAGATCACTAGAAACCTATTGGACCATTCCAATAACATTTCTCATGACATATTTTTTATGGGATGACTATGACCCAATTGGACCTTTCCAATAACCTGTCTGAATCAATAATCTTTTAATCAAATCCGGGCATCATATACTTCTGATCTACCTAATCTCCTAGATGTAATTCTACTCACTTGGGAGTTACTTCTGTTTATACTCACTACTGGATCAACCTAGCTGGTTATTCTACCCCATAACACACCAATATGCAATTATGGGTTATAAATGATGTGAGTATGATTATAACAACATGCATAATAACTGATCAAATAAACATAAGAACATATAACATCCATCATTCAATATGTTCAATTAATAATCTTTTTATGTCTCATAATTACTTAATCTTAAATAATATCTTCTTTGGAAATTTTAACTCAAAGCTTGGGCTATTTCATAATTAAAATCCTTGAAAACCAGTTTCATATATGATTAATTCCTTTTAAATCATATTCAAAACAAGGAAACTATTAGCCCTTTAAATAGTTTAAAATAAATCAATGTTGACGGCAATGATGATGTCGACATAAACGCTTAAGGCTCTCCACCCTTAATAAAATAGAGTTTAACTTACCAAGCATTAACCTATATCCACCTTCATCTGGGTCGAAGACAAAAACTTAAAACCTTTTATAAGTTATATGGCTCATTGCCATAGATATAGGGTCGTCGATCCTTTAAGACTTAGGCATCATCGCCCTTGTTAAAACATAGTTTAATTTAAACAAAACAAGCCTCATCGACATTCAAAAGATAAAGTGTGACGTTGTAACATCCCACTATTTTGGAACATTCAAATCAACAATAAATCCACACATGTCGGACTCGAATACTTAAAAACAATGGATTGTTAAGAAAAATTGGAGCAAATAAAATCAAACACAGAATCACAGACACAGAATATCAGAATAACTCGCAGTGGAAATAAAATACCATAGTAGTTCATAAAGCTACTACATAAATAATCTCAAAACAGATACAAAATATCATAGTCTGAAAAGCAAATACAACAGAAGTCTGAGTACATAAGTCACTAATACATAAACACAGCTGAATAGGAAATAACCGAAATGGAATGGATGACAGATAGATAAATAAGCTCCAGCAAATCTCTAGCTCCAGAAGGTGAATTAGAGTTATGATACTCAGGCTGACCCGAGCGTAAAGCAAAACACAAAACACTCAAGTCAGGACATACATACTTATACAATGTAAACCAACTCAAGTGAACTGTAATAGAGATGCACGAGTAACTTAAAGGATGCCTGGGATCGCCGATCCTTTAAGGATCCGTTAAACCATCTACTATGTAGTAATGAACGCTATCATAGTAATGTCTAAAGTAAAGCAAACTATGCAAAATAATAGTGTTAATGTGACTGGGGTAGCGCAAAGTTGCAGCAATTCCCCACCTCTAGCCACGCTTTATAACATCCAACCGTTATTATAACCCGTGGTTATAAATATCAAAATGGTTTATATTTCAAATCAAAACATCATTTCCACTTCAAAACCAAATCAAAACGATATCATTTCTATTTCAAATATATATATTCATTTCTAAAAAATCAAAGCACTTTCAAAGTTATAACACTTCGAAACCAAAACACATGAAATTACACCACTTTACAAATGTTGTATTTAGAAAATCCACAACACCTTGAAAAATGTGATATTTAGAAATTACAACACTTTAAAAATGTAACCCTTATAAAATAGCATTTTGAAAATGTTACATTTTTAGAAATAGTAGCACTTTAAAAACAAAACCTTAAAACGATAGCATTTTACAAATGCTACAAATTCTATTACATTTCTACTATAACATATTTAAAACATCATATCTTATAAATTTATCATAGCTTTTTATAAAATCAAATTTTACTTCACAAAATCATTTATTTAGATATCAATTAAACTATGATTTAGTTAAATAAATTTTATTACAACATATCCATTTTTCCAAAGTTGTATCATTTCTAAGTTCATCCATTCAATTATAACAATTTCAAAACATTGTATTTTAGCATTCGCAGCACTTAGAAAACGTGATAGTATATGTATTAGCATTCGAAAATGTTGCCTTATTCAAAACAGTAGCACTCGAAAAATGATGCTGTACATATAGTGGTAATTTGAAAAACAATGCATTTCAGAAACAGTAGCACTTACAGAACGTTACTGTAAGTATAGTGTTAATTTGAAAAACACTACATTAAAACCACAACATTTCTGAAACGCTACAATTACTGTTATAAGTTTATTATAAAAATTTAAAACAATATATTTTCAACCTTTTCTCATTTTTAACTTATCAAACTTTTCCCACTTTTCAAAATTATTTATTTGGATATTACTTAACTTATAATTTTTAATAAAATAACATTTTATAATTAAATATTCAATTAAATTATGATTCATTTATTAAGTCAAATTTACATTATAATTTGCTTAACTTTTCATTTTAACAAACAAATCTTAATATTTCTTTCTCAAAAATATCCATTTCATAACTAAAATATTTTAATTACTAAGTTAAGCTTAAAATTCCAATTTAATCAAATTTTCAATTATTAAGTTAAATCAAATTTTAAATTTCAATTTAAACCATTTACCAACTTATAAAATTTTAACTTATAGAAAATCACTATTTAAATCATTTAAATCCAATTTAAGTTAAAATTTCATATTTTTACATTTAAAAATACTTAATAACTTTAGAAAAATCATTTTAAATTAACCACGGGTCTGTATAATATTTTCTAACCTAGGTCAAGTGATATGGATAATATATCATTTCAATCCGTAAAATAAAATCCCGGTTCTATCATTTCCAACCCGCAATCCCAAGTCAAATACAAATGAAAATCGCTTGAGCTTATCATTTCAGCTCATAACGATCTTCCCTTATTCTAAAATCCGTTCGGGTATGTACCATTTCAACCCATAGTGAAAGGAAACTTGCAGTGTGAGAAATAGAAAATAAAATAAACAATATAGCATATCATATGATGTCAGTGATGTAACAGGTATATAAACGGGTTATATCATTATATAATGTCAGATAACAGGCAGATGTGAACATAGCATATCAACTACTTCAATTCAAGTGGCATTGTTTCACATTTATATAAGTACGATTTGTCGAGAGTGATAAACTCACATTTGAAAGCTAGAGACGACAATTCGAGACACACGAACAAACTTCGCAAAGCACGACAAAGCACGAATAGATTTGAGTGGATGAAGAGCCAAGATCCAAGTCTTGTAAACAACAAATATACAACATATCTAAGTATATGATTGTACAAAAGAATTTAGAATTAAAAAAATCAAAATATGAACAAAGTGAAGCAAGAGGATTTAACCAACTCAAGTGGGCTCCGCCACATCACAATTGGGCTTGACCATCATCACAAATGGCTTGGCCATGACAAGATCTGAAGCAAGCATGCTCGGCTATGGTCTACAAATAGAAGGCAAAGCAATGGGATGTGAAGAGGTAGGAGTTCATGAATACAAAGAGGCAAGGTAGGTGAATGGTCATGGGGTTCAAGTGCATTGGGTTTGGCCCTAGGCTAAAGGTCTCAGCCTAGGTTCAAGCATGGTCAGGTCAGATCAGAAGTGGCGGCCAGTTGTCATGTCAGGTCATGTCGTGGCTGGAGGAGGAGGCATAGGTGGTGGTGGCCGAGACTACAAGGAGGAAAGGTGGTGATTTTAGGAGTTCGGCTAGGGGTTTATGCATGTTTGGTGATGGCTTTTGGTCAAGCAGGTCAGGGCAATGGTAGGGGGTGGTCATTAGGTGTGCTGGCCGATCAGGTGATGGTGGAGGAGGAGGTGATGGTCGGCAAGGGGTTGCTGAATGGTGGTGCCGAACCTTGCTTGCAAATAAAAGAAGAGGAAAAAGAAAAGAGAAGGGGAAGGAGGAAAACTTACTGCAAATTTTTCTCTCGGTAATGCAAATGAGAAATGAAAAGGAGGAAGTTTGTTTTGTACGTGAATAGAGAAAGAACGTTAGAAGGTGAGGAGTTTATACGTGAATAAGAAAGTGAGAAGTTGATAGTTTGTACCGCAAGAAGAAATGAACGACTAGAAAGAAAATGAAGAGGCAACCATTCAAACAAATAACTTAAGTCTTTTGAATTGCCAAGCCCAATATCAAAAGTCCAAATCCAAACAAATTCAAAACAACAAATAAAATCAAAGCCCAAACAAAATAAAAGATGGAAGATAAAATAGAAAAATGAACAATGAAAATACAGAGAAAAATTGCGTGTAAAACGCTGAATTTTATCAATTTTAAAAAGTATAAAACAGAATTTGACGAAACGAAAAGTAGAGCGAATATCAGAAACAAATACAGTTTCAAAGAAAAATATTAGAAACTAAAAATTCAAATAAAAAAATTCAACTAAAAGTCAAAGTTTGATCAAAGTTGACCAAAATATAAAATTTCCAGAAAATCATTATTTTATTATATTTGGAAAATAAAATATAAACAAAATCCAAAATTATTGGAAAAATTCCAAACTTTCCATTTAAAATGATTAAAAATCGAAGTTTCAAATAAAATTGAATTATAATATTTGTTAAAATTATGGGTTGTTACACTCTCCCCCACTCAAAACTTTTCGTCCTCGAAAAGGAAGAAGGTCGGAGTATAGAAACAACTAGAAAGAAAAATAGGTTGAAAGGCAAGGATAAACAAGTAATTTAAAACTGTATAAATTTTAATTATAATTATTTAATATTTAATAATTTAGTTAAACCCATTTTATTATGTCCATAAATAGTCATTCGATTCAAATTTGTTAGTTCAAAAGTAAACAATATTTAAAACATTTTAGATTACTTAAAAAGGAAAAATAAATGGTCAAAATATCCTTTATATAATACTTTATCAAAATACTTTTATAACTCGATATCTTAACAAGTTTATCCTCGTTCCTGCAGACTCTGGCCATGCGTTGATCAGGCGCAAAGCTAGAACTCTCCAAGTATTAGTAGACTTGTTTCAACACCCAGTGAAAATACTGGAAAAACTTTCAAAACCGATATGGAAAGTACAATCCCAACAAATCAACCGAATCAAACCGAATCAGGGATCGCAAATACACAATGGTTATGCCTGGATCCCCCAGGAAACATCTGTACCCGTAGGCCGTCACAGCCCCTGCGAATTACGCCATGATAACAACTGTAGACTGTAGATACACAATGGTTACGCCTTGATCCCCCAGGAAACATCCATACCCGTAGGCCGTTACAGCCCCTACGGATTACGCTACAAAACGACCATAGATCGCAGATACACAATGGTTACGCCTGGATCCCCCAGGAAACATCTGTACCCGTAGGCCGTCACAGCCCTTGCGAATTACGCTATGCAGTCGAGTTCATAAGACCATGGGTAATGCCATGGAATTCGATGGACACTCGAGTATCATATCCGAAAAACCAAATCAGAGAGAATAATATCAGTAGAATGAATTCCAAATGTGGCCACAAATAGGATATCAAGCAGAAGGCACTTTCCATATCTTTACTTCGAAAATATGTATCATATAGTACCTTTTCAAATCAATTTCAAATATCATATTTATATAAAGTCCATTATATATAAGGTTTTCATTTTCAAATCGAATACTTTCCAAATCAATAGTATATCAAATCACACTTATATAGACTTCGATTATATATGATTTCGCTTTTTAAGTTGAGTACCTTTCCAAATCAATAGTTTTCGAATCAACATCATACATATACAAATCAATTTTATATAAGTTCGATAACTCCAAATCAAGTATTTAGTAACACAAAGTCCTCAATTTCAATTTGTTTCAATATCAGTTCAGTTCCAAAAAAAAATCATATACGATTTCACTAAATTATTTTCTTCCAAATTAAATATCTTCAGTTTCAAAGTTTCCAAGGTAATAGGTTTAGAAAATAATCCAGGTTTGTTTCCAAATCAACATATTTTATGTCAAACAAATTCATTTCCAAAATCATAGTATTTTCAAGGATATAATACTTTCGAACCCAAACAATTTGAAATAATAATACTTTGGAAATCATAATACTTTGAAATTCAAACTTTGGAAATCATAACACATGAAATCATAACACTTTCCCTCAAATAGTTTAGATATTAATAATAGTATATAAAATAAAATACTTTGGAAAATAAAATATTTAAATAAAATAGTAATAAGTTAAAACAATTTATATTAAAATAATTAGTATTTTTAAAATAGTTTATATTAGAAATAGTTATATTAAAAATAGTTTATATTAAAATTAATATAAAAATAGTTTTAAATATAATTTAAAATACTTTATATAATAAAAATAGTTTCCTCAAATTTCACCAATTAATTCAAATTAACATGAGTTTCAAGGTTCAAATTAACTTTAATCTCAATTCATTAATTTCAATTCAATTCAGTTCCTCGATAAACCATTTTAAATTTTATCGATTTCAAATACAGATTTGAACCACAAAATAAACCATTTCAATATATTTCAAAGCTTTATATATTCAATATTTCAAAACTAAATTTGATAATTTCATTTGTATCTCAAATTCACTTTACTATTATTTAGTTTGAAATATTTACTTAATCATTTCAATAACATCTAAATACAACCTCAATTTTCAAATTTAAATAAACAAAATAACCCATTCAAATTTATATAAATTTGAAATATGCATTTAAGTCACTTTTAATCAAATCCAAGTTATAAAAATCATATCTTTGAAATTTCAATTTTTAATAAATTTCAGGTCAAACTTATTTAAGTATAATTCTTAAATAAATATAATTTCAAATCAATCTCAAATTTATCTTTCCAACCTGAATCATTATAACTCTATATTTGAAAAAATATATATATCAAATAAATACTGGGTTTTTAAATCCCAATATATTTTCGAAATCAAATCTTTTTTCTCAAAATCAATTATTCCCCAAAAATGATTACCAAGTTTATAACCCTTCCTCTTAAAACCTTTAAACTATTTATTTTTATTTTCTTTTCTTTTCTTTTAATTTTTTTTTATTTGAAAGATCTAGTTTACGTTTTGAAATTATTATTATTATATATATATAGTTTTATAAAAGATGTTACTAAGTTAAAACATTTAAAACTAAATTTTATTCAAAACATTTCAAAACTAAATTTCATATTAGTATAATTCAAAATAGTCTTATTAATTTACTTAACAAAACAGTTTCAAACTTATTTAAATCATATTACTTCATACTTAAACATACAAAACTAAACTTATATACTTTATCAAATAATTTATACTTCCGAAATTTCTTAGCTTTAAAAATTAAACCTCGATTTGGAAGTGTTTGAACATTCAAAATAGTCGGAGAAATCAAATTTCCAGTCCAAGAGTTAAAAATCAACAACAAATCGTAAATCAATTTCAAAAGATAGGGTTAACCAAATCAAATCCAAAACTCGAGGACTGAACACCGGGCTTGTTCAAACTATTTCAAATATATATACATATATCTTTCGAATATCAAATCATACTTCGGAATTCGAAATCAAAATTGGTTTCACAAAATCAAACGCATAGCAAAGCTACTAAAGTGGCCTCTCCCCAACTCTGAAACTCGAAAATCAATGTCGATGATGCATGCACTCATCACCGAAATCATTCTCCAGCGACATAAGTGGGTTTTGGACTTCTATTTTCTTGAGAACTTCTTTGAAATTTCTTTGAAATCATTGGAACTCATTTAAAGTTATTTGAAACATTTCTTATTTGGAAAATACTTTCAAATCGTATTATTATATATTTTCAAAATCCTAAAACTAGTTTAAAAATGCCGGAGTTCAATCTCTCAAATTTCAAATTCAAAACCCTTCAGTTATAAATCATTTTTATATAAATCAATTTCTTATATAATTTCCAAAATTTCTAATCCTTTCGAAACTTCAAATTCTCGTTTTTAAAAGGTATATAATTCTTATCTGGAACATTTCACTCTTATATATAAAATATAATCATTCTTATCAAAATAATAATTTCGATATATAAACAATTTGTAAAATACAAACAAACACAAATTTTTCAAGGGATGATTCAAGAATGGATTTCAAAACAAAGATAGAGATTCAAATTAGAGCAACTCTAATCAAATAGAATTCTGATTCGAAGATAGGTTCGCACGAATATGAGATAATTAATTACAAAATAGTAGATGGACATACTTATATAAATCGCGGGCGACCTTAACTGGGTCAACCGTGACTTCAGGAATATGATCGACGCAGGATTCTAAGGCAAATCGACATTCAATCGCCAGGGATAGAGCTCGGCATAGCAAAAGATAGAAGCATCTAAACCGAGGATATAGAAATCTCCGGTGAATCAATGCCAATTGTAAGGGAGTTTCACCCCTTTACAAATCATTCAAAGATTGGTGGGATCGCTGAGTTTTATAGAGGCCATTCGAAGTGGAGTTATGGAATGCTCCAAAATCAAACGAATACAAATAGGGGAAGAGAAGAATGGATTTCAGAGCAAGTGGGAGCGTTCCAAAATTCAAAGGAATCCTAATCGATGAGAATCCTAATCAAAGAAATTACTAACAAGGTGGACAAGGAAAGGAATAAGGTCTAGAAAAATTTTGCTTTCAAAATAAGAAAATTTATATCAAAATAATATTTGAAAAAAAAATCCTTTGAAAATCATTTTATACTTTGAAAATACGTTCTCTCACAAAGAAATGATCCTGAGATTGATTTCACTCATTCTAGGGTATTTCTACCCTATCTCTAATGAGTTTTTGCTCCGCAGGTTAAAGTTTGCTTAAAACCAGAGCTTTGATACCAAATGTAACATCCCACTATTTTGGACCATTCAAATCGACAATAAATCCACACATGTCGGACTCGAATACTTCAAAACAGTGGATTGTCAAAAAAAATTGGAGCAAATAAAATCAAACGCAGAATCACAGACACAGAATATCAGAATAACTCGCAGCGGAAATAAAATACCATAGTAGTTCATGAAGCTACTACATAAATAATCTCAAAACAGATACAGCAGAAGTCTGAATACATAAGTCACTAATACATAAGCACAGCTGAATAGAAAATAACCGAAATGGAAATGGATGACAGATAGATAAATAAACTCCAGCAAATCTCTAGCTCCAGAAGGTGAATTAGAGCTGTGATACTCAGGCTGACCCGAGCGTAAAGCAAAACACAAAACACTCGAGTCGGACATACATACTTATACAATGTAAACCAACTCAAGTGAACTGTAATAGAGATGCACGAGTATCTTAAAGGATGCCTGGGATCGCCCATCCTTTAAGGATCCGTTAAACCATCTACTATGTAGTAATGAACGCTATCATAGTAATGTCTAAAGTAAAGCAAACTATGCAAAATAATAGTGTTAATGTGACTGGGGTAGCGCAAAGTTGAAGCAATTGCCTACCTCTAGCCACACTTTATAACATCCAACCGTTATTATAACCCGTGGTTATAAATTTCAAAATGGTTTATATTTCAAATCAAAACATCATTTCCACTTCAAAACCAAATCAAAACGATATCATTTCTATTTCAAATATATATATTCATTTCTAAAAAATCAAAGCACTTTCAAAGTTATAACACTTCGAAACCAAAACACTTGAAATTACACCACTTTACAAATGTTGTATTTAGAAAATCCACAACACCTTGAAAAATGTGATATTTAGAAATTACAACACTTTAAAAATGTAACCCTTATATAATAGCATTTTGAAAATGTTACATTTTTAGAAATAGTAGCACTTTTGAAACATAACCTTAGCATTTTACAAATGCTACAAATTCTATTACCTTTCTACTATAACATATTTAAAACATCATATCTTATAAATTTATCATAGCTTTTTATAAAATCAAATTTTACTTCACAAAATCATTTATTTAGATATCAATTAAACTATGATTTAGTTAAATAAATTTTATTACAACATACCCATTTTTCCAAAGTTGTATCATTTCTAAGTTCATCCATTCAATTATAACAATTTCAAAACATTGTATTTTAGCATTCGCAGCACTTAGAAAATGTGATAGTATATGTATTAGCATTCAAAAATGTTGCCATATTCAAAACAGTAGCACTCAGAAAATGCTGCTGTACATATAGTGGTAAATTGAAAAACAATGCATTTCAGAAACAGTAGCACTTACAAAACGTTACTGTTAGTATAGTGTTAATTTGAAAAACACTACATTAAAACCACAACATTTCTGAAACGCTACAATCACTATTATAAGTTTATTATAACAATTTAAAACAATATATTTTCAACTTTTTCTCATTTTTAACTTATCAAACTTTTCCCACTTTTCAAAATTATTTATTTGGATATTACTTAACTTATAATTTTTAATAAACTACCATTTTATAATTAAATATTCAATTAAATTATGATTCATTTATTAAGTCAAATTTACATTATAATTTGCTTAACTTTTCATTTTAACAAACAAATCTTAATATTTCTTTCTTCAAAAATATCCATTTCATAACTAAAATATTTTAATTACTAAGTTAAGCTTAAAATTCCAATTTAATCAAATTTTCAATTATTAAGTTAAATCAAATTTTAAATTTCAATTTAAACCATTTACCAACTTATAAAATTTTAACTTATAGAAAATCACTATTTAAATCATTTAAATCCAATTTAAGTTAAAATTTCATATTTTTACATTTAAAAATACTTAATAATTTTAGAAAAATCATTTTAAATTAACCACGGGTCTGTATAATATTTTCTAACCTAGGTCAAGTGATACGGATAATATATCATTTCAATCCGTAAAATAAAATCCCGGTTCTATCATTTCCAACCCGCAATCCCAAGTCAAATACAAATGAAAATCGCTTGAGCTTATCATTTCAGCTCGTAACGATCTTCCCTTATTCTAAAATCCATTCGGGCATATATCATTTCAACCCATAGTGAAAGGGAACTTGCAGTGTGAGAAACAGAAAATAAAATAAACAATATAGCATATCATATGATGTCAGGTGATGTAACAGGTATATAAATGGGTTATATCATTATATAATGTCAGATAACAGGCAGATGTGAACATAGCGTATCAACTATCACAATTCAAGTGGCATTGTTTCACATTTATATAAGTACGATTTGTCGAGAGAGATAAACTCACCTTTGAAAGCTAGAGACGACAATTCAAGACACACGAACAAACTTCGCAAAGCATGACAAAGCACGAATAGATTTGAGTGGATGAAGAGCCAAGATCCAAGTCTTGTAAACAACAAATATACAACATATCTAAGTATATGATTGTACAAAAGAATTTAGACTTAAACAAAATCAAAATATGAACAAAGTGAAGCAAGTGGACTTAACCAACTCAAGTGGGCTCCGCCACATCACAATTGGGCTTGACCATCATCACAAATGGCTCGGCCATGACTAGATCTGAAGCAAGCATGCTCGGCTATGGTCAG
The DNA here is from genome assembly GCA_030737815.1 of Allium fistulosum. Lineage (NCBI taxonomy): Eukaryota > Viridiplantae > Streptophyta > Magnoliopsida > Asparagales > Amaryllidaceae > Allium > Allium fistulosum. Next base: position 927,685,011 of record CM060901.1, read on the forward strand.
CAAATAGAAGGCAAAGCAATGGGATGTGAAGAGGTAGGAGTTCATGAATACAAAGAGGCAAGGTAGGTGAATGGTCATGGGGTTCAAGTGCATTGGGTTCGGCCCTAGGCTAAAGGTCTCGACCTAGGTTCAAGCATAGTCAGGTCAGATCAGAAGTGGCGGCCAGTGGTCATGTCAGGTCATGTCGTGGCTGGAGGAGGAAGCATAGGTGGTGGTGGCCGAGACTATAAGGAGGAAAGGTGGTGATTGTAGGAGTTCGGCTAGGGGTTTATGCATGATGTTTGGTGATGGCTTTTGGTCAGGCAGGTCACGGCAATGGTAGTGGGTGATCATCAGGTGGTGCTGGCCGATCAGGTGATGGTGGAGGAGGAGGTGATGGTCGGCAAGGGGTTGCTGAATGGTGGGGCCGAAACTTGCTTGCAAATAAAAGAAGAGGAAAAAGAAAAGAGATGGAGAAGAAGGAAAACTTACTGCAAATTTTTCTCTCAGTAATGCAAATGAGAAATGAAAAGGAGGAAGTTTGTTTTGTACATGAATAGAGAAAGAACGTGAGAAGGTGAGGAGTTTGTACGTGAATAAGAAAGTGAGAAGTTGATGGTTTGTACGGCAAGAAGAAATGAACGGCTAGAAAGAAAATGAAGAGGCAACCATTCAAACAAATAACTCAAGTCTTTTGAATTGCCAAGCCCAATATCAAAAGTCCAAATCCAAACAATTCAAAACAACAAATAAAATCAAAGCCAAACAAAATAAAAGATGGAAGATAAAATAGAAAAATGAACAATGAAAATACAAAGAAAAATTGCGTGTAAAACGCTGAATTTTACCAATTTTAAAAAGTATAAAACAGAATTTGACGAAACGAAAAGCAGAACAAATATCAGAAACAAATACAGTTTCAAAGAAAAAGATTAGAAATTAAAAATTCAAATTAAAAAATTCAACTGAAAGTCAAATTTTGATCAATGTTGACCAAAATATAAAATTTCCAGAAAATCATTATTTTATTATATTTGGAAAATAAAATATAAACAAAATCCAAAATTATTGGAAAAATTCCAAACTTTCCATTTAAAATGATTAAAAATCAAAGTTTCAGATAAAATTGAATTAAAATATTTGTTAAAATTATGGGTTGTTACAGACGTCATGGCCAACCTGCATCGACACTAAAACATAAAGTCATCGACCTTAATGCTCATCGACCCCAATGACCTTCGACGACTTTATAAATCTTTTACACTTAAGTTACTTCAGCTATTATGCCACTTTTTATATAGAGTCAAAGAACTATAGTGACATCATTGCCTTGATTTGAAAAACAAACAAAGAGATGCGGCATCATTTAAAACAGTGATGAAGACATGCGACGTCCTCAACGTCGACACTAAATCTTTTTAATGTTTAATGAATAACGAGAATGCCTTGCCGTCCACAATGGTTTGCCATCTTGGTTGACGTCGATGAGGTTGAAAACACTCCATAACTAACTAGTAGTTATCCTGTGCTTCTTCTCGTCGTCATCGACACCCATATGGGCGATGTTGTTTTAGGCACGGCGACATTAAGGTGGCATGGTGTTATCGTAATTCATGCAAAAACTGTTTTATTACTACCAAAAGCAAAAATATTTCACTAAATCTTAGTAATTGTCTAATTTTTATTGGATAAAACAATCTTTTTACAAGTCCTTTTTACTGCCACACTCAGATTTCAAAGTCCCAAATACACTTCAAATTAATTAATTAATATCCTTAGTTAGTTATTCCTTTAAATCCTTATCTAATATAATAATTTCATAGTAAATCAAAATCACTTGGGAAAAATCCTTAAAATTCCCTAAAATTAAGAAATATGATAATCTTTAACATATAAAAATTTCAGGGCCAAATACATATTTAATTATTTTAAATTTCAGGGCCAAATACATATTTAATTATTTTAAATAATCTATATAACTTGGTTATGAAATTTAAAACACATCTCCAAAATAATGTTTTATGTAACATATCAGAAAATCAAAGCATTTGGAGATTAAAATCTTAGTTTTTACCCTTAAAACCGATTTAAACAATTCCACAAAATTCCAATAAATCATTATTCTATCCAAACAATAATAAGATCAATTGGCATATTATCTCAACATAAACAAATCAAAGACACATAAGGTTCGAAATCAAGAAAGCAAAAATGAGATGATTTCATTATTATTCACCTTAGATTTAGATGTTGGAGTTAAGATTTGATATGGCTTTAATTTTCCTAAGCTTCTTCTCCTTTGAATCCCATTGATTTCGTTTTCCTTAGCTTGAGTTATGGACAGCTTCTTAAGTTCCTTTCTTAGATTGTTTTAATTTGTGAAAAGTGAGAATGATACGAGGAGGGAGGGTTTAAGTTTAAACAATCTTATGGACAGCTTCTTAAGTTCCTTTCTTATGTATTCTCTTGTATATTAAGTTTAAACAATCTTACTTAATTATTTAAGTATGGCATGACCTTATTAAGTTTTAAATCTCATTCTCCTTAACCCTTTACATTATTCTATTTAATCTATCCAATTAAATGTCATGAATAATGTTCAACTAAAATAGGGGTGTTAGAGGCTCCTCTCCTTAAAGAATTTCGCCCTCGAAATTCAATAGGGACTACAAAACAACCATATCGAACATGCAACCAATGCTATTATATCCTACTAGCTACTAAGTCGATATACAATCAAACATATAACATACCATCATAACAGCTCAGGATGAGTATCCCTAATCTTATCCTTTGTCTCTCAAGTATAATCTTTTCCTGTTGTCACTCCACTGGACTTTCACTAACTTGACCATCATGTTCCTTAATCTCTTCTCTTCTCTCGCTACAACTCGAACTAGTTGTCTCACAAGAGTCAGATCCGGTGCTACTACTAAATCTTCCAATGCAGTCAGAGCAATAATAGTCTATGTATCATGCACATACTTCCTAAGATAAGAAACATGGAACACATTATGGACACCTGCTAAAGTACTCGGTAACTCTACTCGGTACATGAGCTTTCAGATCCTTTCTAGAATAGGGAACGGTCCAACATATCTCGGTGCTAACTTTCTAGTCTTTTCGAATCGTACCACGCCCTTCATTAGTGATACCTTAATGAAAACACGATCTCCAACTGAGAAATCTAAATCTTTACGCCTTTTATCTGCGTAACTTTTCTGCCTAGACCAAGCTTCTCTCATTCTACCTCGAATTAACTCAATCTTCTCTATGGCTTCTCTTACCATATCTGGACCAAGGACAAATTTATCTCCAGTTTTTAACTAACATGTTGGCGATTTGCACGGCCTTCCATACAAAGCTTCGAAAGGCACTATTCATATACTAGTCTGGTAACTATTATTATAGGAAAACTCAACCAAGTGCAAATTGTCTTCTCACGACCCACTAAAATTTAGTATGAAAGCTCTCAACAAATCTTTAAGTACCTTTTGACTCTCTCTGTCTACCAATCCGTCTATGGGTGATAAGCAATATTCATCTTAAGCTTGGTACCTAGTACTTCCAGTATACACTTCCAGAATTCACAAGTGAACAATGCATCCCTGTCACTGACTACACTAGTAGGAATCCCATGTAGTATAACTATATTCTTCATAAACAACTTAGCCAATACTGGCACCATCCTGGTTAACTTAACGGGAATGAAATGCGCACTCTTGGTCAGTCTATCCACTATGACCCAGATACTTTCATTTCCCCTATTAGAACTTGGAAACCCGTTAATAAAATCCATGGATATCGAATCCCATTTCCAAACCGGTATATCCAAAGGCTAAAGCAATCCACTTGGCTTCTGATGTTCAGCTTTCCCTTACTAGCAATTTGCACGTTGCTTCGCCTAAAAGCCTACATCCCTCTTCATACCTTCCAGAAGAAACTTCTCTTCATATTCTGATACATCTTGGATCCTCTAGGATGAATCGTAAACATTCATTGATGCACCAACATCGAGAACACACAATCATCACTTCTTTCTCAACCATCCATCAATGTCAAGATAAAAATCCTTCAAATCATCAATCTATGTTCCACCTTCCAATCTTCTAATTCTTTCAACTAGCAATGGATCATCTCATTGCTTAGAAGCAATTCTGTCGATCAATACTGGTCGAACTTCCAAGCAAGATAACATAGTTGTACTTTTACTAGAACTAGCACTCAATCTAAACTGCACACTACAAGTAGTTAATGCCTCCAGATCCTTCTAGTTTGCCAACATAGCTAACACGCACTCTGATGTTTCCTGCTAAGTGCATCGACAACTTTATTTCCTTTACCTAGTGTATACTCAACACCAAAATCGTAAGCTGCTAAAAACTCTAGCCACCTGTACTATCTCATATTTAACTTTTTCTAAGTGAATATATGCCTCAATGACATTCGACCCATATAAAACTCGAATTGTTCTCCTAAGAGGTAGTGTTTCAACACTTTCGATGAGAAAATCACTACTGCCAAATCCAAATCATGAGTCGGATATCTAACTTCATGTGGTCCAAGCTATCGAGAAGTATAGGCAATCAATTTACCCCTCTACATCAATACAACTCCAAATCTTGTTCCACACAAATCCGTATACACTACCAAATCTTGGTTCCCATTTGGAACTAATAACATGGGCGCATTAGTCAACAAATGCTTTAACTTAAGGAATGATTCCTCACATTTGTCGGACCAAATGAACTTCACGTGCTTTCTGGTTAGCTTAGTCAAAGGCGCTGCTATCCACGAGAAATTCTTAATGAATCTCCAGTAATAGCCATACAGTCCAGGAAAACTTCTTGTCTTAGTCATCATCTCGGGTCTTTTCCAACTGTTATCAGCTTCGATCTTGGCTGGATCAACTAACAACCCATTATCTGAAACTACATGACTAAGAAACTTCACTACTTTCTTCCAGAAATTACACTTTGAAAACTTTGCTTTCAGTTGATCTTGCCTCAATATCTCAACACTATTCTAAGAAAAATCTCATGATCTATTTCATCCTTAAAATATATCAAAATGTCATCAATGAACACCAACGCGAATCTATCCAAGTGCTCTCGAAAAATCCGTTTCATCAAATCCACAAAGAAAACTAGCGCATTAGTTAATCCACGTGCCTTTACTAACCACTCATATAAACCATACCTCGTCCGAAACGCCATTAACGGAATACTGTCCTCCGCCACCCTTACTTGATGGAACCTTGTCATCAAATCCAATTGGGAAAATAATTTGGCTCCACTCAATTGATTAAATAAATAGTCGATTCTTGATAAAGGATATCGATTCTTTATTTTCTTTTCATTCAACTTACGATAACCGATGCACAACCTTAACGACTCATCCAGTTTCTTTACGAACACCGCGGTTGCTCCCCAAGGAAAACTGCTTGGTCTAATAATCTCTTTCTTTCTAAATCCACTAGTTGCACCTTTAACTCCTTCTTGCTCATGGTTCAGCTCCTGGTATGAGAGCTATTCGAAATTCAATAGCTCGTTTCGGTGGTAGTCCTATAACCGACTCAAAAACATTTACAAATTCTCTTATAATTAAAACTCGATTCAATTCGTTTTCCACTTCAATGGCACCCAATAAAGCATAAATTCCTGGACTCGAATTCTCAACTGAGTATAATATTCGGTCACTACTATCAGGGTGTCTTAATTATATTTTCCTATCCTAGCAAAATATCCTAGCATCGTATCTGCTCAAACAATCCATACCCAAAATAACCCTAAAACCCACGAACTCAAATACATACAAACTGTAGGAAAAAGATAACCTACCAACTCAAACTCTAGATGGTCACATCTCACACCCAGAGTTGCATACCCTCCTATTAGATTTACTATCCTTAAGGAAGTAACAAGGTATGATGGTTCTAAACATAAAATATCTACCAAACACTGAGAGATAAATGAATACGATGCACCAATATCAAACAATACTCTAACAGTATGCTATGAATAAAAAGCGTACCTTCCATCATAGACTTTCCTTTCTTAGTAGTAGTTGGTCTGGAAGATGATGGCTCTAAAGTGAAAACTTTTCCTTTGTCGACTCTGGCCGACTCTAGACACTGATTTTTATAGTGCCATATCTAGTCACAGTTGAAGCACTTCACACTTTTATTTTCTACAACCTTCTTCCCTTTACCCATCCAACACTCATGAGAATAAGGTCCTTTCTTGTCGCATTTGAGATTGACAACATCAACTTTCCCTTTCTTGGCAGCTTTGCTCTTTTGAGCTCGCTTCTTCTTAAAGAACTTCCTCTTCTTTCCCTAAGAAACTTGAGTCCCTACTGACTTCTCCTTCCTTAAAGTAGAAAGCATTTCTTCATTCTGGATAGCCATTTCCACCACTACGTTTGACGAATCTTTGAGATGCGGCATTGCCGCCCTGGCAATCTCTAGCCTAAACCCTCAAATAAACTTCTCATTTCTCTTAATCATGTTGTCAATAATAGTATATCCATATCTAGATGGCTCATTAAACTTAGCAGAATATTTCAATATCGCCATATCCCCTTACTCCAATTCCATAAACTTCCTAAGCAAAGCAGACTTAGCTACTTCAGACAAAAATCTTTCCTCGATTTTCCTTTGAAAATCAGCCCAAGTCAACTCCTCCTCAGTTACTATTATGGTATCTCCGGTCCACCAGAATAAAACGGCTCCCTACAATTGTCTAGAAGCCAATCTTCTTTTCTGCTCATCATTCAATCCCAAATCAACGAAAATTCTCTTGTAGTGCAATAGCCAGTTTTCCACTTCAATTGCATCTCCAGTTCCCAGAAATGGCTTTCCAACCAAACTTGTGTAATCTCGGCTCAGTTTGGCATGGTTATTACCAACTGGTGCTACAGGATTGACTCCTCCCGCATTAACAGCATTTCCTCCAACTACTCCTGCAACTACTCCAGCTTGCATCGAATTGACGAAGAACTGATGCATAGTCCTCATATCTTATGTGGGGGTCGCAGCACCTACATTGGAATTTGTATTTTGATTAGCATTTGTCTACCGACCCTGGTTCTTCCTAGCGTTGGGCCGAGCATTTCCATTGGTTATGGTGCTTCCCCCGCCTAGATTCACTCTTCCATTTCCAACTTCCGTATCTTTTTTTCTCATAAATCTACATACGAGCCTTAGTAAGATACGGAAGAACGGTCTAAGAGAGAGGGAATAATAGAGATGGAATTCATACTTATATATAGCAAACACAAGTATGTTACTATAGCATAATCCCATAACCCCGATCTTATTCTATGATTCATTAGGATTAGGTTTTCAAAACTCTTTAGGTTAAAAATTCTTTTAATCATAAACCTATACACTAATACCAACTTGTAACATCCCTCATTCTGAGGCCCAAAACTGACTGCTATGGATGCTACAGTCGTCCATAGTTATTAATTCTCGATGACAAAATGCGGCTATGTTAATCATATCAATAATTAGAAGCACCTGAATATATAAAAATTTCAACACAGTTTAATAACAAATTTTCATATCTCATTTCACAAATGATATTTCATATTCAATACATAATTCCATTCGCAAACCCACATTCATAGAAATTATAATTATTACAAAATACTCTAAGAGCGACATATGAAGATGCCCCATTGGTTGATCAAAGTAAAATACTTGGCAATTATAAAACTTTGTCATTACATCCAAATAGATAAAATTAAACAACATAGTGAATTAGAGTAGAACTCCTACATAGCTAGAATGCCTCCTGCTCATCTCTGTAAGCTTATTTGTCTTACTAGGAAACCTAAAAAACCCTTGCTCTCAACCTACTTAAATTAGTTTTGAGCACCCGATAGTTTAAGAGGAAAACATAAACTTCGACTCAGATAAAAAGTTTGGTGTGAATAATAACCTACCATCTCAAACCAATAGATATCTAGTGAGACCACACTGTTGAGCTGAACGGGTTTTCTCCTCACTAGTATCTTTACCAAAATACATTAACCATATATTGTGCTCCTACATCCAATATGGTTAAAACATAATAGTATATGATGATATGCAAGAATGCAATATATCTTGGATTACCCATCTCAATTTATCTAACTATACGTCCAAATTTATAGTTTTTCTAGGGCCACAATGAACCTATTAGTTTTCATAGGCTGACTAATGACTGTCACAATTCTCAAGGACAATCTGTCTAACTTCGTAGTTTTCTTGGGATCACTAAGAACCTGTTGGTTTCTACCAATACTTTTCAATAATAGTTCTCATAGGCTTATTATGAACCTACTGTATTCTCCAATAACATCTCTCAAATCATAGTTTTCATGCGATCACTATAAACCTATTGATTTCAATCAATAACATCATCCGGAAATTGTTTTCATGGGATCACTGGGAACCTATTGGACCCTTGCAATAACATTTCTCATGAAATGGTTTTTATGGGATGCCTATGAACTTATAGGACCCTTATAATAACCTATCTGAATCAATGATCTTTTGATCAGTTCTAGGCATACTATACTTCTGATCTACCTGATTTTCTGGATGCAATTCTATTTACTCAGGAGTTACTTTTGTTTATACTCGCTGCTGGGTCAACCTGGCTGGGTAATTTCCCTTTAACACCCCAAAATGCAATGTGGGTCATAAACGATGTGAGTATGATAATAACAACATGCATAATAACTGATCAAATAAACATAAGAACATTTAACATCCATAATTCAATATGTTCAATTAATAATCTTTTTATGTCTCATGATTACTTAGTCTTAAGTAATATCTTCTTTGGAAATTTCAACTCAAAGCTTGGGCTATTTCATAATTAAAATTCTTGAATACTAGTTTCATATATGATTAATCCCTTTTAAATCATAATCAAAATAAGGAAATACTTAGCCCTTTAAATAATTTAAAATAGATCAACATCGACGGCATTAATGATGTCGACATAATAGCTTAAGGCTCTCCACCTTTAATAAAATGGAGTTTAACTTACATGGAATTAACCTATATCCACCTTCATCTAGGTCGAAGACAAAAAATTAAAACCATTTATAAGTTATATGGCTCATTGCCAAAGATATATGGTCGTCGATCCTTTAAGACTTAAGACTCATCGCCCCTTTTAAAACATAGTTTTAGTTTATACAAAACATGCATCATCAACATTCAAAAGATAAAGTGCGATGTTGTGGCAAACTGGCATCGACATTAAAATATAAGCTCATCGACCTTAATGCTCATCGACCCTAATGACCTTCGAACGATGTTATAAAACTTTTACATTTAAGTTACTTCGGCTACTATGCCGCTTTTATATAGAGTCGAAGACATGATAGTAGCGTCATTGCCTTGATGTAGAAAATAAAAGAAGAGATGCGACATCATTTAAAATAGTGATGAAGACATATCATCATTAACATCGACACTAAAGCTTTTTAAAGTTTAAATGAATCATGAGAATGCCTTGCCGTCCACAAGGTTTACCGTCTTAATTAATGTCAACGAGGTTGAAAATGCTCCATAACTAATTAAGTAGTTATCACATGCTTCTTCTCATCATCGTCGACACTCATAGGGGTGATGCTGTATTAGGCACAGCGACAATAAGGTGGCATGGCATTATCATAATTCATGCAAAAACTGTTTTATTACTACTAAAAGCATAAACTTTTCACCAAATCGTAGTGCTTATCTAATTTATTTTGGATAAAACAATCTATTTACAAATCCTTTTTAGAAATTACTACCACTCAGATTTTAAAATCCCAAAGACACTTCCAATTAATTAATTAATATTCTTAATTTATTATTCTTTTAAATGGTTATCTAGCATAATAATTTCATAGTAAATCAATCACTTGTGAAAAATTCTAAAAATCCCCAAAAATTAAGAAATATGATAATCTTTATCATATAAAATTTTTATGATCAAAATATGTATTTAATTATTTTAAATAATTATACCCGAAATTAAGTAGTTTCCTTCTTAGGAAATTCATAAATAATATATGCAACCTGGAAAATTATGAAATTAAAAAATGATCTTCAAAATAATGTTATATACAACATACCATAAAATCAAAGCATTTGGAGATTAAAATCTTAGGCCCCGTTTGGTTTGCTGTTTTTAGTTTTGTGTTTTCATCTAAACAAAAATGCGCATTTCTTATACATTGTTGGAAAACACGCAATTTTGAAAAATGAAATTAACATAGAAAATAGAAAACAAGTTTATTTGATTTTTCGTGTTTTGAGGCATAACAAAAGGACGGAAAACAATTCGTCCCCTCCATTTCCCATCGATCGTCGTAATGGCTAAGAATTGTAAAAGGATTTCCCTCATTTTCTTGTATTTTGTATTGTATGTTGAAAACACAAAACGCAAAACTAAAAACGAAACAAAACAGGCCCTTAGTTTTTGCCCTTAAAACCCATTTAAACAATTCCATAAAATTCCAATAAATTATTATTCGGTCCAAACAATAATAAGATCAACATGGCATATCATCTCAACATAAACGAATCAAAGACCCATAATATTCGAAATCAAGCAAGCAAAAATAAGATGGTTTCATTATTATTCACCCTAGATTTAGATGTTAGAGTTGAGATTTAGTATGGCTTAAATCTTCCTAAGCTTCTTCTCCTTTGAATTCCCTTGATTTCGTTGCCCTTAGCTTGAGTTATGGCCATCTTCTTAAGTTCCTTTCTTAGATTGTTTTAGTTTGTGAAAAGTGAGAATAATATGAGGGGGAGAGGGTTTAAGGCAAAGGATATGTCTATTTCCTAAATTGGACTTCTTATGTTCTCTTATATGTTAAGTTTAAACAATCTTACTTAATTAATTAAGTATGACACGACCTTATTAAGTTTCAAATCTCATTCTCCTTAACCCTTTACATTATTCTATTTGATATATCCAATTAAATGTCCTGAATAATGTTCAACTAAAACATGGGTGTTACAAATATCTTGTCCTTTAACGAGGTATTTAACAGTGGAACACAACACCTTAGAATCAAGCTTTGCATCTAGAAGGAATCTTCTTGTCCAGCTTCCAAAAAAACATCTAGGATAAGATGACATAGCATGTACTCCTAACATAAGAGAATATCATTTAGAAGATTCAGGGATGTGGGATTTTGTAAGGAAGATTTTAGTGTAAGAAAGTTGAGGGCAAATTGGAAACCGCAATCCTTAATATTAGCGAATTTAGAGATAATGGGTTTGGAGCTAGATCTAGGGTTGAGTGGACAGGAGCACTGTTTGTGACCAGCTTTCCCGCATCTAAAACAACACAATGGGTCCCTATACTTGCGAGCTTTGTGCCTTCCGCTACCACATCTGTAGCATCGATCTGATGTTTCATCTAGGACAAAAGGAGTCATAAGACTCGGGGCTAGATTTATTATAGTTTTCAATGGGGCAAAATAATAAGGCGATGTTAGCAAAGCTTTGGCATATGTACGGTAGTGAAAGATGGTGTAACAGCCCTGAGTTTGGAGATTACATGTATATATTAAATTATAACGGAGGTTGTAATTTAATATTGTAAATTAAAATATAATTGTAGATTTTAAATTGTTTATTTGGAATAAACAATGAATTTTATAATTAAAATGGGAAAATTAAAGTTTGGAACTTTATTTTGTTTAATTGGGAATAAATATGAGATTAAATATGGATTAGATAAGTATTTGGTTTAAATAAATTGAAATATTAGGTATTTATTATTTTGGAGCTAATAAATTAATTAGGTGATGTATTTCAATGTTAAATTGTTGAAATAAATTTAAAGTAATAAAAATAAAGTTCTAAAAACTTTATTTTAAGAATTTGAGTAGAAAATAATCAAATTATAATTTTATTTGGGTAAATACAACAATGTTGGAAAACATTGTTAATATTAATCTTTTATTGGATTTAAAATGAGAAATATGAAGATGTTATGTGTTTTATTAAAATAAAAGATGAAATATTGTTTTAAAATAATATTTTGATGATTAAAAGAGTTAAAATGAATTATGGTAATTTATTTGACAAGAAAATAATTTTTGTACAAATTGTTGGAGTGAAAATAGGGTTTTGTAATAAAATTGTGTAAAGCGTGAAATATAGATAAAAATAAGGTTTTATTTATAAAAAATAACATTTTATTGTTGAAATAAATTTTATTTTGTTTTAATAACAATTTTTGTTACATACAAATTGGTGGTATATATTTTTATTGGCTTTAAAAGGTGAAAGTATAAACACATATTGATTAAATAGGTTAAATAGTGCACATTACTTAACATTTTCTCTAAGTATATTTAGTCTTGGGCTTTTTGGATAAGATAGATCCACAACCCTAAACCTAGAACCTTCTGGCTTGAGGAATCATCATGTACGTAGCTTTCTTTCTCATTCTCTTCTCAAAACAGCTTACAGTAAAAAGAAACAAAAAGAAAATCCATGGCTTCCTTAAACTAAAATCAAATCTCACCCAAATTGCTGCTAATTCAAGATGAAAATCAACTAGAATAAAGAAATAAAAGGTAATCTCTATCAATACTACAGCTATTTCATGAAAAATCTTAGAATCTAGGTATTGTTGTCCGTAACGATTTTGTTTTGATGTGCATGTTTCTTTTTCAGCTGTTACAGGTTCCTAGAGCTCCTTTTCTTCACCAAAGATCATAGCTTGCTCTTGAATTCTTGCTAATTCGCTAAGGTGAGTTCAAAACTCACACTTGCTAACTAAATCAAGCTTTGCCTATAAAGAGAATTGCTTAGAAATAGTTATTGTATACGTTCTATTCTCTGTTCCTTGTTTCTTTGTTTTCTGGTTTCTGGTTGCTACTTTGAGTGGCTATAACTCTTTGATTTTCACACGAATTTCTACCGGATCTTTTCCGGAGTGTTGTCTAGATGTTAAACTTATTGCATGTCAAATTTCAGTCCTTAATTCATCTGTTTGCTATGTGAAATGCTCTCTGGAAATTCAATAAGAAGAAATTGTAAGCAGGAAGAAGTCTGTAGACTGGGTCGACAGGAAGATCGACCCAGCCTGGTCAACCCAGCACTCTCCAAGTCTACCTAGCGTTCGACCAGGCGGTCGACCTGGCCACTGGGCTGGGTCGACCCCCTTGTTGGCCTAGTACGTGAAGTGATGGCCTTTTGTTCTATTTCTTTCTACAGCTTTTAGTCTTCGTTTGCTATGATTTTTGTGATCAATTCCTTTGCAATTTTGAGATGTTTTGATGATGATTATGGGGTATGATATCCATCAATGGATTAGCCGAGATTTGGAGGAATTTGGAATTTACAATTTTCAATTAAAATTCGATAGAAATTCAAATATCAATTTGGAGTAATTTCTTCGCTTTTCCTCGATTTCAAGCACTATTTCTTCCAAATAAGTTTTGAGAAAATTTCTAAATAGTTTGGTTTTTGAAATCTTTATTATAAAACATTTTCAAATTATTATTAAATTATTTCAAAGTATTTTAGATATATTCAAGCAGAATTTTCAATAAAATGTCTTCAAAATGATTTCAGAAAATTATTGTAAAATCCCGTTTTCTCAAGTAAATTATTTTATAAATAATATACAATGTTTTATACTTTTTGGACGTATGAGAAAGAGAATTAAATGGTTTAGTAAAACCCGTGGTATGGGACACATGAGTTTACTTTATCGGTTAATTCTGGACTTGTATGATCGAAACTATCTAGGTTATTAATTTCTGAGTTATTTAACCAATTTATGGCGAGTTTTTGAGATTATAATTCCTATCTTTAGGAATTATCTGGGAAGGCCAATATTTGGCGGGTTGTGGTTTGAGATATACTATTCTAGGAGTGTGATCTATGAGAACCCGTTATAGTGTTTTACTTCCAATGAGATAAGGCGAGTCTGAGTTTCCGAGTTTTGAGATTTTATAATGATTTCTGTTTTCTAATGTGGCAATGGCTAGCGGTTAGTAAACCATTAAGTGTGAATGTGTGGTATGGGACGAACATTAACACTTTTCGGGTTCCTATCTGGGAGTTGTGACACATTTTAGGATTGCCAGTACTATAGACCTTCGGGTCATCTGGGATAACGACTTCGGTCGTCTGAGATTTACGACTTTGATCATCTGGGAGAGGTACCTAATACATATAGTACTGGGGGGATGGCACGTGCAGCATTGCTTCAGCATGCAAATGGGATTTTGCCAATCCGGGGAATTTTTATGAGTTTTTGATTTCGATTTCACAAATTTGAGATGATGAATTTACTTATAGCCTTGAGTTAGAGAAAGGCTTATATATATGTTGTTTATGGTGATTTCAATATTGGGATTATAAACTCTTATTGAGTTTCATGAGTTTTGATTTAGAGATTTTGATGACTTCACATATGGTTTATATATTGATTATGTTCACTTACATTGTATAGCCCTTTGTATGTGAAACATTTATGCCTTGTTAAACCTTATCATGCGATTAACTTTGAGCCTTATAGAATACCTATTCTTAGTTGTATAAATAGACTTTCTTATATATCATTCCTTTATTCTTAAAGGAATGTTTCCCTTATGCACTTATATTCCTTTATCTTTTACTAATATCAAGTTCTAGTTAGCCTGACCCATGTATTTATTACTCGGGTCAGACCGAGTTGCAGGTTAGCTTTTGGACCTTTGCTAGGTTTACCTTTTGGGCTTCTTCATCGACATTGGTTATGGAATAGTTTTTGTGTAGTAGTCTTTTATTGGGAACCTTATGTTGTATCTATTTTTTTGTGGGGATGTATGTATATATTGTGGTTGAATACCACTTGTGGCATGTTGTATTACATCTGATGTAAGTGTATATGTATATATCTGTGTTGTTGTTATATGACTTAAGATTGTATGGTTATCATATTTTTTTTTTGAATCGATCCTGTAGACACCATAGAAGTGTATTAGAAAGGAATTAAGTATGTCGAATACTCGAGATAAAATGAAAAAAAATAAGTGCCAAAACCGACATGCTTAGTTCTTATCTAATGCAAGACTATGATGGTTGCCCTTAACCAGCCCTATTCTCTGCATTAACAAATAGAATTACTATGTAATTCTCTTTGTTAATGTGGGTCTTCGGGTGGGGCATTACAGATGGGTTAGAAGAATGGAGAGGGCGGCTGTTTCAGCGTTGAGATAAGCGAGAAGAAAGGGGAGGAGGAAGAAAGGCAATGGTCAAATTTCTTTTTGGATGGAACACCATTTCAGTTATCAAATAAAAATAATTTGGAAAGATATATGTTAGATATATTTTTATTTCAATATGAATATTTTATATTCATTATAAGATGATTCTATAATAATAGTATTTGTTTTCATAACAGAATGATGCAGTAGTTATAGAAAATATTAAAGTACCTAAAATTTAAGTAATTATTTTAGAGTTATGAACTAAGTTATATTTTGAGAAATAATTCTTTAATCATATGATTGGAAATCACATGGTACTAGTGAATTATATCTCAAATGATTAAGA
This sequence comes from Allium fistulosum, assembly GCA_030737815.1. NCBI lineage: Eukaryota > Viridiplantae > Streptophyta > Magnoliopsida > Asparagales > Amaryllidaceae > Allium > Allium fistulosum. The sequence goes on from CM060901.1 coordinate 927,700,552, forward strand.
GTAAAGCACTCATTCAGTGGGAGCGACAAAAGAGTTAATGAACTCTTCAAAATAAATGTGTGTGTGCGTATATTTGTGTATGTATGTACGCGTGCATGCATGAATGCATCTATGTATGTATGTATATGAAGTTTAAGGTCTAGTAACACCAAAACGAATCCATTTACTTTATTAAATTTCACCAATGAATTATCATAGAAATGAACATGTGTATTTGATACACAATTAGTGTATCTTTGATAAGTTCACATAATTTAAAATGGAAGTAGAAAACACATGCAAAGGAAATAAATGAATTTGATTATTTCATCAAATAAGTGAGTGTATTAGAAAAAGTTCCAAAAGTACCTAAAAACCAAATAAGAGTCATCATAAAAGTCACTCCGCCTTATGATAAATAATGATTTGTCGATAAGGAGTTACCGGAGTTTGCTGGACAAAGTACTACTGATAATGATTGAAGTAGAGTTAACTTCTTTCTATAAGATCATGTACATAAGAGCAAGTACATGAGGTTAATATTAGTTTCAGCTAAATAATATGTTAACCTTCTTTTTAACAAAGCGGATTTCAATTGGACTCAAAAGATTCAAATGAGGACGAAATGACTTGAAACTTGGCAGACATGCTAATATGAAAAAAGGAAATATCTCAGGAGAAATTGAACTAGAAATGTGCTAAGGAGATGAGTTGGCCCCTGGGTCATAGCTATGACTCGGGGTCAAGTCATCCTGCCCCATCACTAACATCTCCAACTTTGCAGTGTTGCTCATATGATAAAAGGAAATAGCTCATGAAAAATTGGACTTGAAATGTGCTAAGGAGATGAGTCGGCCCTTGGGTCATGGCTATGACTTGGGGCTGAGTCATCATGCCTCATTACCAACATCTCTAATTTTGCACATGTGATTCTCTAACTCTAATATGCAAATCCAAGCAATTTCATAGAATTCCAGACTACCTACCTCAAGAATTAAAGAGTTAGCTCCAGTAAACAGCAGAACAAGGAAAATCATAAAGGAGCGATCATCAAAACAAGTCATCAACCTATGAAAATACAAGGGGCACCCCAAAATGAAGTAAGAAACATAATGCAAGATATCTGGGTAAATTTCCCCTTAAGGGGATAAGTCACCCTAGAATCATGGGGATGACTCGACCCCGATTTGTCACCTTAACTCGTAAGGTCCCCAACTTTTTTACACATCTCCAGACCAATAGCTGGACCTCTCCGGTAGCGGGCTTCTGACCCAATATAACTGCAACCCCTATAAATATCAACCTACCTACAACTAGAAAGGGGATCATGATTCTCTAATTATGGAGACTCTTCTACTTCTTTACCTCTAACACTACTCCATTACAGTCACTTAGGAAACAACTATTTTTTTTCCAGGACTAAGATTAGCTGATCCTTAGTATTGTAAATTTGAGATCCACTAGATCGTGCTTAGATCAAAGATGGTTAGTTGTAATACATAGAGAGAACAATTAATAAAATAGATTGAAGTGGATGTAGGCCGAAGATTATGTCGAACCGCTCTAAAAACTTCTATGTGTTCTTGTCTACTTTCTTCGTTTTCTTTTACTTTTATTCGAACTGGTGCTTTCATTTAGTATCTGGATGTTGATCCATTTTTTTTGGTTAACATTTTGATGCTTTCACTGAGAACAAAGCTAGATCTAAAAACTTGATGTTTGAATCTAAGATTTGGAGAAGGTGAAAAGGCCTAATACTAGATCTAAAACCAGAGCAAGTCAACCAGAGCCTGGGGGCAACCAGGAGGTATCCTCAAATTCTCATCAATCTACCTACGCGACCAGAGAAGAGATGGAGAGAACGATGAAGGAGATGTAGGATGGAGTGATAATTAAATAATAGGAAATGTTTGAAGGATTCTTCCAAAGGATGGGACCATAAGGAATAGCTATAGTTGTTAGCATTTAGAATCTAGGACAAGGAGCTAATGCAGGAGCATTTGGGTTGGAGCGAAGTAAGTTGGAACAATGCCCCCACCAACTGAACAGCTCAGTACCGACCCAAATCAACTTTAGATCGAGAGAACCATACTCAGGGGCAACGCTGGTGTAAGCTTAGGGCATGTTGGAATGCTAGGAACAAATGATGCTGGACTTAGAAACACGAATCAGAATGCAAATGCATAACAACCAGAGGAATATGTGTCACAGCTGCCCTATAGGAAGGGAGGACAAAATGGAAACAGTGGAGCAGGACATAATGCTAATGTGCAGCCAGTGGAATACGTGCCAGAGTATGTGCCAGGAGCAAGGGGCAGAATATCGCTTTTGGACGAAGACCTTCATTAGATGATGAAAACAGAATTGCTGAACTATTAAGAAGAATAGTTAGAGGAGGTCCCCCAGATCTGGGTCTAGAGGATGCGCACAGAAATCCATTCGCTTCTAATATCCGAAACGTAAGGAATCCTCTTGATTTCAAGCTTTCAACACTGGATATGTATGACGGAAAGGCAGACCCAACAATTCATCTGATGAGATACATTCAACTATGAAGGTGTTAGGTGCTTTTAAGGAGGTAATGGGGGGCAATGCTTCCCAGTATACTTAATGGACTTGGCGGCAATGTGGTTTAGACAACTGAAGAATGGGTCCACAAGCTCATAGATTGACCTAGTGAGCAGATTCTTGAAAGTTCAAAGTTCACGTCTCACGACCAAAGTGTCCTGACACTGTTAGGTGCAAAACAAAGGCCCGGAGAGACCTTAAGAAGATATTTGACAAGATCCAATGTAGCAATAGCTGCAATGGATAAGCCAAATCCATCATTAATCCTAATGGCGGTAGCATCTAGAGTCGCAAGTAAGACCGACTTCAAAGGTGCATTGGAAAGGGATCCAACTATGGATGTTGCAGAATTATACTATGAAGCTGAAAAATATTTGCATTAAGAAGTTGCTGAAGCTAAGGATGAAGCTAAGAATGCTTCAATTAATGTTGTGGATGATAAGAGACTGTCTGGAGTAGGAATTAGAAAAGACAAAGGGAAAAGAAGAATTGATAATGACTTAGAGAACCAAAATGACAAAGAAGGGAGTTGAAATTGTCTTCCTACACTGATCTGATCGAGACCCCAGAGAGGATATATTTAGACACTATGGAGCAAATCCCCTATTGAAAGTCTGCAAGAAGAAAACCTACCGATCGGGAGAAAAATTTCTGGAATGTTCTGCATCTTTCATGAGCTATATGGACAGGAAACAAACGAGTGCCGGCACCTTCATGATTTGATAAAAAAACTAGTTCAGAGCAACCAGCTACAATAGTACATAAGGAACCGAACTACAATGGTGCAGCCAGAGCAACCACCATCTATGGCGAATGCATCATGGAACGGCTAGGGTTCTGGTCCGAGACTCGAAATCCCATAATCGGGATGAATGGGAGTCGAATCTAATTCTCGCACCTTGCTTTTCCGTTTTCTTTTCTTGCGTTTTTCTTTCAATATTAAGTAATAAAGACAATAATAACATAAGGCCACTTACATGTGTACGGGATCTCGAATGGTCCCTAGGCATGCTCTGAGTCGAACGCCTGAGATAACTACTTAGGATGATGGTAAGCTCAGACTGTTTACACGTGTATGAGACTTGGTCTCTAGACACGCTCTGAGTCAGATGTCTGTGATGAAACCTTAAGACTTTTGCTTGTTTTCTTTGATTTGATTTGAATATTTGAATTTTGAAAAAAATTCATATTGAATGTGATGACTGATATTGATCACTCTACGTCTCGTTCAAAGAGACGGGATTGGAGTGTAAGGTGCAAGCTTACTGGAGAGCGAGTGGATGGGTTTGTACGAAAAGTAAGTCCCCTCACCGGAGAGTAAGCAGATGGGCTTGCTTGGTCATTGGGTTCCTTTGCCGGAGAGCAAGCGGACTCAGCAGGATCTTGAGAGATCAAAACCCTAGATTAGGTGATAAATGACCCAAAGAGGTCAAACCATAAATAGAATGCTAAACGATATCATCCCCCTAAACTAAACATTAAACGATTATAACGGTCTGCCTTTTTGGACGTTTTAAGCAGGCACACGTGCCAGACTCAAACCATTCAAAAGGGCAGATTATTAAGGGGTAAATAAGAAAAGAGAAAGAAATAAAACAATTACAGAATATCGTAGCGGAATGACAAAATATAATAATCAAATAATAGTTCATGAAGCTGTTTTATAAATACATTTGATTATTCTTTTACAACACAAAATCAGAGTTACAGAAACAGGAAGAAATAAATAATAAATGCAGCGGAACAACATGATGCAGCGGAATATAATAAATAATACTAGTACAAATCTTCGTCTTCGTCCTCCAGAAATAAGGTCTTCAACCCTGAAATGCTCAGGCTGACCCGAGCGAATTGAAAAGACAAAACACTCGAGTCAGAACTAAAAGATCTTATGTGAGTCAAATCAACAGTAAATAAATATGAGTGTAAACGGCGTCGGAGATGTTTACGGGGTTTAACATCTCCTATCCAGTGTCTAACGTAAGTGCAATAACTTAAGAGATGTCCGGGATTTCCATCTCCTAAGGATCCGTTAAACTATCTACTATGTAGTACAGTATGCTATTATAATATGTCTACAGTAAAGTAAAAGTATTAAAATAGCATTAAGGCGTTACCCATATCCCCCTTAACACATTTTATATATTCTCATAGTCTATACAGTACCATAACTCCTCCGTAAACTGGAGGCTATCAGAGGGCACTCCATAGGTATGGTACAAAACAAACTCGTAGAAGGCGCTCTAGGGCATGCGAACACGACACTCGAGGCAATGCCAGGGTAGATATACCAATTGCGGATCCGGACTAGTGGTAATGCATAGCAGCTACTACCGCCCACCTCGGACACACTCCCAAATCAAAATCAAGGGTGGCCACCAAATCAATCACAAAGTCAAAATATAGTATCGAAGAAGTGTGCCTGATAGAAGGAATGACCTCACTTGGCCCGACATGGCTCCTGTTTTAGTCACATCTAAGCTGACTCACGGGAGTCAGAGTCACGTCATACCTCCTACAAAATCGTTCGCCAAACCATCCTACTTCATTTCTGGAATCTCCACCACGTACACAGTTGTTAAAGTGGTTTTCGGTATTGGATGAGAGTATGACAATATCTGATCCCGGTCTCTTTAACAACCAAACGCTTATTTCACACCGGATGGTTATTTTACATTTCAAAAGTCAATTCACAATTTATATCAAAATATCATATTCTCAAAACCATATCATTTTCAAATCATATGCACTTTCAAAATCACATTCACTTCCAAAATCATATTTACTCAAATATGTCATTTCACAAAATTTATCAAATTCCAAATTCCAACTTAGGTTGTGTCATCATCAAGGATTTAAATATAAATACTTTAGCTTTACACGGTCTAAAATTTTAGAAAATAGTTTAGGTAGTCATAAATAGTTTTAATAGTTTTAAAAATGGTTTAAAATAGTTTTGAAATAATTTAAATAGTAAAAATAGTTTAAATAGATTTAAATTTGATTTAATTGGATGTAAAATAATTTATATAGATTTAAAATAGATTAAATAAATTTAAATTATATTAAATAACTTTAAAATAGATTAAATAAATTTAAAGTAGATTTAATAGATTTAAATTACATTAAATATATTTAAAATAGATTAAATAAATTTAATTAGTTCAAAATAGGTAAATTAGATTAAATTGGATTAAATAGGTTATAATGGATTAAAATAAATTAAAATAGTTTGAATTGATTAAAATAGTTTAGCTTGATTGAAATAGTTTAAATTAGTTTAAAATAGATTTCAACGTTATATCCAAACATTTCCAATAACTCAATTCCGATAAATTCATTTATATTTGACACCTCAACCTTGAAATTCCAAATTTAATCCTTTGAACCATTCATTAAATCAATTTAAATTCCAACATTAACACTTGGACTTTCGAAAATAATTCAGTTTATATAGATCAATTTCTTTTTCAAAATACCAGTTAACTGAATTCAAAATTTAAAGGTTCAAAAATCATTTAATTTAACCAATCCGGTGTCCGTATATAATTTTCTACCCTATGGTCAAGTGATACAGATATTTATCATTTCAAATCCGCAATTTAAGATTTTACGGTTATATATCATTTCAAACCGCAATCTCGAATTAAATAAAATCCATAAAATCGCTCGAGTCTATCATTTCAACCCATAACGATTTTTCCCTAATCTATAGATCATTCGGGTATGTATCATTTCAACCCATAGGGAACTTGCAGTGTTACAACAATATAAAATATAACATCCAGTCATCTAATATCAACAATCAAACATCCATCAAAATCATCATCCAAATCAATCAATAAGCATCACTAGCCAACTGATTATCAATAACAAGTATAAACTGATGAATTAAAATTTAATATTAAATTAAATGACGATTAAACGCAATAAAAGTCATATTTAACTTAAATGACAATTTAAATATACCAAACATCAATTAATCAATTTCTATTCACATCATAAATTTAATTTAACCAACATAAGATAATTTAGTAGTTGTGAGTGGGTTAAAACACTCACCTTTGATTTTAGCCCATAAAAATCCAAACATAAGCGCAAAAACTCAACAGTCTCCAAATTCAACTAAATTAATTTCATGTTGTTCAGAATTTAAATATGAATCCAACAGAAGAAATCGCGCGTGAATCAAAGTTTATATGCAAAAGATATTCATGTTATAAGAAATATTATTAAAATAATAATTAGTACGCATAAACAAATTTTAATACTTACGTTTCTCTCAAGATGAGGCTTAAGGAAAAGATTGAAGAACAACTAAGATGAGGATAGGACGTGTATGGAAAAATGAAAAAAAAATCATGTTTCATAAAAGAAAGCTTTTGGATTTGCAAGAATAAAAGCTTTTGAATATGAGGTGTCAGGAGAAACAAAACGCAAATGAAAAAATAAGCTGCAGGTTATTTATAATTAGGAAATGAAGGTGGAGGGACAAAATAAATGTCACGTTCTGTTTTGAAAGCTCTAGGCATTAATAATGCATAAGAAAATGTACATAGGAATGGAAAAGTTTGCGAACCAAATAAAAGTAAAACTTTGTATACGTGAAAATGAGGTCGCAAGAATTAAATACAACCTAAAAGTCTAGGATCGGGTATTAAATAGAAGGAGAAATGAACGGATCAGGTATTAATAATAAGGTAACTATTTTAAAATGTTCATGCAACAATTAATAACAAAAGAAATGATGGGACCATGTACATCGCACAACCCTTTGAAATACAATTTTTTTGAAACGTAACCAAATTAACTTCATTAACTCAAATAATATTCAAATTTGTACGCATTTATGATTTTATCTATGCATAATAAAAAATTTATACTTACCTTAAAAATGAAAACGTTCAATTTGGTTTTCCCAAAATGATATTTTATTTCCATTAAAACACCCTTTTTGTTTAACACAAAACGTGCATTTCTTTTATTAAATCTATTGATTGCAATCAACGTTTTCTTTCCTTTTAATTGAAATATTTGAATTACATTAATTGCAATTACTTACAAAGTTAAATTTCAAAACAGACAACTAAAATGGATGAAAAATAGAACAGTTGTTTATTTAAACACATTTATAAATTTGTTGTTTATACACAAGAGTAATAAATAACTTTGAAATAGATTATTTTCCTATTTGTAACGACCCGTAAATTTTAGTGGTTTTATTTATTTAATTAATTGAATTTTTGAGAAATTTTAAACAATAAAATTTTGAAATAAAAATTTAATATTTGGGATATGTCCAATTAAACATAGCAAATGGTAAATTTTCATCAGATAATTTGGAAGTTTATTTTCTAGTGTAATTTTATTCCAATTTATATCAGTTAAAATTGATGATAATAAAAGTATTCCGAAACCTAAATATGTCAACATAAGAAAATTTATTTAGAACACTCTGAATAAGACTGCATAATTCATTACGCGAAATTCGGACGTTTCTAGCTCCGTTTGGATTTTTCCGTACGGTAGAGCAGCGTTTATCGATACCGATTATCGACTTTTGATAGAATGATCATACCACTGATATCTGTATACCGTTTTGATTGTCTCGTCGTGCCGATCTCCGCAGTATATTTGTTCCTGTGTTTTGAAGCCCGGTTCAGAGCGAAATCCGTGAAACGGATGACCGTATCGATACCCGTATTTTTGTGCCTTTTTGTTTTCGTTTGTCTTTTCAATTGCCAGCTTTATAGCAGCCGTCTACTTTGTAATTTTTTTTGAATAAATAAGGCCTTTCAACGCTCCCATCGTCCTTTCATTTTCATTGTTTGGAGTTAACATCACGGTTCAAATTTGCTTCTGAGAAAGAATATTTCATGTTGCTATCCTTTAATGGAGATCCCCTCTACCTACCATTCACCACCCTCTTCATCTTCATCGTTGGCCATAGCTTCGACTTTGCCCATCCTAACAACCACCGCCCCGCTCACCCTGAAATCGCCTAATTCCTGAAGCACGCAGCCATCGGCCACAGCTCCTCTCAGATCCGTGCGCTCCACAATAGTCTTCTACTTCCCGAAGCCTCCGCTGGTCGAAGTTCCAGCCATGCCTCAAGCACCGATCGCCCTCCTCTCCCACTTGTAAGCCGAGCTTCATTCTGCAACCATCATTAGATCTCCTCCCCTCTAGCCGACGAGCCTTAGCCTGGCCAAAGCTTCCTGTCGAGCTCGGCCACTGTGCCATTCTCCTTGATCTCCGAGCACCATCAACACTGTGAGTTGTATATTCATGTGATATATAAACTATTGTTTTATGAATATAAATATTTTGTTGTTAAACTATATATATAATGGTTTGATTTATATATTATATAAGTTACGTATAACATTAACTTTGGAACAGTCTTATATATTATAAGCTACATAAGTTATAAATGTAGATATTTTATCATATAAGTTTGTAATATATATTTATCAAATATTTGTTAGTTATATATATATAAAGTTGGGACTGCTGTACTTACATATTATAGGCTGATTTATATATTTGTTACAAACATCATCTGTATATAACTTTTCTAACATAGTTTTGCGTGTATATCTGTATAAAGTTATATTTTTTACGAATATTGTTTTATACTGTTTGTATATAAACATTTTGCTTTGGTACATATAGTAGTTTGTATATAGCTAAGTTCAGTTAAGATTTTGTTCGGCATACATATATTTCCAATGGTTATGGCTTAGGTATATTTACATAATATTTTATATAAGCTTATACTTATATGTTGTATAAAAATCTAGTTACTATATATATATATGTATATTTATACGGTACGTATATGTATATAATATGCTGGTTTTGTCCGTAATGATATAAGATCTGGTTATATATCTAAGTTGGATAGGTTTGTATATTCTATGATTGTGCTTTCGTGTATATATATATGGAGTATATAGTGTGCTTAAGTTATCTGGTCTGGGGTATTTATATTGTTATAAAGTTTATACGGTTTTCATAAATATAAAGTATGTGGTAGGCTTTTATATATATATATATATATTCTTACTAGTACAAAAGGATGTTGCATACGCACGCGTCTTATTATATTCCATAAGTCATTTGTATACTGTAGTATATGTTACTGTATAAGCAAGCTATATTTATATAACGGTTCTTATATATTTATATATATATATATATCAATGTTGTACTATGGTTCTATATACATTAGATTTTAACGTATGTATGTTTGCTTATATTGATGGTTGCCTGTGCATATATATATATATATATATATATATATATCAGCCAGTTTCATATTTTGTAGTGTTTTACTGTATACATATATATTATTATAAAGGGTTGATGTTGGGTTATACGTACATTTTCCATTTGTTTATAAGGTTTATAATATTATAATTATACAGTATCTTGAAACAGTTTTATAATAATATAATACAATGGTTTTATTTGAAGAAACTGTTTTAAATTACATATAGGTATATATATATATATTTAATATGTATCTTGATTGAATATGTGTTTTAGAGAGGATTAATAACAAAATGATGTATATATTTTTGTTAATATCAAAACTGATTTGATTCATTATCATCGATTTCTTATCCATCAACTTGACCATCGAATTCGTGCTTGGATTTGTAACTCGTCTCATTTCATCGTCGAAACTCTCTAGCCTCGAAAGGTGAGCAATCACTCACGATTAACGTTCTTATATTTATTAAATTTGATTTAATTTGAAACGTCAATTGAAATATGCTACTGTTAGTTATTTACATTGTTATATATGCTATTGACTGTATCTGTTCACCTGTGACATCTGACATCATTATCTGTTATTTATATTGATGATATATGCTTGTTATATTATTATTTCATATCTGTGATCACTCTGCAAGTTCCCTATTAGTATAGAATTCACTATGGGTTGAAATGATACATACCCGAACGATCTTGTAGAATATGAGAAAATCGTTATGGGTTGAAATGATAAACCCAAGCGATTTTCATTAAATTGAATTTGGGATTTCGGGTTGAAAAGATATATACCCGTATATATTTAAATTGCGGATTGAAATGATAAATATCCGTATCACTTGACCATAGGGTAGAAAATTATATACAAACACCGTTGGTCTATATATCAATATTTTGAAAATGATTTCTATGGTTTTGAAAAGAAATATATGGTTTTGATAAATATTGATTTTTAAGATTTATTAAAGTTGATTTAATAAAGTTGATATATAATATGTTTAAGTATTTATTTAAATTTATATTTTCGAATATAGAGTTTGTAATGATTCGGGTTGGAAAGATAAATTTGAAATTGATTTGAAATTATATTTATTTAAGAATTATACTTAAATAAGTTTGATTTGAAATTATTGAATTTGAAATTTTAAAGAAGTGTTTTACAACTTGAAATTTGATTTAATGGTGACTTAAATGGATGATTCAAACTTATATAAATTTAAATGGGATATTTTGTAAATTGAAGTTGTATTCAAATGATATTGAAATAATTAAGTAAATATTTCAAAACTAAATAATAGAAAAGTGAATTGATATATATATATATATATAAAATTATCGAATTTAGTTTTGAAATGTGGAATATTTGAAGCTTTAAAATATTTTGAAATTGAAATGGTTTGTTGTGGTTCAAACCGGTATTTGAAATCGATATAACTTGAAAATGTTTAATTGAAATGGGAATTGAAATTGATGATTTAGATTTGATTAAATTTGAATTTGGAATTCGAATTGATTCGAATTGATTTGTGAAAGTCGAGGAAACTATTTTATTTTATAGAGTAATTTTAAGTTATATTTAAACTATGGATATTTTACTTTATAAATTATTTTAATATAAACTATTTTAATATAAATCATTTTTAATATAAATTATTTTATTATAACCTATTTTAACTTATAACTATTTATATAAACTATTTTTATTTATAAACTAGCTTAACTTATAACTATTTATATAAACTATTTTATTTATAAACTATTTTATTTTATATACTAATTTTAATATCTAAACTGTTTAAGAGGAAAGTGTTATGATTTCCAAAATGCTATAATTTCAAAGTGTTATGATTTCCAAAATGCTATGATTTCAATGCTGTGATTTCCGAAGTGTTTTGATTTTTAAAGACTATGATTTCGAAAGCGTTATAACTTTGGAAAGTGATATGATTTTTGGAAATGGATATATTTGAAATGGAAATGATATCGTATTGATTTGGGTTTTGAAATGAAAATGATATTTGGTTTTGTTGTATAAACTATTTTGAAATGACCGTGGTGTTATAATAACGTTTGGTTGTTAAAGAGACTGGAATCAGATATGGGCATACTCTCTGTCGATACCGAAAACCACTTTAACAACCGTGTACGTGGTGGAGATTCCAGAATGAAGTAGGATGGTGGCGACGATTCCTATTGAGGTATATACGTGGACCCAACTCCTGTGAGTTGGCATAAGGTGGCTAAACAGGAGCGATTGACGGGCCAATGAGGTAGCACCCCTGATCGGATGCATTTCTTCGATACCATTCTATTACTTTGTGATTGATTTGGTGGCCACCCTTCGATTTTGATTTGGGAGTGTGTTCCGAGGTGGGCGGTAGTGGCTTCTATGCGTTTCCACCAGCCCGGATACGTAATTGGTATATCTACCCTGGCATTGCCTAGTTGTGCCGTGTCACCTACCATATCGAGCTTTACTACGAGTTTCTATTTGTGTCGTACCTATGGAGTATCTTCTCGTAGCCTCTCAAGGTATGCAGGTACTGTATAGACTATTGGCACTATTATGTGTTAAGGGCTATATGGGTAACCCCTTAACGCTATTAAAAAGTAAGTTTATTTTATTATTAGACATTATTATAATAGCGTATATTACTACATGGTAGATAGTTTAACGGATCCTTAGAGGATGGTTATCCCAAACATCCTTTGAGTTACTTGTATTTCAGTTGATATTTCACTTGAGAGGATTTATTTATATAAGAATGTTAATCCTGACTCAAGTGTTTTGTGTTTTGCTTTACGCTCGGGTCAGACTGAGTGATACAGTATTCGAGACTCACCTTTGGAGTTGGAGCTTCGCTTGGAGATCCAGCTATATCTATTCAGCTTGCAGTTATTCAGTTGATTCCAGTGATGTGTTCAGATCTTGTATTTGACTATTGTATTGAGACATCTATGTTTTCGTGACTTCTATTGTATCTTGTTTAACTCTGTTATATATATAGTAGCTTCATGAACTACTATCCTTCTGTTTCCGCTGCATTATTGTTATATTACTCTGTGTCTGTGATTCTGTGATTATTTATTTACTGTATATGCTGAGTTTTGCCAAATTTAAATTGACAATTCGGTATTTTGAATTATTCAAGTCAGACATGTGTGGTTTTATTGTCGATTTGAATGGTCCAAAATACCGGGTCGTTACACTATTCCTGTAATCAATCTGTAAGCTAAAACATAGTTCAATAAACATATATTTCTTCCTTTAAAATCAATCATTCTATTCTTTATTTTAACAAAATTAAACCTACATTCACAAATGAAACATTCATTTTATTTGATGTAAATGTTATTTTCATTAAATCAAACCTTCCTTATATTTTCACAAAACATAAGCTACTTTTAATTACAATTATTAATTTACAATTTAGTATTCTCTCTCCTATTAATTGCAAATTTTCAATTGCATTAATTTAAGTTGATTAAGTTTCAAAATGGACTAAATGAATGTAATGAGAAGTAGAACAATTATTTCCTATCTAATAGTAACTTAAACATGTTTATACACTATTGGATACAAACGGTAATTACACATTTCTTACTAAATAATAGTTTCTCATCTCTACAATCAATCTTTCAGCTACCAAACATTTCAAATAAATAAACATATGTTTACTCCTTTACTGAACTTATTCATTTTTATTCTTTTATTTTGATTTACACTCCTTCTATTAAATCAACCAATACTTTATGAAATTGTTAATATAGGTTTCTTTCTTGTTACCCTCATTTTCTACAATTGACGCCTTTTCTTACATTAACCACAATATTTAATTACATTAAATTCCAATTAATTATATTCTATTTCCAATAAATTGGTTTAATTAGATTTAAATCTTTTTATTTAATCAAACATTACTCTATGGACATAGTTAACCTTGGTTTGTATCTTATTACGTTAATATTCTCCAATTTCATCTTAATTTCCATTAACGCAATATTTAATTAAATTTATTGCAATTTATTTCCAATTTGATTTCAACAAGTTAAACAAATAGGTAACAAATAACAATTGTCACCTTTAGCTTAATTTAATCACATTTATAAGTTGAGTATTTACAACAAATGTTATAATTATTTATACACTACTAATTTTATTCAATTACAATTTATTGCATACTATTTCATTTGATAATATAACATTTAAATTATCAATTATTCTTTTAATCCAATTACCAATTAATACACACATTATTACAATTAATTTACAATCTATAACCAATTATAACTTTTTAATCATTTTAATTAATTGGAATTACATTTAAAGAAGTTATCAATTATCTTAAATTAATACTATTACATTTCATTCCAGTTACATTCTTACTATTAAATCACAATTTTTTTTCTTCCAACATTAAGTCACAAAATCTTATTAAATTAACAATTTTTAATTATCGAACATTACAGGTCGTTAAAAGATCCAGAGAGATCGTCCCCTTAACTTAAACGTTAAAAGATCTGGAGATATTACACATTAAATTGAATATAAAATGGTCCGGAGAGATCAAACCTTAGAACAGATACAGATTTGATAAAGGATTTGAACGCTTTGTAATAAGAGTAAAACAAATAAATCTTGGATGAACACGAGACAATTTTGATATGTGATGTAATAACTCCAAATGAAATCGGAATGATGATGATGTATAAACTACACTTAAGCATAATCTAGAGTCTTAGGCCATAAAAGGTTTGGAACATCCTTTGATTGATAAGAGGATCCGAAGGAACTGGATGATTCACCAAGATTGAAGCAGTTGTAAAACACAACTATCAATGACTGATGTCTGAAACTTGTTATGTAGCAAAGCATCTTACATTCGATAGGCGTACTTTGGGGGGCAAGTGTTAACCTGTTTTTTAGTAGAGCATAATTCAATTGGGCTTGGAAGATTCAAATAAGAACGAAACGACTTGAAACTTGGTAGACATGCTAATATGGACAAAGGAAATAGCCCATGAAAAATTGGACTAGAAATGTGCTGAGGAGATGAGTCGGCCCCACGGGTCATGACTATGACTCAAGGTCGAGTCATCGTGCTTGATCACCAACATCTCTAACTTTACAGTTTTTCTCATATGAACATGGAAATAACTCTGGAAAATATGGACTAGAAATGTGCTATGGGGATGAGTCAGCCCCCGGGTCATGGCTATGACTCGGGGCCGAGTCATCATACCTCATCACCTACATCTCCAATTCTGCATATGTGATTCTCTAGCTCTAATATGCAAACCCAAGCAATTTTATAGAATTCCAGAGTACCTATCTCAAGAATTGAAGAGTTGGCTCCAGTAAACTACAGAATAAGGCAAGTTATGAAGGAACGATCATCAAATAAGTCATCAACCTATGAAAATACAAGGGGCACCCCAACACGATGCAAGAGAGTTAGGAAAGTTTCCCCTTAAGGGGATAACTCACCCCCGAGTTATCACCCAAACTTGTGGAGTCCCCAACTCTTTTACACATCTCCAAGCCGATATTTGGACCTCTCCGGTAGTGGACTTCTGACCTAATATGGTTGTAACCCTTATAAATACCAACCTAACAGGAACTAGAAAGGAGATCTGGATTCTATAACTACAGAGACTCTTCTACTTATTCACCTCTAACCTCTCCTCTATTAGATTCACCTAGGAAACAACTATGTTGTTCTAGGACTTAGATCAGCAGATCCTTAGTACTAGTGACTCTCAAACACACTACAAACATCATTGTAAATCTGAGATACACTAGATCACGGTCAGATCAGAGATAGTTAGTTGTAATCCAGAGAGATAATAACTAATAAAATAGATTGAAGTGAACGTAGGGCGGAGATTAGGTCAAACCACTATAAAAATTCTCTGCGCTCTTGTCTACTTTCTACTTTTTCTTTTACTTTTATCTGAACTAGTGCTTTCATCTGGTATCTGGGCGTTGATCCATTTTTTGGGTTAACATCATAGCTTATGAGATCATACAAGATAAAAATTGATAAGAAACCTCTACATATCCTAGGTCAAGGAGTTGACAAGTTATGTGAGTCGAGAGGTTATACGTAATACTTACTTGTGAGGGACCGTGTGTGGACCATTCAAAGGAGCTTAGGAACAACCAACATTATTTAACTAATTTATGTTTTAAACATATGTCTCGTAAGCTAAAAATTAATATATATATATATATAAAGACAAATCATGAAATATTTCCAAATGCATGTTCCATTGTACCGAGAAATAATTGTCGTTTCAATAACGTCAATTTAATAATGAAGGAATTTGTATTTTAAATTATGGGTAGTAAAATGGATTTAGATATGATCCAAAGATAAAACTGATTACGAAAGAGGAAATGAAATTAACCAAGCCTAAACGAACACAATACACTAGAATTCCAGACAAGAATTCTTGCACATTAAAGAGAAAGTATGAGTTTCTTATCAACATCGAGAAAAGAGTTACCTCAATTATCAATAAGCCATAAAGAGTATTAACTTTGTCTTATGGCACGATGCATAAATCCGAAATGGATTCCAAGTACATTATCAAAATATGATTTTTATAGTGCTTGAAGGGATATGATCCACTGGCCGCGAATGTTTCTATAAGGTGAAGAACCATTCAGTTGGAATGTAGCAATCCACGTTGATGAGAATAACATTATAAATTTCAGTTGTTGAATCAACGTAACAAATTCGTTATTCGACGTGCTTAGGTTAATTCATATTTTACTTATAAATTTATCACCATATATCATTTTGAGTTTTGAGACAATTATTTTGAAAATAATTCTAAACAACGATCTCGAAGAGATTGTTTGCATATAACAACCAAAGTAAGTCGGTAGTAGCGATAACTGAGTTTGTGGGTTTCAAATTGGATCCAAGAATTGATACGAAAGTATCATTCTAGGAGCATCGGAATTGCGCAAGTATTTTAACAAAAAATCACATAAATTGGTTTTGAGTCAAAAATGCAGAGGAAGCGTGTGTTTGTAAGAAAGAACCTTAAATGGTACTAAGATATATTAAAACTATAAATAAACAAAATAATACTACTAATTGTTAAAGATGAAGCTGTAACGATCCCAGATTTTAATTTAATTTAAATTGATAATTAAATGAATTTTTAAATTAAATTTGTGAAATAAATTGATTAAGTGATGCGAGTTTTCCCCCGAATTAACATAAATTTTGTATAAATCATTTAAATTTAAAAATATTATTTATAAAATAAATATATATATATATAGAGAAATACAAGACAATTTGTATGAAGATGAAACAAATACTTAAGCTAGAAATAGAATATAAATACGTAGATAAACTATAAGAATATAAAGTAAATATATATGTCTTAGTAAATCAATACAAAATAATACCAAGTAATAAAATAAATAAATGAAAATAAATGAAAACAAAAATACATGAGAAAGAGGTTTGCATTCAAATATAAAAGTAAGTATGCAGGCTGAGAAACAAGAAAACAAAAATATATCTAAGTATGTAAACAAGTAAAGGCTTGCAATATAAGCCAAGTAATAAATGCAAATATCTTTAGTACATAAGATAATACCATCAGCCACCGAAATGAAGAAAGAAAATATAGTTTTGTACAAACTAATTAATGCAAGCACACCCAACAAATTAATGCTCAGCCACCATTGAATAAAAGATCCCTGCCTACATTGTACAACAAATAAAAATATTACCCTGTGTTGTACAAACCATTATAACACCCTGTAAACTCTTTTATCTATATCAATCATCCACATTTCAGTTCGACCATTCAAAACTGTGTAAATCTGAAAATGGAAAATCAGGCAAAACTCAAACCAAATAATTCAACTAAAAACAACACAATCAAATATAAACCAGAGAATCAAGATGGTTTCAGCTTGCATTTTTACAATATGTTTCAACTGGAAGCAAGCTCTGTTCTCTAGGAATCTGTGAGCAAATATTTTTTTTAGACCTCTTTGTTTCTTTTACCTGTGAGTAAACATAATATCAGATTTTATGTTAGATTATGATCTGTGGGTGATTTATGTTAATATGGTTTGGATTCTTTCTTTAACACTATGGGTATAAAATTGTTTTGACAATACAGAGATAGGTTTCTTCTCTGTTCATAGTTTTAGGATGAAACCAACATTGAAAAATTCGATTCCTCTATTTCTACTCATTTTCAAGCTTTGATGTTTAAAGCAAAAGGGTGTATTTAAGTAAGAACGTTGATCTAAAATTAATTTCACGAAGTGAAAACGTAAGCAGGAAGGAAAAAAAGGAAAAAAAATTAAATTTTTATAGAGGATACTCAAAATTTTGAAAATTTCGAATTTAATAAAATCTTGATTCAAATGTATAGCTTAAATCCTTGCTTGAAGTCATGATTTTTAAAGTAAATTTGGTGATTTTTAGTGGTGATTTTTATGAGCAGTTTGGAGATGTTTGTTTGGGGGCATTTTGATCAAATTCAAGTGATCGATGGAGCTGGGGGTGGCCGGGTTGTGCGAGGAGGTGGAGGAGCTTACCGAGGCGATGGGAAAAATAGTGCGATGGTGGGGAGATGGATGGGGTAGCAGCAGCGCGCGTTTGAAATTTTTTTAACCTAATTTTGACCTGGTTGCGTAATCGGCCTCGTTCATCGCCTACGTTGGATCGAGCGCGACGTGGCTCTGGCTGATGGTAGAAGGAGTGTGGACGCGTGAGTGGCCGGAGTTTCAGATTTTTCTGATGGTCGGAGGTCGTGTACGACGCGTTGATAGGTTATGGCCGAGGGTGTCAGTGTTTCCAGGTTTGGAGGTTCTTGAACTCGAATCCAATTTAGAGCCTTGGAAGGATGATGCTGTGATCGTGTTTGGATGTGGAGTTGGTCGCCGATAGGGGAAGACCATCGGAGATGATCGGAGTCGATCATCAACGGTGTGCACGTGCACCGTGTGTTTTTGTTTTCTGTGGAGTTGTGGATTTGGGTAGGAAGAACACTCGGGATTTACTCGAGTTAATTCCTGTTTTGCTCGAGGCCTTGTGATGTTTTACTCGAAGTAAACTAAAGGGGGCTCGGGTAGTTTTGTTTTCAAAGTTTTAACATGTAACCTGTACACAGTTTTAAAATGTTGATTTTTAAATTGAAGCCAAGGTTAAACTGAGGATAAATAAGTGTTTAAATTCTAGATTTTTTGGATGGAAGAAAGTTTATAATTTAAATACTTCAAATAAGTTTAAATATTTTGAACTTAAGGGGATTTGATTTAAAATCCCTTCACAACTAAGATTTGCTTTAATTTGTAATTTAAGGGTTTTTAAAAAAGGTTAGTTTTATAAAGAGATTTAAAGTTCAATTGTTATTCATTTTAAGCTTGAAATTTAAAATGAATGTTCAAATGGAACTTAATAATGTTGAATTAAGCGAGTGTTTAAGATAATGTGATTAATTAATGTGGTTAATTAAAGTTAAATAAATATGAGTAATTAAAGGGTAGTTAATTACTTAATTAAGGATTTATTACTTGACGTAATGAATTAAAGGATAATTAATTGATTTAAAAGTTAATTAATTAAAGTGATTAATTAATAAATGTAATTACGTAAGAGTAATTAATTAAAAGTTAATTTATTGATTAAGGGTTAATTAATGATTAATTAAAGGATAATTATTAAATGTTTTGTAATTAATTGATTATTAATTCACCATGACTAGTAATTTATTCGTAAGTAATTAATCTGATTTAAATTTATCAGGTAACTAATTGATCTTACTTATGGATGTTTGGATTCTAGTGAATGTTGAATTGTTTGATATCCCTGATATATGATGCTTTGTGATACACCCTGATTTGTGTTGTGATCTGTAATTTATCTGGGGTGAATGTAGCTGATTATCTGCGATATATATATCTGTGATTTCTGTTTCTGTGATATATTACTATGTGAATATGAAACCCTTGACCCGTAAACGACATTTGAATTTCAATGCGACAGGGACTCGGATTCCAGTTGGTTATCCGAAACCCACATCGAATCGTAATAGTGAATCTTTGTGATCGATAAATTTATTTTATCTATGAATCTGTGAATGAAGATAAGCGTTATCGATTTTACCGCTTATCGATATATCTGTGATGATTGATGTTGCACTATTGTGTGTAAAACCCCTGGACTACACCACACACACACAAATATGGATTTCACGTGGAAATCGGTTAAGTCACAGATAATTTAAATTTGATGTTTTCGAAATTGAAATTTTAATTTCAATTGGTTTTGAAATTGGAAATTTGGGTTTAAAGTGAAAAGCTTTTGAAATGGAATTTCAAAAATAAAAGTTATTTTGAATAACTTAATCGAGTTTGAAAATTTAAATAATTTGATTTAAATTTGAATTCAAGTTTGAAATTGAATCCTATGATTTGAAACTAGGGATTAAAGATGATATAAATGTGTTTGTATGAATCTAAACCATTTAAAAGCATAATTTTGAGAATTTGGATTTAACCCAAAAACCTTAACTCGTATAAATGAACCAGATTTCCAAAATGAAAACTGTTTGTTTTCAAATGATAAAAGCTTTTAGATAAGAAAATGAAATTCCAGTTTAATTAAAGGAATTTCAAGATTGAATTGAAAAAGGGTTTTCCAAGTTATGAATGAATTCTTTTTGAAAGCTATGAATTGAATCTGTTTATTTTAACAGATTTAAAATGATGATTTGTTTAAACCATTTGAAATGGAATTGTTTTGAAAGCTATAAGTTAAATCTTTGTTTTAAAGATTTAATGAGTTAATCCGATTGAGATGGAAATTAATTTGGAAAATCTGTGAATAAATCTTTTGTTTAAAAGATTAAAGTGTGGAAATTGTTTTAAACCATTGAAGGTTGTTAAAATGAATCTTTTTTTGTTTAAAAGATTTGAAATGGTAATTTGTTAAACCATTTGAAAAGAAGTTTGGGTTTAAGTTGTGACTTAATTGAAATCCCATTATCCATATGTTTTTAAATATCACGCTCACTATTCGGTTTAGTCAGGAGAGGACCTTTGTGTCACATAACCCATTCCGAATAAGTGATATGTCGTATATGGATAGCATTTGAAGACCGGGTATTTGCGAAAACGATAGGATAACCTATCGATTGTCTCTTCACTGGGTAGCTTCTGGTATAAAGATTCCCTAAGTGATGGGAAATCCGATCGGGATTGTGAATACCCATATTTGCAAGGGCTTCTTCGGAAGTGCCTTCGGTTCTGTTCGAACCCGGAACAGACTTGTATGGTTACATGTCTGACATTACACTTTGAGATATAAAGCAGATTTCTTTCAAATACATTTCTGTTGGTGGCGGAGAATTTATTCTCTTAGCTTAACACCCTTCTCTGAGACGTACGAGCTCAAAGGTTATGTAGTTGAAGGTTATCAGCAATATACTACCAATTTGGTAATGTGACATGCTGAGTGTTGTTGTGTGATGATCATTGTTTGATCATTTGTGATATGATCATTTGATTGATCATTTATCTTTGTGATCATTACTTTGATCATCTGTTGACCCAAAGCGTGGCTTTGTGACAAAGCGTGGCTTTGTGACAAAGCGTGGCTTTGTGACAAAGCGTGGCTTTGTGGACGAGACTTCGTCAGGGCCTCACAACCCGGAAATGGTCAAAACAGGAATGTTGCGGCAAGGTTATGAGGGTCGCGCCCTTTAGGGTATGTCATTTCCTTCTGGAAAAGGGTGGTATCATGGTATGGAGCCCAGATACTTACTCATGTGGACACACTTTATTATTATGTGTGATGTTGGTTACCGAGGCCTCGGATAAAGGTCCCAAAGGATCGGGGGGTGGCATATTCGTGAGTTACCTGTTACAAGGGTAACCCGACCTTATGTTGGCAGAGAGCAGTTTGTCTCTCGGGACGTCCAGCCAGAGGCGATCCCATTCGGCAGTAGGAAAGGAAGTTCCTTAGCCTGACCATTTGTTGGAAATCCAATAAAAAATACGGACCTTGTACGGTTTTAGTTGTATAACCTGCTATGGAATGTGGCGGTAACCTGCTATTGAACATAGTAGCTATAGTAGGCATACAATAATGGTTGTATGTTGGCTAAGATTAATATTATACTTTCAAAATGTTTTCTGCACTATGCACTAATAATAATAATAATCCAATGATTTTGCGTAGTAATCATCTTTGACTATCATAAGGAGAAATCTCTTCCGATTCTACGTTTGCATTGTGTGTGTGTGCGGGAGGCCTTATGGTAGTTTCATTTTCCAAAAGCATTGCGAATGTCTTTTACTTCTTTTGTGTTTGTTTTAAAGATAAACTGTTTTTGTTGCTCACACCAGTCCCACGACTGACTCGGAGTTTATTGTTCCTTTCCTAAACTCTGGGTGCTCATAATTTTCTACACGAGCAGTCTAGAGTTGGGGTTTTTAGATATTCAGGTTTAGTAGATTATCTGGAGCTAGTTCAGCTCTTGGAGTTCATGGACTGACGTTGCTTATCTTGGAGCATTCTATTGGAGACATTCTATTTCTGCTGGTGTTATCTATTTTCTTTCCGCTGCTATTTCTTGTATATCTTTGATATTGTTGTATCATATTGATATCATTGTTGTATATCATACTGGATATTGTATTCATTGGAGTTGTATATGATATCATTGTTTCTATTTCTTCCGCTGTGTTGTTATACTTAATGGTGTTATAATCTCCGGAGAACCAGATTCGGCGTTTGAATCTACGGCATTTTGAGTATAAGGGAAGTACGAGTGCCGATTTTCGAAGGCTGAGTTTTTGGGTCTTTACAGAAGCTATGGTAAAATACTTTTAGTTTGATTGTTTAATCCTAGATATCATATTTAAAGAAAAACATCTTTTATAATATGTATATGGGTGTTGGGAATGTCCCAAATGATATACACATACACCATATTAAAACATTTAATGGAGTATGTAAGACGGATTTCTTATGCGGAGGTAATAAGAATTATACATGTTTTATTGTCTACAATATTGCATTTTGCTTATGTATTTGATACATGGAGCAAGTATTGAATCTAAATTAATATTACTAAATGGTGGTTAAGAGTATTCTCGAGTATTTGGAGAAATACTAGAGAATTGTTTATGGAAACGACGAACTTCTTATGAAGTTGTATTCGAACTCAAACTTCATAAGTAATATCGGATATAGCATGTCAATCGTATTTCATGCTCAAAACCTTTGTTAAGAAGCTTAATTTGGAAATGTTCCAAAAGAGAGGTTATGGCTGATTTAAACAAAAGGCTAAGTACTTTGCCTTGAATAATGCAATAATAAAACTATGAGTACATAAATGCGCAAATTTATAACTTTGCTAGGAAAGATTCCAAATGTTGAGAATCCTATGATGTTGTTATATAATAACAATGCCACAGTGCAGTTTTCGAAAGAACTTGAAGCTCACTAGATGTCAAGTAACATACCTCGAAAGGTTCTATATTTAAAAGGTATCGACATCAAGGAGATTGGTTGGAAGAGTATATAATTAAAACAATATAGCATACCCGTTCACTAAGGAACTAATTGGACCAGTTCTAAGAAAACCAATCGAAATGATGGGGTTAAAACTCCATAATTGACCCTAAGTACAAGTAAGAGATTGAGAGAGTTAGGAGTATGCCTTAGGGGCAATTATGTTTTTTTTATTGAGAGAGTTAGGGGTATGCCCTATTGGCAATTATGTAATTTACTATATTTATAACTCAATAATCAATCTTGTTCACAATGAAAGGTGTTTAATTATCTATTGTATACTTGTTATATTGTGATATATTAATTAACTAATTACTTTAAGCACATTAATATGGAAAATCCTTAGATAATATGTTATACGATAATAATTATAGGAATTGCAATCATGTGAAAATAATCATAATATAAAATAACATATTATTTTACATATTCTTAGTCAAGATGTTTCGAGAAAGGATATCGATACATCCGTTGAGACCAGAGTGCGTAAAGCTCTCCAAATGTTGGGCAGTGTATTACTCAGGGTTATTAGGGCACCAAGGGTTCTATATTCATAGTTATTGTATAACTATGGAATGATTTGTTCAAGAGTTTCATGTTGGTTAATAAAAATTATGTCAAATAGGAAATCTCAGGGTGACAATGATACACAATTCACTCAACTTGTGCATACTATTGAACTTTAACGTAAATACTCCACTTTGGTTATAGTTAAATCATGGCATGACGATCCTTCGAGCAATTATAGTCGGGCCTGAGTTGAAGCATTGGAAGTGAAGCACTGTTTAATAGAGAGTTTGTCTCTTTAGTTGTATGAGGTTTGTATCAAAGTCAACTATAGTCAACTCAAAGTCACAATCTCTGGCCAAAATAGTATAATTAAGGATAAATGTTATTATTGAACCAAGAACTTTGTTTATGGACTAACTGAGTTGAATAAGGATGATAGTGGAATTTTGACCAAAACCAAATTACATAAATCCTAATGTGATATAGTGTTGACTGTGTAAATTATTTTTACTAAGTGGTACCGCTTATGATAATATAAATATGATTTTTCTAAAAAGGTCTATAAGTGATAAATTGGGCCAATCTGTCACATCACTAGCCGAGGTGATGTGCAAACGTTAATATTTTAATTTTTTGATATTAATTGCTGACTAAATTCACACTTTTGAGTCACACAACCTCATTTGTGAATCCTTCGAAAAACCACATGATTTATGTAATTTATAAAATGTTGTAAATTAATTAAATTAACTAATATTTAAGAACAATTAATTACACTACAACAAAAATACCCTTTTACAACTGCTAAAAACAGTTGTAATATGTCTATTACAACTGGCGACCGCCAGTCTTTATATCCACAGTTGTAATAGAGCAGGACTGTTTTACAAGCAGCATGGACAGTTGTGGGTGCAGTTGTAAAAAAACTTTTTGCAACTGCTGTTGGAAGTTGTAAAGGACTCTTTTACAACTGTTGTTGGTAGTTGTAAAGGAATTTTTTACAACTGTTATTTTCACTTGTATTAAAGTTTATCGCAACAGCCGGTACCTGTTGTTATAAACTCTTTTGCAACTGCCGGTAGCTGTTGTGATAGAACCTTTTCCAACTGCTTTTAGCAGTTGTAAAAGACTTCTTTACAACGGTTTAAGATAGTTGTAATTAATATTTTAACAACTGTTTTTACAATAGCTACTAATAATGACAGTTGCAACAAATATTTTTACAACTGCTACAAACTACTATAATTCATCTTTTCACAACTGATATTAACCATAAATTACATGATATTATAACTTAAACCAATAATTCGTTAATAATAATCACAATTATTCAAATACTTAAAACAACATGAACCATTCACTTTCAAAAAAACAAAAACAATTCAAGTTCACATCATTTATGAATTCATAAATCCATTACAAAACATAACTAAATCCATAACATATACAAGTTAAAGTACATATACTTACTAATCAAAAGAGATAAATTCCTTATGCCAAGCAATAAGTGTCCCAACCGCTTGTCCAATAGTATAGATATCTGAAGTAGGCCTAAATAGAAGAGCTTCGGGATCCACCACCGCATCGACCCAAACCTTCCAAGCATCTGCTCCTAGTGGTACATGATGCACTAAAGCGGTAGGATCGCTAGATGCAATTGTTGCTTCTGCGACAACATTCCTTTGCCAACCCAATAATTTGCACTTTCTAGGCTACTGCTGAAATTGTATATTACCACCATATGTGACATTGTTGCTACTCCGATGTGACTGCAAAAATAAAGCATTAAATTCGTTATAGTTCACAGCAACAAAACTTGGACTTTATTTACTACATAATCTAGTACCAAAATAATGAAATCAAATACGCATATTCTTTCATGGATCTTTGTGACATATCTGCACTTATATTTGTATGCATATTTGAAACAATGGGATAAAAACAGCCTTCATTTACATTCTACTCTTCAACTAAATCAACCAGACATGCTTTGCAAAAGCATTGTGCATTTCTGAACCAACCCTGTGCAAATTTGCAAAATCATAGAGCAATACACCCACAACCATACAATTTGTATTTGTCAACAAGTTTATGAAAATCTGAAACATATTTGCACTAATATTTCCACTATATTAGTCCTAAATGATACTGTTATTTAATTGATAATATCCTACTACAATTAATGAAACAAAACAAGACAGAAATATGACAATGACTTAAGAAATACTTTCTATTGTTTTCTTTTGGCATGATTGTGGTTGGTGGCATGTTGGGTGGACTGGCCTACACCATTTGGTTGTGGCGGGAGAGAGGGTCTACAGGGTTTTTATTTAGTTGGAGCAGTAGTGAATCTCACGATAAATCATGACTTCTAAGTTTTGGACTCAGGGAGGAGAGAGTGACACTGAAGAGGAAGAAATAGTAAGTGAATACGATGACAATGCAAGTGATGCAGCCCCAGAACCGACAGCCAAACGTACTAAGAGTTACATTATAGGACATGGCAGTGATAGCGACGATTCAGATGAAGGACATCGAATTGTCAAATCCGTACGAGATAAAAGATAAGAAGAAATGGCATCCACTGTTGATCAAATGAAAATTGCTATGAAAATAAACGATTGGGTCAGTTTGCTTCAAAGCTTTGAGACGATAAACAAGCAGTTGGAAAAGGTTTCTAAAGTTACAGAGTCTGGCAAGTCTCCTAACATGTACATAAAAAATTTAGTCATGCTCGAGGACTTTGTAGCCCAGGCATCATCAGCAAATAAAGAAAAGAAAACGATGAGCGGCTCTAATGCGAAGGCGCTCAATTCAGTGAAACAGAAGTTGAAAAAGAAAAGGAAGCAATATGAAGAGGACATAGGGAAGCTTTTATCTGACGAGGATGAAGAGAATGAAAAGAGTGATGCCGGTCAAGCTAAGGCATCTGAGAAGGATGATTTAAACATAGCAAATAAACATCCAAGTGAGATAACTTGGAGCGACGTCGATAAAAACTGAAGGACATTGTTGTCGCTAGGGGTAAAAAGGGTACCGTTAGAGATGAACAGGTAGAGCAACTTACATTTTTAACCTGTGTTGCCAAGACACCAGCTCAGAAACTTGAAATCTTGGTTAGTGTCATTTCTGCTCAGTTAGATGTGAACTTGAGCTTGCTTAGTCATATTCCTATAAATGTCTGGAAGAAGTGTGTTTCCAACATGCTTTTAATTCTTGATATACTCGAGAAGTATCCAAATATAATGATTGACGTCTCCATTGAGCATGATGAAAATGAGACGCAAAAGGGTGCAGATTTTAGGGGACCAATTAGAGTTTGGGGAAATTTGGTCTACTTCATTGAAAGAATTTATTTTGAATATTTCAAGAGCTTACAGTGCATTGATCCCCACACTAAAGATTACGTTCAGAGGCTTAGAGATGAACCACTGTTCTTTGTTGTCGCTCAAAATATACAGAAGTATTTGGAAAGGAAAGGGGATTATAAAGGAGCAGCAAAGGTCGCGTTGAGTAGAGTTGAGCTTGTGTATTATAAACCTCAAGAGGTTTATGATGCCATGAGAAGACTGGTAGAAGCAGAAGAAACCGAGTCCGGAGACTACATGGAAGGAGGAGATGTGCCAAGGAAGCCTGCATTTCCTGAAAATAATAGAACCCTTGTGGATACATTAGTTTCTCTCATTTATAAGTTTGGAGACGAGAGAACTAAAGCTAGAGCGATACTGTATGATATATACCATCATGCGATATCAGATGAATTTTCCACTGCACGTGATCTTTTATCGATGAGTCATTTGCAAGATGGAAGTCAGATGATGGATATCAATTCTAAGGTTTTATTTAATAGGGCTATGGCTCAACTTGGATTGTGTGCATTTAGGTCTGGGCTTATTGTGGAAGCCCATGGCTGTTTATCTGAGCTGTGTGGTGGTGGGAGAGTGAAAGAGTTGTGCGCAAGGCATTTCTCAAAACCGCTTCTATGGGAAGACTCCTGAACAGGAAAAACTAGACAGGCGGAGACAAATGCCCTACCACATGCACATAAACCTAGAGCTTTTGGAAGCCACCCACCTCATATGCGCAATGCTTCTGGAAGTCCCCAACATCGCATCAACCTCCCATGACTCAATGCGCAAGATCATCAACAAAACCTTCCGGCGCCATCTAGAAGTAAGCGATCGTCAGACCTTTGTTGGCCCTCCTGAAAACGTCCGTGACCACGTCATGTGCGCAGCCCGTGCCCTCTCCAAGGGCGATTACCTGAAATCATCTGCTACCCTTAGGTCCATAGACACTTGGAAGCTTCTAAGAAACCCCGACTCTGTGCTTTCCATGCTCGATTTCAAGCTCAAAGAAGAAGCTCTCCGCACCTACCTCTTCACATGCTCATCTTGCTATGAAACTTTGAGCATTACCCGGCTTACTGCGATGTTCGACATACCCGAAACTCAAGTGCACGGCATTGTAAGCAAAATGACGGTTAATGAAGAGCTTCATGCAAGCTGGGATCAGCCTTCCAAATGCATAGTTTTTCACAACGTGGAGCATACTCGTCTTCATGGCTTATTGCTCCAAATGTCTGATAAGCTTTATGTACTTGCCGAGAGCAATGAGAGGGCGGCTGAGGTGAGGACAGGTGGCAGGCTTGATGGGCTGCCACCTAGGCGAAGAGGGGAAGGTCAGGATTACACGAGTAAGTGGCAGGGTAACTTTGCCAACTCCAATCAGGGTAGGCAGAGTGGAACCCGTTACGGAATGGGTAGCACCCGGATCAACTATGGTGGGACCCGGAGCGGGCAAGTGGGTAGAGGTGGGTATGCAGGTACTAGGTATCAGAATGCTTATGGGCAGAGAGCTGGGTATCAAAGTGGGTCTGCGAGAGGCGGGAAAATGGATGGTTCACATATGGTTAGTTTGAGCAAGGGAGCCAGGATTTAGTAGAACATAAAACACGGTTTGAAGTGAAAATTTATGAGTATTTGATACTTTATTTGCTTTTCGCATTTTATGTATCGCTTCTCTATGAGTCTTTTGTTTGTCTTATTTATGGATAAGCTTGTACTTCATATAAAAAAAAGACTTAAGAAATACTTAGGACTAATAGTTTATGGCTGTAAGCTATAACAACAGCTCTAAAGGATACCTTTTCAGTAATAAAATATCTTGGATAAATAGTGATATCTTGGATACCTTTTCAGTAATAAAATACATTACACTGATGTTAAGCAAACTGAGTCCAAAATTTGATTAATGAATGCAAATCATTTATTATTATGTTTGAAAATATATTACACTAATGTTAAGCAAACTGAGTCCAAAATTTGATTAATGAATGCAAATCATTTATTATTATGTTTATAGATACTCTGAATTTGATTAATGAATGCAAAACGCTGACTTACTTTGCTCATAGGTAACAACATATACGTAATAAGAAGCTGATATTTGTGTTTTTTCTACCATTAAAGGCATGATTTTCTTGGTGTAATATTTTAGCTAATGATCTGGATTAACCCAGCCAACCTAGCAGCAGATCCAGACACGCACTAATATAATTCTGATCATTGGTTTGCTAAGATATAAGAAGTGATTTTACTTCTAAGTTGTAACTGTTTTGTTATCTGAATAAAAATGCTATTGAAATAGACATCGCCAACAAAGCGACCGTACCGATCGTTACTGCCATATATAAGAATCGTGAGCCTCTTTCCTTCACATAGCTTTACCAATTCTTCCTTCACTTCTTTTCCAAATGGCATTGCACTCTCAAGTTCATCAATTCCCTTAAAATAACATAATTTATAGCAATACCAGCGAGACAATGAAAGAGTGTAGCCTTATAAGAAAGAAGACCAGCAAGACTCCAATTCTAGTACAAATCCATACCTCAGCCTTATTCTGTATTTCTTTGCAAGGGTTTCATTGCCATTCGGGCTGCTTATTTCCCTGTTAAAAAAAGTAAGTTCATATAATATGAGAGTGACACAAATATAGGGAATACGATGAACACATAAGATGTATTTCTTGTGTTACTGACTTGTATCCTGCTTCAACAATGATCTTATGAAGAGCATCTGCAGCCTTGTAGTCTTTAACTGATATAGCCTTAGCTTTCTTAGTGGTTGCTTCACGTACTTCTGGATTTCCTGATATTGGAGCAACTAAAAATTACTTTGCAAGGTGTATTAAATTAATATTTATAACTTGTCACTCACGAATTCGTACAGAATTTCAGGTCATTTCCGTATTTATAACTAAAAATATCAATCAGGTTATATTTTAGGTACCTAGCAAAGTCTACCATTTTTGACTGTTTATCTTAAATAATACAGGATGTAAGGGGAAAAAAGATTGATATTTTTATCTTTATAAGGAGGGGTAATTACTCAGCGCAATACAAATACCATTGTTAAAATTTGATATCTTCCCCTAAACAGTAGTTCTTCTGATCAGCAAAGAATCAAAATGTCAATAAAATTATCATTATCCTCGCTCCAACTGTGAGATTATGTGACATGTTCGTTCAGAAGTTTTTGGATGATGTCTTGTTTATCAATCATCTCAATGTTAAGAAAAAAAGAAAAAGATAACCCAGGACAAAAGAAATTCCTAAAAGAAAGTTGGGCACACTCCAACATACCTATAGCTTTAACGATGGCAAGGCAATGATGGTGAGCACAAGGGCTACAAGCGCAACGGTCGAGAGCGGCAACGGCGGCGAGCAAGCGCGGTTTAATTTCCTGGATGGAAATAGCGGAGGGTAGCGGGATGAGGTTAGGGTTTAGGTTTAGGAATAGGAATAGGAATAAGAAATTTTGCGGCCACTTTACTTTGTCTAATATAAAATGAGCGGTTAATGAAAAGGAGGAGGGAAATCGAAATTATTTAGAGCAAAAAAATAATGTGGGAAGACAACTGCCGAAAACAGTTGTTATAAATATATATCTACAACTGGCACAAGTTAAGCAGTTGTAATCGATCATATATTACAACTGTTGCATACATAAAGTTGTTAAAAGTGCCTTTGTTACAACTGCTAACAAAAACAGTTGTTATAGAATATCTATTACAACTGTCCGTTTGTGTTGGTTGTAAAGGAAAGGTTGTAATATGATTGTTTTGTTGTAGTGTTATTATTTAATTTATTTGATGTTTATGAGTTGTTTGCAATTATTTGAATGCATATGTTGAAGTTATATTTGCATGCATCAATGTAATCTTAAACGGGTTTAAATAAAAAATAATTGCATTAAGGGGTTTATGGACATTTTGTTTTATTAGGTAGCATCATGGACAGCTCACATATCGAGAAGGGAAAGAGGTGGAGTGAGAGAAAAATTAAGGGGATTAATTAGGAAATATTTGATTGAATGAAAGAGAAATATTTCTTTCTTTCAAATAGAACAAATCCACTGATTTTATTCTCATTCGCTCTTTCCTTCATTCATTTTTCTCTCTACTCCTTCCAATCCACGGCCAAAATGATCATGTTACATTTTAAACAATCAACTCCAAATCAAATGAAAACATAAAATAAAATAAAATCTTAGGTGGTTCATCCTTTCTTGTGAAGTTGGGTGTGGAATTCATTTGGAGATCTAAGGAGCAGTCACAAGTCAAGGTGTTTGTAACAACCCAAAATAAATTTTAAGAAGTATTTTTTTTCTTTTATTTATAAACTTTGGGGTTTTAAATTACCAAAAAAAAATTTGAATTCTTTTTATAAATAGTAACCAAAATTTTATTAATATAAGCCAATTCTATAAATTCTTATTTTTGGTTAAAGTTTAAAATTTATTGGAATTTAAATCTTTTAAATTCTAACTTCCAAATCTTTTAATTTAACTGAATATATTGGTAACAACATTTTATTTCCACTTTTGTTCTTTTTTGGTTATACACCTTTAAATCAAGTAATTAATATTCTATAAAAGAAATAAACTTTATACGTATACACATTTGTTTCTTAGTTAATCGATTAATAAATAAATTTTTAAATTGAATAATATATAGGAAATAAATTTTACGTTTTCTTTTTTCGTATATACATCAGTTATTTGTTAAATGTTAAGTAAATCAAACCAATGTAAACAAATCAAAAGTGAATTAAGTAATAAATTTTAAAGTTAATAGAGTATAAATAGGCTATTTAAAATACACGTTTTAATTTGTACGTTATATACGTTTTGATTTATTTAGTTAGCATATATGTGGTTCGTAGCTAATGAAGATTCTTTAAAACGTATATTTTACTAAAAATAGGTAGAGAATAAATAAGTAATGTATAAATTTAGATACGTTACTTTTGTTATAAATTTAGCGTATATTGTACAAACTATATTTGAAATAAATAAATAAGAAACGAATAGTTTCTAATCACATTACTTTACATTTATATCAGTACCTTTAATTGTGACAGTTAATTCTCCTTCCGTTTCAAATTTTGAAACGTGCTGCACACATATTAATTGCTTTAATTATCTACGTCAATCAAGTGTTTTCTGTTACTTTTCATTTATTTTATTGCCAACAGTACAAAATCAAACGTTTAGTTTCATTACTCTAAAAAATTTCGTGCAACTTTCACCCTTGTTCAATTCATATACGGTCGTTCTCTCTCCTCTACGCTGTTTAATCAGTTCATTCCTTATATATATTAATTGATAAAAGCATTGTTTGTTGCTTTAATTAACCTTCAAGGGATTTGACGGTTGTTATTTGTTTATCTTCATCTGACTATTCATTGTTTGAAACTATTCGATTTGATTTAATATTCGCATTTATTTATGAGATCTTCCATTTTGTTTCTTTCCTCAGCGCAAAGTTCTCCCTTTATCTATTGTTCTGCACGATCACTGGAAGAAACGTATAACGTACGTACGTTTTTCCTCTTTTCATTATTTGATTTGGCTATAGCTCATATTTTATTTGCGTGTATAAATCAACGTGAATATTTATTTCCTAATATCCTCACCTGCTACTTTATATTTATTATTTATGGGATACGTTTCCCAATTTGTGCCTATTCGTTTTTCCTACGTTACTTGTTTTAACCGCTGAAACTTTCTTTTTTTTTTCTTCTTTTTTTTCTTTTGGCAGTTCAGTTTTTCCACTTTACCCATTTTTATTTCTTTGCTTCTCCCTTCCTGTCCTCTGCTTTCAATATATTTGACAAATCCATCTTCATATTTCACTCGGCAAGAAGAGAAGGAAAAAAAAATTTAGAATAAAAATAAAATAAAATCTTTGATTGACACTGAAACGTTCCAAATCAATTTTTGCTTGCCATAATTTTTTTTCGCCTAAATCACGCAATTACTTCTGTTTAAATTTTGAAACCACGCAATATCTCCCTTACCACGTCAGTGCCTGCATCCCTTGTTTGAGCGAACTTCCCTATATATATTTCAACTCGCGTTCACAAATTTTCACTACATTTCTTCATCTCCATCTCTCGTGTGAGCTTCAACCGTCAGGTAAATGGCCGCATGCTTTTCCTTTATTTAATTTTTTTTTCTTCTTCTTATTTTTCTTTTGTTTTCATTTTCTGATTTTGGGTTTTCGTTTATATTTATATGTTTTATTTTATATGAAACCGTATGTTTTATAAAAAAAATATAATAATAAAAATAAATAAATTAGATATGTATAATATGTATAAGGAAGCATATATTTTATGTGTGGGTTAAAAGCATTCCATTGATGTATATTTTAAAAGTTATTTTATAATAATAAAGTTTTAAAAAAAAAGTTTTAAAAGTTATTTTAACTGTTCAGTGTATAAAATATATATATACATATATGTAAAATTTTATTGTGTTTGAATTAAATATCGATTTGAAAATATACATTTTAAATTGATTTTTCTGAAAATTATATATGCAATGTATCTTCTTCATCGATTCCGTTTTGATTTGAATTCGTCTACTCCTATTTATCAGCTTATCCATGATTCATGTCAATCTTGTTCGTTTTGGAAATTCGTTCTTGGATTCGTAACCCATTTCAAATCTCTCTAGCCTCAAAAGGTGAGTAATCACTCACAATTTAGCGTTATTATATTTATTAAATTTGATTTCAATTGAAACGACAATTGAAATATGCTGCTGTAGTTATTTAAATTGTTATATATGCTAATTATCTGTAACTGTTCACCTGTGGGATATGACACCATATCCTGTTGTTTATATTATATTGTTATTGATGATATATGGTTGTTGTTGTATTTTATATTAGTATCTGTTATCACTTTACAAGTTCCCTGTTAGTATAGAATTCACTATGGGTTGAAATGATACATACCCGAACGGACTTTAGAATAGGAGAAAATCGTTATGGGTTGAAATGATAAACCCAAATGATTTTCATTTGAATTGAAATTAGGATTACGGGTTGAAATGATATCTACCCGTATATATTTAAATTTCGGATTGAAATGATAAATATCCATATCACTTAACCGTATGATAGATATATATACAAACATCGTTGGTCCATATATATAAATATTTTGAAAATAAATTCTATGGTTTGGAAAGAAATATATGGTTTTAATAAATGTTGAGCCTTAAATTATTATATATAAATGGGAATGATTTATATAGATTTAATAATGATATTTAATTTAATTAAGATTGATTAAATACATATAATATGGTTGAGTATTTAAATTTATGTTTCAAAATAGATTTCAGTAATAATACGAATAAGTTAAGGTTGGGAAGATAATTTGAATTTAGTAAAGAATTTTATTTAATTAAACCGATTTAAAACTTATTGAAATTGAGATTTAAGATATGATTTATAACTTGGGTTTAATTTAAATAATTTAATGAATATTTCTTATTTAAATAAATTTAAGGAAATATTTAGTAAAAATGAAATTTAAGGCTAGTTAAATGATATTGAATTTATTAAGTGAATATTCCCTGATTAAATAATAATAAAGTTAAATCAAGAACTATATGAAACTGTTAAATTTAACTTTGAAAATGTTGAATATTAAAGCTTTGAAATATATTGAAAATTTAAATGATATATTTAGAACTGAATTGAATTGTTGAATTGAGCTTTGAATAAATTTGAATTTGGAATTTGAGTTAATTTGAATCGATTTGTGAGACTTGAGGAAATTATAAATACTTTACTTTATAAATTATTTAATGTATATACACTATTTTGGAAAATAGATATTTTTGAAATGAAAATGATATTTTAGTTTTGAAGTATAAATTTATTTGAAATGACCACGGTGTTATAGTGTATATTTCCACCTTGTAGATAGTTCCGCAAATCCTTAGAGGATGGTTATCCCAAACATCCTTTAAGTTACTTGTATTTCAGTTGATATTTCACTTGAGTTGGATTTATTAGTATAAGAATGTTAATCCTGACTCGAGTGTTTTGTGTTTTGCTTTACGCTCGGGTCAGACTAAGTGATACAGCATTTGAGACTCACCCTTGGAGTTTGGAGCTTCATTTGGAGATCCAACTATCGATTCAGCTTTCAGCTTTTCCAGTTGATTTGTTCAGAGAGGTCATCTATTCGTACTGAAGACTTCACTGTATTTGAGATATTCTGTTGTATTTTATTTTAACTCTGATGTTTATATAGTAGCTTCATGAACTACTATTTTATCTATTCCGCTGCGTATTATTGTATTACTCTGTGTCTGTGATTCTGTGATTGATTTATTTACTGTATATGCTGAGTTTGCCAAATTTAAATTAACAATCTATTATTTTGAATTATTCAAGTCCGACATGTGTGGATTTATTGTCAATTTGAATGGTCCAAAATAGCGGGTCGTTACAGTGTTATAAATGGCAAGGCATTGCAAGTTTTTCCTCTTTTTTAATTCATTCATGATGTTTAAACCTAATCTAGTTCGCATATATGTATATTCGATGCAACTTATTGAATCTATTTCATAATTCTCTTATATGTGTTGTTGTTCCAAAGCAAAATCAATCTTATGTATGCTTTATTTTGAGTATCGATATTGTTTTGATTAGATCTGAAATCATTTGTTGATGTAGTTTTGATTTGCTGAAAAGCTTACTTTTGTTATCATAGATTTAATTAATTAATTAATTAATTAAAACCAATTTGTTTTCTAAAACTAGTTTTCTTGTTTGTTTGATCTTAGATTATGAGTTTATGTGTATTTGATTTGTTGTAATAAAATTTACTTTTGTTATTACAATTTTATTTTTTTTAAGTTGTAATCCAACACCAAATTAAACTTTTAGCAGGTTAATTTGTTTTATATTAACATATTCAAGTTTATTTCTTAGTCAAATGTATGTTTTGAAATCAAATCTTAATTTACTATTTACACAATTGTGTAAATGTATATGTGTAATGCTTTGGAATTAACTGTGTTATTGGAGCAATACATTAAATTATGACAATATTTTTAATTTTTCATGTTGAAAGTTTACCGATCCGTAATTTCAAATTTAAATATTTTTATTGTGGTTAAACATGGAATTTTATATGGTATTGAATTTATTACTAATTAGTGTTTGTAAAGGAGGAAACCTAAAATGTTACTTTGTTCTATTTCCTTTTTGGTTCTAATTTGATTAGATATAAATATAATGTAAAATTTTGTTTCCATCTAAACATTCAATCAAACACTCTATTCTTTTGAAATATCTAATTTTATTATATAGATTTGTTCTCATTATTTTATAGATGTGTGAGTATATAAAATATAAGTGGCAACAAAATATCACATACATGTATATATGTATCTAAACTATATATATATATATACATATCTATGTATGTATGTATGTATGTATGTATGTATATAAACCATATATATATATATTGTAGTATATCCAAACATATGTATATACTTAGGCATTTATATTCATGATATATGTGTGAATTTATTAGTATATGTAAGTGGACCGACCTGGTTCAATGGTATCAGAGTCATAATGGTCTACGCAGTCTAATTAACAACCCTAGGGCCAACTAATTAAGCCTACATATCCGGTGAGTATCTAAAAAAGCAGTGCCTAGGCTTGGAGTTGAATAATCAAGTATTCGCCTTTTTTGGCTTTCGGCCTGGTCCAATGTGTGGAATAAGTCCGAAAGGTTGATCCAATAGTAAAGCCCTAAATTGATTTGAGCCTTGGGTTCATTTTGGAGCTAAGAATTGAAAATTAAAAGATATTTTAAATTTAAATGCTATGTTCAAAATATGAAAGGATATTTTTTAGATGTTATAAAATGAATCTAAAGATTTTCGAAATTACTTTGAGAAATTAGTTTAGTATTATTCAAAATTTTATAATATATAATTAATTTGATTAATTAAATAAGTAATTAATTAAAATATACATATATGAAGTGATGTATGTATACGTAATTATAAAGATTATAGTTGAAAATTTATCTTAAATTGTGTAAGGTAAATTAAATAAATTTTTTGAAGTTCATTAAATTATTTAATTTCAATTTTTAATTAAATAAATGATTGTTTAACAAATAACCAATTAATTAAATTATATATGCTGATATATATATATATATGTGTGTGTGTGTGTGTGTGTGTGTGTGTGTGTAAATAAAACTGTAAAGTTTATAGTTCAATAATTTAAAATGTTTTGATTCTCTCAAAAATGTATGACAAAATAAACTAAATAAGTTTTTGAAATTTATTAAATATCAAATTAAAGTATTTATCTAATAAATTAAATAGTTAATATATGTATATATGAAACTATAATGGTTATGGTTGAATATTATTCTTAAATAGTTTAAGACGAATAAAATAAAATTTCTGATATTTTAATTAAATTAGTTGATTAAATTAAAGGGCCCAAAATTAATTGAATATGATTTAATTAATGGGGTTAAAGTTAATTAAATACTATTTAACTAATAATATACATATAAATATTATATAAGTTAATTAAATTATAATTGGTTATAAATAAATTAAAACTTATATAATAATATATGTACAAACATAAGTGGAACTTGAAATAAACCCAAAACAGGAATAAGTACATACATAAGGTACACATACCGTGATTTCAGATGTGTTCGATACTTGAATTACAAGGGTGTTTCATAAGAAAAATATTTTTCTTTAAATCGATATCACTCAATATAAATATATTAAAGATTATGAATCTCTAATATATAAAGTTGCCCTCTACCATTTATATATTAATATACATGCAACACCCCACCTCTATACTCATATTACCAAAGAGTATTACTAGGTAATACTATCTAATAATATGGAAAATAAGGCGATATTGGGCTATCACATCCCTCACGTATTTAAATCTTATATGACACACCTGTACATACTCGGTATTGGCACAAAGCAATAAGCACGTGCGTTTCCAAGATAGAACAATACACAATATAAAACAGAAAATAAAGAACACAGAGTCAATAATATAGCGATACAAATATAATACATCACATAAGTCCATGTAGGATATAAAAATAAGTCAAATGCCCACTATCTCATAAATACACAAGTATAAGTCCAATATACAGCATCAAACTACATATATACAAGATGGTAAATAATACATGATGATACATAACTATACATAATAAGTAGCCTCCACCATGGCCACTAATCAAAGTTGATCACATGTACCTAAACCAAAAATATCTTGGACTGAACCAAGTATTATATAACTAACACATGGGTCATTATATGTCTTGGATGTAGATGTCAACTTAACATAGAAACTGGCATGGTATAACTAATAGTAAATATCCTAAAATGGCATAAATCAATACCAGGCTCACTCACTCAAAACCATGCCTAACTATGATCATCCACATATAAGCAAAGTCAAGCTACAAATCAAGTAGTGAAATACCAGAAAATGGTGAAACATCCACACACACACAACCGTCATCAATGATAAGAAACAATCAAGTACCATAGGGCTAGCATACAGCAATGCTTACGATTATCTCTTAGATAATCATAAGTAGACATATCACGCGTCCGTCGTACTCATATAAGTGAAACAAACAAGCATCCACGTAACAAACGTACAATGGCAATACATGATAATACAGAGATAGGCTAACACTTCAAACCAGCCTTGATTGTCCTCCTAGATAACCTTATATAGGAGGATTGATTATACATTAAACACACGGTCTCTAGTATAATCATCTACTCCTCATCATACTACATCAAGCTCAAAGAGGTGTATAAATGTTGGATGTCTATCTTTCGCACATTATAACCAAACAGGAGACTGATAGCTACTCACTTGCTCCAGGAGACTACACACATGCCCATCCGGCATAGCTCCTACAGTCTTTAGTTATCTTGATTGCAATCGTGACCCAGTTCCATCAAGTGCAAGTCTATGCTATGTAATAGTCATGGCACTACAAGTTCCTCGAATGGTAACATAATGTTGGCCTATGTGAGATGGGGTAAATTACACAACAATAGCACACAACTATATATATATATATCACAAGGTATGTCACGGATCTAGGGCGTGACCTCGCAATCAGGCCTCTAGGATGGATACTAGCCTAATCTTGTTTACCCCTCACCAAAATAATAGGAGTACACCACATGATATACATTAATATATATTGGCACACACCCATAGGCGCATAGCATTGCCACCACAGGGAGCGTTATCTCATATACACAACATATGCAATACCCTGGTATTGCTTATCCCCGTCGAGTGACATCTACTTACAAAAAGTAATCGAACATATTTCAGCTTAAGCGTCCCACGCCACCTAGTATTACTCGCTCATTTACTCATTACTCGTAAACTACACTCATATTGCATAATAATATTATATGTAATAGGTCCAAAGAATAACCAACGAAATATTAGTGAAAATCCCAACTCTACTGGTCAAACAACTACTTCTATCTTCACTACCCTCATCATCTATTCTATATCTGATACAGAGTTTAACTCACAAAAGATAGAAGAGATAAATATTGGATAGTAAGAAAACACAAATATGCCCCTTGATGATTACCTCAATAATCACTGCATGTTCCTACTGTCCCTTACTATAGGGCAACAACCCAATACACCCAATGTGATATGGATTCTAAATCTCATCTAAGGTCAAGACTCGTATCTAAAATATATAATGTATTGTTCTGAAACTACTCTGATACCAACTGTAACACCCCACCTCTATACCCCTACTACTAAATAGTATTACTAAGTAATATTGTTTGATAATACGGAGAATAAGACAATACTGGGCTATCACACATGAATTTCCCTTGGGCTAACACCGGCACATATTTAATCTTATATAACCATGCATATATATTCAGTATCGGCACAAAGCAATAAACGCATGTGTTTTAGGATAAAACAATACACTACAACTAAAGCCACCTATTACAACGTTTATGGTAAAAACATTGTAGAAAAATCCATTTTACAACGTTTTCAAAGCAAACTTTGTAAAAACTATGTACTTCACAACGTTTTCAAAGCAAAAGTTGTAAAACCTTGTTTTTTACAACGTTTTAACTGAAAACGTTGTAAAAACCTAGTTTTTTACAACGTTTGTTTGCAAACATTGTAATAAAAGCCTTTAAATAACTTTTACTACAAAACGTTGTAAAAACATTGTTATTTACAACTCCCAATTTTTGAATAGTTTATAATTAAATATTGGAATTATTTAAATATTTGAATCTTTAATTTAATGTGAATAACAACGATTTCCAAAGCTTATTCTAATTATGTTTAAATAAAAATGATGATAGTAAACTTTTAACTTAGAATTCAAAGTGATTAAAACTAGTATAATAATAATTCATTTTAATTAATGCATGAAATTATCATTTCGGGGCACTCTCTCAGATTTTGACGAGACTAGTGTCATTGGATCCAGAATAATGGATTATTATACACCGATGAGTTTCGTGATGATTGGACATGCTGTGTGGTCGTGCGTGCTCGAAACGCACATCGTAAATCAAAGAGAATAAAATATAATATTATTTTACTATAAATACATCTCCACCACTAAACCCTTCTCCTTACTTCCCTTGTTTTCTTCTGTTTTGAATATTTGCCTGTCGCCGCCATCATTTTGCTTCATCCAATTGTTTAGAGATGTAGAGGTGTCAGATTCAACATTGTTTGACAATTTAGCTTCATATTGGCTTGGGTTTCGAGAGGGTATATTTGGGTTTGGGTGAGACGTCAATTGCCTGTGTTTGACCATGAATGGTCGTGCTTAGGGTTGAGCTTTAAAGGTGCTATAGGCGACAATAGGCTACAGAGAGACCGACGTTGGGTTTCTCAACTCAAGGAGGTCGTATAGTGATGTTTTGGGAGGTGGCGGTGGTGTATTAGAGGAAGAAACAATTCGATTGTCATGTACTGTCATAGGTCGCGATGAAAACGAGGGAGCCAGGGAGGAAATGGAAAGCACGGTTGACTTCGTGGCAATGAACGGAGTGCGATGGCAGTGGTTTGAGGATGTTTGGAGGTCGAAGATGAAATGCGACATTGATAATGGAATATTAGGATTCGGAGATGGAAATTGGGGGAGGTGGTCAGAGGTGCCGAAATTGGGTCGAACGTATCGAGCACATGAAGAGAGGAAGGCTGGTGAAATCGGTTCGTCAAACGGTCGTGTGGATCGCCATATCACAGGAAAATTATGCACGTGTTTTGGGTTTTGTTGAGTATCAGCTGTGCACGGGATTGGGGAGATGAAGAGGAAGGTAATTAAGAGATTAATTAGTTCAATTAATTATATTATTTAATTCACAAACTTATAAAATCTATATCTTTTTCATATGAGGTCCAATCGAGGTACCGTTTTCATCGTTGCGTTGTATCGGGATTCTCTATTACTTGGGATGATTTCGTCGAGTTTGGAGCTTATTGGGATTTTAGTCAAAATCGAATGGCATTCGATTTTGGACTATTCAGAAATGTGAAAGTGTTAACTGCAACTTGGATGAGTTTTACTTAACCGTTGATTGTACAATTATTGTATATATAATTGTTGTTGTATTAAAAATATAAACTGTATAACGAACTGCAATTTATTACTTTTGGATCCCGTCTTGTTTTGTAAAACAAGTGAAATATTATTATTGAGTATAATCTCCCTTTTTATTATGTAAACATGTATCATGGCCCAGACTACTTGTTTACACGTTTGATATTGCTTTGTGAAAAGTGATAGTATGTGATGAATGTTAGAAACGATATAGTCGTTATAAACGTGCTTTGAAATCCCTGATATTTGACATATGTTAAATTGGATAAATGGGGTACATTATGGAAATATATATGTATATATACTGGGTTGTTCTACACACGTTTGGCTGTGTTTGACATAAATTGATTGGTTGACATTTGGGGAAATTGCTAATGGTAGAAGCAAAACGGTTGTGATGGATGCACTTTGAAATCACTGTGATATGCAATTTTGAAGTTAACTTTGGAAGACATCCTAGGACTTCTTCATATTGATTAATAAGTATTGCTAGCATACTTATTATCAGGGAATAACAAGGTTTAAATATATTTTTGAAAATCAATTATGGATTTATAAAGATATGGTTTTAAATTATTAAAACAGTTTTTAAGTAGTGTTTTAAACAAAGGTTTTAAAATATATTATAAGTATTTTAAGAGTATATTTTTATTATATATATGGTTTTAAAATATGTATAACTATTTTAAAAGTGTATTTTTAGAAATAAATGGTTTTAGAAAATGTTAAATATTTTACAAATGGTTTATAATATTTTATTAAATATCTTTGTTTTATAAATAAATTAGTATATGTAAATATCTATCTTTTTAAAGGTATTTCAATATATATAGAAGTTCTAAAAAGGAAGTTTAATATTTTGTAAAGGGATTTAAAAGGAGTTTTTAGATTATAACACTTATCTTATAATGGATTGTTTTATAAATTGAGTAAATGGGTATATTACCTTGTTTAATAAAATGGAGAAGTACTTGGAACTTTAAATGGATATTTTAAAGTAAATGGAAAGTATTAAAGTAATTTTGGATTTATAGTATCAATGATTGTGCAAAATCTATTTAAACCCATTTAACTACACTTTTGAAAAGTGATTGGATCTTTAAAACGGAATTTTAAAGATAATGGAATAGTAAAGTGTTTTGGGGTTTGTCGTAAACAATGATTTAGTGACATTTGTTTCTAAACCCTTGAATAATATTTTAAAGTGTTAAAATATTGTAAATGAGTTTGGGGAATACTTAGATCTTTAATAATCGAATTTTAAAGATAAATAACAAGTATGATTTGGTTTGGGTTTGCTGTGGCAATGTGTTAGTAACATTCGCCTTTAATCCGATTTGGTTATACTTGTGAACGTAAATTAATCTTTGAAAATAATGTTTTGATGATAATCATAAGTGAAATGGTTTTGGGTTTGTAGTGATAGTGTTTGAGTAACATTTGTCTTAAGCCCTTTGAAATTAATTTGTGAATATACTTATACGGTTGAGATAAGTACATGTATACTCTTGGGAAGTGTTGAAATGCATTGAAAATGAATAGTGATGTTTTAGTTAAATAGTGGAGTTTAATTAACAAATAGAGTTTCATTTATAAAAGGGTTTATTGAGTAAAATTGAGTTTTACTAATAAAAGAGGATTTAATTAATAATGGAAGGTTAATTAAAAACGGGGATTAGAAGTTGTTTATATGACTTGGTCATGCTTGTTTGTTTCGATCATGCTTTGTGTGTTTCTGCTTATGGGCCGTGTACGCGAACTAGTTTCCCATATGTGATTATTCTCATTGTATTGAATTGTTTGTTTATTTGATAGTTAAAGAACCGACTATTAAATCTTGGCCCGAATATATTCTGCAAATATCTAGAAGAAACATGAGGATTATATGGTACAGTTATATTTGGTGATACTATACTATATGTATAAACTCATTTTTCTCTTCTAGGACAATGGTAAGGAAATCCATCCGCTTAAACGGTTAGGAGGTGATCTCCGCTCTTATGTATGTCTGTATATTTCCCCCATAATCAGGGTTGAGATTCTCGAAAAACCAATCGATTGGTTTTGAAGCACCTAGTAAGTGGGGGAGTGTACATATATGAGATGACTTGAAACCATAAACACTCCAAAACCATATATGTGTTCTATGCTTTGGAAGAGGTTCGTGAATGCTTCATGATGGCATCGTGATTGGTTCGTGATTGGTTCGTGATTGCTTTGTGATGCTGGAATCTATGTGGAGATTTGAGATCAGTTTGAGATGCTCGAAAACATGTAGTTTTTCGTGATCTATTCAGGATGTGGGAATCCCTGTGTGATTCCGAGATCAATTGAGGAATTCATGTGTGATCCCAAAATCTATTGTGGAATCCATGTGTGGTTCCGAGATCTATTGGGATATGGAAATCCATGTGTGGTTCCGTGATCTGTATGAGCTGGAGCTCGTGTGGAAGATCTGTTCGAGTGGTGACTAATGGGCTGGAATGTCGGATGTAGCCTCATCAACAAGTATGACTAAAACAAGAGATAGGAGATATAGCCAATAGGGTT
The DNA here is from genome assembly GCA_030737815.1 of Allium fistulosum. NCBI lineage: Eukaryota > Viridiplantae > Streptophyta > Magnoliopsida > Asparagales > Amaryllidaceae > Allium > Allium fistulosum. The sequence goes on from CM060901.1 coordinate 927,745,030, forward strand.
GGAAAACCCATAGGATGCATGTGACTCCATTTCTAGAGATACTTATTGGGATATGCATACGGGAGCGATGCATCAGTTCTTAGCAAGACCAACTATGGTTTTCCTATAGTACATTTACTAGAGATGTACGACGCTGCGGAAAGATATCTCTTATTCTTGTGCAGTAGTTTGGATTCGGCTTCCCCAAAGAGATCTATGTGGAAATCCTACACAATTAACGAACGCGCCTTAACAGTTTGATTGTATACCTATAATTGTTGTGATGTACACTCACTTGCATTGCAACTATGTGATTATTGATATTTAACACCTTAAACATTATTATATTATCGCTGGATATAATAGAAATGGTTTGGTTATCGTAAGTTAAAAACTCGTTCGTGTATATTGGCAACGTGCTTTATGAGATACCCTTATTTTGAAGGGTTTTAAGATATAGTAAATCTATATGATTTGAGTTTCTCACGCTGGTTCACCAGACTGATCTAGGTGTTATTTTCTCTTGTTCGGGTTAGCTCGAGTATGTTTCCCGATTTAGTTGTTCATTGGAGCTCTTAGAGAGGAGCTGGATGATTTCCAACCGTACTTATTTTCCACTGTATTACTTGATTGTATCTATCAGCATTTGTAAGGATAGGTTGTTTAACTATCCTGGCTAATGATAGGTTAGTTTTCTCTGATTGATGTATGTATATAAAAGTTTTATTTTTTGTAAAGACCATTTGAGATAATATATGTTATCGTTCCGCATGTGAGATTCTGATATTGTGTTACCTTCTTTCTTGTTCTATTTCTTTTTCTTTTTTTCTTTTACCCTAACAATTCATCTTTCCAGCACTTGGGTGCTCGGCACGTGAATACCGTGGATGTATTAGCGTCGACATTCGAGGGTCGAAAAGGCGGATCGTTACACCCCTTAAGCATTGTAAATATTAATTAACTACCATAATAGTTGTTTTACTCATAGGTTGATTATTTTTTTAGGAAACGTTCACTATAGAAAAAGACCGAATTAGCGTGAATCTTTTTTAATATAGTTACCATTTCCTTAAATATTATAATAATTAATGATTAGTAATTTATAATTAATAACAAATAATTAAATGTTTACATAATAATTTATAATTAATAATTATAAATGTCAACTTATATAGGTAATTATTTATAATTTATTATAATTTATAATTATTAATAAATAATTTATAATTAATAATTATTATCTATAATCAGTAAGTAATTATTATTATATAACTAATAACCAAGACTAATATTGAATAATTAATAATTAATGAGTAATATTTAGTAATTAAGAGTTAATATTTAATAATTACTTTTGAATAATTAGTAATTAATAATTATTGTTAATTATCAATAACTATATAATAATTAAGACTACTATTTAATAATTAGTAAAATTTAATAATTAAGAAGAAATATTTAATTATTTTAAATAATTATTAGTTAATAATGACCATTAAAAAATCAATAGTTAATAGTTAATAATGATCAATAATTAAGAGTAATATTTAATAGTTAATATGCATCTATATAGCAATTAATTGGCACTATGAAGGTGTGGTCTAGAGGGGTGGCAACCCCGTAAGAGGGGTGTTGGGCAGCGCCCCCGTTGATGGTGGTCAACCTATCCGAAAAATGGTATATTTCATTCATGTTTGAATTAATAGTTAATGAATAATAACTAAAAATGTTATTTTTAATAATTAAGAAATAATATTTATTATTTGGTATTTAATAATTATAATTAATAATCAGATTTAATATATAACAAAATTCAAAATTTTGAAAATTTCTAAAATAAATTTGAAATGTTTATAAAAATAAAAATTTTTAAATTTTCATAAAATTGAAAATCAAAAATATTAAAACTTCAAATAAATTCAAAACCTTATAAAATATTCAAAACTTTTAGAAAATTCCAAAATGTCTAAAAGATCAAAACTTGAAAAAAAAAATATAAATATTACATTGCAAATTATTAGTTCCATATACATATAGAGGCTTTCTTTGTAACTATCTTATTTGACATATGCAAGTTTATTTTTGGTTTTCAATATAGAAAATTTAGGCTCAAAAACAAAAAAATTCCCGCCAATCCAATTTTTTTGGATCCAATGTGAAACATTTTTCCCTCCGCCTAATCTTATACTAGCTTCTCTCAACAACACCAGTGTTATTTTCTTTTTCTTCCTCCAATGAAATCAAAACACGCACGCTCCTCTAGATCTAAACTTATTCAACCAAATCCCTAAACTAATCCAAATAAAGCACCTTATCGACATCGACGAAATCACCTCTGCCAACAATCGCAACCAAACCCGAACACCCTAAAGGAAAATGCTTTCACGATTTTGCTGGGTTTGGATGTGGGGATGGGTGATTCGGGTGGAGATTTTGATTAGGCTTGATAAAGAAAACAGAAACCTCTCATCAATAACACATCCTCTCAATCTGGCAGTACCATTGAAGTGTGAATATTTTCCCTTCTTGTCTTTGCAATTACTCTGGAGTTAGCGTGCTTAGGAACTGAGATGTTGAGACGCACTATTCTATGTCGATGCTTGGATTAAATGCCTTCCAAGGATGCTTTGAGATTTAGCCACCACAGCTTTGGTGTTGAATTAGCAGTGATATCAGATGATTGTATCAGGTGTGGTGATATTTGCTTATAAAGTGAAGATAGATACGCAGCCTCTTTTACTCTTCTTGCCCATGAAGGGAGAATAGAGCAAAGAAGATCAACTGTTTCAGATCTCACAGTAAACTTCACCAGCAACAACAAACTCAAGAATTAAGAAAGAAACAGCAATAACAGAAACCAGTTTAACTCTCAAAGGGGTGGTCAATCCTCCAGATCTAGAGGAAGAAGTGGAAGATATAACAACAACAACAATAACAGACTAAGATGACAAATTTGTGAAAGATTTGGTCATGCAGCCAACAAATGCTACATCAGATTTGATGCCAACTACATACCATCTCAACAAAATAACAACAGTGCAAGAAATCAGAATCTCAATGCAAACATGGTAAATGCTTATCCAGATTCTAAAGAACAAGCAGACAACAAAGGTACAGAGACTGCAAAGATTGATGATATTCAGGATGAAAGCTGGTACCCAGACTCTGGAGCCACCAATCATGTAACAAATAATCTCAGTAATCTAAACTTGGGAAGCAGGGAGTACAGAGGTAAGAAATTAATTCATATGGGTAATGGTGAATCGGTTAAAATTACACACTGGAAATGCAAGTTTTACTGGCAGAAAAGAACTCTTCCTAAAAAATTTGCTAAGAGTTCCATCTATTAGAAAAAATCTATTGAGTGTATCTCAGTTTGCCCAAGATAATGACGTTTATTTCGAATTTTACCCCAAATGTTGTTTAATTAAAGATATTCTAACTAGAGAAATAATTTTGCAGGGTAAGGAATTTAAAGGGTTATACAAATTCGATGTAGCAAAACCAAGAAATTCTGAACTTCAAGGAAAATGGTGTAATGTTACTGAAATTGAACAAGGAGATAAATGTAAAGATTTTGATATTTGGCATTCCAAGCTTGGACATCCAAGTGTAAGCATTGTAAAAAAGGTGTTAAGTAATGATAATATTTCTGTTAAAGATATTACAATGCCTTATGTATGTACATACTGTCAAATGGGCAAAAGCCATAAGCTTGCATTTCTAGTCTCAACAACAAGTTATACTAAACCCTTAGAATTAGTTGCTAGTGACCTATGGGGTCCATCTCCTGTTAATACAGATTCTGGTTATAAATATTACATATCATTTGTTGATGCATATTCTAGATATGTTTGGATTTATTTTTTGAAATCAAAGTCTGAAACCTATGATACAGTCTTACAATTTATTACACAGGCTGAAAGGCAAACAAATTGCCAATTAAAAGTCTTGCAAACTGATGGTGGAACTGAGTTCCAACCACTTAAAGAATACTTTCAAAAGAAAGGAATAATACACAGGACAACCTGTCCATATACATCAGAACAAAATGGGTTGGTTGAAAGAAAGCATAGACACATTGTTGAGACTGGGCTTACACTACTAGCTCAAGCATCTCTTCCTCTAAAGTTTTGGCCTGATGCTTTATCTAGTTTGTGTATTTAATTAATAGATTACCCACAAAAATACTACAATTTAAAAGCCCAGTAGAAATTCTTTACAAAATTAAACCCGAATATCACAATTTAAAGGTTTTTGGATGTTTATGCTTTCCCTATTTGAGGCCATATAACACACACAAATTAAGTTTTAGGTCATCACCATGTACTTTCTTAGGCTATGCAGCCAATAAGAAGGGATATAAATGTCTGGATAGCAATGGTAAGTTTTTTATCTCTAGACATGTTGTGTTTAATGAAAGAATATTCCCCTTTAGTCAATCAAATATAAAAACTTCTCAGAAAGTACATAATTCAAAACTTTCTATACCACCAATACCTGAGCAACTTGATGTCATAACTCAAATTGAAGGAGAAAGTATGCAGGATAACATCAATTTAGAGTCCTTAGCCATAACTACTTCACAACACACTGTGCTCCGATCTGAGCCAGGTCATGAAGGAGCTGAGCAAACTGGAAGTACAAGTCAGGCATCTCATCTGTGCCCTGCCAACCTGACGCAGCGGATTAAACAAAAACAAAGTAGATCGATGAAAGTAGCAATCGGTGGATTGATGAATACCGAAATGCCCAAATTCGTTGATCCGAAGATACCAAATTCTAGCTATCTCTGACACGTTGATCGCGCACGATACCGTGAAAAGAGATCTTCAATTCTTCGAGCGTTGATCAAGCGCACTTGATTCCGCGAATCGGCTTCAACAATCGAAGATTCGAGCGCACTCGAATGTCGAAGGTGGAGATAGGAGATTACACTCAACTACCGATTTTAATTGAAAGCACAAAGCTAACAAACAAGAATTTTATTCAAAAATCAACAACCTTTACAAAATGACCCAACCTGCCTATTTATAGGCGTTACAACTCACGCACCAAAATGTACAACACTTAAGTCGTTTCCGACTTATAACCTGCGACTTAGTACAATCTACAACACCTGCGACTTACGACTCATCATAAGTCGGCAGCGACTCAACCATCACGACTCAACGACTCAACGAGTTACAACACAGAGTTACAATCCTGCGACCTAAGATACAACACGCACGACCTACGACTTATGTACAGACGACTCAACACATATATACAACAGTTCAACAAAACCCCCACGACATACGACTTAAAACCTAACGACTTATCAATGCCCATGAGTTAGCAGGTGCCGCGACTCACGACTCAACAACAAGCGACTTAACCCAGTTCACGACTTAAGTCTTGCACATTCTCAACTCGTGCTGCTACTTCGTTGTCTCGTGGCGCTCCTCCTGTAGTCTTAAGTCGTAGCCCCTTTCCCTTAAGTCGTGGACGACTTAAATCTCCTTCCTTAGGTCGTGACCCGCTTGAGTTGAGTCGTGAACGACCTAAGACTTTGCAACGACTTAGCTTCTCCCCAGAATTCGTAGCCTGGATTGCATTATTAGGTCGTAACCTTTTATCTCTTGCTTTGATATGTCGTGGACGACCTAAAGCTGCTTCGTTATGTCGTGGAAGACTTAGGTCTTCAGCTTCGTTAAGTCATGGACGACTTATAGCCGCTTCGTTAAGTCGTGGACGACTTAGGTCTTCAGCTTCGTTAAGTCGTGGACGACTTATAGCCGCTTCGTTAAGTCGTGGATGACTTAGGTCAATTATGGGTTGCGCTGCATCATCCTCCCCAGGTTGAGAAAAATCCGTCCTCGAATTTGTAAATTCTTCCACATCAGCTTGTTCATCCCCATAATAAGGTACCAGATGTTTAACATTAAACACATCAGATGTATATACATCCTCCGGCAGCTTCAACTTATAAGCATTTTCATTAATCCGTTTCACGACTTCTACAGGACCAATTTTCCTGGCTTTCAACTTATTATAAGCGCCCACTGGAAAACGATCTTTTGTTAACACAACATATACCATATCTTCTTCATTAAACTCAACATTTCTTCGCTTCAGATCTGCAGAGCGTTTATACTTCTCATTCGCCTTCTCCAATCGTTCCTGGACGATTTTATGACATTCAGTCAACCCATCAACAAAATCAACAACTCGTTTAACCGTCCCCTTTGGTTGTGGTACTATCGTTAAATCCAACGGTCCCTTTGGCACACTAGAATAGACAATCTGAAATGGACTGAATCCCGTACTACGATTCACTGCATGATTATGAGCAAACTCTGCCTGACATAACTTCATGTACCAACTCCTCAGATTATCTTTTACCAGACATCGCAATAAATTCCCCAGCGATCTGTTAACCACCTCTGTTTGCCCATCAGTTTGTGGATGGTAAGCGCTACTAAAATTCAGCTTCGTTCCGATCATCTTCCACAAACTTAGCAAAAAATGACTCAGGAAACGAGTATCCCTATCCGACACAATAGATTCTGGCAATCCATAAAGTCGATAGATTTCTTTGAAAAATAATTGAGCAACATGAATAGCATCTGCCGTCTTCTTACAAGCAATAAAATGTGCCATTTTCGAAAATCGGTCAACCACCACATAAATGGAATCGTTACCACGCTGTGTTCTCGGCAACCCCAACACAAAGTCCATACTCACATCAACCCAAGGCTTAGTTGGTACAGGTAACAGCATATATAATCCAGCGTTGGCCGTAGTTCCTTTCGAAACCTGACAGATATGACATCGCTCCACAAACCTTTCCACTTCTTTCCTTATTGATGGCCAAAAGTAAGACTGAGAGACCAAATACAATGTACGATCACGGCCCACATGACCTTCCTTGTGTAACTCCTTGATAATTTTCATTCTCAAACTGCTCTCTGGAATACATAATCGATTTCCCTTAAACAGAAAACCATCTATCATCATAAACTCATCCGTCTCTCCCTCCTTGACTTTATCAACAAACTTTGCAAAGTAAAGGTCATCGACAAATAATTCTGGCAGTACCTCAAACCCCGTCACTTCAACCTTCAATGTACTTAACAAGTGATTTCTTCTACTCAGCGCATCAGCCACACGATTCGTCACTCCTGACTTGTGTTTGACAACAAAAGTAAACTGTTGCAGATATGCAATCCATGATTCATGTCTCGCTGAAATCTTGTCTTGCCCTTGTAAATGCTTCAACGCCTCATGATCAGTGTAAAGAACAAACTCTTTCTGAAATAGATAGTGTCTCCAGTGTTTAATAGCTTGCACAATAGCATAAAATTCCACATCATATGTACTATATCTCATCTTCGCTCCCGATAGCTTCTCACTAAAATATGTAATAGGACGTCCCCTCTGACTTAACACTCCTCCAATCCCAACCTTGGATGCATCAGTATGTAGTTCAAATACTAATTAAATCTGGTAATACTAGAATTGGTGCTGAAGTCAAGAGTTCTTTAATTCGCTCAAAAGCAATTCCTGCTTCCTCTGTCCAAGCAAACTGTTTACCCTTCATACAATCAGTCACAGGTGCCATCACACTACTAAAGTGTGGAATAAACCTTCGATAGAATGAAGCCAACCCGTGAAAACTCTGAACCTCCGTTATCGTCTTGGGTTGCGGCCAATCTCTGATAGCTTCAATTTTACTTTGGTCCACCTGTATTCCTTCTCCCGATATAACATACCCCAGAAATAAAACACTATGCGTCATGAACACGCATTTCTTCATTGCAGCATAAAACTGTTCTTGTCGCAGTACCATCAACACTTCTCTCAGATGTTGCAAGTGTTCCTCTGTGCTTCCACTGTATATCAGAATATCATCAAAATACACCACTACAAACTTCCCAATGAATGGTCTAAAAATCCGATTCATCACCCTCATAAATGTACTCGGTGCATTCGAAAGACCAAACGGCATGACCAGCCATTCATACAATCCTTCCCTCGTCTTGAATGCCATCTTCCATTCATCTCCTGGTCTGATTCGAATTTGATGATAACCGCTCTTCAAATCAATCTTCGAAAATATAGTAGCGCCGCTTAATTGATCCAACAAATCATCAAGCCTCGGCATCGGAAATCTATATCTCACTGTAATCTTATTTAATGCCCGACTATCGGTGCACATCCTCCATGAACCATCCTTCTTCGGTACGAGTAATGCTGGTACAGCACATGGACTCAAACTCTCCTGTATTCGTCCCTGTTCAAGCAATTCTTCCACTTGCCTCCTTAATTCTTCATGTTCCTTCGGAATCATCCGATAATGTGGTCTGTGCGGCAACATTGCTCCCGGAATAAGGTCAATTTGATGTTGAATGTCTCTTAGTGGCGGTAACTCCTTTGGTAACTCATCTGGGAATACATCTTCAAATTCTTTCAACACTGGTTTCACTTTTTCTGGAATCTCAACCTCTTCACGACTCTCTCGTCCAATCAACAAGAATACTTCGGGCTCCTCTTCAACCTCCTTAACAAACTCCTTCAATGATAATAAAGTTTTCAAATCTTCAATCTCCTCCAGTTTGTTTTCCTCTTGTTGACGCTTCTTTGGAACTAGAGTAATCTTTGTGCCTTCAAACATAAAGCTATAACTGTTGGTACGACCATCATGTTGCACCGCCCTATCATACTGCCACGGTCTTCCCAGCAACAAATGACAGACATCCATATCTACCACATCGCACCAGATTTCGTCTTTGTATATCTTTCCAATTGAAAAATTCACACAAGCCCTTCGTCCAACCTTCACCTCCCGCCTTTTCTCAACCAAGCCAACTTGTACGGTTTCGGATGTTTCTCAGTCTTCAATGCCAACTTCATCACAACTTCTGAAGAAATTATATTATCACAGCTTCCAGCATCAATAACAAACTTGCAAACTTTCCCCAGAATAGTATATGTTGACTGAAAAATATTGCTCCTTAACCAACTACAATCATCCTCTTGCTTTGGTGTCAAACAAGACCTCCTCATCATCAGATTACAACCTTCATCTCCCGACACTTCTTCTTCCTCCTCATCAGGTGGTGAATTGGAACATTCAGCTTCTTCATCCTCAACCTCCGCTATCATAGCTCTCTTTTTCGGTTTTGGACATTCATTACTTTTGTGGCCCACTTCTTGGCAATTGTAGCACTTGAAACTGTTATTGACTTTCGCCTTCCCAACCTCATTCACAACTGGTTTTGCAACAGCTTTTGAAACATTAGAACTTCCACTAACACCCTTCACTGGATTGTTGGAATTTGTAAACACACCACCTCCTCGTCTTCCCTGCTTCTCCCAAGCCAACGCCTTCTGGTGTGCTTCAGCAACTGATCTAGGATCAAACATGTTAACCATATCATGTATCTGCATTCGCAACCCCCCAACAAATCTAGCTGTCAATTGTTCTTCTGTCTCCATAATATCATTCCTTGCAATCAGCTGATAAAATTAGTCAGCATAGTCATTCACAGATTTCGTCCCCTGTCTCAAGTTTTGCAACCTCTGATACATAAGCGACTGATAGTTATAAGGTAAGAATGTGGCTTTCATCATTTTCCTCATCTTTTCCCATGATTCAACCTTTAACTTCCCCATCCGTTCACGTGTAAGTTTGGTTTGCTGCCACCACGCCAAAGCTCTACCCCTCAACCTTGTAGCAACCAACTTTACTCTACGATGTTCTGGAACTTCTTTGAAGTCAAAAATCTCCTCCACATTAGACAACCAATCTAGAAATTCCTCAGCTTGCATACCTCCTTTGAATTCTGGAATTTCAGTTTTCATTCCTGATTCCCAACGTCGATCATCTTCAACATCCCGATACTGACGTCGTCTCTGATCTCGATCTCGGAATTGAACACTTCCCCTGTCACCGTCAAACTCCTCGTCAAAATCTGATGTATATCGTTGTCTATCCCGTCCACCCATATCTCTTCCACTTCCACTTCTACCACTAATATCCCTCCGATCTACATTCCTTCTATCACGATCATCATCATTCCTACTACGGTTATCAGCACTTCTATGATCATGATTTTCTCTCCTCTCCCGGTCTGAATGTGGCGAAACTCTACTTCCTCCATGGATTGATTCGGGTGAATTTCTTCTTCTGCTTTGATTTAATTCAAGCATCATTCTCTCCAATCTACCAATACCTTCATCAAATTTTTCATGCATACGTTGCTCCATTTGATCGGCCTCTTCTCTTCGATATAATGCTTCAATATTTTGATGTCGATTAGCTCTCCTTGGTGGCATGATTGATCTTCACAAATATTTCAACAAATTCCAACTTCGAGAATTTCAGTTTAACGTGGCCAATACTTAGCTCGCTCGACTCGAACAACCTAACTTGGCTCGGACAAACTTGCTCAACAATTCAAATGCTCGTTTGGCGCGCAAAGCTCCCCGCCAAAATTCAAACACTTCTCAACTTTTGATCCAAAAAGAAATGGATCGAAAACTCCCACTTTGTTGCAATTTGCGATGAACACGATGAACAACAACTTCTCGGCCTTGAATGATATTGCTCGGCTCGACTTGATCTCTTCAAACTTCTTCAAAAAAATTGGCTCCAAGACTCGATTTAGCTATGATTGGCTAAAACAAGCTCTGATACCAAACTGACGCAGCGGATTAAACAAAAACAAAGTAGATCGATGAAAGTAGCAATCGGTGGATTGATGAATACTGAAATGCCCAAATTCATTGATCCGAAGATACCGAATTCTAGCTATCTCTGACACGTTGATCGCGCACGATACCGTGAAAAGAGATCTTCAATTCTTCGAGCGTTGATCAAGCGCACTTGATTCCACGAATCGGCTTCAACAATCGAAGATTCGAGCGCACTCGAATGTCGAAGGTGGAGATAGGAGATTACACTCAACTACCGATTTTAATTGAAAGCACAAAGCTAACACTACTACAAAACAGGCCATTTGCATCGGTTGTTTACCCCCCTTTTGCATCAGTTCAGCAACCGATGCATATGCAACCGATGCAACAGGCTTAACACTTTTGCATCAGTTCTGAAACCGATGCAAAAAGGTCCTTTTTGCATCGGTTGTTACTATTAACTGATGCAAAATAATCCCTCTATTGCATCAGTTTTTTATAACAACCGATGCAAACTATTATCAGAAACCATTATTACAGTACTCAAATAGAATATATATATATATATATATATATATTATTGATTATAACAAACAATTATTGCATGCAATATTACAATCATTCAAAATTAAATTTGATGGCAAATACAAACTGAATAACATAATACCAAAATAAACATATATCATCAATTATAGTGTTAATAATCTATACAAAATAATGGTTCATACATTCATTTTAGCAGCATAATTCAGATCTTTAGTACAATCATTAAGTTGTACAATCATCTATCTCTTGTTGGCAACACATAATTATAGTGTTAATAATCTATACATACCAGCGCCATCTCCATTTACCAACCATCAATCATACCTTTCAACTTGCTGCCATCCTATACGACTGTCTTCCTCTCACTGCCACAAACTGCAACTCAAACCACCACATCACTTCCTAGTTCCAAAACAACTACAGCAAACACATTTGCACATCAATTCAACAAACACCCCACCCCATACTTGCACCGCATACATCTTCCTTCAAAACTTGCATTACCACCAACTGCTGGTACTTGCTCAAACAAACATCCCTCCTTCACCAAACTACACTACTGCAATTCTCCTTCATCACAGTCACAACCACCTAGTTTATACATCATATAGTTCTAGTATCACTGCCTTCCATATCACCTTTCTAAATCACTACCTTGCATTCCACCAGTCATATTAACTGAAACTTCAATTCATAGCTTCACTGTCCACTTATTGCCACTCCTACAACTTTCTGCCAGTCTCCAACAATCCATCATATAACCAATATATACTCAAATACAAATTTCCTTCACCATTTCTCCATGCCTTTACCACAGACCATAGCAATTTTCCAACTACAACACTACTGCCGTGCCACCATCAGTGTACCACCACTGCAAGCATACCCAGACAACAAACATTCCACTCCAAACATTCATCAAAACAACATCGTCAAAAACAACTCTACAAACTTCTGCATCAACTCTTCTTCCCACTGTCATCTCACAGCACTAACCATATCTCCTCCACTTAATGCTTCAACAAGCCCCACTGCCTCATCTATCAAACAAGACCTGAAGGAAGGCTGAACATGCACTTTGAGTTGACTAAGTGAAGTTATGGAGAAAATACCTCTCTATCATATTAGGGCGAGCACTTTGACTCGTTCGAATATATTACGAGCCAATAAATAACTAAGGCAAGCTTCCGTTCATTTGGTTCCTTGAGCTTGTTCAATTGGCTTAATAAAGAAGCTTCATTATGGATCCCTTTCATAGATGAACTTTATAGCTTCATCCATATGTATGGCTTCCTAGTGGTTTATCGTACAGGGAGAATTGTCATCTATCAAAGAAACGTACAAGATCAAAGATCATATGACAACTGGTTAGATATCAATTTTATAAAAGACTTGATGTGAGAAAAAAAAGAGATTGCATGCAAAATAAAATACAAACTGTAGTTTTACTCCGTAGTAATAATGTTCATGGAAATTTATGCATTGTTTGTGTCCCTTTTATCTTGTTTGAAAACAAGCTTGCAAAGTTTTATCTCCAACCATCTTGACCTGCGATCACGAATTTCTGCTCGCTTGGGTTGGCAACTGCATATATATTAAATAATTATGAAGCAATCCTCCAAGAAAACAGGTAGATTTCAGTCAACACAAAAAAAAGTAGGTAGAATATAACAGTAGACCAAATATTAATCAAGTTTGACTGCTGTTCTCGAAAAGGTGTTGAATCATAAGTTGAGTCAGCCAAACAATTATTTCAAATTCCACGTGTTCATTCAATGCTTCATCTATGCTTATACCCAGAAACTTCTTAAATTGAATGTCAATGCGTGTTCCTACAAATTATTTGAAACTACTAATCAAAGGCGACTCATCAAAAATATATACAATGATTTAACTTGTACCGACTGCCACGTACGTATTAGTGTATTACGTATATACTAAATGTGAAAGCAAAATATAACAAATATTAGGCCATAACTTTGTTATAGTTAAATCATTAATATAGCATAATAATACAGTTTTCTATGCTTAATCATATTAATTTTCAATGTGAAAGTAGCAGTACACGCTGAAGAAAAATATGCACTTTAATTCACAACAACTAACATTACTGCCAGCTTCAACATTACAAGCCACCAAAGATTTACATGACAATAGCTCCCTTACGTCATTAAGCAGAGCGCAAGTACGGGGATTGCGATGTAAATTTGGGTTTCCAGAAGCACTGAAAATGGTTAGGCCAGATTTTAGTATCTACGTTTGTTAAATGTGGTGAAGGAGAAGCATGGTTAAAAGAGAATAAAGGTAGATCATATACGGAGAGAAGATTTTTGGAAGAAGAAGAACGATAATGTTCATAAATGGATGCCATTTTTACTCACAGTTAATCTTCATATATATTATATTCAGTATTTACTAAATTTATCTTTCTTATTCAAATACTTCAAAATGATGCTAAAGGGATTCCAAATCTAATGTTTACAAACAAATAACTCAAAGTAGTATTAAAATATAGGTATCGGGATATAGAAACAATGTATCACTTTTTATTCCAGGCCGAACCAAACAAGTGTTGGATACTATAGTCAAACATCTGTCAAGCCAAGTATACAACCTGCAATACTTTGGAATGCAATCTTATTAAGATTAAATATAGGAAGCCATCAAGCCAATATATATGTTATGAGCTGTCCACATTGCTAAGAGCTCAAAAGCAAATGAAGATGTAATAAATACTTTGGTTTTGTTTTATTGGTGGTTCTAATATGCTAGCTTGAATGTGATAAATATGATATTATTACAAGTATGTATTAGGAAGTTTATACAAGTATTTATACCGGACTATTTGAATTTATGCTTCTAGAAATCTGACTTTTAAAAATCCAAACCTGCTTCGAGGACATCCGAAGGAGGGATCATCACGCCCTCAATCTCCACATTATCAAAGAGACGGGGAGTGTGCTTACCAGCATTATTGGGTAGCTTAGAGAACAAGGATGTCCACTAAGGGCATTGCCGTGGCGGAGGAGGTAATGACTGATTAGCATTGGAACCTGTAGGAAGAAGATTATTGACTGATACATTTCCGTAAGCACCAGAAGTGCATACAATCAGAACCCCAACAGTAGCACTGGACAGAACACTTGCATCCTTCAAGCAACCACCATGAACCACATCACTACTAGGATCAAGAGCAATACCATTCCGTACGCCAGTAATATCATGCCCAAGCACAGAAACCGACCAAGAAGACTCACCTCGATTCATAAGCAATGGCGAAAGAGGGGAAGGCACACTAGGGCAAACAGGAACAGGAAGGACAGAGGGAGGCAAAGAATTGGATAAATCAACCAAAAGGCTTTCCATTGGGGTAATCAAAAACAGATTACGAAAGCACCCAATAGATACAAAGAAGTGAACTGCAGAGCGAGAGGCACGAGGAACCAGAACAGGAGATACCGGTGACGGAGGAGGAGGCGCAGGACGCCGGCGGAAAGCGCGAAACACAGACGCAAAATCAAGAACCGAACGAAACCCAGATATCTCCAAATCGCGATAACCCCATTGCTTATTAAAATTGAAGAAGACCTCTTTTGAGACATGAGTTTATAAATTTACATTAGATTTCATTTGATTTGAAGTCGTTCAATTTGATTTGAAGTCGTTCAATTGAACGAATATAAAGTTGCTTTTGTTTTCTTCTTAATGGGTTACGGGGGAAGTGGAGGGATAAATGAAAGCTAAGCGGGAAATGAAAAGTTAAAGGGAGGGAAAATGAAAGTTGGAGTAACAAACCATGGAAAATGAATGCAAACTAATGTAGTTGCATCGGTTGAATTTAAAACCGATGCGACTAAAACTATTTGCACGTACTAATTGCATCGGTTGTTGGTGACAACTGATGCAAATTTGATTTTTTATTACCTACTGCTTTTCACGTACCAATTGCATCGGTTATTAAGATGGAACTGATGCAAATAGTTCTATTTGCATCAGTTTTTACTTCAACTGATGCAAATGAGGCGAAGCAATATGCACTTTTTGTACTAGTGTAACAAACAAGAATTTTATTCAAAAATCAACAACCTTTACAAAATGACCCAACCTGCCTATTTATAGGCGTTACAACTCACGCACCAAAATGTACAACACTTAAGTCGTTTCCGACTTATAACCTGCGACTTAGTACAATCTGCAACACACCTGCGACTTACGACTCATCATAAGTCGGCAGCGACTCAACCATCACGACTCAGCGACTCAACGAGTTACAACACAGAGTTACAATCCTGCGACCTAAGATACAACGCGCACGACCTACGACTTATGTACAGACGACTCAACACATATATACAACAGTTCAACAAAACCCCCACGACATACGACTTAAAACCTAACGACTTATCAATGCCCACGAGTTAGCAGGTGCCGCGACTCACGACTCAACAACAAGCGACTTAACCCAGTTCATGACTTAAGTCTTGCACATTCTCAACTCGTGCTGCTACTTCGTTGTCTCGTGGCGCTCCTCCTGTAGTCTTAAGTCGTAGCCCCTTTCCCTTAAGTCGTGGACGACTTAAATCTCCTTCCTTAGGTCGTGACCCGCTTGAGTTGAGTCGTGAACGACCTAAGACTTTGCAACGACTTAGCTTCTCCCCAGAATTCGTAGCCTGGATTCCATTATTAGGTCGTAACCTTTTATCTCTTGCTTTGATATGTCGTGGACGACCTAAAGCTGCTTCGTTATGTCATGGACGACTTAGGTCTTCAGCTTCGTTAAGTCGTGGATGACTTATAGCCGCTTCGTTAAGTCGTGGACGACTTAGGTCTCCAGCTTCGTTAAGTCGTGGACGACTTATAGCCGCTTCGTTAAGTCGTGGACGACTTAGGTCAATTATGGGTTGCGCTGCATCACAACCAGTCAAACAGCAATCAATCATTAGATGATTCACAATCATCTAATGATCAACAGGAAGCTGCAGCAGAAGAGCCAAATCAACCACCTGCACAAACTAGACATCCCATGACAACAAGGGCCAAGAGTGGTATATTCAAACCAAAGATATACAGTACTGTCATGGACACAGAGGAACCAAATACTTATCATCAAGCTTTGTAGAATGAAAATTGGAAATCTTCTATGGAGGAGGAATACAATGCTTTGATAAAAAACAAAACTTGGAATCTAACCTCATCGCCAAACAACAAAAATGTTATAGGCTGTAGATGGACATATAGAATAAAGAAAAATGCTGATGGTTCAATTTCAAAATATAAGGCAAGGCTAGTAGCCAAAGGGTATTCACAGCAAAATGGCTTTGATTTTACTGAAACTTTCTCACCAGTTGTGAAACCCTCAACTATTAGAATTATTCTTACTATTTCCTTACACAGAAAATGGAACATCAAGCAACTAGATGTAAATAATGCCTTTTTGAATGGTATTTTACAGGAGGAAGTTTATATGGAACAGCCTCCAGGTTTTGTACAAAAAGGGAGTGACAAGCTTGTATGCAGATTGAACAAGGCAATCTATGGGCTCAAACAAGCGCCAAGGGTCTGGTTTGAAAAGCTGAAGTCAACACTAATCAGACTTGGCTACAGCTCAACAAAATCAGACAATTCCTTATTTACAAAGTTCAATAATAATGTAACTATATATGTACTAATATATGTTGATGATTTTATTATTACAGGAAGCAGTGAATCAGAGATCAACAATCTTACTGAACTTTTAAATAAGGAATTTTCAATCAAAGACTTGGGAAACTTAAATTACTTCCTTGGTATTGAGGTCAAAAGGATTTCTAACATAGAAATGCATCTAAATCAAAGAAAATACATCTCAGAAATTCTACAGAGAGCAACATTGGATGAAGCAAATGCAATATCTACACCTATGGCAAGCAATTCACATCTGTCAAAGTATAAAGGAGAATCCATATTAAATGACAAGCAGTACAGAAGTATTGTAGGAGCATTACAATATGTAACAATCACCAGGCCTGAAATTTCATACAGTGTTAATAAAGTGAGTCAATATATGCAAAATCCACTTGATGAACACTGGAAAGCCCTGAAGAGAATCTTAAGATATCTCAAGGGAACCATAAATCATGGACTAAAGCTACAAGCATGTAAATCTATTAATATAAAAGGGTGTGCAGATGCAGATTGGGCCACAGACATGGATGACAGAAGATCTACCACTGGCTATTGTATATTTCTAGGCAACAACCCAGTTTCATGGTGCTCAAAAAAACAGCCTACTGTATCTAGATCTAGTACTGAAGCCGAGTACAGAAGTGTTGCTAACGCAACTGCAGAAATAATATGGATAATGTCGTTACTCAGTGAAATTCATGTCAAAACCACACAAAAACCAACAATTTGGTGCGACAATCTGAGTATTGTACTGCTCTCAGCAAATCCAGTTCTACATGCTAGAACCAAGCACATAGAACTGGATCTCTACTTCGTTAGAGAAAAGGTAACAGAGGGAAAAATCAACATAAATCACTTACCATCATCTTACCAAGTTACTGATATTATGACAAAACCTTTATCAAAAAAGAACTTCGTTCGCTTCAAGCTAGAATTGAAGGTAGCCGAGCATAATTGCAACGAGAAAGATAAGATCTATGGCAATTCGAACAACATTGAAGCTTGACAGCATCAACTACTTCAATCGAAGAGAGATTCCACTTGGTAATCAAATGAAATCTCCCTAATGAAGATTGCAAGGGAAGCACAGCAAGATTCTATGTAATCAGAATTCACTCGATTGAAAACTGGAGCCATTTTATTTCTTTTTGGTGCGGCTGAAGTTTTCGCAAACCCTAACCCTATGTTAGGTTTGAGGGAAGGTATAAAGTGAAGAGTAAAAGAGGCTGCGTACTCTAATATCATATCAGATTGGGTATATTAGTATTGGGCCAACCCAAAGCCCATCAGAGTTTATTTTGTTATAAATATCATTGTTTACTTTGTGTATCTATCATCCAAAATCAATAAAACATTTGTTTCTTTTCTGTTCAATAATATCAAATTCTATTTCTACCAAAACTCTTTCATTGTTGATGCAAACTAAGTAAAAGAGATGCTCCACTGTTTCTTCATTTTAATCAATAGAAAGTTGTAATTGCTTATAAGAGCATCTCCAACAGAGCGAGAATTCTCAAATCCGCACCCAAAATCGTCCCCAACAGAGTGCGAGAATGTGTGATAGTGCAGATTTGGGGGGCTTCGGGCTGAGAATGCCCAATGCGTTGAGGCGCTTGTTGAACAGGCGCCTGTTGCCAGACGCCTGTTGAACAGGCGCCTGAACATCAGGCGCCTGTTCAACAGGCACCTGGCAACAGACGCCTGTTGCTAGTAGGCGCCTGTTAAACAGGCGCCTACTATCTTCTAACGGTCGTTTCCCCAACGGTCGTTTCCCCAACCGTCGTTTTTCCTCTTTAAATAACACTCCCTCTTCTTCGTTCATTTCAAACCAATTTTCATTTTTGCAATTTTTTTCTGCCACCGATCTCAACTGAAAATGTACTCCGATTTCGACGTTGTAGCTGCAAGGGCCAGTTTTGACGAATACGACTTGCAAGACGCTACGATTCCTGTTGGGGGGGAAGTAACTAATGCAAGTTGGAGCGCTGCGGAAGACTACGATCTTTGCTACATTTACTGTGCACTATCAGTCGATCCTATTCGAGGGACCGATCAAAGTGGTGAATCTTTTTGGGGGAAAATTACTAATTGCTACAATCGGAAGAACATTAATCGAAAAAGAACGCTATCTTCGGTCAAAGGTCATTATGGAAAAATAAATCGTCAAACGCAAACGTTCGATTCTCAAATGTTTAAATTGAAGCAAACGAATCCTAGTGGCTTTGGGAATGAAACACATTTAGTAAGCTTCAATGTAATTTCATTGTATTTTTTTCATCTTAGTTCCTTAAGTTTACCAGTTTTTTTTTGAACAGAGAATGGCCGCAAACAAGTTGTTCAAACAAATCTATAAACCTGATAGTAAACAAGCACCACATTTTTATCAGTTCATGCACGTATATGACATGTTGGTCGAGCATGTTAAATGGAAATCATCGCTTCAGAAGACCGTTCAACAAGTTCAATCAAACAGCTGTAGGGGTAAAACGCCTAGAGTTGGAGAAACCTCCAGTCCTATGGAATCTCAAGGAAGCTTCGGTTTAGGATCAGAAGAAGGCCCATCCCCAAATGAAGATCATTTTGTTAGGCCACAGGGTGCAAAAGCGGCCAAAAAGAAGCAGACTGCGGCAGCGGATCAAGACGAAATTAAAAAACTCATGCTTGAATCTGAGGAAAGATTTAACCGGGCAATGGACACTCGAGCACTGCAACACCAAGAAAAGTTATCAAGAATGGATCAACTTATTGCTGGAAACCGCCAAAGAGATGAAGATGCAATCATGTTTATGGATACGTCACATATGTCTGCAGAATAGCTGCAGTATACGGAGCAAAGAAGGAGAGAAATTATGAGGCGTAGACTTGAAGAGGATCAGTAAATGAATTACCGTTTCTACAACCATTGTATCTTTAAGTACCGTTATTTGTATTGTGTTCTTAATGCAAGCAATTAGTAATATAAGTTTTTCATTCAAATTGCATTACACTAAAAAGTGATTTTAACACCCTTAGCTTAATTATACGGAAACAGATTACAATAACCTTAATACGAAACAACATAAACAGTAGTAGAAAACGTACGAATACAAATAGAGTTTCACTGATTTCCAGAAAACCCCCAAAGATGATCTATGAGATCATTTTGTAGTCTTCGATGAAGTTGAGCACTACGGTATGACATTTGACTTTGTACATGAAACTCGAGTTCAAGTGCGCTTCCAATCATATCGTTGCGCCAAACAGGCGGTGGTGTAGGAGCACCCTCGTACACGTAATCTTCTTCCATGTCTTTTTCATCCTCTATAATCATATTATGTAAAATAATACAAGTGTATATTATTTTTGTCATTTTAACTGGTGACCAAAGTCTGCATGGATTACTGACTATGGCAAATCTAGACTGAAGAACCCCAAATGCTCTTTCAACATCCTTCCTCTGGCCTTCTTGCATCGCTGCAAACTTTGCTTGTTTATTGTTTTGTGGGTTAGAAATTGTCTTGACAATGGTACTCCATTTCGGATATATACCATCACCTAGATAATATCCATGATCGTACGTGTTACCTCCCAAAGTAAATGTACAAGGAGTAGATCTTCCGTTTGCTAAATCATTGAACAACGTAGATCGTTCGACTACGTTAAGATCATTGTTCGAACTTGGCATTCCAAAAAATGCATGCCATATCCATAAGTCATAAGACGCTACAGCTTCAAGAATAATAGAGGACCTATGAGATTTACCCTGATAAGCTCCAGCATACGCCTTCAAAGGTGGAACGGGTTGGTTCGAATACATTTTCAAATATAACTTCATTGATAACTGTACTGTACCGCGTACAGGCGTTGCAGAAGTTCCCATACGTAGTCCTCAACTCTACCTTCGTACGTCTGGTTCTACACTCAACATTGTTATTGTATAGTTCAGCAATGGTGTCCCAAAACTGAGTTGCCATTATCTCTTCATCGTCGCACATCTGATCAGTTTGTATAAAAACATTTACTAAATGTTTCAATTCAGTAGCCGAAAATATTATGTTACTCATTGATTGAATTTACCGAACTTTTAAATGCTGTGTAATATGAGTACAAAACTTTCTCTTAAATAAACAAGTCGTGATCCGCGTACTATATAATCCATGTACTGAGAAAACTAATATGCACACAAGAAAAATTATACACAAGTGGATAATATAATGACAAGTAATATATTGACAAGTAAATTAAGGAAAATTAAAAACTAATACAGACCTGATGAGGCTGGTACAATCCGGCGGATGGTATACCCGTAATAGCGTCGTCTGTAGGTTACTGCAAGGGATACTCCACAACCTGACCGTGTACATCATACGCTCTAAACGAATGGGGTGGTGGGTCGAAAGTAGGAGGCTGTGTGTACTGAGATGATGTAGGCTCAAAGGTGGAAGGCGGTAGTGGAACTCTACCAGAAGAGGTACGCGGCCCAATATGATCGGAGTTCAAACCCCGAATATAATCAGGTAAAGCGTAAGCACGTGGGGCTACTCGAGCCCAATATGAATCAAAGTCTCCCAAAACTGTAAATGGCTCACCATCTACCCAACCCGCACCCCTCATCGCATGAATATAAGCTGGTCCAACCCGAATATCACCGTACATATCATCCCATGGTAGCGGATCTGATGGAATGCGAACTATACCATACAACTGTAGCCAACACCGATCCCCTAAATACCATATGAAAGGACATGTAGCAACCTGAAAGCAGATCCTACGTCGCGACATGGATACATGAAAAGTGAGTGGATGGTCAGGACCGGGCTCTAGGAACTGTAAGTACTGATCCCATGGACGAATGATAATGTTACCACGCCGCCTCATATCCATCTGCTGTCTAGCCTCCATCAACTCATTGTGCACCCCTTGTGCAACACGGGACAAATGCATAGGAGGACCCCAACGACGCAATCTGGGAAAGTAAATATAAGGTGTGGCATTCGCCTCTACAACAAGTCGAGGGTGCATATTGGCGGTATACTCGTAGTACCAAAATGGAAGAATGTACCAAAAGCCATACATCTGTCTGGACTGCTGTAGCGCATATGTATCTAATGCTACGTACAAATAACCAATAATAGCAGTACCATAATCATATATATGGAGTCCATCCACATCTACTAACCCAGCCAGAAAACCAAGTCTAATAGTACCCTTATTGTTACTAAAAAATGTAGACCCAAAAAGATATAGTATGAATGCACGGATAACGGGAGTGTGCATATCCTCAACGGCCATGTACTCTACTATATAACGCTGCAAACAAGGTAGAGTAACAGCTCCTCCTCTAACCTCCTCATCGGCCATAGTCGGTAAATAAGCTGAATATGACTCGAACTCCTCGAATGAACTATCAAATGGAACAGGGAGACGGTCAGGTCGACCAACCTCTATGCCAGTGAGCATATAAAAATCTAGGGGAGTCAGTCCTAACTCAAAATCAGGAAAATGAAATGTGTGAGTGGTCGGCCACCATCTCTCGGTAAGGGCCTCTACTAGACAACGATCTACATGTGCAAATCTAGGTAAAGCAAGAAATTCACCAAAAGGTGATGCATGTAGCCTATCCAAAATCGGCTCCGGTAACTGATCAAAATATTCAGACATACACCTATACCAACTACCTCTCATCGCTACGTGACGAACCTAAATATATGATTATTTAATGTTAAGGTAAATAAGGAATTATTATACATTTATATTTACATGGTCGTTTATTAAGCAATAAATAAATAACGTATACCTGTGGCGTCGCTATAGCTGCAGTAAGTCGATGCGAAACAGTAGGAGGCAAGTCGTGCAAAGATCGGCTGGAGTCACGGTAGCATCGGGAGGGATATGAGCAGGTCCGATATTTGCATCAGTCGTATATCGAACGGTGCGTCTACCGGTTTTGACCAGACGGGGCGGCATTTGGACGTGAAGTTGGTTTGAAAATGGAGGTTGAGAAGAGGGAGGAATGAGAGGAAATGGGGGAAAATGCGCCTGATATAGGCGCATTAACCAGGCGCCTGTTGAACAGGCGCCTGGACATCAGGCGCCCGCCCTCATTTCTGTTGTAGAAATGAGGGCTCCAACATTTTGGAGTGCGGAAATTCTCAAATCCGCACTCCAAACTGTTGGAGATGCTCTAACTGTAAGACCTATATATTTATGGTTTTTTGTCTATGCTTTGTGTAGGTTCTTATGTAGGACCCTCATCTATATGCAAGCGATCGAGAACAAATAGGAGCAGCACTAGCATTGAGTGATGATAAGATCAAGTGTTGGTTCCAAAACCAAGGGGCGGCTCAGGTCTTTTCTTTTAATATCAGGCCATTATCATGAACCAACAAATTTAATTTGTTACTTTTGTTTATTAATTTGAAAATATAAAAATGAACCTAAAATGAATGAATAACACTACAAAAAAGATTAGAGCAAAATTAACATGTGTCCATACCTAACAACGTGAGCACTAGAAAATGTTTGCCTTACGGTAGAGAAATCCAAACATCATGCCATTTTTATTCAAAACCGATTAAACCAAATTGCATCCATTGTCAGGTATATTTTATAACCACTTACTTTGAATGCCATTTTCATGTTGACTATTGCCGACGATGAATTTGCTGCTGTATAAACCAATTAATTGCATACATTGTCAGGTATATTTTATAGCCAAATTTGATGCCTGTTTCCATTTTCATGATCAGGTCAATAGTCATGTTTTTGTTTAGGAGTCTGTCTAAGGTTGGATATAAATAAATCAAACATTTGTATAAACACACAATTGGATATATGTCTAACTTATTCGATTTTGCTTAATTAGATTTAGCCATGTTGTTGCATAGAACTTTTTGAAAATTTCTCTGATTGCTCTTTCTCCACTTTCATCGATTTTTGCAAAAGTTAATATGTCATCCTTATATATGATGTAAGCCAAATTATGTTTTGATTTTAACATTGTTTTAATTTCTCCTTCTTCCACTTTTTCATCAATCAACATTGAAAGGTAGGAGTTTCATCGCTGAAAAAGTAGGACGATAAAGGATCATCTTTCTTAAGGCCATAATTACAATTAAAGAAACCATGCACTAAATTTTAATTCATCGCTGAAAAGGTAGGAGATTTCATTAGGTCATTGATTAGTCTTTACCGCTAATTGTGAAATTAATCTTAAACTAGTGTTAATAGTTGTTTCTGAAAATTTTGTTTAAGTGTCGTATACTTTTGCAAATTTCTTTCTTTAGATTTCTCGCTTGAGGCTTCTTGGGGATAATATGCACTCAACTCGCATAGCATTTGTCGAGTTTGCTATGGTAACCATCCCTTATACTTTTGTCATTTATAGTTTTCCTTTTATTATTCGTATTAATTATTATTCTTACTAATACTACTTTCAACTAGTTACCATTTAGTATTCTGTTCGGCTTCCAATAAAATAGAGTTATTGTTCCAAGTGTTCATGTAACGACCCGTAAATTTTAACAATTTTTATAATGCAATTAATTGATTTTCATGAAATTTAAATAATCAAATTTATCTATGGAAATTTGATATTTGTAATAGTCTACTTAAACATAGCAAACGGTAAATTTTCATTGGTAAATATGAAAGTTAGTTCTGTTGTGTAATTTTCAATTTCAATTTTAAATCAGTAAAATTGTTGAAAATAAAATATTTTCGAAATCTGAATATTTTTATATAATAAAAATGTAGATCATTTTCTGAGAGAGACATCAAAACTCATTTCGTCAAATTTGGACTTCTCTAGCCCCGTTTATTTTATTTTCAACGAATTTGCAGCGGTTTAGCAGTGAAATATCGACTTTTGATAGGATGGTTGTATCGATGATATCTGTGTACATTTTGTTCGTCGTGTTGATTTCTACAGTATATTCATTTATGCATTTCGGAGTCCAGTACACGACGAAATCGCTAAAACGGTTAGCCGTATCGGTACCATTTTGAGTTTTTGGAGTGGTTTGTGATCTTTCAATTGTTCACCGATTGAACATAAACAGCCAGTTGCCTTTAATATTCTAGAAAAATTTATTGTCCTGACTTTTATTTCCCATGTTTTGGTATATGTCTTTTGAAATCTAAATATATTTATTTTGCTGCTCGTTTGCAATTGTTTCCTCTCACTCTCCATTTTCTTTTGTTCTGAACTCTTTAAACCAAATAATATTATAATATAAAGCTAATATTTATATGACCTGAAGCTTGAATGGATTCTTTCCCCAGCACCTTTCTTCATTTTCGCCTCTTGCTTTTCCACCTATCACCGCCTACCTCCTCCACTTGCCACTCAGCACCGACCATGTCCATGTCCAAACAACCTCCGCCAGATCCGACCCCACTCCACCGCACAAGCAATCGAGTCAACCACCTCTCCTTCTCCATCCGAGCTCCTCCACCCTCCAACACTGTTAACCGAACCCACTACCAACCTCTGTCAGCCGAGCACCACCGCCTGTCACCTTGCCTACACCACACAAACCTCCTAACCTGCTGCGCCTCCCACCTCCTGTGACATGGCAACCACCTGAAACCCTATGCTCCCCTCTAAAAAAGTATATATAATATAAGTTAGCTAATATTTGTTTACCTGAAGCATTCTCAAATTACTCGTCCCTTCCCATCACGTCATCCATCACCGCCTCGTTGCTCAGACCTGCTTTTCCTATGGTTTGCCGAGACCTTCCACCATTGCTTCACTTTTTCCACCACTGCTCCGACCTAGCAGTTGACCCGCCTCCTCTTTAAAAAAAAGTTTCATATTAGTTTGCATTGTTCGGTCTGCTACTGCTCTTTCACCTCTCACCATCATTTCCGACCCTGGCTACAGCCGTGTACCCAGCAGCTTACTGCCACGCCCATCACCTCACCATTCCACAACCAGATCCGAACCCATCTATAGCTAAGCACTCATCATTACACTTCGGCCGCCATTCCACCACAGCAGCCCTCCCGCTTCTCCAGATCCGGCCTTGCTCACCCATCGGCCGTAGCCTCGTCCAACCCATAGCAACCACTCATGATTTAACATAGTCCGGGTATTTTCTGTTTTATATTTTTTATCTATAAATTCTTTGTTTTATATTCTTATTATTTTATTAACAGTTTTGATTCAAGTATATTTGAAATTTGAGAGTCTAGTATTTTCTGTTGTTTACAGTTTTATATATATTCAAGTGCATTCGAAGCTTGCATGTATGTGTTTTATAAATAAAATAGTTTAAATACTTTAAAATGGTTTTTAATAGTTTAAAATAGACTAAAATAGTTTAAAATATTTAAAAATAGTTTAAATACTTTAATAGTTTAAATGGTTTTTAATAATTTAAAATAGTTTAAAATCGTTTAAATACTTTAAAATAGTTTAAAATACTTTAAAATAGTTTAAATGGTTTTTAATAGTTTAAAATAGATTAAAATAGTTTAATATAGTATAAATAATTTAAAATAGGTTAAAATAGTTTAATATAGTTTAAATAAATTAAAAACATTGATTTTAAAATATAATATAAAGATTTATTTTAAAATATGTGTTTTAATTGAATATTGATTTTTAAGAAAATATAATATATATTTTCTTTCCATTGAATTCTAGTTCTTGCTTATCGATGTTTGTATCGCAGCAGTTTATCTCTTGTCTCGCTGTCCCGTTGTCGATCCGTGCTTATCCGTGTTCGTCGCATCTCATTCTCGTTATTTCTCGAAACCCCGAAAGGTGAGCAATCACTCACGATTAACATTCTCATATTTAGTAGATTCAATTCACATGAAATTACGATTGAAATATGCCGTTAAATTTGAATAGTTAAGTTATTTAAATGTTAAATATGATATGTCATTATCTGCAAATGTTTACCTATAACAAATGACACCATAACCTGTTGTATATATTTAAATTTGTTACTGATGATATATGCTTGTTGTTGATATGTTTATCATATTTGTTCTCACTTTGCAAGTTCATTGTTAGTTTATAATTCCCTATGGTTGAAATGATACATACCCGAACGATCTTATAGATTAGGGGAAAATCGTTATGGGTTGAAATGATAAACCCAAGTGATTTTTATTGAATTTGAAATTTTGGGATTGCGGGTTGAAATGATATATACCCGTAAATATAAAATTATCGCGAATTGAAATGATAAATATCTGTATCACTTGACCATAGGATAAAAAATTATATACAAACATTGTTGGTCCTTTTATGAAAAATGATTTCCAAAGTTTTGAAAGGAAATATATGGGTTTTAATAAATATTGGTTTTTAAAATATAATATATAAATTTTATTTCTATAGATGTGTAAAATTTAGATTTTTAAAATATAATATATAAATTTTATTTCTATAGATGTGTAAAATTTAGATTTTTAAAATTATATATTTAGAAATTTTAAATTTCTAAGTTAGTTTTGAAAATATAAATTTTAAGATTTTACTTCTAATTTTTTTCTAATATATATATATATAATAAGATTTAATATAAATAAATTTAATAATAAGATTTAATTTAATAAAAATTTAATTTAATTAGTATATATAATAATATGTTTAAGTATTTATTTAAAAATTATATTAATATTTTTGAAATAGATCTTTAATAAATTTAATAAATTAAGGTTAGAGGAATAAATTAGATTGATTTGTAGTTTAATTTGTTAAGAATTGAATTTAAATAAGAATTGATTTGGGCTTATTGATTTTGAGATTTTAAAGATATGAAATTTATAACTTGATAACTTGATTTTGATTAAAGGTGACTAAATGAATATTTTCAAATTTAAATTAAACTGAATTTGAATATTTAATTTTGATTTAAATTTGTAATTTGAGATTTTTTTATGTTATTAAAAATGATTAAGTGAATAACTTCAAATTTAAATAAAATTAAAGATGGATTATGAAATATAAATGAAATTTGTCAAATTGGATTATTGTAAATTATTTGAATATTTAAAGTTTGAAACCTATTGAATTGGAAGTGTTTAGATTTGTAATTCAAACCTAGATTTGAA
Source organism: Allium fistulosum (assembly GCA_030737815.1). Classification (NCBI taxonomy): domain Eukaryota; kingdom Viridiplantae; phylum Streptophyta; class Magnoliopsida; order Asparagales; family Amaryllidaceae; genus Allium; species Allium fistulosum. The sequence goes on from CM060901.1 coordinate 927,772,951, forward strand.
ATCGATATAAATTAAAATGGTTTAATGAGAAGCTGAATTAATTTGTGAAATTGGAAGAAACAATTCCAATTTGAAACTATTTTCGATATAAACTCTAATTTAATATATATATATACTATTCTTAATATATAAATTATTTTAATCTATAACCTATTTTAAATATATAAACTATTTTTAATTATTTCAATATATATAATAACTAATTTCAATATTTAACTGTTTAAGTTGGAACTGTTATGATTTAGATTTAATGGATTTAAATGTGAAATTTTGATATGATGACATAGAAATATGAAGTATACTTATCAATAGATCTTTTTGGCATGTTGTCAATTTAAGACCCATGCAAGAGCCAAATTGTACAACTACTAAATACATTCATACCTTAGTAAAAAAAGGTTTTATTTGCTCGAGACTGTATGATGTCTTCTATGAGTTTTGAACTCTTAAGCAATACAAAGATATGAATGTTTGATCCATATTCGGTCACATATAAATGTTATATGGTGAATAGTCATGATCCATAATTTATGAAACCTCGATTAAATTAGTTCAATTAAAACGAGCAAGTAAAATATTATGTGAGATCATGCGTTCAATGTGATTGATTGCGATAAGGATCTTGTTGTGTTATATATAGCGCTAAACCAAGAGCTACGAGATTGATTTTGGAATTCAATCACTTAAATAGTTTGATCTGTTTCGTTAAAGCGCAAATTATTTGATACACCTAAGTATTAAGGATGACCAAATGCACTTTTGTAAAGAATTCATTACGATCTTGTAGTAAGGGATTCTCTTTGAATGGTTCAACCATTTGGAAAGAAAAACGAATATACGAGAATGGATGTAACTTAGGCACAATTAGGATGAAGAGAGTGAAGGGTCACATCTACTTCATGAAGAGACAGAGGAAATGATAATTGTATAAAATTTAGTAAGATACTTAATACTGCATGACAATTGTGATTTCTATTCCAAATGTATTATATTATAGGAAATTGGTTTTAATAAAAGTTATTTATAGGAGTTTAGGATATTTGATTGATAATTGTCAATTGTAAACTAGTTATAGTAAAAAAAAACTCATAATAAGTGAATGGAGCTTCGTATTCCATATGCTATTATAGTAATGGCAGGAATAATTCGAGCATACTATATGACATTTACAAATGGATGCATTTAAGATATGAAAGATTGTTTTTGTTTATATTCCAAATATTATTTTCGAAATAATTAATGTTTTTAGTTTTGATTGAAAATATATGTAGTTTTATTTTCGAATATTATGAATGTTCATTATAAGATAAATCTATGGTATTTATGTTCATAACAAAAGCGATGCATTAATTACAGAAAATACAGAAGTGTTTAAAACTTTTTACAGTTATTTTGGAATCATGGACTAAGTCATATCTTTTAGAAATATCCTTTAATCATGTGATTATGAATTATATGGTTGTATTTCAACTAATTAAAGGCAAAGCACTCATTCAGTGGGAGCGACAAATGAGCTGGTGAACGTACCAGATTGATACATATAGATATATGCAGTCGAATGTATAATGCTAATAAAATGGATCCACTTACTTCGTTAAATTCACCAATGGATTATCATAGAAATTAACATATGTATTTGATATACAAGTGATGTATCTATGATAAGTTCATAGAATAAAAAACGAAAGTAGAAAATATTACATGCAAAAGAAATAAAAGAATTCGATTTGATCGAATAGGTGAGTGTATCGAAAAAGAGTTCCAAATGTACCTAAAAGCAAATATGATTCAATATCAAATGTCATTCCTTTCTATGATACATAATGATGCATCGATAAGGAGTAATCGGATTTTATTGGACAAAGTATGATTGACTATGGGTGAAGTTGAGTTAACTTCTTTCTATAAGGATTAGTGCTTTAGAGTAAGTAGATGGGTTAAATTTAGTTTCACATGAAGCAAAGTTTACGAGATCATATTCATATAAGGTACGAATTGATAAGAAATCCCAATATTAAATAGTTTAAGATGTTTAATTGGCTAATTTATGTTATGAACATAAGTTTCGTAAACTTAAAATTAAACAAGTTTATTAACATATAAAAGGCATTACGTAAAATATTTGTGAATGCCTATTCCATCATACTGAGAAACAATTGTTGTTTCAAGAAACAACACATTCATGATCGAAGGAAATTCTTCAGAAATTAATGATAATACAACGGACTTGGATATGATCTAGGATTCAAACATAAAAAAAGGCTACATAAGATAAAATTAAATTTACTAAGCCTAAAATGGACATACAATAAACTAGAATGTCTAAATCTTGCATTAAAAAGAAACTATGAGTTTTTGATCAATGTTGAGAAAAAGAATTATTGATAGTAACAATTTTTTCAGCTGTCAATAAACCATAAAGAGTATAGACTCTCCCATATAGCACAACACTTTAAATTTGAAATGGATTCCAAGTACAGTAGCAAAATACGATTCTGAAGTTGTGTAAAAGGGACGTGAACCATCAGCTGCAAGTGTATCTTCAAGAAGATCAATGCGGTTGGAATTATATAAAGCGGTGTCAATAGAAAATCATTTCAACGATTTCAAATATTGAAATTAGTGATGCAATTTTGCTAGTCAACATGCTCAAAACCATTCGAATTTTACAAGCAATTATCAATAATTTGATTTTTAGTTTTGGCACTTTTATGTTGAAACATAACTTCCAAATAATATTTAAAAATGATTGTCAACAAATAATAACCAAACTGTCTTAAAGTCAATGGAGGTGATAACATGATTTGTATGTTTTGAATATGATCCAAAAGTGGATACAACGATCACATGTGATAAGCTTTAGAGTTGAACAAGTACTTTGATAGAGAAATCAAATAGTTTGCTTTAGTCAAAATGCAAAGGAAGCATGTGTATAAGAAAGAACATTAAAGATACCAAAATGTTTCTTAAACTATAAGTAAACAACAAACTTATGATTGTTAACGATGTACCTGTGTTAAAGTCATTTTAGTTTGCTTGAATAATCCTTGACATTAGATTTGAATGACGTCTTTTATAATCATCATAAAAGGATGTTGTGATAGTCTCATATGAAATACATAGACACCATATTAAAATGTTTAATGTGAAGCATGTGAGTTGGATTTCTTATGAATTCGCAATAGGCATTATCACATATGTTATGTAGTCTACTATATCCCATTTCGCTTATGTATTTGGTACACTGAGCGAATGTCAAATCCAAATTAAAGATCACTAAATGGTAGTTAAAAGTACTCGAGTATTTACGAAATATTAGAGACTTTTTTATGAAAAACAAACTCCTTATGAAGGAGTATTTGGACTCGAACTCCATAAGTGATATTGAGTATAGTATATAATCCTAAATTCATGGTCAATATTAGATAAGGAACTTTAAGTTGGAATTGTTTCAAATGAAAGATTATGTCTGATTCAACCAAAAGGCTAAGTACATCATCCTGAATAAAACCATAGCAAAAGTTGTATGTATATATAATGCACAAATTTATAACTCAGCAAGAGGTGATTTCAAATGTTAAGAATCCCATGACTTTGTTTTGTAAAAACTATTTCATGGTAAAGACCGTAAAAGAACCTAGAGCTCACTAGAATTTTAGAAACATACTTTGAAAAGTCCACATGATAAAGGCAATTTATCAGCATTAGTGAGAGTTGATTGATAGAGTGGATAATTAAGACAATATAGCATATCCATTTACTAAGGGACTAGCTTAGTCATTTTGAGAAAATTAATTAAAGGAATGAGATTGAGATTCCATAATCGATCTCATGTGCAAGTGAGAAATTAAGAGAGTTAGTGGTATTCTTAGGAGTAATTATGTAATTTGTTACATGTATCTAATTCTATAATCAATCTTGTTCATAATTAATTCTCTATCATATACTTGTCATATTATGATATATTAGTTAGGTAATTAATTTAAGTACATTACTATAGAAAATACTTAAATGATATGTTATGTGATAATAAATACAAGGAGTTGTAATCATGAGAAAATTTTCATGATATAAAATAATATATTATTTTAAATATTCCTAGTCAAGATGTTTTGAGAAAGAATATAGATAAATCTGCTTAGACCATAGTGCATAACATCTCCAAATGTTGGGTAGTGCATTACTTCTGAATTCAGGGGATCAAAGGGTTACATACTCATTGTTATTGGATAATTATGGAATGACTCATGCGAGTTTCTTATTGATTAACAACAACTAGGTCAAACACAAATCTTATGGTGACAATGTTACCCCGTTCTCTCGACTTGAGAATTACTGTGGAACTTCAATGTAAATATTCTACTTCAATTATAGTTAAATCATGACATGTCATTCCTTCAAGCGACTATATTTAGGTCTTGGTTGAAGTATTGGAAGTGAAGCACTGTTCAATAGAGAATTCGTCTCTTCACTTGTATGAGATTAGTATCACAGTCAACTGTAGTCAACTCAAAGTCACAATTTCTATTAGAGTATACACTTAATTAAAAATGTTATTATTAAATCAAAGACTTTGTTTATGGACGAACAAAGTTGAATATGTAAGATATTGATATTTTGACCGAAATCAAAATCCATAAATTTTAATGTGGTATAGTGTTGATGAAGAGAATATGTGTATATTATTGTTACTAAATGGTGCCTCTTAAGATAATATAAAATATGATTTTTCTTTAAAGGTATGTAAGTGTTGAATTCGACCAGACTACCATATCATTAGCTAAGGTGACGTGTGAACCACTACACCAAAAAAGCTATTTCACAAACAGTTTGAGCCATTGCTAAATAATTTTGCAACGGACCAAACCCTTTGCGAAATAGATAAAATTTCGCAAGGCCTAAATCCGTTGTTAATTTACATGTTGCAACGCCAAAAACAATTGTTAAATGAAATATGACAGATGTACGTGCATAGTTTCATCTAGACAATATTAATTTTGTTAAACTGACAGCATTCTATAGTAAAACTCATATGAATAGCTTGTATAACTATATCAAAGAATGAGTATGTGTATAACATAAGAAAAAACAGTTTCATAATCAGCTTTATAATGCAATATTAGCCAATACATACTACATTGTTGGAGCAAGAAAACATAAAACATCAGATATATATTTTTTACTTCAGCATAATTTATTCCAGACATCCACAAAAGCATAATATAAAAATCTAAAACTCCTCTGAACATCCAAAATTGTTATATATTTTGCTTATACAAGTGTTATGTGTTTAAACTTCCTTTTCAGCAGTACCTGGAAATTTTTGTCAACAAGGTCATCTCTGCTTATCGTAAGAAAACATGCTGCAACCCTTTGAATACATCATGGTGTTAATCCCTTTTCTTATTGTGAACAATGCTTCACACACACAAGATCATCTAACCTATTTCCATCCATTTTATGCGATGAAACATTGCCCATTTTAATATAGTGTTCTTGTGCCTCCTTTCTTAAGCTTTCAAATGCATTACTTCCCATTTTTCGTAGTTCGAGTTCTTTCTAGCTCCGCTCATATCAGGAGATCAGAAAGAGGCGAACTACTCCCTGGCTCTACTGTACCCCACACCTTACAATTAACAAAGGGTCCAGCGTTGTTATTCTGTTTAGGTTTGCCTTTCTTTACATGTAAAGTAGCAGCATGAGCTTCTCTTATGACCACTTTGCTTGGCACATCTGGCCACTCTTTTTTCTCTCCGGCCTCGTCAGAGAATGAATTATTAAGACCTACATTTTTAATTGAAAAAATAACTAAAATCTAGTAAAATGAAAAAAGAAAGCATATAAAATGAAAGGAGCATACACTGTGTGCAGCGTTCATTTTACCATGTGTGTGAAGCATTCATTTCAAGCAAACTGCAAATCTACGTAGGCAAATGTCCCAGTGGCTTGATGTATACCCTCATAAGTTCAAAGTTCAAACTCTTCTATGCTTACAATAGCACCATGCAACAATTTTATATGTAAAATGGCGATAACGAGTTGCATTAGCTAACTTTTTAATAACTAAAATATTTAACATACCAGAAGTGCTTAAAAACAAAATATAGATACACAATTATCATATTTGAGCCATCATAGGATGCATAATCATCCGACTTTATGAAATAATTTTATGATAAATGTACTTTGACATCACACTTAACGTGTGTTCATCATATCAAAATTATTTTATATTTATTTTGCAAAATGACTGAAAAGTATAGATAACAAAAATTTGCACGTTGTCCCATTTTATATTTATTTATTGCTTGATTTACATGGTAAGTTCACAGTGCCCAATTTGGACCGATTACTCAAGGATTTCCCAAGGGAATCAAGATATTGTCCATTATGTTACTACTCTACTATGCTGAGTTTCATGCATTGCATGATAAACAATTAAGGCAGATTTGCAGCACCTATCATACTGTTTTGGTCGATCTATAGTTATTCCCAACCTACAGTACAAGTCACAAGCTCAAACATATTTAATTTGAACATACATTTAGCATTTGTACGGGTAACCGGTTAAATTCATTTACTTAAAAAGGAGTAAAGTATGCATCTGTTGAATTTTGTTCCTGTAATTTCTCCCATCAACTATCACCTTTAAATGAATTGCACAAGAAGGAAAACTGTCCTTTCATGTTCGAAACAATTAAGTTCAAGGATGAAGCCTGGCGCAGATACACTCAGATCGCTATACAAGCATCAATTACCAACGAATCAGCATTGACAAATTCAATCTACTGAGATTTACATATAACATATCTTAACAAAATCCAACGTGACTACTTAAATGCGAATACATAATTACAGTCCAAGCAAAATATTGTTGTTGACTTATAAACTGTACAAATAGGTTATTTACAGCAAACCATGTTGCTAATTACAGAACTATAATTTATGAAGAAGAAGGAAGAAGATAGATCAGGTCACATCATATACTTGGATTATATAATTGGCGTAGATGAATAGAACTATAGCAAATGTATTAAATTTATGGATTCATATTTTAAATTGAAAACTCAATGAATCATTGTAAAATATCACAAAACTCCAAGCACACAAAAAAAGAAATCCATAAATAACAGAAAATGTGTCGAACGGCGACGCCTGTGACCAAAGCATATCACGGTTTCAACCACTGACATATGATAATACCCTCTTAGCCATCTCTCTGGGAGTTATACCTCAGCTTCTTAAAACTCAACTACACAATTAATTCAATGTACAATAGCATGTAGTTATATGATGTTCTGTAGTGCCCCTACTTGGAAGGTTTGCTTCTAACTCCATGCTCATTCTACTTTTTAGCCAATTTTTTTTTCCAAAACTATTGTTTATTTTTCTGCTTGTGATTATTAAATTAAGAAAAGTTTGTATTATTTATAACTATTGAGAGTTGTTGTTATCAGAATTGTTTTTACCGCCACACCTTTGTCCATGGATGAGACTGTGACCTAAAGAATTTACTGATGAAATGAATAAAATTTGATGGAAAACAAATTTGCTATTAATGTTAGATTCACATAAAGAATTCTAATTTGTTATGTTATTCCTTGTCGAAGATACGATTATATTACAGTCCTTAAACGTAAAAATGACGTATGATATTATTCCTTGCGGTGGAATTCATGTTCCAATAATGTAACTTCCAAGTATACAATGCATAAATAACATGATCCATAAATTAACATTAGCTATGTTTAGTGTTCATTTCTGGTTTTGGGAATATGCTTCACCAATAATCTTTTTTTTTTTTTGAAGGAGGTAAGGGCCCAGCCCAAGAATATACAACAACCCAGCTAAATGCAAAAGCGGGTATCTCAACCAAACCCGAAACAAACCAACAAACCCTAAGAAGAATTAGGTTTGCCGTCACAGTAACACATCCAACGAAACAATCAAAGCAAGAAAAAATGGCGACAGAAAAATTCTCGAGAGCAACTCCTCAGATCTCTTGCATCTTCTCTTTCCCACTGCTTTCGCCTCTTTCCCAATACGAAAGGCTTTGGTTGAACTTGCTTCTCATACCACAGTCTTTGTTGATGCTGATGTGGTTCCTCGGATTTGAGATGAAGCTCTGATTTACAGATCTGATGTCAAGGCGACTCAGATCTGTAGATCTGTAGTTTCTGTTGTCATCAGTATGCTGATTGGTGTTTAGGGGCTCTTTGTTACCATGATTAAGCTGCTGATGACTCCTAACATCAGTATGATAGGCCTTCGGATTGAGGAGATAATGTTCCATGTATTTGTTACCAGCTTCCTTGCTCCACAAATCCGCAAGGAAATCATAGTTGGTTTGGTCTTTAACCTTATTCTTAGATTTTTGAAGAATAATTCTACTATCATTCTCTATAATAAGCCATCTTTGCTCTTTGGAAAACTTCGACTTGTTGTGAGTACGATTGTTTCTTTCTTTCCATATGTGATAAACAGCTGTAGTCAGTAAAATGTGAGCGAGATCTCTATCGATAGACTTCTTTCTAAACTGGTTGTAAATATCCATGATGATTTGATTAAGGTCCATGCTGCTATTGTTGAACATGTTCAGCTTAGTCTTAATTTGACTCCATATGAAATAACTGTAATTACATTCAAAGAATAAATGAGTAACAGTTTCATTAGCTAAGTTGCATAAGGAGTAGAGTGAAAGAGAATTTCTTCCCCATTTATTAATTACATCCAGAGTTGGCAATCTGTTTTTGATAGCAAAATATGTACAGATAGTCATCTTAGGATTATTCACCTTGTTCCATATGCACTTATGCCATTCAACATTGGGTTGCTTGTTTCTAATATGCTCCCAAGTTTTCTTAAAAGAGAACTTACCTTTGCTGCTTGCTAACCATTCCCAATAATCACATTCTGCATTAGGGTCTAAAGGGATATTAGTAATCAAATTTTTGTGAGGATTGGTAATTGGATGGAGATGTGGCTGCCATTGATTATTATTAATTATTACATTTACATTAGCATTAGCTTCCCCACAAATAACAAGATTGTCCCAACCAACCCTATTAATAAAGGAATCATTTTGAAACCAAGGATCAAACCAAAGACTTGTTTCACAACCAGATTTGAAATTTCTTTGAATTAAAGATTTTCTAAAATCTCTGCATTTTAAAATTTGATTCCAAGTATTGGATTGATTATTCTTAGTTAAAGTTGTCCAAAAATTACCACTTTTAAGATATTTACAAGTCATCCATTTGGCCTATAAAGAATCACCATTGATAAATCTCCAAAAAAGTTTTAATTGACAAGTTAAACTTAAATCATTAAGATTTCTTATACCAAGCCCACCTTCCTATTAGCATAGTATTTAAAAAAATCTAACCAGGTAATGATGACTTTTTCCAATTGATGGAGTGAGGTGGCTTGGATGCTTGCTATATTGCATTACTTGCACAGCCTTTTGATGATTGAGATTACAGGTTTATTTTTATTTTTTAGATTTCTATGTAGTATTCAACCTGAGCCGCTTTTTTCTTACTCTTCCACTTTTTTTCTTTCCTATTTCTCAACATCTTTTTTTTTTAAGTTTATGGCGATGTCAGCTGTGAGCAGAAAGTCAAATGCCCGTCTTGAATTGAAGCATTAATCATATCTGCTCAGTAAATAATGTAAAGATCTGGTTAAATTCATGCTAGTTCTTGTTGGAATTCCTTAAAGATTGAATGAAATATAAAGTCTCACATCTCCAAATTGTGAGAGCTATATTGGTTTAAATATAGCTTTCTCATGAGGAGGTTGGGGGCCTGGGGCTCCCAAATGTATGCTTCGTTGTGAGGAGGGAGATCATGCATCTCCACCACACGCGCACCGTCGCCGTCCGTCCGAACCGAACCGGGTACGGGTCTAATATGATACTCGTATTTTTACTACAAACTGGACCGGGCTTTCTGACAGTTGCAGGCCAAACGAACAGATGCGGATCTGTTCGAAAGCGGACGCGGGTTGAATAGGCGCGAACAGTAGCGGGTGCGACCCGTTAGAAGCAAACAGATGTGGCGCGAGCGGGTGCGACCCGACTGAAGAGGCACGAGCGAAACGGTACGAGCGGGTACAAGCAGATGCGCAGGCTGGTAATGAACAGCAACGGGTGCGACCCATCAAGCGGACGCGACTTTTTGAAGGGATGCGGACGAAATTATAAATAGGAGAGAATACTGATCACATTCTCATCCCATTCCAATTCTATTTCGTTCCCTTCTCTTCTTCTTCCCTGCTCCTGCATACAATAAATCACAGAGTGATATATTCATTACAATTTCAAGCAGAATTCGTCTGTTGTATCTTGGGAGAATTTTGAAATAAAATTCTTAAGGAAATCGTTACGACGAGCCTCAAACATATTTCGGTTAGAATTCTATATTCTATCCTTTATTTTGGTTATACCATTTATTCAAAATAGTATAACGCTGTTGTTGTAATTTATTTACAACAATCATATTGTTATAATAATTATCACAGAATTCTAGTATAGTGGAAATCTGAGTTATAAACTTGTGCGACGAGTTTATAATTGATTATTCTCTGTTTTGGTATACTAGACGTATAACATCTTAAGAATTTTACTGTTTTCTTACTAAAACAGAGATGGCAAACGTAGAATTTTCAAAGACCACTACTCACAACAGACCCGAACCGTTCAAAGGAGATGGTGACGACTTTTTAACATGGCAGAATCAGATGTTATTTTACCTCACCACACTCGGTCTGCAACGGTATCTCGAGGAGGAGGAACCGATTTCTGCACTAGGCAAGGAAGCAGATGTTGCTACGTGGAAACATTCTGATTTCCTATGCAGAAACTATATTCTGAATTGTCTCGACAAGGTGTTATACAAAGTATATCAACCTCTAAAGACAGCAAAAGCACTCTGGAATGCACTTGCCACGAAGTATAAGACGCAGAATATCAGTCTTAAAAAATTCATTGTAGACAAATTCATGGACTACAAGATGGTCGACTCCAAACCGGTGACTGCTCAACTGCATGAACTACAAATCATTATTCATGAACTCGAGGCGGAAGGTCATAAGGTTGGAGAATCGTTTTTGGTTGAAGCCATCACGGGAAAACTGCCGCCGTCGTGGAGAGATTACCGCAATTATCTAAAGCATAAAAAGAAGGAAATCTCTTTACAGGATCTCATAGTCCGATTGAAAATTAAGGTAGATAACCGTGGAATTACAAAACAAAGCGAGGAGGCATTTGTGGCTGAAGATTCAAAGACCAAAAACAAAAAGTAGAATTTCCAGAAGAAAAGGAAAGCTCCAGACAACAAACCAAAAGACAACAAACGAACCAAAAAGTTTAATGGTGAATGTTGGGTTTGTGGAAAGGTTGGACATGCCGCTAGAGATTGCAGACTCAAAAAGGACCGCAACAAAGAGGCAAATTTAGTAGACAACATGGAAGTGGATGAGTCCAACTTCTCGGCAGTTGTATCTGAATGCAATATGGTTCAGAATCCTAACCAATGGTGGGTGGACACAGGCGCTACACGTCACGTCTGCTCTGACAAATCCATGTTCTCTACATACAAGAAATTCGATCATGAAGAGAAACTCTATATGGGTAATTCTGCAGTATCTATGATCGAAGGCAGTGGCACAGTTATCCTCAAGTTTACTTCTGGAAAAACTGTCAAGTTGAATGACGTGCTCCACGTTCCAGACATACGCAAGAATCTTATCTCTGGTGCAGTATTATCAAAGAAAGGATTCAGAATGGTGTTTGAGTCAGACAAGATGGTTCTGTCCAAAGCTGGAATGTATATCGGAAGGGGATATTTATGTGATGGCCTATTTAAGGCAAATGTAGCCGTTATCGGTAATAAAACTATGTATTCTGATTGTGCTATTAATAAAACTGAAGTTTCTTACTTGCTTGAGCACGAAATTTTACTATGGCATGATAGATTAGGACGCATAAATTTCCGAAAAATGAAAAAATTATCAAACTTGGATTTAATTCCAAAATTCCAAGTAGATAAGAACTACAAATGTGAGACATGTGTAGAAGCAAAAATGGTTAAAAAACCATTTCAATCTGTTGATAGAAGCACCGAACCACTAGGTTTGGTTCATACAGATTTATGTGATTTTAAATCATTACCTACAAGAGGTGGGAAAAAGTACTTTATCACGTTTATTGACGATTATACGCGATATTGCTATGTATATCTTTTGAATAGCAAAGATGAAGCAATTACATCATTTATAAAGTACAAAGCTGAGGTAGAAAATCAGTTAAATAAAAAGATCAAGATATTGAGATCTGATCGAGGTGGAGAATATGAATCACCATTTGAACAATTCTGTGCCGAAAATGGTATAATTCATCAAACAACAGCTCCATATTCACCACAACAAAATCGTGTAGCCGAGAGGAAGAACAGAGCGTTAAAAGACATGATTAATGCCATGCTTTTAACCTCTGGTCTACCGACGAACTTGTGGGGGGAAGCCTTAAATATGTCTAATCTCATATTAAACAAAGTCCCTCATAATAAAACAGGAACAATTCCATATGAGATATGGAAAGGACACAAACCAAGTTTTAAATACCTCAAAGTGTGGGGGTGTTTGGCAAAAGTTCCAGTTCCGCCTCCCAAGAAAGTCAAACTTGGACCAAAAACAATAGATGGTTACTATTTAGAGCCAGCCCAAAATAGTAGTGCCTATAGATTTTTGGTATTCAAGTCTGATATAGCTGATATTCATGTTAATACAATCATGGAATCTAGAGATGCCTCATTCTTTGAAGACGTGTTTCCGCACAAAAGGAATGAAGGGAATAATGTCCCTAAAAGGACAAGAGAAGAATCAAGCAATTCACATGAAGATGAAACTCATCATGAGATTGAGGAAGTTGAACCAAGAAGAAGCGTAAGGGCTAGGACTTCCAAGACATTTGGTTCGGATTTTTTCACATATGTGTTAGAACATGAACCTCAAACGTACAAGGAAGCAATGTCATCTTCTGAATCTTCATGTTGGAAAGAAGCAATCCAAAGTGAGATTGATTCAATTCTAAGTAATAAAACTTGGGAAATTGTTGATATTCCACTAGGAATAAAACCTATTGGCTGTAAATGGATTTTCAAGAAGAAAATGAAAGCAGATGGCTCTATCGACAAGTATAAAGCCAGAATAGTAGCCAAAGGATATCGTCAAAAAGAAGGAGTAGACTTCTTTGACACATATTCGCCAGTAACACGAATAACCTCTATAAGAATGCTAATAGCAATTGCATCAATTTATGGTCTAGAAATTCATCAAATGGATGTAAAGACGACATTCTTAAATGGAGAACTCGATGAGGAGATCTACATGGAGCAACCTGAAGGTTTTATTTCCAAAGGAAATGAAAACAAAGTCTGTAGATTAGTAAAATCATTATACGGACTAAAACAAGCTCCAAAACAATGGCACGCAAAATTTGATAGTGTCATGATGAGAAACGGTTTTCGCATAAATGAATGCGATAAGTGTGTTTATTATAAACAAATTGGACAATCATATGTGATGATTTGTTTATATGTAGACGATATGTTAATATTTGGTCCAAATACTCAGGTAATAGAGACCATAAAGAAGATGTTAACTAGCAATTTCGATATGAAAGATTTAGGAGTTGCAGACGTTATTTTGGGAATCAAAATAATAAGAACTCCTAATGGAATTGAATTGTCTCAGTCACACTATGTAGACAAAGTGATTGAAAAATTCCAAGACTATGGAATTAAAGGAGTGAGAACACCTTTTAATCCATCAGAAGTACTGCATAAAAACACTAATGAGAGTGTAATGCAACTGGAATACTCTCGTGTAATAGGATGTCTCATGTACCTCATGAATTGCACAAGACCAGATATAGCTTATGCAGTAAGTCGACTGAGCAGGTATACAAGCAATCCAGAAAAGGAACACTGGAAAGCACTAATGAGAGTGCTTGGATATTTAAAAAATACCACAAATTATTCCTTATATTATGGAAAATATCATGCCGTCTTAGAAGGATATAGTGATGCAAATTGGATTGCTGATTCAGAGGAATCAAAATCAACTAGTGGTTATGTATTTACCCAAGCAGGGGCAGCAGTGTCATGGAAATCTACCAAACAAACATGCATAGCTCGATCCACTATGGAATCAGAGTTCATCGCTTTAGATAAAGCAGGCGAAGAAGCAGAATGGCTTCGTCACTTTTTGGAAGATATTCCATTCTGGCCTAAACCTGTACCGGCCATATGCATACACTGCGATAATCAAGCAGCGCTAAGCAGAGCGCACAACTTTGTGTATAATGGAAAGTCACGACATATTCGACGACGCCATAACACAGTTAGGCAGTTACTCTCTAATGGAACTATTTCCATTGATTATGTGAGGACAAATGATAACCTAGCGGATCCGTTTACTAAAGGTTTATCCAGAGAGAAAATTGACTGCGCATCGAGGGGAATGGGTTTAAAAGCCTAAACCACCAAGAGTTATCTTATACGGAAACCTATCCTAGCGACTGGAGATCCCACGGACTAGGATCAATAGGCAAACCAGTTCTGAATAAATCAAGACGTAATGCATTTGCTTGGACATAGTCCAACTCCATTCCTATGGTGCACAATATAAATGCATGCCTACAGAAGTATATAAAGGTTAAAACTATGTTTTTTAATGATGACCATATCTTGGAAATAACAAGTGGGGTATATGTAGGATACTCTTAATGGTTGCGATCACCTATGTAAGTGTGAGCTGGGTCGGCTCTATGAGAATATTAAAAGGCTTTTATTCTCTAAAAACACTCGCAGAACCAAAAATTGTTCGGGACCAAAATGAACACAACCAAGAGATTGGATGAGAAGGGAATCAATGCTTCGTAAAGCTTATTGTCAGGATATACAATAAAGGCCGACGGTTCAAGATGAAATATTTCACCGATTAGCCAAGTAAATCCGATAAGTTTTAACTAGGGAAAGTTCAAAGTGAAATATCTACTTATCCACGATAAAGCATTAAATCCATATATACTCTGTGATATTTCGCTTTGTGTGGGGGATATGTATATTATCATTCATGTGGGGGATTGTTGGAATTCCTTAAAGATTGAATGAAATATAAAGTCCCACATCTCCAAATTGTGAGAGCTATATTGGTTTAAATATAGCTTTCTCAAGAGAAGGTTGGGGGCCTGGGGCTCCCAAATGTATGCTTCGTTGTGAGGAGGGAGATCATGCATCTCCACCAGACACGCGCGCGCGTCGCCGCCGTCCGTCCGACCGAACCGGGCCGGGCCGGGTACGGGTACGGGTCTAATATGATACTCGTATTTTTACTACAACTGGACCGGGCTTTCTGACAGTTGCAGGCCATACGAACAGATGCGGATCTGTTCGGAAGCGGACGCGGGTTGAATAGGCGCGAACAGTAGCGGGTGCGACCCGTTAGAAGCAAACAGATGCGGCGCGAGCGGGTGCGACCCGACTGAAGAGGCGCGAGCGAAACGGTACGAGCGGGTACAAGCAGATGCGCAGGCTGGTAATGAACAGCAACGGGTGCGACCCATCAAGCGGACGCGACTGTTTGAAGGGATGCGGACGAAATTATAAATAGGAGAGAATACTGATCACATTCTCATCCCATTCCAATTCTATTTCGTTCCCTTCTCTTCTTCTTCCCTGCTCCTGCATACAATAAATCACAGAGTGATATACTCATTACAATTTCAAGCAGAATTCGTCTGTTGTATCTTGGGAGAATTTTGAAATAAAATTCTTAAGGAAATCGTTACGACGAGCCTCAGACATATTTCGGTTAGAATTCTATATTCTATCCTTTATTTTGGTTATACCATTTATTCAAAATAGTATAACGCTGTTGTTGTAATTTATTTACAACAATCATATTGTTATAATAATTAACACAGAATTCTAGTATAGTGGAAATCTGAGTTATAAACTTGTGCGACGAGTTTATAATTGATTATTCTCTGTTTTGGTATACTAGACGTATAACATCTTAAGAATTTTACTGTTTTCTTACTAAAACAGAGATGGCAATAGTAGAATTTTCAAAGACCACTACTCACAACAGACCCGAACCGTTCAAAGGAGATGGTGACGACTTTTTAACATGGCAGAATCAGATGTTATTTTACCTCACCACACTCGGTCTGCAACAGTATCTCGAGGAGGAGGAACCGATTTCTGCACTAGGCAAGGAAGCAGATGTTGCTATGTGGAAACATTCTGATTTCCTATGCAGAAACTATATTCTGAATTGTCTCGACAAGGTGTTATACAAAGTATATCAACCTCTAAAGACAGCAAAAGCACTCTGGAATGCACTTGCCACGAAGTATAAGACGTAGAATATCAGTCTTAAAAAATTCATTATAGACAAATTCATGGACTACAAGATGGTCGACTCCAAACCGGTGACTGCTCAACTGCATGAACTACAAATCACATGAAGATGAAACTCATCATGAGATTGAGGAAGTTGAACCAAGAAGAAGCGTAAGGGCTAGGACTTCCAAGACATTTGGTTCGGATTTTTTCACATATGTGTTAGAACATGAACCTCAAACGTACAAGGAAGCAATGTCATCTTCTGAATCTTCATGTTGGAAAGAAGCAATCCAAAGTGAGATTGATTCAATTCTAAGTAATAAAACTTGGGAAATTGTTGATATTCCACCAGGAATAAAACCTATTGGCTGTAAATGGATTTTCAAGAAGAAAATGAAAGTAGATGGCTCTATCGACAAGTATAAAGCCAGATTAGTAGCCAAAGGATATCGTCAAAAAGAAGGAGTAGACTTCTTTGACACATATTCGCCAGTAACACGAATAACCTCTATAAGAATGCTAATAGCAATTGCATCAATTTATGGTCTAGAAATCCATCAAATGGATGTAAAGACGACATTCTTAAATGGAGATCTCGATGAGGAGATCTACATGGAGCAACCTGAAGGTTTTATTTCCATAGGAAATGAAAACAAAGTCTGTAGATTAGTAAAATCATTATACGGACTAAAACAAGCTCCAAAACAATGGCACGCAAAATTTGATAGTGTCATGATGAGAAACGGTTTTCGTATAAATGAATGCGATAAGTGTGTTTATTATACACAAATTGGACAATCATATGTGATGATTTGTTTATATGTAGACGATATGTTAATATTTGGTCCAAATACTCAGGTAATAGAGACCATAAAGAAGATGTTAACTAGCAATTTCGATATGAAAGATTTAGGAGTTGCAGACGTTATTTTGGGAATCAAAATAATAAGAACTCCTAATGGAATTGAATTGTCTCAGTCACACTATGTAGACAAAGTGATTGAAAAATTCCAAGACTATGGAATTAAAGGAGTGAGAACACATTTTAATCCATCAGAAGTACTGCATAAAAACACTAATGAGAGTGTAATGCAACTGGAATACTCTCGTGTAATAGGATGTCTCATGTACCTCATGAATTGCACAAGACCAGATATAGCTTATGCAGTAAGTCGACTGAGCAGGTATACAAGCAATCCAGGAAAGGAACACTGGAAAGCACTAATGAGAGTGCTTGGATATTTAAAAAATACCACAAATTATTCCTTATATTATGGAAAATATCCTGCCGTCTTAGAAGGATATAGTGATGCAAATTGGATTGCTGATTCAGAGGAATCAAAATCAACTAGTGGTTATGTATTTACCCTAGCAGGGGCAGCAGTGTCATGGAAATCTACCAAACAAACATGCATAGCTCGATCCACTATGGAATCAGAGTTCATCGCTTTAGATAAAGCAGGCGAAGAAGCAGAATGGCTTCGTCACTTTTTGGAAGATATTCCATTCTGGCCTAAACCTGTACCGGCCATATGCATACACTGCGCTAATCAAGCAGCGCTAAGCAGAGCGCACAACTTTGTGTATAATGGAAAGTCACGACATATTCGACGACGCCATAACACAGTTAGGCAGTTACTCTCTAATGGAACTATTTCCATTGATTATGTGAGGACAAATGATAACCTAGCAGATCCGTTTACTAAAGGTTTATCCAGAGAGAAAATTGACTACGCATCGAGGGGAATGGGTTTAAAAGCCTAAACCACCAAGAGTTATCTTATACGGAAACCTATCCTAGCGACTGGAGATCCCACGGACTAGGATCAATAGGCAAACCAGATCTGAATAACTCAAGACGTAATGCATTTGCTTGGACATAGTCCAACTCCATTCCTATGGTGCACAATATAAATGCATGCCTACAGAAGTATATAAAGGTTAAAACTATGTTTTTTAATGATGACCATATCTTGGAAATAACAAGTAGGGTATATGTAGGATACTCTTAATGGTTGCGATCACCTATGTAAGTGTGAGCTGGGTCGGCTCTATGAGAATATTAAAAGGCTTTTATTCTCTAAAAACACTCGCAGAACCAAAAATTGTTCGGGACCAAAATGAACACAACCAAGAGATTGGGTGAGAAGGGAATCAATGCTTCGTGAAGCTTATTGTCTGGATATACAATAAAGGCTGACGGTTCAAGATGAAATATTTCACCGATTAGCCAAGTAAATCCGATAAGTTTTAACTAGGGATAGTTCAAAGTGAAATATCTACTTATCCACGATAAAGCATTAAATCCATATATACTCTGTGATATTTCGCTTTGTGTGGGGGATATGTATATTATCATTCATGTGAGGGATTGTTGGAATTCCTTAAAGATTGAATGAAATATAAAGTCCCACATCTCCAAATTGTGAGAGCTATATTGGTTTAAATATAGCTTTCTCAAGAGGAGGTTGGGGGCCTGGGGCTCCCAAATATATGCTTCGTTGTGAGGAGGGAGATCATGCATCTCCACCACACACGCGCGCGCGCCGCCGCCGTCCGTCCGACCGAACCGAACCGGGCCGGGTACGGGTACGGGTCTAATATGATACTCGTATTTTTACTACAAACTGGACCGGGCTTTCTGACAGTTGTAGGCCATACGAACAGATGCGGATCTGTTCGGAAGCGGACGCGGGTTGAATAGGCGCGAAGCGGGTACAAGCAGATGCGTAGGCTGGTAATGAACAGCAACGGGTGCGACCCATCAAGCGGACGCGACTGTTTGAAGGGATGCGGACGAAATTATAAATAGGAGAGAATACTGATCACATTCTCATCCCATTCCAATTCTATTTCGTTCCCTTCTCTTCTTCTTCCCTGCTCCTGCATACAATAAATCACAGAGTGATATACTCATTACAATTTCAAGCAGAATTCGTCTGTTGTATCTTGGGAGAATTTTGAAATAAAATTCTTAAGGAAATCGTTACGACGAGCCTCAGACATATTTCGGTTAGAATTCTATATTCTATCCTTTATTTTGGTTATACCATTTATTCAAAATAGTATAACGCTGTTGTTGTAATTTATTTACAACAATCATATTGTTATAATAATTAACACAGAATTATAGTATAGTGGAAATCGGAGTTATAAACTTGTGCGACGAGTTTATAATTGATTATTCTCTGTTTTGGTATACTAGACGTATAACATCTTAAGAATTTTACTGTTTTCTTACTAAAACAGAGATGGCAACAGTAGAATTTTCAAAGACCACTACTCACAACAGACCCGAACCGTTCAGAGGAGATGGTGACGACTTTTTAACATGGCAGAATCAGATGTTATTTTACCTCACCACACTCGGTCTGCAACGGTATCTCGAGGAGGAGGAACCGATTTCTGCACTAGGCAAGGAAGCAGATGTTGCTACGTGGAAACATTCCGATTTCCTATGCAGAAACTATATTCTGAATTGTCTCGACAAGGTGTTATACAAAGTATATCAACCTCTAAAGACAGCAAAAGCACTCTGGAATGCACTTGCCACGAAGTATAAGACGCAGAATATCAGTCTTAAAAAATTCATTGTAGACAAATTCATGGACTACAAGATGGTCGACTCCAAACCGGTGACTGCTCAACTGCATGAACTACAAATCACATGATGATGAAACTCATCATGAGATTGAGGAAGTTGAACCAAGAAGAAGCGTAAGGGCAAGGACTTCCAAGACATTTGGTTCGGATTTTTTCACATATGTGTTAGAACTTGAACTTCAAACGTACAAGGAAGCAATGTCATCTTCTGAATCTTCATGTTGGAAAGAAGCAATCCAAAGTGAGATTGATTCAATTCTAAGTAATAAAACTTGGGAAATTGTTGATATTCCACCAGGAATAAAACCTATTGGCTGTAAATGGATTTTCAGGAAGAAAATGAAAGCAGATGGCTCTATCGACAAGTATAAAGCCAGATTAGTAGCCAAAGGATATCGTCAAAAAGAAGGAGTAGACTTCTTTGACACATATTCGCCAGTAACACGAATAACCTCTATAAGAATGCTAATAGCAATTGCATCAATTTATGGTCTAGAAATTCATCAAATGGATGTAAAGACGGCATTCTTAAATGGAGATCTCGATGAGGAGATCTACATGGAGCAACCTGAAGGTTTTATTTCCAAAGGAAATGAAAACAAAGTCTGTAGATTAGTAAAATCATTATACGGACTAAAACAAGCTCCAAAACAATGGCACGCAAAATTTGATAGTGTCATGATGAGAAACGGTTTTCGTATAAATGAATGCGATAAGTGTGTTTATTATAAACAAATTGGACAATCATATGTGATGATTTGTTTATATGTAGACGATATGTTAATATTTGGTCCAAATACTCAGGTAATAGAGACCATAAAGAAGATGTTAACTAGCAATTTCGATATGAAAGATTTAGGAGTTGCAGACGTTATTTTGGGAATCAAAATAATAAGAACTCCTAATGGAATTGAATTGTCTCAGTCACACTATGTAGACAAAGTGATTGAAAAATTCCAAGACTATGGAATTAAAGGAGTGAGAACACCTTTTAATCCATCAGAAGTACTGCATAAAAACACTAATGAGAGTGTAATGCAACTGGAATACTCTCGTGTAATAGGATGTCTCATGTACCTCATGAATTGCACAAGACCGATATAGCTTATGCAGTAAGTCGACTGAGCAGGTATACAAGCAATCCAGGAAAGGAACACTGGAAAGCACTAATGAGAGTGCTTGGATATTTAAAAAATACCACAAATTATTCCTTATATTATGGAAAATATCCTGCCGTCTTAGAAGGATATAGTGATGCAAATTGGATTGCTGATTCAGAGGAATCAAAATCAACTAGTGGTTATGTATTTACCCTAGCAGGGGCAGCAGTGTCATGGAAATCTACCAAACAAACATGCATAGCTCGATCCACTATGGAATCAGAGTTCATCGCTTTAGATAAAGCAGGCGAAGAAGCAGAATGGCTTCGTCACTTTTTGGAAGATATTCCATTTTGGCCTAAACCTGTACCGGCCATATGCATACACTGCGATAATCAAGCAGCGCTAAGCAGAGCGCACAACTTTGTGTATAATGGAAAGTCACGGCATATTCGACGACGCCATAACAAAGTTAGGCAGTTACTCTCTAATGGAATTATTTCCATTGATTATGGAGGACAAATGATAACCTAGCGGATCCGTTTACTAAAGGTTTATCCAGAGAGAAAATTGACTGCGCATCGAAGGGAATGGGTTTAAAAGCCTAAACCACCAAGAGTTATCTTATACGGAAATCTATCCTAGCGACTGGAGATCCCACGGACTAGGATCAATAGGCAAACCAGTTCTGAATAACTCAAGACGTAATGCATTTGCTTGGACATAGTCCAACTCCATTCCTATGGTGCACAATATAGATGCATGCCTACAGAAGTATATAAAGGTTAAAACTATGTTTTTTAATGATGACCATATCTTGGAAATAACAAGTGGGGTATATGTAGGATACTCTTAATGGTTGTGATCACCTATGTAAGTGTGAGCTGGGTCGGCTCTATGAGAATATTAAAAGGCTTTTATTCTCTAAAAACACTCGCAGAACCAAAAATTGTTCAGGACCAAAATGAACACAACCAAGAGATTGGATGAGAAGGGAATCAATGCTTCGTAAAGCTTATTGTCTGGATATACAATAAAGGCCGACGGTTCAAGATGAAATATTTCACCGATTAGCCAAGTAAATCCGATAAGTTTTAACTAGGGAAAGTTCAAAGTGAAATATCTACTTATCCACGATAAAGCATTAAATCCATATATACTCTATGATAATTCGCTTTGTGTGGGGGATATGTATATTATCATTCATGTGGGGGATTGTTGGAATTCCTTAAAGATTGAATGAAATATAAAGTCCCACATCTCCAAATTGTGAGAGCTATATTGGTTTAAATATAGCTTTCTCAAGAGGAGGTTGGGGGCCTGGGGCTCCCAAATGTATGCTTCGTTGTGAGGAGGGAGATCGTGCATCTCCACCACACACGCGCGCGCGCCGCCGCCGTCCGTCCGACCGAACCGAACCGGGCCGGGTACGGGTCTAATATGATACTCGTATTTTTACTACAAACTGGACCGGGCTTTCTGATAGTTGCAGGCCATACGAACAGATGCGGATCTGTTCGGAAGCAGACGCGGGTTAAATAGGCGCGAACAGTAGCGGGTGCGACCCGTTAGAAGCAAACAGATGCGACGCGAGCGGGTGCGACCCGACTGAAGAGGCGCGAGCGAAACGGTACGAGCAGATGCGCAGGCTGGTAATGAACAGCAACGGGTGCAACCCATCAAGCGGACGCGACTATTTGAAGGGATGCAGACGAAATTATAAATAGGAGAGAATACTGATCACATTCTCATCCCATTCTCTTCTTCTTCCCTGCTCCTGCATACAATAAATCACAGAGTGATATACTCATTACAATTTCAAGCAGAATTCGTCTATTGTATATTGGGAGAATTTTTAAATAAAATTCTTAAGGAAATCGTTACGATGAGCCTCAGACATATTTCGGTTAGAATTCTATATTCTATCCTTTATTTTGGTTATACCATTTATTCAAAATAGTATAACGCTATTGTTGTAATTTATTTACAACAATCATATTGTTATAATAATTAACACAAAATTCTAGTATAGTGGAAATCTGAGTTATAAACTTGTGCGACGAGTTTATAATTGATTATTCTCTGTTTTGGTACACTAGACGTATAACATCTTAAGAATTTTACTGTTTTCTTACTAAAACAGAGATGGCAACAGTAGAATTTTCAAAGACCACTACTCACAACAGACCCGAACCGTTCAAAGGAGATGGTGACGACTTTTTAACATGGCAGAATCAGATGTTATTTTACCTCACCACACTCGGTCTGCAACGGTATCTCGAGGAGGAGGAACCGATTTCTGCACTAGGCAAGGAAGCAGATGTTGCTACGTGGAAACATTCTGATTTCCTATGCAGAAACTATATTCTGAATTGTCTCGACAAGGTGTTATACAAAGTATATCAACCTCTAAAGACAGCAAAAGCACTCTGGAATGCACTTGCCACGAAGTATAAGACGCAGAATATCAGTCTTAAAAAATTCATTGTAGACAAATTCATGGACTACAAGATGGTCGACTCCAAACCGGTGACTGCTCAACTGCATGAACTACAAATCACATGAAGATGAAACTCATCATGAGATTGAGGAAGTTGAACCAAGAAGAAGCGTAAGGGCTAGGACTTCCAAGACATTTGGTTCGGATTTTTTCACATATATGTTAGAACATGAACCTCAAACGTACAAGGAAGCAATGTCATCTTCTGAATCTTCATGTTGGAAAGAAGCAATCCAAAGTGAGATTGATTCAATTCTAAGTAATAAAACTTGGGAAATTGTTGATATTCCACCAGGAATAAAACCTATTGGCTGTAAATGGATTTTCAAGAAGAAAATGAAAGCAGATGGTTCTATCGACAAGTATAAAGCCAGATTAGTAGCCAAAGGATATCGTCAAAAAGAAGGAGTAGACTTCTTTGACACATATTCGCCAGTAACACAAATAACCTCTATAAGAATGCTAATAGCAATTGCATCAATTTATGGTCTATAAATTCATCAAATGGATGTAAAGACGGCATTCTTAAATGGAGATCTCGATGAGGAGATCTACATGGAGCAACCTGAAGGTTTTATTTCCAAAGGAAATGAAAACAAAGTCTGTAGATTAGTAAAATCATTATACGGACTAAAACAAGCTCCAAAACAATGGCACGCAAAATTTGATAGTGTCATGATGAGAAACGGTTTTCGTATAAATGAATGCGATAAGTGTGTTTATTATAAACAAATTGGAAAATCATATGTGATGATTTTTTTATATGTAGACGATATGTTAATATTTGGTCCAAATACTCAGGTAATAGAGACCATAAAGAAGATGTTAACTAGCAATTTCGATATGAAAGATTTAGGAGTTGCAGACGTTATTTTGGGAATCAAAATAATAAGAACTCCTAATGGAATTGAATTGTCTCAGTCACACTATGTAGACAAAGTGATTGAAAAATTCCAAGACTATGGAATTAAAGGAGTGAGAACACCTTTTAATCCATCTGAAGTACTGCATAAAAACACTAATGAGAGTGTAATGCAACTGGAATACTCTCGTGTAATAGGATGTCTCATGTACCTCATGAATTGCACAAGACCAGATATAGCTTATGCAGTAAGTCGACTGAGCAGGTATACAAGCAATCCAGGAAAGGAACACTGGAGAGCACTAATGAGAGTGCTTGGATATTTAAAAAATACCACAAATTATTCCTTATATTATGGAAAATATCCTGCCGTCTTAGAAGGATATAGTGATGCAAATTGGATTGCTGATTCAGAGGAATCAAAATCAACTAGTGGTTATGTATTTACCCTAGCAGGGGCAGCAGTGTCATGGAAATCTACCAAACAAATATGCATAGCTCGATCCATTATGGAATCAGAGTTCATCGCTTTAGATAAAGCATGCGAAGAAGCAGAATGGCTTCGTCACTTTTTGGAAGATATTCCATTCTGGCCTAAACCTGTACCGGCCATATGCATACACTGCGATAATCAAGCAGCGCTAAGCAGAGCGCACAACTTTGTGTATAATGGAAAGTCACGACATATTCGACGACGCCATAACACAGTTAGGCAGTTACTCTCTAATGGAACTATTTCCATTGATTACGTGAGGACAAATGATAACCTAGCGGATCCGTTTACTAAAGGTTTATCCAGAGAGAAAATTGACTACGCATCGAGGGGAATGGGTTTAAAAGCCTAAACCACCAAGAGTTATCTTATACGGAAACCTATCCTAGCGACTGGAGATCCCACAGACTAGGATCAATAGGCAAACCAGTTCTGAATAACTCAAGACGTAATGCATTTGCTTGGACATAGTCCAACTCCATTCCTATGGTGCACAATATAAATGCATGCCTACAGAAGTATATAAAGGTTAAAACTATGTTTTTTAATGATGACCATATATTGGAAATAACAAGTGGGGTATATGTAGGATACTCTTAATGGTTGCGATCACCTATGTAAGTGTGAGCTGGGTCGGCTCTATGAGAATATTAAAAGGCTTTTATTCTCTAAAAAACACTCGCAGAACCAAAAATTGTTCAGGACCAAAATGAACACAACAAGAGATTGGATGAGAAGGGAATCAATGCTTCGTAAAGCTTATTGTCTGGATATACAATAAAAGCCGACGGTTCAAGATGAAATATTTCAGCGATTAGCCAAGTAAATCCGATAAGTTTTAACTAGGGAAAGTTCAAAGTGAAATATCTACTTATCCACGATAAAGCATTAAATCCATATATACTCTGTGATATTTCGCTTTGTGTGGGGGATATGTATATTATCATTCATGTGGGGGATTGTTGGAATTCCTTAAAGATTGAATGAAATATAAAGTCCCACATCTCCAAATTGTGAGAGCTATATTGGTTTAAATATAGCTTTCTCAAGAGGAGGTTGGGGGCCTGGGGCTCCCAAATGTATGCTTCGTTGTGAGGAGGGAGATCATGCATCTCCACGACACACGCGCGCGCGCCGCCGCCGTCCGTCCGACCGAACCGAACCGGGCCGGGCCGGGCTGGGTACGGGTCTAATATGAAACTCGTATTTTTACTACAAACTGGACCAGGCTTTCTGACAGTTGCAGGCCATACGAACAGATGCGGATCTGTTCGGAAGCGGACGCGGGTTGAATAGGCGCGAACAGTAGCGGGTGCGACCCGTTTGAAGCAAACAGATGCGGCGCGAGCGGGTGCGACCCGACTGAAGTGGCGCGAGCGAAACGGTACGAGCGGGTACAAGCAGATGCGCAGGCTGGTAATGAACAGCAACGGGTGCGACCCATCAAGCAGACGCGACTGTTTGAAGGGATGCGGACGAAATTATAAATAGGAGAGAATACTGATCACATTCTCATCCCATTCCAATTCTATTTCGTTCCCTTCTCTTCTTCTTCCCTGCTCCTGCATACAATAAATCACAGAGTGATATACTCATTACAATTTCAAGAAGAATTCGTCTGTTGTATCTTGGGAGAATTTTGAAATAAAATTCTTAAGGAAATCGTTACGACGAGCCTCAGACATATTTCGGTTAGAATTCTATATTATATCCTTTATTTTGGTTATACCATTTATTCAAAATAGTATAACGCTGTTGTTGTAATTTATTTACAACAATCATATTGTTATAATAATTAACACAGAATTCTAGTATAGTGGAAATCTGAGTTATAAACTTGTGCGACGAGTTTATAATTGATTATTCTCTGTTTTGGTATACTAGACGTATAACATCTTAAGAATTTTACTGTTTTCTTACTAAAACAGAGATGGCAACAGTAGAATTTTCAAAGACCACTACTCACAACAGACCTGAACCGTTCAAAGGAGATGGTGACGACTTTTTAACATGGCAGAATCATATGTTATTTTACCTCACCACACTCGGTCTGCAACGGTATCTCGAGGAGGAGGAACCGATTTCTGCACTAGGCAAGGAAGCAGATGTTGCTACGTGGAAACATTCTGATTTCCTATGCAGAAACTATATTCTGAATTGTCTCGACAAGGTGTTATACAAAGTATATCAACCTCTAAAGACAGCAAAAGCACTCTGGAATGCACTTGCCACGAAGTATAAGACGTAGAATATCAGTCTTAAAAAATTCATTGTAGACAAATTCATGGACTACAAGATGGTCGACTCCAAACCGGCGACTGCTCAACTGCATGAACTACAAATCACATGAAGATGAAACTCATCATGAGATTGAGGAAGTTGAACCAAGAAGAAGCGTAAGGGCTAGGACTTCCAAGACATTTGGTTCGGATTTTTTCACATATGTGTTAGAACATGAACCTCAAACGTACAAGGAAGCAATGTCATCTTCTGAATATTCATGTTGGAAAGAAGCAATCCAAAGTGAGATTGATTCAATTCTAAGTAATAAAACTTGGGAAATTGTTGATATTCCACCAGGAATAAAACCTATTGGCTGTAAATGGATTTTCAAGAAGAAAATGAAAGTAGATGGCTCTATCTACAAGTATAAAGCCAGATTAGTAGCCAAAGGATATCATCAAAAAGAAGGAGTAGGCTTCTTTGACACATATTCGCCAGTAACACAAATAACCTCTATAAGAATGCTAATAGCAATTGCATCAATTTATTGTCTAGAAATTCATCAAATGGATGTAAAGACGGCATTCTTAAATGGAGATCTCGATGAGGAGATCTACATGGAGCAACCTGAAGGTTTTATTTCCAAAGGAAATGAAAACAAAGTCTGTAGATTAGTAAAATCATTATACGGACTAAAACAAGCTCCAAAACAATGGCACGCAAAATTTGATAGTGTCATGATGAGAAACGGTTTTCGTATAAATGAATGCGATAAGTGTGTTTATTATAAACGAATTGGACAATCATATGTGATGATTTGTTTATATGTAGACGATATGTTAATATTTGGTCCAAATACTCAGGTAATAGAGACCATAAAGAAGATGTTAATTAACTAGCAATTTCGATATGAAAGATTTAGGAGTTGCAGACGTTATTTTGGGAATCAAAATAATAAGAACTCCTAATGGAATTGAATTGTCTCAGTCACACTATGTAGACAAAGTGATTGAAAAATTCCAAGACTATGGAATTAAAGGAGTGAGAACACCTTTTAATCCATCTGAAGTACTGAATAAAAACACTAATGAGAGTGTAATGCAACTGGAATACTCTCGGGTAATAGGATGTCTCATGTACCTCATGAATTGCACAAGACCAGATATAGCTTATGCAGTAAGTCGACTGAGCAGGTATACAAGCAATCCAGGAAAGGAACACTGGAAAGCACTAATGAGAATGCTTGGATATTTAAAAAATACCACAAATTATTCCTTATATTATGGAAAATATCCTACCATCTTAGAAGGATATAGTGATGCAAATTGGATTGCTGATTCAGAGGAATCAAAATCAACTAGTGGTTATGTATTTACCCTAGCAGGGGCAGTAGTGTCATGGAAATCTACCAAACAAACATGCATAGCTCGATCCACTATGGAATCAGAGTTCATCGCTTTAGATAAAGCAGGCGAAGAAGCAGAATGGCTTCGTCACTTTTTGGAAGATATTCCATTCTGGCCTAAACCTGTACCGGCCATATGCATACACTGCGATAATCAAGCAACGCTAAGCAGAGCGCACAACTTTGTGTATAATGGAAAGTCACGACATATTCGACGACGCCATAACACAGTTAGGCAGTTACTCTCTAATGGAACTATTTCCATTGATTATGTGAGGACAAATGATAACCTAGCGGATCCGTTTACTAAAGGTTTATCCAGAGAGAAAATTGACTGCGCATCGAGGGGAATGGGTTTAAAAGCCTAAACCACCAAGAGTTATCTTATACGGAAACCTATCCTAGCGACTGGAGATCCCACGGACTAGGATCAATAGGCAAACCAGTTCTGAATAACTCAAGACGTAATGCATTTGCTTGGACATAGTCCAACTCCATTCCTATGGTGCACAATATAAATGCATGCCTACAGAAGTATATAAAGGTTAAAACTATGTTTTTTAATGATGACCATATCTTGGAAATAACAAGTGGGGTATATGTAGGATACTCTTAATGGTTGCGATCACCTATGTAAGTGTGAGCTGGGTCGGCTCTATGAGAATATTAAAAGGCTTTTATTCTCTAAAAACACTCGTAGAACCAAAAAATTTTCAGGACCAAAATGAACACAACCAAGAGATTGGATGAGAAGGGAATCAATGCTTCGTAAAGCTTATTGTCTGGATATACAATAAAGGCCGACGGTTCAAGATGAAATATTTCAGCGATTAGCCAAGTAAATCCGATAAGTTTTAACTAGGGAAAGTTCAAAGTGAAATATCTACTTATCCACGATAAAGCATTAAATCCATATATACTCTGTGATATTTCGCTTTGTGTGGGGGATATGTATATTATCATTCATGTGGGGTATTGTTGGAATTCCTTAAAGATTGAATGAAATATAAAGTCTCACATCTCCAAATTGTGAGAGCTATATTGGTTTAAATATAGTTTTCTCAAGAGGAGGTTGAGGGCCTGGGGCTCCCAAATGTATGCTTCGTTGTGAGGAGGGAGATCATGCATCTCCACCACACACGCGCGCGCGCCGCCGCCGTCCGTCCGACCGAACCGGGCCGGGCTGGGTACGGGTACGGGTACGGGTCTAATATGATACTCGTATTTTTACTACAAACTAGATCGGGCTTTCTGACAGTTGCAGGCCATACGAACAGATGCGGATCTGTTCGGAAGCGGACGCGGGTTGAATAGGCGCGAACAGTAGCGGGTGCGACCCATTAGAAGCAAACAGATGCGGCGCGAGCGGGTGCGACCCGACTGAAGAGGCGCGAGCGAAACGGTACGAGCGGGTACAAGCAGATGCGCAGGCTGGTAATGAACAGCAACGGGTGCGACCCATCAAGCGGACGCGACTGTTTGAAGGGATGCGGACGAAATTATAAATAGGAGAGAATACTGATCACATTCTCATCCCATTCCAATTCTATTTCGTTCCCTTCTCTTCTTCTTCCCTACTCCTGCATACAATAAATAACAGAGTGATATACTCATTACAATTTCAAGCAGAATTCGTCTGTTGTATCTTGGGAGAATTTTGAAATAAAATTCTTAAGGAAATCGTTACGACGAGCCTTAGAGATATTTCGGTTAGAATTCTATATTCTATCTTTTATTTTGGTTATACCATTTATTCAAAATAGTATAACGTTGTTGTTGTAATTTATTTACAACAATCATATTGTTATAATAATTAACACAGAATTCGAGTATAGTGGAAATCTGAGTTATAAACTTGTGCGACGAGTTTATAATTGATTATTCTCTGTTTTGGTATACTAGACGTATAACATCTTAAGAATTTTACTGTTTTCTTACTAAAACAGAGATGGCAACAGTAGAATTTTCAAAGACCACTACTCACAACAGACCTGAACCGTTCAAAGGAGATGGTGACGACTTTTTAACATGGCAGAATCAGATGTTATTTTACCTCACCACACTCGGTCAGCAACGGTATCTCGAGGAGGAGGAACCGATTTCTGCACTAGGCAAGGAAGCAGATGTTGCTACGTGGAAACATTCCGATTTCCTATGCAGAAACTATATTCTGAATTGTCTCGACAAGGTGTTATACAAAGTATATCAACCTCTAAAGACAGCAAAAGCACTCTGGAATGCACTTGCCACGAAGTATAAGACGCAGAATATCAGTCTTAAAAAATTCATTGTAGACAAATTCATGGACTACAAGATGGTCGACTCCAAACCGGTGACTGCTCAACTGCATGAACTACAAATCACATGAAGATGACACTCATCATGAGATTGAGGAAGTTGAACCAAGAAGAAGCGTAAGGGCTAGGACTTCCAAGACATTTGGTTCGGATTTTTTCACATATGTGTTAGAACATGAACCTCAAACGTACAAGGAAGCAATGTCATCTTCTGAATCTTCATGTTGGAAAGAAGCAATCCAAAGTGAGATTGATTCAATTCTAAGTAATAAAACTTGGGAAAATGAAAGCAGATGGCTCTATCGACAAGTATAAAGCCAGATTAGTAGCCAAATGATATCGTCAAAAAGAAGGACTAGACTTCTTTGACACATATTCGCCAGTAACACGAATAACCTCTACAAGAATGCTAATAGCAATTGCATCAATTTATGGTCTAGAAATTCATCAAATGGATGTAAAGACGGCATTCTAAAATGGAGATCTCGATGAGGAGATCTACATGGAGCAACCTGAAGGTTTTATTTCCAAAGGAAACGAAAACAAAGTCTGTAGATTAGTAAAATCATTATACGGACTAAAACAAGCTCCAAAACAATGGCACGCAAAATTTGATAGTGTCATGATGAGAAACGGTTTTCGTATAAATGAATGCGATAAGTGTGTTTATTATAAACAAATTGGACAATCATATGTGATGATTTGTTTATATGTAGACGATATGTTAATATTTGGTCCAAATACTCAGGTAATAGAGACCATAAAGAAGATGTTAACTAGCAATTTCGATATGAAAGATTTAGGAGT
This sequence comes from Allium fistulosum, assembly GCA_030737815.1. Taxonomy (NCBI): domain Eukaryota; kingdom Viridiplantae; phylum Streptophyta; class Magnoliopsida; order Asparagales; family Amaryllidaceae; genus Allium; species Allium fistulosum. The sequence goes on from CM060901.1 coordinate 927,804,653, forward strand.
TGCAGACGTTATTTTGGGAATCAAAATAATAAGAACTCCTAATGGAATTGAATTGTCTCAGTCACACTATGTAGACAAAGTGATTGAAAAATTCCAAGACTATGGAATTAAAGGAGTGAGAACACCTTTTAATCCATCTGAAGTACTGCATAAAAACACTAATGAGAGTGTAATGCAACTGGAATACTCTCGTGTAATAGGATGTCTCATGTACCTCATGAATTGCACATGACCATATATAGCTTATGCAGTAAGTCGACTGAGCAGGTATACAAGCAATCCAGGAAAGGAACACTGGAAAGCACTAATGAGAGTGCTTGGATATTTAAAAAATACCACAAATTATTCCTTATATTATGGAAAATATCCTGCCGTCTTAGAAGCATATAGTGATGCAAATTGGATTGCTGATTCAGAGGAATCAAAATCAACTAGTGGTTATGTATTTACCCTAGCAGGGGCAGCAGTGTCATGGAAATCTACCAAACAAACATGCATAGCTCGATCCACTATGGAATCAGAGTTCATCGCTTTAGATAAAGCAGGCGAAGAAGCAAAATGGCTTCGTCACTTTTTGGAAGATATTCCATTCTGGCCTAAACCTGTATCGGCCATATGCATACACTGCGATAATCAAGCAGCGCTAAGCAGAGCGCACAACTTTGTGTATAATGGAAAGTCACGACATATTCGACGACGCCATAACACAGTTAGGCAGTTACTCTCTAATGGAACTATTTCCATTGATTATGTGAGGACAAATGATAACCTAGTGGATCCGTTTCCTAAAGGTTTATCCAGAGAGAAAATTGACTGCGCATCGAGGGGAATGGGTTTAAAAGCCTAAACCACCAAGAGTTATCTTATACGGAAACCTATCCTAGCGACTGGAGATCCCACGGACTAGGATCAATAGGCAAACCCGTTCTGAATAACTCAAGACGTAATGCATTTGCTTGGACATAGTCCAACTCCATTCCTATGGTGCACAATATAAATGCATGCCTACAGAAGTATATAAAGGTTAAAACTATGTTTTTTAATGATGACCATATCTTGGAAATAACAAGTGGGGTATATGTAGGATACTCTTAATGGTTGCGATCACCTATGTAAGTGTGAGCTGGGTCGGCTCTATGAGAATATTAAAAGGCTTTTATTCTCTAAAAACACTCGCAGAACCAAAAATTGTTCAGGACCAAAATGAACACAACCAAGAGATTGGATGAGAAGGGAATCAATGCTTCGTAAAGCTTATTGTCTGGATATACAATAAAGGCCGACGGTTCAAGATGAAATATTTCACCGATTAGCCAAGTAAATCCGAAAAGTTTTAACTAGGGAAAGTTCAAAGTGAAATATCTACTTATCCACGATAAAGCATTAAATCCATATATACTCTGTGATATTTCGCTTTGTGTGGGGGATATGTATATTATCATTCATGTGGGGGATTGTTGGAATTCCTTAAAGATTGAATGAAATATAAAGTCCCACATCTCCAAATTGTGAGAGCTATATTGGTTTAAATATAGCTTTCTCAAGAGGAGGTTGGGGGCCGGGGGCTCCCAAATGTATGCTTCGTTGTGAGGAGGGAGATCATGCATCTCCACCACACACGCGCGCGCGCCGCCGCCGTCCGCCGACCGAACTGAACCGGGCCGGGCCGGGTACGGGTACGGGTCTAATATGATACTCGTATTTTTACTACAAACTGGACCGGACTTTCTGACAGTTGCAGGCCATACGAACAGATGCGGATCTGTTCGGAAGCGGACGCGGGTTGAATAGGCGCGAACAGTAGCGGGTGCGACCCGTTAGAAGCAAACAGATGTGGCGCGAGCGGGTGCGACCCGACTGAAGAGGCGCGAGCGAAATGGTACGAGCGGGTACAAGCAGATGCGTAGGCTGGTAATGAACAGTAACGGGTGCGACCCATCAAGCGGACGCGACTGTTTGAAGGGATGCGGACGAAATTATAAATAGGAGAGAATACTAATCACATTCTCATCCCATTCCAATTCTATTTCGTTCCCTTCTCTTCTTCTTCCCTGCTCCTGCATACAATAAATTACAGAGTGATATACTCATTACAATTTCAAGCAGAATTCGTCTGTTGTATCTTGGGAGAATTTTGAAATAAAATTCTTAAGGAAATCGTTACGACGAGCCTCAGACATATTTCGGTTAGAATTCTATATTCTATCCTTTATTTTGGTTATACCATTTATTCAAAATAGTATAACGCTGTTGTTGTAATTTATTTACAACAATCATATTGTTATAATAATTAACACAGAATTCTAGTATAGTGGAAATCTGAGTTATAAACTTGTGCGACGAGTTTATAATTGATTATTCTCTGTTTTGGTATACTAGACGTATAACATCTTAAGAATTTTACTATTTTCTTACTAAAACAGAGATGGAAACAGTAGAATTTTCAAAGACCACTACTCACAACAGACCTGAACCGTTCAAAGGAGATGGTGACGACTTTTTAACATGGCAGAATCAGATGTTATTTTACCTCACCACACTCGGTCTGCAACGGTATCTCGAGGAGGAGGAACCGATTTATGCACTAGGCAAGGAAGCAGATGTTGCTACGTGGAAACATTCCGATTTCCTATGCAGAAACTATATTCTGAATTGTCTCGACAAGGTGTTATACAAAGTATATCAACCTCTAAAGACAGCAAAAGCACTCTGGAATGCACTTGCCACGAAGTATAAGATGCAGAATATCAGTCTTAAAAAATTCATTGTAGACAAATTCATGGACTACAAGATGGTCGACTCCAAACCGGTGACTGCTCAACTGCGTGAACTACAAATCATTATTCATGAACTCGAGGCGGAAGGTCATAAGGTTGGAGAATCGTTTTTGGTTGAAGTCATCACGGGAAAACTGCCGCCGTCGTGGAGAGATTACCGCAATTATCTAAAGCATAAAAAGAAGGAAATCTCTGTACAGGATCTCATAGTCCGATTGAAAATTGAGGTAGATAACCGTGGAATTACAAAACAAAGCGAGGAGGCATTTGTGGCTGAAGATTCAAAGACCAAAAACAAAAAGAAGAATTTCCAGAAGAAAAGGAAAGCTCCAGACAACAAACCAAAAGACAACAAACGAACCAAAAAGTTTAATGGTGAATGTTGGGTTTGTGGAAAGGTTAGACATGCCGCTAGAGATTGCAGACTCAAAAAGGACCGCAACAAAGAGGCAAATTTAGTAGACAACATGGAAGTGGATGAGTCCAACTTTTCGGCAGTTGTATCTGAATGCAATATGGTTCAGAATCCTAACCAATGGTGGGTGGACACAGGCGCTACTCGTCACGTCTGCTCTGACAAATCCATGTTCTCTACATACAAGAAATTCGATCATGAAGAGAAACTCTATATGGGTAATTCTGCAGTATCTATGATCGAAGGCAGTGGCACAGTTATCCTCAAGTTTACTTCTGGAAAAACTGTCAAGTTGAATGACGTGCTCCACGTTCCAGACATACGCAAGAATCTCATCTCTGGTGGAGTATTATTAAAGAAAGGATTCAGAATGGTGTTCGAGTCAAACAAGATGGTTCTGTCCAAAGCTGGAATGTATATCGGAAGGGGATATTTATGTGATGGCCTATTTAAGGCAAATGTAGCCGTTATCGGCAATAAAACTATGTATTCTGATTGTGCTATTAACAAAATTGAAGTTTCTTACTTGCTTGAGCACGAAATTTTACTATAGCATGATAGATTAGGACACATAAATTTCCGAAAAATTATCAAACTTGGAATTATTTCCAAAATTCCAAGTAGATAAGAACTACAAATGTGAGACATGTGTAGAAGCAAAAATGGTTAAAAAACCATTTCAATCTGTTGATAGAAGCACCGAACCACTAGGTTTGGTTCATACAGATTTATGTGATTTTAAATCATTACCTACAAGAGGTGGGAAAAAGTACTTTATCACGTTTATTGACGAATATATGCGATATTGCTATGTATATCTTTTGAATAGCAAAGATGAAGCAATTACATCATTTATAAAGTACAAAGCTGAGGTAGAAAATCAGTTAAATAAAAAGATCAAGATATTGAGATCTGATCGAGGTGGAGAATATGAATCACCATTTGAACAATTCTGTGCCGAAAATGGTATAATTCATCAAACAACAGCTCCATATTCACCACAACAAAATGGTGTAGCCGAGAGGAAGAACAGAACGTTAAAAGACATGATTAATGCCATGCTTTTAACCTCTGGTCTACCGACGAACTTGTGCGGGGAAGCCTTAAATATGTCTAATCACATATTAAACAAAGTCCCTCATAATAAAACAGGAACAATTCAATAAGAGATATGGAAAGGACACAAACCAAGTTTTAAATACCTCAAAGTGTGGGGGTGTTTGGCAAAAGTTCCAGTTCCGCCTCCCAAGAAAGTCAAACTTGGACCAAAAACAGTAGATTGTTACTATTTAGGGCCAGCCCAAAATAGTAGTGCCTGTAGATTTTTGGTATTCAAGTCTGATATAGCTGATATTCATGTTAATACAATCATGGAATCTAGATATGCCTCATTCTTTGAAGACGTGTTTCCGCACAAAAGGAATGAAGGGAATAATGTCCCTAAAAGGACAAGAGAAGAATCAAGCAATTCACATGAAGATGAAACTCATCATGAGATTGAGGAAGTTGAACCAAGAAGAAGCGTAAGGGCTAGGACTTCCAAGACATTTGGTTCGGATTTTTTCACATATGTGTTAGAACATGAACCTCAAACATACAAGGAAGCAATGTCATCTTCTGAATCTTCATGTTGGAAAGAAGCAATCCAAAGTGAGATTGATTCAATTCTAAGTAATAAAACTTGGGAAATTGTTGATATTCCACCAGGAATAAAACCTATTGGCTGTAAATGGATTTTCAAGAAGAAAATAAAAGCAGATGGCTCTATCGACAAGTATAAAGCCAGATTAGTAGCCAAAGGATATCGTCAAAAAGAAGGAGTAGACTTCTTTGACACATATTCGCCAGTAACACGAATAACCTCTATAAGAATGCTAATAGCAATTGCATCAATTTATGGTCTAGAAATTCATCAAATGGATGTAAAGACGGCATTCTTAAATGGAGATATCGATGAGGAGATCTACATGGAGCAACCTGAAGGTTTTATTTCCAAAGGAAATGAAAACAAAGTCTGTAGATTAGTAAAATCATTATACAGACTAAAACAAGCTCCAAAACAATGGCACGCAAAATTTGATAGTGTCATGATGAGAAACGGTTTCTGTATAAATGAATGCGATAAGTGTGTTTATTATAAACAAATTGGACAATCATATGTGATGATTTGTTTATATGTAGACGATATGTTAATATTTGGTCCAAATACTCAGGTAATAGAGACCATAAAGAAGATGTTAACTAGCAATTTCGATATGAAAGATTTAGGAGTTGCAGACGTTATTTTGGGAATCAAAATAATAAGAACTCCTAATGGAATTGAATTGTCTCAGTCACACTATGTAGACAAAGTGATTGAAAAATTCCAAGACTATGGAATTAAAGGAGTGAGAACACCTTTTAATCCATCTGAAGTACTGCATAAAAACACTAATGAGAGTGTAATGCAACTGGAATACTCTCGTGTAATAGGATGTCTCATGTACCTCATGAATTGCACAAGACCAGATATAGCTTATGCAGTAAGTCGACTGAGCAGGTATACAAGTAATCCAGGAAAGGAACACTGGAAAGCACTAATGAGAGTGCTTGGATATTTAAAAAATACCACAAATTATTCCTTATATTATGGAAAATATCCTGCCGTCTTAGAAGGATATAGTGATGCAAATTGGATTGCTGATTCAGAGGAATCAAAATCAACTAGTGGTTATGTATTTACCCTAGCAGGGGCAGTAGTGTCATGGAAATCTACCAAACAAACATGCATAGCTCGATCCACTATGGAATCAAAGTTTATCGCTTTAGATAAAGCAGGCGAAGAAGCAGAATGGCTTCGTCACTTTTTGGAAGATATTCCATTCTGGCCTAAACCTGTACCGGCCATATGCATACACTACGATAATCAAGCAGCGCTAAGCAGAGCGCACAACTTTGTGTATAATGGAAAGTCACGACATATTCGACGACGCCATAACACAGTTAGGCAGTTACTCTCTAATGGAACTATTTCCATTGATTATGTGAGGACAAATGATAACCTAGCGGATCCGTTTACTAAAGGTTTATCCAGAGAGAAAATTGACTGCGCATCGAGGGGAATGGGTTTAAAAGCCTAAACCACCAAGAGTTATCTTATACGGAAACCTATCCTAGCGACTGGAGATCCCACGGACTAGGATCAATAGGCAAACCAGTTCTAAATAACTCAAGACGTAATGCATTTGCTTGGACATAGTCCAACTCCATTCCTATGGTGCACAATATAAATGCATGCCTACAGAAGTATATAAAGGTTAAAACTATGTTTTTTAATGATGACCATATCTTGGAAATAACAAGTGGGGTATATGTAGGATACTCTTAATGGTTGTGATCACCTATGTAAGTGTGAGCTGGGTCGGCTCTATGAGAATATTAAAAGGCTTTTATTCTCTAAAAACACTCGCAGAACCAAAAATTGTTCAGGACCAAAATGAACACAACCAAGAGATTGGATGAGAAGGGAATCAATGCTTCGTAAAGCTTATTGTCTGGATATACAATAAAGGCCGACGGTTCAAGATGAAATATTTCACCGATTAGCCAAGTAAATCCGATAAGTTTTAACTAGGGAAAGTTCAAAGTGAAATATCTACTTATCCACGATAAAGCATTAAATCCATATATACTCTGTGATATTTCGCTTTGTGTGGGGGATATGTATATTATCATTCATGTGGGGGATTGTTGGAATTCCTTAAAGATTGAATGAAATATAAAGTCCCACATCTCAAAATTGTGAGAGCTATATTGGTTTAAATATAGCTTTCTCAAGAGGAGGTTGGGGGCCTGGTGCTCCCAAATGTATGCTTCGTTGTGAGGAGGGAGCTGCATCTCCACCACACACGCGCGCGCGCCGCCGCCGTCCGTCCGACCGGGCCGGGCCGGGTACGGGTACGGGTACGGGTCTAATATGATACTCGTATTTTTACTACAAACTGGACCGGACTTTCTGACAGTTGCAGGCCATACGAATAGATGCGGATCTGTTCGAAAGCGGACGCGGGTTGAATAGGCGCGAACAGTAGCGGGTGCGACCCGTTAGAGTCAAACAGATGCGGCGCGAGCGGGTGCGACCCGACTGAAGAGGCGCGAGCGAAACGGTACGAGCGGGTACAAGCAGATGCGCAGGCTGGTAATGAACAGCAACGGGTGCGACCCATCAAGCGGACGCGACTGTTTGAAGGGATGCGGACGAATTATAAATAGGAGAGAATACTGATCACATTCTCATCCCATTCCAATTCTATTTCGTTCCCTTCTCTTCTTCTTCCCTGCTCCTGCATACAATAAATCACAGAGTGATATACTCATTACAATTTCAAGCAGAATTCGTCTGTTGTATCTTGGGAGAATTTTGAAATAAAATTCTTAAGGAAATCGTTACGACGAGCCTCAGACATATTTCGGTTAGAATTCTATATTCTATCCTTTATTTTGGTTATACCATTTATTCAAAATAGTATAACGCTGTTGTTGTAATTTATTTACAACAATCATATTGTTATAATAATTAACACAGAATTCTAGTATAGTGGAAATCTGAGTTATAAACCTGTGCGATGAGTTTATAATTGATTATTCTCTGTTTTGGTATATTAGACGTATAACATCTTAAGAATTTTACGGTTTTCTTACTAAAACAGAGATGGCAACAGTAGAATTTTCGAAGACCACTACTCACAACAGACCTGAACTGTTCAAAGGAGATGGTGACGACTTTTTAACATGGCAGAATCAGATGTTATTTTACCTCACCACACTCGGTCTGCAATGGTATCTCGAGGAGGAGGAACCGATTTCTGCACTAGGCAAGGAAGCAGATGTTGCTACGTGGAAACATTCCGATTTCCTATGCAGAAACTATATTCTAAATTGTCTCGACAAGGTGTTATACAAAGTATATCAACCTCTAAAGACAACAAAAGCACTCTGGAATGCACTTGCCACGAAGTATAAGACGCAAAATATCAGTCTTAAAAAATTCATTGTAGACAAATTCATGGACTACAAGATGGTCGACTCCAAACCGGTGACTGCTCAACTGCATGAACTACAAATCATTATTCATGAACTCGAGGCGGAAGGTCATAAGGTTGGAGAATCGTTTTTGGTTGAAGCCATCACGGGAAAACTGCAGCCGTCGTGGAGAGATTACCGCAATTATCTAAAGCATAAAAAGAAGGAAATCTCTTTACAGGATCTCATAGTCCGATTGAAAATTGAGGCAGATAACCGTGGAATTACAAAACAAAGCGAGGAGGCATTTGTGGCTGAAGATTCAAAGACCAAAAACAAAAAGAAGAATTTCTAGAAGAAAAGGAAAGCTCCAGACAACAAACCAAAAGACAACAAACGAACCAAAAAGTTTAATGGTGAATGTTGGGTTTGTGGAAAGGTTGGACATGCCGCTAGAGATTGCAGACTCAAAAAGGACCGCAACAAAGAGGCAAATTTAGTAGACAACATGGAAGTGGATGAGTCCAACTTCTCGGCAGTTGTATCAGAATGCAATATGGTTCAGAATCCTAACCAATGGTGGGTGGACACAGGCGCTACTCGTCATGTCTGCTCTGACAAATCCATGTTCTCTACATACAAGAAATTTGATCATGAAGAGAAACTCTATATGGGTAATTCTGCAGTATCTATGATCGAAGGCAGTGGCACAGTTATCCTCAAGTTTACTTCTGGAAAAACTGGCAAGTTGAATGACGTGCTCCACATTCCAGACATACGCAAGAATCTCATCTCTGGTGCAGTATTATCAAAGAAAGGATTCAGAATGGTGTTCGAGTCAGACAAGATGGTTCTGTCCAAAGCTGGAATGTATATCGGAAGGGTATATTTATGCGATGGCCTATTTAAGGCAAATGTAGCCGTTATCGGCAATAAAACTATGTATTCTGATTGTGCTATTAATAAAATTGAAGTTTCTTACTTGCTTGAGCACGAAATTTTACTATGGCATGATAGATTAGGACACATAAATTTTCGAAAAATGAAAAAATTATCAAACTTGGAATTAATTCCAAAATTCCAAGTAGATAAGAACTACAAATGTGAGACATGTGTAGAAGCAAAAATGGTTAAAAAACCATTTCAATCTGTTGATAGAAGCACCGAACCACTAGGTTTGGTTCATACAGATTTATGTGATTTTAAATCATTACCTACAAGAGGTGGGAAAAAGTACTTTATCACGTTTATTGACGATTATACGCGATATTGCTATGTATATCTTTTGAATAGCAAAGATGAAGCAATTACATCATTTATAAAGTACAAAGCTGAGGTAGAAAATCAGTTAAATAAAAAGATCAAGATATTGAATCTGATCGAGGTGGAGAATATGAATCACCATTTGAACAATTCTGTGCCGAAAATGGTATAATTCATCAAACAACAGCTCCATATTCACCACAACAAAATGGTGTAGCCGAGAGGAAGAACAGAACGTTAAAAGACATGATTAATGCCATGCTTTTAACCTCTGGTCTACCGATGAACTTGTGGGGGGAGCCTTAAATATGTCTAATCACATATTAAACAAAGTCCCTCATAATAAAACAGGAACAATTCCATATGAGATATGGAAAGGACACAAACCAAGTTTTAAATACCTCAAAGTGTGGGGGTGTTTGGCAAAAGTTCCAGTTCCGCCTCCCAAGAAAGTCAAACTTGGACCAAAAACAATAGATTGTTACTATTTAGGGCCAGCCCAAAATAGTAGTGCCTGTAGATTTTTGGTATTCAAGTCTGATATAGCTGATATTCATGTTAATACAATCATGGAATCTAGAGATGCCTCATTCTTTGAAGACGTGTTTCCGCACAAAAGGAATGAAGGGAATAATGTCCCTAAAAGGACAAGAGAAGAATCAAGCAATTCACATGAAGATGAAACTCATCATGAGATTGAGGAAGTTGAACCAAGAAGAAGCGTAAGGGCTAGGACTTCCAAGACATTTGGTTCGGATTTTTTCACATATGTGTTAGAACATGAACCTCAAACGTACAAGGAAGCAATGTCATCTTCTGAATCTTCATGTAGGAAAGAAGCAATCCAAAGTGAGATTGATTCAATTCTAAGTAATAAAACTTGGGAAATTGTTGATATTCCACCAGGAATAAAACCTATTGGCTGTAAATGGATTTTTAAGAAGAAAATAAAAGCAGATGGCTCTATCGACAAGTATAAAGCCAGATTAGTAGCCAAAGGATATCGTCAAAAAGAAGGACTAGACTTCTTTGACACATATTCGCCAGTAACACGAATAACCTCTACAAGAATGCTAATAGCAATTGCATCAATTTATGGTCTAGAAATTCATCAAATGGATGTAAAGACGGCATTCTTAAATGGAGATCTCGATGAGGAGATCTACATGGAGCAACCTGAAGGTTTTATTTCCAAAGGAAATGAAAACAAAGTCTGTAGATTAGTAAAATCATTATACGGACTAAAACAAGCTCCAAAACAATGGCACGCAAAATTTGATAGTGTCATGATGAGAAATGGTTTTCGTATAAATGAATGCGATAAGTGTGTTTATTATAAACAAATTGGACAATCATATGTGATGATTTGTTTATATGTAGACGATATGTTAATATTTGGTCCAAATACTCAGGTAATAGAGACCATAAAGAAGATGTTAACTAGCAATTTCGATATGAAAGATTTAGGAGTTGCAGACGTTATTTTGGGAATCAAAATAATAAGAACTCCTAATGGAATTGAATTGTCTCAGTCACACTATGTAGACAAAGTGATTGAAAAATTCCAAGACTATGGAATTAAAGGAGTGAGAACACCTTTTAATCCATCTGAAGTACTGCATAAAAACACTAATGAGAGTGTAATGCAACTGGAATACTCTCGTGTAATAGGATGTCTCATGTACCTCATGAATTGCACAAGACCAGATATAGCTTATGCAGTAAGTCGACTGAGCAGGTATACAAGCAATCCAGGAAAGGAACACTGGAAAGCACTAATGAGAGTGCTTGGATATTTAAAAAATACCACAAATTATTCCTTATATTATGGAAAATATCCTGCCGTCTTAGAAGGATATAGTGATGCAAATTGGATTGCTGATTCAGAGGAATCAAAATCAACTAGTGGTTATGTATTTACCCTAGCAGGGGCAGCAGTGTCATGGAAATCTACCAAACAAACATGCATAGCTCGATCCACTATGGAATCAGAGTTCATCGCTTTAGATAAAGCAGGCGAAGAAGCAGAATGGCTTCGTCACTTTTTGGAAGATATTCCATTCTGGCCTAAACCTGTATCGGCCATATGCATACACTACGATAATCAAGCAGCGCTAAGCAGAGCGCACAACTTTGTGTATAATGGAAAGTCACGACATATTCGACGACGCCATAACACAGTTAGGCAGTTACTCTCTAATGGAACTATTTCCATTGATTATGTGAGGACAAATGATAACCTAGCGGATCCGTTTACTAAAGGTTTATCCAGAGAGAAAATTGACTGCGCATCGAGGGGAATGGGTTTAAAAGCCTAAACCACCAAGAGTTATCTTATACGGAAACCTATCCTAGCGACTGGTGATCCCACGGACTAGGATCAATAGGCAAACCAGTTCTGAATAACTCAAGACGTAATGCATTTGCTTGGACATAGTCCAACTCCATTCCTATGGTGCACAATATAAATGCATGCCTACAGAAGTATATAAAGGTTAAAACTATGTTTTTTAATGATGACCATATCTTGGAAATAACAAGTGGGGTATATGTAGGATACTCTTAATAGTTGCGATCACCTATGTAAGTGGAGCTGGGTCAGCTCTATGAGAATATTAAAAGGCTTTTATTCTCCAAAAACACTCGCAGAACCAAAAATTGTTCAGGACCAAAATGAACACAACCAAGAGATTGGATGAGAAGGGAATCAATGCTTCGTAAAGCTTATTGTCTGGATATACAATAAAGGCCGGCGGTTCAAGATGAAATATTTCACCGATTTGCCAAGTAAATCCGATAAGTTTTAACTAGGGAAAGTTCAAAGTGAAATATCTACTTATCCACGATAAAGCATTAAATCCATATATACTCTGTGATATTTCGCTTTGTGTGGAGGATATGTATATTATCATTCATGTGGGGGATTGTTGGAATTCCTTAAAGATTGAATGAAATATAAAGTACCACATCTCCAAATTGTGAGAGCTATATTGGTTTAAATATAGCTTTCTCAAGAGGAGGTTGGGGGCCTGGGGCTCCCAAATGTATGCTTCATTGTGAGGAGGGAGCTGCATCTCCACCACACACGCGCGCGCGCCGCCGCCGTCCGTCCGACCGGGCCGGGCCGGGTACGGGTACGGGTACGGGTACGGGTACGGGTCTAATATGATACTCGTATTTTTACTACAAACTGGACCGGACTTTCTGACAGTTGCAGGCCATACGAACAGATGCGGATCTGTTCGAAAGCGGACGCGGGTTGAATAGGCGCGAACAGTAGCGGGTACGACCCGTTAGAAGCAAACAGATGCGGCGCGAGCGGGTGCGACCCGACTGAAGAGGCGCGAGTGAAACGGTACGAGCGGGTACAAGCAGATGCGCAGGCTAGTAATGAACAGCAACGGGTGCGACCCATCAAGCGGACGCGACTCTTTGAAGGGATGCGGACGAAATTATAAATAGGAGAGAATACTGATCACATTCTCATCCCATTCCAATTCTATTTCGTTCCCTTCTCTTCTTCTTCCCTGCTCCTGCATACAATAAATCACAGAGTGATATACTCATTACAATTTCAAGCAGAATTCGTCTGTTGTATCTTGGGAGAATTTTGAAATAAAATTCTTAAGGAAATCGTTACGACGAGCCTCAGACATATTTCGGTTAGAATTCTATATTCTATCCTTTATTTTGGTTATACCATTTATTCAAAATAGTATAACGCTGTTGTTGTAATTTATTTACAACAATCATATTGTTATAATAATTAACATAGAATTCTAGTATAGTGGAAATCTGAGTTATAAACTTATGCGACGAGTTTATAATTGATTATTCTCTGTTTTGGTATACTAGACGTATAACATCTTAAGAATTTTACTGTTTTCTTACTAAAACAGAGATGGCAACAGTAGAATTTTCAAAGACCACTACTCACAACAGACCCGAACCGTTCAAAGGAGATGGTGACGACTTTTTAACATGGCAGAATCAGATGTTATTTTACCTCACCACACTCGGTCTGCAACGGTATCTCGAGGAGGAGGAACCGATTTCTGCACTAGGAAAGGAAGCAGATGTTGCTACGTGGAAACATTCTGATTTCCTATGCAGAAACTATATTCTGAATTGTCTCGACAAGGTGTTATACAAAGTATATCAACCTCTAAAGATAGCAAAAGCACTCTGGAATGCACTTGCCACGAAGTATAAGACGCAGAATATCAGTCTTAAAAAATTCATTGTAGACAAATTCATGGACTACAAGATGGTCGACTCCAAACCGGTGACTGCTCAACTGCATGAACTACTAATCATTATTCATGAACTCGAGGCGGAAGGTCATAAGGTTGGAGAATCGTTTTTGGTTGAAGCCATCACGGGAAAACTGCCGCCGTCGTGGAGAGATTACCGTAATTATCTAAAGCATAAAAAGAAGGAAATCTCTTTACAGGATCTCATAGTCCGATTGAAAATTGAGGCAGATAACCGTGGAATTACAGAACAAAGCGAGGAGGCATTTGTGGCTAAAGATTCAAAGACCAAAAACAAAAAGAAGAATTTCCAGAAGAAAAGGAAAGCTCCAGACAACAAACCACAAACGAACCAAAAAGTTTAATGGTGAATGTTGGGTTTGTGGAAAGGTTGGACATGCCGCTAGAGATTGCAGACTCAAAAAGGACCGCAACAAAGAGGAAAATTTAGTAGACAACATGGAAGTGGATGAGTCCAACTTCTCGGCAGTTGTATCTGAATGCAATATGGTTCAGAATCCTAACCAATTGTGGGTGGACACAGACGCTACTCGTCATGTCTACTCTGACAAATCCATGTTCTCTACATACAAGAAATTCGATCATGAAGAGAAACTCTATATGGGTAATTCTGCAGTATCTATGATCGAAGGCAGTGGCACAGTTATCCTCAAGTTTACTTCTGGAAAAACTGTCAAGTTGAATGACGTGCTCCATGTTCCAGACATACGCAAGAATCTCATCTCTGGTGCAGTATTATCAAAGAAAGGATTCAGAATGGTGTTCGAGTTAGACAAGATGGTTCTGTCCAAAGCTGGAATGTATATCGGAAGGGGATATTTATGTGATGGCCTATTTAAGGCAAATGTAGCCGTTATCGGCAATAAAACTATGTATTTTGATTGTGCTATTAATAAAATTGAAGTTTCTTACTTGCTTGAGCACGAAATTTTACTATGGCATGATAGATTAGGACACATAAATTTCCAAAAAATGAAAAAATTATCAAACTTGGAATTAATTCCAAAATTCCAAGTAGATAAGAACTACAAATGTGAGACATGTGTAGAAGCAAAAATGGTTAAAAAACCATTTCAATCTGTTGATAGAAGCACCGAACCACTAGGTTTGGTTCATACAGATTTATGTGATTTTAAATCATTACCTACAAGAGGTGGGAAAAAGTACTTTATCACGTTTATTGACGATTATACGCGATATTGCTATGTATATCTTTTGAATAGCAAAGATGAAGCAATTACATCATTTATAAAGTACAAAGCTGAGGTAGAAAATCAGTTAAATAAAAAGATCAAGATATTGAGATCTGATCGAGGTGGAGAATATGAATCACCATTTGAACAATTCTGTGCCGAAAATGGTATAATTCATCAAACAACAGCTCCATATTCACCACAACAAAATGGTGTAGCCGAGAGGAAGAACAGAACGTTAAAAGACATGATTAATGCCATGCTTTTAACCTCTGGTCTACCGACGAACTTGTTGGGGGAAGCCTTAAATATGTCTAATCACATATTAAACAAAGTCCCTCATAATAAAACAGGAACAATTCCATATGAGATATGGAAAGGACACAAACCAAGTTTTAAATACCTCAAAGTGTGGGGGTGTTTGGCAAAAGTTCCAGTTCCGCCTCCCAAGAAAGTCAAACTTGGACCAAAAACAGTAGATTGTTACTATTTAGGGCCAGCCCAAAATAGTAGTGCCTATAGATTTTTGGTATTCAAGTTTGATATAGCTGATATTCATGTTAATACAATCATGGAATCTAGAGATGCCTCATTCTTTGAAGACGTGTTTCCGCACAAAAGGAATGAAGGGAATAATGTCCCTAAAAGGACAAGAGAAGAATCAAGCAATTCACATGAAGATGAAACTCATCATGAGATTGAGGAAGTTGAACCAAGAAGAAGCGTAAGGGCTAGGACTTCCAAGACATTTGGTTCGGATTTTTTCACATATGTGTTAGAACATGAACCTCAAACGTACAAGGAAGCAATGTCATCTTCTGAATCTTCATGTTGGAAAGAAGCAATCCAAAATGAGATTGATTCAATTCTAAGTAATAAAACTTGGGAAATTGTTGATATTCCACCAGGAATAAAACCTATTGGCTGTAAATGGATTTTCAAGAAGAAAATGAAAGCAGATGGCTCTATCGACAAGTATAAAGCCAGATTAGTAGCCAAAGGATATCGTCAAAAAGAAGGAGTAGACTTCTTTGACACATATTCGCCAGTAACACGAATAACCTCTATAAGAATGCTAATAGCAATTGCTACAATTTATGGTCTAGAAATTCATCAAATGGATGTAAAGACGGCATTCTTAAATGGAGATCTCGATGAGGAGATCTACATGGAGCAACCTGAAGGTTTTATTTCCAAAGGAAATGAAAACAAAGTCTGTAGATTAGTAAAATCATTATACGGACTAAAACAAGCTCCAAAACAATGGCACGCAAAATTTGATAGTGTCATGATGAGAAACGGTTTTCGTATAAATGAATGCGATAAGTGTGTTTATTATAAACAAATTGGACAATCATATGTGATGATTTGTTTATATGTAGACGATATGTTAATATTTGGTCCAAATACTCAGGTAATAGAGACCATAAAGAAGATGTTAACTAGCAATTTCGATATGAAAGATTTAGGAGTTGCAGACGTTATTTTGGGAATCAAAATAATAAGAACTCCTAATGGAATTGAATTGTCTCAGTCACACTATGTAGACAAAGTGATTGAAAAATTCCAAGACTATGGAATTAAAGGAGTGAGAACACCTTTTAATCCATCTGAAGTACTGCATAAAAACACTAATGAGAGTGTAATGCAACTGGAATACTCTCGTGTAATAGGATGTCTCATGTACCTCATGAATTGCACAAGACCAGATATAGCTTATGCAGTAAGTCGACTGAGCAGGTATACAAGCAATCCAGGAAAGGAACACTGGAAAGCACTAATGAGAGTGCTTGGATATTTAAAAAATACCACAAATTATTCCTTATATTATGGAAAATATCCTGCCGTCTTAGAAGGATATAGTGATGCAAATTAGATTGCTGATTCAGAGGAATCAAAATCAACTAGTGGTTATGTATTTACCCTAGCAGGGGCAGTAGTGTCATGGAAATCTACCAAACAAACATGCATAGCTCGATCCACTATGGAATCAGAGTTCATCGCTTTAGATAAAGCAGGCGAAGAAGCAGAATGGCTTCGTCACTTTTTGGAAGATATTCCATTCTGTCCTAAACCTGTACCGGCCATATGCATACAGTGCGATAATCAAGCAGCGCTAAGCAGAGCGCACAACTTTGTGTATAATGGAAAGTCACGACATATTCGACGACGCCATAACACAGTTAGGCAGTTACTCTCTAATGGAACTATTTCCATTGATTATGTGAGGACAAATGATAACCTAGCGGATCCGTTTACTAAAGGTTTATCCAGAGAGAAAATTGACTGCGCATCGAGGGGAATGGGTTTAAAAGCCTAAACCACCAAGAGTTATCTTATACGGAAACCTATCCTAGCGACTGGAGATCCCACGGACTTGGATCAATATGCAAACCAGTTCTGAATAACTCAAGACGTAATGCATTTGCTTGGACATAGTCCAACTCCATTCCTATGGTGCACAATATAAATGCATGCCTACAGAAGTATATAATGGTTAAAACTATGTTTTTTAATGATAACCATATCTTGGAAATAACAAGTGGGGTATATGTAGGATACTCTTAATGGTTGCGATCACCTATGTAAGTGTGAGCTGGGTCGGCTCTATGAGAATATTAAAAGGCTTTTATTCTCTAAAAACACTCGTAGAACCAAAAATTGTTCAGGACCAAAATGAACACAACCAAGAGATTGGATGAGAAGGGAATCAATGCTTCGTAAAGCTTATTGTCTGGATATACAATAAAGGCCGATGGTTCAAGATGAAATATTTCACCGATTAGCCAAGTAAATCCGATAACTTTTAACTAGGGAAAGTTCAAAGTGAAATATCTACTTATCCACGATAAAGCATTAAATCCATATATACTCTGTGATATTTCGCTTTGTGTGGGGGATATGTATATTATCATTCATGTGGGGGATTGTTGGAATTCCTTAAAGATTGAATGAAATATAAAGTCCCACATCTCCAAATTGTGTGAGCTATATTGGTTTAAATATAGCTTTCTCAAGAGGAGGTTGGGGGCCTGGGGCTCCCAAATGTATGCTTCGTTGTGAGGAGGGAGATCATGCATCTTCACCACACACGCGCGCGCGCCGCCGCCGTCCGTCGACCGAACCGAACCAGGCCGGTACGGGTACGGGTCTAATATGATACTCGTATTTTTACTACAAACTGGACCGGGCTTTCTGACAGTTGCAGGCCATACGAACAGATGTGGATCTGTTCGGAAGCGGACGCGGGTTGAATAGGCGCAAACAGTAGCGGGTGCGACCCGTTAGAAGCAAACAGATGCGGCGCGAGCGGGTGCGACCCGACTGAAGAGGCGCGAGCGAAATGGTACGAGCGGGTACAAGCAGATGCGCAGGCTGGTAATGAACAGCAACAGGTGCGACCCATCAAGCGGACGCGACTATTTGAAGGGATGCGGACGAAATTATAAATAGGAGAGAATACTGATCACATTCTCATCCCATTCCAATTCTATTTCGTTCCCTTCTCTTCTTCTTCCCTGCTCCTGCATACAATAAATCACAGAGTGATATACTCATTACAATTTCAAGCAGAATTCGTCTGTTGTATCTTGGGAGAATTTTGAAATAAAATTCTTAAGGAAATCATTACGACGAGCCTCAGACATATTTCGGTTAGAATTCTATATTCTATCCTTTATTTTGGTTATACCATTTATTCAAAATAGTATAACGCTGTTGTTGTAATTTATTTACAACAATCATATTGTTATAATAATTAACACAGAATTCTAGTATACTGGAAATCTGAGTTATAAACTTGTGCGACGAGTTTATAATTGATTATTCTCTGTTTTGGTATACTAGACGTATAACAGTTCTTAAGTTCAGTTATGAACACTGTCTGGTTCGGATTGGAACAAAAATACAACCATCATCCTCCATTGATCTTGAACTTGCATGTTTCGCTCATATATTTGATCAGGTTCAATTTTAGCATACGGATGAAAAACAATATCTAGAACTTCATACCGACTAAGAAGCCCTAAGTTAAGACGTAGCTAAAACATGTGCAAAACTACTCAAATCATCACTATGGTTTCAAATGTACAGTGACAATTTCAAGTTCACATTAGAATGTCTCCAAATAGTGAAAACATGGTATAAAGATCGTCAAGTAAAGGCTAATCATGGAGAAAAAGAAGTTGCAAACATATCAATCGATCTGAAAGAAAAATAGGATTGAAGAAAACATACCAAAAGGGCATCGCGAGGAAGTCGGCACCAACCGAGGAGGAGCTGATGAAGTAAAAGAGTACGGGTTTAGAATTGGGGGAGGATAGAGGTAGCGACAAGCAGGAAGTATGTGGAGCTAGGTTTTGGGATTGGGAGAATAGCCCTATTGCCATTTAGAAGAAAACAGAAATGGAGCAGGAGGCTAAAATAATTGGAGGATACGGAGGTATTCTTTAGGCGTATGCTTTTTGTTGTAGGAGAGGGAAGTTTTGCAACGGTATTAATGTTGTTACAATATTGTAATGGCCCAAAGCCGTTGCTAACTGTATTATAAAGAGTTAGAAGCGGCCCAAAGTCGTTTCAATATTGCAACAATCCAAAGCGTTACAAAATGACCGCAAATATGCATTGCAAAATTGCTGTTATGGTGTAGTGAACGTTAGTATTTGAATTGTTCAATATTAATTGTTGAGTAAATTCACACCTTTGAGTCACACAATCACATTTATGAATTCTCCAAAAAAGAACATGATTTAATTAATTTATAATTTTTTTAATTAATTGAATTAACTAATATTTAAAAACTATTAATTATTATTTAATTTATTTATTGTTTGGGAGTTATTTACAGTTATTCAAATGCATATGTAAAAGTTATATTTCCTTGCATCGATATATGATATCGGTGTAATCTTAAATGAATTTAAATGAAAGATAATTGCATGAAGGGGTTGATGAAAAAGTTATGCCATTAGATGGTGTCATAGGACCAACCACAGTGAGAAAGGCAAGAGTTGGGGCGAGATAAAAATTAAAGTGAAAAATTAAGGAAGTTTTAATTGAAAGAAAGGGAAAGGTTTCATTTTTTAAAATAAAACAAATCTACTTTATTCTCAATCATTCCTTATTTTATTTATTCTTTCTCTCCTCCTTCCAAGCCATGGCCGAATTGATCATGTTCCATTCCAAAAAAAATCAACTCTAAACTAAATGAAAACACCAAATAAAATAAAATCTTAGGTGATTTGCAAAGCTGCGTGTGGAATTCATTTGGAGATCTAAGAAGAAGTCATAAGTCAAGGTGTTACAGAGGGCAAGGCTTTACATGTTTGATTTCCTCCTTTTGAATTCATCCATGACATTTAAACCTAATCTAGTTCACATATATGTATATTCATCGCCACTTATTTAATCTATTTTGGAATTCTCTTGTATTTTTAATCAAATGCAAATTCAATTTTATGTATGTTTTATTTTGAGTATTGATAC
Organism: Allium fistulosum; assembly: GCA_030737815.1. Taxonomy (NCBI): domain Eukaryota; kingdom Viridiplantae; phylum Streptophyta; class Magnoliopsida; order Asparagales; family Amaryllidaceae; genus Allium; species Allium fistulosum. The sequence goes on from CM060901.1 coordinate 927,825,060, forward strand.
AGTTGGACCAAAAAGATGGCACAACGCCCCTAAAGTATATTAAAATGAATAGATCTAGCAAGAAATAGAAAGAAAATAAGATGAACACGCGGATTTTTATAGTGGTTCGGTTAATCTCCAGCTTACATCCACTTTAATCTTATTCTGGAATGTTTTTGTCATGAATACAATGGTTTTATAGTTCAAATTAGCCAACAATAGTAAAAAAACCTCCTTAGTGACAAATCTGGGTAGAAAAAGAAGACAAAGAATAGAATGGCGAAAAATTCTCTCCAAGTTGCTATAGGCCTTCTATTTATAGGAGAATCGCCCAACGAAATCGACAGATCACAAAATACTTATTCAAACTCCAAATCTGATAAAGTAGGAGGGGAGAAGAGGTCTCATGTGGTTCAAAATCATATCGATACCGACATGAATCATGTCAGTACCGATCTGATTTGCTAAGTGCAATCCATGTCGTCTTCCTTTAGTTCATCTTCTAGCTTTGATTTGTCAAGTTTCGAGCACACTTGTCTTAGAAATAAGGTCGTTACCGAGATGTTCTGACCCGTCTAGTGCTTGTCCTATTCTACAAGCTTTTTGGAGTTATTCATCTCCTTTAGAAATGGACCCCAGGACGATCACTTTAAACTAGTCATTGACCATAGATCTGAACCAAAGGGCACAAAAACAACTCACTACCGACCTGAAAAGTGGTCGGTACCAATCTCTTTTCCTATGTTATTTTGCACTCCTACTCATTGAAGCTCCTTCCATTGCCACTCCAAGCTTGCATCCAGGTCCTTGAGCAATTTCGTCTCCATCTGTAGTCAGGTTTATCTATTTGATTCTGTTTTGAGACTTGTGGAAAATTTTCCAGTAACATTTATCCTCCAAAGCATGCCTTGTGGATATAAGATGTTCTTTGCTCAAGAATAAGTATCAAAACTGGAAAATTGTTGTGAGTTGTGCTCTTCAGCTATCCATTGATCCACATTGTGGTGAATCATCCAGTTCCTTTGGATTCACCTAAAAATCAAAGTTCGTTCTAGACCATCATAGCTAAGGATTCAAATCCTTGCTCAAGCGTTCATCACAAATCATAATCATCCCATGTTCCCTTAGAAATATCATAACATATATCATTATCTAAGACATCTCGGGTTCTCCCGGGGTTAAGTTATCATAGGTCGTGCTATACCATGTCATTAATCGTAGGGGTGCATTACCACCGATTGAAACATTACTTATAAATCATCCAGTATCATCTAGCATCCTATTATAAGTTAGTCAAATCGAATCAAGGCAGTGATAATCATTAATCAACCATCAATTACTATCAAATTGTAAGGCATTCAAATTCTAAATTGTAATCTAGATCTCTTCGGATCATATATCTAATTTGAGTCCAATCTGCTCGCTCTCCGACGAGGGAACCCAACGTCCGAGCAAATCCATCCACTCACTCTCTGGTGAAAGGACTTACTTTCCTAACTAACCTATCCGCTCACTCTCCGGCGAGGGGGCTTGCTATCTTGTACAAGTCCAATACACTCGATCTTTGGTGAGGGGACTTGACCTTATGGTTCATCGCCTTGTCTTCGGTTGGGAGAACTATGTCCAATTAATTTATAAATCAGTTTCAATGGTTAACCAATCATCATTTGTGTTTCATAATCAGTTTACTTATCATTTTTAAATGATTTTCAAAATCAAACATTTATTTACAAAATTCATTTCATAGCTACAAACAAACATCCTAAACATACATCCTATCAATGATTACCCCCAGACATCAAACTCGAAGAATTCCTAGGGACCAATCGAGGTCTCATACACGTTAAGCAGCCTGAGAGTAAGATTGTATTATTTATACAAAGTAAAAGACAAAATGTGGGAATCAAACCTGACTCCTATCCATTATGATCATGGAATAATCATTCTCGACTCAGATCCACGGTCATATTCTGATGTATTCACTATAAATGATGGTTGCTCCTGGTACACAACTGTAGTTTGGTTCCTCATGTACTATTGTGGTCGATTGCTCTGAATCCACTCTTCTATTAAATCATGAAGGTGTTGACACTCATTTGTCTAATGCCCATCCATTTCATGGAATAGGCAAAACCTTCCGAATCTATTCTCTTGATCCGTGAATTCTCTTTTAGTTAGCTTCCGGTAAGGGATTTGCCTTTTAGTACCCAAGCAGTTCCTGTAACAACCCGCATATTTATCGGTTGTATATTTAAATATTTTATTTAAATATAACATCGTTCGTCGGATTATAGTCCGAAAAGCTACTTTCTGCAAACGGCCGAATTGGGACTCGAAACCACCTCCATTGAGTCCAAAATGGTGTTTGCAATCTTTTTGAGTATAATCTTTGATATGTTTGGAGTAAGTCGAATTTCGCTACTTTTTCTATTGGGTTTGGGGTTCAGCCCACTAGCTTAACTAATACCCTAGCTCAGCCCATCTCCTTCCATTCATTCACTCTCATTCCTCAAACTCAAGCTTCAACTGAAAATGGTGGAAAGGAAAGAGAATTAGGAAAATACCAAGCCTTAGTTTTCTTTGCAAAGCTTGATTTCTTGCTCCAAAATCAAATAGAAGCCATTGGTAAGCCTCCTCTTCATCTTCTCCAACTCTTTCTCCTTCAATTTCAGAAAGTTTCCTAACCCTAACTTAGGAAATACTTGTTTTGATCTTAGATTGAAGCTTGTTGAGTTGAAGTAGTGAGTGGTTGATCTTCTCTTTGCAATTGAGCTTCTTCTTCTTTGTTTTGGGTAAAAAGGTGAGATTTTTATCTCACATCTATGTGTATATCTATCATTGATGTTGGGTATGAATTCCTAACAAATATTCATGTGCTATTGCTTTTGGTTTGGAAAGAATTGGTATTCACTTGATAGGGCAAGAAGTGCTGGAAAATAGGCTCCGGCCGACCGAACGCAGGGTCCGGTCGACCGACCTGCTACCTGAGCACTTCCCTGCCTCTGTTTTTGGGAGTGCAGGAATCTGGGCTCCGGCTGACCGACCCAGGAAGTCCGGTCAACCGACCTGCTTCCCGAGAATTTTTCAGAACAGTGTCCGGTCGACCGAGCCCTGTAGCCGGCCGACCGACCTGCTCCTGTTTTCCCTGTTTTGCATATTTTTGTTCGTTTTGATCGGTTTTCCAAATCTTATCAATGCAAGTTGGTTTTTAATGTTTGTTATTGCATCTTTGGCTTTGATAACATACTTTTGACTTCATTCACGAGTTTTATAAATAATCCCTCTAAATCGTATTAAAAGCTCCCTTCTCCGCTTTGTAAATTTCTATTTAAACACACACGATTTTGCACTTCGAACGAAGTGGAAAGGAGATTAAATGGTTAGGTAAAACACGGACCATGAATCCGCGCGTTCACCTTTCCGATTAGTCCCCGACCTATTCGATTGATCGTTTTGACCTTTGTGTCTGGTTTACCGATGACATGAGGTAAACTTTGTAATGCTTTGAGTGTGAAAGTGGCTAATGGATAGTAAACCGTTTAGTGCGAACGAATGGTTATGGGACATACGTTAACACTTTTCGGGTTCCTTTTCGAGAGTTATGACACATTCCGCCAGTTAGTGGTGTCCAGTACTGGGCCTCCGGACCTTCGCCACTACGGTTTGTTGCCTTCGGGGTTTATTGCCTTCGGGGTTTGTTGCCTTCGGGTATGTTGCCTTCGGGTATGTGGCCTTCGGGTTTGTACCTTCGGATGTGTGCCTTCGGGTTTGTTGCCCTATAGTATCGCTTCCGATGTTGGTCTTTTTGAGCCGCATGGGTGATATTTGGGTTTGGAGCCTTCGGGCTCATGGATCCTTGTTTATACAGTACTGAGCTCGAGCAATCTTTTGTTGTTTTCATTAATATGTATATTCCCTAGGTGTCGCCTTTCGGTGTTGGTCTTTTTGAGCCGCATGATATGTAGCGATCATCTAGTGGAACTTGTATACCTTTATTGGTATTTATTATTTGCCTTTTGGCTTGATTTGGGATATGATGTCCTTTGTTTATTTGAGATGCCGATGATACGAGGCTTGTTTTGTTATGTTCATCTTTTGTTAGATGAGTGTGGTATCTCATATAGAGATGTTTGTTATACCATATGATCTTGTAGGTTTATTGTTTTTCAGTTTATCTAACTGATTTGTTATCTAGACTGACCCGTGTATTTTATACTCGGGTCAGACCGAGATGTTTCAGGTTAGGTGCTTTTGGACTTAGCCTCTTTTGCTTCCGCATGGACTATTCCGCTAGCTTCTTTTTGTCTTAGCTTTTTGTGTAGTCCTTATCTATTGTAACTCTGATATGTATTCTTGTGAACTCGTCTGTATATTGTGGTTTGCTATACCACTTGACATGTATCATTTTGTATACTCTACTTTGTATCAGAATATGTGTTTATGATGATCCGCTGTTCTGTGATGTATATTACATTGAGTTGTTACATTTTGTTCTGATAGATCCTATAGCCATTGTAGTTTTGCTTTAAGTATTTATTGAACTTGTCGAACCACATGAGATGATAAAAACCACTTTTCGGCGTGTTCAGTAGATAGTTAAAGTAAGACTACACATGGTCGCTTCCATTATACTCTATTGTCCGCATTAGCAGACGGTATTATCCATATAATACTCTTTGTTAATGAGGCTCTCGGAGTGGGGCGTCACAGTTCCTCTCTGGGGTCTCTATCAATAAAGTGTAGGAGGTAAACTTTAGCTCCCTTTTTTGTCGCTCCATCCTCCAAAGTTGTCGTAGGCTTTACACTTTCCTTTATCCTTTCCATGTCCTATTCTGGATGGTCCTCCATTATCCACAGCATTCGCTTCGACACGTTCATTCGCTTTAGTGTCCTTCTAGAGAAGAATCTCTCAACTTGATAATATAAATCTGCCAGATCCACATGCGAATCCCTCTTCAGAGCAATCTTAAACTCGATTTTACTTGCAATTCCTGAAACCACATCCATCAAAATTATCGATGGGTCTGGCTTCTATACCGCAGCAAGTGCTATGCTAAATCTAGTTAGATAACTCTATAGGCTCTCTCCAACCTTCTGCTTTACACTCAAAAGCATTATTACATTCTTCGGTCCTATGATATGGACTTTGAACCGCTTCATGAATTTATCCATATGTTGGGTCCACGTGCTGATGGACTCATTTTCTAGTTATCGAAACCACACTGCCACTAAATCGGTTAATTATAATAGGAAGCACCGACCTTTCGTTATACATCTCTAGAGTTGGCGGTTTAAAATCAGGCGGGTTCTTGGCATTTATATGTTTAGGACGAATAGATTCCTATTCACATCCTCCTAACTGTGATCTGGGGGTCCACCGCCTAAATCTAGTCTTATCATATCAGCCATCATGTCATTGTCATTCCATAGAAATTTCTAGGGCTCTACATGCCTTGCCTCAGATTCCCATCCTACCCCATGTTCCTACGAGGGTTCTTGGTCCTTATGGCTGTATGTTTGCATTTAGGTCGGCATTTCTGACTTTAGCATCGCCCGATCCTGGTATCCTAGCTCATCTTAGGCCCAAACCCGTTGTGACTCCATGACATTCATGTCGGTATCGACTTGCTTGTGGTTGGTACCTAGTAGTTCTGGTCATGGGGGCTTAGCTCCAGTTTTCTTTGCTCTGATTCCAAATGCTCCTACATTCCCTTTTGGCCTCTAGTTTTTAATTCCAGCTTCTCCAGTTGTCCACTGCTGATCCATCCTTCTGAAAAATCCGTCTAGCATTTCCCTGCTCTCGAGTCATCATTCCACCTTGCATATCTTTCATCATTTTTTTCATCTCTTCTTTGGTCGCATAAACAGATGGATTTAAACTTCAGGATGCCTTCTAGTTCCCTCATGCTCTGGTTGACTTCCTCTGGCAATAACTCTGGTGTAGGCCTCTTCATCCCATCAAATCAAAATTTCAACTTGTCAAATTCAGAGTTCAACCCTCAATGAAAGAACCAAAAACATTGGACCAAAAAGATGGCACAGCACCCCAAAGTAGATTAAAACGAATGGATCTTGCAAGAAATAGCAAGAAAATAAGATGAACACATGGATTTTTATAGTGGTTTGGCTAATCGCCGGCTTACTACCACTTTAATATTATTCTGGAATGTTTTTGTCACGAATACAAGGGTTTTGCAGTTCAAATCAGCTAAGAACGATAAAAAGTAGCATCCTTAGTGACAAATCTGGGTAGAGAAAGAAGATGAAGAATAGAATGACCAAAAGTCCTCTCTGGGTTGCTATAGTCCTTTCATTCATAAGAGAATTGCCCAACAAAATTAGTGGATCATGAAATACCAGTTCAAACTTCAGATCTAAGAAAGTAGAAAGGGAGACGAGGTCCTCTGTGGTTAAAAATCATATCGGTGCCAACATGAATCATGGTGGTACCGATCTGATTTGTCAAGTGCAAACCATGCCATCTTCCTTTATTTCATCTGCTAGCTTCGATTCATCAAGTCTCGAGCACTTTTTTCTTAGAAATAAGGTTGTTACAAGATGTCTTGACATGTCTAGTACTTGTCCTTTTCTACAAAGCTTTTTGGCGCTGTTCACCTAATCCTTTAGAATGGACTTCAGGACGATTAATTTACCCAACTAGTCATTGACCATAGCTCCATAATCAACTAGTGGGCACAAAAACATCTCAGTACTGACCTGAAATGTAGTCGGTACCGATCTCTTTTCTTGTGTTATTTTTTACTCCAACTCATTGAATGTAACGATACGGATTTTCGCATTCGAAAATCGACGTCCATACTTTACATCGTACTCGAATGCCATAGATTCGATCGTTCAAATCCGAGTCGCCGGAGCTTATAACACAGTTAAGTAAATAACACAGCGGAAGAAAAAGAAAAATACATTGATATACAATATCTGGTAAAATATCTGGTATAACAGAGTGATACAATGAATATCAATATACATCAGAGATATGATACAAGAAATAGTAGCGGAAAAGAAAACGATAACATCAGCAGCGGATAATATCCATCTCCAAAGCGCCAATCCAGAAATAGCTTAAACTCCCAATAACGATGCACAAAGTTAGCATGTGCAGTCCATATCCAAAGACTGAACTAGCTCTAGAAAATCTACTAATTCTGACTATCTGAAAAACCCAACTCTAGACTGCCCGTGTAGAAAATTTTTGAGCATCCAGAGTTTAGGAAAGAAACAATAAACTCCGGATCAGTCATGGGACTGGTGTGAGCAACAAAAACAGTTTATCTTTAAAAACGAACAACAAGAGAATTTTTAAAGTCAATTCGCAATGCTTTTAGAAAATGAAACTACCATAAGACCTCCCACCACACACACAATGCAAACGCAGACTTGGAGGAGATTTCTTCTTATGTTAGTCAAAGATGCTTACTACGCAAAATCAAATCAAATCGTTTTTGATATTATTATTAGTGCATAGTGGAAAACATTTCGAAAGTAGAATATAAATCTTAGCCAGCATAGGTACCATTATATTATGCCTGCTATAGCTGCCTCCTGAGGAGACAGGTTATACAATTGAAATTGTAAAGGGCTCGTATTGTTTTGTTTGGATTTCCAACAAATGGTCAGGCTAAGGAACTTCCTATTCCACGAAAGAACGCCTCTGGCTGGACGCTCCGAGAGACAAACTGCTCTCCGCCAAACAAGGCCGGCTACCCCCCTTCCCGGGGAATATACAAAACCTCAGATATGCCACCCCCGGTCCTTTGGGACCTTTAAACGAGGCGCCTCTAAACCAACATCACACATAATAAATAAAGTGTGTCCACATGAGTAAGTATCTGGGCTCCATACCATGATACTACCCTTTTCCAGAAGGAATGGTCATACCCTAGGGAAGCTACCCCTGAAACCTTGCCGCATAATTCCTGTTTCGACCATTTCCGGGTTGTGAGGTTCGACGAAGTCTCGTCCACAAAGCTACGCTTTGGCACAAAGCCATGTTTTGGGTCAACAGATGATCAAAGAAATGATCACAAAGATAAATGATCAAACAAATGATCAAACACTGATCATCACACAGCAACACTCAGCATGCCACATTACCAAATTGGGAATATATCACTGATAAATTTCAACTACATAACCTCTGAGCTCGTACGTCTCAGAGAAGGGTGTTAAGCTAAGAGAATAAATTCTCCGCCACTAACAGAAATGTATTTGAAAGAAATCAGCTTTATATCTCAATTTGTAATGTCAGACATACAATCCATACAAGTCTGTTCCGGGTTCGAACAGAACCGAAGGCACTTCCAAAGAAGTCCTTGCAAATACGGATAATTTTCTAATCACGTCCGGACTTCCTATCACAAAAAGAGTGATATAAATCTCTATACCGGAGCAACTCGGTGCAGAGACATTCGACAGGTTGTCCTTTCATTTTCGAAAATATCCGGTCTTCAAATGCCATCCATATACGACGTATCACTATTCGGAATGGGTTATATGACACAAAGGTCTTTTCCCAGCTAACCCGAATAGTGAGCGCAATATTTAAAAATATATGGATATTGGGATTTCAATTAAGTCACAACTTATTACCCAAAACCTTTATTTTAAATGCTTAAACAAATTACCATTTTAAATCTTTAAACAAAAAGATTCATTTCACAAAGTTCACCCAGTTTCAAAAAAATCCATTCATAGAATTTCAAAACAATTTCCATTTCACTTGGATTAACTCGTTAAATCTTTAAAACAAAGATTCAACTTATAGCTTTCAAAACAATTTCATTTCGAATGGTTTAAACAAATGATCATTTTAAATCTGTTAAAAATAACAGATTCAATTCATAGCTTTCAAAACAATTCATTCATAACTTGGAAAAAGAATTTTCAATTCAAACTTGAAATTCCTTTAATTAAACTGGAATTTCACTTCTTATCTGAAAGCTTTTATTCTTTTTAAAACAAATAGTTTTCATTTTGGAAATCTGATTCATTTACACGAGTTAAAGTTCTTGGGTTAAATCCAAATTCTCAAAATTATACTTTTAAAATGGTTTAACTTCATATAAACACATTTATAACATTTTTAACCGTAATTTCCAATCATTGAATTCAATTTCAACTCTTGAATTTAAATTCAAATTGAATTATCTAAATTTTCAAAACTCGATTAAGTTATTCAAAATAACTTTTATCTTTGAAATTCCATTTCAAGCTTTTCACTTTAAACCCAAATTTCCAATTTTAAAATCAATTGAAATTAAAATTTCAATTTCAAAAAATAACATCAAATTTAAATTATCTGTGACTTAACCGATTTCCTCGTGAAATCCATATTTGTGTGTGTAAAAGTGTAGTCCAGGGGTTTCACACAGCAGTGCAACATCATCAATCATCACAGATTAGCATATAGAAATATAGTTGATAAGCGGTATAAATTATAACGCTCATCTTTCATTCACAGATCACAGATAAGTAAACTACAGATCACAACACAAATCAGGGTATATCACAAAGCATCATATATCAGGGATATCAAACAATCAAATCATCCAATAGAACCCAAATATCCATAGGTAAGGTCAGTTAATTGTCTGATTAATTCAAATCAGATTAATTTCTTATGAATTACTAATCCTGGTTAATTAACATTAACTAATTACAAATTATTTTGATTACTTATTCATTAATCATTTATTAATTAACCATTTATAATAAATTAATTAACCTTTAATTATTAAATAATTAACTTTTATTTATTTAATTCACCATTTAATTAATTATCTTTAATTAATAATTAACCCTTAATTAATTAATTACCATTGAAACTTCACTTTAAAATTCCAACTACTTAAACATTTTAAAGTAGTCTATCACAATTTGAAATAAAACTTTATTTATTTATTTTTAACTGAGATTCAATCTAACTTGAATCAGGTTTAAACTTCAATTTAAAAATCTGCTATTCATTTAAACTGAGCTTTTATACTTAATTTTAAAATTCAAAACAGAACAGGTTGTTTCTTCTTAAAACCTGTAGCAAAAGCAACAACCCGAGCCCATCTCAAAATGCTTCGAGTCCAGTTCAAAAATTCCTCGAGTAAAACTCGAGACTCTTATCTTCTTCCCAAACATCATAGTTTCAGATACTATGCCATGGCCGTGCATATGCACGCGCATCGCCGCTGCTCCGGCGAGCTCCACCAACGTCGGCAAGTCGCGAATCCTTCCAATACTCGAATTCGAAACTCGATTCAACCTTACAAACTCTGGATCGAAAATTAGCACTTCGTTCGAAACTGAAACCCAAACACCCCCACAAAACCACCTCGCCAGCATTCCTCAGATCACCGGAGACCACGCGCTCCTGACCAGAACTTCGCCACGACCCAATGCACCTATCCCTCTTGGTCCGATCGACCACGATTCGTCATCGGCGTCGAAATCCCTAACTAAACGTATCGACCAAACTGGGTTGTTAAACCCTACTTTGGGTTCGATCAACAAATTCTTGCATTCAAAAAATTTCTCGACAATTTTCCCATCATCTCCGAAGCTCAAACAAGCTTCAACCCAAATTTTAAGGTTTACAATTGGATCGTTCACCAGAAATTGAGAAAAGTGCAATTTTAGTTTAAATTCAAACTGCTCCTAAACCACTTAAGTAAAAATCATCATATTGCTTTTAAAAATCATATCTTTGTATGTTTATTCAAATTATATAATCAAATCAATGTTTTAAAATACTTGAATTCATCATATTATTTTGTTTTTACTGTAAAATTTAGGTTAAAAACTCAGCTTATCATGATCAAGCTTAAAACAACTTTTAGGCTGTGATTCAAGTTTTAAACAAACTTGTTTTATTTAGAAATCCTAAGCTAAAATGTTTGGACGAAGTTTATTTGATTTTTTTCTTTCTTCACTTTGCTCTGAAAACCAAAAACAGGAAGAACAGGGTGTTTGAACTACACAGTACAACATCTATTTATACAGAATCAATAATTTAAAAATATACAACAAACACAAAGTCATTCATGAATCCATACACAGATTTAAAATTTAAAGTTGTATGTTTACTCACATATTACTTGTTTAAGACAGAAGCCTATAGGGTTTAACAGAGTGATATAACTCTTATATACACATACTTTTCCTTTCAAACAGGCAGGCAAATTGACTATCAATACCAACATTTTTAACAACAACTTGAAGTATCCATTCCAAACATCAAGCATAAAAACAGATTCAAATATACTTATGGTTTCAAAAGAAAAGTTACTCACAGGTGAAAACAAAGAAGTCTGGAAAAAAACAAAGTTGCTCACCTTGATGGGAAGAAAGAAGAACAGAGATCTAGAAATAATTTTCCTTTGCTCTGATTTGTTACATGGATTTGAAAAAAACTGATCTGTACTTGCTTATTCTATTAGCTCTTGAATATGATGCTTTGATTGCATGCCTTCAGATTTCCCAGATTACAGTTTTGGTCTGAAATAACATTACTTCAAGTTTGCTTTAGTTTGAGGAACGAACTAAAATGAGAGGAGAAGGCTGATATGAAGGAGATGTGTACAGGGTAATATTATTTTGTACAAGGTAATGTATTTTTCTTTTCTTTCTAGTATAAATATGTGTACTATAGGCAGTGATATTTTTCTTTGCTTTGGTTTTGCTGGGAGGCTGCATTAAATTGGCCATGTACAAATATATATTTTACTTCTTATCTCGGCTGTACAATATGATGATATTTGGTGGCTTCATTAATTCACATTGTACAATTGAATATCTTTGTTTTGTTTATATTATTTATAACTTTGTTTGTACAGAGATGTTTTCCTTTCTTACTTGAATGTATATGTTTAGTTATTGGTTATAGTTTTTAACTTATGTACAAATATATTTTATTTTGTTTCTTCCTTTTGTTTTATATTTTGAAATATGCATGAGTTCTATAATGTTAGATTTTAGTTAATACGTCTACTTATATTTTACATAATTTTATAACTATGTTACTTGACTTCATATTTTATAATTTATAATTTATCTTAATATATATTTATTTGAATTTGTCAAATTCATTTTCTAGCTTAAATATTTATTTCAAACTTTAATGCTAATTGTTTTAAATTTACATTTCGTATTTCAATTTCAAGAATCCAAAGTCAAACTCCAAAGTCGAATTCAAATTTTATTCCAAAATTTGTTCAAAATTTACATTAACTATAAAATTAAATTAAATTCAAAATTGGGGTCGTTACATTGAAGCTCCTTCCATTGCCAGTCCAAGCTTGCTCCCAAGTCCTTGAGTCGTTTCATCTCTATCTATGGTCGAATTTGTCTACTTGAGTCTGTTCTTAGACTTATGGAAAATTTGTCGATAACTGATACTATTGTGAATAGATCTAAAATCATCAGTTGATATAGTTTTGATTTGCTGAAAAGATTGCTTTTGTTATCACAAATTTAATTAATTAATTATTTAACTAAAACCAATTTGTGTTATAAAACTAGTTTCTTGTTTATTGGATCTGAGATTATGAGTTTATGTGATCAGATTTGTTGTAATAAAATTTGCTTTTATTATTACAATTTAATATTTTCAAAACTTTAAACCAACATCAAGATAAACTTTTAGTTGGGTTAATTTGTATTAAATTAATATATTCAAGTTCCTTTCTTAGTCAAATTTTTTTTTGAAAATCAAATCTTAATTTACTATATACTCATTTGTATATATGTATGCGTGTAATGTTTAGAATTAGTTGTGTCATTGGAGCAACATTAAATTATGACAATACTTATAATTTTTCATGTTGAATGTTTATTTTCAGCTCTGTGATTTTAAAGTTTGGATATTTTGTTGTGGTTAAACATGGAATTTTGTATGTTTGGAATCTATAATTAATTAGTGTTTACAAAAGGGAAAGTCTAAAACATTACTTTATCTTATTTCCTTTTGGGTTATGATTTGATTATATCTATATTTAATGTAAAATTTTGTTTCCATCTTCACTTTCAATATTCTCTTGTTTGAAATATCTAATTTTATTATATAGATTTATTCTCTCAATTTTACAAAGGTATACATATTAAATATATATATATAAGTGGAAACAAAACATCATATATATGTACATAAATGTCTAAACTATATACATATATATAGTACTACTAATATGTGCATACAAACCATATACATATATTGTAGTATATTCAAACAAATGTATATACTTCTGCATTTATATTCCTGATATACACTTGAATTTATTACATGTATATGCAAGCATAGTATATATGTGTAAATAATAGATATAAATCCTAATATTTATATGTGTATATATATAGTTATACACATGTTTTATATTATGTTATGTTATGTTGCTATATCGGTGAATGTATATATGATACATTCAAAGTTAAACGTTTAGTTGAATTAATTAATATGATTAATCAAAAAATATGAAATAAAGTTAAATAAAATATGATTATTTTTAAAATCAACCCATTTCACCCACTGCAAACCAGCCCAGTTCCTTCAATTACATATATCCAACTCTATAACCAATCTTATTTGTATAAAGGTGTTTATTTTCTATTATATACTTGTTACATTGTATTATATTAATTAAGTAATTAATTTAAGTATATTAAATGGAAAATCCTTAAATGATATGTTATGTGATAATAATTACAAGGACTTGTAATCATGAGAAAATTATCATAATATAAAATAACATATTGTTTTAAATATTTATGATCGAGATGTTTCAAAAAGGATAATGATGCATACATGTAGACCAGAATGCCAACGCTTTCCAAATATGGGCAATGTATTACTCATGGCTATTGAGAGCATAGAGGGTTTATGTACTTGTAATTATTAGATAACTATGGAATGACTCATCCAAGAGTTCCCTACTGTGTAACATCTCTTCGAAGTTAAAATAAAGTAAATATATTAAAATGGATTTTTGGAAATTAATTGGATACTTGAATTAGAAAATCATATAATTGAATATAAAAATTGGAATTGAGATTTATATCATGTTTAAATGTTGAATAAGTATTTTATATAGATAATAATGTTAAAAAGGTTATTATGAATATTTTATTGAATTTAATTCAATAGATTGAATTATTAGATTTGGTAATAAAATAAAAAATTTGAATTTGAATTGCCTTTAAAATGTTCGAAAGTTGTTTGAAAATTTATTTTGCCAAAAGGAACAATATTTGTGAATTTTTTGGAATTGTTTTGAGGAATAAAACAATTAATTTTAAAAAAATGTGTAAAACCTAAAAGTGTCATTTTGGTAAAGAAAAATCGCTTTAAAAATAAAATAAAATCTTAAGAAAATGTCTTGATTTGATTTTGGAATGGGTAAAATTGCTTTAGTTCATAATTTATAAGGGTATTGTTTTTAATTTAAAATTAAAATTTCCTTTTTATTCTATTGGACCAAAATCCATCAACCCATTTGCTCCTCATAACCAACCACATCGTTATCTAAACTCATGCCTACTTCAAAGCCCTATCCCCTCTCTTCTTAAATTGAAAATCGGCAATTAATAGAGAAAAAAAAAGTTAGATGGTGCCTCACGATGCCAAAAGAAGAGGAGCACAAGCTCTTGTGCTTGTGAAGTAGGCATAGTTGGCTGGCAGCATGACGAGAGTTGGTGGCACACTTTTGGTGGTTGCGGTTCGACGTCTGGTGGCATATAGTCGGGGTTATGTTCATGGCAAGTGACCCGCAAATATAAATGTGTGGAGTAGGAGTTGTGCATGGTAAAATCAGGTGATAGGAGCGCATACATCGGAGCTAAAGGGCAATTTTCCAGTGATGAGAGAGTAGAACTATCTTTGATTCCTATACTAGTGATTTCTATTCGCTGAGTGGTTGAATACATGCTTATGTTGGATTGAAAATTGATGAATGATGGTAGGAAATTATAACATCAATTTTCAGTGAGTATTACAGACCATTTTGATAATTATGACATGATATTTTGATTTTATGTGACTTGTTCTTGGTGAATGGCTATTATTGTGATTTTTATAATGGAATATTTATGGTATTAGATGTGATTTCAAAAGCTTTGCACTTGAATTGCTTCATAATATAATTATATGAAACTGAAACCACTTAAGAAAAAATCAAAATTTAATGTAGCTCTTGTATGCTTGGTATTGTGGCTATGAAACTTTGATCTTAAATTTTGAGTTGGACATGTGTGTCTCTGTATGTGTGTGTGCGTGTTTTTTGTGTGTGTGAGTATACCAACTTCATATTAAATTATTGAAATTTACAATGAATAAATCTCCTATTTTGATTTCAATTTGATTTATTTTGATTTATGCTGAATGATAATTGCTTGGTAGCCTAATATGCTTAAACTATTATCAGTAAATGTTTAATTTCATATATTGATAATTTTATAAAAATAAATGAAGTAGTTATGCTTTTGTACTCGTATATTTTAAATAACATCACCAAAGATTATCTTAAACCTTGACTATATATGTGATAACATTGACCATTAGCTTGTTCTTATGAATGATTGCCATCATCACTATTATTGAATGAATAGTGAGAAGTGATTGTATGAATGTTTGGTGGATTTTAGTGTTGAAGCTATGAATGTTGATATTCAAAATTCAAACTTGTTTTAAAAATGAATGAGTATTATTTCAAAAATGTTTCAAATAATGAGAAGAAGAAAGTTTCAGAATTTTTAAAAATTAAAGTTTGGTTTGAATTGAATTTAATAAGAGATTTTCAAATTGAAGCCTATATGAGAATGATTTTATAAATGAAGTTTTAATTCATTTTCATATGTTTTTATAAATAAGTTTTGATTCATTTATAAATATATATGTAAGTATGAAAGCTTTTTTATGAAAGGAATTTTATGGGATTAATTGAAATGTGATACTGAAATATTTACAAAGGTGAATAATTTGAATTATTTTGGTAAAAGGTGGATTTGATTTGAGTTTGAAAGTTACGAGAAAATAAATTTATATGTATTTTAAATTCAACGTTATATGACTTTTGTAATACAAAACGAGTGAATTCCTTTCTAATTACTTATGAAGGCTTAATTTCTTGTACTATGAAGAGTATGTGCTTATGGAATGTAAAAATAAGTGTATAACAATTTATTTATAATACCTGGTTATTTAAATGGTTGTGAACGTGGTTGCGGAAATAAATGCCAAGTATACTTGTTTTGTATGCTATAAATTCAAGTTGAATGAATACTAATTTGAAGTGAAAAATGCTTGGTTAATTAAATGGGTATAATAAGGTTCTGAAAAAAATACCAAGTATATACTTATTTTATGAATCATGAGTAAACTAAATGGATTGTGTTTTTATGAATATATTTGGATGATTAAAATTCTTGTTTGATTTTAATATAAGTGATTGAATATTAATGTTTCGCCCATGCTTTGCAATTATACTCATTAATATTTATATCTCATATGATTTTTTGCAATGAATGCATGAATTTTCGTGTTTATATTGCCCGATTATGATATATTATTATATGATGTGAACAAATGCACATACATGACATATTTTGATGAAAAATGGGATATAACGTCGTTTGGGAATACGGACATTACTAGAAGCCAAATGTTTTTTAAAAGTAATAAATTTAACATTTGACAAAATGGGCATAAGGTTATGACAACCAGGGCCGGTCCTAGAAGTTTTGGTGCCTAAAGCCATAAGTGAAAACAATACCTTATATAGAAACTAATGCTATTACCATTAATTCAATCATCGAGGAAAAAAAATTTATCCATAAGTTAGACCTACTCAACTGAAATAGAATGCAATTTTACATCACTACAAAAATCTCAGAAGCAGGTTATCAAGTGAAAATTATGGCCATTGAGCCATTTTGGTATCATAATTCACATCAACAAACATTCAAGTTTGCAGTTAAGTACTGACGTTGAAATGAATACTTTATAAATTAATGAATTAGTTTTAGTAAGTAGAAAATAATGTACAGTACAATTATAAATTAAAATTATTAAATTGAATTTGCTGCCTTAAATTGTAAATTTGTAGTGGTAGCTTCTAACCTTCAAGTTCAAGCTTCAAGCGAATCAAGCCTTAGTTCGTGAATCGAGATGGAAGAGCAGCGGTCGCGAATCGAGATAGAGAACGGAGTTGTGCCCTAGTTCGTGAATCGCAGATAGAGATGGAAGAGGAAATCACAAATCGAGATGGAGGAGCTGTGCGGCTGTGCCCTAGCTATGATTTCAATTTTTCTTTTTGTATGACTACGCGAAAATAATTTGGTGCCCCTGTAATTTTGATGCCCTAAGCGGTCGCTTCTCCCGCTTTGGGGAAGGACCGGGCCTGATGACAACTAGATGCTAGTATCCATCCTAGCAGACCGTTTCGAGGGTCGCAACCCAAATCATGGTAAAGTTGTGTACCTTCACTGTTTCCAAATGATCCGTTGAACAGACTTTGAAGAAACTGAAGATTTTCGGAGGCGTGGTGCAAACAAGGAGAAATAGTGCCATAAGATGGAGACTTGAAGTGGTATATAACACAGTTAAGATTTTTATGCCTTCAGATGTTAGCAAAGAAGGTGCACCAAAGGGTTCGTGTGAAGTGCACTCACAACTGATCGAGAGTATAAGGGTGAAAATGACCAAGGTTGTAACAACCCGCACCACCAGACTCACCGACCCAAAGCTTAGAATGACTTTCGAACTCGCGTCATTCTAAAAAGTATGGGCTGTCTGGTTATAAAACATTATAGGAAATGGTTACAAGGATTAAATCTATGGCAATCTATACTTGTAGTTATCACAGCGGAAGGCAATAGAATATAAATATAGAAAATAATCATCTCAGAAAATATTCCGGAAAACACAGTCCTAAAATATAAGTATTCGAAGATCCAGAGTTTCAAAATAATAGCATAAACCTGATAAGTACTAAAACAATATATAGGTACGTGGAGAATAAAGAAGAAGAATATGCAATGTCAATGCCAAGCTCGCTTCTCCACGTACTAGATCTGGGCTAATCACCGCTGCCCTATCCTCCTAGGAACCAAGGAACCTCCCGTTAGTGTCGGAGCATGCATCGCACCAGACATCCACCAACAACCTTGTGCATAAGTCGAGGAACCTCTTGTTACTGTCATCTGCTTAGCACACCCTCGTGATCGAACCACCTTATATATAATATCAAATTCGCTGAATAAATAGTGTCTAGGCCTAATTTCCCACATACACATCTACGTAATCCTTTAGTATCCAAAAGTCAAGAATTAGGGAACTAACTTCCCTTACTTATATAACACACACACACATATTAGACCTTGGCCATAGGTCGAGGTTCAAGCCGCGGCTGGAATACGATAATTGATCGACCGTCGGCTATTGTAGCGGTCGACCGGCTATAGTAAGCTTGTCGACCAATTGGATTTTTGATTTTGTTTCTTCGTTAATGTTAATCGTATTTTTAACAGTAAATCTTGTTTTGTTTAACAAGGATTATCCCTCAACTCCCAACCAAATTTCACATATTTGTTTAAATCTACAACTCTGCATATAATTTCAACAATTTTTGTGTATAACTTATAATTTCATTTACATGATTTCAATTAATCAAACTCAAAATCATATATGTATATTTACATCTCAAAATCAGTTCAAGGTGAAATCAACAAGGCATAAACATTAAATTTCATATTTAATTCAAGGTGAATAAATTAAGTGTATTCGTATTAAAATCAAGTTTAATATCCATTCCAATCATATCTCATTTTTTACTTCAGATCCAAATCAATTTCTTTGCTTTAATCAAAATTAAATCAAATAGAAGTTACATCCATACGATCTAGATTTTCATTCATATCTCAATATAATTCCAATTTACCAAATAACTAATTTTCAAATTAATTTTTTTTATCTCATATTTAAATCAAATAAATTTCCAAATCAAATAGATGTATAAATAAACCCAATTACTTGTAAATCAATATAATCTAATAATAAACCCACTTACCTCTTAAGAACTTTCTCCCTTTGATTTTTTGATCTCTCCTTTTAGTTTGATTTCGGTCTCCAATTTTGGTTGTCTACTCTTCTTCTTTGATTTGTTGATTTTCATCTTAATTTTTCTTTTATTTTGTATTTGGAGAAACATACTAACTTGAAGAGAAGCTGAGTTTCGGCTATCGTATAGGATTATATGGTAAAGAACGAAGGAAAACCTCCGTATTTATAAATGCAGGAACGAATTCTAGCCGTTATATTTAATTTAATAAAATCCAAGCCGTTCGTCCTAGGCTAACCCTAGTCGATTGACGCCCACCAACCAACTGATTGATGCAGGGCGGTCAACTGCCAGGAGTCAATCAGTCCCAATTCAGCCTCGACTGGTTAATTTCACTTAAATTAACATTAACTTTCCTTTTTATATTCTAATTATTTTTGATTTCAAATCTTTTAACTTTAATAAAAAAATTGTATGAACTCCGATTACAAAACTTTATGTATGAAAATTGTTCAGAAAATCACCACGAACTCAACGATGTAATTTTCATAGTTAAAATTATGACGTTTGTTTAAATTCCACATTTATCCTTATTATTTATAATTAATTTTCTTAAATAAATTTTTGGTTAATATTTCTGGTGTTACATTCACCCCCCTAAAAGGATTTTGTCCCCAAAATCTCCAAGGATAGAAAAATGCAACTCGTATATGCAAAAATCAATATCTACAACCATTTACTCAACCATCAATTACTGGAAACCATTATCCTTAGTTTAAATTTCTAATGCAATATGTATATATAGGCATGGAATGCATATGAACCTATAACTAATGCAAAACTTAGGTGGCCTCTTGTCTAGTAGACCTCCTCAAAAGCAAGTGCTTTTGTCATATATCCAAATGTATGCAACATCCTATGTAAATAGACTAGCTATTCTATATATATGTGCAACCATTTAATCCATATGCTACAACCATATGCATATAACTCGATAATGTAATGACCTGCCTTTTTGGACGGTTTAAATTAACAATAAACCACACATGTCAACTCAAACCATTCAAAAGGGAGGATTGTAAATGTGGTAAATAAGAGAAAAGAAGAAAAAACAAAACACAGAATCTCACAGCAGAATGACAAAATATAATAATCAAATAAACAATTCATGAAGCTGTTTTACAAATAACATTTTATTACACTTTTATAATACAAATCAGAGTTATACATAAAACAGGAATAAATAAATAATGCAGTGGAACAATATGATGCAGTGGAATAAATATAATAAATAGTAATAATATACTAAATCTTCGTCTTCATCCTCAAGAAAGATAGTCTTCAATGTGCTGAAATACTCAGGCTGACCCGAGCATAATGAAAAGACAAAACACTTGAGTCAGAACTAAAAGATCTTATGTAAGGTAAATCAAAATAAAATAAATATGAGTGTGACGGCTTCAGAGATGTTTACGGGGTTTTACATCTCCTATCCAGTGTCTAACGTGCATGCAATAACTTAAGAGGTGTTCGGGATTCCATCTCCTAAGGATCCGTTAAACAATCTACCTATATAATACAATACGCTATTATAATATGTCTACAGTAAAGTAAAGTATTAAAATAGCGTTAAGGCGTTACCCATATCCCCCTTAACACATTTCTATAAATGTCGTAGTCTATACAGTACTATAATTCCTCCATAAACTGGAGGGCTATCAGTGGGCACTCCATAGTGTACGACACAAACCAAACTCGTAGTGGGCTCGATAAGGCATATGACAAGGCACACGAGGCAATGCCCAGGGTAGGATACTACCGTTTTGCAGAACCGAACTGGTGGTAACGCATAGCAGCTACGACCGCCCACCTAGGAACACATTCCCATAATCAAATCGAAGGTGGCTACCAAATCAATCATAAAGTAACAGATATGGTATTGAAGAAGCATGTCCGATCGGAGGAGCGACCTCACTTGGCCCAGGTATAGCTCATGTTTTAGTCATATCAAGCTGACCCGAGGGGGTCAGGGATGCCTTCATACCTCATATAGTAGCATTCGCCAAACCATCCTACTTTATTCTGGGTTCTCCACCGCGTGCACAGTTGTTAAAGTGGTTTTCTATACTGACAAAGCGTATGACAATATCTGATCCCGGTCTCTTTAACAACCAAACGATTATTTCACACCAGTTGGTTCTTTTACATTTCTAAAACTGATTGATATCAAAATATCATATTCACTTCAAAATCATATCACTTTCGAAATCATATTCACTTTCGAAATCATTATTCACTTTAAATCATAACCACAAAATAGGTTAAACCATCATATCAAGATATACGTATTTAAATCAATTAAATCTAAATCATAACAGATCCAACTTTAAACAGTTTGAATATTGAAGGTAGTTTATATATTAGAATAGTTAGACATTAAAAAATAGTATAGATATTAAAATATATATATTAAAAGTTGTTTATAAATTTAAAATAATATATATTAAAATAGTTTATATTTTAAAAATAGGTTATAGATTAAAATAGTTTATATGTTAGAAATAGTTTATATATTAAAATAGGTTATATATTAAAAATAGTTAATGTATTAAAAATTATTAATATATTAAAATGGTTTATATGAGAAAATTATTTTATATGTTAAAAGAGTTTGTATATTAGCAGAGTTTATATCGACAAAAGTTTCAAACTAGAATTGTTTCTTCCAATTTCACAAATCAATTCAAATCAACTTTAGTTCCAAAAATTCAATTGAAATCAATTCTAGTTCAACGATTTCAATTCAAAAGGCTAAAGGTTTCAATTCAAATTCTCATTAAAAACCATTTCAATTTTATATCGATTTCGAATCCATGTTTGAACTATAAATTTAAACCACTTCAAATTCAATAGGTTTCAAAGTTTGAATACTCAAACATTTACAATAACTCAATTTTGATAAATTTTATTTATACGTCAAAATTCAACTTTAAGATTCCAATTTAAATTCTTTAAACAATGTATTTAAACCAATTTCAGTTTCAACATTTTAAAGCTTGGATTTGAAAATAATTCAGTTCATATAAATTAAATTTTATTTCATAATATCATTTAACTGGATTCAAAAATCAAGGATTTTAAAATCATTTAATCTAACCAATCCGGTGTCCGTATATAATTTTCTACCCTATGGTCAAGTGATACGGATATATATCATTTCAACCCAAAATAATTTAAATTTCCAGATATATATATCATTTCAACCCGTATCCCGAATCACAATTTGTAAATCCATAAAATCGTTCGGGTTTATCATTTGAACCAATAATGATTTTTCCCTAATCTATAAGATCGTTCGGGTATGTATAATTTTGACCCATAGTGATTTCCTAACGATAACTCAGGGAACTTGCAGTGTGATACAACATATAAAATAAACATAACATCAAATCATCCAGAATGTCAACAATTAAGCATCCATCACAAGCATCATTCAAATCAACCAATAAATCACAACAATTAAATGTTATCATTATCAGTATTTAACTAACAAATCAATTCCAATATTAATTCAAATTGCAATTAAATTCAATATAAATTCAAATTAAGTTTGAATGACAATTTAAAGTGCCAAACAGCAATCAATCAATTTCTAATCATATCATAAATTTAATTTAACTAACATAAGATAGTTTAGTATTTGTGAGTGGGTTAAATCACTCACCTTTGATTTATCATCGATTAAAAATCCAATTAAGGCATAAAAATTGATAGTCTTAGAATGCAGCCAAACTAGTTTCATAATGTCCGGAATTCCAATACGAACGCAATGGAAAAAACCGCGTTCAAAACCGAGTTCGTATGTAAAAGTTATATAGATTAGAACAATGAAATTTGAATTTAAATAAAGGAAATAAACGAAGGGCAAATTGGTAATTATATTACCTTCCCCAAACATCATCACGCGCTCAAACCCTAGTATCAACCTACAGCCGGCACGAACCCATGCTGCCACATGTGCCATCAGCCATCACTGCTACGATCAGAGACTGCCGCTGCAACCCCCTCCTCCTACCGCCCTCTCCCTGAAGTCGCGGCCCACCTCCAGCAACGAAAACAGCAGCGGCTGCCAATACAAAGATCGCCAATTTTGGCGATCTCAATGACTATTTCGACGAACTAACCATATGGATATGCTCGCCTCATCCTCCTCTACGCGCCAACAGCCTCCGATCGTCCTATAGTCGAAGATCTGCCGTCTAATTGAAACCCTAGCAACGGACGACCGAGGATAAATCGTCGATTCTGGCCAAACCAAGAATCAATTGCAAAAATGAATTGCAGATCTAAGTTACGCTCGTCGAGAGCTTCGAAATAGTATATAATATGACATAGTTTGGAGAGTTTGAAATTTTTGAAATCAGTAGATTGGAATTTTAAGGTTTGATTGATTGCCATTGGGAAGGAAGATGGAGCAGATGAGAAGTACGTATAGAAATGGGAAATAGAGGCTGCCAGGGTTAGAAAAATCTATTTATATATACAGAGATAGATAAGAATGGTTGGATAGATCGATTTAGATCGAAACGATTACGCGAACCCGAAAAGCCTATTTCTTCCCCGAAACGAAAGTAAGTCATCCAATATATCGAAATATATGTTTTCAATATTTTTAAACTCAATGGAACTAGTTTCAAATCCAAATTCTATTGTATACAGAAGTTAGCTTTTAAAATCTGATTATTTTAATTGAATTCATTAAATTGATTTCTACACGTTTTGAGCCCGCACGATCAAACGACAAGTCTGATCGCTACGAAACTTGAAATCCTACAATAATTCACTGTTACAGATCCGATGAAACTAGTTTTGTTGAAATCTGAGACAATGGCCAAAATAGCTATTTTCACGTTAATTAAATAAATAATTATTAAATTCAATCATTTTCGATTACACGAAAATTAATAATCCTTACAATATGGCTTCCATGTTAAATCCAATATTTAAATATTACATAAATTTTAACGTTAAATTACAATAGGAATAAAACCTATTTTACTATAATTTAAATTTTAAATAAATTCTTTTATTTTGATTTTACTCTTTTTATTTAATCAACTATTATCTTACGAATATAATTAACATTAGTTTACATTTGATTACGTTCATAATTTACAATTACATTTTTTACCACATTAGCTATAATATTTTTATTTCATTAATTCCATTAATTACCAATTTAATTCCTTATTTACAATTACAACCAAATTAACTTTACAACTAATTCAATTGATTGAAATTACATTAAAATAATTGTCAAAAATATTCAAAAAACATTATTAAATCATATTCTAATTATTTTTCTAATAAATAAATCATAAATTTTAATTTCTCACAATGTTAAATTTCAAAATCTTATTTAATTTATATTTTTAATTATCAGAAAAATACGGGTCGTTACACTCTCCCCCACTCAAAACTTTTCGTCCTCGAAAAGGAACAAGAAAGAATTAAGAAATTAATATATAATTTATTCAAATTATGGATTTATAAACAATTAATTTACATAATTTAGTTTCAAAAGAATCTGAAAGTAACTCAACTTTCACAAAATTTTCTAAGTCTTAAATTCACAAAAAATTTCAGTAGAGTCTCCTTTGTACGGATAGGTCCGCAAAAATAATAATATTAATAATTTCAATGTATATATCATATTTCAATATTAAACACCCCAAACCATGGGAAAACAATAAAATATCGCTATAAAACTGAAATCCGAAAACGTACCTATTTGTCGAGAAAACAAACTTTATTTATGAAACCAAAAGCAGTAGCTATTGCTTCCCTAAACCTGTATTTCACTTATATAATCCAAAATAGTGAGAATTGTGTACAAGAGAAATATTTAGTTGTTTCAATTAGTAACAAAAGCAAATCAACACAAAACATATGCAAACAAAACAGCACGACCATCATATGCAACAAACGAATCCATCATACATCCATAGCAACCAAAACTAATGGTTTGTTCAGGTTTAGAAACTTTTCATTGTACAAAGGAAATAAATAAACTATCAAGTGTACCCTATACTCAATAGCCTTAGATAAAAACTTAATAGATTATTTATACATCCTTAACCAATTTATAGTATCCTTTCCCAAACTTGCCATAAGCCAAACAATACAAAATTTAAATATTATTTAAGTTTATTCGATTGGTTTCTTTTTCATCATTTACTTTTCATTTATTTTCATTCATACATACAATGATCATTTTCCTTTAATTTGCATTTATTTACTTACATATGTTAATTTCCATTCAATTATTTAGACCATCAATAAATCAATTCTTAAAATATTATATAAGTTTCTTGCAGTTTAATTCACATTTATTATTTACTTATATAACTTGATTTCCATTTAATATTAATATTCATTGGTGAAATAAATTCATACTTAAGTTTTTCTACCTTTCAATTCATATTCATTTTCACCATAGTATTTCCTTTTATATTAAATCTATTTATGAATCATTTTAACAATTTCTTAGGTTTATAATCATCTATTTAAATAGTATTCACATTTATCTATTCAATTTAATTTTAAAGAATTTCAAAACATTAACTCATGTTTATAACATTTCCTGTACATCTTAATTTTTCATTTATAAACATTTGTTCATTTTGAAGCATTTTGTTATTAAGATTTTGCTTGTATAAGATTAGATTACATATCCATATTAACATTTCAACTTTTAAACATTTCTGGTAAGTTATATATATATTAGAATTTAATTAAGTGTTATGCAAATTATCTTATTCAGTTTAATTAAAAAATGCTCAATAGTTTACATCTTCTAAATTTTCATTATCTTTTACTATTAAAATTTCACTTTATTTCTAAACTAAAAATCATTAATTTAACATGAACTTAAGAACTAAATTACCAGGTTCATTTCGAATCATTTTGGAATAATATATTCATACCTTTTATATATATCAAATCATACTTAAGAAATTTTAAACCAAAATCTGTTTATCAAACCAAATACGTAGCAAAGCTACTAAGTGGCCACCCCCACTTTGAGACTCGAAAATGAATGTCGATGATGCGGTCGTCATCACCAAAATTATTTTCCAGCGACAGGAAAGGGGAGTACATAACTTATTTCCTTTTAAAATTCCTTTTAAAACATTTCTTTTAAATCACATTGGAAATATTTATATTCGAAAATACTTCCAAATAATACTAATATTATATTACAAAATCTTTGAAAACCAATTTCAAAACCCTGAAACTTAAGTTCTCAAATTTCCAATTCATATTTACTTTATTTTGTAAGTCATAATTTTTTGCAACCAATATTTATAAAATTCACTTCCTAACAAACAACATATCACATACAACTACATCCATTTATAAAATTATTCTTTTATATACAAAATATAATACTAGATAAAATTATTTCATTTACCTATATTTCGAAAACAATATTGTGTCTGTTTGCCCTATTAAGTGTTTAGAAATCTCTATTGATGCCATAGCATCCTACGTACCGACCAGAATTTATAAATACTAAACAGAACAAATTAACACAATATAAAAACATTTTTATAACACTAACAAATACGCTCTCTCATATACACTCAAATAAACTCATTCTAGGGTATTAATAACCCTATCTCTAATGAGTTAAACCCCACAAAGCTAAGGTTATTGCTAAACCAAAGCTCTGATACCAAATGTAATGACCCACCTTTTTGGACAGTTCAAATTGATAGTAAACCGCACATGTCAACTCAAACCATTCAAAAGGAAGGATTGTAAATGGGGTAAATAAGAAAATAAGAGAAAAGAAGGAAAAACAAAACACAATCTCACAATGAAATGACAAAATATAATAATCAAACAGTTCATGAAGTTGTTTTACAAATAACATTTTATTACACTTTTACAATATAAATCAGAGTTATACATACAGCAGGAATAAATAAATAATGCAACGAAACAACATGATGCAGTGGAATAAATATAATAAATAGTAATAATATACTAAATCATCGTTTTCGTCCTCCAGAAAGATAGTCTTCAATGTGCTAAAATACTCAGGCTGACCCAAGCGTAATGAAAAGACAAAACACTCGAGTCAGAACTAAAAGATCTTATGTAAGTTAAATCAAAATAAAATAAATATGAGTGTGATGGCTTTAAAGATGTTTATGGGGTTTTACATCTCCTATCCAGTGTCTAACGTGCATGCAATAACTTAAGAGGTGTTCGGGATTCCATCTCCTAAGGATCCGTTAAACAATCTACATATATAATACAATACGCTATTATAATATGTCTACAGTAAAGTAAAGTATTAAAATAGCGTTAAGGCGTTACCCATATCCCCCTTAACACATTTTTATAAATGTCGTAGTCTATATAGTACTGTAATTCCTCCGTAAACTAGAGGGCTATCAGTGGGCACTCCATAGTGTATGACACAAACCAAACTTGTAGTAGGCTCGAAAAGGCATATGACAAGGCACACGAGGCAATACCCAGGGTAGGATACTACCGTTTTGTAGAACCGGGTTGGTGGTAACGCATAGCAGCTACTACCGCCCACCTTGGAACACATTCCCATAATCAAATCGAAGGTGGCCACCAAATCAATCACAAAGTAACAGATATGGTATTGAAGAAGCATGTCCGATCGGAGGAGCGACCTCACTTGGCCCAGGTATAGCTCATGTTTTAGTCATATCAATCTGACCCGAGGGGTCAGGGCTGCCTTCATACCTCATATAGTAGCGTTCGCCAAACCATCCTACTTTGTTCTGGGTTCTCCACCACATGCACAGTTGTTAAAGTGGTTTTCTGTACTGGCAAAGAGTATGACAATATCTGATCCCGGTCTCTTTAACAACCAAACGCTTATTTCACACCAATTGTTTCTTTTACATTTCTAAAACTGATTCATAATTGATATCAAAATATCATATTCACTTTCGAAATCATATTTCACTTTCGAAATCATTATTCACTTTAAATCATAACCACAAAATAGGTTAAACCATCATATCAAGTTATATGTATTTAAATCAATTAAATCTAAATCATAACAGATCCAACTTTAAACAGTTTGAATATTGAAGGTAGTTTATATATTAGAATAGTTAGACATTAAAAAATAGTATAGATATTAAAATATATATATTAAAAGTTGTTTATAAATTTAAAATAATATATATTAAAATAGTTTATATTTTAAAAATAGGTTATAGATTAAAATAGTTTATATGCTAAAAATATTTTATATATTAAAATAGGTTGTATATTAGAAATAGTTTATATATATTAAAATAGGTTGTATATTAAAAATAGTTAATGCATTAAAAATTATTAATATATTAAAATTGTTTATATGAGAAAAATAGTTTATACGTTAAAAGAGTTTGTATATCAAAAGAGTTTATATTGAAAATAGTTTCAAATTAGATATGTGTCTTCCAATTTCACAAATCAATTCAAGTCAACTTTAGATCCAAAAACTCAATTTAAATCAATTCCAATTCAACAATTTCAATTCAAAAGGCTAAAGGTTTCAGTTCAAATTCTCATTAAAAACCATTTCAATTTTATATCGATTTCAAATCCATGTTTGAACTACAAATTTAAACCACTTCACATTAGGTTTCAAAGTTTAAATATTCAAACATTTACAATAACTCAATTTTGATAAATTTCATTTATATTTCAAAATTCAACTTTAAGATTCCAATTTAAATTCTTTAAACAATTCATTTAAACCAATTTCAGTTTCAACATTTTAAAGCTTGGATTTGAAAACAAATCAGTTCACATAAATCAAATTTTATTTCATAATATCATTTAACTGGATTCAAAAATCAAGGATTTTAAAATCATTTAATCTAACCAATCCGGTGTCCGTATATAATTTTCTACCCTATGGTTAAGTGATATGGATATATATCATTTCAACCCACAATAATTTAAATTTCCGGATATATATCATTTCAACCCATATCCCGAATCACAATTTGCAAATCCATAAAATCGCTCGGGTTTATCATTTGAACCCATAACAATTTTTTCCTTATCTATAAGATCGTTCGGGTATGTATAATTTTGACCCATAGTGATTTCCTAATGATAACTCAGGGAACTTGTAGTGTGATACAACATATAAAATAAACATAACATCAAATCATCAAGAATGTCAACAATTAAGCATCCATCACAAGCATCATTCAAATCAACCAATAAATCACAACAATTAACTGTTATCATTATCAGGTATTTAACTAACAAATCAATTCCAATATTAATTCAAATGGCAATTGAATTCAATATAAATTCAAATTAAATTTGAATGACAATTTAAAGTGCTAAACAACAATCAATCAATTTCTAATCACATCATAAATTAAATTTAACTACCATAAAATAGTTTATTATTTTGTGAGTGGATTAAATCACTCACCTTTGATTTATCGTCGATTAAAAATCCAATTAAGGCCCAAAAATTGAACAGCCTTAGAATCCAGCCAAACCAGTTTCATAATGTACGGAATTCCAATACGATCACAATGGAGAAAACTGCATCCAAAACCGAGTTCGTATGTAAAAATTATGTAGATTAGAACAATGAAATTTGAATTTAAATAAAAGAAATAAACGAAGGGCAAATTGGGAATTATATTACCTTCCCCAAACATCATCACGCGCTCGAACCCTAGTATCAACCTACAACCACGACAAACCCATGTTGCCGCATGCACCATCGGCCATCGTTGCTCCGATCAGAGAATGCCGCTGCAACCCCCTCCTCCTTCTGCCCTCTCCCTGAAGACGCAGCCCACCTCCGGCCACAAAAACAACCACGGACTCCAACACAAAGATCGCCAATTCTGGCGATCTCGATGACTATTTCGACGAACTAACCATAAGGATCTGCTCACCTCATCCTCCTCTACACGCCAGCAACCTCCGATCGTCCTATAGTCGAAGATTCGCCGTCTAATTGAAACTCGAGCAACGGACGACCGATGTAACACCCCGCATTTTTATATAATTAAATAATCAAATAACGATGAATAGTGAAAATAAACATTTTTGTAATTGTCCGAATATGGCCTCGAAACTTATACCATTGCATCCGTGGCGATTTTATAATCATTTTCCATGTATAACTTGTCAAAATCCAAGTTAATACGAAGAAATTACGAAAGAAACAAAAATCAAGAAAAAATAAATAAATAAAGCATAGGTCGACCCACAAGCCACAAGGGTCGATCCTTAATACATACAGGTCGACCTGCGTGTCTCCCTGGACGTGAATTCATCCAGGGACATGCCATAATGTATTATTTTGATTTTTGTGTGATCGGAGCCATACGTTCACATATCTGATGGCTCCAAACGACCCGGTGACGTGGTGACTCCAGATTTAATCCAAAAATCCAATGGTCTAAGATCCCCAAACTCCACTATAAATAGAACCCTAGGCCTAGCTATTTTCTCACAGTCAGATTTTCTCCCAATGGGTTCATTGCCTGAGGCTGAACCCTAAATAGAAAATATTTCTTTGGGTTCATTGCCTGAGATTGGACCCTAAAAAAGAAAATATTTCTAGAGAGAAGATCTTCTCAATAAAAATATTAGACACCTTAGAAGGGGATCCAAGAAAACCATGGAGCCAAGCTAAGCACAAGCAAAGCTAAGGACGACAGGTGAGTGGATTTCAATTATATATCTTTTACGTTTATGATATATCATCGTTAGATTCCCTTTTTATATTTTAATTCAGCATTTATTTCAGTAATTAGTTATGTTGAAAACTAAATTGTATAAGAAAGCTTATATTTAATTATTATTTGTATGGAAAAGGAAGATATTAATCCAATTAAATATGAATAATATTAGGCTTGACAGTTAGAGAAAGGCGTAAGCCCAAAAGTAAGAAATATGCAGTTATTTACATCTATTTTAAAGTTGAAATTTAGCCTATAAATGTTAGCTTCTTTCCTTTTTACGCGAATAAATTAGTTAAAGAGAAGAATTCGCAAATAAGGACTAAAATAGAAAAACATTAGATTCACAGAAATTAGATGTAAAATAAGAAAAACTGAAATAAAAGGAGAAAAATAGAAATTTACAGTAAATTATGCTAAAAGGGGAAAAATAAATAAAAAGGGGAAAATTTAATAACTTGATTGGGAAGTTAGTGATAGATTAGTTGGTTGGTTTAGAAAAGAGAATATATTTCCGTAGTTTAATATTTAAAAGATAACTAAACGTAATTGCAAGAGTAAAAGAAAGAAAAAGGGAATTAGTATAAAATAGAGAAACTACTGTATTTTGCACTATCCAAAAAAGTAAGAAATAATAAAAGAAATATCTTGCAGTTACAGACTATTTTTTATAGTATTATTTAGTATTAAAATATGAAAATGGATTTTTAGCATAGTTTCTGTAACCAACCAAAGAGAATAGAACCACTTCCTAGAATAAAAGAAGTTAAAATGAAGAGTTATAAGAATTAAAAAAGAAATCAAGTTAATTATTAGACAAGACTATAAGCAATTAACATAAATGCACCTAGATATGCATTTGCTATGCAGATAGTAGAATAAGAGCATAGTAGTTATTATGATAAGTAAATTTGTGACAGTCGGACGTAGTCCCAAGCCAAGATTGTTATATAATATAAGAGAATTAAAGAGAATGCAATATCATAATAAAAGAAGACAGACTAGAATAGAAAAGAGACGCTTGTAATTATATTTATAATATATGGATTATAAAAGAGAATAAAAGTGACAATTGCAAGTAAAATTGTAACATAGGTTATAATTAAGCAGAAAGAACAGAAAAAACTTATTTTAAGACTTAGATTAAGTTAATAAGCAAATAGAGCAGAAATAACAGAAGAGGCTTATTTTAAAACTTACACTAAGTTAATAAGCAAACATAGAAACAAGGCTCATACCAACAGCATTCCCTTTCAGTCAGGAACTGATGGTCTCACAATAGTTAGGTGAGGTTGGGACAAGCTTATGCTAATTAGGGTAAATAAGTAGCCAACAGAATAAGAAAAGTAAACTAAACGCAAAATAAAAGATTAGACTTAGGGTCTAATAAAATAGTAAAATGCATTTGGTGCAGCCCAAAGGATGAAGAGCCTAATGAAGCAGTTCATCATAGATTCCAGCATAGAAGAAGCACGTCTAACTTAGTTATTTTGGGCTAGAAGTAAGTACGAGACTTCAACGGGACGTGAGGGTACTCTAGGATGGCCCTCTGGGGTAGGCATAGCGAAGCAGTCCCCCGGAGGCAGGTCTGTAGGTGTTCCATCAAGAGAGTATGCCTTGACTGCTTTTGCATGGCAGGACCATTGTAGGCAGTCAAAAGGGGTTGATGTTTGGAATAGGATATTCGTATGACATCGTACTTGACTTACGAGTAGGTTTTAGTGGGCAGGACCCAAAAGGGTTGTCGCATGCGGATATCGGGCCAACATCAAACCAAGAAGCGAGTTCGGGAAAGACTAGAGTTAAACCAAAAGGCCAATGATTCTTTCACTATCGAGACATTGGATGAGGGGCGCAGCCAATTGGATATTTAGATTGTTTGTAGTAGGGCACAGCCACTTAGCTCTTTAGAGGTCTTTCGATTAGTTTAGGTGTGACGGCCCACCCCGAGACCCACATTAATAAAGAGTATTACTGGATAATACTGTCTGCTAATGCAAAGAATAGGGCTGGATAGGAGCGACCATCTATAGCATTGTCTTAAATATCTATTGAATATGTCAACAAATGCCATTTTTTTCTATCTCAAGTGGATCGACATATCCTATAAATACTTAATATAAAGCCATAGGTGGCTATAGGATCTACCAGAACAAAATACAACAACTCGAATGCAAAACACATCATAGAACAGTAGATCATCACATATATATACACATATACAGATACATCACAGAGTATACAAAATGATACATGTCAAGTGGTTTAGCAACCACAATATACAAGCGAGTCAAAAGAATATACATATCAGAGTAGTAACCAAAAAGGACTACACAAAAAGCTATAACAAAAAGAGCTAGTAGAATAGTCCATGCGGAAGCAGAATACAAATGTATCTAACCTGAAACACCTCGGTCTGACCCGAGTATAAAATACATGGGTCAGTCTAGCTAAATAAATCAGTTTACAAGGATAAGCGATAATATGAGCATAAGGATAATGTGATAATATTCCCGAATGGGAAGGGTCAATTAAAGTGTATGATTATATAAAGTGATAATATGGTATCACTACACAAACGTATAATCTCAAAGGAGATAAAATAACCCATAAAGCGCTAAAAGTAGCGAGCCTCATATCATCGGCATTCATAAAACATCAAATATGGTTTAGGGGAAAACCTAAACCCGCCATCTGGGCAAACCCAAAACATGCATAAAGAGATCCCATCTCAAACACGCCATAAGGCAAATATATCTCCAAAGAGGATAATAAAATCTCAAGTAAACGCCAAAAGGCAAATATCATATAACACCGGTGTAGGCAATTCAAATCTCTAAAATAGAACTTTCAAGAGTTCAAATTCCCGAAAGGTAATCGCCACAAATATATATCGAATGGTTCAAAGGACCAATTCCGAAAAAGGGCGGTACTAGGGAAATCACAAACATCAATGAAATCATCTCAAAGATATAGCACGTGCTTATGGCCGAAGCTCGCCAAGTACTGCTCTCTCAAAATAAGGCGCCACGTCTCTTAGACAAATGTCCCGAAGGGAAAATAAATACGTCTCTTAGACAAACATCCCGAAGGACAACATCTCGAAGGACAAATACGTCGCAATGACAAACGTCTCTTAGACAAACATCCCGAAGGACAACATCCCGAAGGACAAATACGTCGCAATGACAAACGTCTCTTAGACAAACATCCCGAAGGACAAATGACCTGAAGGTCCGAAGGACAAATGACCTGAAGGTCCGAAGGACAAATGACCTGAAGGTCCAGTACTGGCAAATACGTCTCTTAGACAAATGTGTCACAAACTCTCGGATAGAAACCCGAACAGTGTTAACGTGTGTCCCATACCACACGTTCGCACTAAACGGTTTACTAACCACGAGTAAAATTCACACTCAAAGCGGTAAAAAGTTTACCTCGTCTCATCGGTAAACTCGACTCGAAGGTCAAAACGATCAAACGGACAAGTTGGGAATTAACCGATAAGATAAACGCACGTGTCCTATACCACATGTTTTACCAAACCGTTTATTTCTCCTTCTCATTCGCTCGAAATGTGCAAAAATGTGTAATTTATATATAAAATAATTTACTTTGGAAAACAAGCTTTGAAAACCAATTCTTGAAATCAATTTGAAAACCCTATTTGAAAATCTCCCTTATTATAGAGAATAAATAGATTTTACACTTGAAAATACTTTAGAATATTATATAATAATTATTTTGAAATGGACATAAATTTTAAAAATTATTTCAAAATCGTTTGGAAAAATCCGTGCTCGAAATCAAAGAAATTACTCAAAACCATCATTCACATTCAATTCAAATTCCATTCAAATTTGAATTTCAAATTCATCAAAACTAGGCTAGCCTATTGATAGGCATCATAGCCCTCAAAACAATTCAGTAGTATCACAAAAACATGAAGTAAAAGTCAAAAGTCGGACAGAAAAAGAACATAAAAATGCATAAACAAAATAATACTCAGGTCTGAAATCTTCTCTGGGTTCAATTTTCGGACATGAAACAGGTGGCCAAACGACCTTTGATTGAACTAAAAATAAGTGTTTGCAAAGTAGAAAACTTCGGCTTTCAAAAAAAAAGGATAGATGAATTCCGACTGGAAATGAAAAAGTTACGCTGTCTCAAACATGGACTCAGGCCATGTTTGCAACAGTTCAAAAACAATATGCTCAGGCCTGAAAACCATCTTGGGTCCAAATTACAAGCCTGAAACAGAGGACCAAACGACCTCTTATAGAGCTGAAAATTCGTAGGTATGTAGTTTAACACTCATACTTAAAACTGGAAAAATAATCACATAATTTGGATAAGGAATGATAAAGTTATGATGTCTCAAAGTTGAACCCATGCAGTGTTTTCACTGTAAAAATCTGGGCAAAAACATGCTCCGAATCAAAGTTCGGCAACATATTTAGATAAGCTACATGGGTCTAAATAATCTGAAATTCTGTATGCATAAATTTTAACACTCATACTTTAAACTGAAAAAATAATCATATAATTTGGACAAGTAATGAGAAAGTTATCATGTCTCAAAGTTGAACCCAGGCAGTGTTTTCACTGTAAAAATCTGGGCAAAAACATCCTCCAAATCAAAGTTCGGCAACGTATTTCGATAAGCTACGTGCGTCGAAATAAGCTGAAATTCTGTAGGCATAAATTTTAACACTCATACTTTAAACTGGAAAAGGAATCACATAATTTGGACAAGTATTGAGAAAGTTATGATGTCTCAAAGTTGAACTCAGGCAGTGTTTTCACTGTAAAAATCTGGGCAAAAACATGCTCCGAATCAAAGTTCGGCAACATATTTCGATAAGCTACATGGATCGAAATAACCTAAGATTCGGTATGCATAATCTATAGAACATGGTTTATATACCAGAGAAAATCCGGCAGCTTTGGTTACCGGAATAGGGAGATACAATCAACCAAAAATGCTACTCAGAGCAGTTTTTCACAGAAATTCAAAACAACACAAACTGGTTACAGTAAACGAAATTTTTGCACTATAGCTTGCGATTTTTGCTTTGCTTAAGCTATATTTTGTGAGATCAATACTCACCTTGCAATGAAGATCCGAAAAACCGGATTTCAGTTGAAAGATGGAAGCTTAGGGCTAGATTTGGCTTCAACAACTTGTAGAAACTCAATGCACAGACATGCAAAAGAAAGGAAACATTTTATAGACAAATCCAAACTCAAAATCGAAATTTGATGAAATATTGTAGTTTTGGAATGGATTACCTGATGAAAATCTCTTTAATTTGAGTAAAACAACAATTTAATTGAAGAGAAAATGAGGTTGGAGCTTTAGATTTGAAAATAGGGTGAGCTTCTTTCTTTTCTTTCTGGTTGTTTACTGTAAATGAAAGTAGTGAACGTACATGAGAAGAGAGGAAGCTTTTCTCACTTTCAAGTTATGTTAATTAATGGGCTTTGGACCCAAACTAAAGAAATTTGCCTAAGTAAATTCATTGTTTACCACTAAAACACAAATGTACATATGTAATTAAATCATAACAATGTGTTTTAACAAAATTCCTTCATACAACAATTATACAAAGACTTTTCTATGTTAAGTAAAATATTTCACACTTAATAATAAGATAATTTTAGTTATAAAAATATTTTTATTATTAAAAACACTATTTTTAAATAAATAACCAATTTACTCTAATATTTACATAAATCGTCATTTTTAACTTCAAAAATAACACAAAAATAATTTTCTTGTGTAATAAAATATAACAAACCATTTTTCATCAATTTTATGACCAAAACTTATTTTTAAACCAAATTTCACCTTATTATTTAAAATAAACACATTTTAAAAATCAAATACTTCCTTTAAAAATTATTAAAAGAAGCATTTGGCAATAATTACAAGAATTATTGCATTTTCACTACATAAAATCATATTTCAATCATATTTTTCACAAACAATCAAGTTAAAGTTTTTAAAACTTCATTTTCACATTTTATTTCCAAAATCCATTATCTATTTAAAATAAACAATTTATATCTCCAATTTATTTTTATTTCTCAATATCAAATTATAACCACCGTTATAATTTAATATTTATAGGTAATCACCAAACCAGGGTTGTTACATTAGGGGTGGCTGCGTGGGGCCATAGCCACGATGAGAAAAGAGACAGACCAAGTAGAATATCTATATGCCTAACGAAGTGGTCCTTTACAGATATAGAAAATCCCCGACCGAGTTCCGTACAAGGTAGACCTTGTTAAGCGGGATTCAAGGAGTAGACAGAACGATTACGTATAGTCCTCAAGGTACGCACTAGGTGGTACATTGTGGATGTCTGAGCATTAGTATAGGCTAGTGCGGATGCAGTTTTACGTTTTCATAGTAGACGACGGAACATCTGTATTATAGGCCTTACGAGGCAGTTCTTTACAGATGTAGTCATAGAACGCTGTAGGAGCAAGACGATGAAGTCCTTTGCAAGGAGAATACAGAAGGTACTATGGGTAGTACCTAGGACTGATGCGGTCATTAGGCATATAGCTGCATATATATCAGTTATTAGGTTTTGATCTACTAGAGAGTAGATGGGCATGATTCACGCACAGAGGCGAGAGTATTATAAACCCAATAAACCTAATATAACAAAAAATGGAAACAAAACTGTATATGTAGAATTAAGCCTAGAAGTGTATAATTTGTCCATTCACCAGAACTTTAGTTCTGACCCCCTCCTCATAACATCCTACAGGTTTGGTAGATGGTAGAGACTTTCCGGCTTTGAGACGCTTGTTTAGAAAGTTTTATTATATTGGTGAGTATTCACTTACTATTATATTTTAGTCAGTTCTGTTGTGAGATATTTATCTAAGCTCTAATATATTTGTCTTTGCCTATTTGCAGGATAACATAAATCCAACTCGGGCTTCAGTGGGCTTGGATTTTAGCATTTTTGCGAAAAATCCGGACCTACTGTAATTCGGGTAGTTACAGCCGAGGATAAATCGTCGATTCTGGCCAAACCGAGAATCAATTGCAAAAGCGAATTGCAGATCTAAGTTACGCTCGTCGAGAGCTTTGAAATGGTATATAATATGACATTGTTTGGAGAGTTTGAAATTTTGAAATTGATTTTGAAATCAGTAGATTGGAATTTTAGGGTTTGATTGACTGCCATTGGGAAGGAAGATGGAGCAGATAAGAAGTACGTACAGAAATCGAAAATAGAGACTGCTAGGATTAGAAAAATCTATTTATATATACAGAGATAGATAAGAATGAATGGATAGATCGACTTGGATCGAAACGATTACGCGAACCCGAAAAGCCTGTTTCTTCCCCGAAACGTAAGTAGGTCATCCAATATATCGAAATATATATTTCCGATATTTTTAAACTCAATGGAACTAATTTCAAACCCAAATTCCATTGAATGCAGAAATTAACTTTTAAAATCAGATTATTTAATTGAATTCATTAAATTGATTTCTACGCGTTTTGAGCCCACACGATCAAACGACAAATCTGATCGCTACGAAACTTGAAATCCTGCAATAATTCACTATTACGGATCCGATGAAACTGGTTTCAATGCAATCCGAGACAATGGCCAAAATGACTATTTTCACGTTAATTAAATAAATTATTATTAAATTAATTTAATCACTTTTAAATTCAAATTTAATAGTTAACAATTTTCATCATTTCTGATTACACAGAAATTAATAATCCTTTACAATACGGTTTCCATATTAAATCCAATATTTAAATATTACATAAATTTTATTGTTAAATTATAATAGGAATAAAGCCTATTTTATTATAATTTAAATTTCAAATAAATTCTTTTATTTTGATTTCACTCTTTTTATTTAATCAACTATTACCTTACGAATATAATTAACATTAGTTTACATTTTATTACGTTCATAATTTACAATTATCATCTTTTACAATATTAGCTATAATATTTCAATTTCATTAATTCCATTAATTACCAATTTAATTCCTTATTTACAATTACGACCAAATTAACTTTACAATTAATTCAATTGATTGAAATTACATTAAAATAATTGACAAAAATATTCAAACAACGTTATTAAATCATATTCTAATTATTTTTCTCATAAATAAATCACAAATTTTAATTTCTCACAATATTAAATTTCAAAATCTTATTTAATTAATATTTTTAATTATCGGAAAAATACGAGTCGTTATAGATAAAATAAAACAAGTGATGGTGTGAGTGCATGCTTGGTTGAATATATTTGCCTATGTATGCAAAGATCAGTTTAATAAATACATCCATTAGCAGCCATCATCCAAAACATATCCTAATGACACGTTTGCAACCATTCCTAGAATACAAACATCCATACATATGGGGTAAACTAAGCTAAAGCCTTAGTGCATAAGTAGTTATATACATTTAACTAAAATGGAAACGTACCAAAAAAGAGTTATGGATGGGTAGGTCGGATCTTCTCCTCTGGCTCCCATCTACACTCTATTGGGTTGTCTCTCCACTAGACCTTAACTAGATTAATAATTTTATTGCGGAGTCGCTTTATACCATGATATAGGACACGGGTAGGTGAACTGTGACAAGTGACTCCCTTTTCACTACTACCTCCTCTTGTTGACTTGGCTCGACCATAACTATTGTATCGTGTAGACACTTTCGCAAGTGTGACACATGGAAATGTCGTGTACTCCCGCTAACTTTTTAAGAAGTTTCACCCTATAAGCTAACTTCCCTACTCTACCTGTGATCGAAAAAGGCCCTACAAACCTTGGCGCTAACTTTCCC
Source organism: Allium fistulosum (assembly GCA_030737815.1). Lineage (NCBI taxonomy): Eukaryota > Viridiplantae > Streptophyta > Magnoliopsida > Asparagales > Amaryllidaceae > Allium > Allium fistulosum. Next base: position 927,864,711 of record CM060901.1, read on the forward strand.
GAACTACTAAATCCTACAATATGTCTGAGCGGCAAGACCTTCACAAAAACCATGTTGTTCACTACGAACTCCAACTCTATGTGTCACTCATCAGCATAAGACTTCTGCATATCGTGCATGGTTTTCATCCTTCTATGGATCAGGCCTATCTTCTCTGAAGTCTCCCTTACCATATCTGGTCTAAGAATAATCCTATCTATAGTGTCCTACCAACAAGATGGTGATCTACAAGGTCTCCCGTATAATGCCTCAAACCGTGTCATCCCAATACTTGCCTGATGACTATTACTATAAGAAAACCCCACTAGTGGAAAGTAATCTTTCCAAGAGCCTTCAAAATCCAAGATACACATCCAAAGTAAATCCTCCAATACCCTATCCATGCTCACCATATGTCCATCCGTTTATGGGTGATAAGCGGTATTGAAACTCAACTTGGTGCTTAAAGCCTCATGAAGACTCCTCCAAAACTTATTGGTGAAAAGCAGGTCTCGGTCACTAACAATTCTAAAAGGAACTCCATGTAATCAAACTATATCCCTCATGTAAAGAGTCACCAACGATGCAGTAGTCTTCGAACACCTAACCGGAATACAGTGAGCACATTTGGTTAGTCGATTGATTATGACCCAAATACTCTTATTCCCCCTCCCAGTCCTAGGTAGTCCATCAATGAAATCCACAGAAATACACTCCCACTTTCACTACAGAATAAACAATCCACTTAGACACAAACTACGCCACGATCCTTTTTATACCAGGCCAATAAAAGACCCTCTTCATGTCATGATACATTTTGTCTTCACAAGGATAGATGTCGTCCTAGAACGATGGGATTCCATTAGAACCGTGTCAACCAAATTCATAATGAGAGAAATGCATGGTCTACCTTCTCTCTATAACCATCCCTTCGAGTCAATGGTATAACACTGTTAATACCTTATATATTGATTTGATGTCAACAACCATATAAATATAGATACTAATTTTTTATCAAGTTGTATAGTATATATCGTAGAATATTACATAGGTACAAAATGATTAAACTTGAAGACTCATGAGTTTAGAGATCGAAGACTTAAAGAGTTCAAGGCTTTAGGATGAGTCATTAGAAAAATTGTTAAAATCCCTAATAGTGATCCTAATCTTTATCACAAATTTCCGGTCTTTGATATTTTAATCAAAATAAATTATTTTAAATTCAAAATATATTTTTACAAATATTTTATAAAAAAATTTATGTGTTCAAAGTATTTAAAGATTATGTTTAAAATTATTTTACAAAAATATAGAAGTTTGAAAATAATTTAAAAGAAAAATCATTTTTCAAAATTAACAAGGGTATGTCGACATGCCCGTCCTGGATATGTCAACATAGTGACCATTGGCTTGATTTTAAAATGTTGAAAAGAAGTATATTTTGGATGCACCTCTTCAGTAATGGATACTTCTATTCATTCACTATATAAAGAGGAGTGCAAACGAATTTTTCAAAAAAAAATTCTCACTTTCTTCTTACTCCTTACTCTCATGTTCTATTTCTTAAAAATTACTTTCTATATTCTTCAAAATCTACATAAAATCAATCCATACTTTAATAAATTAATTTTCTACAACCTATCTACTTTTTTGGAAGCGTTCTCTCTACAAACTCAAAGATCAAACCGCTATCAAAAGGGCTATATGATATATTGTATCCCAAGTACAACTATTTTTATTTGGAAATCTACAACTCTACACTTATTTGTTTGGCCATGCTTGTTGCATATTCAAATTAAGTTGGTCTTCTTAGTAGCCTATTTAAATCTAGTAGGTCATCTTATTGCCCGGTAAATAACAAGAGTTTACCCCGGACTCGTGAGACAGAAGGGTGCACCTTGTAGCCTTGATGTCAAGATTGTATTCTGGTTTGGTTTCTACCTGGTTAAAGTAGGTAATTGAAAAGAAATCTATACAAGAAATTGCATGGGACTGGATGTAGGAGAAATCTGAACCAGTATAAAACTTCTGGCGTCATTTCTCTAACTCATTACTTTACTTTTACTGCATTTATTTATATTTGTGATTGCCTACTAGTATATATATGTGTTTGATTCAAATCTTGTTACAAGTTAAAAATTTCCATAGAAGTTAAAAAATACTATACACCCCCCCTTTAGTGTTAAATAGCCTTAAGACCCATTTACATTAGTACTACACCATTTGGTACCAAAGCATTAGGTTTTCAAAAACTCGTAATTTGATTTTTGAAAAATATAAATGGCTAGTAACGTTGATAGTTCACATTTTAACACTTTTATATAAGGACAATCAACTGCCAGACCCTCACTATTTAATGGTAGTAATTACACTTATTGGTCATGTAGGATGAAGATCTATTTACAGTCTAATGGTTTAGATATTTGTAATATACACAGAATGAGTACACTGATCCTCAAGCTGAATACTCAACATGGACATTAGACCAAAAGACACAAGCACTTAATAATTCTAAGGCCATGAATATTTTATTTAGTTCATTAGATAAAATTGAATTTAATCGAGTTTCTATTTATAAGTCTGCATATGAAATCTGGAGAACACTACGAGTTACACATGAGGGCACTAGTAAAGTAAAACAGACATAAATTTCCATGCCAACTAATCAGTTTCAGTTATTTAAAATGAAACAAAAACGGGTCTATTTTTGACATGTATTCTAGATTTTAGGATATAGTTCATTCTTTAGTATCATTAGGTAAAAAAAATTCCTAAAAGACCAAGTCATAAAAGTACTTAATTCACTCTCTCCAAAGTGGGATCAAAAGACATTAGCAATAAAAGAGGCTAATTGCATTAGTACTTTAAAAATTGAAAGTTAATTGGCAATCTAATATCCTAGGAAGCACAGTTGCAGGGCAGGAAGGAATGCAAGACAACCGAAAAGAAATCAATTGCATTTAATGCTACAACTGACAATCAAGATTTAGATGATGATGAGAAAATTACTCTTATGGCTAGAAATTTTAGAAAATTCCTAGAGTACAGAAAGAGGAATAACTTCTGTAGACCTGAAACCAACAATTCTAGAAAAGGGACTATAATTAAATGTTATAATTATGGTGAACCTAATCATTTGCAAAGAAACTGTCTGTATCAAAAGAAATCAAAGATCATGCCTGTCATTCATCCAAAAAGAGAAAGAGGGCTTACACTGCAACTTTGGATGATTCTAATACTACATCAAGTGATAATGAACTAGATATAGAAAATATCAATATGTGTTTCACAACAATAGAAGATTAACAAAATTAGAACAAAGGACAACATCAAAAACGGTACTATAAATTAATAATAATAATAAGTTTATCTAGGTATATATTTATATATATAGGAATATATTGCTTTTGTTTAAATTTGAAATTTTCGGCCTATATGTTGACATATGTCACATGGGTATGTTGACATACATGCAAAAAATTAGAGAATCTTTTCAAATTCAAACTTTGGATTTCCCTCTCATTTGCATTAATTTCAAAAACTAAAATGACATCATTTCAACTGAAAAATGTCTATTCACTCAATAATAATCATCTCATTCCTATTCGTTCATTCAGTCACACTTTATTCAAAATTCAAATTCATTCTTCACTCTCCTACCTCCGAAACTTCAAAAAATGTCTTCCTCAAGCCAAACGTCCTCATCCAAAGCCATTAGGCTCACCAAAAAGATCAAAAGTCAACTTCATAATGACCAATAATCCATTGAAACCTATATTGAGTATGCTGCTTATAGAAAAGTTTTTTCGGGAAGGTCTGCAAATTCTAAAGAATTTTCCACTTATGGTTTGCAAGATCTTGCTTTAGAAAATGGTTTTTTTTGTTTAACCGATTTATCTCAAAATTATTTTGATTGCTATCCCGATTTGGTCAACATGTTTTATGCAAACTGAAAGATTTTGAGTAGTGTAAAAGACACTACTATTTTTTTGGATTGTGAAATTGTGGGACAAATTCTCATTTGTAAAAATAGTGGAAATGTCCTCTACACTTCTAAAATTGATTATGGTAATGAGAAGTTATACATTATTTGTTTTCTAATGATGAAGAGTATGGTTTTAAGGGCAGAAATCTTAGGCCTAAAGTAAGATTAATGAGTTTTATTTTACAGCAAAGTATTACACCAAGGATGGGAGATTACAATAACCCTACTCAAAAGGTTTTCAAAGCTCTTTTGCTATTTTTAAAAATTATGATATAAATTGGGCTCAAGAGATTTTGGATGACTTTTGTTCAAAAGAAAACCTCTAGGCATGTGAAGGCACTTTACCATGGTGTGTATCTTACTGGAATTTTCAATTATTTTGGTATCAATCTAAGAGGTGAAAACATTTTGCCTCATAAAGTTTTCGACAAAACCAACCTCTTTCTTATGCACATCACTCTTAAATTCAAACCCTATGAAACTCTTGTTGAATAGGGAGAAAGAATGGTGTGGGAAGAAGAGCAAGAAATTCAACAAGAAGAAGAAGGTGATAATATGGAAATTGAAAAGGAGAAAGAACAAGAAGTGGAAGAGGAGGAAATGGACACTTCCCTAGAAAGTTTTGAGAAACCTTCTCGCTATTCCAACAAAGAGATTCTTAAAAATCAAGAGAAGCTTCTCAATAACCAAAAGAAGCTGAAACGCTCCTTTAGTAAAAAGTTCACTTCTCTCTCCAACAAATTAAACAATTACTTTGGGAAGGTAATTAGGAAGCTTTGTGGAAACACTTCTTCATCATTATCATCTTTTTATATCTTTGTCCACCTTTATATCATTTTGTTACATGTTTTTCTAGTTTTATTTTATGTCATTTTCATGTATTTTTCTTTGAATTCATGTATCTCTCTATTTTGGTTAATGAAATTTATTTCTTGCTATTCAATTACGTTATCATAGTCTTTGCCAATCATTAAAATAAAATAGTATTAAGTAGGAACAAAAACATAAATGTGAAAATTAAGGCACATATGTCGACATACACTACATAGATATGTCAACATCTAGCCGTTTTTGAAAATTTTAAATTTCAATTATTTTGTAACTACTTTTAAAACAATTATTCAATTCGTCTTTTCATCTCTATTTAAACCATTTTCTTCCGAAAAAACTCATACATTGATTTATATGCCATCTCCTTCCATTCCAAACTTTTCCTTTCATAAAAATGACTTCTCAACATCAAAAGCTTTGTGAAAACTTAGAAGAAACACTTCAATCTTTTAAAAATATTTTCCACTTCATTCTCTGAAATCAAAGGTATTTGGAGTTAAGCCAAATGAAAATGATAAAGCAACAAGAGAACCACCTTGATAATCTTCATTGGTTAATTTCTTCTCCTATCAAAGATGATCAAAACAACAACACAAAATGCTCAAACTCCAAGGCAAACGTGGAACAAGAAGATTGGGATGTCATCAAAACAAATCCAATCTTTGGATTTTAAGGATGGGTTGAACTTCCAAGTCTAGTATTTTAATTTTTTTGTAATTTGTACGCTTTACAGTTAAAGCCCCACTAAAACCCTGCATAATCCATGCTATAGTGCATAGCGCTCTATAGCCGCTACACTATTCAGTTTAGCGCTATTAAATAGTAGATCTGCTTTAAGTCCCGCTATTTTCCGCTACACCCGCTAAATTAAGGCTTTTTAGCACCCGCTTTAGTAACATTAATATACCAAGATTAATTTGAGTGGTTTTCTTTTAAATTTAATCAAAAAAGTCAGGTTTAAGACCTAATTTTAAGGCATGAGTGCTCAATATAAGTTAGAAATCTATTATAGTCACCTAATCCGGTCTGCATAAATTATGATATTCTTCATTTTTTTATATAAGGTTAAAAATATCTTTTTCCTACACAAATGATGTGAGAACAAAAATAAATTAACATTAAATATTTGGTTTTATATATAATGAAGCTTTTCGCACCTCCGCTATTTTTCATTATATCACCGCTATAACTTTTTGCACCTCCACCGTTATAGAACCGCTAAGTGCTTTAACTGCATAGTTTGTAAGTATATATTTTAAAAATTATATATTTAAATTTGATTGTTTTGTAAATAATATAGTTTGGTTTGTAGTGGTATAACTTTGTATAAAATATTTGATTTGGATTGTATGGTTTGAATTTGTTAGTTAGGGATTGTTTGAATTGTGCAATGGTCTAACCTATTAATAAAATTTATTTTGTCTTATTTAAATGACTCCAAGATTTAGTATTTAAATATTGATTTTGACTCCATAATTTATAGTATATAACATTTAGGGGGTGTATTATTTTTCACCAATTTTTGTTGATGACAATGAGGGAGAAAAATATAAAATATAACACATACATATATTAAGGGGGGTTATTTAACTAAGGGGGTTATATTATATTTTACATACAGGAATATTTACATGGTTGTCATTATCAAAAGGGGGGAGATTCTTAACACCTCATATATTAATTTTGATGACAACAACCATATAAATATAGGTACTAATGTTTTATCAAGTTGTATAGTATATATTGTAAAATATTACATAGGTACAAAACGATTAAAATTGAAGACTAGTCTATGTAGAGACCGGGAATAAAGATTTAAAGATGATGATCAAGACTCATAAGTTTAGAGACAGAAGACTTGAAGAGTTCAAGACTTTAGTATGAGTCATTAGAACAAATTGTTAAATTCCTTGATAGTAGATTCTGATCTTTATCACAATTTCTGATCTTTGATATTTTAATCAAAATAAATTATTTTATAAAAGTTTTTATGTGTTTAAATATTTAAACATTATGTTTAAAAATATTTTACAAAAATATAGAAGTTTGAAAACAATTTAAAAGAAAAATCATTTTTCAAAATTAATAACGGTATGTCAACATACCCCTCCTAGATATCTTAACATAGTGACTGTTGGTTTGTTTTTTAAAATTTGAAAAGAAGTATCTTTTGGACTCATCTCTTCACAAATGGATACTTCTGTTCATTCACTATATAAAGAGGATTGCAAATGAATTTTTAAAAACAAATTCTCACATTCTTCTTACTCCTTACTCTTTGGTTCTATTTCTTGAAAACTACTTTTTATATTCTTCAAAATTTATATAGAATCAACCCATACTTTACTGGATTGTTTCTATACAAACTATCTACTATTTTGGAAGCATTCTCTCTACAAACTTAAAGATCAAACCGCTATCAGAAGAGCTATAGGATTTCTTGTATCCCAAGTACAACTGTTTGTATTTGGAAATGAACAGTTTTACTCTTATTTTTTTGAGTGTGCATGTTGCCCATTCAAATCAAACGTGTGCTTAGTAGTCCATCTAAATCTAATGGGTGATCTTGTTGCTCAGTAAATCAAGAGAGTTTACCCTGGACTTGTAAGGCAGGAGGGTGCATCTCGTAGCCTTTAAACCAAGACTGTATTCTGGTTTGCTTGCTACTAATTAAAGGAGGCGATTGAAAAGAAATCTGTACAAGAAATGGTATAGGACTGGATGTAGGAGAAATCCAAACCAGTATAAAAATGCTGGTGTCATCTCCCTAACTCATTACTTTACTTTTATTGCATTTATTCATATCTATGATTGCCAGTTAGTGTGTATATATACATATAATTGATTGTCTGTGTTTGATTCAAATCTTGAAATAAGTTAAAAAGTTTCATAAAAGTATAAAACAATATTCACCCCCACGTCTAGCGTTAAAGTAGCCTTAAAATCCATTCACATTAGTACTATATTGTTTCCCACAAGTACCTCAAATGGCTCGACTTCTCTCCTTAACCAAGCTTCTCAAAAATATTCAAAAACTCCATATCTTGCTTCTAACTTAACCTAAAGCAATCTATAAGTGTAGGCTGTACATCTAAAGCTGCTTCCGATCCCGAAGTGATGTTTGACGAAGGTCAAAAATCGAACATAGAAATAAACACCTAGTGCTTCCACTCTAAGAACATAGGACCCAAAATTGCATGCTTCCTACTCAAGGCATCTACCACAACATTGCCCTTGCTTGAGTACAGTAGATATCAAAGTCATATGATGCCAAGAACTCCATCCATTTCTGCTGCCTTAAATTCAAATCCTTTTGGGAGAACAGATACTTTAGAGATTTATGATCTGTGAATAGCTCAAACCACTCTCTTTATAAATAATGTCTCCATGACATGAGTGCAAAACCAATGGCTTCCAACTCGAGATCATAGGTAGGATAGTTTCTCTCGTGAACTTTCAATTGTCAACTAGCATTTCTCACCACTCTCCCCTCCTACATCAAAACTATGCCTAATCCCATACCGCAAGTATTGGTATACACTGTGAATGCCTTTGAACTATCGGGCAGTACCAAAACAGGTACACTAGTCAATGACTCCTTCATCTTAATAAAAGAATCCTCACACTTTGTGTCTCATAAGAAAACTAAATTCCTCTTCGTAAGGAAAGTTAAAGGGGCAGAAATTTTAGTGAAGTCCTTAATGAACTTACTATAATAGCCCACCAAACTAAGGAAACTCCTCACCTCCATGGTATTGGTATATGCCAATCCTGTTAGTCCTTGAGATGATGGTTTTGATGACAACAACCTTAGAATAGATTATAAAATATAAATACTAACATTACAAGTTTAGATATATATGTATTTGCAGGATCTAACCATGCAGGTATCAAGAATAAAGACTGTACAGTATAGAGATTCAAGATACAGAGATAGAAGACTCATGAGTATCAAGATTATCAAGAGTTCAAGGTTAAGTCTGTTTTATTAGGAATATTTGTTAAAACTCGTAGAAAAGCACTGGCATCTTAATATCCAATTTATTCGTGGAATGGAATCCACTTCGAGCCCGTTAAAGGGATGGAACCCTAAGTAGGATGGAACCTACGAAAATCTAGTGGGACATTGTTTTGTATCCACTAATTTTAATTCAAATGATTTTACAAAATTATCTTGTTTTCAAAATGATTTCAAAATTTTCCTTTTAAAAGATTCAAAATTCTCTATCCTGATTTTAAATAATTTTAGCCTCAAAACATCTTTAATTTCAAAAGTCAAAATACTCCTATTTTTAAATATCTTTTCAAATAATATATTTAACTTTTAATATTTATACTTAGATTTAAATATAAAATTATAGTTAAATTATGTATATATTGTTCTTTATATTTACTTATGAATTTCAACTACATTCAAGTATATTTATAAAGTTTTAAATAGTTTTTATATAAGATAAATATTGTTTTTTATAGAAATTCAAATTATCATTTTTGGCTGAGGGATGTCGACATGCCCCTAGGTAGTATGTCGACATAGTGACAGTTGAAGTTCAAATTCAAATTTCAAAAGAAGTGTCTATTCGCCATAACTCTTCATGAATGGTCATGGCTGTTGGTTTTCTATAAATAGGGGTCAGTTTCAACGAATTTTCAATCATTTTTTTCTGGTTTTCACTCCTCTTCATCTTCCACATTTCTTATTACAAAATCATACCATTACTCTGCCGAAATCAACATCGAATCATACTCGATTACTTCTATTTTGATTCTACATCACTATCTCTACAAGGTTCTCAGTGCTGTTCAGAGTTATAGGTTTCTTTGTAATATATTAGCGAGAAAAGGTGTGATTATAGCCTTTGAAATCAATCAAGCGAGAAAAGGTGTGATTGTAGCCCTGGAAATCAATTGGGTGAACTTATTGCCCGGTAAATCAAGTATCCCTACCCAGAGGATTGGTATTTTGGAGGGTGTACCTCGTAGCCTTGAAATCGAGGGTTATAATTGTTGAATTGCTTTTGAAAGGAAATCCGTACTTAGTTGTGCGGGACTGGATGTAGGGTAACTCCGAACCAGTATAAAATCCGGTGTGTTCTTTCCTTTACTGCTTTTACTTTATATTTGCTTCTGTGTTTGATTCTGTGTTCATATCTGTGTCTGATTAGTGTATACATTGTTAATAAAGTAAGATAAACTCAAAAAGATTAACAAATTTCTTAAAACACTATTCACCCCCCCCCCCTCTAGTGTTAATTCTAGCCTTAAGATCCTTAATCCGCATTTCTCACAAATCCTGCATGGTAGCTACTTTACTAGGATCGAACACCAGTTCATTCTCGAAGACAATATGTCCCAAAAAGTGAACCTCCTTATGCCTAAAGTGACATTTGGAAAACTTCGCCTTCAGCTTATGCCCATGGAAAGTATTGAGCACTTCTCTTAAATGCAATATGTGCTCCTCCTTGCTTTTAGAATAGACCAATATGTTATCAACAAATACCATCACGAACTTATTAAACAACCCTCTAAAAAATTGACTCGTCATATCAACAAAATAAGTAGGTGCATTGGTCAGTCCAAATGGCACAACTAACCAATCACAAAGTTTGTTAGGTGTGGAAAAAGCAATTTTTTGAATACTATCTTTGGCTGCACACAACTGATGGAACATGGTAGCCAAGTCAAGCTGAGAGAATACCGTTGCTCCAACTAACTAATCAAAGAGATCATTTATGCCGAGCAATGGATAAAGGTTCTTCTTTGTCAGTTTATTTAGCTCACGGTAATCGACACAAAGCCTTAGAGTACCATCTAACTTGGTGGCAAGAACAACTGGTGCTCCCATTCTAAAATACTCTCATAATGAAGCCCTTCTCCAATAGCTTAATCACTTTCTTATTTAGCTTGCGTCTTTCTTTAGGAGCCATATGCATCAACAGTAAGGCAACAAGTCTGGTATTCTCCTCGAGATAAATTCAAAATTCAATCTCTATCGAGGGCGGAAGAACGGTAACTTCGAAAAAGACATCTGGGTAGTCTTGAACTACTGGCACTAAAGCTAACTCTTTGTGTGAAGGTCTAAAGAATATAGGTAATTGAACTTCTACGGTCGCAATAAACCTTAAGACTACGTCCACTATAAGTACTCAAACGAACGACCTTCCTATCATAATCTAAGACTGCCATATACGTGGTCATCCGTTTGTATCCAAAATCAAACAAAACCTGGAAAATCCCAAGACAAAAGCATTGCAATCAAACTCAACCCCCAAATAAATAATTTCAATCTCTTAGAAATCATAGATAAATGAGCCAATCCTCTAACATGGTTTGATACAACTGCTGGATTGGTATCCATGCTAGTGTTTAAGTGTAACATGTCTACAAGTCTACTCGAAATAAAAGAGTAGGATGCCTTAGTGTCAAACAAGGTACGAACAAACAAATCAGATAAAGTTAACACATTTTCAATTATGACCTTCTTTCCCTTGTCCGCTACTGGAGGCACGCTCAAGCTGGGAACAACATCCAATGCGTAAGTTGAAAGCACTTGGGTAAAGATCTTCGATGCGACCGGACACCCTCCTCATGTTCCAAAGTTGATTATAGTTGTAGCATTTTCTCTTTGAGACGTCCATCCTACAATCCTTCACAACATGCCCCATCCTACTACATCTTCTGCACTTGATTTCCTACTTCTTAATCTTTCCTTGGGTCCCCACTCCGCCCTTGCGCTGATTCTACTTGGGTGTCTTTCCTCCCGACTTATTGGGCTACCTTCTCACCACTTTTTTGGAAATAGCATCCAGTAAAGCTATCTCTACCAAACCCTCGTAATTCGCCCCCATGGGAATGTGATTAAGGGCCAAACCTTGAAGAGGTTGATTTAGCCCTTTGCAAACTTCAAAGCTTTCTTTTGAGGGGTATTTATCAAATCTAATCCAAACCTAGCCAACTCATTGAATTGATTTACATAATCTCTCACTGACATCTTTCCTTGCTGCAAATGTATGAACTTCTCCAATTGTACTCCCTTCTCTGCTATGGAAAGAAATATCGTCTCAAAACGCCTCCTAAACTCCCCCAAAGTTATCTCTACCTTATTTGTTTCTACCACAACTGCGTCCCACCAATTTAGAGCCTCTCCTTGTAAATGTCAGGCAGTAAGTTATCTCTTAACGGCATATCCAAGGCCTGTCTATCTAAAAATCTTCTTACAAATACGAATCCATGACATAAAATTTATAAAAGATTCGGTCCCCACATATAGCTTTCCTTCTAGACTCGTAAAGTCCTTACACAGCTTGGCGAAACCAGCGACAGATGGACTGGCAGAAACTGCACCTGGCACCTATTTTGTGGGTCCCCTATTCAGGTTAAGTTCAACTTATCCTCTTGCTTGCAGATATCGACGGAACTATATCGAGATGTTCATGCCCGAAATCTCAGTTGCTTCACTTGAGCTGCATCTAGTAGGATTGCTCATTCTCTCTATCTGTGATTAGGAATTATTAGCAACTTTCCCATGGATAGTATTAACAAGAATAAGTGACTGCGTTTTTCATGTTAAATCTTTATATATATATATATATATATATTTGGAAACCCTTTAAAAAAATATTTTAGAATATTCAAGTAAGTTCTCTCAACATGGGCCTAACTCCTAAGGAATCTTGAACTTAGGCTTTGATACTTAATATAACAACCCGCACCTCCAGACATACCGACCTAAAGCCTAGAGTTACTTTCGGTCTCACGTTGTGTCAATGTAACAACCCGTAATTTTCGATAATTATAAATAGTTAATTTAATAAAGTTTTGTGATTTAATATTGGAAGAAATAAAATTTTGTGATTAAATAATAAGAATGTAATTGGATTAAAATGTAATAGTATTAATTTACGGTAATTTATAATTGCTTTGAATGTAATTCCAATTAATTAAAATGATTAAAAAGTTATAATTGGATATAGATTGTAAATTAATTGTAATAATGTGTGTATTAATTGATAATTGAACTAAAAGAGTAATTGATAATTTAAATGTTGATTAATTAATGAAATAATGTATAATAAATTGAAATTGGATAGAATTAGTATAGTATAAGTTGTTATAACATTTGTTTGTAAATAATAAACTTATAAATGTGATTAAATGTAGAAAAGGTGGCAATTGTTATTTGTTACCAATTTACTTAAATCAATTATAATTAAATGTGATTAAATGTTACTTTAATATGAGTTAAGACGATAATTGTAGAATGTGAATGCTATAAAAGGTATAGAAATGTTAATTTTATTCACGAGGCAATAATTGATTTAATAAAAAGAGTGAAACAAAGATAAATTAATTTATTGAGATTTTAAATTATAATAAAATTTACAAAAATTCAATGTAATTGGAATACTGCAACTAATATGGTAAAAGATGATAATTGTAGAATATTAGTGTAATAAGATATAAACAAACGTTAGCTACGTTAATAGAGTAATAATTGATTGAATAAAAAGATTGAAATCAAATTAAATCAATTTATTGGAATTAAATTATAATTAATTGGATTAATTGCAGTTGAAACTGAACACTATATTTAGGAAAATAATTAACATTGAATTGACATGTAGATTTGTTTTAAATTATTATAAATGTCTAAGCAAAAATGATGAAAATTTGTTGGTTTATAAATATTGAATTAAAAAGTGATTAATTAATTTAATATTAATTTATTTAATTAACGTGAAAATAGCCATGTTAGCCACTGTCTCGGATTTCGACGAAACTAGTTTCATCGGATCTGTAACAGTGAGTTATTGTAAGGTTTCAAGTTTCGTAGCGATCGGACTTTTCGTTTGATCGTACGGGCTCGAAACGTGTAGAAACCAATTTAATTAAATTCAACTAAAATCAATTTGAAATAAGCTGATTTATAACTAACTTCTTCATATGATGGAATTAGGACTTGAAAAATGTTCCATTGAGTTTAAAATTATCGAAAACATCTATTTTGATATATGGGATGACCCACCTTCATTTCGGAAGCGAAACGGGCTTTTGGGTCGTATTTGTCGTTTCAAATCAATTCGGGTATTATTCATTTCTTATCGAGCTTGATTAGTATATAGTGTTCTGTTCTAACCCTAGCAGTCTTTCTATTTCTTATTCCTTTACGTACATCAACTTCTGTCTGCTCCTTTCTCCAATGGCAAAAACCCAATTTGCATTCAAACCCTAAATTCCAATCTCCAATCAATTTCAAAATCAAACTCCTCCAAACCATATCAAATTATATATCAATTTGAAGCACTCGACAAGCGAAATTCACTAGTGTGATTCGTTTTTCAATCGAATTCACCGTTTGCCCAGAAATCGAGGTTGCACCTCAGCCGTTTATATTGGGTTTTTCATGATCCAACGGTGGATCGTTGTCCGATCGACGATCGGAAGGCACCATTGCGAAGAGGGTGTTGAGCAGTTCGCATCGATGTGGTTAGTTTGTACCAGAGTCGATCGAGATTGCCACGATTGGCTTTGGAATAGGGCGGCGATGGCCACGGCCGTACGGCTCTGGAGATGGTCGCGTGACCACTGTCGAGGTCGGCTGGACGAGGCGGGGTGGATGGCGCACTCCGATCTGGTGGTAGGCGCAGGGTTAGGCGGCGATAATTGGCGAAGTGGTGGTAACTCCAACGTGTTTCGAACGCGAATGAGGGCTGCTAAGTTTCACACGTTGAACAGTTGCAGGTGATGTGTTATGTTATTATATTATTTTATTAATTTATATTATAAAACGTACAATGTTCTAATGTCGATAACTTTTACGTACGAGGTCCGATTCACGCGCGGTTTGTTCCACCTAAATCGTATCGAAATTCTTAACATTTTGACGCTTGTTTGGACGAATTCTGAAACTGTTGAATTTTGGGCCCTATTTTGGATTTCAAATCGATTTGAAATCAAAGGTGAGTGTTTTGACCCACTTACAATTACTAAACTATCTTATGTTAGTTAAATTAAATTTATGATGTGATTAGAAATAAATTGATTGATGTTTGGTATGTTTAAATTGTCATTCTGGTTAGATTTGACTTTTATTGCATTTAATCATCGTTTAATTTAATATTGAATTTAAATTGTCAATTTAATCCATGTTATTGTTTATCAGTTATCTATTGATATTTATTGATTGATTTGGATGATGATTGTGATGGATGTTTAATTATTGATATTGGATGACTGGATGTTATATTTTATATTGTTATAACACTACAAGTTCCCTATGGGTTGAAATGATACATACCCGAACGATCTATAGATTAGGGAAAAATCGTTATGGGTTGAAATGATAAACTCGAGCAATTTTATGGATTTTAATTAATTTGGGATTGCGGTTTGAAATGATATATAACCGTAAAATTTTAAATTGCGGATTGAAATGATAAATATCCATATCACTTGACCATAGGGTAGAAAATTATATACGGACACCGGATTGGTTAAATTAAATGATTTTTAATTCTTTAAATCTTGAATTCAGTTAATTGGTATTTTGAAATAGAAATTGATTTATATAAACTGGATTATTTTCGAAAATACAAGCCTTAATGCAGAAATCGAAATTGGTTTAATGAATTGTTCGAAGGATTTAAATTGGAAATTCAACGTTGAAGTGTCAAATATAAATGAATTTATCGAAATTGAGTTATTGAAAAGTTTGGATATAATCTTGAAATCTATTTTGAACTAATTTAAACTATTTAATTAAATTAACTAGTTTAATCAATTTAAAACTATTTTAATTTATTTTAATCTATTATAACCTATTTAATCCAATTTAATCTAATTTACCTATTTTAAACTAATTAAATTTTGAAGTGAATGAGATTTTGAAAGTGAATATGATTCGAAAGTGATAAGGTTTTGAGAATATGATATTTTGATATCAATATGAAATGGTTTTGGAAATGTAAAAGAACCATCCGGTGTGAAATAAGCATTTGGTTGTTAAAGAGACTGGGATTGGATATTGTCATACTCTATGCCAATACCAAAAACACTTTAACAACTGTGTACGTGGTGGAGATTCCAGAAATGAAGTAGGATGGCTTGGCAAACAATTCTGTATGAGGTATTTATGTGACCCTGACTCCCGTGAGTCAACTTAGATGTGACTAAAACAGGAGCCATGCCGGGCCAAGTGAGGTCATTCCTCCTATCGGAAACATTTCTTCGATACCATATTTATTACTTTGTGATTGATTTGGTGGCCACCCCTTGATTTTGATTATGGGAGTGTGTTCCGAGGTGGGCAGTAGTAGCTGCTATGCGTTACCACTAGTCCAGATCCGCAATTGGTATATCTACCCTGGCATTGCCTCGAGTGTCGTGTTCACATGCCCTATCGCGCCTTCTACGAGTTAGTTTTGTGTCGTACCTATGGAGTGCTCCCTGATAGCCCACCTGTGGGTGGAGTTTACAGTATCTGTATAGACTACGGCATTATATAAAATGTGTTAAGGGGGATATGGGTAACGCCATAACGCTATTTTAATACTTTACATTATTGTAGACATATTATAATAGCATATTGTACTACTTAGTAGATAGTTTAACGGATCCTTAGGAGATGGAGATCCCGAACATCTCTTAAGTTATTGCACTCATGTTAGACACTGGATAGGAGATGTCAAACCCCGTAAACATCTCCGACGTCGTTACACTCATATTTATTTAATGTTGATTTAACTTACATAAGATCTTTTAGTTCTGACTCGAATGTTTTGTCTTTTCAATTCGCTCAGGTCATTCTGAGCTTTTCAGATTATCAAAGACTGCTTTCTAGAGGATGAAGGCGAAGATTTTGTACTATTATTATGTATTATATTTATTCCACTCCATCATGTTGTCCCGTTGCATTTATTTATCATTTATTCTTGTTGTATGTAACTCTGATCTGTATTATAAAAGTGTAATCAAATGTTATTTGTAAAACAACTTCATGAACTATTTATTTGATTATTATATTTTGTCATTCCGCTGCGAGATTCTGTGTTTGTTTTTCTTTCTATCTCTGCTTTTTCTTATTTACCCCATAATAATCTGCCCTTTTGAATGGTTTAAGTCCGACGTGTGTGTCTACTTAAAACGTCCAGAAAGGCAGGTCGCTACAGTTAAGAAGTGTGGGTTATTGGGTTTTAAAACATTATAGGGCATGGTTACAAGGATAAAATCTAAGACATTGTATAATTTCATATTTCACAGTAGAAGACAACAAATTATAAATATAGAAAATAATCATCTAAGAAAATATCCTAGAAAATACAAGCTCAAAATATAAGTAATCGAAGATCCGGGGTTATAAAATAACAACTTATGGTCTAATAATTACTAAATACAATAGATAGTTACGTAGAGAATAATGAAGAATAATATGCAATGCCAACGCCAACCTCGCTTCTCCATATATTAGATGTAACACCCCCTATCTTGAGGCCCGAAGGTAAAATCTACAAATGCTGCAGTCATCCATAGTATTAACTTCTGGTGACAAAATACGGTAATGTTAATGGTATCCATAATATCAGAAGCACATGAATATGAAATAAAATCAACATAGATTTAAAACAACTTTTCTGGTTACATTTCAAATCAATATTTCATATTCAGATACATAATCCCAAATGATTCCCAGGTTTTGATCAAATATAATTATTACAAATTAAGCCAAGAGTGATATATGAAGAAGCCCCCTTGGATGACCAGAATACTAAATAGACATATCAGTCTTAATACATCACAGCGAATATAAAAATTAAATAGCTTCTATATAGCGAGCTTTGCCTCCTACATGTATTCGGAAGCTTATTCGTCCAACCTATTAAACCTGTAAAACCTTAACTCTCAATCTACTAAAAATTAATTTTGAGCACCCTAGAATTTAATGGGAAAACATAAACTTCGAGTCAGACATAAAGTCTGGTGTGAATAATACTATACATCTCGGTTATCTGTTATTAAGTGAGACCACGCCGCTTAGCGGAACGGGTTTTCCCTCACTAATATCCCTTTTTAAAACATATCTTTTGCAAATCAAAAATTTGCAATTAAACTGATAAAAATAATAGTAGCAGTATCATATATGCACATAAATCAGGTAATCAACGGACTATCTGTCCCCAAAAATATAGTTTTGTTTGGCTAACTATTAACCATTGGCTGACTCGGGCCTACCAAACATAATCAAAATTATTTAAAATCTGTTAGACACACTACTAGGCTATTTGCCCTTTACTATCTTCTTCTATGGTCAAATGAACCCAATGGTTTTGCGGGCTCACCAATAACCTATCTTCTCTCTGTATTTTACATTCGGTTTGTAACAACATTTTAGTCTTACCTGTGACAAAGCCCTACACATTGGAATTTTGGACTTATATTAGCTAGGCACTTATTAGCTAACGTATAGGGCGCGACCCTATACCAGTCCCATCCGGTATTCAAATGCTGAGCCATTTGCTTAGGGTTAACTACCCCCATCAAATTTTCCTTGAAAACGTTTCTTTCAAATTGATTGAACCCTTTAAATCATACTTAAACAAGAAAAATATACTTTTTGCTTTACTCAAATTTCTTTGCCACGATATATGCTTTACACAAAATAATGTTGATGAAAACCTTCGAAACTATTGTTTAAAAACTTTAAACGGTCCCTTTCGAATCCATTGAAAGTACCCCTTTCAAAATAAGTTAACTACTTTACCTTGAAACACTAGGCCAAAAGGTCAAAATGTACCTTTCGAAACTCTTGAAATAGACCTTTCGAAATCTTTAAAGGAATCCCTTCGAAAGCTTTATAAAACCTTAGACATCCTCTTTTCAAAACATTCCAAACTTGCCTTTCGAAAGCATTGGAAACCTTCCATTCAAATATTAAAGGTAAATCTTTCCATAACATTGGAGAATCTACACTTCAAAATTTTCATTATATATATTTCTAAAGCATTAAAGTCCTTTACTTAAAACATACCTTTCGAAAGCATTGGGTTCAAGTAAAATTTTGTGGAACATAGCTTCGAAACCATTTAAAACCATTCTTTTCAAAACCTTTGGGTTTAACTTTAAATATATCTAAGGGTCTTAAAAGAAGTGGGGCGAAAGAAACTCTTTCGAAAGCATTATTCCTAAGTAAAGGAAAGTGGATGGTTTCGAAACAAACCCTTTCGAAAGCATGGAGAAGCGGCTTTATA
Source organism: Allium fistulosum (assembly GCA_030737815.1). Classification (NCBI taxonomy): domain Eukaryota; kingdom Viridiplantae; phylum Streptophyta; class Magnoliopsida; order Asparagales; family Amaryllidaceae; genus Allium; species Allium fistulosum. The sequence continues at coordinate 927,883,749 of CM060901.1, forward strand.
GTAAAAACGAAAGCATCCTTTCGAAACCATTGTTTAAAGGCAATAAAAGCAGCCTTAAATTGGTCAAAAGGTAGAATGCGGCAGCTGGGTTTCGAACCCTTTCGAAAGTTTGTTTTAAAACAAAAGGCGACAACCCACTCAAAAGCCCTTTTTTATATAAACAAAAGCAATTGGACTAAGTCGAAAGCTAATATAACCCCTTCGAAAGCATCCATTGTAAATAGAAATAGTTCAAAGTTTATAAGCGCAACTTCTACCCCTTCGAAAGCATGTTTCAACTTTATACCTTTCGCATTTCTCCAATCCACTACATACCAAGGCATTGATACCATGTCTATTGGTTTCGACTTGGTCAAGGGTAGAAGTATGGGGTCGAAAGCTTGTAGGGAAGTGGCGAAGTAGTAACTATTATCAAAACTATTTTATAGCTATCTAAAGTAATTGCTTTTCAACTAACTTCCCATATTTGCCAAAATACTATTGGTTGCCAATTCTTTTCCAAATCTTTTCTAAAAGTGCTCCCGGATTCAGTAATTAACAATTTAAACATTTAGCAAATTGCCCCTTCTCCTTTTCTAAACATATAAAACATTTAAGTCTCATGCCTTAAATAATTTTATATCTTTAATAAATTACTTAGGAAAATTCTCCAAAAATTCCCATAAATCACTTTTAATATGTTTTCTAACATATTTAAATTTCTGACCCAAAGCTAACATATAATACTCGAAATTAATTTAAACCCAATTTACCCATTTTCTTTAATAGAAAATTCATAATAAATCTACAACAACATAGAAATTTATGAAACCTGAAACTCATCTCTAAAATAATATTTCTGACCTTATATCAAAGAGGCAAGCCATTTGGATGTTATTTAATAGGTTTTTCAAATCAAATCTTATCATAAATATATATAAAACAACATAATCATCAACACGCATATATATCCAATTAAACAATCAAAACATGGCATTTACTTGCAAAATAATATCGGATCTTATCTAGAAACCGAAAGCAATAAAAATGAGATGTAACATATTATTCACCTTAGCTTGATCGTTAAGAAGGTTGAGATTTGGCCTTGAGTTGATTTAATTAAGCTTCCTTCTTGAATTCTTACTTATCTTCCTTTTGTTTTCTTCTAATGGTGGCCGACTAAGCTCTAGGTTTAGTTTTGTTTATGAATGTTGTAAATGAAATTGGAATAAGGGTTTAGGGTATAAGAATATAACTTATTCCTATTTTGCCCTTATCTTATTACCTTTACTTACTTCATTTTAATTCTCCTTGGCTTTAGATTAATTAGGCACGACTACCCTATGATCATAAAATCTCAATCCCTTAACCTTTACATTATTTCATTTAATTTAACTAATTAAATGTCTTAAATAATGTTAGTCGAAATTAGGGTCGTTACAGACTCCCCTCCTTAAAAAAATTTCGTCCTCAAAATTATGATAATGTACTCATAACAATCAATCATAATGGTAAAACATACCATGAAACAAGTCAGGATAAGTATCTATAATCCTACTCTCAGTTTCCCAAGTACAATCTCTCTCGTCGTCACCCCACTGGACTTTAACTAATCTAACTGTCTTGTTCCTTAGTCTCTTCTCATCTCTCGCGACTATACGAGCTGGTTTTCTAACTATATTCAAATTTGGTTCCACTACTAAATCATCTAACATAGTCGGTGCTATAGTAGTCTCTGGATCATGAATACACTTTCTTCGATGAGAAATATGAAAAACATTGTGGACTCCCGCCAAACTATTTGGTAACTCCACTCTATATGCGAGTTTCCCAATCATTTCTATAATAGGAAATGGTCCAACTAATCTTGGTGCCAATTTTCCTGATTTTCCAAATGCGATTACACCTTTCATCGGTGATACCATGACGAAAACATGATCTCCAATCGAGAACTCTAAATCTTTCCGTCTCTTATCAACATAACTCTTCTGCCCAGACTGAGCTTCTTTCATTCTAGCTCGAATCAACTCAATCTTTTCTACGATTTCCCTAACCAAATCTGGACCAAGAACTAACTATCCCCGGTCTCTAACCAACAAACGGGAGATTTGCATGGCCTTCCATAAAAAGCTTCAAATAGTGTCATCCCTATAATAGTCTGATAATTGTTGTTATACAAAAACTTGACTAAGTGTAGGTAGTCTTCCCATGATCCCCCAAAGTCTAGCACACAAGCTCGTAACAAATCTTCTAAGACTATGTTAATTCTTTCCGTTTGTCCATCTGTCTGTGGATAGTAAGCGGTACTCATCTTAAGCTTGGTACCTAAAGTCTCCTGTAGACTCTTCCATCACTCGCTAGTGAATAAGGAACCTCTATCACTTACTATACTACTAGGAATTCCATGCAGTCTAACTATATTCTTCATAAAAAACTTAGCTAAAACAGGTGCCGTTCTGGTTGGCTTAATGTAATACCCCAAAATTTTGTGAAAAATCATTTTTGTAAAATGATTTAATTTTTGAAATATTTAGATTTAAATATGGTGAAATTTCTGGAATAAATAGTGTGCAAGTATATGTGTGCACGTGCACACTGAAATGGCACAAGGAAGAACTCCAGATTTCTTGGATTTAAAACAAGAATTAAAGAGCAATACAAACATGATTTTGCAACATGGTTATTTGATTTCTGAAATTATATGGATCATCTTAGAAAATAAGAAAAGTAAGTTTTACTTTAAATCAGTAAACAGGTTTTAATTAAAACCCAGAAAAGAAAATTATACATATGTATATGTTATAAGGATTTGTAAACTTGTATACATGTAGGTGCATATGCTTCTGAAATTAAAGAGAAATTAAATAAGCCTAGATAAGATATGGGTACATATATATATATATTTTTAAGTACTGAAAAGTATATATATATATATATATAAGCAGGTAAAACTATAACATTAAAATGACATGAAATGTGATACAAGTTAATAAGCTTGTATAGGCAAAAATAGCAAAGGAGAATTCTCAGGGATAATTGAAAAATAAAATAAAATAGTCACACTTTTAACATGACTAGGTGAGTGGCCATTTTCTGTAAAGTAAAAGAAAGAAAATGCAGCCTTTAATTTGGTTAATATGGCCGGGGTATTATGAATGAAAAATACATGATGCTAGCCAAGACAGAAATGGAATTCTGTTTCAACAAAACCCTAGAGGAAAAAATGCATATAAATAGGTAGTAGAATTGTCTTTACCCCGGGCTGCACAAAAAAATAAGAAAAGAAGGAAAATATTGGAAGGAAGGAGAGAACACTCAAACAAGAATTTTCTGGATTAAACATTTAGGTGAGTAATCTCACTGAGTTCATGGCATTAAGACCTGAGATGAGGCAGCCACTTTTTATTGCCATATATATATATATTTCTGGTTTTGATGTATATGATTTCATCAATGCTTTTTGGATGTTTTATTTTAAATCTGATATGATTTAATATGGATGATTTTGATGATCTTTGATTGGTTGAGACATTTGTCTTTGGATGAGTATTATACTGTTTTATTTATACTCATAAATGTTAAAGTTTAGGATCTTAAAAATTATATAGAAAATACTCTCAACTGTTATAGATCTATGGCATGGAAACTTTATAAAAATGATTGGAGCTGCATTATACTTGGTATAAGTGCTGAGGCTTGAAAAGAAAAATGTTAAGGGTGCAATAGAAAGTTTCTAAGTGCTGAGCCCTTAATCAAAAAAAAAGAAGAAACCCACAAGCTAAAATTATGATTGAACCAGATCTTGAATCTGAATCAATCATAAAGGCTTGCAGATCAATATAACATGCCATGCCTCTTTTACAGTTGAAAATATTCTCATATTTTACTAAGATCAAGACATATTGACCCCATTTAGGAAATAACTGTCTGATTATTTCTGAGGAGAATTATGCTAGAAGAAATTATGGATGTTTCCATGTTTGCAGTGATATGTTCACTTAGCATATTTGATGATAGGATTTAAGACAATACACTAGTAAATAAACTAGGGAAGGGAAGGCCAAGAAAGCTGCTGGAATGCTTGTCATATTTGAAGTATGCAAGTTGGCACATGGTTTGTTTAAGCCCTGAGATCTTTGTGCAATGATGTGAATTAGTTCATTGCAATGTGTCCCAGTGATTCCTTAATAGCAGATGAGGCAGGGATTTAAATTGAATATTACAACCTGTAAATGAAGAAATAGGAATGTGGATATTTCTTAGGTTGAATGGTATGGAACCAAGATGATTCCAGTAAATGAAATTGTTGCAAATAGATAATTATGTTTGCATGATTATGTATGCAAGTGTAAGAATGATAAATGAATATATCATACCTGAATCAACTTAATTATACTAAGTTAAAGTAATTGATTGCAGAAATTTGCTTAAATAACAAGTTAGTACCCTTATATTCTCTATTGCTTAATATCATGAATGAATTGATGTTACTCATACCAGATCATAGATCTGACCCTTGTTTGCTCATGGCATCTGGGGTGTCTCATTTTAAAATGAGGCAGCCACTTATGCTCTTTCAGGTAACCCAGGCACTAAGTAAAAATGAAGTAATGGCTATTATGGAGGAGTGAATGAACATGCTAGCTAGTTTCCAATAAAAGTGTAAATTGATTATATCTGCATGTATTCAGGAAAAATTTTATGTTTCTAAGATTTCCAGTCATGTAATGAATTCTATTATGGTTAGATGAACTAGTTGTATCATGTTAAATATATTGTTATGCATTAAGGTTTAAAATCTCAAAGGAAAAATCTGAGTGGGAAACAAGGAAATGATTTTAATTATTGATATGGATGTTTGGAAGAGAAATATTCATATGTAGTTGAGCTACTGTTTTGTATAATTTATATTATGTATTAGTTAATCTTGAGACATAACAGAGCACTGAGTTTTAGAACAAAATCTGGATTTAGCAAGAAGTAAACTTAAAAGGATTTTATTATCTTTTACTGAAATGCTTTGTAAATAAGTTTGAATTCATTTCTGAATTGTATTGAGAAGAGTAAAATGTTTTCCTAAAGCTTTAGACAGAATGCAATGAAAGATATCTCCATTGCTTTGAACTAGTGTGGCAGATACAGGATTCATGAGTTATCCATCTTCAAATAAATGAAGTATTGGTTGATCATGATAGACTGTATTCTGAAAATAAAAATGCATTTCAAAGTTTCACCCAGTTTTCTGGAAAATGAGCAGAGATATTGACATGTACATGTATATCTGTGTACATGTTGATATTTGAGCAAAAATATGATTATAATTCCTAGATCAGTTGTAGGAATGGGATACAAAAATAGTTATGTAAGAAGAATTGTTTTGTATGTTAGGTTATAGGCAAAAATTAAATATATATGTACAATTATAGGTAGGTATCAGATTTCTAACCATACAGGAAAAAAAAAGGAAGAAAAACAAAAATTGTGTTTGAACCGACCAGCATAGCACTCGAACTCGTGACCTTGAATGTATAAGTTAGGCGCGTTTCCATTACGCCTAGATGTTGCTTGTGTTCACTTGGGATCCACTTTCTTTTATACTGAATCTGATACTATCCAGACTTTAACACAACCATCTATATTAAAAGCTTGTTTACTACTGATTAGTACATGATCATTTCTTAATCCTAATGATAGACTAAAGTACATGTTTCTAGTGGATTTTATGGCCAAAAATCTGAATACAATAATTTTATCTGAATTGCTAAAAATCTAAATCAAACAGAATGTTCTTGTACAAAAAAATAAAGTATATACTCTGAATTTAAACAAGAAGAACACATACATCTTCATATGTATGTGTATGTTATTAGATATACACTGATATATTTATATTGGTAAGTTATTTTGATCCTGGATATATTTTGTTTATTGGAAAAAGAAAATGACCTTGGAAAATATATTTGTAATGAATGATATATCTATATATCATCTCTTAGAAAGAAAAAAAAATCCTTATGAAATTAGGGTGGAAATAGGAGGGTCATTTCAGTTGGTATCAGAGCACTAGGTTGCATTGATTGTTAAGTATTATAGAAATGTATAATGTCTGTTAGTTTTGGATGAAATAATTTAGATAAGAAATTAGAAATTATAGAAGTACTCATAATATACTAATACCATTTACCCAGAATTTAGTTAGCAGACCATGGTAGGAAGAGGATCTCATCACAATGCAGGACCCAGTGCACCTCAAATGCTTGATATGCAAGAATTTGTGAGGGTTTTAAGAGATGGAATTGGGCATAGGCCTGAGAACCCACATGAAGAGCTTTCAAAACTACTGAAGACTTATTCCAATTTGGGAGGCAAGAGTTTTGAAGGAACTGAGAGTGTGATGGAAATTCAAGCATGGTTGAGAACACTTGATAGGATTTTCAATGACATGCAGTTGGATGACCAAAGGAAGAGGCAAGTAGCTTCTAGACAACTGAAAGGGGTAGCTTTAAGCTGGTGGGAGGTGATCATAGCTGGAAGAAATGAAAATGAAATCACTTGGAATCAGTTCAAGGAGATGTTGGAGGCAAGATTTGTACCAGCATCAGCCAAGACCATTTTGCTTGAAGAATTTATCAAACTTAGGCAGGGAACTTTGAATGTCACTGAATACACTCAAAGGTTTGAAGGGCTATCCAACTATGGAGCAATGCTAGTGGCAGATGAAGCATCCAAAAATGATAGGTATATAAAAGGACTAAACCCAGGACTTAGCAGAGCTATGCTACCATATGCAGATAGAACATTTGATCAAGTAATTGATCTGGCCTTGAAACTGGAACAACATGACAAAGAAAGAGAGAAATATAGGAATTTTAAGAGCAACAACAAGAAGGATAAGGGAAGATATCACCCTTATGATAAAAAGAAGGAGGAGGCAGACAACAGGAAGAGTAAAGATACAAAAGCCTATGATACTAAGAAGAAATTGGTTTGCCATCATTGTGGAAAAGAAGGACACATCAAACCAAGGTGCCCAGAGTTGAAAGGAGGAGCCTTCAAATGCTACCTATGTGGGAAAGAGGGGCATATGAAGAGGAACTGTCCTGAGAATAAACAGCAAGGGAAATTGGCAACTTTGGAAGGAAAAGGCAAATCTGCAGTGAAAATTGATGCTGAAAATCATGGCCAAGTGGAAGGTACATTACTCATTTGTGCCATACCCATACCAGTAGTATATGATACTGGAGCAACACACTCTTTGATTTCCTATGAATTAGTTAAAGTGTTAAAATTAAACTGCATATTGGTTGAAACCCCATTGCTTGTACAAAGTCCCCTAGGGAGTTCTAGTGTTTTGAACATGAATTGTGTGGATGTGGAGTTAAACATAGGAGGAAATATTTTTATCTCCAATTTATATGTTTTAAATTACCCAAATATAGGAGTTATATTGGGGGTAGATTGGTTAAGGCAATTTAAAGCCATAATTAATTTAGACTCATCCACCATATCATTGCAAAATTCTAGAGGCCAGAGAATCACAGTTCTATGTGAAATAGCTAAGGAAGGGAAATTGTATCATTTAGTTGACTTAGAAAAAGATCTGAGTGAACTAACAATTGAAGAAATTCCCATAGTTAATGAATACTTGGATGTGTTTGGGGAAGTTAAGGGTGTTCCACACCACAGACCAGTTGAGTTTCAAATTAATCTCATTCCAGGAGCAAGTCCAATAATCAAGAAACCCTATAGGATGGGGCCAAGTGAACTGAAAGAATTGAAAAATCAGTTGGAAGAATTAGAAGGCAAGGGATTTATAAGGCCAAGCAATTCCTGCTGGGGTTCTCCAGTAGTGTTTGTAAGAAAACATGATGGTACCTTGAGAATGTGCATAGATTACAGAGAACTAAATAAAGTAACCATCAAGAATAAATACCCATTGCCTAGAATAGATGATCTCTTTGACCAACTCAGTGAAGCTAAAATATTTTCTAGGCTAGACTTAGCATCAGGATTCCATCAAATGAAGGTTGAAGACTCAAGTGTTAAGTATACTGCATTTAACACAAGATATGGCTTATATGAATTTTTGGTTATGCCATTTGGTTTGACAAATGCTCCTTCATATTTTGTTGATTTGATGAATAGAATATTTAGAGATTATCTAGACAAATTTGTACTGATTTTTATTGATGACATTTTGATTTATTCCAAGACAGTGGAAGAGCATAAAAATCATTTGCATTTAGTTTTGTCAAGACTAAGGGAAAATGATTTAAAGGAAAAATTTTCAAAATGTGCCTTTTGGAAAGAAGAAGTGCATTTCCTTGGGCATGTTATCTCTGCCAAAGGAATATCAGTAAACCCTAACAAGGTAGTGGCAATCCAAGCATGGAAAAGACCTAGCACCATCAGTGAGATTAGATCATTTATGGGGATGGCAGGATATTATAGGAGATTTATAAAAGATTTCTCAAAAATATCATCACCACTTACCAATTTAACTAGAAAGAACCAAGCCTTTGTATGGACAGAAAAATGTGAGCAAGCTTTTATCAAAATAAAAGAAGCCCTGATTAATGCACCAGTATTGAGAGTGCCAGAAGGAAATGAAAATTTGGTTGTGTACACTGATGCAAGTGGCTCTGGGTTAGGGGCTGTGTTGATGCAGCAAGACCAGGTGGTAGCCTATGCATCTAGGCAATTAAAGCCACATGAAACCAGGTATGCAACCCATGATCTTGAACTAGCAGCAGTTGTGTATGCTTTGAAACTTTGGAGACATTATTTGTTAGGTGCCAAATTCATTTTGTATACTGATCATAAGGCACTGAAATATTTATTCTCACAAAAAGATTTGAACATGAGGCAACATAGATGGGTAGAGTTCCTAGCTGCCTATGATCTAGACATACTGTATACACCAGGCAAGGCAAATAAAGTTGCAGATGCCTTGAGTAGACAACATGCCAAAGTAGCCATGTTGATGATGGAAGAGTTTAGGGATTTGTCTATACTTACTGATTTGGAAATTGAGGAAAACAGTGAGGAACAAATGATGCCTATTGAAGAAGGTGAAGGTAAAGGAAAATTAAGTATGATATCTCTGCAATCAGATTTACTTCTTAAGATTGGGCAAATGCAGGAACAAGACCTAAACATGGTGGAAAAGAAAATGCTCATATCAAAAGGGGAGGAAGTAATAAATTATCAAATTGATAAAAATGGTTATTTAAGGAATAAAAATAGGATATGTGTTCCAGAAAATATAGAATTGAAGGAGGAAATATTAAATGAGTACCATAGGAGTAAGTACTCCATACACCCAGGTAGCACCAAGATGTATCAAAATTTGAAAAGAAATCTTTGGTGGAAGGGGATGAAGTCAGATGTGGCCAGATATGTTGCAAGGTGCATGACTTGCCAACAAGTCAAGGCAGAGACACAAAGGCCATCAGGACTATTGCAACCCCTTAGCATACCACAGTGGAAGTGGGAGGATATATCTATGGATTTCATAGATGGTCTGCCTAGATCTAAGAAGGGAAACACAAGTATATGGGTGATAGTGGATAGGCTAACCAAGGTAGCACATTTTATCCCAGTTAGAGCAGAAAGAAATGCTCCAAAATTGGCTCAAATATTCATGAAAGAGGTAGTAAGGTTGCATGGCATACCCAAAACCATTGTGAGTGATAGGGATACCATCTTCACCTCAAGATTTTGGAAAAGTTTTCAAGAGGCTATGGGGAGTGAATTGTGCTTAAGCACTGCCTACCATCCACAATCAGATGGTCAAACTGAGGTAGTGAACAAAGTCTTAGAGGATTTGTTGAGAGCATGTACACTGGACTTCGGAGGCAACTGGGAAGACCACCTCCATCTAGCTGAATTCACCTACAATAACAGTTACCAAAGCACCATAGGGATGGCACCATTTGAAGCCTTATATGGCAAGCCATGTTTATCACCTATATGCTGGGTAGAGGCTGGAGAAAGGGCTATTCTTGGACCTGAATATGTTAAAGAAACTACAGAGAAAATTGGGTTAATAAGAAAAAGAATAGCAGCAGCTCAAGATAGGCAAAAGAAATTTGCAGATAGGAAGAGAAAGCAAGTGGAATATGAAGTGGGAGACTTTGTTTTCATTAAGATTTCACCTATGAAGAAAGTCATGAGATTTGGCAAGCAAGGTAAGCTTACACCAAGGTATGTTGGACCCTATAAAATTCTGGAAAGAATTGGTTCATTGGCTTACAAATTAGAACTACCAGAGGAAATGAAAGCAATGCATAATGTTTTTCATGTATCCCAACTTAGAAGATGGGTACATAATAAAGAAGACATTTTGGAAGAGCCTACCAAAATTCAAATAAATCCTGACTTGGTTTATGAAAAAGAACCAGTGGGGATTGTAGCCAAGGAAGAAAAGAAATTAAGGAGCAAAACCTTGAAACTAGTTAAGATCCAGTGGAGTAGTGATCCTAATGACTGCACATGGGAGTTAGAGGATAAGATTAGAATGGATTATCCTAAGCTTTTTGCAAATTAAAAGGTAATTTTTTTTTTCTTTCTGGAAAATTTCTTTATGCATGGTTGATATGGTTGAATTTGTTTGCTTATGCATATGTTTGATAAGTTTTCAGAAAAGAAAAAGATGCTCACTATAAATGTTAGAAATATTGTGAGGACACAATTCCTAAAAGGAGGGGTGAATGTAATACCCCAAAATTTTGTGAAAAATCATTTTTGTAAAATGATTTAATTTTTGAAATATTTAGATTTAAATATGGTGAAATTTCTGGAATAAATAGTGTGCAAGTATATGTGTGCACGTGCACACTGAAATGGCACAAGGAAGAACTCCAGATTTCTTGGATTTAAAACAAGAATTAAAGAGCAATACAAACATGATTTTGCAACATGGTTATTTGATTTCTGAAATTATATGGATCATCTTAGAAAATAAGAAAAGTAAGTTTTACTTTAAATCAGTAAACAGGTTTTAATTAAAACCCAGAAAAGAAAATTATACATATGTATATGTTATAAGGATTTGTAAACTTGTATACATGTAGGTGCATATGCTTCTGAAATTAAAGAGAAATTAAATAAGCCTAGATAAGATATGGGTACATATATATATATATTTTTAAGTACTGAAAAGTATATATATATATATATATAAGCAGGTAAAACTATAACATTAAAATGACATGAAATGTGATACAAGTTAATAAGCTTGTATAGGCAAAAATAGCAAAGGAGAATTCTCAGGGATAATTGAAAAATAAAATAAAATAGTCACACTTTTAACATGACTAGGTGAGTGGCCATTTTCTGTAAAGTAAAAGAAAGAAAATGCAGCCTTTAATTTGGTTAATATGGCCGGGGTATTATGAATGAAAAATACATGATGCTAGCCAGGACAGAAATGGAATTCTGTTTCAACAAAACCCTAGAGGAAAAAATGCATATAAATAGGTAGTAGAATTGTCTTTACCCCGGGCTGCACAAAAAAATAAGAAAAGAAGGAAAATATTGGAAGGAAGGAGAGAACACTCAAACAAGAATTTTCTGGATTAAACATTTAGGTGAGTAATCTCACTGAGTTCATGGCATTAAGACCTGAGATGAGGCAGCCACTTTTTATTGCCATTTATATATATATTTCTGGTTTTGATGTATATGATTTCATCAATGCTTTTTGGATGTTTTATTTTAAATCTGATATGATTTAATATGGATGATTTTGATGATCTTTGATTGGTTGAGACATTTGTCTTTGGATGAGTATTATACTGTTTTATTTATACTCATAAATGTTAAAGTTTAGGATCTTAAAAATTATATAGAAAATACTCTCAACTGTTATAGATCTATGGCATGGAAACTTTATAAAAATGATTGGAGCTGCATTATACTTGGTATAAGTGCTGAGGCTTGAAAAGAAAAATGTTAAGGGTGCAATAGAAATTTTCTAAGTGCTGAGCCCTTAATCAAAAAAAAAAGAAGAAACCCACAAGCTAAAATTATGATTGAACCAGATCTTGAATCTGAATCAATCATAAAGGCTTGCAGATCAATATAACATGCCATGCCTCTTTTACAGTTGAAAATATTCTCATATTTTACTAAGATCAAGACATATTGACCCCATTTAGGAAATAACTGTCTGATTATTTCTGAGGAGAATTATGCTAGAAGAAATTATGGATGTTTCCATGTTTGCAGTGATATGTTCACTTAGCATATTTGATGATAGGATTTAAGACAATACACTAGTAAATAAACTAGGGAAGGGAAGGCCAAGAAAGCTGCTGGAATGCTTGTCATATTTGAAGTATGCAAGTTGGCACATGGTTTGTTTAAGCCCTGAGATCTTTGTGCAATGATGTGAATTAGTTCATTGCAATGTGTCCCAGTGATTCCTTAATAGCAGATGAGGCAGGGATTTAAATTGAATATTACAACCTGTAAATGAAGAAATAGGAATGTGGATATTTCTTAGGTTGAATGGTATGGAACCAAGATGATTCCAGTAAATGAAATTGTTGCAAATAGATAATTATGTTTGCATGATTATGTATGCAAGTGTAAGAATGATAAATGAATATATCATACCTGAATCAACTTAATTATACTAAGTTAAAGTAATTGATTGCAGAAATTTGCTTAAATAACAAGTTAGTACCCTTATATTCTCTATTGCTTAATATCATGAATGAATTGATGTTACTCATACCAGATCATAGATCTGACCCTTGTTTGCTCATGGCATCTGGGGTGTCTCATTTTAAAATGAGGCAGCCACTTATGCTCTTTCAGGTAACCCAGGCACTAAGTAAAAATGAAGTAATGGCTATTATGGAGGAGTGAATGAACATGCTAGCTAGTTTCCAATAAAAGTTTAAATTGATTATATCTGCATGTATTCAGGAAAAATTTTATGTTTCTAAGATTTCCAGTCATGTAATGAATTCTATTATGGTTAGATGAACTAGTTGTATCATGTTAAATATATTGTTATGCATTAAGGTTTAAAATCTCAAAGGAAAAATCTGAGTGGGAAACAAGGAAATGATTTTAATTATTGATATGGATGTTTGGAAGAGAAATATGCATATGTAGTTGAGCTACTGTTTTGTATAATTTATATTATGTATTAGTTAATCTTGAGACATAACAGAGCACTGAGTTTTAGAACAAAATCTGGATTTAGCAAGAAGTAAACTTAAAAGGATTTTATTATCTTTTACTGAAATGCTTTGTAAATAAGTTTGAATTCATTTCTGAATTGTATTGAGAAGAGTAAAATGTTTTCCTAAAGCTTTAGACAGAATGCAATGAAAGATATCTCCATTGCTTTGAACTAGTGTGGCAGATACAGGATTCATGAGTTATCCATCTTCAAATAAATGAAGTATTGGTTGATCATGATAGATTGTATTCTGAAAATAAAAATGCATTTCAAAGTTTCACCCATTTTTCTGGAAAATGAGCAGAGATATTGACATGTACATGTATATCTGTGTACATGTTGATATTTGAGCAAAAATATGATTATAATTCCTAGATCAGTTGTAGGAATGGGATACAAAAATAGTTATGTAAGAAGAATTGTTTTGTATGTTAGGTTATAGGCAAAAATTAAATATATATGTACAATTATAGGTAGGTATCAGATTTCTAACCATACAGGAAAAAAAAAAGGAAGAAAAACAAAAATTGTGTTTGAACCGACCAGCATAGCACTCGAACTCGTGACCTTGAATGTATAAGTTAGGCGCGTTTCCATTACGCCTAGATGTTGCTTGTGTTCACTTGGGATCCACTTTCTTTTATACTGAATCTGATACTATCCAGACTTTAACACAACCATCTATATTAAAAGCTTGTTTACTACTGATTAGTACATGATCATTTCTTAATCCTAATGATAGACTAAAGTACATGTTTCTAGTGGATTTTATGGCCAAAAATCTGAATACAATAATTTTATCTGAATTGCTAAAAATCTAAATCAAACAGAATGTTCTTGTACAAAAAAATAAAGTATATACTCTGAATTTAAACAAGAAGAACACATACATCTTCATATGTATGTGTATGTTATTAGATATACACTGATATATTTATATTGGTAAGTTATTTTGATCCTGGATATATTTTGTTTATTGGAAAAAGAAAATGACCTTGGAAAATATATTTGTAATGAATGATATATCTATATATCATCTCTTAGAAAAAAAAATCCTTATGAAATTAGGGTGGAAATAGGAGGGTCATTTCACTTAACTGGAACGAAATGGGCACTCTTGGTCAACCTGTCCACTATGACCCATATACTTCCATTTTCTTTACTCGACCTTGGCAACCCATCTATGAAATCCATTAAGATAAAATCACATTTCCATACTGAAACATCTAAAGGCTGAAGCAACCCACTTGGTTTCTGATGTTCAACTTTTACATGTTGATAGTTCAAACACTGCTTCACCCATAAGCCTACATCCCACTTCATGCATTCCCAGAAGAAACTTCTTTTCATATCCTGATACATCTTAGTTCCTCCCGGATGAATAGTGAACTTCGAATGATGGCATTCTTCAAGAACTTCCTTCCTAATGTTTCCTACATTTGGTACACAGAGTCTTCCTTTCTTCCTTAACCACCCATTTTGGTCAAGACTGAAATCTTTCAAGTCATAGCTCTCTGTCCCATCCCTTAACTTTTTGATCCGTTCAGCTAATATTGGATCCTCCCTTACTTAGAAGTGATCATTTTGATCATTACCGGTCGAACCTCTAAACATGACAACATAGCAGTTTCCTTACTAGATCTAGTTTCAGATCTCCAATGTACTCTGCATGTAGTCATTACTTCTAAACCTTTCCTCTCAGCTATCATTTCCAATACTGCATTTTGATGTTTCCTGCTAAGTGCATCTGCAACCTTGTTGCCTTTTCCTGGTGTGTACTCAATACCAAAGTCATATGCGGCTAAAAACTCTAACCACCTCTGTTGTCTCATATTCAACTCCTTCTAAGAGAATAGATACTTTAATGACTTATGATCGTATATAAATCGAATCTTTCTCCCAAAAGGTAATGTCTCCACACTTTCAATGCAAAAATTACCGCAGCTAATTCCAAATCATGAGTTGGATATCTAACCTCATGTGGTCTGAACTGTCGAGAAGCATAGGCAATCACTTTATCTCTTTCATTAACATAGCTCCTAACCCTATTCCACATGCATCTGTATACACCATTAAGTCCTGGTTCCCCTCTGGAACAACTAACATAGGTGCATTTGTCAATAAGGGTTTCAGCTTCTGGAATGTTTCCTCACACTTATCGGTCCAGACAAATTGCACATATTTTCGCATTAGCTTAGTCATCAGTGCCACTATCCACGAAAAATCCATTACGAATCTTAGATAGTAACCAGCTAATCCAAGAAAACTCTTTATCTCAGTCACTGTCTCGGATCTCTTCCAACTATTCACTACCTCGATCTTAGGTATATCTACAGACAACCCTTTCTCTAAGACTACATGACCAAGGAACTTCACTTCCTTCCTCCAGAAATGACATTTCAAAAATTTCGCTTTCAGTTGATGCTGCCTCAACGTCTCAAGCACCACTCTAAGATTAACTTCATGCTCTCTTTCATCTTTAGAGTATATCAAAATGTTGTCTATGAATACCAATATGAACCTATCCAAGTGCTCTCGGAAAACTTGGTTCATCAAATCTACGAAGAATGATAGCGCATTAGTTAGTCCGAACGGCGTTACTAACCATTCGTACGATCCATATCGGGTTCTAAACGCCGTCAAAGGAATACTATCCTCAGCCACTCTAAGCTGATGGAATCCTGCTGCCAAATCCAGCTAGGAACATACTTTGGCTCCACTCAACTGGTCGAACAAATCGTTAATTCTAGGCAACAGATACCGATTCTTTATCGTCTGCTCATTCAACTTACGATAATCGATATATAACCTTAATGATCCGTCTAGTTTCTTTGCAAACACTGCGGTTGCTCCTCAAAGCGAACTCTTGGCCTGATAAAGTTCTTACCTTCTAAATCCACCAACTGCACCTTTAACTCCCTCATCTCGGTAGGTGTCATTCTGCTTGGCGGTCTACTCACCAGTTCTGCTCCTGGTACTAAATCTATCTGAAACTCGATAGCTCATTTTGACGGTAGTCCTACTACGGGCTCAAAGACATCTGTGAATTCCCTAACAACGAAAACCCGATTTAACTCATCTTCTGCCTCCACAACACCCAAGAGAGCATTAACCTCAAAACTAGGGTTTTCTACGGAGTATATTATCCGATCACTACAGCCAGGGTGTCTAAGTGATATTTTCCTATCATGGAAAAATATCCTAGCATCATATTTATTTAACAAATCCATACCCAAAATAATTCCGAAACCAACGAAATAAAACACATGCAAATTGCAAGCAAATGTTGACCTAACAATTCAAACTCTAGGTGGTCACATCTCATCCCAAGAGTCGCATATCCTCCTATCAACTTCGCAACCCTTAAGGAAGTAACTAGGTGCGAGGGTTCTAGGTTAAGCTTATCTACCAAACAATAAGGTATAAAATAATGCGATGCACCGGTATCAAATAGAACTCTAACTGATACCCCATGAATCAAAAGCGTACCTCCCAACACAGCTTTTCATTTCTTCTCTGCGGTTGGTCTCGAGGTAGCTGGCTCCAATACAAACACTTTGCCCTTTCCATCCTTGGATGGCTCCTTGCGCTGGTTCTTATAATGTCTAATTTGATCGCAGCTGAAACATCTCACTCCTTTCTTGTCAACAGCTTTCTTTCCTTTGCTTGTCCGGCACTCATGAGCATAGTGTCCCTTCTTATCACACTTATAACAGATAACTTCTTCCTTCCCCTTCTTGGCAGCTCCACTCTTATGAGCGCCCTTCTTATGGAAAAACTTCCTCTTCTAGTTCTGCCCTCGTTGAGCTCCTCCTGCCTTGTTGCCCTTAAGATAAGTAAGCATCTCTTCCTACCTCAATCCATCTCAACAACTACATCGCATGGATCTCTAATATGCGATAATGTGGCCTTAGCAAGCTCAAGCTTCAACCCACGGACAAACTTCTCATTTCTTTTGATAATAGTATCCACCGTAGCATATCCGTATCTTGATAGCTCCTCAAATCTGGTTGCATACTCAAGCACTATTATATCTCTCTGCTCCAACTCAGTAAACATCCGAAGCAGAGTTGACTTCACAATCTCCGACATAAACGTCTCCTCAAACCTTCTCCTGAACTTAGCCCAAGTCATAATCTCCTCATTGACTCCGACCGTAACATTGTTCCACCAGTACAGTGCTGCTTCTTGTAACTGCCTAGAAGCGAGTCTCCTTTTTTGCTCATCATTAAGACCCAAATCATCAAAAATCTTCTTGCAATGAAGTAACCAATTTTCCACTTCAATTGCGACCTCAGTCCCGATAAACGATTTTCATCCCGGCCTAGCATAATCTCTACTCAACACAGCATAATTATTGACCACTGGAGCTCCCTGATTTCCTCCTTCAGCATTTCCTCCAACTAAACCCGTAGCGACTCCAGCCTGCATCATGATAACGAAGAACTGATACATAGCTCCCATATCAACTTGCGGTATTCCAGCACCCACATTAGCAACTTGAGCCTGACCTGGATTCCTCATAGCGTTTGGTCTAGCATTTCCATTAGTTGTGGTGCTTCCCCCACCTATGTTAACTCTTCCACTTCTAGCATCCATATCTTATGTCCGTAAAATCTTTATTCGAGTTTTTGTAAGATACAGAAGAATAGCCTAAGAGAAATGGGAGAATAGAGATAAAGCGTATACTTATATATAGCAAATACAAGTACGTCACTATAGCGATATCGCATACCCTAATCTTTTCTCTAATTCCCTAGGATTATGTTTTCTAAATCATTTTAAGTTTGAAATTTCTTTTTAATTTTTTCATAAACCTATGCTTTGATACCAAGTTGTAACATCCCCTATCTTGAGGCCGAAGCTAAGCCTACAGATGCTACAGTCATCCATAGTATTAACTTTCGGTGACAAAATATGGTAATGTTAATGGTACACATAATATCAGAAACACATGAATATGAAATAAAATCAACACAGCCTTAAAACCACTTTTTCTGATTACATTTCAAATCGATATTTCATATTCAGATACATAATCCCAAACGATTCCCAGGTTTTGATCAAATATAATTATTACAAATTAGGCCAAAAGCGACATATGAAGATGCCCCCTGGATGATCAGAGTACTAAATAGACATATCAGTCCTAATGCATCACAGCAGAAATAAAAACTAAATAGCTCCTATATAGCTAGCTTTGCCTCCTGCACATCTTCGGAAGCTTATTCGTCCAACCTACTAAACCTGTAAAACCTTAACTCTCAATCTATCCAAATTAAATTTTGAGCACCTGAGAGTTTAAGTGGAAAACATAAACTTCGAGTCAGACATAAAGCCTGGTGTGAATAATACTATACATCTTGGTTATCTGATATTAAGTGAGACCACGCCGCTTAGCAGAATGGTTTTCCGTCACTAATATCCCTTTTTAAAACATATCTTTTGCAAGTCAAAGACTTGCAATCAAACTGATTAAAGCAATAGTAGCAATATCGTATATGCACATAAATCAGGTAATCAATGGACTATCTATCCCCAAAAATATAGTTTTGTTTGCCCAACTATTGATCATTGCTAACTCGGGCCTGCTAGACATAATCAATTATCTAACATCTGTTAGACGCACTACTGGGCTATCTGCCCTTTACTATCTTATTGTAGGATCAACTGAACCTAATGGTTTTGCGGGCTCACCAATAACCTATCTTCTCTCTGCATATTCCTTTCGGTGTGTAACATCATTTTAGTCTTACCTGTGACAAAGCCCTACACACTGGAATTTTGGACTTATATAAGCTAGGGGATTATTAGCTAAAGTATAGGGTGCGATCCTATACCAACCCCATCTGTTATTCTAACATCTAAGTCATTTGCTTAGGGTTATCTACCCCATTAAATTTTCCTTGAAAACATTTCTTTCAAATTGATTTAACCCTTTAAATCTTACTTAAACAAAGAAAATATACTTTTTGCTTTACTCAAATGTCTTTGCCATGATATATGCTTTACACAAAACAATCTTGATGAAAACCTTCAAAACCCTTGTTTAAAAACTTTAAACGGTCCCTTTCGAATCCATTGAAAGTACCCCTTTCAAAATAAGTTAACTACTTTACCTTGAAACACTAGGCCGAAAGGCCAAAACATACCTTTCGAAACTCTTGAAATAGACCTTTCGAAATTATTAAAGGAACCCTTTCGAAAGCTTTATAAAACCTTAGACATCCTCTTCCCAAAACACTTCAAACTTGCCTTTCGAAAGCATTGGAAACCTTCCATTTAAATACTAAAGGTAAACCTTTCGAAAACATTGGGGAATCTCCCCTTCGAAATCTTCATTATATATATCTTTCAAAAGCATTAAAGTCCTTTGCTTAAAACATACCTTTCGAAAGCATTGGGTTCAAGTAAAAGGTTGTGGAACATAGCTTCGAAACCATTTAAAACCATTCCTTTCGAAATCTTTGGGTTTAACTTTTAATATATCTAAGGGTCTTAAAAGAAGTAGGGCAAAAGCAACTCTTTCGAAAGTATTATTCCTAAGTAAAAGAAAGTTGATGGTTTCGAAACCAACCCATTCGAAAGCATGGAGAAGCGGCTTCATAGTAAAAACGAAAGCACTTTTCGAAACTATTGTTTAAAGGCAATAAAAGCGGCCTTAAATAGGTCAAAAGGTAGAATGTGGCAGCTGGGTTTCGAACCCTTTCGAAAGCTTGTTTTAAAACAAAAGGCGACAACCCACTCAAAAGCCCTTTTTCATATAAACAAAAGCAATTGGATTAAGTCGAAAGCTAATATAACCCCTTCGAAAGCATCCATTGTAAGCAGAAATAGTTCAAAGTTTAAAAGCACAACTTCTACCCCTTCGAAAGCATGATTTGACTCTATACCTTCCGCCTTTCTCCAATCCACTATGTACCAAGGCATTAATACCATGTGTATTGGTTTCGACTAGGTCAGGGGCAGAAGTATGGGGTCGAAAGCTTGTAGGGAAGTGGTGAAGTAGTAAATATTATCAAAACTATTTTATAGCTATCTAATCTAATTGATTTTCAACTATCTTCCCATATTTGTCAAAATATTATTGGTTGCCAATTCTTTTCCAAAATCTTTTCTAAAAGTGTTGCCGAATTCAGTAATTAACAAGTTAAATATTTAGCAAATTGCCCCTTCTCCTTTTCTAAACATATAAAACATTTAAGTCTCACACCTTAAATAATTTTATATCTTTAATAAACTACTTAGGAAAATTCTCCAAAAATTCCCATAAATCACTTTTAATATGTTTTCTAACATATTTAGATTTTTGACCCAAAGCTAACATATAATAGCCAAAATTAATTTAAACCTAATTTACCCATTTTCTTTACTAGAAAATTCATAATAAATCCACAACAACTAAGAAAATTATGAAACCTGAAACCCATCACTAAAATAATATTTCTGACCATATATCAAAAACGCAAGCCATTCGGATGTCATTTAATAAGTTTTTCAAATCAAATCTTATCATAAAATCAATATAAAACAACACAATCATCAACAAGCATATATATCTAATTAAACAATCAAAACATGGCATTTTACTTGCAAAATAATTTCGGATCTTATCTAGAAATCGAAAGCAATAAAAATGAGATGTAATCTATTATCACCTTAGATTGATTGTTAAGAAGGTTGAGATTTGCCCTTGAGTTGATTTAATTAAGCTTCCTTCTTGAATTCTTGCTTATCTTCCTCTTGTTTTCTTCTAATGGTGGCCAGCCAAGCATTAGGTTCGGTTTTGTTTGTGAATGTTGTAAATGAAATTGGAATAAGGGTTTAGAGTATAAGAATATAACCTATTCCTACTTTGCCCTTATCTTATTACCTTTACTTATTTCATTTTAATTCTCCTTGGCTTTAGATTAATTAGGCACGGCTACCATATGATCATACAAATCTCAATCCCTTAACCATTTATATTAATTTCATTTAATTTATTTAATTAAATATCCTATTAGTCAAAATTAGGGTCGTTACATTAGATATGGACCAATCACCTACTGCCCTGTCCTCATGAAAAAGGAAAAGAATGGGTCAGACAAGAGTCTGGTGAATGAGTCGTATTACTAATATATGATGATCACATGCAATTGGCTTCATTTATAAGCAATTGACTTCATTTATAATCTTTGTGATCTAGGGTGTTCTACTTGTGTTTGTGAATTACATACTAGGGTTGGTCTCATTAACTAAAAGAATATTGTTCCAAATACACCTACACTAAACATCTTGTGGAGGTTTATACTTAGGGGTCGACCAGCTAATTGAACCACTAATCATCAATGGATTGGACAATTGATCAACAACGTATCGAACTAATAATCTCTGGGATTGCTCCTGACATAAGATCTCATAAAATATCATCCTTAGGACTGCATTACCCAAAGTACGACTACAACGTATCATACTTACACATTGAGAGAATCCTGCAATGCTGACTCGCATCAAAGACACCTTAGGGTCTACTGAAGCATCCGTGTCCAAAAATTAATGGTAACACTTCTTACTGCATCGCTCCGGGCATCCACCAACAATGTCATGTCCTAGTTGTCATATGCACCAAGGAACCTCCCATTAGTGTCGAATCATGCACTACATCAGGAATCCACCAACAACATTGCACATACACTGAGAAACCTCATGTTAGTGTCGTATGCATAGCACACCCTCGCTATTCAACCTCCTTATATTGAATATCAAATTCGCTGAGTAAATAGTGTCTAGGCCTAATTGGATGCATACGTATTGTTATCCCACCTTTTGATAAGGCAGTATACAGACAAACTTGACGAGTCAAACTTGCAGACTATTAAGGCAAAAGGCTTGGAGAGATATCCCCGGAGTCCAGAAAACCAGCACCAACAGAGTCAGGGGGAAAAGACCAAAATACCACAAGAGTTCAAAGGCATAATTCCAACATTTTGTTGGATAGATACTGATCCAACCCATGGATTGGTACCGATCCACGAAGCTTGATCCAAACTTGCCCTCGTTCCTTCTACATGCTAGTGATGATCCCAGAAGCCTATTTCAAGTGATATTTTATTGATCTCATGCAATTTTCTATCCATCTCCATGAGCACTCGAAGTCGGCAACTCCATTCTTCTATAAATCCATCTTTTGGACTCAGCACCTAGCTAATAAAGATGCAAACAATTTTGGAATCATAAAGCCCACAACAAGACGCATTTGTTCAAGAAATTCAGAGCGGCCCATAAGTTAATCTTATGGATCGGTACCAACACAAGACCACAGATCGGTACCGATCCATAATGATTGATGATGTGGTGCCCATTTTTTCAAGGGAATTAGTCTTGGGTGTGGAAAACGAGGTGGAGATCATGAAGGCGAGATTTTAGGCTTCCTACTACTATAAATAGAGGGGAGGTGCTTATTTTTAAGGATCATTTTAGCTCTTGCTTTCTCTTACTCTAACCTCTTGTAATCACTCATGGATTTATATCGATCCATAATGGATTTATACTAACTGTACTTGAAAACAACAGTATAATAAAAGGAAACTTGAAATGGACATAGGTCAGAGTACGCCAAACCACTTTAAATCTTGGGTGTTCTATTTCTTGCTCGTTTATTATTTATTTTCTTCACTTTTTATTCTCCACTCAATCTATTGGGTGTTTGTGTAATTTTTGGTTCAAACATTTTGGTGCTTTCATTGAGAAACACTAGACTTCATTGATTCAAGACTTGAAAAATTCAAAATGATAAGACAATCAACTAGGAAAACTGCTCTTGGAGGGAATCAATAAGTGGCACCCAAGAGCCATTATCAGGTGTTAACCCCCATCTATCTATATAACCAGGGATGAGATGGAGACTATGATGAATGGATTTCGAGAAAGGATGATAGCTCGTTAGAAAGAGATGATGGAGAATTTCTTCAGGAGAATGGGACAAGTAGGAATGGCCGGAGTCACTACAAGTAGGAGAATGGGGCATGGCCAATGTTGATTTAGGCAGGAATAATGCACATCCAAGAAATGATGTTGAGCGTATGAACATGAATCAAAATGCAAAAGCATGACCGAAGGAATATATGCTGGAATTCCCTTGTGGAAACGGGGGGCAGGCTGGGAATGCAAACTTGAGAATTCATTTAAATGATGATGACAGACTTGCTGAGATGGTGAGACACACTATGAAGGGTGGATTTCCTAATCGGAGCCCTGAGGATATAAACAGGAGTCCATTCACTTCGAATATTCGGTACGGTAGGAATTCGCTTGATTTCAAGCTGTCAACATTGGAAATGTACGAGGGAAGTGCTCCACAGCAAACGTTCATACTTCAAGAACGGATATTTCTTTGTTTGATGTATGTATGGCTTCAATAGGCCTTGGCTCTTTAGAAGTAAGACTTGTTTCCATTCCGTGCTTGGATTTTCACCATCCAATGTTTAACCTATTATCTACTTTCTTCACTGATATCTCTGCTCGAGACACGAGCACAGAGCACTCCATAACTCTTCAAACCCTCAAGAGGGTTAACATCCAATTGCACTCTACCACTTATCACTTTACAAATGAAAATCTTCTTTGTTGCAAACTTCTACATTCCAAACCCTTTGTCGTTCCTACAGAAGTTCTACCAAGTAATTCCAGCATGCCAACCAGGTCTTCTGCCCTCATTCGCAACTCCAACAAAGATATCCAAGGGGGTGTTGAGGCCCATCCGGCACAACAAGCATCGGTGAGTCTGTGGATAGAGCAGCGAAAGCACACGTTGTTGAAGTTCAAGCGAAAGTAGAAGAAAGAGTTAAAATGGAAACGATCCATGAAGAGGGAGGAGGAAGAGAAGAAGGGGAAGAGAAAGAAGAAGAAGAAGGTGATGAAGAAGGCGATGATGATGAAGACTTCAGCCAAGGAGGAGATGAGTCGTATGGAGAGATGTCTCCTGAAGGCACTAAACTTCTCGGCCACATTTAAAACGAATAAACATCAAGACTTCTCAACAAACTACAGAATCGAGCATGACGCCAATAACTGAGGCTACTCCTTTAGCTGGTTCTTTAGACAACATTTTTGGTTCAGCGATCTCGATATACCTATTGATAATCTTCTTAAGGAGTGCTCTTTGAGCTTTAACTTCCCATCCGTGGGCATCCTAGCTGATGGAGGTGAGACTCACCTTATTACCTTTCGAACACAGTTCGTAGAATACTTAGGAGGACACCGGCACTCCACACACTTCTAGGATTATGAATACACATTCCTTGTATTCGCTCACATTCTAATGTTTCAAAAATGAAATGATCGTTTCTTTCATTTCAGGTACACTAGGCAAGGACCGTTTTGGCTATCTTCACCATAGGGTTTCTATGTAGAGGAAGCTAACCCCTAAGCTGTATCCTCCTCGCTCCAGCTCTTAGGGAATGAGAGACAAACAAAGAAAGAGCCCAAAGAAAAGAAAGAGAACGTGAGGCGGACCAAGCGGAAATGAATAGGAAGAAACTTTGCTTCATCCTCTCTGACATCAACCGAATTCATCAGACATCCAATCATTTGAGTCAGAGAAGAGAAGCTATTATAAATGAATAAAAGAAGAATCTGGCCAAGGTCACTGAAGAAAGAGATGCGGCTCAGGCATTAGAGATAAAGGCCAAAGACATGGTCACAGAGATGACAAAAGCTCACAATTAGGTCGAGATTATGATGAAACCTTCTAAAAACTTCTTATGAACATAATGCTACTTCAAAACGTACCACATAAACAAGGACTTAACCCTCTTAGAGAAACACAAAGCTCTCAAGGGAAAAGAAGCCAAGATCTAGGAGATTCATACCGAAAAGGAGAAGCTTGAATCCACCTTGCTACTGGTGAAAACATGGAAACTGGAGTCTCAGGCTGACCATGCTGCAACTATGAACAATCTAATTGAGCTAAAGGAGCAGAAGGTCAAAGGAAACGAAGAACTGAACTTCACCCTTCAATAGTACTTTGCCAGTGTTATCTAATATAAGAACTTGAAGTGACTTGGAAGTACGTATGTCATCACTCTTGCCGATGCCTGGGAAGAGATACTACGTCGTGTGTAAGCATTCTGTGAAGGCCTCACCGAAGATAAATTAAAATCCAAATATCTCGACGCCGGTGACTTCTTGAAACTAGAGGAAGGAAAGACAATCCTAGCTATAGAGGACGCCATTACTACTAAAGCTTCCACTGAAGCTCCTGCTGGTCTAAGTGTATCAGGCCACGTAGAATCTTCATCTCCAAAAATACAAGAGCTTGTAGTGAAGGTTTTAATGTTTGAGAGGACCAGCTCCGAGGCCACCTAGATTATTCTAGCTCTATGGTAATTACCTCTGTTGAACCTTACATTCCCATTTCCATTTCTCAGCATATCTTCTCATCCCCAAAAGAGGGTGAGATTACTGTATCTCTTGCCAAGGTGACTCCATCTAGCAAATATATATCCCATATCTCACTAGTGTTCGAGATCCTTCGGTTCTCACTTGAGATTGTTACTAATCTTTACTTCTCCATTTGTGAACTCATAGTTCATACATCGCTTCCCCCTCCTCCACCGCCAATCACACAAGGCTCGGGCCCTGTTGCAATTACTACCAAGTTAACCTCCGTAACCATGGGACTGGTCATTCCAAGCCTTCCCTCCAACTTCATTCTCGGTCATGATTCGGCGAAAATCGTAGCTTTGGAGGGACTGTATG
Source organism: Allium fistulosum (assembly GCA_030737815.1). Taxonomy (NCBI): domain Eukaryota; kingdom Viridiplantae; phylum Streptophyta; class Magnoliopsida; order Asparagales; family Amaryllidaceae; genus Allium; species Allium fistulosum. The sequence goes on from CM060901.1 coordinate 927,909,667, forward strand.
ACAATTCACAGTCCTCGGGGAAGACATCACTATTACAAGCACCTTGGGCCTAATTGGTTCAATTTCTATGGCGGGAAAGCTGATGATCGATGTTTCAAAAGTTAAAATCAAGACCAATCCTGGACTTGAAAAACCTACTAGTACTGAGGAGTCGAAGCCTTCTGGAAGAATACTTCCTATCGCTATCAAGCTTTCGAAGGGAAGCAGTGTTGGCACTTCCACAAGAACATCCGAGTCTTCACTTGACCAACCTGAAGATCCTATCATCACATTCACTGAAGGGATACCACTCCCTCCAAAGTTAGAACACCAAAGAAGAAACCTAAGGGGGATAAAGGTCGAAAGAAGCCTCATGATGGTTTGGGCAGGAAAGGCCGCAAGAAGAAGAAGACACATAAGAAGTAGGCTCCTTAGTTAGCCAATAGTGACAACGAGACAGTTTCCTTTTTGTCTCTTTTTGGTTGTACATTTTCATTCCCCTTTTTGTTCATAGGCCATGTTATTGCAGGACCAGCCCCTGCATCATTATATATAAAGGTTGGATGAAATGAAAGATTGTTTTTTTGTTTCAAACTCAGTTCTGTTTACATTTACGTACTTTTTATTTTATTCCTGCCTATATACAACTGCCTGCATATATAATATAACTGCTTATACTATAATTTATCCATATTATACATGTCTATGTTTGTGCAATGCTTTTACTTACTATAACTTCGTACATATAAGTAAAATTTCTGCAATTGCTTTAACTAGATTCCATTATTTAGTTCTATTTATCACTTCCAAAATGCTTCCGTTTGGCTAAACAAAACTATTATTTAACTAATTTTATGGTTATTCTAGTTTATTCCGGGTTGAGTTTCCCTCGACTATTAACAAGTTATAAATAGAACGAGTTCCATGCCATTTCCTATCTTTGGGAAACAACAGTTTGGGGGTTCATGTCAGGACATTTTTGATCTCGCCAATAATAGAGTATAATCGATATTATCCAATTATTTCCACCACTCAACCTCGGCCAAGCGTGTCCCATTGGGCCATGAGTGAGATCATACCTTTTGTGATTCCACCACATATCGAGTCCTGTCTCCAGGACTTAGCATTCCATATGCTAGAATCCAGGCATCATTCCTTGACTTGGCATATGTCGAGCATCGGTCGAAGGTTAATAACGTAGTACAGATTACCCGATTGGCCCCAGTTCAATTATACTCTCCCAGTCCTGATCCTGGACCGGAGGAGTCCAATGGTACCTATTTTCGACTTTCAACCTCACTATTTCCAGGCTTTGACTGAAAACATTCATCGACTATCCTTGCTTATCCTCGGTCGAGCATGTCTTACTACGCCGAAAGTGCGGTCATGAAAATCTTGATCTTACACCAGTTCTTATATCCGAGAACCAGTGCTTTAGACGCCTATTTGTATGGACCCGCTTTCAGTTTCACTATCTTTGGGTGTCCACCGAGAGTGTCTGTTGACTGTCTTTGCCTATTTTAGGCCTAGCATGTCTTGTTATACCATAAGCGTGGTCATCAAATTTCCAACCATGCACCAGTTTCTATCTTTGGAAACTGGCAATTTTAGCTACCTGACTCTGGACATTCCTTATTGACCTTGCCTATTTTCGAGCAATAGTCAATACTCCTTTGTCTTAATCCTGGACTAAAGGAGTCGGTACCTATCTCTAGGTATTTGATTGCACTGTTAATCATGCAACATAAGGTTTTGCTTACAAGAACATAGGCTAACTTCATTTATAAATGAAAAATGTGGCAAATCCTAGCTTATTACATTGCCCTCAAAATCCTAGGTTGGCTTATTTGCAGAAAATAAACCAAATAATACTAGGTAAAATAGAGTCATAAGAAGTCGATATTCCATGCCCATGGAATTGGGATTCCATCAACAATGGCCATCTCGAAAGTTCCATATCTAAGCTTCTATTCGATCACATAAGGACCTTCCCAATTCGGACCAAGTGCCTATATACCTGGGAGAACTCGTTTCAAAACGAGATCCCCTACCTCGAAGGTACAGTTTCAGACTTTGGTCTTGACATGTCATGCTACCCTTTTCTGATGAGCAGATACCCTTAATTCAGCCACTTCTCATTTTCTCATCAATTAAATTGGGGGATGCAAGCAAGAGTTTCTCGTTGACCTTGGGGCTGTAATTCCTTTTCTGTTAGGATGGGACTTTCAGTTCAATTGAAATCATGGTCTTTGATCTGTAGGCTAAAGCGAATGGTGTATGTTCAGTCGCAAACGTGTGGGTCGTCCTATAAGCCCATAATGCTAGTGGAAGCTCATCAACCCAATTGCCTTTGGCTTTAGTTAAACGTTTCTTCAAGATGGACTTGATGATTTTATTCACCGCCTCGATCTATCTGTTTGCTTGAGGTGTGATACTACCGAAAAGCTTTTCTCGATCTTGTACCGGTTGCAGAAATCCTTAAACTGGTACTTTCAAACTAAGTTCCATTGTCCGTTATAATTTTATGGGGTACTCCAAATCTACAGATAATATTCTTCATCAAAAAGTTGATAACTTTCTTTGTTGTGATCATGGCAAGTGGTTCCGCTTTAGCCCACTTTAAGAAGTGGTCCACCGCAACAATTGCATATTTAGCTCTTCCTTTCGACAATGGTAGCACATAGATTATGTCAATTCCCCAAATCACAAATGGCCACGGACTAAGCATTTGCATAAGCTCTATAAATAGGGCTCTTGGAATTTTTTGCAAACCTCTGGCATCGATTACACCGTTTGGTGTATTCAGTAGCATCACGGTTTATTATTGGCTAGAAGTATCCATAGTGAAGTATCTTCTTCGCTAATGTCTGCCCCCTGGTGTGATCACTACAGCTACCCTCATAGACATCTATGAGAATTTTCTTGGCCTCATCCTTGGTTACAAACCGAAGTAGGGGAGTCGAGAAACCTCTCTTGTATAGTACTCCTCCTTGCATTACAAACCATGGTACCTTAGAAAGGAGTTTTTGTCATTCGTTGATTCTTCTCGGGAGATTTCCCTTAAGTAAATAGTCCTTAATTGGAGTCATCCATGACTCCTTGGCCTCCAAAATCCACTCAACATCCACTGGTCGATACTCAAGCCCGATAAAACTTCTATTGGAAGCAACCCCAATAATTGTGCATCTCCAGAACTAGCTAACTAGGCCAGTGAATCGGCCTATGCATTCTCCTCTCTGGGGATGTGCATATTTTATAATGCTCTATATTGTTCGACAGTTCTAATATCTTCATTGAATAAGGAGGAAGTCTCTCACCATTAGCCTGGAATTCCTTCTTCACTTAGAAAACCACCAACTGGAAGTCACTGAATATATGCAACGTCCTTACCCCCAGATCCTTCGCTATCCCAAGTCCCGCTATCAACATTTCATATTCAGCCTCATTGTTTAATGCGGGGAACTCTAGCTTTAATGCATAGAAAACAGACTGTCCTTCTGGAGTCACAAGTACCACCCTTATTTTAGAACTACACTCGTTAGAAGTTCCATCAACGAACAGTTTTCATCGAGAAAGTGTGACCATATCATCTTCCTCTTCACCATCTCTGCGGCAATCTCAGTGATGAAATCTGTCAATCCCCATCCATTTATCGCCCTCCTCTGATGGTAAGTGATATCATACTGGCTCAGTTTAGTATTCCACTTTAATAACCTTCCCAAAGTTTCAAGTCATACGGTACTTGCTTCAAAGGTGGATCCATCAACACCTTAATCGAGTGAGCCTGAAAATATGGTCGCAGCTTCCTTGATGCAATCAGCAAGCAATAAGCCAGTTTCTCCAACTTCAAATAGTTCATTTTAGCTCCGGCAAACCGCCTACTAATATAATAAACCGGCTTCTGAATTCTTGCTTCCACACATACCAATGTTGCGTTTAATGCATGAGAAAATACTACCAAATAGATGAACAAATCTTCTCGGTTTAATGGTTTGGATAGAACTGATAGTGTTTCCATATGCCTTAGTAATTCCTCGAAGGCATCCTAACATTCCTTCGTCCATTTAAAATTCTTCTTTCCTTTTTTGAGGACATCAAAGAATGGCGTACACTTATCCATTACCTATGAGATAAACTGACTTAATGTGGCAAACTTCCTATTCAAGCTTTGCAACTCCTTCTTCATGTCGGGGCAGTTAAGTTCCTCAAGACATTAATCTGCTCTGGATTAGCCTCAATGCCCCTCGAATTTATAATAAATCCCAGAAACTTCCCCGATGCAACTCCAAAAGAACATTTCAATAAATTCAACTTCATCTCGTAATTCTGTAGCACCTCAAACATCTCTGATAGGTCATCCATGTGCTCCCTCGATGGTCGTGACTTCATGAGCATATCATCTACATATACTTCCATCATCTACCCAATCTGATTCCTGAACATGGAATTCACCAATCTCTGGTAAGTAGCTGCTACGTTCTTCAGTCCAAATGGCATCACTCGGTAATAGTATAATCCCAAACCTGTTATAAAGCTTGTATGCTCCTAATCTAAAACATGCATCAATATTTGATTGTAACTGGAGTCAGCATCCATAAAAGAGAGTAATTCATGTCTTACGGTGCCGTCTACCAACTGTTCAGTCTGGGGCAAAGGGAAGCCATCCTTCGGGCTGCTTTGTTCAAGTCCAAATAATCAATACATGTCTGCTGCTTTCCGTTTTGCATTCTTGATGAGCAACGGATTTGATACCCATTCAGGGTACAAAGCATGGCGATAAAGTCATTTGCCTTCAGCTTATCCACTTCCTCCTTCAACATAGTGGATCACTACAGATCCAGACTGCGCCTTTTCTGTTTTACTAGGAGATATTTCATATACACATTCAATGTGTGGCATGCTATCTCCTACTATATCCTGCACATATCTGAATGTGTCCATGTAAACACATCCAAGTTTATATAGAGAAAACTAGCCAATTCCATCCTCAATCCTACACTGAGTTGTGATCCGATCTTAACAACCCAAGTAGGATCGTCCATATTGACAAAAATGTTTACCGTCGGCTTAACTGGGGTTGTTTGTACTTCCTCTATCTTCTTCCTGGGATCCATAGACTTGTAGAACTTGTTATTGTTCCCGAGCCAGGGCTTGGGCTTTAATTGTTATGCATCCATGTTTTTAATGCAGAGGGCTTTCTCTACATTTTTCCCTCTCTCCCATCATTTTGCCTCTCTTAGCTCCATAAAGTAACATTCCTGACCAATGCTCCGGTCACCACTAATCAATCCATCCCCATTCTCCGTAGGGAATTTCATTATCAAGCACCAAAACTGAAATCAACAAAGGCCGGTTGGCCTAAAAGTCATTGTACATCGAATACTCATCCATAATTACAAATTTTTGAACCCGCACAATCTTACGATCTCCATCTCCTGATTCCATGGACAAATCAATTGTCCTAACAGGTTGCTTTGCCTTATTGGTAAATCCTTGAATCCTGGATTTACAAGCCTTAACATCCTTCATACTTATCCTTATCCGATCGAATATTCTTTTGAATAAAATATTCATCGAGCTTCTATTATCCACCAAAAATCGATGCACCGTAGTTGGGCCTACAACAGCCATAATCACCATAGGATCAAAGGTTGGTGCTTCAACGCCATTAGAATCCTTATTTCGAAACGTAATATCATCAATCATCAACCTTTGCTACTTAGCTAAAGCTCCATCTTCAATGGCGAAGCAGCTCTCCTATGGTACATGCCTCAACGAACTCGCATACCATTCTATTTAGTTCTAGTTTTTCTTCGCTGGATGACGTCCTCCACTTATGGTGTTAATAACTATTCTTCTATTTGACCCCCTAGGCCCCTCTCTACTAGGTCCAAGTTTGTTCCCTTTAGCATTCGGCTCTTAGGGTTTAGCATTCTGCCTACCATCCTGCGGCTCTCTCACATGATGCTACAATTTCTTCTTTCTTATCAATTCTTTAATAAGATCTCTGAGATACTTGCACTTGTTCGTATTGTGCCCATGAGTTTCATGGAAATGACAATACTTGCTAGAGCATCTTTCTTCCTCGATCTCCTCCCTTCTAGGTGGCTCTTAATACCTTTCTATACCTTGTGTGGCTAGGTATATGCTTTCAGGTGTATCGTTGAGAGGCGTATATTCATCCAGCCTTATATTCTTTAGGTGCTTTTCAGCATCATTCTGCTTGCCTCAACGCCTTAATTTCTCTTCCTTTGATCACAAGAATTACCAACATTCACAACCATGTTAGTAGAGTTCTCGTCGATTTGCTTAATTGCTATATTACTTTGAATCACTTCCTTTGACTGTCCACCACCGGTCTTCCTAATAACCTGACTCACTTCTTCCAAATGCAAGAATTGGTTAGTTTTCTGGTGGAACTCCTTCATGGCTGTTGGCTATTTCATCCTCAGTCATTTTCCAAAGTCAATGTCCAGATGTATGCCCCGGACCAATGCCATGAACACAATAATCTCGTTTGTATTGTTAATTTCAGTAACTACAATATTATAACTGTTCAAGAACCCCTTCAATGACTCCTAAGGTCCCAGAGAAAGGCTCGACAAGGACATCATGTCCTTAGGCCGAGTGATGAGAAGCTTTAACTGCTCTAGAAACTACCTTGTTAACTCATTAAAAGTCAAGATGGATTTCGGCACGAGCCGAGTAAACCACTTTGATGCAACCCCATCCAAAAAGATAGGGAAACACCTGCATTTAACTGCATCCGTTGATCTAGCACCATCCATGTGCCACTTGTTCTTAAACAAATATTGCCTATGGTCGGTAGTCTCGTTATAGATGACATGATAGGCATTGTAAACTTCTCGATATGCTCTTCTCTTAAGTTATTCCCCGTGAATGGAGTTCTACTAGGTGCAGAACCCCGGTCTCATTCTTTCTCCACTTATTTTCCTCCAACAACCACTTAATCATGTTCGCTATATGCTCCTTACTAGTTTGGTAATCTGAAGGACAACTATTAAGAGATGTGTCGAGTGTTTGATTCCGCAAACGATCTAGGTTTGCTCGTTGGCATCTAGATTCTCCAATCTTTGGGAGAACCATCCTTTAGTTTTTCTTTAACGTCTAGTTAACTCCGTAGCGGCTCTTTGAGCACTAACATCTTGAGCTTCAACATCCAATCCATCATCACCACCAACATGCTGCAAATCATCCTCGAAAACAGATAAGTTGACGACCTCAGCTCCCTTCCCCTCTAAGGGCTTCAAATTCAAGTTGGTACCGACCTAATTCTATTCGGTACCGATCTGAATTCCCTAAGCAAGGGCTCTTCCAGTCCCTCGGCACTTCTCCTTGCTGCTTCAGTAGTATGTTCCTTCTACTTTTGCTTTCCATCCCTTCTATTTTGACCAGATGCATATGAGTATTCCTCTTCAGATCTAGCAGGGGATGACTCTCTTCTGCTTCTCCTGATCCTTTGTGACTATTGGGTCAGCAAGGCTATGCTAGCATCCATTTTTTTAACTAAAGCCTTCTAACTATCTACAATCTTCTGATTCAACTCTGCCATCATCTTATCAAATTCCACTATGCGACCATCTCATGAGAGGGAAATGGTACTGACAACACTATTGTCGGTTGGTTAGTAACTTCAGTATGGCAGAAAGATCCTTCATCTGCACTAGTTATTGCTCAAATATACTAGACTTCCTTGATGGTGCCATTGATTCCAATATGAAATTCCTTCAAATCCTTTGATGAAAACCTTTTAGATATAACCTTTGAACACTCTAGTCCATAATAGACAGGTAGGTTTATGCCCAAGGATCATCTTCTTAGTGAAAGCACTAAAGATGTTAAGTAAAAAAGTGACACAACACCACAAACATAATTAAGTAGAGAAATCTAGCAAAATAAAGCAAGAAGCACAGGGAATTTTAATAGTGGTTCTGCTAATTGAGGCCTACGTCCATATTAACCTTATCACTTAGAGATTTTGTCACAAGTATAAGGGATTTCGAGTTCTAATAGCCTAGAATAAAAAAGGTAACTTCATTTGTGACAAGGCCATATGGAGAAAGAGATCGAAGAAGATGAAGTGCCTCAAGAGTCCTTTTTCAATTGCTTCGAGTCTCATATTTATAGAGAAATCGCCCTAACATCGTAAATCTACGAAATACCAGTTCCAACATCAGATCCAAGAATGTAGAAGGTAAGACGAGGTCCCCTGGCTAATAGATTCATCTCAATACCGACTAGAAGTGATCGGTACCGACTTGATTTTGCGATGGCAAGTTGTGTCATCTTCCTCCACTTGATCTTCTATCTTTGATCCATCAAGTCCCGAGCACTTTCTCTTTAGAAATCCAGTCGTTGCTAAGAGGTTCTGACCACTTCAATACCCGTCCTTCTCTTTAGAGCTTCTTTGAAGTTATCCACTTACTCCCTTAGAAATAGGCCTTGGGACGATCACTCTAGCCAGTTATCTATAGACAAGAGTTTTGGAGTCCTTAAAGTGCTTAAAAAGAGCTTAGTATCGATGCAAAAGAGGTCGATATCGACCTCTTTTCCTTGTTCTTTCTGCACTCCAAACTCTTGAAGCCCCTTCCATTGCCCTTCCAAGCATGTTCCCAAACCTTGAACTATTTCGTCTTTATCTTGATGTCCAGATTCTATTAAAGCCGCTTGGTCTAAAAGTCGTATAACAATATTTAAAACTAGTTTGATTTTAAAACACACACACACACAAAAACATATATATATATAAAAATATATATATATATATCATAAAATATAGATACAAATTTTATTGACATGTAAACATAATATGTTTTCAAAAAAATAACTTTTTTAAGCCATGTATATATATATATATTTCATATAATGTACATCCTCGACTTTCCACCATAATTTGAAGCGTCAAAAACCGAGAGCGTCAACCAAAACCATCAACTAACTACCCAACAATCACATAATATGTCAACAAGATAAATCATAACTTATAGAGTAATCGACTGAGAAGTGATAGGATCGTATAGTCAATATCATAAGCAAATATTAGAGTGGTGATTAGTTATTGATTATACTGACACACTCTAATCATCTTGTAATATAACATCATAAAAAATACTCATAGTGGTATTTCCTGCTTATGCTTTCCCAATTTTAGTTCAACATCCACCCATTCTACAATTTGATTATAGAAATATACATATACAAGAAAAACAGAAATGGAAAGTGGACTGTGTCACGGTACTAATGTGTCTACCCACGTACCCATTACAAGATCAAGCCCAATATAGTTCTTGTATCAAAATCAAGATCATATTCATCCCAATCCACGTCGACACTTAGTCTACTTCACGTCTTCACCTGAATCTAAATCGTACACTTAGTTTGGATTAGATTCACTTAGTCTACTTCACATGGATCTACACTCGGTTTGGATTAGATACACTCGATTCAATTCACATGGATCTAAACCGCACACTCGGTTTGGATTAGATTCTAGATCTAAACCACACACTCAATTTGGATTAGACCCTACTACGATCGGCATCCGAACTCAAGTAAGGACGTACTCTACTTGTTGCAGTACCGATATGTATCTTAGATTAATAGTGCACTACCTAAGATCTATTGTCTTATACCGCATCAATGCTCAATTTATTTCACATGAATCTAAATCGCATACTTAGTTTGGATTAGATCTTGGATCTAAACCGCACACTCAGTTTGGATTAGACCATATTGCGTCCAGCATCCGAACACCAAGTAAGGACATACTCTACTTGTTATAGTATCAATATGTACCACAGAGTAATAGTGTGCTACCTAAGATCCATTCTATTATACTACACATCTGAAGGTATCCATTATTAAGAAAATGATTCATTCAAAAACTCTTTCATAGGTATAAGAAAAATACTTTATATTTTAAAATTGTTCTCCAATATAAGTAACTCTTTTATTTGAAAAACCCAAACTTTCAATTTAGTCAATCATTTAGGAGTAAGTATGAAAGTTTTAGTGTACAAAATTATGTTTCCAAATCATTTGACGGATCTCAAAAATATTACATGGGTCAAAAGATATGTTGAAAGATATCAAAGCTGAATTATAAATTACATCCAGATCATAAGTTACTTTGCGGTAGGTTTTTGAGGTAGTATCTATTCTAAATTTACAAATTATAAAAATAGGTTGTAGATATTTTAACTACCTTTCCAACAAGATAAATTTCGATAAAATTTGTTTACAACATCAAAAGTTATGGTCAGTATACAGCAAGGTGTTTTTAGATGGTCATCATATTCATTTCGACCTGAGAACTTAACCGACTTTGCTGCTTGATTTTAGTTATGAAAACATTCGAATATGGAAAACAAATAAATATGAAAGTTGTAGATATTTGAATTGGCTTTCCATATCATTAAAGGAAACTAAAATCTGTTTAGATTTGCAAAAGTTATGGCCAAATTATTGAAAGGTATTCAATCAATTCCGAGCTACCACTATGTATACTAAACATTTGTATTATCACATCATGGAATAACATGAAAACATATACTTAAATAGATTTTCTCACCCCCAATGTTGTGTGAAATAGTCTTTGATTCAATCTTCTTGATTTTGATTATTTTCCTTAGCTTTGCATGCCTCTATTAAATTTATTTTTGTGATGAGAATTGTTTAAAACTAAGAGAAAAGAAGAGACGTTAGGAAATGAAGTGTTTTTCTCTATCTTTCAAATGGAGATAATGCTCCTCTATTTATAAGTGTAATATTTTTCGTTTAGAACCCTTTATAATCTTTTTTGCAATAAATCTACTCCTTCTGTCAAAAGTTATTTAAGTCCTTCCTCCATTGGCTACTTAATCCCTTCCACCATAAGCTTCTTCACTCCTTCCATTTCAAGCTTCTTCTTAAGATGACAAATGTATGCATGTAATAAATTTAAATAACACATAAGCTTATTACATTTGTCATTTTGTATATATGAACATTCCTCTTTTTATTACTTTATACACCTAACCTACATGTGGATAAATATATATGTGGTTTTGACTTCTTCTAATGTCGAATTTGTTTACATTATAATATTTTCTGAGTGAAAACGACATTCTGCACGCAATAAAATAGATTTCGAAGTCTAATTCCATCTCCCGTAGAAATTTACGATTTTACTCTTTTTGTTAAAATTACGATTTTACCCTTTTAATTTAATTATTTAATTTCGTAAAATTATGCGGTGTTACATATAATTTATTTTAAATATAAAATCTAACTTTTACAATATTAATATATCTAAAAAATATATGTCATTTGTAAATATATATTTAATAAAATTTTGTATATTTTTGTTTATGTTTTTAAGAAAATCATTTTTTACTATTTTATTTAATGATTTCTGTATGGAAAAAATAAAATAAAATTAAAACAACTTTCAAACCGTACGATTTAATAAAAATTATTATATCTAGCCGAATATATATATATATATATAATTAAATTATTTTTTACATTAATGTATATGTTATATTATATATAAAATTCTTAAATATTAATTCAATATGCATATATATAATTATGTATGTATATATATTTAAATTTCAAAATATATATAACTTTAATTTAAACTTAATACATAAATTAAATTTGAATTTACTAGATATTTATTATGCAGATCTTAATCTAAAATTTAGAATTTCAATCTTAAATTTGTTTTTGAACTTGTAGTTATTTATATTAAATATACAATTACTTTATATTATAATATTAACAATATATACATGTATATTCACACACACACACACACATTAAATGACATACATTTATATAAAGGGGCTAACATGTCTATTGTCATGTAAATTTCAACAATTATACACGGACATGTCAAACCATGTACACCATTTATGTTGCACGTGCACATACACATATATGTGTATATGATACACATATTATCCTATATATATTACATGCATAACATTAATCTAATAAAACTTTATTATGAATAAAATAAAATATTGATTTTATTTAAAACAAATTTAGACTTTATAGGCCCAATAAGATCAAAATAGAATAATCTTTTTAAATTTTATTCATTTACCCCCTGCATGCTGGTCTAGATCCAACAATTCAAACACCGTAGGCTACCAAGCCATTAACAACTAATGCAGATTGAACTTAAAACATTCTGGAGTTAAGATCAAGAGTATCTTTTACCGTTTGATCAAAATATTACTCACTGTAAAACGAAATTATATACCATACTCACATCATATTTACCTTATTGAAGAATTTTGGATATCTAACCTTTATTGATGAAGATGAAAGAATAAATAACTGCATTAATGTTTAATTTTCTCTACAGGAAGAAGGCAGTAGAGAGCTGGTGTATTTAGAGCATTTGTGGAGGCATAAGGTGTTGAATATGCTAGTATATGATTTTTGTTTGATGATAATAAACATATATATATATATATATATTTAAATGTATTTGTTATTGTACTATTTTATTTTTCACATAATTAAATAAATATTTGCTTAATAAAATAAATAACATAGAATTTAAATTCAAACGGATATTTTATTCAAACAAATATTTATTACAATTTTGAATAGTACAAATTTGAGCTCTCATTATATATACACAATTTAAATTACAATACAAATTTGATTACATCACAATTTTCAATTTACATTTTCACCTCACTACATATCACTCGTTCACTCATAATTGTTCTTCAACCCTATTCCAGATTGAATCCAACATCTGAGCGATCTATAAAATAAACATTGACGCGGTAAAATTGAAAATGAAATATTTTTGCAGCGTAAAATAAAATGTATTTTGAAAATAGTTTTTGCTTCAGTTATTTGGGGTGTCGTCATCATTTAATTTTGAATTCATCAAACACGAACAACTTGTGACATGCATAGTGTATTACTGTACATGCCACAAGGCCGTGCACACCAATATACACTTGATAAAACTGTAGGGATAGGTGAGCACAAGGTCAAACCCAATCAAAAGCTAGGTTCAACTCAAGTGCAATAAAAATAAAGTCACGACATGAGCACAAGGTCAAACCCGAGCTTTAAGCTGGATTCAACATAAGTGCAATCCAAATGTACAAGTTCAATAAAATGGTCAGGACAATTAAAACAACTCGATCAGTCCAAAATAAAAAATGAATAAGTACAAAACGTAGTGAACAGCACATAAAGGAGGAAAACAAGAATGAGACCCAAATCAACATGAAGTACATGAAGCAGTAAACTACATATATGTAGTGTGACCAGAACAACTTAAATGTCAAAGATTAATGAAGGCACAAAAATTATAAGCATGATGAGATACAACAGAGAGGACTGCAACAACACATATATACACACATATACATATGTATGTATGTACATATATGGTGACAACTCAAATAATAACATATCAAAGCATTCAATAGAAATAGAACTGCACTGGCTCGAACCATAAAAAACTGAGGTGGCTGTAGTAACAAGCACACATGGCCAGGCTCAAAGACTCCAAGCATGCAAATACAAGTCGATGAGCAAGGCCAAATGAAGACATAGTGCAGAATTTACTTTCAACATGTACAAAGCTCAAAGACAGTTTCACAAGAATAAGCAAACTACTTGACTGCACAGTGCAATAACTGGTCAACCCAAACTATGACCACAGTAATTTCAACATTTCAGACAACAAGTGCAGGTACAAAAGTGAAGACTACATAAAGTCTAATCATGAAACTCAAGCAAACAAAGGCATCATATATGTACTCGAGGCAACCAGACTACATGTAGTATACAAGCATTTCAGTGCAGACTGCACAAGTCAAATACAATGTTAATGAACACAAGACTATAATCAACACATGTACACGTGAACCAGGCCATATGGAAACAGATCACTTCAAATGGAATGTATGAAGACCACAACAGGTAACATATATGCAACCAGACTAGTTTCCACTTGCATCATATACATGAGGACCAGAGCACCAGTGAAAACAAAATTCGGTGGCATGGCACAAAGGCACAAAACACAGCCGAGACATCACCTACACATATACATACATGTATGTGTAAAAATGGAGACATCAGTGCATTGGAACTAAACATTGAAACAAAATTGCAATACAGTGAACAAGTCAAGCAGGTTTTACAAGTTCAAATCAAGTCAAATGCTCACATGTAAACTTTAGGATAAACCAGAAAATGTAACCAGACCAGAAACGAGAACAGTAATGGTGCAAAGAACAGTGAGGCAAAAACACAATAGTAAACAGGAGATCACTGTATAAGCCTGAATCAAGTACTGATCAAGCAACAGAGCAATTAACAGTTTTACCAAAGTCAAAGTCAGGTGACATTGAACAAGTCAAAGTAAAATTCTCTTCTGAAATATCATCGCATAATCGAATGGCCGAACTCAACTTGCAGAAGAATACGATGAACAAGTCAGAGTCAGACCAGAAATTCACGAAGTCAATTTGCAGTTATAAAAATCAAAACAGTAGCAAGTTCAACCAAATCAAGTCAAAGACAACATGAATACACATGCGGTTCAATATCAAGTCAGAGCCGTGGTGATCAAGTCAAGAAATCGAACAAGCCAAAATCGAAGCCGTGATAATCAAGCAAAGAATTATATGAATTGAACAAGTCAGAGAAATCTCAAGCATTCAAGCATAATCAAGTGGCCGAGAAAAATTATTGACGAATTCAAATAAATATATTCGAACGATAATCAAGGGAATTAAACCCTATTTAAACCCATATCATCATCGGCCTAAAAGCATCAAGTTCAAGCAAGCTAACCAGTAAAGCAAAAAGCATAAATCACATACCATTAAAATCAAACTCGATCGAGAAGCAGCCGAAGCTAAGCAACGAACAATCGATCAACAGAGCAACGCGAGAACATAAATCGATCAACCATCCAAGCGGCAGCTTCAAAATCATGAAGCCCTAATTTTTGAAGGAAGAGGAATGAACAAGTAAAGAGAAAGACGCAGCCATTTTTTCAACGCAAAAACAAGGAACCGACCGAACAACATAAAAAGGAGAAGGGGAAAATTCTTATCATTATACTTATTTGGGCCGACTTGTATTTTTCATTTGGGCTTTAATATTTAAAATAGGGTTTCTAGTTTTTAGTTGCTTTTAATTTGTATTTTTACTTTTAAACTCTTGTAAAATCTAGTCGTGTGACTAGGGGACGAACTACGGTGGTGTAATTCGAGAATTCGCAACTCAGTGGTTGAGTTGTGGCAGGGTTTTGAGCATAGAGTTAGGTTAGTTGATAGCGGGTGTCGCGAGTTTACGTGTGTAAGTGTCTGACTACTTAATTTCTAGTAGAAACCTTAGGGGCAGCACGTAGGCAGAGTTTTGCCGAAGCTGGGTAAATTTGTGTTGTTCTATCTCTGCTTATTATATTCTGCAATTATCTGTGCTGCTATTATTCTGCTATATCTGTGTTGAAATTATTTTATATAATTCTGCATTAAATTTTTATAATTAATAGTATCACCCTATTCACCCCCCCTCTAGGGTGAAATCGATCCTCCAAGTGGTATCGGAGTTAGGAACAGAAGTCAATTTTTGTTCTAAAATTTTAATTTTTCAAAAACCAATTTTTGTTTTAAAATTTTGAAATTTTAAAATGGCTTCTTTTAAAAATTATTTTGCTGAGGGTCAGTCCATAGTTAGACCACCAATGTTCAATGGTGAATATGCTTATTGGAAAAATAGAATGAAAATCTTTCTGAAAACCATTGATGCTTGGAATATTGTTAAGACGGGTTATAGGACCCCAACTAAAATGGTAGATAATCAGGAAATAGATAAACCGATGGATCAATGGACAGATCTTGAAAATAGACTACAAAATGCTAATGCTAAAGCTATGAATTCTATTATTTGTTCATTGGATCAAATCGAATTTAATCGTGTCTCACATTGTCTAACTGTGCAGGAAATCTGGCACACATTTGAAGTGACTCACGAAGGAACATCTCAAGTCAAGGAATCTCGCCTTGCCATGCTTAGTAGCGAATACGAGAACTTCACAATGGCCAAGGATGAAAATATCAAAGAGATGTATGGACGACTTTCCAATCTCGTATACAAATCAAAATCTCTCGGAAAATCATACACAGAGTTGGAAATAGTCCGAAAAATCCTCAGAGTCCTTCCATGAAATTTTGAAGAAAAAGTTACCGCTATTCAAGAATCGAAGGATTTGAAACAAATCAAAGTTGAAGAACTCATCAGAAATCTCACCACTTATGAGCTAGAAATGAAATTCAAGAAAGAGCGTGAAGGAGGAGATGCTCGAAAGAAATCAATAGCTCTTAAAGGAACAACGAAAAGTGATGATGATGATGATGATGGAGCAGCGGAACTGATGCTGATAATAAAGAAATTCAAAAGGTGGAATCATAGATACGGAAATCCAACTCTAAATAAAAAATTAAAAAGCTGAATAGTCAAAGCACTAGACAACCCAAAAGAGCAGAAGATCATCTGCCACAAGTGCAATAAACCTGGTCACATCAAGCCCAATTGTCCTCAAAATCGACTCGGCCAAGAAAAGAAATCGAAAAGGAGAAGTTTTGCAGCCACATGGAATACAAGTGATGATGATAATAAAAGTACTAGTAGTGAGAGTGAAAAAGCAGATCTGTGCCTTCGAGGTGATATAACTGATAGTGATGACGACGAGCCAAGCGAGGTATCAAAACTCACTCACTCAGAATTACTTATATATTTTCACGAAGTAAATGGTTATTTCGAAAGACTTAGGGAGAAATATGCTAAAATTGAATCATAAAGAGACACTTTGATAGATTTAAATAAACAACTTGACCAATTGGTTAAAAACTTCAAAACAAGAGCCATAAGTGTGATAAGTGTCCATAACTTGGAGAAGAAATTAAAAATTCAAAAATTAAAATTAAATCGCTTGAAAATGAAATTCTGATTTTGGAAGAAAGTGAAAATACGAGGAGAGAAAATTCTATTAAAAAGTGCACTCAATTATTGAATGAAAATGAATCTCTCAAAACACAAGTCCAACAATTGTCTACAACTTTAGGAAAGTTTTCCAAAAGTGAAAGATCGTTAAATATGCTATTAGGGAAACAAACTGTTAATACAGTTAGACAAGGACTTGGATATAATCAATTTGAACTTGTTAAAAGCAAAATTAATCAAGTCAAATCCGAGTGCACAATTTGTAGAAAAATTGGACACAATCAAAATATTTGTTGGTATAGACCCAAACACGTAAAAATCATACCAATTTCGGTTCCAAAAGGCACAAATATAAAATCCCTAAAAGTTAAACAAATCTGGGTGCCAAAAGGAACAAATATAAATAGTTTGGGTCTACTCAAACATATTTTTCAAAATCAATTGCCACTAACAACCATGGACCTATAAAAACAAATAGGTCACAAAAATCTTTTCTCGTATAGGTATGGTGGTAGGCTAACAAACAACAACAGTGTTACCTGGATTCTGGTTGTTCCAGGCACACGACGGGCAACAAATCAAAGTTCCTTAGCCTAGTATAAAAGTGGCAGAATCACAATGGGCAACAACGAAAAATTATCGTAAAGGTAAAATAGGTAACGGTATATTTATCTTGAACAATTTATTAAATGTGATAATCTGCACCATAATTTGATTTAATTCAGCCGGTTATGTGATAATGAATGTTGATAATGATTCTGACATTTTTCAAAATTGTTGGCCAATTATACTTTTATGCCAAGAACACTATAAGCACATCTAGAATCTCTGAACTAGTTCATATAGATTTGTTTGAACCAATGATGTTGATTGATAATTATTCTAGATATATATTTGCTTATCTTACTGCTTCTGGATTTGACACTATGTTCACTGTTTGTAAATTTGCACGGTTTCAATTAAAATTCAAAAGAATTTCATTCAAAAGCTGTTAAAAATGATTTTAAGATATTTTGTTGCACACATCATGGTCTGGTCTATAACATCCAACTAATGATAATCTTGAGTCAAAAAGAAATTCAGATGTAGATAACACTGGTAATCTAGTTGTTAGAAAAATTACTAGTGGAACGTGATTGATGTTGAGACATTCATTAGTTTCATCATTTTCAAAGAAAATATCTACATATTTTTCATCTCAAATAATTTTCAATTAGCAGACATTACTTTTATAAAACTCCTTCCAGAAAATCGTTTTGTTGACCTTGTTTCAGATTAGTCATTTTTAGAAAATTTGATAATTATTCTTGGATTTGATCTTAAATGACTATATTAACTAATCTGACTCCCTACTGATTATCAAAAAGATAAATAGTGATTGAAAAAGTGATGAGTGTTGATATTAATCATATATTATAACTTGAGAAAGTATATTAGTAAATTTCTTTAGAAATTTAAACAAGAGTTATAAAAACTTTTTGTTGGTAAAAATTCCATGATCATCTCTATTTCTATTATATTTCTAACGACCATCACCATCAAAATCCAATATAGTATGTCAATATGTGCCTATGTGGTATTTTAAACGGGAAATTATTCGATTTTCATTTTATTATATTTTTAGATATAAAAACATCTAAAGTATTCACTCTCATTTAAAAGTCCTCACGGTTATGCATGGGTGAATTACTTGGAATTTTTGATTATGTGCTTTCGTGCTCATTTAAAAGTCCTCACGGTTATGCATGTATGGAACGCATATCAAAATTGATTAATTAAATAGACAAGCCGGTTCTAATCCCATTTAAAAGTCCTCACGGTTATGCATGGTTAGAAGATACTTGAATTCTTTTTTGTTTGGAATACTACTAATCTCATTTAAAAGTCCTAATGGTTATGCATGGTTAGTAGATATTCAAATTCCGGATATAAATATACCACAAATAGACACAACTATAAGGTTTTACATCATCCCCATCATTCTAAAGGGGAATATGCGCCTAACAGAGTATTTATGATTTTTGTTTGATTTTTATTGAAATTTAATATTTATACTCGATTGGGTATTAATATTGTACTAATGTCTATCACTTTATCTCTATTTATCTAACAATGTTACTCTTTTGCTGATAACAAAAGGGGGAGAGAAAAGTTAAGATTTTGGCAAATAAAGGTCAAATATTTTATTTTGTATTTTCTATTTGCATCTAGGTTCATTTGCATATTATTATTTAGTTTCATGATTTATTTTCATGCATTTATGACGGGGGAGCTTTGTGTAGAGAGGGAGCATTCAAATAAGGGAGAAAATTGAATAATCAAATACATTTAATAAATTCAAAATCTTAAATATATGTTTGTTATCATCAAAAGGGGGAGATTGTTGAATATTCTAGTATATGATTTTTGTTCGATGATAATAAAAATTGTTATTCATTTAAATGTATTTGTTATTATACTATTTTATTTTTCACATAATTAAATAAATATTTGCTGAATAAAATAAATAACATAGAATTTAAATTCAAACAGATATTTTATTCAAATAAATATTTATTACAATTTTGAATAGTACAAATTTGAGCTCTCACTATATATACACAATTTCAATTACAATACAAATTTGATTACATCACAGTTTTCAATTTACATTTGCACCTCACTACATATCACTCGTTTACTCATAATTGTTCTTCAACTCTATTCCAGGTTGAATCCAGCATTTGAGCGATTTGTAAAATAAACTGACGCAGTAAAATTGAAAATGAAATATTTTTGCAGTGTAAAATAAAATGTATTTTGAAAATAGTATTTGCCTCAGTTATTTGGGTTGTTCGTCATCATTTAATTTTGAATTCATCAAACACGAACAACTTGTGACATGCACAGTGTATCACTGTATATGCCACAAGGCCGTGCACACTGATATACACTTGATAAAACTGCAGGGACATGTGACATCAGTGCATTGGAACTAAACATTGAAACCAAATTGCAATACAGTGAACAAGTCAAGCAGGTTTTACAAGTTCAAATCAAGTCAAATGCTCACATGTAAACTTTAGGATAAACCTAAAAATGCAAGCAGACCAGAAACAGTACTGGTGCAAAGAACAATGAGGCAAAAACACAACACTAAACATGAGATCACTGTATAAGCCTGAATCAAGTACTGATCAAGCAACATAGCAATTAACAGTTTTACCAAAGTCAAAGTCAGGTGACATTGAACAAGTCGAAGTAAAATTCTCTTCTGAAATATCATCGCATAATTGAATGGCCGAACTCAACTTGCAGAAGAATACGATGAACAAGTCAGAGTCAAACCAGAAATTCACGAAGTCAATTTGCAGTTATAAAAATCAAAACAGTAGCAAGTTCAACCAAATCAAGTCAAAGACAACATGAATACATATGTGGTTCAATATCAAGTCAGAGCCGTGGTGATCAAGTCAAGAAATCGAACAAGCCAAAATCGAAACTGTGATAATCAAGCAAAGAATTATACGAATTGAACAAGTCAGAGAAATCTCAAGCATTCAAGCATAATCAAGTGGCCGAGAAAAATTATTGACGAATTCAAATAAATATATTTGAACGATAATCAAGGGAATTAAACCCTATTTAAACCCATATCATCATCGGCCTAAAAGCATCGAGTTCAAGCAAGCTAACCAGTAAAGCAAAAAGCATAAATCACATACCATTAAAATCGAACTCGATCAAGAAGCAACCGAAGCTAAGCAATGAATGATCAATCAACAGAGCAACGCGAGAACATAAATCGATCAACCATCCAAGCGGCGGCTTCAAAATCACGAAGCCCTAATTTTTGAAGGAAGAGGAACGAACGAGTAAAGAGAAAGACGCAGCCAATTTTTCAACGCAAATACAAGGAACCGGCCGAACAACATAAAAAGGAGAAGGGGAAAATTCTCATCATTATACTTATTTGGGCCGACTTGTATTTTTCATTTGGGCTTTAATATTTAAAATAGGGTTTCTAGTTTTTTAGTTGCTTTTAATTCGTTTTTTTACTTTTAAACTCTTGTAAAATCTAGTCGTGTGACTAGGGGATGAACTACGGTGGTGTAGTTTGAGAATTCGCAACTCGGTGGCTGAGTTATGGCTGAGTTTTGAGCTTAGAGTTAGGTTAGTCGATAGCGGGTGTCGCGAGTTTACGTGTGTAAGCGCCTGACTACTTAATTTCTAGTAGAAACTTTGGGGGCAGCACGTAGGTAGGGTTTTGCCGAAGCTGGGTAAATCTGTGTTGTTCTATCTTTGCTTTTTATATTTTTCGATTATTTGTGCTGCTATTATTCTGCTATATCTATGTTGAAATTATTTTATATACTTTCGCATTAAATTTTTATAATTAATAGTATCACCATTTTCACCCCACTCTAGGGTGAAATCGATCCTACATAAGGATGGAAGAAAAGGTTAAAATTTCATGATGAATACTTAGCTTGGTTATTTAAAAATTTTGGTTAATAAAATTCCATACCCTTAACCGCCCTTTAATTGAACCACCTTTAAATCATTATTTTATACCGTGTGAAACTACATTCGAGGCATTTTATCCAAATTTTATTTTATTCTTATAATCTTTTAATAAAATATCAGTTTTTGATTTCAATAATCTTTATTAAAATAATCATTTTAAATTCCTAAATAATTCCTAAATTCACAAATATCGTTTATTTTGCCAAAATAAATTTCCAAACAACCTTTTGAACCTAAAAATATAATTCAAATTTCAAATTTGAATATTGTCATTTTTCAAATATATCTCAAAAATCACTTTCGTTGAACTAAACAAATTTCCAAAATTACTTTCTAATCCTATTATTATTCCAACTTTTTATTAAGTAAAATAAATTTTCATAATTCAAATCTAACTGAAATTCAAATTTCTTCAATGTAAATTTCAAAAAATCATTTACTCATCAAAATCCCAAAAACACGCTTTGTTATAATTAATCAATTAGTAGGATATTACATCTATTACCGCTGCAACACCTAGTATTTGCTCCTCTCCAACGCTTAGCAGTTCTCAACTTTCAATAGGATTATACCACAAGGAGTTTTTCGACTCTTGGTGGACCCACCAAACATCATAGCTTTTACATTGAGATAACATGACTAATAAACCATCTCTAATTGATATATCATCCCGTGAAATGGTTGCTTGCTACCATAACCTCACAAGATAGCTCATGCCTCTCCTACGGTTATATGGCTTATAATTCCTGTCATTTCCATATCGAGGATTCACACCTCCTCTCCTTTATAAATCAACATAGTCATCCACCTCACAGTTGTGCCTTGCTCGCTCTATCCTAATGTCTACTATGTTTTAGTTAACTTTACATGTATTTTCTTCATGCACTGAATAAAGAACCAACTCATTGATAAATATAATTCTTATACAATACTAAAAGCAATCATTTGTATCTAGTATTTCTTCTATTTTGAGGCTTATAAACAGTATGAACACATGAATATTTATACTTCAAGTACAACGATTTCAAGAGTCTATACTTCTTCGTCGAAGATCGATTGAACTACTTTGATTGGTGGCATTCTTGATGGAAGTTCCTATACTGACTCGAGACCTTTCTGCTCCTATATTATATTAAATTTTAATAACTTGCAATATTTGTCAAACATAGTCAAATGTGCAGATGACGATGATCTTGTGGCCATGCTTCAATGACAAAGGAGTTGGTAAAGAGACATAAATATTTTCAAATCCTAAATTGATTTCCACCATTGAATTGCATATCATAATATTACATACTTTTAGACAAAATTGAGTACAAATTTGACGTCCGTTGAATAAGTGTATGCTTTATACCAAATCTAAGCGTCTATCCCATAAATGTTTAGATGTTGAAATATATATAAAAAAGCATCTAAGCGCATGTTGAACATATATTTAGAAGTTGGGAGCTCGCAATGCGCTAAAAATCGAGTTTGTTAAACATGCATACAACTTAGTTTCTATTAAGAAATTTTGAGTTTTTAATCTATACTAGGAACTTTTTTTTAAGGACAAACTTGTAAACTTTTTAAGTTTCTAGGGCAACAACTTTTGAAATTAATCAAAAGGACAAAACAAATAATAAATATTTTCCTCTCCCATCTCATTCACCATCGCATCTCCTTCCGCCCTACCTCTACAACCACTCTCCTCTACTATTGCTATATCAACCACCACCACCCTCCGCGTTGCCTCTGTACGCGCAGCCACCAACCTTCACCTATTACCTTCCACCACCAACTAGCCCCCGCCTCCACTAACAAGAAACCCTAGTTTTTTACAACATTGATTAACTCTAAACATAGTTTATCTTAACACATGTCATGCCACTAACTATTGCACTACCTTGACTTCCTAGCCCTAACCGACATCATTTTCCCCTTTCTTTTGTCATAATATCTCATCACAAAAAAATAGTAGCAGGTAAAAGAATGATACTATACAATGTATATATATAAGTATCAGTTACAAAATGATATACCATATGGTAGCATCATAAGAAAATAATTCAATAAATAAACCATTTTCCAAAAAATAATAGGTACAAAATGCTACTGCATTGTAACATTATAGGAAAAATAAAAAATTAAATGTTATATATATTTTATTATATGTGTACATACATACAAATATACATACATACATATATTAGCTACAAAAATGGTAGCATAATAAGAAAATAATTCAATAAAGAAACCATTTTTTGCAAGAAATAATAGGTACAAAATGCTACTACACAGTACATTATAGAGAAAATAAAAAATGTTATATTATTTTTGTTATCCGATAAATACAAAATGCCACTATGTAGTTGTATCTGAATATGCTACAAAAATCATAAAATGCTACTGGAAGGTATAATCATAAAAAAACTTGTAGCAACCCGTAATTTCAAACATTTAGTCTTTGAATATTGGAATTTTTGAATAATGGTTAAGTGTTATAAATGTGATTTTATAACCTTGTTAAACATCTTTTAAGTAATAACTAATGATAAAAAAACTTATTTTTAAAATGTGTTTACAAAAATAAATACTTTGAAGGAATATTGATAATGTGATCGAAAATCGTTTTATCGATAAATGACTTTTTATTCGATATAAGTTATTCAAACTTTTTATACATGTCTAAATAACATAAAAGGTCATTAATAGCTAATAAAAATATTTTCACTAATTATGTAAATAAAATTAGTTCTAAACTTCTAGAAAGAAATGAGATATTTGAGTGGAGTTATTTTCTTTCATTTTTAAGGTGGAAAAGCAAGCATATAGAGGCACATATGGGGTGAGCCTTCTTGGCTAGTTAGGAGAGGTGAGGGGAGAGGGTGACCTTACCCTTGAATGCCAATATAAGCGCACAAACTCAACATAGAAACACTTTTACATTTTTGCAAAATAAACCAATGCATTTCATTCTCTTATCTCTTCATAATTTTCTAAGAACAAAGTAATTCAAATCAACTTAAAAAATCCTCTGTCTATAAGCCCATAAAAAAATCACAACAACTACTAGCAACTTGGAAGTAGAAGATTTGGAGCAAACAAGCCTAAAAGCACATAGGCCGTAACCAATTGGTGGGGTATTTTACCCTAGGCCGTGAGCAAAGCAAGGAGAGGTAGGAAGTTTTGGTGTTTGCAAGCTTGAGATAGGAAATAGAAGCTTGTACTAGGTTGTTTACTTGTTCAAGGGTAAGCTAACTAACCATTTGAATGAATATGAATTGTATATGTTGTTTGTTTAAACTATATTATTGTGCTTGAATTGATATTTCTATATCTCTTTGTGATTCTCGCTTTGGAAAGAAAATGACATATGTAAATGATGTATATGGACTTATATGACTTCCCATGACTTGTTGCAGAACCTTGAAACAAAGCATACACTACAACAAAACAGGCTTTTTACAACGGGCAATGGCCGTTGTAATATGTGTTCCACAACGGGCAGCGGACCGTTGTAATAGGCGATGTTGTAATAGGTCACCCATATTTTACAACGGGCAATGCCCGTTGTAAAACACCTTTTTACAACGGTCAATGCCCGTTGTAATACACCTTTTTACAACGGGCAATGCCCGTTGTAATATGGAATATTGCAACGGTTTCTGACCGTTGCAAAATAAATGCAAATTTTAAAAAAAATTACAGCAACATACCTTCATACCAATAATGAATAATTTAACGAGTAATAAATATTATCATAAAACAACCAAAATCGCATTCGAAAAGACTAAAAGCTAGAGTCATAAAATTCCAAGACATTCCAAAAAGTTAGATAAGTTTACATTGACATAGTTCTAATATACACTATTTTTCATTTATTTAGTTCTCTACCCAAAAAGCTAAATCTTCTCCTTTCCGATCAAAACCTTGCATGGTTTGATTTCCTCGACAAGACTTAAAGAATTGCTGACTGCTCCACTCTCTTGGCCAAGCTCATCACATCACTCATTGTGTATGCCTGACCCCCCATTCCACGTCCAGCATTTACTTTATTCTCTGACATGCATCAGCTTATGTCCATCATTCACATCTAATTCGTATAGTTCAATGCTTCATGCCATGTACAACAACCTTGTCGGCAACAATGGTCCATGCTTCTAGCTTCAGTCCCATCTTGTTATCATGCTTTAAGCTCAAATCTTCTACGCAATCCACAATAAATATAAATCAAGTCACTAATTGCAGCTGCAGCATGCCTACATCGCCATGTTAGTTCAACAGAAGCATCACCTCTCCAGCAGCATCAGCACCCTATCTATGGGTTCTTGGACTTGTTACAACAGATTTTGTATCACACCATACTCCAGTAGTAGTATCCTACGCTACAATAAACAAATATTCATATGATTTTCCCTAAAATAGTAAAAAAAACCTGGAATCATTAGAAAAAGGAAGGATCCAGAGGATTCACTACCATAAATAGTAGAAGCGCCGCAATATAAGTATACTAAAATGAACCTGCACTGCTTGATGAATCTTTTACTATGCGGCCACCACTAAGTGCCTCACTAGAGACATGAAGGTGTGCATTCACAAAATCCTTCGGAAAGGAATATCACTATTGAACCACTGATTTATCATTCATTTATCATTACTACTAAGAGAAAAGAATATAAGTAAGATAAGTAGAGTTAGTCTTACAGCAGCATGTTGGTATCTAGGAGATGGAGAAACGCCCGGAGCAATAGCCCACTCCCATCCCTTTTTTTTGCAAGATCATATGCACTTGCCAATGGCTGCATAAAATGTGGACAGACTTATGCTAAGTAGTTATTAGGGATATCAAATTAAGAAAGAAGCTTCGCACTAATAAAGTACATGATGAAATGTTGTTATATCCAAGGGTTACAGACGTAGATATCCACTTACCATATACATAAGTGTGCTCTATATGTTATTTTATGGGTGTAAGTGTTATCAAGCAATATAATTTGAGAATCTTATACATGTAAACTCAAAGTTGCAAATTACAAAATTGCCTAAAACTGTGCTAAGAACTAAGAGCTAATGAGAGGATTCGGCTACCAAAGTTGCAGGACAAACATTGAAAAGGGCTTAAACATGTAAACATAATAGAGATTTAATGGGAACTTATTTCTTTAAGATGCTTCACTACAGTCTTCAGCTTAGTATCTGCTTCACTCTGATCGCCAACTGAATCAGCATGGAATTCACTAATCTTTCTATCCAGCTTGTAGAACTGTATCTCTAATTGGGACAACCGCCCAGTTATTCCTTCAAAATACTGGACAAAAGTGATCAGTGCATTTTTCAATGCATTTCATTATTACTTCTATTATTTCATCTTCTGGGGACTGATTTTGTTGTGTTGAGTAAGCACTCACCATTTCTTTCTCTACTCCATTATCAGCCAAGTCCTTCTCCATGAAAAAAAATGCAATATAATATTTAAATTGGCGCATTACTTATTATACTCAAAATTATAGGGTCAGCTAATCTAACTAAAGTAGAAATTAGAAGCATAACAAAGAGAAAAAAATAAAGTAAACATCAATACTGCCAATGGTATTGTTTCTGTTGATATTAGCCAGGGAAAAGCACAATCAAAAGGGAGTTTCAAAAAGTCGGCAGTGTTAGGAAAGAAAGGTAAGAGTTACGCCTAAGGTGCAATGGTATTTGGGACAGAACCAATTAAGTAAACAAAATAAATTTTTTGATAATTGAACATCGAATAGCAGTTGCCTTCAATATGAAATGGTAATAAAACACGTTGCATTTGTGAAGTTAGAAATCCTTGCTAATGTAAATCAAATTGCAAACGAAGCTATGGACACATAGCGCATGGAAATTTTTAAATATGTGTGATAGTAGGTTAACTAAATGCGCAGTTCAAGTCACAGAGGCATACATAAGAAGTCACGGTTGAAATAGTGAATATTATTTAGCATGAAATTCATATAAATGTTGTTATATATTTTGTGTAATATTACATAAAATAGAGTTGTTTGCTGCCAATGCAATAGATTTTGTGTAGCTGATGTGATAAAGAAAAACTTAAACTAATCTAATGAACATATGGAATTTGAAAAACACAGAGCAAAACGGTAAATTAGCTGCAACCAAAAGTCGTATTACTAACTCCCAGTAATATGACTAATTCAAACTTCCAGACTTAAATTTAAACAAAAAATAGTCAATACAAATAACAATCGATAGTTTTGTAAGTAAAGTTACCCCGGTTCTCTGCTGATTCAATCCTCCACTTGTAGCTATCATCAAATACCGATCAAGCTGAGTAATTTCTTCAGCTTCTGATTCATAAAACAATTATTTCACGAAAAGCACCATTATTCTTATAACTACGTGATTAATCAAAATAAATTTTCACAGCTAGAATCCGAAAACTCACTTATGAAATCATTGTTTGCATTGCTACATCCATAGAAATGCCTTGAATTTATCGAACTCCATAAGTTGTTCTCAGATTCTCCACCAATCTAAAAACATTGAACAAAATTTAAACTTCAGAACACTGTAAATTACTTCACATGGTCTTATTAAGAACATTGTTATGCAATCAAAAAGAAACATAGCGAATACGCTTACTGGAACTTGGAAAGTGTCATCCAATACAACCACCAGACAACAAGTCTGCCATCACAATGTCTGCCATCTGAACCTTCATCAAAGCGTTTTACTTTTCCAGTAAACATCAAGACAGCAGATCCAAATATTACACTGCATAGTTTAATAGTTGAGGAACATCTCTTGAAAAGTGATAAACCATGAATTAGTAAACATTATCAATCTCTGTCCCCAATATATTTCAAAGTCAAACATGAATCTAAATTATAACTTCTAAAAATCAGCATTAGGCACAAAATGAATTTGCATGACAACTACCTCAAAAAGCTTCATCCTCTAGGCTTCATTCCATCACTGTGTCTTTGGTTCTACGTTAATTAAGAAAATTCATCAAAGCAAATGTTTTATTCTTGGGAAAATAAAATTAAGAAAACATGCAAGCAAACACAGCAAATCTAGGGGTGCAGCTTAACATACCAACAAAGGAGATAGCAGGACAATTTAGTGAAACAAAAAATACATTAACCATCTACGCATCATAAAATTAAAACTAGGAAAATAAATTATAAATAGCAGCTTATGCAATTTAATATGTATGATACGTATCCCTTAAGACTGGAAGGTAGGATTAGTGGGTCCAAGTAATAACGGAGTCTGCTGCTTCTTTTCCGGCTTCTCCTCCTAACTCGTATAGCAGACCGTGCACACAGTAGAGGTTCAAAGAACTTGCTAGCAACATCCGGGGCAGCCTCTGCCTCTTCTTCTCCGGGAAGAACCACCAATCCTTTATCTCTGAGATCGCGACACATCTACAATCATCCGCGACCACCTGAACGACCTCACAAGTCGAGCAAACCCGCCTCCATTCCCAAAATCGTGACACGACTCCACGCAACCTCAAAATCTATACGACGGCAGCTACAAGAGTCAGGCATCGCAAAGTCAAATAACCAAAGTCAATTTTTCCTAAAGCCCTAGATGGCGGCTTCAATTTTTCCCAAAGCCCTAATTTGGAGCAAAGATGAACGAGCAAAGGCACAAGCCAACATTTTTACGGAGTGAAGGAGGGGAGGAAATAAAAGGGCCGGCCTTGTTTTGTTAATAAAGGGTGTAGTATAATTGAAAATTAGGGTAAGTTATGACCGTTATAATTTGGCACCTTTTACAACGGGCATTTTGTGACCGTTGTAAAGTTGGCATCTATTACAACGGGCCTGAATGGACCGTTGTAATAGCCTTCTATTACAACGGGCAATCAATGCCCGTTGTAAAAAAAGCGTTATATATGACATCTTTTACAACGGGCCTGAATGGACCGTTGTAATAGCCTTCTATTACAAAGGGCAACCAATGCCCGTTGTAAAAAGGGCGTTGTAATAGGGTATTTTTGTTGTAGTGATATAGGGTTTGGTTGGACGTTGATTTGAATCATACTTGATTTGGAAGTGGTTTTATAGCGGTAGTTGTTATAGAAGCACTTAGAAAAAGCCTTGTGTTTGACATTTTCTATAGAATTTTATAGAGAGATCCGTAGGGGTTTCTCACCATGGCTGTAATGTATATTGTGTATATTAGTTACAGTAAAAAGCTAGGATTCTAAATTTTTTTATCATATCAAAAATCAATCAAAATTTAAAGGTATCAAAACTGGCCTAGTTCACTGCCTTTTAAAACAGTTATCCGTAGCACTTTTAAAACCCTACAGTAGCTCTAAACCTCTTTTATAGCATTCTGCAAATGTTGTAGTTTCTGTTTGAGACTTGTTATTTGTTTAAAATTGACTTTAAATTTAGGTATTTTACTTCAATCTTTTTACAAGTCTTTTATAACTTATATTAGAGTACTTTAAAAGTGGTTTGGAATTTTTATATATTTTTATAATTAATTATAAATTATTAAAGTAGAAGATTTATTTTTAAATATAAGAAAATATGTTTTTTCAAGTTTTTAAATAAATTATAAAATAAATATTTTAAGTAAATATTTAAACTATAATTATACGCATTTCAAAGTATTTTTTAAGTATATATAGTTTTTTAGAAAATTTAGTTAATTATTTTATTAAAGTATTAAATATCTTAGCTTATGATATCTTTTAAATTGTTTTTCAAATATCTTAACTTTATAAATAAATGAGCATATGTATGTATGTATGTATCATTTTTAGAAGGGTTTGAAATTATAAACAAATGTTTTATAAAAGGGTTTTGGAGATGCTTAAGTGGCTTAATCGTGTTTTTTTTGTTTATTTGTTTATGGAAAGTAATTAATTATACTTAACATTAAAAGCCGATGAAGTAGGCTTATCTATCTATAAAAGGTAAGGATGATGTTTGAGTAAGATTTAGAAGCAATTGTGCTTTAATTTACTGGCTTCACTCTTGACCAAGAGATAGTAAGTTGAGACGGTTGGAAACGTGTTAAGTATACAAAACTTGATTTCCAAAAGCGATCAGTCGACTAATCGAACTTGACCATTTAACATAGGAAGTATATGAAAGTTTCATGGCTTCATATGGTTTGAGATCCCCTAGGAAGGACTCATTGGTATGAAATGTCTCTAGCTTTAAGAATTGTATATATACGAGATTTACCGAGGAGGACTCCTTTATATACGGTTCGCTTACTTCTAAATGGGTTTACCGTAAATTCATCGATTTAGTTTTGAAGAGTCCGGGATTGCTAAATGTATTACTTATCGAATACCACTTCAAAACTAGTATATGAATCTACGTTGTGGAAGTGGTTGTGAAGTAGAATGTTATAGAGTTGAACTGCCTATCTTAAGGTTATGTCCAAAGAAGAGGTCAGTGATAACATTTCAGACTAATGTTATAGAGTTGAAGTGTCTATCCTAAGGTTAAGTCCAAGGGACAAGTCAGCGTTAGCATTTGTCGGTTGAATTGTGATGGAATCCATGAAAGGATGTGTGTTCAGTTTGAGTGAATAAGACTCATGTGAGAGATGCCGAATGTGACATCGACATCAGAAATGATAGAAAATAGAGTAGGAGCATAGCCCAGGGATTTAATTAACCCATAGGGTATATCAACTCCATATCTAGAGTATGCTTATCGATGTTGCTAGTGTGAGTTGATGATATTCATATCACGTGTTCGGACGTGGACCATCTATGTTTACCTTAATTTTATCTTTTATCTAGAGATATACGATGCTCGGAGGTAGATTTTGACCCTCGTGTAGGAGGCCTGCTTCAGTTTACTAAGGAGACCTCCATGGAAAATCTATATGCGAACATATCTTAGCGGTTTTAAACGTACTTCAAATATTGTTATGTTGTGAGTTGCAAGCAGCATAGCTATTTTTCAATTTACATTCTACACCCTAAACATTATTTATTGTATCATTATATTATTTAACAGATGGTTTGGTTTCTTTTGAGGAGAAAACTATTACGGTGATTCGTATTGTCTCAAAAGTTACTGTGTATGGATACATGTATCTTGAGTTTCTCATATCAGACTTCTGTCTGACACGTGGTTTTTGTTTTCCCTAAATTCCTTGTGTACTCTTTCAAGTAGGCTGAGTAAAACAGGTTATACTTTGGATGCTTCACAGCTTTAGTAGACGAGCTGGAGGCTTCCGTTTATCTATCTATTTCTATTTCAGTTGCACTATTATTATGTATGTATCAGCATCATAAGGACATGCAGTTATTATTATCCATGCTAATGATGATACTTAGGTTTAGTAACTCTGAAATTACTCTATATTTTGGAGTAACCCTTTGTACTATCATTTTGATATTGTATATTATCGTTCCGTTGTGAGATTCTGATATTGTGTTCTGTCTTTCTTGTTCTTTTTATTCTTTTTTACTTTACCCTAACCATCTATCTTTCCAAAATTTGGGTGCTCAGCACATTAATACATGGATGTATTAGTGTCGACATTCGATGATCGAAAATTCGAGTCGTTACAAAACTTCATTTAAAAATGCTACTGTATATAACTCTATGAGCTAATATATACATTTAATTCATCTAAACATATTACTACAATTTATAAAATGCTATCACAAAGTAGTGTTGTGATCTATTTTATATGCTTTATCTACTAAATGATATTGCAATTCATAAAATATTACTATTAATTAAAAAAAAGCTAAAATCCTACTATACAATCAGCTAAAAAATAAATGTTATTTTTTTTAATTCAGTATATACAAAATGCTATTATGCAGTAGCATTTAAACAGGAAATTCTACTAAAAGGTAAAATCAAAAAAATAAATATATAATTTTTTTGATTTAGTAAATACAAAATGCTACCAGGCATTAGTATCTAAATATGCTACTATACAGTCATCAATCATCCACTACAACAAAAAATAGTAAAAGGTACAAAATGACACTACATAGTATAATTGTATTAAAAAATAATGTAAAAAAATTTAACAAGTACTAAATGATACTAAATATAACTCTTAAAATAAAAAAAATTTAACATTAAACCATAACATTTAAATAAAAAATGCTAATACGATGTTAGATCATAAAGCAAATGTTATTTTTGTAAAATGGGACTGCAAATCATAAAATGCTACTATAAATAAAAAATTGCTAATATAGTTCATAAATTGCTACTACGATTCATAAATGCTACTATAAAATAATATTATGAGCTAAAATATACACATTTCATCTAAAAAATGCTACTACTGATCATAAATTGCTACTACAATTCAAAAACCACCACTAAAATATAGGTAATGCTACTATGAAATAACATTGGTAGCTAAAATATACATACTTTATTCACATATGGTTCTATAATCCGTATAATGTTGATACAAAATAGCACTATAAGTAGAAGTATACATAATTAATTTATTTTTCAAAAAAAAAACATAAAATGGTACTAGATAGTACCATTACTATAGTTATCTTCTCCTACCCCAATTTGAAACTACTCGTCCATAAACACCATCATTACATCATCTCCAAAACCTAGCTGATCTCTTCATTATCGTCGCACCGCTATAACCAGAGCACTACAGGTTTGAAACCGTATTGTCTATTTAACTCTAAAACCCTAAATAACCTCTGTCGCAACAACCAAAATCGTCACGGCCGTCGAGACCTTCGACACCATCATTGTCATCGTAGAGACCTGTCACACTATCATCATCGAAGACCGCCGCACCCCTTCTTCATCATCCAGAGTCAATCGCGTGAAAAATGGATAGCGTGTTCTTGAGATGAAGTATTTGGACTTTTTTTGGATTACGATTCAAACTTTATCCTTCACGCTAAAAAATAAAGTGCATGTCATATTGGCTAAAGCTTGTTTAAACTTTGTCATTCATACCATTTTTTAATTTATAATATTAAAGAATCATAATATTTGTACTCTGGACAGCATGAGACACACTTTTAGGTGAATTAGCAAGAGGGAAACAAACAAATAGCCAGAGACTTGTCAAATGGAGATTGATTACAATAAGGGAATGAAAATAAAGGAGAAATATGTATAAATAATAAAATGTACGAAGGGAGGACTATTTATCATTTACTTGATTTCATGTTTAAAAATACATTATCTTATTACCATTCACGTTTTCTTTTTAAAATTTATGTTTTCTCCTTTGATTTTTAATTTATAATACATATAATAATCAAAGTTCGTTAAAAAGAAAATTATTTATTTTAATAAAATTGCAAGGCGTTTGATGTAATACAGTTAATAATATTATTGACTTTAATAATCACTAAACCAATATAAAAATTGTATTCAAACATCAATCAATATAATATTTATTAACAAAAAATATCATTAGTTAAGATAACAATGTTGGGCTCTTAAATCGAAAAAAACTATCTTACTCCAATTTCAAGTAAAGATAGATAAATAGACATCCCATTGTACTTATGAGCTCGTAGTGGCTGATAAGGTCAAAGATCAAGATGTGAGTTATTTATACCAAACATTCTTCTTATGGCTTGATTCAATCTCTTGATTTATGTGATTACGTTCTTCCCACCGGGAAGGGAGGATTAGGAAAATCATATTGATCGATGTTTTCTCCAGTCCTTTGATAAAACATGAAGAAAAAAAGCTCGAATCGTATGATCTCTTCGTCACCCCTAAATGAAAGAGGTGTGTCATAGTTCTCGGTCTGTGAAGATGCATCTCCTTTTTCCCATTTACATCATATTGTGTTTTGTGAATGTTTGAATTTAGACTGAAATAATGCATATATTAAAATGGAGATTGTGATGAGTCCTCCTCCATAATACTAAGTAGGAAATTAGGATTTCGAGGATGGAGAGAAGAAGAGACTAAAAGTATAGTTTTAGTATATACAAAAGTGCATTAAAAAAGAAAGAGAAGGCACTTCTATTTATCCTTACTAATACCATAATAAATTTATTGAAACTAAGTATAAAATTTGTTCTTTTTAATATCATTATTTTTTTTATTTTTTTTTCACTCAATCGATTGATTATAAATTACAGTCAAAGTTGTCCAAATGCCTAGTTTAACATCATACAACCGTACCATATAATTTTATATAGTAGATATCATATTGTTACCTAGGTTTATGCGGTAATAAATCATTGTTACGTAGTGTTACGTAGGAATATAAAATATCTTATTGTATAAAACAGATTGCTCCATTGATCCTTATCTTTAATAATAGTTGTAATACTTTTGGTGTCACACTTTTTTGGTATCAACGTGAACTACCAAAAATGTCCTAATATCAAATCTTAATATCACTTAAAAGTACGATCTAACAAATAAAATTGCTTTACAAATTTAAAACATCCATCTACAAATACTATTAAATCTTAATATCACTTAAAAATAGGATCTAACGAATAAATTATTAATTAATAATATAAACAAATCTTTAATAATAGTTGTAATACCTTTGGTGTCACACTTTTTTGGTATCAACGTGAACTACCAAAAATGCCCCTAATACCAAATCTTAATATCACCTAAAATTAGGATCTAACAAATAAAATTCATTTACAAATTTAAAACATCCATCTACAAATACTATCAAATCTTAATATCACTTAAAAATAGGATCTAATAAATAAATTATTAATTAATAATATAAACAAAATTTCAAACTTAATTTTTTTTTGATGTTCCAACTTAGAAATAAAATTTAAACTAACAAATATGATTTCAACACAAATATATGATTAAATATCTTCTTTATTAATAGTTGAAATAGAAACACAATTTTTAAGTCCGACCGCGAAGTTTCAAAAATACCCTTATATGTATTTCTTTATTAATAGCTGTAATATATTTGCTGTCCGCGAGTGCGGCGCAGTGGAAATGGGGCTTGGGTTCTGGTAAAAAGACCTAGGTTCGATTCCTACCATGTGCTTCCCTATCCTATATAAATTTACCCGGGGGTATGGGGGCTTGGATCAGCGGACGGCTTTACTATACCCTTCTTAGGAGTTTACCGGCCCGCCGGGTTCTCCTAGGTTTAAAAAAAAAAAAAGCTGTAATATATTTGCTGCCGCACTCTTTTAATGTCAGCATAAAATACCAAAAATGTCTCTCTGCATATATTATTATTAAGATTTAGCATCACTTAAAAATGGGATCCGACAACTAAGCTTCCTTTACAAATTCAAAATTTCCTCTCCAAATATTTACCAAGTCTTAATATTATTTAAAAATGGATCTAACAAATAAACTACTTTACAAATTCGTTTTTTTATTAATTAATAAAATAAATAAAAATTTAAACTGACATAAAATCAGACATTGCAATATAGAAATAAAAATTCAAATTAATTACGTATTATTCAATACAAAAATATGGCTAAATATTCATGAAAATCATTTTTTTTTAAACGTATTAGTTAAATATAATTTGTAGAAAAACAATTGATATGTTTTCATCACACATGCGAAGCGCGTGCCGAAATTCTCGTATTAAAAATTTAATTTCGTTTATCCCGTCATCTCACTCTTCCTGTACCACTTTCCAAATTCTAGGGGTTCTTACAGAGAAACAATATTTTTCTCACGGAACGCACCAATCTCGACCTAGTTAGATCTAATGGCATCCTCGCACCCAACGACTGGGGGCCACCACTCTCTAGCATTCAGAGTTATGCGACTCTGCCGACCTTCCTTCCACTCTTCCGCCTCCCCTCTCCGTCTCCATCTCTCCGACATCTTCGCCGGCGAGGATCTTCTCTCCGCTGATGATCTACTCCGCCACTACGAAGGAGATTCGTCGTCTGAGTTCACATTCAGGCATCGATTTGTTCTCGACAAACCCACCGATGCGTTCGACGTTTCGGGTTTGTTGGTGCTGCCGCAGTCGTTTGGAGCCATATATTTGGGGGAGACTTTTTGCAGCTATATTAGCATTAACAATAGTTCCAGCTCTGAGGCCAAGGATGTTATTATTAAGGTATATCATTGTTTGTTTTTATTTCGTCTTTACCTGAAAGCCTGAAATTGTATGTTTAATAGATTACGTTCTTCATTTGGATGGTGGCATTGTGCAGTGCTGATAAAACTTTGCTGATTTTACTAGAATCTGAATTACTTTTGTCAACAGATACTTTCGGATATCTGCATCTTGCAGATACAGAGGAATATCAGAAATTTATCCTAAATTCTAAAACTAAAAATAGCAAAATTTTCGTTTAACATTCCTTTTTCTTCAGTCCCGCTTATGAAATTGTTTTGAGCCTTTAATATGCATCAAATGCATATAATATAAATAATTAACTTAACAAAACGGTATATCATTCATTATACTAAAACACACTATATAAACTATAACATCGACAAAAAAATGAGCACATGATTTGTTGGAACTTGGAAGTTTTTCATAAAATTCTCTAAATTGATTGTCACAATGAAAGGGAGGTCAAAGGGAGTGTCAACCCCCATGTGGGGTGCGGGAGCAACGCTCCCGTTGACGACGGTCGATCTGGCCAGTCAGGTCACGGGGTCCAGGAGCAGTGCCATGCCTGAAAAAGGGTATATCTCGTTTATTGTTTGAATTTAAATTCAAACAGCAAACAGATATGACTGTTGGGGTATCTATTTGTTTTAAACAGTCATCACCAACATAAGCTTTCCCCCTATACACACACACATAATAGTTCTTCATCATCTACATATAACTTCTTTCTTGCTTTTTGAATCAACAAAATTATACATGCATCATCTGACTATTTTGAGTGTTCTAATTTATGCAAGTGATCATAACTTGCACAAATCCACTCTACTGTATCATGAAAGAACGTTTTTTTGGAAAACATGATCCGAAAAAACATTCTTGAAAGAGAGCGATTTAACCGTGTTTTGAGTGATATATCTACACGAGTTTACAACATAATTTTCGGATGTGTATGCTTTCATATCCACGTCCATTTTTTCAAATATCAGATATTTATCTGTTTTTCTAAATTTGGATTACCATATTCTGGTTTGACATTTTCATGCATATTAAATTAAGGGAAGCTGGACTAGATGCATACGTTTTTTCCCCTTTTTTGTTGAAGAAAATTATACACAAATAAAGATAGATTATAAAATATTTTGTCAAACATAGATTCAAAGTTAAAAAAATAATTCAAAACATTTAACACCAATTTTATTTGAACGGTCAATGATAATAATTAAACATTAACGTTGTTTACCTACTTTTAAATTGGCAACAAAATATTTAAATATTAAATTGATAGATAATATTTAAATCGCAGGTTGGTTTACTTTAGGAACAGTAAACTTGTTAATGAATATTTGAAAAAACCGAAGTCCGTTCGTATCCTTATCCGAAAGCTGGATGAATATTTAATATTCGAAAATTGGACGCGGATACGAAGGCATTCGCGTTCGAAAAGTATCCGTCCATTTATCAATATTGTTATTTAAGTTGTGCATTTTAGTATAATGAAATATATATTTATTATTTTATTAAGTTAATGATTTATATTATATGAATTTAATGCATATTAACTACTCAAAGTTACTTATCATCATCACAAGGAGATAGCCTGTGCGTTGCATGGGTTTGATGTTTTAGGGTTTATTTTTGATGGTAGTAAAAGCGGGGAGAATGTATATTTTAGTGAATTATAATTGATGATCCTTTGCATTAACCACCATATTTACTTTTTTTACTGCTAAACCTAGCATTTTTCTTTTTGTTTATGTAGGCAAAGGTTATATTATTTGAAATTTTTAGACCAATATTTGATTCATCGACCAATCAGGTTTCAATTTTAAGTCGGAGCGAACTGTTTACTGGTTCATGAAGCTATAATGATAAATATCAAACAATATTTGTACTAAAATATTTAAATATCATGGTTGTTTTTCACAATATATTGCACTGGTAGTTGTAATATTATTGGCAGTTTATAATGAGTAGAAAGAAGTCAATTGTGATCTTAATTTGCACTGTTAATTGTAATATTATTTGTAATGAAACATTTAAATTGAGAATTTAAGTTGGATTTGTTTTCTTAATTTTGATGCTTATTTACCGGTTCACTAAATCAATAATAAAAGGTACTTCTCCTTTTGTCCTATGCATGGTAAGTGATAATGGTCACAATTGACTTCTTTCTACTCATTATATGCTACCAATAATATTTCAATTTGCAGTGCAATATACTGTGAAAAACAACCATGATTTTTAAATGTGTGAAAATATTGTTTGATATTTATCATTTATAGCTTCATGAACCAGTAAATAATTGGCTCCTTAAAATTGGAACCTGGCATGTCGATGAACCAAATATTGGTCCAAGAATTTCAAATAATATAACCTTTGCTCAACAGTAAAAAAGTAAATGTAGTGGTTAATGCAAAGGATCATCAATTAAAATATATTTTCTCCCCGCTTTTAGTACCATCAAAAATAAACCTTTAAACCCATGCAACACACGGGCTATCCCCTTGTATTACGATAAAATATATGCAAATGGACTATGGGATATGGGATATCACACATACAAATATATACGAAATGTAATAATAGTTTACATTAAACAAACCTATCATTAATGCACCATAACTTTGTAATGCACCAATAAGAAGCGGACCAAAGTACATACATTTTTTATAATATCAACGAAAACCGTACACATAATAGTGATTAGCAACTTTTTATAGATATATTTATTATTTGTTTCAACATAGGTAGTACTTTATTTCTACTATGCTATGTTCGAAATTCAACTAATGTGCTTTTATATATTCTGTATACATGATAAAGTTGTCTCAATTTACAAATTCAAAATAAATGATAAATGTAGTTTATTAAAACATATTTACTATTGTAATTTTTGTAAAGTATTTCTTTAAACCACAATTCTTACATCCCATATTCGTAATGTTTCAAACCATATTTTGTATAAACGGGGTTCAAAAGGTCAAAATCTCAATATCTTTTTAAGAAAAAAGTACTACGAAATTTTGTGAATTAAAATAAATCTAGAAGTAGGTCATATCTCCAAGCCTGAGTCGCCGATTAGCCAGATGTATATGAGAGGTTGTCCCAATTGACTGCTTCTATCAATATAATATGCAATTTAACCTCTTTTTAGTAGTAAATCATTTCCACTGGCTCCACTATTACTGCAAATATTTGTCATTAAACAATACGCAACTTTAGTTCTATATAGGCTTGTTATCCTACACATTTTTCTCAAACTTCCTACTCAAGAAAACAAAAGGATTGTTACCATGAACTGCAAACTAAAGCACTATACAAAGAATGTTTTGACTATAGTGTTCAACGCCATATCATAGCATCAATCAATCAAATTAGAATAAGTCGATGTCAATCATCTTTGGTAGAGCATTGAACCAAACATGCAAGCACAAAAAAACCAAATTTGAGCTTATGCAACAGTTAAGTTATGCATCCGTAAAATTTTAGTATTGGAAGTTTCAATTCTACATACAGATGATCTGCATAAACGATGAAAGAAAATCTAAACACCAACTTAATATGTATGCATACCTTTTACTGCAAGTACATATGACATATGTAGTAGTTGACAATAATCATCAAAGATGAAAATTTATTTACCATGGACAGATAGACCATCACATCTACATGAAAAAAGTGGAAGCCTTTGTATGTACAGGAGGTAATGAAATAAATGGAGATGCATAAATTTTACTATGTGGACAAATACTCTTAATTTTAATAATGGGTGCCTGCAAATGTAGATAATTGGGTAGGTGGATGGGCAACTAAACACGACCGGAGGTTATAAGAATTTGAATAATGAAAGGAATTTGGGTTTATCGTGGAGTAAAATGAGTGGTTCAAAGGTAATGATGTCATTACAATGTTAAACTACTTAAGTCAAAAAATATGTAGAAATATAATTTGTTATGGAATTGGTCATTAAAACTAAAACAATCAACGTGTACATAATTGTAGTTTAATACATCCAAACACACGCATGCGCACACATATTCACACACACACACACCCGCATGTATAGAAAGAGATGGGTGGGGGAGGGAGGGAGGAAGACATACATATATACATAATGACACACATATATCATTGTATATATATGTGTGTGTTTGTTTGTATGTAATGCATGCATACATCCTAGTTAGCTGTACTCGGTTTAATCATTTGTTTGATCCATTGCTTTTGTTGACTTGTTATAGCACTCGTGTACCGGTAGCTCTTCCATTTGATCACTTCTTTGCTCCATGCATTTGCTTCTGTTGAGCTATCGACTAAACTGGTTTATGTTGTTAAGCAGATAAATGGTTAAATGTAAAAATCGAAGTTATAAAAAATCTTAAAAATAAGAAAGTTACTACAATTGAAATACGCAGACTTGTAATTTAATTGCAATTTGTTTGGAAATCATACAATATACTATGACATGTATGCAACAATTATGATGGATAATATCCAAATATACTTAAACATGGCATGCATATACATATATATCATAGTTATTATTTATTACTGTGTTTTGAAACACATGTACAAATAACTTTAAGTTACGCATGAAAGCCTCTCATGGTTCGACTAAGGTCCATAGTGTCTATAGTAATTTACCTTGTAAATATAAAACAATTGACGAACACGAAAGAAATGCCACATAAGTTTGTAGTTCATAATCCTCAACATAAATGGCTCCACTGTCAGGCAATAGAAAAAATAAAGCATCTAATTAAGGTCAGGATGTATACTCAAACCAACACCTAAGCTGTGTGGGGAAACATTCAAACAATCATCAAAAAGGACAAAGCTGGTAACAACATATATCATATTTAATATAGTGAATATATCATCAAGTTTTGACAAATCCAATTTCTTTATTCACGATTTATTGATATCAAACTGATGCCAAAAATAAAAATATTGTAACATTTCATGATGATGAAGTCGAAATTGAGACCAAAGCATTGAGAGTTGGACAATCAGTTGGTTTTATTGATGTTCAACTAAGATGAAGACAAACATGAAGATTATATCAAGTATCTTGGTGCACCTAGTAGTCTCTAAAATTAACATGTTCAACTAAGATGATAGTCAACGCAATGATGCTATGTTGTATTAAATAAGACTTTTTAACTAGTTTCTAACATTAAATTGTCAAAGTGCTAGTGTATATTAATGATATTATATGTTCAATCATAAAACGTTTCGAAACAACAAAAGAGATAAACAAAATTACTTGCATTTTGGTTTAGGGAAACAAATAAAATGTTTGAAGTCTTCCAGCTTCTGTTAGAAATTCAAATAATAGGAAACCACTAAAAAAACGCGGTAGATTCATAATATCTTTTGGAAAAAAATCCACCAAACAAATTCACTGCGTGTGATTGATAAATTATTTCCCCATGACATTAAAGATTCCAAGTAAATGATAAACTAAGAATTGATACTGAAGATTTGTTTAAATCAACACGCAACTAATAAAAGTAAATTGTATTTCACTCACGTGCAATTGTAGTTTGGATCTTGCATTAGATATGAGGACAAATAATCCAGAATTTGAAATTTTATTCAAGCAAAATGACAAGTCAGATAATTTCAATTATTATAATTACAGAAGATAGTTATAAAATCAAAATCAAAATCGCAAGCTAGATTTAATCAGGAATAGAAATTTAATATATGATGAATAAAAAACAAAGTTTGTATTAGATTCATTTTAAACAGTATTGGGAATTGGGAATTGGGCATGCTAAGCATTGGGAATTGGGAACGATCCCATATAAAAAAAGATCTCCGATGATGAAACAAAGGATGACAAATTATTGAATTCGTGATTTATTTTTGAAATTTAAATGAGTTAGTGGGGATAAAGTAGTAATGCTTGATCGTGGTGAGAAGTTGTATTAAAGAGAAGTTATTTAGATAGGTTAATGGTGTTAAGTACGTTTAAGTATGTGCTTAATTGTCAAAATATGAACCATTAGATGTCTTTCTATTTTAAAACTTGCCCATTCTTAGTCTTTTGGTTGTACCATTGGTAAATTCAATGCTTTTTGTTATGTAGATATTTGTTTAATTTTCGTACTTTCATAATGAATGGGATTGGAAAAAAGTTATGTTAAACCAAAATTTTCTATTTCTCTTGATTTTTCGACTATTGGCGGATAAGATAATTATCTGATATCCGTCCGTATCAGCGTGGATATCCGATATTCGAAAATGATTTAGGATGCGGATACAGATATGACACTATCCGTATCTGACTGTATATGTTGACGTGCCTACGAAACAGAATTGATTGACAACAAACTGAGCCAAATTGAAGAAAGAGTATAGAAAGAAACAAAAAGTGGAAGAAAGAAGAGATCAAATTTTCTTATACTATTAATTAATACAATCAACACTAAGTAAGTAAAGCACTATCCATTTTCGAGTTTCTCGATTAACAATGATAACACACCGTTCACTCAAATCTTAATTCTAAAAATTTGTGCATATAAAAAAAAAATTAAGTGTAAATAATCACTAAAACATATGCACATAACTATGAATCAAATACGTGATGTTTCTGCAGAAAGATGCACATTTGGACGAAAATGCCTATTTTTTTTTATTTTGGTGTCTAAATTTGCTTTGATGTATTTTGTATATTGAATATAATCTGTTTAGCATTTTAAACTTACTTGTGCTTTGGCACAAGCTAAAAAGTGCGACATCCTTGTAAGTCTTTGATTGTGCTAAACAGCTTCAACATTGGCAAGAAAGATGTGGTTTAGCATGATTGTATTTAATTTTCATTAAGTACTTCTTGCTAAGAACATTTCCATTCTTACCACTTATTTTGGTCTGAACTATTTGTTCAAGGATACTCCTAAATCAATACGTGCAAAAGATTAGCCATGAAACGTAAGTTTCAGATATAATATTTCGTAGTGTACCTACCTCTTTATGGCACAATGATTTTTTGTTTTGGGTGCGCGTGCCCGTGCAAGAACAATATGAAGCGAGCATGATTGGAAACTTAAATGTTAAAATATAACATGCATGTCTAGTTACTTAAGGTTACTTCTGTTTCATTGCCATTTGATTAGATCCATTCCAAATTGATCATAGAAGTATCATAGCGAACATGCCATCCTTTGTACAAGGATAATTCAATAGTAAGCGGAAACATGCGGATGTCTGATAGGTTCAATTTCTCGAGGCTAAAAAATTGATATCGAACAATATCTTTATTAATAGTTGTAATATAGAGTTGCAATATCTTTGTCCGACCACACACTTTCCAAAATGCACTTAGATGTGAATCAAGATCTAGATGGATCGGGTTGGATCACAAATGAATCGGGTAGAAATTGTTCTGTTCCACTTAGAGTAAATATAGTCCCTACCTGTTTGACTGGATTATTAATCGGGTCAACCTGACCTAACCTGATTATTGAATGGGTCAACCCTAATTGACCATTTACACGTTTACTTTATAATTCCTGTGTTTACCACTCATGTTTTGAAAATGCAAAAACTGCATTGAAAAGTGCATAAACAGCGCAAAAATGCGA
The DNA here is from genome assembly GCA_030737815.1 of Allium fistulosum. Classification (NCBI taxonomy): domain Eukaryota; kingdom Viridiplantae; phylum Streptophyta; class Magnoliopsida; order Asparagales; family Amaryllidaceae; genus Allium; species Allium fistulosum. Next base: position 927,953,754 of record CM060901.1, read on the forward strand.
AGAGTTGCATCATAAAATTCAAAATTTCATCATAATAAGAAGCAAAATTTGCATCATAACGAGGGTAAACTGCACATAAAATGGACAAAAAAAGGAAAAAAAAAGAAAAGGTGAAAAAAGAGAGAGCAGAAAACCTAGTAAAACGCAAAAGCTGCAGCACAACTGAAAAGACTGTAACGTGTTCCAAAGGATTATCAAACAGGCCAAACAAGGTTGCAACTAAATACCCAATACCGAACAATTATTTCTACAAAATAAAGCGTATTCAGTTCTTTTGCTATGTTATGCACTTCATTTCAGATCTTGTACAAAGTTTCATCAAATATTTGTTATAATTTACATTAACACAAAGTCTAGCAAACTGTGAATTTTTTTGACTATTGCAGTTTCGAAAAACTCAATGGTCTAATGGGTGAAGAAACCAAAAGTATGCAACAGAGTTTGACACCTCTAATTTTATCGTGTGATGTAATAAAATCATCTTCTCCTTACATCGCTTGCTAATATAGTTTTCTAATCAACAATATTTTTGAATTGCTTTAACAGAATCAACTATTTAAATCAACAAGCAAAATGTCTTTTCAAAAACAAATACAGTATTAAAATGTGTAGTAAGATTCAGATCATACATATTTGTGATATTACAATGATTGCTTTCAGTAATTTTAAATACATTTATCTTCGAAGCTAATGTCATGCTAATTTTTTCTTGATTCACAGAATAAAAAAACGTATGTAAATGAAACATTACCGCCATCAATCAAACAATATAAACAGTGCATATTTTCTGTGCATAATTCTAAATAGTATGCTCTCTATCGTTCACTAATATGTCATTAAAATTATTTCTATGCATACTTCTAAAACAATATGCTCCCTAGAACTAACAAAGCTTTATCTTTTAGCTTAAAACAGAAAGATATAAAATATGATGTTATATTTGCCAAATGGAAATCGAAGGCAACTCACATTAGCAATTGCTGCTGGAATCTGTCGTTAGGAGGTTCTTAATTTTCATTCTTGGTTTCCCATGATTAGTTTCAAGTAAGTTTGGAATTTGATTAGGTGTTTCAGCAAGCAAATTCTCCTCTGTTGAAAGGTTGGATTGATAATCCGGAGTGTGTATAGAGGGAGTTTTATTTGATTGAACTATTGTGGACTCTTGCTTATTTAATTATACAACATAAATGATTGGTATCATAGTTTATATTATCCTTATAGTGGAACATTAAATAACTCTGATAAGAGACATTTGGCAAACTTAAAAGTTATTATATGCACCAAAATTGTAGATAAACAGCTTTTAATTAAGTAAAATAAATCACTAATATAACGACCATACCTCTAATTATACATAGACATGAAACACTCAAAATGAGCAATTATGTGTAAACATGAGATAATGAAACTTTGAGTTAATATTATCAGCACTATAGTAACAAATTAATGAATAAATTGTAATAGTTATCTACCCAATCCTCATTCGTCCAACTAACAATAATGTTTACATGGGGTGCAAATATTTTTCTTTGGACAGATTTATGTCAAAGTCCAAACCACCGTAATACAACAATGCATCAAAATTATTACGCAGGATGTGAGAATCCAAAACTAACAATATTCACTGTTAATACATTTTTTTTGTTGAGAAATCAATAAAGATCGGCGATAAAAAAGTGTATCCTTTTATTTCACAAAATCACAAAGTGAATTAAAGAAATGATAAATAGTTAGCATATGTTATCATCTAAAATCCTACTATTATTTTTCACATTTCAAATCATATTGGTCAAATAAACAATTTTTTATTCTAATTAAAATCAAAACAATCATAATTTTGAAAAATCGGAATCTTAAGGTTGTGGCCATCGCTATAGTTTATAAGTTAAGGAACAAACTAAAAGAGAAAAATGCATCTCATTAAGAGAATTTATATTGTAGTACGTCTATACAAACTCATATTCCTATATTTGGTGGTGAATCAACATACATCTTGGGAAGAAAGACACTTAGGTGGATACACACACACATCTTCAAACTAAAATAAGAGTAGATGAGTATAGATGTGACAAAAATCTGTTGGAGGTAAACAGAAATACGGTGACAAAGTTGGATTCAAAGTTTCAAACTAAAACCATATCAATTTAAACGATTGAAAAGATAAATATCTTAAAGATTAGGGGTAATAGTCACTTTTTTCTCACCGTTCTCTATAATGAAGATTCAAATAAAATAGAATAATGGTTATTTTCGTGTTTCTACCATGTATGTTCATGTAAAATATAACTATAACTAACAAGGTTATATGGGTTATTGGGTTGGACTCATGGTTTCAAATTTTGGATTTCAAACGAGATCTCAGACAGTTGGACTAACATCTCAATTCATATATCGGGTTGAAATTTTAACATTTTGGATGAGATGAGCGTCAAACAAGATAAAAATATGTTTAAAGTTTCATTTCGTCCAAGTGCGAAAATATATCTTGTGGGAGATCTCAGACAAAATAAAGGAGATTAAAACTTTGGTTGTACTATTTAAAAATTATGTCGACGGACAATAAATGGATTGGATCCAGTAAAATAAAATTTTAAATGGGTTCGACCCAACCTTTTTAATACTAGGGTAATTAGGTTGGGTATATATGTTAGGGTCTGGTTTGATAACTCTAAACTAGATCATGGATTCAAATCCCAGTGATGTTAAATGCTAACGTCTATTGTCAATTGTAAATTCAGAAGTATAAGTGATAAGTCCGAGTCTCGGTCTCCATAACAATATCTGTATTCGTTTTCTTTATGTTTTTTTTCTATTTATATTGAAACTATGTACAAAAATGGAATTTAATGATTTGTGACCATGTTTTTTTTTTCAAAAATATTTTTAAAAGCACATGCATTGCACATGCTAAAGAGCTTGTATGTTATACAAAGTTTGTTGATTTTTATTTATAAATAATTTTATTTCGTGGTTTCACATATCCCAATTGTATGAAAAGTCATTATTAGATTCACTCTGTCATTCTCCATGAATTTATTTTTTCTTTCCAATATTTGTGATTGTTTCATGTGTTTATTAAATGTGATTGTCTCACTTATTATATCCAGAGGGAGGGAGGGAGGGAGGGATTTATATGTTATATAATACAATTTTCCACTAGAGATGTACCATATCTCAATTCATCTAGTGCCTCAAAAGGCTTTCTTAGGTGCACCTTCCTTATTAGTGTTTACACTTGCCGCAGGCAGAAATTCAAACAGAAAAGCAACGAATACTATTGTTAGATACATCAAAAGCTCCTGTTGAATCAATACGCTCTGGAGGCAGATATGATTTTATCGTGGAACACGATGTGAAGGAGCTTGGAGCTCACACGTAAGTTGCCTTTGGCCATGTACAAAGTTATACTCAAGTAGTTTATTTATTATTTATTGCTGCAACTGAATTATGTTGGTGTACGACATGTAGGCTTGTTTGCACTGCTTTATATAATGATGGAGATAGTGAGCGCAAATATCTTCCTCAATTTTTTAAATTTGTTGTTGCAAATCCACTCTCCGTGAGAACGAAGGTAACTTCTTTTTTTACTCTTTTTTTCATGATAAACTACGGTTTTCCATATATAATTTCTCTGCCCACATTCATTAATTTAAACACATAGAGTTCCTTCCTGCACAAAATTCAATTTCTAGGAGAAGTATTATCAAAACATCATACCATTCCATACCTGATAATCATTTCTTTTCTTTTTTTGCAGGTTCGGTCTGTGAAGGTAGGCTGTTTTTTCTGGTCATTTAAATATGTTTATTGTAAGTTATATTTCCATTATCTTGAGCTTTTGGACAATTTGCCAATCTGTGTTGTTTTCTCTTTTATATAATAATATCCATCAGGTTTCATTGAAACCAGGCTAGCCTCATTTTGATCTACTGACTACATTCTGAGCCATATTCACTGGGTTGTATTTATTAACCTAAAACCCCTAGGATTTATTGATGTCCTATAGTATATATGTACACCTGAACAACAGCTGGCGGACTTTACTAATAATTGTATTGTTATGCCGCTTCTGAGTTGGTGACACATGCATTATCGATGAGAGTGCGTATTATGGAAGCTGGATTTATTTCACTAGTGGAAACGTTCTCCATGGTAAAATATCAAAAAACAAATAACATACATTTGCATAATAGCAATTTAACACGTTTGAGAATTAGACAGAAGTAAATATAATAATTACCCTGTCACCAAATACTTGCGGTGGGTGATGTACAGTTCATTGTTGAAATTTTTTCTGGGTTAAATAAAAAATTTATGGCCTAACAAATATTTTTGCTGACACCTGAATCAGTTTATCTAACAGTTTGCTGATATGTTAGCAATTGCATTTTCCTTCTTTTCAAAAATAGCCCATAAATATACATTACGTGCTTCTTTTTCTCCATTATTTGGTCGATTTTACCACGATTAGGAATAGAGATTTGCTAGTTATTGATTTGTGTAAAAAGCATTCTTGTCAAAGGGGATGATTATTGTGGACCTTGAAGATTGGGATTTTTGTCCACATTTTTTCTCATCGTTGTTATTGTTACTGGTTTCAATGTTACTTCGTTTTTTTCAAAAAGAGAACCATACATTTATACATGTTTAATCTCCTAAAACAGGATATTACATTTTTGGAAGCATGCCTAGAGAACCACACAAAATCTAACCTTTATATGGACCAAGTTGAGTTTGAACCAGCACAAAATTGGAGTGCAATATTATTGAAAGCCAATGAACACGAAACAACAAATGTTTCTAAAAAAAGGTTGAATTTTTTTAGTTAGATACTGCATAAATTTAATTTGATGACTGCTTTTTCTTATTTTGACAGTCAAATAATGTAATATCTTTTAATTTCTATCATCCTTGAATGTGAGCAGAGAAATAATTAGACCGCCTACATTGATCAGAGCAGGGGGTGGAATATATAATTATCTGTATCAGCTTAAACAACCTCATGAATCTGGAAAAGCAAAGATTGATAGTAATATTCTTGGGAAGCTTCAGATAACATGGCGCACTAATTTGGGTGAACCTGGTCGCCTACAGACTCAGCAAATTATCGGCACTGTAAGTATAAATTGATATGTTTTCATAAAGCAAGCTTGTAAAATCACCAAATTGCCAGTTTACTTTCTGTTGAAGTCTGACACAATATTCAAAGTGTATGGTCATCCTGCTTTGATGACAAGCATTCTGTTTATGGCTATAGTAGTACATGAACTAAATATAATACAGAAAACAACAATTTAATAGACCAGTCATTAGTTTTACTTGTTCGTTATGCAACATGCTTTTATATATGGGATCTAGAAAAAGTAAATTTAGTTATCATTTTTTTGGCTTAGATAATTTTCCCCCTTCCATACTTCCTCTCTTCTTTTTTGGCTAAAGATGATGCAGTAGATCTATTAACATTATCATGATCAAGAGTTTCAAAATAAGATTTAAACCGTATTCATAAACTTCAAATTTTGAATCGGAACTAGATTCAAATTGTTAATCGTATAATTCATTAGATCTATATTTATGTGTATAGATTGTTAGATACTCGTGTGACTGAGGGTGCGTTCTCGGACAAGATTTTGGTGAATGCTAGAATTCGAACTTTAAAGTTTGTTAAATTGGCGTATAAGAGTTCGGCTATAATTCGGGCAAAGTTGACTTTAGATGTAAGGTAATTTTGTATTTTCAATTTATTTGATTAGTTATTATTAATAATTGTTAATTTTTATTAATTAACTATTAATTATCAATAATTAAATATTAAATATTGTTACTAATTAATACTTGACAAATTTTAATTAATAATATTTAAATACCATGATGTATTTAAATGTACAATAAAATAAATTTTAGTCAATTTTACAATTAGAAAACAAATCTCCAATTTAAGAATTAAAGAATTTATAATTTGAAAACAAATTTACAATTTTTAAACAAATTTTACAATCATTTAATCAATAACATTTAAGTATTTTAATGTATTTAAATATACCATATACTGAATTTTAATTAATTGTACAATTAAAAAACAAATTTCCAACTTAAGAATTAAAGAGGTCTGCAATTAGAAAACAAATTCACAATTTCAAAACTAACAGCAAGATTAAAAAAACACATTCAAACTTCTTGCATCCAACTTAAGACCCATTTTGTCGTATGTAACAGACCTAACTCTCCTAAACACTCGAAAACGAAAAGTTTAAACGCTCTTTTAACATAGGCTGATGTAAAGCTTATGTCAAACATAAGAAACTCTAAATGCTCGAGAATGAGCATTTTTAATGTCCTAGAATGGGTGCTTATTTTTTTGTGTGCAAGTCATTAAATGATGTTTAAATATGTGAATATGTTGGTTTTTTGGAATACATGTAGCAGGGGTTAGCCCAAAACCATAACCTTCATGTTATATTTGCAAAAAAATGTATTCCTTGTTTGCTTAGGATTGTGTGAGGTTCCTTAACTTTACTCCCTTTTACAAGTGTTATTTTCCTACAGCCTACTACTCGAAAAGACATTGATCTGCAAATCGTGGAGGTTCCATCTTCCATCATTCTGGAGAGACCCTTTTCGGTAACTACCTGCATTTCTACTTGTCATGTAGTGTGCTCCAATATATATTCATATTTGCTGGAAAGAGACAAATAACATTATATACATGCTCTCCTTGTATATGGTCTATTTTAACAGTTCTTAGTCGTTGCTTTATCTCCCTAATCTGGATAATTTATTTTTTCATTCAGGTGAAACTTCTTGTCACAAATCAAAATAACGTGACTACTGGGCCTATTGAAATCTTCTTATCTAATGCCAACTCCACAGGAGAAAATGCAGTAATGTTAATTGGAATCCAAAAACAGGTAACACGTGTGTGTAGGCGAGGATCGGTTACACCTTATTTTGGTACACCTCAAATCCCCCTTGATTTCAACCGCATGTTCCAAATTAAATAATAAAATGAAGTGATAATAGAGAGAAATAATAATTATTTAAATGAGAAGATGCGGTTGAAATCAGGGTGGATTTGAGGTGTAGCCAATCCTTGCCCTATATATATGTGTGTGTATGTGTGTGCGTGTGCGTGCATGCGCGTGTTTGCATATTACATTATCTCTCATCAAGCTCTTAAACACTTTAATTGTCTGGCAAGTGACAATGAGGCGGTGAGGATGTTCATGAGCAGCAATGTGAATAGATCATAAAAATGTTTTCAAAAAACTATTGCACCTAAATATGTATTTCTACCAAGGTGCAAGTTTCAACCGGAATCCTAGGATTCCGGTCATCCCATCCCAGTTTCGGCCAGAATCGGGATGGAATCTGTCCATAAATCCTGTTCCGACCATGGAATAAAAAATAGAAAATTGTAAAAAAAGTTGGTAAAATATTGCATCACTAAGAAAAAACACCAACTTTTGAAAAAAAAATGCAAAGAAATACATAAATAAAAAAGTTATATTACTAACCCGAAATCAAAATCGGTTTAGCAAAATCGAAATCAATTGCATTACTAACTCATATCAATTCATCTTTGCAACTTTTATTTGTTTCCAAGGTAGCTATCTATTTAATCCCGTAAACTCAACATACTCGAATGAGTACCTATGAGTTTATGAGGAAAACAAAATAAACACACGAGTTAAACATAAATCCTGATATGAGTAATACTACACCCTACAACATAGAACATAGTAAGACCACGTTGACGGGTTTTTCCTTCCCTATTTCATCAACAACAAATACATCACAACTTGCAATATCATAAGCATCATATATGAACGATATCATATGAACACCATCTTCAGTTACAAGTATATCATAGCATGAATAATTTCATATATAACAGCTGAGTATAACTTATACTTTTATTTAGGTATCATTTACCGGTTTCACTTATTTTCAATTAGTGGTCACCGCACAAGGTTTATCTAGCAGTAATTCAGCTCATGCAGCATCAATAGTAAGCGACCACTCATTCACCTTGATGGTTAACATAACCAGGGACAATCCCACCCTTCTTGAGATTGAATACAACAATCTGAATACATTTTAGCAAACATCCTTACTAAGCGGCAATAATCTCTCTTGGTCCTTGAATTCATTTCATTTCGTGTTGTCAATTTATTCATTATAATTAGGTGTTACATCCATATTCTAGATCTGTATGATCTCTTGGATGTAATTCTGCTTACACAATAGTCATTTTTTCAGTTATACACACTTAAAATAGACTATAATTTAGTCTACGTTCATAATTTTGGTTCATGTCATTTTTTCATACGAGCATTACGACACGCCCTTCGTGCATGAATTGTTTTTTTACAAATTATATATGTTTAATACATTCAAAAGAATAATTTGCACATATATTTAACCATATTTTTGCATTGAAATCAGGTGTGGTTTAGTTTGAATTTTTATTTATACGTTGCAACGTCTAATTTTTTGTTCGTTTGAATTTTTTTAATATTATTTACCACTAAAGAACGGATTTGTAAAGAAAAATTAGATCATGTTTTTAAGTAATATTAAGATTTAGTAATATTTGTAGGGGGGCGTTTGAATTTGTAAAAGAAATGATATTAAATTTTAATTTTTAGAGGGCATTTTTGGTAGTTCACGCTAATACAAAAAAAATGTGACACCAAAGGTATTACAACTATTATTAAAGATAACATCATTGCGACCTGCACCGTTAATAGAGCTTTACGTTTAGATCAAGTAGATCCTTTAATTCTTTAGATAAATCTTTTATCTAACTGATCAAATAAATGAAATATTTTTATCCTAGTTTCTAGCTTATAGTTATGTTTTATCAAATTTCCTTTCTTGTAAAAATTATTACATTTAGCCTGTCAATATAGCATTTTATAGCTTTGCATTTTCAACCCTTAACACTAGCAAAGATTCAAGTCCAAAACCATGGAAACTTGCTTCAAAACGCTACAAAAACATACTTAACTTGCTATCAAACGTATGCCCCATATAGGCTATCGAGAGTATAACTTTGAACTAACGAAAGTATACCACCATACTTGCTAATGAAAATGTAATCTTTTTGCTAACGAAAACACGGTTTTTCTTTAGCCAACGTAAACAAAACTCGTGGTTAACTAAACATAGTATAATTTGCCTACCAAAAACATAGATTATAAGCTAATGGAAACGTGACATTAAAAACTTAGTTATAAGCTAATGAAAATATAACTTGATGAGCTATCGGAAGTATGCTAAGAAAGACATGCTCACAAAGACACAATTCTTTTGTATGAGTGCTCTGCTTGAATAACCACTCTTATTATTAGAAAAAAAAACATACTTCACATGTATTAACGGAAGAACGCTATTGGAAACACGGTAGCAAAATTCAGGGCTGTTACGGTTGAACTGCTCAACCGCACCAACCGTTCATGCGGTTACCATCTATAACGGTAACGGTTATGGTAGCGGTTGAAGAATTTGAAAACCGCGGTTAACCATACCAACCGTACATGATTGTTTTGTGTAATATTTAACATTAAAGTATAAAAATTAGTAATTTAAGTTAAAGAAATAGCTTGTACTTTAATAATATGTGTCTTAATGAACTAATAACATGTGCATGCATATTGGTCGTTTTATAAACAAATAAATAAATTGCAAAAAACAGTTAGAGCTATATCAATTGATCATCAACAATGCATATAATTGAAAATATATGTATGACATGCTTCAAAATTGAAAATACGACGGTTAACCATTATAGACGGTTGCGGTAACGGTTATAAGAATTTATAACCGTCAACAACGGTTACGGTTACGGTTGGTGGTAATAACGACGGTTACCGCAACCGTAACACCCCTAAGCAAATGTATGACTATGTTTTGAGTTAACAAAAACACATGCTAACGAATATATAGCTCATGCTATCGGAAGTTTGTATTGCAAAACCGTAATCAAATTGAAAACCGTTTTATTACTACGAAGTGATATCTTTTTGACCAAATTAGCCGCTTGTCCAATTCACGTTTGTTCTCCTTTTCATTTTCCGATTTCTACCGTGTAATGCAAAAAATTATTTTATATTTTAATTATTTATATAATTAGTTAATTAGTTAAGTGATCTCTAACATTTCCTCTCATTTTCCCTTCACTTTAATAATTCATATTAATTCAAAATACATAAGAAAAAACCAGAAAATTCCCAAACTTAATTTCGACTTTATTTATCACATATAAAATTTCAGATCAAAATAACGATTCTTCATATTTTAAATTCAGTAAACTAAATTACCAATTTTCCCTTTAAAAATTCATAATTATTTGTAAGAATATGAGAAATTTTCCAAATTAAAAACTCACCTCTAAAACTGCATTTTCTACCATATTCGAAATTTATAATGATTTGAGCTCATATGTTCAAGTTATGATTAAAATATTTAATATAAAACATATAAAACATATATATTCATTCACAATACATAAACATTCATATTCATGCATTAAAAATATTTTCATGCATTAAAAATATTTTAAAACATGAAGAGAGCACAAATCCGAGCTCATCAACCTGAAATTTGAGTTAATATTACTCAACAAAAATGAAGATTTAGCTTAGTTTCCTTCCTCAATGTAATTAGCTCCTTCTTTGTTTTGCTTTTGCTTCCTCTTTCTTTTTAAAGGAACGACTTCTATTACATTTTACTCAATTACTCTTAGTTCAACTTAACCAATCTTTTATGTGTCCAACTACACTTGATTAATTAAATTCTCCTTGAGTAATTTTCTTATTGAATTTCTCTAATTATTATTTAAATAAATTTCATGTTTAATTAAATCCACATAATGGCACTCCAAAATATGAGGTTTTACATAATTTGAAATCTTTTTTTTACACTACATGCTTTATTTAAAATAAAAATACAATTTACGAGGCAAAATCATATAAGGTGCGACTATTCATATATATATATTTCCTTTCACTTTTGATACATGCAATGCATTGTTGATAAATGATGTGTCTTTACAAATAGTTATCTTGGTGTGATTTGCCGCAATTTAATCATGTAGCAGAGGCAGTTCTTTTTCCTAACTTGTTTGTTTGGCTTATGTTACACAGGTACTAGTACCAGTGGAAGCTTTGAGTTCGATCAATATTAGCCTGGTAAGAAAACTATTCGGTGAAAATTTGGTTTCGCCCCTTATCTTCAGTTTTGATACGTAAAAAACCCTTCCTAAAAACATGTTTTAAATTACATCCATATTTTTAATTTTGGTAAAAATAAAAAGCATCTTTTTTTGAAAATAAATCTGAACATTCGTCGCATGTTTCTATGATGAAAACAATTTATTTTTATTTTTTGAAAAATGCAAATATTTGCTGAGAACTCTGCAAATATCCTGAAACTTAGAAGTATGTTTTTTTTTTAAAAACCTGTTTTTGAGGAGGGCTGGCTATGTGTTTTGAAACTTAAAGATGACGTTTTTACGAAAGTTCCCAACTATTGATCTATCATGAAGCTAAGCTTTGAATATATTAGCATAATTCGATTACTATTTGCATTGTGCTCCATAGCCTTTGGGATAGTGCACGAGATAGTGTTTTCTAATATTATTGTGCCAATTAAACCGTTTGTATGATCCTAAGGTCTTGTTCTAAGTTTTGCCTTAGTAAGATCAAAGTAGGTGATTTTATCATATTTGTTGCTGTCAATATGGTTGATAGTTGCTCACAAAATTGACACTGATGAGGACTAAAAAGAAGGCACCAAAAGTTGCTTGTGAATATTGCATCAATCCATTAGTCAAAGGTGCTAATCAACACAGATACACACGCATATATTGCCAAAAACATACATATATGTAGAAATGGACAAACATAACACAAACTTTAGAAGTTTGGCGACTACATCTCAATATTCAGCACAAGGACAACATTTTCTTCAATTTCAACTTTCACGAAATTCTCCAGAACAGGCTACTCACCCTATCGATCAACACCACCAGCACTTCCACTGCAACTACTATTGCCATGGACACGCCATCCATCGACACCCTCTAGCAACCGTTTCAACACTACAAACCCTAAATCCATACAAATCTAACTACGCCACATAACCTCTCCATCTACTGCACTTTATCGCCTCATCACCTCACCATTACAATAATTCTCACTCCTTTTATCCCTCTTCATCAATAATCATTGACAACAAAAAATTAGCAACATGTAAGAAATGCTATTGTACAACAGCATTATTGGAAAAAATAATGTAATTTTTTTAACAAATTGCAAAAAATGCTACTGTACAATAGTATTATAGAAAAAATACGAGTAAAAAACCCGAAAAATAAATTTAAATAAATAAACTCAAAAACCCAGTTGCTGGTACAAGAAACTGCTGTACAATAATAGCTTTACAAAAATTATAAATAACGCATCCAAATTACAGTATTAAAATAAAAAATAGAAATTATGTTAAAGTGCTAAATAAAAAAGATGAAAGGATACTTGAAAATAATGTATCTGACATGTAAAAAAAGAAATGCGACCGAATGATAGAAAATAACATCAAATCATAGAAAAATACATAGACATGTAATGAAGAATAAAATGCTACTATGAGGAAGAATTTTGACTTGAATTGATATATTTGATTTTTCAGTTCACATAATATTACCATAAGTAGATTCTATCAAAAATATTACCATAAGTAGCATAAAAACATAAATGTTACTACAAAATAGCACATTAAATATAATATTCGATTTTTTAGTCCACGTATGACTATGCTATAACAAGTAGACCTAAAACCATGGATTGAGGATTCGGCCGGAACCACGAGATTCCGACCATCTCGTATCGGTTCCGGCCATCACCGAGACGGGATTAGGTCAAAATCCCGTCTCGGTTAAACTGCGCGATAAAAAAAAAATCAACTGCGAACATGTTAATAAACAACATGAAATCGAATTAGCGTCACCGTTCTTCGAGTTAGCAGAGGAGCTCGGCTTCGATTAGCGTCACCGTTCTTCGAGTTAGCAGAGGAGCTCGGCTTCGATTAGCGTCACCGTTCTTCGAGTTAGCAGAAGGAGCTCGGCTTCAATTAGCGTCACCGTTCTTCGAGTTAGCAGAGGAGCTCGGCTTCGATTCTTCCAGTTCGCTAACAGTCGATCGGACCGAAGGTGAAATTTCTGCCCTAGCTTGCTTTCGCCTTCTTTTTTTTAATTGCGTCTGTGTGTTTTTGTTTCGTGCTCGGCCTTGTTTTCTTTTTAACTCATCTGGTTAGTTCAAAAAAAATAAAGGCCTTTGTTTTATTTGTTGGGCCTGTGTTCGAAAGCATTGTTGTTGGGCCTGTGTTCGAAAGTAGTGTTTAATGTAACATTATTATTTTATTGTATGCTATATTTCTATATGAATTTGAATCGTTTATCGTTACGTTTTCTTTAAAAATGCAAAAATCCAATATCAAGACCGAAACCGAAACAAAAACCGAAACGAGCGAAATGACCGAAACTGACCGAAACAAACAAATTTTCAAATGACCGAAACCGAGACCGAAACCGAGTTCTCGAACCTTGCCTAAAACATGAAATGGTAGCATTAAATTAAACGCTACATTCAAATTTTCAATTCAAACGATCCTATTACAAGTACATGAAATGTTATATATAGTAGTTACACATAAATGCATTTAATCTAAAATGCTATATATAGTAGTTACACATAAATGCATTTAATCTAAAAGTTGAAATGCTACTTGAAAAAGCATTATAAAATATTTTTCTTTGGATGCTGTCTACAAGTAGCATTGCAAATATAATACGAAGATGTTGTTTTTGCAAGATATGCTATATAACATATGATTACATAACTAACCTTACTAATCGGTTACATCAAAGCCAATACAAATTTATCAATTACCAAAATTAAAAGACAATTCAAAATCAATTATTCTAAAAATTACAAAATATTATGACTTTACAAACTTTCGTTAGTAGAATGCTATTCATAAAATGCTAGTACAAAGTAGCATTACAAACTATAATAACTGATGCTTTTCAAATTCTCTACCGTCACATATTGTAACCTCCCACCTCCCAACGTGACTGTCCCTGCTTCCAACTACATTGCCGCTCCATCTCCATCATCATTATCACTACCTTCATCTCGCCATCTCATCTCCTCCATCATCACCTCCTCCACCTACATCACCAGCAAATAGTACGTCTCCTCCACCAGCAGAATGCGCCACGGTCCATTAATCCCGCCTCTCATCAAAAATTGAAAACCCTTATTTTTCATGTGAAAGAGAATGGTATGGGAACATAATATTTGTTTTGTTTTGTTAGTTTTGGGAAGAACTTTGCCTTTGTGGTTAATTTTGAAGCTTGTGCCTTTTTGACCAATTTTTTATCAGTGTTTACCCTTGAGTGAAATTTCATATACACATACATATATCAAATATGTATATATGCATATGTTATATACATACACATACATACGTACATGGAGCACATCCTTGCGTTATGTACGATATTTTTGATTTAATTTTTGAAAACATAATTTGAAAGTTAGCTAATTTGTTGGCAAACTCAAGCAAGAATAACACGATATCGCAAATCAATAGTTCATACATGTATTTATTTCTGGAATATGGTGCAGAAATGCATTTTTTGAACATTTTTTGCACTTGCTTGTAGACAATGATTGCCACAAGACTGGGTGTTCAGAGAATCTCAGGGATCTCGGTATATGACACACTATCAAAGAAATTATATGAACCTTTACCTGATTTTGAGGTTAGTTTTTCCTCAGCTAAAATATGTAAAATTATGAATGTACTCAATTTTCATCTAATTTAAGAAAATGACTGATCCTTGCAATGAAATTTTTATTCAGATTTTTGTGGACACAGAATGACCTCTGCATTTGCTAGAAGATTTAAAGGGCTTTTTGTATTCACAAGAGTTCACATTTTGCAGTGCTTTTGTGAATATATTTCCTTTGTGTATTTCTCCTTTTAGCTAACCGTAATTCATTTTCTAGCTATAAATCGCTTTAATATTGTAAATTATTGGTATGTTAGCCAGCAAGGTTTGAAATGAAAATATAGCTCGTGTAGACGTTTTACTTGTGTTTCCTGATCTCAACCTTTGTACTACACAGTTTGGCACTGGCATAAAATATATATTGGTATGTTCGTCTGATATTCTATTACTCTTTCATCTATGCTATTTTAGCTTATTACACAGGTTTCCATTCAGTGGTTGATATGTATACAAATTACAAAATGCGTTATATACTTATTTATCAAAATTGAGATCTTTTTTTTTGACTTCTCTTTGATCTAAACAAATAAGGTGCAAGACGCTTTGCCTAATCTTCTATCTTCAATGGTCAATTCTATTCATAATAAGTAATCTCATTTTGTTTTATAGAGGAGTCTGATCACATCAATTTATTAATGATTCTTTAACGTAATATTGGAGGTAGGCTCTTCCATAGCTGTGCTTAACAGCTGCTATGCTTTGTGACACTTAACGAAAATTCACGTATACACCATATGCGTGGGAACGTGTTCGTAATAGTCTTTTGTCCTACAAAAATATATGGTCTTGCATAAATGTTAAAAGATTGCTTTTCACATCCTCGTTTTGTGATAACAAGTAGTTCTCTATACTTTCTGCATTCCTTGATCAATTTTTAGTCCATTTTCAGTCTTATACACTCCATGTAGTTAGTTTATCCTTTCACGTAACATTCTTTCATTTCGTTACTTCATGTTCTTGTTCCATAACCAACCACAAATCTTTCATCTTTACCAACAATTTCGACTCAAATCTTTTATTTACGATCTTCATCTCATCTACAGATCAATTCTCTAGGTAAGTTTGCCTATTCTACTCGATTAAATTTTAGGTTTTTTCTATTTTTTGAGTTAATTTGGAGATTGCATGTATTTGAGGCCAGATTGGACAAACTGAAAGTTGTAAATGATGATTATAGTTCGGAATCGTTTGGTAGTGATGATATACTGAGTTAGAATGATAGATTTTTGATTTGTTTTTCGGGAGGAGACACTACCCACACCAGGAGCAAGTAAGGTCGCCTCCAAAGCCACATCATGGTATAACACGAATTTTGTGCACACTCAATACCGTTCTGGCGTGGATGCTGCAGTTTTCTAGCTCTAACATCGTTTTTTACCTATATAATTCTTAAAAAATGAGAAGCTTTTCACAATGGAAATATTAAAATTTAGAAAGAAGGAGATAGCTTAAATGATGGACTAAAATATAGCATTATATTTGAATATAAATTCAAAAATGTAATAGACATGCCTAAAATAAATTGTTCAACTTTTAATATTGTGTGTGCAGACACACTCATCCTAATATAGCATTATATTTGAATATAAAATTAAAAATGTAATAGACATGCCTAAAATAAATTGTTCAACTTTTAATATTGTGTGTAGACACACTCATCCTAATATAGCATTATATTTGAATATAAAATTAAAAATGTAATAGATATGCCTAAATAAATTGTTAACTTTTATTATTGTGTGTGTAGACACACACTCATCCCAATATAGCATTATATTTGAATATAAATTTAAAAATGTAATAGATATGCCTAAAATAAATTGTTAACTTTTAATATTGTGTGTGTAGACATAGTCATCCCATTTGAATTGTAGATATGTCTACTCGAAGAACATATCAAATGAGCGAGAGATACCGATGACTACTTCGAATAAAAGAGCGTGAACACGAGCTAGAGAAGAACACAAGAGGAAGAAGAAGAGGAACAACCACATGAAATGCCCAATGCTATAACACTTCTTGATCCTAATATAGCTTCTAGTTCGCAAGGATTGATCCTAATATAATTAGAAGTTACGGGTTTCATGTCCAAGTCGTTTTGCTTGGAGAGGTATACGGTGCATAGGTTATTATACTATTTTTACATTTTCATTTCTTGTTTTACTCATGTACATAATTATACATGTATGTGGTGCTCTAACTTGTAACTTGTTGGGTGAATCATGGTACTCGCGGAGAGATTCTAAATAGCGCTTCTATAGTCCATGCACGTGTAAAACTTCCAAGATTACTCCCGTTAGTGAACGTTCCCTTCCGCAGTATAAATAAGGGGCGTTTTGTCAAACATCCCTCGAAAGTTTCAAACTTCAGTTCCGACACTTCTTAGAAACATGTTGTATGAAAAACTCTTATCTATACTGCATATATTTGCAGTGTACACCACAAATATATGCAATCTAAACTGCAAATATTTATTTTACAAATATTTGCAGTCTACACTACAAATATTTCATTGAAAACAACGATAGAGATGTTTAGTGAAACCTGTTTTTGAAAATGGTTTTATTTTTGTGTATTAAGTTTAAAAATAAGGAGCAGATTCTAATTTCCGCTATAAATAAAGCCTTACATCTTCTTTTGTAGAGAGATGATGTTCAAATGCCAATATGTTTCATTTTCCATTAGGCGAGACGACTCTTACTCTAGATGATGTTTCTTCGTTATTACATATTCTTGTTGAACGTAGAACTATCGGTGTTAGAACTTATATCATGACTTGTCAATTTTTTTGCAAAAAAGTCAGGACTTACATAGGGTGATGCGGTTGACATAATGAATGATGAAATAGGTTTTAAGATGAGTTTTACAACTCTTATGGAATTTTCCAAAGAGTAAATGATACTTGGGAGCCAATATGTATTGGATATGTCTCAAAACTTTGTTTGTATTTTTGGTAGGGTACAAATAATTTGTTGAAAAGAGCAAAACACAAGTTTTAATTCAACACTCGGTCAACATGGAATATCAACGAAGCTTACATTTCTGCACAAGGGTCGACAATATTGACATTTTTATATAGACAACTAAACCCTTGCTAGTAGATCTGATGTAAGCCAATTTGCTACTTTTCTAAGCTTAGTAGAGAGATGAATTATTTGCATTTTCCATGCTTTTATCCACGATAAACATTTATTGCAAAAGTGAACCGAAGATTTCTCGTTGGCATCCATCTTCGAGTAGTGATACGAAAATTCCACGATTGTGCGAACATCTTTATAGATTAATAATAAATCATATGGTTTTTGATTAGTACATAATATTAAATGTAAATTCAATCAATAAAATTTCCAATGTCCTTTTGAAATTTCGAAAATACCTTAAATAACATCCATTCTTGATCAAACATCAACAAAATCTCACCATCTATTTGTAAACTCCACCATCATCCTCTTTCCGACCACTCATCAATGGAATTTTAACTATCGGTTTGGAGTCTTCACCACCAATAAGACTGCTTGAAATAAAAGCTCATATGACTACCAAGACTTTTGCAGACTTTTGCACCTACAATGCACACATAATAAGAACAACATTATTATAATAAAATTGTTTCCATACACTATTAGACGAACATGAATGTGTGAGTTTATATTAATATCATCGATTTTCTTAGATATCATGGTATTCCAAGATGTTTCTGTGTTAACACGGCAAAGCCATATCATCTTAGGCGTGTGTTGTGTCAAATTAGTATAGCATAATGTATTCCACGGCCAACCATATAACCCAACTCAACATAAAAGACCATGGATTAATTATATAAGGTTACATACAATTGTATAACATGCAACCTCGATTAGTGAGAACCACATTGTTGTAGAAATATGTGATTCCAATCCATTAAATGAATTGTACAACATTGTTATCAATAATTATTTTGAGTAGTATAGACCAAGAATGGCAATTAGGGTGTAGAATCTGCATCATGTCGCCCTAAATCATGAATTCGATACATGAATTGTTAAACCAATATACAAACGATCAACTATATAGGGTAACATTTTAACATATCATATTTATTTATAATTTATATTACATAGACATAAGTATGATATATCCAGTAATTCATTTGTAGGTTTTGGATAGGGAGCATGGATTGATTAGTCAATTCAGTGATGTGTTTGGCACACAATTTCATAACATGGGTATGTGTTAGGCCTATAGGAATATCATCGAATAGGTTGGAGTAAGAGAAACTTAGCAATAAAATTTTATCAAACACTTGGTATCATACAAGGACATGAGGTATTTTGTCGAACAGTTTGGACCAAGTTTATCCCACAAGTGCCACCGACGATCTAGGCCAGGAAACGACTAACCACCCACACCAATCAAATCATCTTGATGAGACGACTCCAACTATGCCAGCAACGACCTTCAGTTTTACTTAGGAGGAGTGTGCATGTGCACACACGTACAGGTCGTGCACATGACCACAAGCATTTGATGAAGTCATAACTATTGGGCTTTTATAGTGAATTCTATTTTGAAATTTGATGATGTAATACTTGTTACATGCCTAATGATTTGTATAAATAGGCATGGGGTCGAATTGTATTTTCATCGAGTTGGTAAATTAATAAAAAATTGTCTTTCTTTTTCTGAAAATATATTATTTCTTGTGCATTTCTTTTTTCCTCTTCCTACTTCTAAGTAATTCCTACATTCTCTCCTTATTAAACTGCTATTATCTCTTTCACGTGCCTTCTTTTCCCCCACTACTTCTCTGATAAGCCTTCCTGAACCCATTCCTGCTCCATTATCTCATCACCCACCTTCCAGAATTCAAGCTCATAATGACAACAACCACGGCAAAGCCCAAGGGGCCTAACTGTTTGGTATCAGAGCCATCAGACTCTGGAATGCAACCAGAACATTTTGGTGATGAAACTGTTGACAACTCTGGTAAGACACTAACAAACCTAGATCCTGAAAATGCAAGATAGGAGCAAATTAATCTCAAAACTGCAGTGGCCATAAGGGAACTTCAAGAATCAAATCAGAACATGCAAAAAAGCACTCAAGAACTCAATGTCAAAATGGATAGCATTAGTGAAGTTCCCAATGATGTGGTTAGAGAATTGAAAGAACTTAAGAATCAAAAGGGCAGTACAAATAGAAATGAAGATTCACACAACCAATCCCATACACACACTAAAGCAGTATCTTATATACCTCCTTCATAAAGAAATCTTCGAAGAAGCCCTCAAAGACCTATAATTCATGAACTACCATATCAGAACCATACCACTTCCACGAACTAAACCAAACTCTCCCATTTATGCCGTAAGAAATCAGAATAGACAGTTACCTACCCCCAAGATTACTCCAAAATACTATTATCAAACTAGAATTTCCCACTTACAATGGTGATAGTGGGGTTATAGAGTGGCCTAGCCAAGTGGAACAGCTATTTGATTACAACTGTTGGAACTAGGCCAACCCGTAGCGGAAGAATTGGATGATTTTTTTTTTTACCATTTTGGATCTTTATTGGGCCTATGAAGTCTAAATTCATTTAGAACTTTTCTAAGTTTTTTATAAATAAAATAAATATTTTATTTAATATCATCTTTTGTTTTATTAATTAATTCTAAAACAATTAAGTGTGGGATATGAAAAATGGTTTGAATATATCTAATATATTCATTCCTTAATTGTATGACAAAATAGTTAAACATAAGACAAGTATGATCTATTGATAACAGGGAATATAAATAAATAAGAATAAATTTTAGAGGCAATCACATAAGGGACAAAAAGGAAAGAAATAAAAGGTAACAAATATGATTGATTCATCTTCCCTCTTTGGCAAACTTAATATATTCCATATTTAATTAACAATCAATTAATCATTATGACACAATAATAGGAACAGCCAATAATAATATGCATATACTATTAGGCCTGCCAATGGATACCCGAAAAATCCGAAATTCGTCCGGATCTGTATCTGAAAAAACGGATATATCCGATATCCGAAAAGCGGATGCGGATATCCGATATCCGAAAAGAAAATCGGATGCGGATGCGGATATAGGCATATCCGTATCCGAAAAACATCCGTCCGATCCGAAATTAATTATAATAAAAATAATAATAATTATTATTGATTTATTATTTAAAGATGACCTTAAAATATATTTAGAAATGAGTTGGCCCAAGCCCAAATTGCCCAACAATTAACAAAGAAAGTAAAACAAAACCCTAGCCGTTTCCAAATTCCAATACCTCAGCCGTTTCCAATTTCATGTTCCTCTCACTTTCCTCAGCCGTTTACAATTTCAAAGCCTAAATCGCTCTCGCGCTCCGCCTTTTGTCGCAGCTCCGCCTCGTCCAGCTCACCTCGTCATCGTCGCACTCGGCTGTGGGTCGTAAAACCCTAAGTCGCATCGATTACTGCTTTCGTCGTTTTCGACTTTGCCCTAAGGTACTGAATCCTCTTTTTTTTCGTTATCGTATTTTTATTTCATTTCTTATTTGGATTTTTCGTTCTCTTAGAAAACAAACGCTTATCGTTATTGCAGAGTGTTGAATTTTTTGTTCAAATTATGTGATATCAGATGAATATAATTGAACTTCAGTTATTACAGACTGCCTTTGCAAGTACACAATTTGTTTTATGTCCGTTTGGTTGTGTTTCTGAATGGCCTCTTGCTGCCTGATAGTGCTCCAAATGCTATTAGGATTTGTCGGATAACGTATGTTGGTTCCTAAAAAATTCTGCTCTGTACAATCGATGCTAGGGCCATTTTATAAATAAAATATTTTGTTCGGCATTTTTTGTTTGAATGTATTCTGTTCAACTAATTTTGTTTGGCATTTTGTTCAACAAATTTTGTTATGCAAATTTTGTTCAGGAAATTCTATTAGGTAAATTTTGTTTGGTTAAATCTTTTCAGCTAATTACGTTCGTTAAATTTTGTTATGCATTTTTCATGATGATTTAAAAAAAATTACATAGAGCAACGAGAAAGATTTGAACTCAAAGGAAGAAACCACACAGTTGAAAACTTTGTGGTTGAAACAAATGCCATGATGGTGAATCAAGAAGTTGATTGATTAATAGTAGGTTATGGATACAAAAGAACTGATCCACATCCACTTCGTGTAAGCGTTCAGTGGAAGTAACCTCTAATTTTTCTACTTGTCCGATATACATCTAAAATTTAGAAGTTGATAGTAGAGTTATCAAACAAACTTTTAATAATAAAGAATTTGGGTTAGCTAAGTAGATTTAGTACACACGTAGGTTGCTCATGATAGGAAGAAAAAGAAGTTTTCGTCGTTATACTGGAAGCACAATGACAAATACTCAAGATGTTAGTGGGTAGTATGCTTACCTCTTGATAATAATTACCTAAAGTTAAGCAAGCCATTATCTCTAACTACACAAGAGAAGAGGGTAGGATGATCGTCCAAAATCCAAATATCATGCATGTAGTTGGTTAGCACTGTTAGTATGTACGTTTCTAGGCTTGACAAAGAATACTGAAAAGCTATGAAGCGGGGCTCAAATATTTTAAAATCACATCAAAGTGGTGAGTTTTTTTTCTTTTTTGTTGAAGCAAAACCTAGTCTCTAAAATTTAACAGATTAGAGCACGGGACCTTCACACAAAGAAGTACTTGTGCTTATTCTTTTTTTGTTTGCTTGTTGGTTGCATGGCGGCGGTGGCGGCTGCTGCTGCTGTTCTTGAGATTTGTTTCATGGTAGCCCTGCTATAAAAATATGTTGCATTACTATAATAGCTGTATATGTAGTTTTTTAAATGAAGGTGACATAGGATGTTATGATTGTATATATTTTTCAGAAGTTTGATATGAAGTTTGATGGTAAACTGATCAGTCTCGTTTCCCCATTCTGAAGTATACAAATTCTTTTTCTTAACCTTCATATCAAATCCATGTTTTCTGCATTCAGTGATTTTTTATTATAAACATTTTTTTTGAAGATGGCTTATTAATTCCAACAATTGTCTGTCATAATGCATTTTAAATTTTCTGTTTTTTTTAAACTGTATGTATACGCATTGAGTTGCCAGACTGCAAGACTTAGGTCAAGAGGTACCAATGTACCATCACATCTGTTTTTTTGGTTGTCATTTGTGTATATCTTTTAAAAATAATAATCTATAATGCAATAGGTACCGTAAAACTCTTTTTTCATATAGAAGTTTCAAGAAGCACTAAATATTTGTTTAAGCTGCCAATTTTTCTCTTGATTTTTTCTTTTCATTCGTAAAAGTTCTAACTATTTAAAATTAATCTGTTTAATCTTCCTTACAATTGTTCTATGAATATTTACAGACTTTTAAAAATGGAAAACACCTCGTCAAGTTGTAGCAGTAAATCTGTTGCATGTGCTGCATCAAATGCTTGTGTCAAAGTCAAAGATAACATAGTTGTGCTAGAAACCACAGACTCTAGTGCGCCACCAACTCAAATTATTCCATCTAATGAAGAAATATCTGCACCTTTGAATACAAAACCCATGAAATCCGAGGTTTGGAAAGATTTTGATAGAGAATGGACTTTCACTTTCACTTTAACTATTTTAAGTACTGTTTGCAATACTGCATATCAATTAATATGAAAGCATGGACTTTCACTTTTAACTTGTTGTTTTGTATAATTGGGGTTAAATAACAGTATCCATTTAGACTCTTAGACATCCTGCTTATTTCCCATGCCAGTCATATAAAATGGACCAGTAGGAAGAGGAAACCTATTGTTTCCTTTAAAGGAATACGACAAGTTGTATGGTACTCCCAGCTCCTACAAATCACTACAAAACAGTGAAATTCGATATATGCACTATGCAGAACTAATTTCTTTAAAACATATTTCTCTGCCAATAGACAACTAGGAATTACACTATATTCAGACATTTTATATTCATGTCATGAATATGTCAAAGGTGGTATAGAGAAAATTAAAAACATGAGTTCACTTTCCTTTGTATCATCAATTCAATCACTGTTCTAACAAACTGACAGATATAAAACCTAATAATCTAATAGGTTCTCTTATGTTTCATCAAATGAGATTCAGTATACAACATTTAAAGGAAGAAACAGTTGTTTATTTGCTGACAGAGAGAGAAAGGGACATGTCAAATGTTACCCGCAAAAAAAGATTTAGAACTTCTAGCAGTCCCTAGTTTCTTCCTCGATTGAGGTGTACCAATAACAAATGGATACTTTCTACGGATGCTGCTTTATAAGTATTGTTAATGAATTTGAACAAGAACCTTTCAACTTATGCATAAAAGTTATCTTTTGATTTTAACTATCAATATATGTTTTGCAAACCATTTATTATTAATGGACTTCAACAGTGAATTATACTTTGTATACTCTAATATATCAGTAGTGCTTTAACGTCAGTCTTCTACTCATGAATTCCTTTTGTGTAATGTGTTGTGAAGGTGTGAAGTCCCATGCTTCAACTATGAGATTGAGAGATTGAAACTGAAATATTATATGTTCTAAAGAACATTATTCGAGTAGCGGGATCATGTATTGAAATACTATTATTTGTTTTATTGTTTAAGCTTGTTCAAATCGTATATGTGTGGATTGTTTGTTGTTAATTTAGAAACTGAAGTAAATTAGTTTGTCGATTGATTGTTATTTGAATGCTATGAATTGTAATTTTTTTGATTAAAATTTTCATTATATTATAATTCTCAATTTAGTTTTCGGATGCGGATTTTCGGATATTTTAGAATATTCGGAAATATCCGCATCCTCTTTTCGGATGCAGATACGGATGTTAATTTTTGAATATCCGCGGATATCGGATGCGGATGTAGATTTTAATTTTTGAATATCCTCATGTAACGACCCAGAATTTCACTGCTTTGATTTGCGAATATTTAATTAATTTTAAATATTCAATATATAGGTTTTATAATGAAAATAAAACTCTTTTAAATGATAAATAAGGATGGTGAAATGGTTTTAAATTTTTGTTTATAAAAATATATAGTTCGATGAAAAACAGAAAATGCGACCGGAATGTGTATTTCGAACTTTCGTCAGTTAAAAGTTATCGGAAACGTTGTGAACTCTTTAGCATAAGTATACACATTTGTAAATAAGTTAATATATGTATATATGTGTATTAGTGTATGTGTATGTATTTATACTTAAGTATACATATAAGATAAGTTTTGATTATATATATATATATATATATAACAAAGATGCATCTTTAGACAAAAAGTACAAAACATGTTGGAACATGAAGTGTTGGGAGGGGGACAAGCTTGGTGAGGTGGCACAAGATGGTGGAGGGTAAAGGACAAGGGATGTTTAGATAATTTTTTTCTTGCTTATAAATAGCCCTTTCCTCCTTCCATTTTTCCTCCTCTTCTTTCTATCATATCTTCCTCTTCATCGATTCAAATTGAGAAATTATTATTTTTTAAACCATGTAAAATTTCAGTGTTTACAACTTTTATTTGTATCTCTTTTCAAATTTTGATCTTATCTATGTCAAAAATGCATTTCTTTCAGACCTATTTTTGGACCTAGATTTTTTAGTCCGAAAATACCTCTTCTTCTTTTGACCATATCTCCCTGAAAACAAAATCAAAATTGAGCAATTCTTTTTTTGAAATGATAGATAAAATAATTTTCAAGAACTTTTCTTTTAACCCCTTTTAAAATTCTGAGAGAACAGATAAAAAATTTATGAGAAGATGACCTATTTTCGAGTGGATTTTTGTGGTTTCCAAGCTTTTCAAGTCTAAAGCATTTCAAGTTCTAAAAAGTTTTGGTGAGTAAACATTAGTTTAAAGTTAAAAGTTATTAGCTTGAAATATATGATGTATATTTGCTATATGATGTATGTTGGCTTATGTTTGGTTGGTTATGTGTTGGATATTTTGATTATGGTTGATAGAGATGGTAAAAGTGGACTGGAATGGAAGTCCACTTAGTATAGTTTAAAGTTGTGAACTTGGATGTGATATAGTATGTGAACATGAGATATGTTGTTTAAGTGGATTCGGTAATGATATTGTAAGTGTATTTGGATATGATGATTGGTGGCAAACTAGTGTGCAAAGTTGTTAAGTAAGATTCAAGTCCCTTGGAAACATTGTTTATTTGTTTAAAACTTTATAAGTTAAACTTTTTTTTTAATTTTTTTGGTTTTTCAAATCTTTTACTTTAGTTAAGTTTAAAAGAAAGTAAAATTTAAGGTGAAGTTTGGAAAGGAAAGATAAAAAGAAGCTAAGATTACGGGTATCCATAGCGATAGTCACTATGGATGCAGTTTCGCTTAAAAATCCGACTTTTGCAAAATTTGGTTTTATTAACTTAAAGTGTTTTGAAAACGTTTTATAAACCTAATAATGATGTTTTATGATGTTAATTCAATTTTTAATGATTAAATTTTTATTCATTAAGCTTTAATAATAAATTAAGATTAAACAGGGTTTATTAATTAGTATTAAGTAAAGGTAAGTTATTAATTAATTATCTTTTAAAGATGAGATTAATTTTAATTAATTATTAATTAAGTAAGATTAATTTTTAATTAAATATAATATAAGTACATGAATTATTTTTAATTAATTATTAGTTAACTATAAGGTTAATTATCTAAATAAATCAATTGTTAATAATTAATTAATCAAGGCTTTAATTTAAAATAAATTATTTATTTAAGATTTAATTTATTAATTAAATTTTAATTAAAGGTTTTTTAATTAATTAAAAGAGAATAATTGAGATTTAATTATTAATGAAGGTTTAAATTATTATTTAATAATTAATAAAGGATTAATTAAGGGTTTAATTTATAAATAAATTATTTATTAAAGGTTTAATTATTTATTAATTTATAATTAAATTAAGTTCAAATTTAGTAAAGATTAATTATTATTTAATAAGAGTTTAACTTGTAATTAATCATTTTAAATGGAGTTTTAAGTTTTTAATCCTTATTTTCCAAGAATCAAATTGTTAACAAGCACCATTGTCTCAGTGGTTAAGTGATTCGGCTTTGGTGCGAGAGATCACAAGTTCAAAGCTTGTGTAGCGTGATTCGAACGTTTATTAACATGTGATATGTTGTCCTAGTGACATGCTGTATATAAAGTACTATTTCAAAATAAAAGGAATCAAATTGTTTTAAAGGTACTTCTTTTTCAAAGATGGTTTTGAACACAAGGGATTCAAATATCGATACCATCAAGTAGACAAACAATTGTGAATGAGTTATGTAAATGGTTTAATTGTGTGGACATGTGTTAATAGAATTAATCTCCGTTCTGCTATAAGTTGATTGTTTGATCGTTGGACATCTGATAGTAGAATAAATCCACGTTTTTCTATCATGTAATTGTTTATTATGTGGACATATATTTAGTAAAATGAATTCCCATTTTGCTAAAAGTAGTGAATTGTTTAGACACCTATTTACCAAGACAAACCACCATCCTGCTATTATGTTATCTGGACATGTATATGCTAGTTGAGTTCTATTGACATGTTATTCCCTAATTTGGATATAAATTGCATTTACATATATGTTGAGTTATGTAAATAAATTGTTGAATGACTTGAAAATGAGATTGAAATTAAATGGTAACTTTAAATGGTACCATTGGGATTGCTAAGCCTCTTTTTGAATTTATAAAGTATGGTTTTGAATTAACTTCAATTATTTAATCAATTTGGGTTTAAGGTTTATAAATTATTTTCAAGTTATATAATTATTTTATAAAAGTACTTATAAATCATAACTTGTTTATAAAAGGAGTTTTTACTAAATAAAAAGGTTTTACTAAAGTATTTTTGAAACACCCCACACCCCTTAGTATATCCAAAAAGGACACAGTAAAAGATGTGGTGCATTGTAGGTATAGCTAAAACATTACAGAGACTAAGATTCACAAGACAAATAAAATAGTGGAAACATTTAAAATTAAACTTCATTACTCCAGAAAATAAGTCATAAAAACCAAATATGTCTTAAAAACCAAATACACAAGTCTAATGGAAAATACAATCTCAGTCACACCATCAGAGTACATAAAAATGAGCATCCCTCTCAAGAAGTACCAGTACATCGAAATCCAAATGAAATGAAAACTGAAAAAGAATAAGAATACATGAAGAAAAGCTCTGCAAACGGGTCTCCATGGAATCCAAATCTACTATCCTTGCCTCTGTTGGTCTATGAGGGGAAGCTCGGCCACCGTCGGCTCGCAAGCTCGGCCACCGTCGCCTCGCACTATCTATTGCTCCACCTTTTGACCTCTTATTTACCTGCTTCAGCATAAGCGTGTACAGCCTCACCTGATCTGTTGTGAGACCATCAGTCCTAGTCTGATAAGGTCCTGCCCAGTCTCACCTAAGTGTTTTGTGAGACCATTAGTCCTAGTCTGAAAGGGAAATGCTACCGGATATGGGTCCTAACAAACAAAATCTAGTTGCGCCCCTTGCTTAAATCCCCTTATTTGAGCTTCTATCTATTGACCACTTATCTACCATTACTTCAGCATAAGCGTGTCCCAGCCTCACCTAATCTATTGTGAGACCATCAGTTCCTGACTGAAGGGGAATGCTTTCGGTACGGGTCCTACTTCTATCTTTGCTTATTAACTTAGTGTAAGTTTTAAAATAAGCCTCTTCTATTATTTCTGCTCTATTTGCTTATTAACTTAATCTAAGTCTTAAAATAAGCCTCTTCTGTTATCTCTGCTATACTTGCTTATTAACTTAATTATAAGTTTTAAAATAAGCCTTTTCTGTTATCTCCAATTATAACCCGTGTGTTATAATTTTGCTAATTAACTTAACCCAAGGTCTAAGTTTTAAAAATAAGCTTCTTCTGCTATTTCTTCTATTTTCTCTTTTTAGTTATAATTACATGTTATAACTATGCTTGCAAATGTCTTAAATTTGCCTATTTCAGTCTATGCCCAATTTATTACAGTTCTTCTTACTTTACATCAAATTTCTATAAATTTAGTTTTATTATATTTTAGTCCATATTAGCGAATTATTCTCTTTTATTTATTCTATTCGCGTAAAAAGGAATAAAAAGAAACTAATATTTATAGACTAAATTTCAGCTAAAAAGGAATAGATGTAAATAACAATAAATGACTATAAATAATTGGGAAAACTGTAAATAACAGTAAGTAATTGTAAATAACTGAAATAAAATAGCTAAGAGAAAATAAACTGGAAAGCAAGTCTAAAATTTACTTAAAAATAAACTGTAAATAAACTTGCATAAAGGTTATCCCAAAATTATAGAAAAACTACAACTATTGAAAACCCTATTATTTTAAATTACTTAAAAATCTAAAATCATTACTTAAACACTCACCTGCGGTCCTTAACTCTTTTCCTCGACCTTCCCGGATCCACTTCTAGGGTATAAAATATTTTAATTAAAAAGATCTTCTCCTTGGAAAAATATTCCTTTTAGGGTCCAGCCTCAGGCAATGAACCCAGATGGAGAAAATCTAAATGAGAAAAATAGCTAGGCCTAGAGTCTTATTTATAGTGTCACTTGGGGATCTCAGGCCGTTGGATTTGAAGATTCAATCTGGTGCAACCATGTCATAGGCTCGTTGGGAACCATCTGATGGAAGCACGGACGCACAGGATCGAATAAAAGTTGCAAAACACGTCACTGCTCGAAGCTGGACAAAAATGCATCCAAGTACACAGGCGGGTCGACCGCCAGGTCGACCAATACATATGGTAGGTCGACCTAGTCATGGGGAGGGTCGACCTGACCCATTATATTTCTTTTTTCCTTCTTTTAATTTCTGATTTCTTCTTTCTTTTGTAACTTCTTCGTTTTAGCTCAAATTTCGACAATCTATATATGGAAATTGACCAGAAAATTACCACAGACACAATGGTGCAACTCCCGTGGCTAAATTATGATAATTTCATAAAGTTATTTTATTATTTAATTAATTCGTTAATTAATTATTATAGTTTAAATTTTTGTTACATTCTCCCCTCCTTAAGGGATTTCTCCTCGAAATCTCTAAGGATAGAAGAATGAAATAAATGTTTTCATTCAAGTTCTACAACCAACTACTCAACCATCACCCATTTCATCCATTGTCCTTAAGTTTTTCTAATGCAATTCATGATATATATGCGGATAGTGTAGTGTCAATGTCCTTAACTAATGCAAAAGATTAGGCGATCTACTGATTCAGTCGACCTCCTGTTTATGCAATCATGTCCGTGCAATGTATCCAAATGAATGCAAATTCCCTAATGATAATTGATAGTTCTATATGCATGCTACAATCATCATCCAAATGCAACAATCATATGACAATCATCCATTTATAGCAACCATGGAAAATAAAAATAAAAATGCAAATGCGCACACATCCATATGCATATGCCTTGGTGTCCTAGTTAGGCCGATCCCTAAGAGATAATAGTGCCTAGTGTATATATGTGGCCCAATTCCTGACGTAGAGCGATCGATACAGATCAATTAAGGTTTCCACATGGCTGCTTGTAATCGGTTTGGTGGGTCCCCCTCCATTATAGCTTCATGTTTCCAAAGTTGTTTGCATAGTTGTCTTCATGTTTTTGGAGATATCGATCGGTTTCCATTGAGTTGAACTGTTGGTTGATGTTGTTATTGTTATAGTGATATGATCCAATCCCTTGCCCAGGGGAAGGGATAGGTACCGATCCCCTGCCTAGGGGAGGCACTAATCTATACTTAGAATGTTCCGTAGAGTCTACCTCTTGGTTTCGCTTGATCGTTACTTCATATTATTGTCTATGCTTGTTCTTTGGACTGCTTTCCTTGTCTATCATCAAGTCTAACTTGTCCAACTAGTATGGATGTAGTTGGGTCAAAAGGCCGGGTAACACTTGCCTCCCAAAGTATGTCTTGTTTCGAACATGACGTGCTTTGAATTGAAGCAAGTTAGAGTCGCCTGAAAGGATTCCGTTTAGTTTTCTAAAAAATCATTATCCTTTCGTTGAATTGTATTTTGGAAGAGTCATATCTATCTCTGTTTGTTGCGATGCTTGATCAATATTAGTCCATATAAATCTGGGATTTAATCCCTAGTCTTTGTCTATGCTCGGTTCCATTCAGCTTATCGATTAAATTAGTAGGCCTCGGTTATCGACAACGACTTCTACTGTGAAATCCAGGTGAGAATTCAATCTCCGTCGATTCAAGAAATCAAATGTTGAGGTTGCACATATGTTTATGTACATATTTTATCATCGGCTCCTGAACACATTCACACACGTATGGGTTGTTGCCAATTCCACGTAGTTTGAATCTAATTGCATTGCTATGTTTTTTTAAATAGGAGTCGGTACCAATCCCCTAAGTAGGGGGATCAGTACCGATACCTTTGTTGAGTTAGACTTGGTCAGTTCGGGTTGCAAGAGGATGGGTCGCATATCATACATAAGCTAAGTGACTTAGCTTATTTTTCTTTATCTCACTTCTTCATTTATCTAATCAATCCGATCCCCTTCCTAGCCTCTGCCATTGTTGAGCTCGAGATTCATCACCATGAATTACAAATCTCCATTAATTCAAACTCCCATCCTCCTTGAACCATCGCCATCGCCTTCAATCAATTTGCTACCTCCATCAATCTAATTCCAGCACCCAACTTCAATATCCCCAAATCGAATCAAACCGACCCTTCATCCATTCATTAGCATCGACACTTTTCACCGTCGAATTACATAGGTGGGTTTCGATTTAAGATGTACATGATTTGGAGGTGACGAGATGAATTTGGGTATTTCATGTTGGTGGTTGTGAAGGAGCAGATTAGTATGGATACAGAGAAGATGGAGTGGCTATAGATGGAGATAAAATGGCCCGGCGTAGGCATTGGGATCAGTTATGGCGTGGGATCGGATGGTAGCATGTTGGAGATGAAGTGAAGTAGTGAAGTTTAAGGGATTATTTAGGATAGTGTGGAGAGGATGGAATGGAGGAGTTACAAGTAGAGGGATCAGTTGGTACGGGTTTGGTTCGTAGGATAGGTTGGGGCACTTTGGAGTTTAAAATTTGATAAGGCGAGGCCGCCTATGCGAGGGGTCAAGTGCGATGCGCTCACCCAGGGGCTCTTATTTGTTTTTATGCCCTGTTTGTGCACACTTGAGTGTTAAGACTCAATCATATGAACTTGTATGCATGAATGAATCCGAACAATGGGACATGTGAACTTGAATATGATCTTGAACTCGAACATGAACTTGACTTGAACATATTAGCATATGAAAATGAACTTGAATATAAACTTGAATTGCAGCATATGCCTTGAATAGATTTGGATGCTCATATGAGTTTGAATGAAAACATCGGACTTCAACATGCCGATAACTGATCCTAGGACTTAGATAAAACCATAACCAATGATGTGAAAGCCGGTTGAGATGGTCAGCAATGACGGTCACTCCGGTCGAATCCCAGAGTCTCATCATAACAGACGTTCAAATACCGAACTGTTTATCACTGCACTGCACAACACTGCACCATACCGTACTAGTTTACACTTTTCTCGAGAGAACAGGTTTATTTTCTCTAACAATGACTATCTACTAAGTTTGATAGCTATGGGTTCCAGACGCTCGAAATGTTTAGCTGCTCTGGGCACTGAATAAACTACTTCACATGACAATTCCGATGCTGAATCAAGCTCAACAACAATATCTGCTCGAAACATTCCGGGCCATCAGTCAAAATAGCCCGAAAGTTCTCATCAAGTACTCGAAATTCCTTTGAATTCTGAAGCAGAAGTTAAGCCAGCTTCTGACACTTTAGAAGATGCCATATTTCTAGATGACCCAAAATATTTTGTAGCTTATAAAGTCGATGAGGCTTCTCTTCAAAGGCTTTGCATCAAACATGGGATCTCATTCGAGGATGTATGAGTGCCATCTCTTAATGACAGAGCCCACTCACCTCCGGAAGGATATACTGCCTGTAATAGGTACATGTGTTGGGCAAAATGCGTTCTGCATTCAATCCATTTATTCGGAAGTTGCTACATCATTTGAGATTGGCTCCAACCCAATTGCATCCGAGTAGCTATGCATTTCTTCACTGTACGTATATGATATTCTTTGAATTCTTATATCATGTACTAACTCTGAAGGACATTTGGTTAATCTTCAATTTCAAGCGATGAAAAGGAAGCCTCTTATATACATTTCTTGAGTCAATCCGTAATTATCAAGTCATGACTGGTGCTTGGAATAAGCTAAGTGTCTTCAAAAATGAGTTTGTTTTATGTGCGTTGCCCGCCTGGCTTCGCGGGATGATGGCTGGAAGAACGTAAGTGTTGTTTGATTCAACCTTATGTGCTTTTATCCAAATCGTATCTTGAACTAAGCAGTTCTTTGAATCTTGCAAGTAGCTATCCATGTCCCATTGGTGACATGTATTCGGAGGCGGTTTCAACACTTAGAAGTATACCGCTAGAAGACAGAGATGTTAGATTCCTAATCACCACGAAATGAGCCCGGTCATGACGATGTAGGCCCAAGTCATAAGCTCGCAGTCGGGTCTTCCCAAGATACATAGCTCTCTACTTCGAAGGAAATAAAGAGAAATAGGCTAATTTACAAGCCTTGCAGAGGGCAGGCCTCCCAGAAATCCCAATCAACCTTTGATGCTAAAGATCAATCTAGCTCTCTACCTATAGAAAATTTATTTAAGGGGTAGTCGAACATCCTAATTCCAGATGATGTTGGGAATTATGACTTTGCCAACTTAAGCCTCGAGGGGCCTGAATCCCCTATTCGATTTGGGGCTGACATTCCTTCCATGGAAGAAATTAGTCTAGCGAGCAAAGCTCCAGTACCTTGTCCGTCGAAGGGACACTAGGACACCCATGATCACGTGCACTACACCGCACGACACTTATCCACCTTTAACTCTAGTGATTCTTATACAATTTTGTTTTATTTGTAGGTTCGATGGGGTCTCCCTGTAATTAAGATCGCTTGAAGAGATCAACATACTCCCAGCCGTATTATTTTGGGCCCAGTCAAGGTCTGGACCCTGATCGAGATAGAGAAGGTCATGAAGGAAGAGTAGACCGAGACCGAAGCCACCAATCTAAGGACTCATCGTCCATGCATAAGTCAAAATACCAGTCTTCTTACCACATGGGCTGGTCAACACCCCGCCATATATAGTAGTAGCAACAGCAAGTCGCTGCCTCATGCTCCAACTTTGGCTACTGCGTCCAAGCAACAATCTGGTTCTTCCAATGCCCGTCGATCTTCGAAATGCCAGTCTTGATACTTCATCCCGCAAGCATGACAAATGGGCCCACTCAACCTCGACTAATCTTGATGCTACTACCGCTGAGAAGATACCGAGCTCAAGGCCATATTTTCTAAGTTGTGTTTTGTTGAGTTCATATTCGTTGCTCTTATGCATTCGATTCTCCTGATGCCAGGTAAAAAGCACTCAATTATGTTAATGATGTCTACATCCAGCATAACACAACGTTTCATGTGGCTGAGAGTATTTTTGAGGTGTCGATGGAAAGGAAACACAAAATTAATCGCTTAGCTCTTGACGCGATCCATGACAAAGTCATCATTAAGCACTTGGACGAGGATGTCAAGCGATTGGGTACAAAGCTGGTCGATGCTAAGAAAAATGCCGGCGAATCCTCTCAAGCAGTCGAGCCCCTGATGAAAGTGCACCAAACTGAACTGGACACTGCAGTTCGTCACATCGGCACTCTAGCCCTTTAAAAGGATGTCTTGTAGAAAAAGAAGGATGTGCTAAAAAAGACAATGATGCTTTGTATTAAACAACTTGAGGAGGAGCTTGAGAATAAAAAGCGAGAAAAACTTGAGGCTCAACTGGATCTCAACGATATTGCGGGGAGACCATCGAGGCTCACAAAACTAAAATAGAGACTAACAGACAACTTGCGCAGATAGAGGCCCTCAAGGAAGAGGCTAAGGAGGCTAGTCAGAGAGAGATAAAGGATGAGTTCGATCCATTGTTTGGCTAACTACTAACCTTTGGATGACTCGGGCCCACCAGACAATATAAAAAAATAATCTAACATCTGTTAGACATCTCTTCTGGATGGTCTGTGCTTAACTATATGTTAAATACTTCTCTTTTGGACGGTCTGTCCCTAACTTAACATCTCCCAGGGTCACCTGATCCTAACGGTTTTGCGGGCTCACCAATAACCTATCTATATAGAATCATATATTCCTTTCTATGTGTAACCATAATTTTAGTCTTACCCATGACAAAGCCCTACACACTGGAATTTTGGACTAAATTAGCTGGGGCTAAAAGTTAATGTATAGTGCGTGACCCTATACCAGTCCCATCTGGTATTCTAATATCTGAATCATTTTACTTGGGGACACCTTCCCTAAATTTTCCTTGAAAACCTTTTCAAACTGATTAAAAACCTTTAAATCAAACTTAAATAAGGAAAATATATAATCTCCATGCTTTACTCAAAATCACCTTGCCATGTTATATATATATATATACTTTACCCAAATCTATTGTTGATGATAACATTTAACTTTTCGAAAGGACCCCTTTCGAACCCATTGAAAGCATCCCTTTCAAAACCATTGAAAGCACCTCTTTCAAAACCAAGTAAAAACCTTTATTTCACCTAGGCCGAAAGGCCAAAACCTTCCTTTCGAAACCATTGAAAAACCTTCCTTTCGAAAGCTTTAAAACCTTAGACATCCTTCTTTTAAAACACTTTTAAAACTGCCTTTCGAAAACATTGGAAAACTTTTCCTCTTAGACCTTTCAAAAGCATTGGGTAAGCACCTCTTCGAAACCACCATTTAAAACCTTTCGAAAGCGTCAAACTTTTGTCAACAACAAACCTCTCGAAATCATTTGGGTTCAATTTAAAACATGTGGATACCTTTCGAAACCATTCAAAATTTACCTCTTCGAAACCTTTGAAAACCGTTTCGGTCGAAACCATTTGGATTATGCCTTTAAGTAGAGAAAAAGGATCTGAAGCCCATTAAAGTCGAAAGCATTCCTTTCGAAAGCATTCCCAAGCACAGAAGTGATGGTGTCGAAACCACCCTTCTGAAAGCGTGGGAGAAGTGGCCAAGTTTAAAAGCAAAGTTTACCTTCTGAAACCATTGACTTCGAAAGATAGGAAAAGCTGTAGCTAGGGGTTTCGACCCCTTTGAAAGCATTACTTAAAACAAAAGAGCACAGCCCATTCGAAACCATTTCTTTAAAACAATTTGACCTGGTCGAAAGCTAACTAAGTCGAAAGCAAAGCAGGCGCAACTTCATTTTAAAACAAAGGCGTGCTTCAACCCTATCGGAACCATACGTTTCGACCCTATACCTTCCGCCTATATCCAGTTCGCTACGTACCAAGTATATTTATAGCATGCGCATTGGTTTCGAAAGCAATGATCGCGAAACGTCTGGGTCGGAACCCCTGGTGTCGAAAGTGGCGAAACAGGCTAAAAAAAAGTAAATTTTCACTTTAACTTAAAAAAGAAATACTTTTTGACTAACCTGCTATGTTTATTAAAATCTTATTGGTTGTTAAATTTCTTTTCTTTCAAAAGTGCTGCCAAGATTTCAGAAATAACAATAATTTTATTTTATAAAATACCCCTTCTCCTTTTACAAATATATAGACATTTAAGTCCCATACCTTAAATAATTTTGTATATTTATTAAAACACTTAGGAAAATTTTACAAAAATTCCAGAAAATCATTTTCGATATGTTTTCTAACATATATAAATTTCAGATCCAAATAAATAATTAGTTAGCCGTAAATAATTTATAACCCAAATAATCATTTTCTATACTAGAAAATTTATATAAAATCCACAATAATTCAGAAAATTATGAAAATTGAAACCCATCTCTAAAATATCATTTATGATCTAAATCTAAAATCGCAAGGCATTTGGATGTCATTTAATTGGGTTTTCTTATCGAAACATATCATAAAATCTATACAAAAAAGCATAATCATCAACAAGCATATATACACATTTAATCATTCAAAAACATGGCATAAACTTGCAAAACACTTTGGATTTAAATTAAAACCGAAAACATTTAAGAAAATGAGATGTAGTCATTATTCACCTTAGCTTGAGATTAAGGATTTGTAATTTGAATAGCTTTTAATTCGATTAATCTTCCTCCTTAGCTTTTCCTTCCTCTAGTTCTCTAAAATGGTGGCCGGCCTTTGCGTTTTTAAATTTGCAAATGTGAATGAATAAGAGAATACACGGCTAAGGGGTTTAAGGTTTAGGGTGTAAATATTTCCTTGTTCCCATTTTGTCCCTGCCTACTTCCTAACCCTTTATCTATTTTATTTCATGTTATCTCATTTTGATTTACTCATTAACATGGCCCGACTACCCCTATTAATCACAAATATCAATCCATTAATCACCCTACGTTATTTTATTTAATTTAGCTAATTAAATATCCTAAATAATGGTACTAAAAATATGGGATGTTACAATCTCCCCTTCTTAAAGAATTTCGTCCTCGAAATTACGATAAGATACACAACAAAACAATCAAAGGTAAAATATACCATCAAACAAATCAGGATAAGCATCTCTAATCCTACTCTCAGTCTCTAGCACCGTCACTCCACTGGACCTTTACTAATCTGACTGTCTTGTTCCTTAACTTCTTCTCATCTCTTGCGACAATCCAGATAACTATAGTCATGTCTGGTTCCATTACTAAATCTTCTAACACAGTTGGTGCTATAGTAGTGTCTGGATCCCTAACATATTTCCTCAGATGAGATACATGGAAAACATCGTGGATTCGTGCCAAACTACTCGGTAACTTTACTCTATACGTGAGTTTCCCGATCCTTTCTAAAATAGAAAACGGTCCTACGAACCTCGGTGCTAACTTCCCTGTCTTCCCGAACCTGATAACACCTTTCATCGGCGACACTTTAACGAATACATGATCTCCAACAGAGAACTCTAAATCTTTCTGTCTTCTATCTGCATAGCTCTTCTGCCTAGACTGAGCTTATTTCATTCTCGCCCTTAGCAGCTCAATCTTTTCTGCTGCTTCTCTTACCAATTCAGGACCAAGGATTAATCTATCTCGGGTCTCTAACCAACATGTAGGGGATTTGCATGGTCTTCCATACTAGATCATTAACTTCGGGGGATCATGGGAATACCATCTACACCTAGTCTGGCGATGACGAGAAGGATCGATGACCTACTTACGGTCTAACTAGATCATTTGGTTCGAACTAGCAAAAATATGCCATTACCCGAAGTTTGGTGATGCTAAGAAGAAACCCCCAGAATGAAACTATTGATACATCGACTTTCAAAAACAGAAGCAAGAGTTGATTTAATCTTCAGCCCTACCTTCTGGCGTCTCATGCTATCTAAAGATTCACAACATCAAGGAAAAATCCACAGAGTTGAGTCATCTACGCATGAGTTTCTGGAGATAGAAACTGATACATGATTAGGGTCTCAACACTGGACTTGGAAGAATTCACTCTAGCAAAAGATGACGGCGACGCGTTTTTCCAGCATATTAACTCAGAATGACATTGGATGACAATGTTAACTTGGAACAATTCAATCACAGTTAGGAAACAAACATCATTGAAAAAATCAGAGCTTGGTATCAAGCAGTAATGTCCCCAGTTCCTAAGAGCTATCGTGTCAATCAAACTGGGGTAATTGAACGTATTGCCCAGGAGACCTAGTCTCCCAAAGACATATGGACCTAGTATTAAGATAAATCAGCCCTATGGACTAGGGCAGATACATCAACACTTTGTTGAAACAAACTCAATTGAGCATAAGTAGGGATTAGTGACAGAACTGTCTAGACCAAGCAACCTCATAGTTCCGAACAAAGTATGAAATAGAATATGCCGAAATGACTGAAGAAGTATTACTTACATGTATAGAATTATAGTAAACGAGTATGCTGCACATGAACACAAGAGGTGCAACAGCGAGAAAAACAATGCTCGGAACCGAGCAATTAAACCAATAGTCCCCGGAGATAGAGGCCCATGTGTAGGTTGAATTCTGAAAAATGCAAAGGAAGGATAGTCGCAATTGAACAAGTCATGCGCTAGTTTTCAAAGACTGAAACTGTGCCTGATTGAACTTCAACTACAACTCTACAAGAGCAGCTATGCCTTGTAATTTAACTATAATCAATCATCCCAATATGATAGGAATAATAAGTGAAGCCTAAGTTGCGAAGGACCCAACTAATGGAAGAGTGGAAGTCCCTTCGCCAGACTAAAGATTGGATGACCGGAAAGTCATTTTCAACAATAAAACTTGGCATTCAACCCTATCGGGTATGTTTTACTTTAAATAATATCCTCATATAAACAACATCTGGAATTCAAGGGTAGTCAGCATATGTTGACCTATCGGGTTCTGAGCATTGACCAGGGCAGATGCAGTGTGTTATCTACATGAGAAGGGTCCAGTATCCCGAATACTGCAAACGAACAATCTAGTGTAGATAGATTGCTTACAGTTGAAAAACAATCCATATTGTCCTTTGAAATTATCTTTTCCACACTTACCCGCTATCGATCAATGATCGATAACGAAGCCGCTGTCCTAAGCGACACGAGAAACTTTTCTTTTCAGGATCACTGGAGTACAGAAATGGGAAGAGCGATACGATTGAATCATCCACTACATTCGATTTTGGAATAAATTGTCGCATTAGAATCCAAAACGGCGACATGAACTTAACCAAGTCCTCGAAAAGAAACAGTTAAAGACAAAGAGCAAGACTTTGCTCTAGAAGGGCATATAATCGTTCGAGACAAAACTTAGCTTCACCGCCGGTCGAGTTAAAACTATATAAGTCGACTCCAAACCTATGTCATGCACCCACGTACCGACCTAAACCCTTATGTAAACTGCAGAGCAAAGATTGCATCGTCAATACAAGGATTTGAAATTGAGATCGAAATCAAAAAATGAATGGCTATCGGAAGTCAGTCAATTGAAAACAACATCTTGAGATGGACTCCGACAATTCACTGAAATTCACAGAATAGTAATCTAAAACTTGTCTTGTTCTAGAGCACACTTTGTTTCCAACGAAGCATACTCTAGGGGGAAAATATTATCTGAGGTTTTAACCCAGCAGATTTCAACAGGAGTTAGAACATCCAGACTAAGCCAGAATGACTTGAAACTTGAATAAGGCATTTAAAAGAACAAGACAATGGAACTTAAGAGAAACAGGCCAAAAATCCACTAAGTAAATGGATCGCTGGCAATCCATCATCCATGGATCGCTAGCGGTCCAAAAGAAAGCATTACGAGTTGTCAAAGCCTCTTGCATCATGATCTCTACCTCTTCTAAGAATACTTACCAAGTTTCATAGCATTCTAAGCAGCGTGGTTTAAGAAGTAAAGACTCATCTGATTCAAGTTGTTTACCCGCTTCTTGACTAAAGTAGCTTACTTAAAACGGACTTTGAGAACTCATACAAAGTCGGATTGACTTGAAATTTTGGGAGAACACTTAGAAGACATAAAAGAAGGGAGTCACCAAAAATGAGCTTGATTGGATAAGGCTTGATGGGTCGCTAGCGACCTAACTAGATGGATCACTAGCGACCCATGTATAGTAGGCCCCAGCACTTAAAATTTTTATGGTAGGTCCCTGACAACCTCTACAATGTACCGGCAAAGTTTCGTCTGATATTGTTAAGTTTTGAGCGAGTTATGGACGATTCTTCCGGACCAGATGACCCTTGAAGATGGATGATCAAACAAACTCCAAACGACTTGATATTTGGACAAGGCACTTAAATAGAAGGTAGGAAGACAACCAAACTATGATCACTTAGAAATATGCTAACTGGATGGGTAGCTAGCGGTCCATCCTGTAACATCCCCTATCTAGAGGCCCAAAGCTAAACGCTATAGATGCTGCAGTCATCCATAGTATTAACTTCCAGCGACTAAATACGGCTATGTTAATTGTATCCATAATGTCTGAAGCATTTTAATATGAAACAAAATCACAGATTTCAAAAATATCTTTTCACATTACATTTCCAAAACACATGTTTCAAATTCAAATTACATAACCCCATAATCCTTTCCCAGGTTTAGATAAAATATAATTATTACATAAATACGCCAAGAGCGACATATGATGATCCCCCCTTGGTTGACCAAAGTACTATATAGACATAATTGTCTTAAATACAACATAGCGGAATAAAACTAAACAAAATAACAACCCCTAAATTGCTATCCGTCAGCCACCTGTTCGTCTCTGGAAGCTTTATTCGTCAACCTACTAAAACCTGTAAAACCTCAACCCTCAGCCTACTCAAATCAATTTTGAGCACCCGAGAGTTTAAGGGAAAAAATATAAACTTCGAGTCAGACATAAAGCATGGTGTAAATAATGCTATGCATCTCGGATATAGGATATTAGGTGAGACCACACCGCTTAGTGGAACTGGTTTCCCCTCACTAATACCCTTTTAAAACATATCTTTTGCAAATCATAATCCTACAACCAAAACTGGTTAAAACTGTAAAGCATTTTGTGTAAACTTACATATCAGGTAACAATGGACTATCTGTCCGAACACTATAGTTTTGTTTGGCTAACTACTAACCTTTGGCTGACTCGGGCCTACCAGACAATATAACAAAATAATCTAACATCTGTTAGACACTCCTCTTCTAGACGTCTGTCCTTAACTATATGATAAATACTTCTCTTCTGGACGATCTGTCTCTAACTTAACATCTCCCAGTGTCACCTGATCCTAATGGTTTTGCGGGCTCACCAATAACCTATCTGTATACAAACATATATTCCCTTCTGTGTGTAATCAAATTTTTTGTCTTACCCATGACAAAGCCTTACACACTGGAATTTTGGACTAAATTAGCTGGGGCTAATAGCTAATGTATAGGGCACGTCCCTATACCAGTCCCATCTGATATTCTAATATCTGAGTCATTTTACTTAGGGAAACCTTCCCACAAATTTTCCTTGAAAACATATTCTCAAACTGATTAAAAACCTTTAAATCAAACTTAAACAAGAAAAACATATATAGTCTCTATGCTTTACTCAAAATAACCTTGCCATGTTATACACACAGACACACACACACTTTACTCAAACCTTTATTGATGAAAACATTTAACTATTGAAAGTACCCCTTTTGAATCCATTGAAATTACCCCTTCCAAAACCATTGAAATCACCTCTTTTGAAACCAAGTAAAACCCTTCTTCTAACCTAGGTTGAAAGGCCAAAACCTTCCTTCCGAATCCATTCTTAGAAACCTTTCGAAACCATTGAAAAACCTTCCTTTTGAAAGCTTTAAAACCTTAGACATCTTTCTTTTAAAACCTTTAAACATTGCCTTTCGCAACCTTTGGAAAACATTTCCTATCAACCTTTGAAAATCATTGGTGAACCACCCCTTTGAAACCTTTCTTTAAACCCTTCGAAAGCATTGGGGAAACGCCCCTTCGAAACCATCATTTCAAACCTTTCGAAAGCATTAAACCTTTGTAAACAGCAAGCCTTTCGAAAGCATTTGGGTTCAATTTAAAACATGTGGAAAACACCTTTCGAAACCAATTAAAACCATCTCCTTCAAAACCATTTGGGTTATACTTTAACAGAGCAAAATGGTCATTAAAATCATTTAAGTCTATTGGATCATAGGTTTTG
Source organism: Allium fistulosum (assembly GCA_030737815.1). Lineage (NCBI taxonomy): Eukaryota > Viridiplantae > Streptophyta > Magnoliopsida > Asparagales > Amaryllidaceae > Allium > Allium fistulosum. The sequence continues at coordinate 927,996,420 of CM060901.1, forward strand.
ATTGCTGCCAAGACACAACAATTCATGAATCTACGACTACGACAACATCCGGACTCAACGACTCAAAATATGGTTCATATAGTTATATATTTTAACAAGAGTCATCAAATATGTATATAGAGTCTAGTTTAGTGCTTTGTTAAAATCTTTCCTCAAGAATCATCATTCATATTCAAATAAACTTACATGCATATTTTAGTCAAAATCAAGTTTTCAAAAAATGCATGGAGCGGGGCTCAAACCCGGGTCACTAGTTTAGAAGGCAAGTGCTCTAACCAAATGAGCTATGGTGATTTTTGATTATCAACAGAATTCAGTCGACTGAACAAAATCGACCACTCGACTGAATATCTATAAACAACCTATTGAACTTGTGCACATATGTATACACGTTTATATTTTTAAATTCAGCCGACTGACCATTTTCGACCAGTCGACTGACCTGAACCCAACTGCCATATTTTGAAAAGACATTTCCATTCTACGAAAGGTTGCGATCCTTCTTTGAACGGGAATGATTGATTCTTTTGGATAGAACTCTTCACCAATGGCAGCAACCCTCTGTCTACTATGAATATATGTTCCTAAACACTTCATACTTCACCGAAAAACTTTCTAACTCTCTTGTATTCTTCTTGTGCTCTCATACTCGCATTCAAACAGCATACAAGCATTTTATTGCTTTGAATCTCCAAATTAACTTTCATAATCTTCGATTCTTATCAATACCTTCCTTGCATATCTTCACATACACTTCATACACTTGAGGATTTGATTATAGGAAGTTTGTACCATCAGAGACAAATTAGTGTTTTCAAGGACACACAGTGTCAGATATTCTTTTGTATTAGTGAAGTCCTGTTCTGCTGCTCAGGCGTGTGAAGTCCTCTTCCGCTGCTGAGGCAAAAATCCTGTTCTGCTGCTCAGGTCCCTATTTGACTGCTCAGGGGTTGTATAGACCTGTTCCTCCGGGTTAAGTGAGGGTATTGTTGTTAGTTAAATTCCAGAAGGGAGTCAGGGACTGGACGTAGGACGGTGCTCCGAACCAGTATAAAATATCTGATGTCATTTTACTATACTGCTTTTATATTCCGCACTATTTACAGTATTACTATCATCACTATACCCTGTATTATCATATATCCATATTACACGATCCATAGCACACTTTCATTTAGTATCAGAGCATTAGTGATTTTCATTTGGTATCAGAGCCTGGAATTCTATCGATCGTCACAACATCATAGAATAATGGCCAGAAAACGATCCAGTCGAAATACAACAGGCAAAATCCCTGTCAAAGCCACTAGTGAGGACTAGAAAAAAAGGTACTTTCTGATTTACAAATTTCAGTAAATGGTAATAATGAGTTAGTTAGTATATGCGATAAAATCTCAAAACATAATTTTCTTATTTTAGAAAAGATGAAATCAATCAAAATTGAAAATGAGAAATTGAAAAATGAGAAATTAGATTTAAAAAATCAACATGGTGTTTTGAAAAATAATTTTGAGGCTCTTAAAGATTTTCTAGATGAACAAAATACTATGTTTGAAAAAGAAAAGGAAATTTTTTCAAAAGAAATTATGGATTTGAAAAGACAAATGATTTATTACAATCATCTTTAGATAATTCAGAATCTCGAATTTTTCTTCTCGAAAATGAGAACTGTACGTTAAAAAAGGAGAATTCTGAATTAAACAAGCAAATTGATATTTTGAAAAACAGTAATATTTCTTTTGAAAATAATAATTGTGACTTTAAAGCTAAATTTGATAAACTTAACACTGAAGTCACAAAATTTAATAAAGGTCAAAACGATTTAAACATGATTTTATCCAGTTCTAGACCTTTACATGATAAAAGTGGTTTAGGATATAATAAAACTGATCGTAGAAATAGCACTAGATACGCTTTCATGTATAGTAAAAATGTTAGTGCTAGTACTAAATTTCGAGTAAAGTCTAAATCCAATTTTAATAGAAATTCAAATATTGTTATGACCAATAATGTTTACAATTTCTCTAGAAGTACAAAATCATTGACAGGAAATATGAATAAAAATTATCTAAGTATTTGGGTTCCTGTTAGTTGGAAAAATAGAGAAAAATACATTGACGATTATTTTGATATGGTAGTTAATAATGAAAATTATATTTATAAAGGTTCAACCACAGCCAAATGGGTATGGTTTCCTAAAAATTAGGAAATTATAAGAACCTTTGGTATCATATGCTTTAAATGTTATTTTTTTGATACCTTACATTATTAATAGTAGTTATTTTGTTCTATATTGTTCTATGTTAACACTTATGTAGAATATAATTTTTGTCATCATATAAACTCTCCTTTTTGTCGATGACAAAGGGGGAGAAAGATATTGCTCTAACACTATTTGCAGGAATAAACGATGCAAGTATAGATTCAGGGGGAGAAAAAATTAATTATTTACAGGAATATATTCAAGGGGAGAGATAAGTCAACAAAACTTGTCGAAGATTCATCCGTAGCAAATGGAGTTGTCATCATAAAAAAGGGGGAGAATGTTGGATTGTAGGTTTTGATTGCTGACAAAACACAATAATTCATGAATCTACGACTACGACAACATCCGGACTCAACGACTCAAAGTATGGTTCATATAGTTATATATTTTAACAAGAGTCATCAAATATGTATATAGAGTCTAGTTTAGTGCTTTGTTAAAATCTTTCCTCAAAAATCATCATTCACATTCAAATAAACTTGCATGCATATTTTAATCAAAATCAAGTTTTCAAAAAATGCATGGACCGAGGCTCGAACCCGAGTCACTAGTTTAGAAGGCAAGTGCTCTAACCAAATGAGCTATGGTGATTTTTTATTATCAACAGAATTCAGTCGACTGGTCGATTTTGTTCAGTCGACTGAATATCTATAAACAGCCTATTGAACTTGTGCACATATGTATACACGTTTATATTTTTAAATTCAGTCGACTGACCATTTTCGACCAGTCGACTGACCTGAACCCAACTGTCATATTTTGAAAAGACATTTCCATTCTACGAAAGGTTGCGATCCTTCTTTGAACGGGAATGATTGCTTCTTTTGGATAGAACTCTTCAGCAATGGTAGCAACCCTCTGTCTACTATGAATATATGTTCCCAAACACTTCATACTTCACCGAAAAACTTTCTAACTCTCTTGTATTCTTCTTGTGCTCTCATACTCGCATTCAAACAGCATACAAGCATTTTATTGCTTTGAATCTCCAAATTAACTTTCATAATCTTTGATTCTTATCAACACCTTCCTTGCATATCTTCACATACACTTTATACACTTGAGGATTTGATTATAGGAAGTTTGTACCATCAGAGACAAATCAGTGTTTTCAAGGACACACAGTGTCAGATATTCTTTTGTATTAGTGAAGTCCTATTCTGTTGCTCAGCCATGTGAAGTCCTCTTCCGCTGCTGAGGCAAAAATCCTGTTCTGCTGCTCAGGTCCCTGTTCGGCTTCTCAGGCGTTGTATAGACCTGTTCCTCCGGGTTAAGTGAGGGTATTGTTGTTAGTTAAATTCCAGAAGGGAGTCTGGGACTGGACGTAGGACGGTGCTCCGAACCAGTATAAAATATCTGGTGTCATTTTACTATACTGCTTTTATATTCCGCACTATTTACAGTATTACTATCATCACTATACTATGTATTATCATATATCCATATTACACGATCCATAGCACACTTTCATTTGGTATCAGAGCATTAGTGATTTTCAAAGTCGAAAGCCTATCTTTCAAAAGCATTCCTAAGAAAAGAAGTGATGATGTCGAAACCAACGTTCTGAAAGCATTGGAGAAGTGGCCAAGTTTTTAAAACAAAGTATACCTTCCGAAACCATTGATTTCGAAAGGTAAAAAAAGCGGCAGCTAGGGGTTTCGACCCCTTCGAAAGCATTACTTAAGACAAAAGAGAGCAATCCATTCGAAACCATATCTTTAAAACGATTTAACCTGGTCGAAAGCTAACAAAATCGAAAGCAGAGTAGGCGCAACTTCATTTTAAAACAATGGCATGATTCAACCCTATCAGAACCATACGTTTCGACCCTATACCTTCCGCCTTCATCCAATTCGCTATGTACCAAGCATATTGATACCATGCGCATTGGTTTCGAAAGCAATGATGGCGAAATGTCTAGGTCGGAACCCCTGGTGCTAAAAGTGGCGAAACAGGCTAAAAACAAGTAAATTTTGTCTTTAACTTAAAAGAGAAATACTTTTTGACCAACCTGCTATGTTTGTCAAATTTTCATTGATTACCAAATTTCTTTTTTTTCAAAAGTGCTGCCAAGAATTCCGAAATAAACAGTAATTTTATTTTATATAGTACCCCTTCTCCTTTTATAAATATATAAAACATTTAAGTCACATACCTCAAATAATTTTATATATTCATTAAAACACTTATGAGAATTCTACAAAAATTCCAGAAAATCATTTTCAATATGTTTTCTAACATATATAAATTTCAGACCCAAATAAATAATTATTTAGCCGTAAATAATTTATAACCAAATAATTATTGTCTACACTAGAAAATTTATATAAAATCCACAGTAATTCAGAAAATTATGAAAATTGAATCGCATCTCTAAAATATCATTTTTGATCTAAATCTAAAATCGCAAGGCATTTGGATGTCATTTAATCTAGTATATCTCCTTTATCCATTTGGACTTTGTATAGTTGAGATTATAGAATTGTCACCTGTATATTATTTGAGTCTAGTATTCTATTTTATAGACTCAAAATTTGTATCAGTTACGAAAATTATTATTCCGTTGAGATCTGTGTATCTCTGATATTTGTTTCATATTTTATTCTGTTCTGAATACTATTAATCGGTGTGTTTATTACTTTGTAATACTGTACACGTCAAATTTCAATTCAGATATTAAGAAAAAGGTATAAATGACGTGTCAGTGTTAGTATAAAGATACATTCTCATTCGATTGCCCTTAACAAGCCGTATTCTCCGGATTAGCAGACGACATTACTTGTAATGTTCTTTACTAAACTGGGCATAGCGGTGGGGTTGTTATAGGGTTTTCTTATCAAAACATATCGTAAAATCTATATGAACAAGCATAAATCATCAACAAGCATATATACACATTTAATCATTTTAAAACATGGCATAAACTTGCAAAACACTTCGGATTTAACTTAAAACTGAAAACATTTAAGAGAATGAGATGTAGTCATTATTTACCTTAGCTTGAGATTAAGGATTTGAGATTTGAATAACATTTGATTTGATTAATCTTCTTCCTTAGCTTTTTCTTCCTCTAGTTCTCAAAAATGGTGGCCGGCCTCTATGTTTTAATTTGCAAATGAGAATGAACAAGAGAATACACGGCTAAGGGGTTTGTGGTTTAGGGTGTAAGGATTTTCCTTGTTCCTATTTTGCCCCTGCCTACTTCCTAATCTTTATCTATTTTATTTCATGTTATCTCATTTTAATTTACTCATTAACATGGCATGGCTACCCCTATTAATCATAAATCTCAATCCATTAACCACCTTACATTATTTTATTTTATTTAGCTAATTAAATATCCTAAATAATATTACTAAAAATATGGGATGTTACAATCTCCCCTCCTTAAAGAATTTCGTCCTCGAAATTACGATAAGGTACACAACAAAACAATCAAAGGTAAAATATACCATCAAACAAATCAGGATAAGCATCTCAAATCCTGCTCTTAGTCTTCCAAGTACAGTCCTTATCATCGTCACTCCACTGGACCTTTACTAATCTGACTGTCTTTTTCCTCAACTTCTTCCCATCTCTCGCGACTATCCGGACAGGCTTCCTAACTATAGTCAAGTCTGGTTCCACTACTAAATCTTCTAACATAGTCGGTGCTATAGTAGTGTCTGAATCCCTAACACACTTCCTCAGATGAGACACATGGAAAACATCGTGGACTCCTGCCAAACTACTCGGTAACTATACTCTACACGCGAGTTTCTCGATCCTTTCTAAATAGGAAACGGTCCTACGAACCTCGGTGCTAAGTTCCTTGTCTTCTCGAACCTGATAACACCTTTCATCGGCGATACTTTGACGAAAACATGATCTCCAACGGAGAACTCTAAATCTTTCCGTCTTCTATCTGCATAGATCTTCTACCTAGACCGAGTTTCCTTCGTTCTTGCCTTTATCAGCTCAATCTTCTCTGCTGCTTCTCTTACCAATTCGGGACAAAGGAATAATCTATCTTCGGTCTCTAACCAACATGTGGGAGATTTGCATGGTCTTTCATACAAAGCTTCGAATGGCATCCTTATACTAGCCTGATAACTATTGTTATACGAAAACTCGACTAGGTGTAGATGGTCTTCCCATGATCCCTCGAAGTCTAATACACAAGCTCTTAAAAAGTCTTCCAAGATCTTGTTAACTCTTTCCGTTTGCCTATCTGTCAGCGGATGGTAACAGTACTCATCTTGAGCTTGGTTCCTAAGCTCTCCTGTCGACTCTTCTAGAATTCGCTAGTGAATAAAGAATCTCTATCACTAACAATACTACTAGGAATTCCATGAAGTCTAACTACATTCATCATAAATAACATAGCCAATACAGGTGCCGTCCTATTTGACTTAACGGGAATGAAATGGGCACTCTTGGTCAAGCTGTCCACTATGACCCATATACTTTCATGTCCTCTATTAGATCTCGACAACCCGTCTATGAAATCCATAGAAATAGAATCCCACTTCCATACTAGAATATCCAATGGCATAAGCAACCCACTTGGCTTCTGATACTCGGCTTTCACCTGCTGATAGTTCAAACATAGTTTCATCCATAAGCCAACATCCCTTTTCATTCCTTCCCAGAAGAAACTTCTCTTTATATACTGATACATCTTCGTTCCTCATAGATAAATAGTGAACTTCGAACGATGGCATTCCTCCAAAACTTCCTCTCTTATGTCTCCTTCATCTGGAACACACAATCTACCCTTCTTTCTTAGCCATCCACTTTGGTCGAGACTGAAATCCTTCAAGTCATCGCTCTCCATTCCACCCTTTAATTTCCTGATCCTTTCAGCTAACACTGGATCCTCTTCCTGTTTAGAAGCAATCTTCTCAATCAATACCGGTAAGACATCTAAACAAGATAACATAGTGGATTCTCCACTAGTCCCTGCCTCAGATCTCCACTGCACTTTGTAAGTCGATAACACTTCCAAGTCTTTCCATTCTGCTACCATAGCCGACACTACATTCTGATGCTTCCTACTAAGTGCATCTGCAACCTTGTTTCCTTTCCTTGGTGTGTACTCAATTTCAAAACCATAAGCGGCTAAAAACTCTAACCACCTCTACTGTCTCATGTTCAGCTCCTTCTGAGAGAACAAGTACTTCAACGACTTATGATTCGTATAAAGCTCGAACCTCTCTCCCTAAAGGTAATGTCTCCACACCTTCAAAGAAAAAATAACTGCAACTAACTCCAAGTCATGTGTCGGGTATCTAACCTCATGCATTCTAAGCTGTCTAGAAGCATAGACAATCACTTTACCTCTCTGCATTAGTATAGCTCCTAATCCAGTTCTACACACATCTGTATAGACTACCAAATCTTGATTCCCCACCGGAACAACTAACACAGGTGCATGGGTCAACAAGTGTTTCAAGCTCTGGAACACTTCCTCACACTTATCGATCCATACAAACTTCACATCCTTTCGTGTTAGCTTGGTCATCGGTGTTGCTATCCACGAAAAATCTTTAATGAACCTTCGATAATATCTAGCCAATCCAAGGAAACTTCTTATCTCAGTTAACGTTTCTGGTCTTTTCCAATTATTAACAGCTTCGATCTTATCTGGATCGATTGACAACCCTTTCTCTGGGACTAAATGACCTAGAAATTTCACTTCATTCTTCCAAAAATGGCATTTTGAAAACTTTGCCTTTAGTTGATACTGCCTCAACGTCTCAAGCACAAATCTAAGATGAACTTCATGCTCCTTCTCATCCTTAGAGTATATCATAATATCATCTATGAAAACCAACATGAACCTATCCAAGTGCTCTCAGAAAATCCGGTTCATCAAATCCACAAAGAATGCCGGCGCATTAGTGAGTCCGAATGGCATAACTAACCATTCGTATGACCCATACCTTGTTCTAAACGCCGTCAAAGGTATACTATCTTCTGCCACTCTAAGCCGATGAAAACCTGTTGCTAAGTCTAATTGAGAAACTACCCTGGCTCCACTCAGCTGATCGAACAAATGTCAATCCTAGGTAGAAGATATCGATTCTTTATCGTTCTCTCATTCAACTTACGATAATAGATATATAGCCTTAACGACCCGTCTGGCTTCTTAGCAAATACTGCAGCTGCTCCCCAAGGTGAACTACTCGGTCCGATAAAACTCTTGCCTTCCAAATCTACCAACTGAGCCTTCAACTCCTTCATTTCTGTCGTCGTCGTCCTGCTTGATGGTCTACTCACCGGTTCTGCTCTAGGCACTAAATCTATCCGAACCTCAATGGCTCGTTTCAATGGAAATCCTACTACCAGCTCGAAGACATCTGCAAATTCTCTAACCACGAAAACACGACTCAACTCATCTTCTAACTCCACAACACCCAAAAAAGCATTCACCTCACAGCTAGGGTTTTCTACGGTATAAACTATCCGACCAGTACTATCCGGGTGTCTAAGTGATATTTTCCTATCGTGGCAAAATATCCTAGCATCATACTCACTTAACCAATCCATACCCAATATGATTCCGAACCCTATAAACAAATATATGCAAATTGAAAACAAAGGTGTAACCTAGCAAGTCAAAGTCTAAGTGGTCACACTTCATCCCAAGTGTCGCATAACCTCCAATCAGATTTGCAACTCTTAAGGAAGTAACTAAATATGTGGGTTCTAGGTTAAGCTTATCTACCAAACATCAAGATAAAAAAGAATGCGATGCACCAGTATCAAACAAAACACTAACAAACATACCATGGATCTGAAGCGTACCTCCCAATACTGATTTCCCTTCCTCTTGGGCCGTTGGCTTCGAAGTAACAGGCTGCAATGCAAATACTTGGCCTTTATCTCCTTTAGTTGGCTCTTTACACTAGTTCTTGTAGTGCCCAACCTGATCACAGTTGAAACATCTAACTTCTTTCTTCTTAGTAGCCTTCTTTCCTTTGCCTGTCCGATACTCGTGAGCATAATGGACTTTCTTATCACACTTGTAACAGCCACTTCAGACTTCCCTTTCTTCGCTGCTCCAACTTTCTAAGCACCCTTCTTATGAAAGAACTTTCTCTTTTGACCTTGCCCAACCTGGACTTCCGTATCCTTCTTCCCCAAACAAGCAAGCATCTCTTCGTGTCTTAACTCCATCTCCACTACCACATCACAGGGGTCTCTAATATGCAGTAAGGTAGCCCTAGCCAACTTAGGCTTCAATCCCCTGATAAACTTCTCATTCCTCTTCATTACTGTATCAACAGTGGCATACCCATATCTAGCCAACTCTTCAAACCTGCTAGCATACTTCAAAACAGACATCTCTCCTTGTTCTAACTTAGCAAACTTTCTGATCAAAACAGACTGCGCCATCACTGACATGAATCTCTCGTGGAACCTTCTCATAAACTCTGCCCATGTCATTTTCTCCTCATCCACACCAGCTATTACACTATTCCACCAAAATAAAGCTGCTCCTTGAAGCTGTCTCAAAGCAAGCCTCTTCTTCTGCTCGTCATTGAGCCCTAAGTCAGCAAATATCCTTTCACGGTGCACCAACCAATTCTCCACTTCTATAGCATCCTCAGTTCCAACAAACGGCTTCCCTCCAAGCCTAGCATAGTCTCTACTCAAGTTGACATAATGATTGACCACCGGAGCTTCCTGAACTCCTCGTCTAGCATTTCCTCCAACAACCCCAACGGCAATCCCAGCTTGCATCATGTTCACGAAAAACTGATACATAGCCCCCATATCTACTTGTGGGACTCCAGCACCAACATTTTCAGCTTGAGCCTGACCATGAGTCCTAATCGTATTGGGTTAGGCATTTCCATTGGTGGTGGTGTTGTCCCCTCTTAGGTTAACTATGCCTCTTCTAGCGTCCATATCTGTATTCAAGCCTCGTGAGATACAGAAGAATAGCCTAATAGAGATAGGAGAATAGAGAATACAAGTACATTACTATAGCGTTATCCCATACCCCGATCTTACTCTAATTCCTAGGGATTATGTTTTCAAAATCATTTTTAGTTAAAGTATTTCATAGACCTATGCTCTAATACCAAGTTGTAACATCCCCTATCTAGAGGCCCAAAGCTAAGCGCTACAGATGCTGCAGTCATCCATAGTATTAACTTCCGACGACTAAATATGGCTATATTAATGGTATCCATAATATCAAAAGCATTTGAATATGAAACAAAATCATAGATTTCAAAAACATCTTTTCACCTTACATTTCCCAAACACATGTTTCACATTCAAATTACATAATCCCATAATTGTAGATTAAATATACTTATTACATAAATATGCCAAGAGCGACATATGATGATGATGCCCCCTTGGTTGACTTAAGTACTATATAGACATAACTGTCTTAAATACAACATAGAGGAATAAAACAAAACAAAACAAAAACTCCTAAATAACTATCCGTCAGCTACCTGCTCGTCTCCGGAAGCTTTATTTGTCAACCTACTAAAACTTGTAAAACCTCAACCCTCAGCCTACTCAAATCAATTTTAAGCGCCCAAGAGTTTAAGGGGAAACATAAACTTCGAGTTAGACATAAAGCTTGGTGTGAATAATACTATACATCTTAGATATACGATATTAAGTGAGACTACGTCGCTTAGCGGAACGAGTTTCCCCTCACTAATATCTTTTTAAAACATATCTTTTTGCAAATCATTATCCTGCAACCAAAACTGGTTAAAACTCTAAAGCATCATTATGTAAACATACATATCAGGTAACAAATGGACTATCTGTCCGAACACTATAGTTTTGTTTCGCTAACTACTAACCTTTGGCTGACTCGGGCCTACCAAACAATATAACAAGATAATCTAAAATCTGTTAGACACCGCTTCTTGATGATATGTCCTTTACTATCTGTTAAATACTTCTCTTTTGGACAGTCTGTCCTTAACTTAAACTCTCCCAGGGTCACCTGATCCTAATGGTTTTGCGGGCTCACTAATAACCTATCTGTATACAAACATATATTCTCTTCTGTGTGTAACCATAATTTTAGTCTTACCTGTGACAAAGCCCTACACATTGGAATTATAGACTAAATTAGGTGGGGTTCATAGCTAATGTATAGAGCACGACCCTATACCAGTCCCATCTGTATTCTAATATCCGAGTCATTTTACTTAAGGATACCTTCCAAAATTTTTCCTTGAAATCCTTTTCAAACTGATTTAAAACCTTTAAATCAAACTTAAACAAGGAAAATATATAATCTCTATGCTTAACTCAAAATCACCTTGCCATGTTATATATATACTTTACCCAAATCTTTTGTTGATGATAACATTTAACGTTTTGAAAGTACCCCTTTCGAACCCATTGAAAGTATCCATTTCAAAACCATTGAAAGCACCTCTTTCGAAACCAAGTAAAACCCTTTATTTCACCTAGGCTGAAAGGCCAAAACCTTCCTTTCGAAACATTCATAGAAGCCTTTCAAAACCATTGAAAAACCTTTCGAAACCATTGAAAAACCTTCCTTTCGAAAGCTTTAAAACCTTAGACATCCTTCTTTTAAAACACTTTTAAAACCGCCTTTCGAAAACATTGGAAAACCTTTCCTCTTAGACCTTTCGAAAGCATCAAACCTTTGTAAACAGCAAATCTCTCAAAAGCATTTGGGTTCAATTTAAAACATGTGGATACCTTTCAAAACCATTCAAAATTTACCCCTTCGAAACCTTTGAAAACCGTTTCGGTCGAAACCATTTGGATTATGCCTTCAAGTAGAGCAAAAGGATCTGAAATCCATTAAAGTCGAAAGCATTCCTTTTGAAAGCATTCCTAAGCACAGAAGTGATGGTGTCGAAACCACCCTTCCGAGAGCATTGGAGAAGTGGCCAAGTCTAAAAGCAAAGTTTACCTTCAAAAACCATTGACTTCGAAAGGTAAGCAAAGCGACAGCTAGGGGTTTCGACCCCTTCAAAAGCATTACTTAAAACAAAAGAGCACAACCCATTCGAAACCATTTCTTTAAAACAATTTGACCTGGTTGAAAGCTAACCAAGTCGAAAGCAAAGCAGGCGCAACTTCCTTTTAAAAACAAAGGTGTGCTTCAACCCTATCAGAACCATACGTTTCGACCCTATACCTTCCGCCTTCATCCAGTTTTCTACTACCAAGTATACTGATACCATGTGCATTGGTTTCGAAAGCAATGATGGCAAAACGTCTGGGTCGAAACCCCTGGTGCCGAAAGTATCGAAACATGCTAAAAACAAGTAAATTTTATCTTTAACTTAAAAGTGAAATAGTTTTTGACTAACCTACTATGTTTGTTAAAATCCTATTGTTTTCTAAATTTCTTTTCTTTCAAAAGTGCTGCCAAGATTTCAGAAATAAGAATAATTTTATTTTATAAAATACCCCTTCTCCTTTTATAAATATATAAACATTTAAGTCCCATACCTTAAATAATTTTATATATTCATTAAAACACTTAGGAAAATTTTACAAAAATTCCAGAAAATTATTTTCAATATGTTTTCTAACATATATTAATTTCAGACCCAAATAAATAATTATTTAGCCATAAATAATTTGTAACCCAAATAAACATTTTCTACACTGTTGTGTTTTTGCTAGTTTGCTTTTGATATGCATGTTCTTCTTTGTTTTCTTGTTTCTTTGTTGCTTGCCTGCCAATTTATTTTTAGGTAGCTTTGTTTCCTTCTTTGTCGTACTTCTCTCTTGGTATATCAATAAATGGTAGGGGTCCATTTCTAACCCCGCTGGCCTTGCCAAAAAAACATTTTCTACACTAGAAAATTTATATAAATCCACAATAATTCAAAAAATTATGAAAATTGAAACCCATATCTAAAATATCATTTCTGATCTAAATCTAAAATTTCAAGGCATTTGGATGTCATTTAATAAGGTTTTCTTATCAAAACATATCATAAAATCTATATGAATAAGCATAAATCATCAACAAGCATATATACGCATTTAATCATTCAAAAACATGGCATAAACTTGCAAAACACTTCGGATTTAACTTAAAACCGAAAACATTTAGGAAAATGAGATGTAGTCATTCACCTTAGCTTGAGATTAAGGATTTGAGATTTGAATAGCTTTTAATTTGATTAATCTTCCTCCTTAGCTTTTTCTTCCTCTAGTTCTCTAAAATGGTGGTCGGCCTCTTGGTTTTTAAATTTGAAAATGTGAATGAATAAGAGAATACACGGCTAAGGGTTTTAAGGTTTAGCGTATAAGTATTTTCCTTGTTCCCATTTTGCTCCTGCCTACTTCCTAACCCTTTATCTATTTTATTTCATGTTATCTCATTTTGATTTACTCATTAAAATGGAACGGCTGCCCTTGTTAATCACAAATCTCAATCCATTAATCACCCTACATTATTTTATTTAATTTAGCTAATTAAATATCCTAAATAATGTTACTAAAAATATGGGTTGTTACCGAATCGCAACCTCCGCTTCCTTGGAGAGGGGTATCCCAATTCGCTTGTCGATACCTGGAACCATATTGTAGATATGAAGAAGAAGTCCCCTGGTAGTGCTAAAGTGGATAAAGAGCAGCCCATGCATCTCAGTTTACTCAGTGATCCAACGACCACTGGAAAGGGGAAAGATGGCGATGAAGCCTCGAGATCTTATTCCCAAGACCCTCCTACTACTCAAGAAACTGGTGCTTCAATTTCTCATGCCCCAAAATAGGATGCAAGCTATGATCCAGATCAGCCAGGGATGCATAAATCTTTTGGGCTATTTCCAATTTTGGAAGGCGACACTTTAGCTACAACCAAAGGCCAATCTGGCGAAGGTATATCTCTTACTTCTTCAACGTTTGAGAAGGTTTACATCTCACACCCGATATTCATGGGCTTACCCATTGGTCTTCATGAAATTGCAAGTCCATCTGCATCTGTCCATGCTCCCTATGATGTTGTTATCCTGGGACATCAAGCGCTAACCATAAGGTCCATTGTGGTCATCACTGTATAGGTGACTCCTACTGATCAACCTGTTGAACTCCCAGCTTGAATGCTGAAGTCATAGGGGCTCTGAATGAAGAAAAGACCAATGACCAGCAAGGCCAGGATGAAGCAGAGGATGTCATAGTGAATCATGGCTCTGAACACACTGTTAAATTTAGCATGAAGGAGTGCATTGAAAAGGAGGAGCGGATTTGCAAGCCAAGAAGGAGTGTGCTGAAGTGGATATTACTCCTCTCTAAGTTATTTTGCTGGACGTTGTCACTTCTGAGGAGGTCGACCCTTCTGTATCCCAAAGTGAGACTGCTTCTGCTTCTGTCTCTAAATGCATTTCTACTAAGGGTGGCAAGGGCAAAAGTCGGTCGAAGAGGAGAGGACGAGGCAATAACTCTGGATAGTCCACCCTAAAGAACACCCCGAAAAAGCCCAAAAAAGATGAGAAATAGCTGTCGAATCAGCTTGGGTAGTGCATAGCTAGGTAGCTAGTTTCCTTTTATTAGTCATAATTATGCGGGTACAACCCCCACTTTTGGCTTTTAGTTTCTGAAATAAACTTGTACTTAGTTCCTATGTTTCAGCATGTAAATAAAAACTCTATCATTTCTGTTTAGTTTTTGTATGAAACTTATTTAAGTGTTTAAGCTATTGCATTTTCCATTCAATGCATTTGTAATTCATTGCTCGTCATTTAAGTTGCAATGATTTTTGGTCCCTCGTTGCTTTGGGTGTCGATCCGACAAATCCTCTCAAGGCCTCCTTTCGATCACGGCCTTAAGTCGTATCAAACACTAGGTGCGAGCTACAGTGTTATGTTGTCATGTTCAATGGTTAAGCAATTATACTCCTACCCTCAGTCTTGTGTTAGCAGAGTTAGTTCGTGGACGGTCGAGTCCCATCTATGATGAGTTTATACTCCTCCTATTGGGTTCAGGCCAGAGTCGGAGAATGAATGGTCGAATCACACTCATTCATTCTGTTTATATTCTTATCTGCACTCTGGGGATAAAAGTTAGTTGATGGGCGGTTAATCACACCCGTTTGATGTTCATAATCTTGCCCACACCTTGGGGAATAAAGTTGTTCTAGGAAACGAAAAAATCACATTTCCTTTGATCAATTCCCTTACCCCAAGTCTAGGGAAAAAGTCGAAGAGTGGTCGGTCGTATGATGACCACTTTTACTTTACATTCTTCCCATCGAATCGGGAGATGAAGTTAGTTAACGGCTGGTCGAGCCACACCCATTCTCTTTTTATACTAATCTCATCGGATTGCATGTGAGAGTTAATGGATGAACGGTTGAGTCACGTTCATTTTGTTTAGTTTGATTATTGACTCGAGTACTTGGTTGGCACCAAACTCTGGGTACTTGTTGGTTTATATTAGGCATGTGTAGACATAAGTTGGTCATACATCACAACTATTATAATATGCACATACAATTCACAAATATGGAGCAAACTTCAGATTTTATTATAAACTAAAAATGAAGTAACAAAGTCTGTCTTATTACGTGACTTTGAATTCAACTGCAAAAGAAAATTCTAAATGAAATACAACTGAATAAAACAAAACTAAATGAAATAGCATCGTAAATGCTCCTTATTCTATGCTCTAGGGAGTGTGATGCCGTCGACAGTCGCTAGCTTGAAAGTTCTATCTCCAAGCTTCTGATTGATGACATACGGATCTTCCCATCTTGGACCCCTATTTGCGGAGCTAGGAAAGATCCGTTTTAGGACAAGATCGCCAATTTCAAAGGTCCTAGGTCAGACTTTAACATTGTAGTACCGAGCAACTCGATGTCAGTGTGCAACTTCCCTCAAGTCAGCTTCTTCGCACTTCTCGTCAACCATGTCTAGAGATTTAGAAAGGAGATATCTGTTAGTTCTGGGGAGCCATAAGTAATGGCGAATGGAGTGTGGCCTACCGCAGACTTGTGGATGGTTCTGTAAGCCCATAATGCTGTGGGAGTTCATCAACCCACTTGCCTCTAGCCTTTTCCAAATGCTTCTTTAGAATAAAATTTATGATTTTATTAACAGCTTCGACCTATCCATTAGCATGAGAGTGAGCAACTGCCGCAAATCTTTTCTCAATATGATGCCCGCGACAGAAAATTTGAATTCAGCACTGTCGAACTGGGTCCCGTTGTCAATTACGATTGCTCGGGGGAGACCAAAATGGGAGATGATTTTTCGAACCATAAAGTTGATTACTTCTTCGTTGTGATCATGGCCAAAGGTTCAGCTTCAGCCAATTTAGTGAAGTAATCGACTGCTACGATGGCGTACTTCACACCACCTTTGAAAATCGGAAAGGAGCCGATGATGACAATACTCCAAGCAGCAAACGGCCATGGACTGACCATCTGAGTGATTTCTGTTGATGGGGCTCTTGGAATCTTTGCAAACATCTGGCACTTGACGCATCATCTAGCATAATTAGCTGCATCTCAATTGACAATTGGCCAGAAATAACCATAGTAGAGTATCTTCTTTGCTAGGGTTTGCCTTTCAGTGTGATCGCCACATTCTCCTTCACGGACTTCTCTTAATACTTGCTTGATTTCATCGTTGGCGATACATCGAAGCAAGGAGATGGAGAAACCCTTCTTGTACATGACTCCCTCTTGAAGGATGTATCATGAAGCTTTATGTAGGATCTGTCGTTTTTCATTCCTTCGTTTGGGAAGGATTCCCCTTTGGAAATAGTCTTTAATCAGAGTCATCCACAACTCCTTCTTGGGCTCCGTCTTTAAGACCTAGTCAATCTCCATCTGGTCAGTGCTTGAAGCATTAAGTACTTCAACTAGGACCAAGCCCATTTGCCATGCATCCCCGGACTGACCAGCTTGGCCAGTGAGTCGGCTTTCTTATTATATTCTATGGGGATATGTGTAATGGTGTAATGCTTGAAATCGGTTAGCAACTCTTGGACCCGGTTGAGGTAAGGACCAAGTCGCGCTCCTTTGGCCTGATATTCTCCCTTGACTTGGTTTACTACTAACCAGGAATCACAGAAAATTTGCAATGCCTTTAATCTCGTCTCACTAGCAAGTTTAAGCCTAACGATCAGGGCTTCATATTCAGCTTAATTATTCTTTGTAGGGAAGTCAAGTTTCAGGGCGTAGCAGATTGAGCGTTCCTTAGGAGTTACCAGTATGACCCGGTGCAAGAACACCGATCTTTAGATGCTCCATCCATGTACATCTTCCATCGTATGGTAGGTTCTCCACTGCTCTCTGAAGAGTCATCCTATGCTGTGAATTCAGCTATGAAATCTGCCAGTGCTTGTCCCTGGATGGCCCTCCTAGGGAGATAAGCGATATCAAACTGGCTCAATTCGATGTTCCATTTAAGTAACCTTCTAGATGTCTTAGGTCGTTATAGGACCTGTCGTAACGGTTGGTCGGTAAAGACATTAATAGGATGAGCCTAAAAATAAAGGTGGAGCTTTCTTAACGCAACCAATAGGCAGTATGCAAGCTTCTCCAGTTTGGATAGTTCCTTTCGGTACCTGTCAATCACTTGCTAACATAATATACCGACCCCTGGATCTGATCCTCTTCGCGTAGCAGTGCGACACTTATGGCATGTACTGACATTGCTAAGTAAATATAGAAGTCTTCATGATCCAGTGGCTTGGACAAGATGAGAGGTCTCCCAAAGTGATGTACGAGAGCTTGAAATGCATCAATACAATCTCGTGTCCATTCAAAGTTCCTCTTCCCTCTCGAAGAAAGGGATGCACTTATCGGTGGCCTTGGAGATGAATCAATTCAGGCATCGATTTTCCCATTTAGGCTATGCACCTGCTTAATTGTCTTTGGTACTTGAATATCTCTGATCGCTTGAATCTTCTCGGGATTGGCTTCACTTCCACGAGAGTTGACGATGAAACCCAAGAATTTCCCTGACGTAATGCCGAAAGAGTAATTCAAGGGGTTAAGTTTCATTCTATATTTCCAGAGAACACTGAATATCTCCACCAAGTCATCGATGTGGTTGTTTGATCATCATGACTCCACAAGCATATCATCCACATATACTTCCATTGATCGTCCGATCTAGTCTTTGAACATCCAGTTGACCAATCTCTGGTAAGTAGCTCCAGCTCACTTTAGTCCAAAAGGCATCACAACGTAGCAGTATAATCCCAAGTCGGTAATGAAGCTAGTATTTTCTTGGTCTAGGATGTGCATTGGGATGCTTGTATTTGGAGTATGCATCCATGAATGAAAGCAGTTTATGTCTAGCGGTTGAGTCTACCAGCTGGTCGAAACTCAGAAGTGGAAAGCTGTCTTTCGGGCACGCCTTGTTCAGGTTTGAGTAGTTGATGCATGTCCTCTACTTTCCATTAGCTTTTCTTAAAAGAACTAGATTAGATACCCATTTTGGGTAGAGGATATCACGGATAAACCCATTGTTCTTGAGTTAATCCACCTCCTCTTTAAGTGCAGCATTTCTCCCGATCCTTGCCGCGTTGTTTTTATCTCACTGGGAGGTGCCTCGGGTCGATATTCAATGCATGGTTCGTGATGGTTGGCGAGATCCCACACATGTCAGAATGGGTCCAAGCAAACACATCAAGATTCACTCAGAGGAAACCAGCTAATTCCTTCATCATTGTTGCCCTGAGCTGTGATCCGACCTTTAGGACCCATGATGGGTCGTCGCAGACTGTGATGTCGATCGTCAGCTCAGCAGGTGCAACCTTGCTTTCTTTGGGCTCCTTTTCTTCATCTCTCGGATATATATCTTTATAGAACCGACTATGGTGTCCAAGCCAAGGCTCGGAAGTTGATTGGTAAGTTTCATTAGTTTTGATGCAGAAAGGCTTCTCTACATCCTTTCCTTTCTCCTTCTGTTAATCATCTCTCAACTCAACCACATAACAGGCATGACCAGTCGCCTGATCTCCATGGATATCCCTATGCCATTTTCTGTCGGGAATTAGAGTGTCAGACACCAAGGGGTGATAACTGCCCCTAATTCAGCAAGGGCCGGTTGGCCTAAAAAAGCATTGTATGGAGAGTTCACATCCATCATAACAAACAGCAGCACCCGCACTCTCCTTTGGTTTCCATCCCCTAACTCCATTAGTAGCTCCACATAGCCTACCAATTTAGTTGTAATACCATTAAAGCCATGAATACGGGCTTTGCACAGTTTTAGATCTTTGGCTTCCAGCAACATCTAGTTGTATGCCTTCTTGAAAATGATATTCACAGAACTTGCACAATTAATCAGAATCTTTCTCACCAAGGCGGGGCCGATCATGACCGAGATCACCATGGCTCGATCGTAGGGGCCTTCACCTTGCCCGGATCTCTACTCTAAAATACAATATCATATATCATAGTTCGCTGTTGCTTTGCTGGAGCACCGTCCTCCGTGTTCAAGCAACATTCAATGTCAACATGTCTGATAGCATTCACGTAACACTCCATTTCATTCCAGATTTTGTTGGCTGGATCTGGTCCTCCAACAATGTTATTAATAACTAATCTCCTTCCTATCCACCGAGGTTCCTTAGCACTAGGTGGAGCTTGTCCTCGACTGAGGTTGGATGTCCCTTTCCCGCCATCCTGCGAGGCTTTAACAAATTGCTGCAACTTTCTTTCTTGGATTAACTTCTCAATAACATCACGGAGGTGGCGACACTCATCCGTGGTATGTCCATAACTTTCATGAAATCTACAGTGCTTTCCAGACCGTCTCTACTTCTCCGTCAGTTCCTTCGAAGGTGGTTTCCTATACTGCATAGTGTTACAAGTCGATAGATAAACATTCCCTAGCAACGTATCCAATGGCGTGTATGTATCAAACGATGGGATCCTCGGCTTCCCTCTCCTGAAATCCCGCCTTCAGTCGCGGTATCTATCACTCTATTTCTTCTGCTCATTCGATTTTTTCTGAACATTGGTTTGAACTTTCCCAAAACTATAACCAGACTGCTTCATTGCTTACTTTGTACTCCCTCCACGCTTGAGCCTGCAACATTTTTCTTCTTGGTTCTCTTTGCCTCTCTTTTCTCAGAAACTGAGCCACCTTTGCGAAGAAATAGTCTAATGTAGAAGGAGGTTTTCCCGCAACCAATTGCCAAATTCAGAATTGGGGTCGACTCCCCTAGTCAGTGCTATGAGTATTGCATCATCATTCAAATTATTAACTTCTGCAACAGCTGCATTAAACCTTTCTAGAAAATATTTCAACGACTCCCCCGGTGCCCAGGCCAAGTTGGAAAGTGGCATTACATCCTTGGAGCGAGTCGTGTGCATGTGGAACTGCTCCAGGAACATCTTTGCTAACTCATCAAATGAAGAGATTGACCGTGGTGGTAGCTTGGTGAACCACATGGTCACAACATCTTCTAGAAAAATGGGAAAACACCTACACTTACTGCATTAGTGGCTTGGGCGGAGTCCATGTGCCATTCGTGTTTCTAGAGATGCTATCTGGGGTTGGTTTTTCCCCATAGGCAGGCATTGTAGGCATATGGAACCTCCGTGGATATTATGCATGTACAATGTTGCTGGTGAATGAAGTATGATTTCTGGAGATTTCCTGATCATCGTAAATCAAGCCTTGACTTTCTTTCACTAGATGCCTCACTATAGCTAAGTCTGTGGTTTGGACAGTCGGTGCTAGGCGGTAGTCGTGTTCCACCTCACATGAGCTGCCTGATCCACGCCTCCAGGCAGCGTCACATTACCTTGGCTCCTCTTGCTTTTGATCCATTTCCTAAGCAGTAGTTCTATCATCATCTCTCAGCTGCAGATCAAACACATTCGCTTGAGCTCTAGGACCTTGATCGATCGCGGCACCTCTAGAGCGACCTCCTCCACCTGCACGTTGACTGCCCCATGATTCGAGGGTTCGATGCCGATTCCCTTTGGGGGTTTGGTACCGATCGGTGTTGATCGACCATTGCTAATCGTCTGATTCTGTCCTGATGTTCCAGCTGCATATGCATCCTTTTTGCGGCGTCTGTTTCTATAATAGTCATCAGATAAGGAGGAGTTCTCCGATCCTGAGTATGGAGTAGACTCCCTTTTTGTCTTTCCACGCCGATCTTTCAACTAGTTTATTAGGTCGATGTTAACCTGGATTTGCTGGTTGAGCTGCTAACGCTATCCATCAGTTCCTTCATTAGGACTTCAAAATCTGCTTTGGTGACATTGTCAGTTGGATTTTTGGGATTGGCAGCAGCTGGTTGTATGCTCTGATCAACCTGTTGAACGCCGGTATCTTCATTGTCTTCAACAACACAAAAAGCAGTAGGCTTTCCTCTGGCCATGGCTAGTAGCTTCCTTTTACATATTCTTCAAATCCGAGTAGAAATGGAAACTTGATGGCAGGAATCTGGATCCATATCGCGAATATGGGAATCCATAAGTAGATGATAAGATCCAATCAACCTGAGAATTCATTCTCAGTGAAAGCACCAAAATATTTGGATCAAAAGTTAGCACAAACACCTAATAAAATGAATGCAGAGAAATAAATAAAGAAATCTAAATTAAAATAGAGGAAACAAGCAGAAAACAAGTAAAAATCAACAACAAAAAGATTTATAGTGGTTCGACGTTGAATGCTTACGTCCACTTTGACGAAACAGCTTTATTAATCACTTGAATTTTTGAGTACAAGAGGGACTGGATCGGAATCCATAAATACAATGGAGTACAAGTAAAATAATAGCGTAAAGATCCCTAAAATGAACCATGAACTCTGTATTTATAGGGGTAGACGATTAAATATCTTCCTGAAAATTCGCTAGCAAAGTCTCCTGTTGTAGACGAGGTCACCTAGAAAATTTCATGTCCCAATTCTCAATGTAGAGCGATCGGTACCGATCGGTTAAGGTTTCCACATGGCGGCTTGCAATCGGTCTGGTGGGCCCCCTTTTATGCTAACTTCATGTTCTAGAGTTGTTTGCATAGTTTTCTTTATGATTTTGGAGATGTCGTTTGATTTCCGTTGAGTTGAACTATTAGTTGATGTTGTTCATTGCTATAGTGACACGATCTGATCCCTTGCCTAGAGAGGGCACTAATCCATACTTAGAATGTTCCATAGAGTCTATCTTGTCGCTTGATCGTTACTTCATATTGTTGTTTGTGCTTGATCTCTGGACTGCTTTTCCTATCTATCATCGAATCTAACTTTTCCAGCCAATTTAGATACACTCGGGTCTAAAGGCCAGGTAACAACATGCATATAAGTATTAATTAATTAACTCATTTAATTAATTAACTCATTTAATTAATTAACTCATTTAATTAATTTATTTTATTAATCTAATTAGTAAATTTTAAATTTTGAAATTAATATTAAAATAGTTTTAAACATTTTGAAATTTTCATTACCTTTTCAAACATTTTGAAAATTTATGTTAAGTTATAACCTTTTATAATAAACATGTTTTTATTTTAATTTTAATTTTTTTTCTTAGTTTTCATAACTATTTTGAAAATTAGTCCAAGGCCCATTCAAAGTGGGTCTTTTCTATTAGAGGCAACCTTTGGGCTTACTTCACCTTTAAAGCTAGGTCGGTAACCAGGTAGGTGTAACGACCTGGTATTTCGAACCATTCACATTCGCACATGTCGGGCTTGAATTGCTCAAAATACCAGATTGTTAATTTATTATTTGGCAAAACTCAGCATATACAGTAAATAAATAAATCACATAATCACATACACAGAGTATTACAAAAATAACAGCGAAATAGATAAATAGTAGTTCATGAAGCTACTATATAAACATCAGAGTTTGAAATAAAATACAACAGAATATATCAAATGCAATATAGTCTCGAATACAACAGATGACAAGTCTGAACAAAACAATTGGATAACTGAAAGCTGAATAGATATAGATGGATCCTTAAGCAAAGCTCCAAAGCTCCAAAGGTGAGTCTCAAATGCTGTAACACTCAGTCTGACCCGAGCGTAAAGCAAAACACAAAACACTCGAGTCGGGATTAACATTCTTATATTAATAAATTCAACTCAAGTGAAATGTCAACTGAAATACAAGTAACTTAAAGGATGCTTGGGATTATCATCCTCTAAGGATCCATGGAACTATCTACTATGTAGTAATATACGCTATTATAATATGTCTATAATAAAGTAAAGTATTAAAACAACGTTAAGGCGTTACCCATATCCCCCTTAACACATTTTTATAATATCGTAGTCTATACAGATACTGTAAACTCCACCCGCAGATGGGCTATCAGGGAGCACTCCATAGGTACGACACAAAAAAAACTCGTAGAAGGCGCGATAGGGCATGTGACACGGCACTCGAGGCAATGCCAGGGTAGATATACCGTTTGCGGATCCGGACTGGTGGTAACGCATAGTAGCTACTACTGCCCACCTCATGACACACTCCCAAATCAAAGGGTGCACCCAATCAAACAACAAAAGCAATAAAATGGTATCAAAGAAATGTGTCCGATCGGAGGATTGACCTCATTTGGCCCGACATGGCTCCTGTTTTAGCCACATCAAGCTGACTCACGGGAGTCAGGGCTACGTAAATACCATATAGAATCATCACCAAACCATCTTACTTCATTCTGGAATCTCCACCACGTATACAGTTGTTAAAGTGGTTTTCGGTATTGGCAGAGAGTATGACAATATCTGATCCCGGTCTCTTTAACAACCAAACGCTTATTTCACACCGTGGTCATTTCATTTCAAATAATTCATACTTCAAATCAAAATATCATATTCATTTCAAAACTATATCAAATTCGATATCATTATTCACTTTAAATAATATTCATTTCCAGAACCATAACACTTTGAAATCGTAACACTTTTGTAATCATAACAGTTTGAAATCATAACACTTCCCACCTAAATAGTTTAGATGTTGAAAATAGTATATATATTAAAATACTTTATAAATTAAAATAGTTTATATATATAATAAAATACTTTATATAATAAAAATAGTTTATATATATAATAAATTACTTTATATAATAAAATTAGTTTCCTCCAATTTTGCAAATCTATTTAAATCATCTTAAATTCCAAAATTCAATTTAAATCAATTCCAGCTTAACCATTTCAATTTAAAGTTCAAAGATTCAAGTTTAAATATTCAAACATTTACAATATAAACTTCATTTATATTTCAACATTAACTTTAAATTTATTCAAATTGGAAATTATTCCCTTAACCATTTTTATAACAATGTATTTAAATCCCAATTTATATATTTAAATCAATATTAAATATTTAATCTCAATTTTATTCAAAATTAAGAATATTCATTTAATCACTTTTTAATCAAGTTCAAGTTATAATCATATCTTTTCAAAATCTCAAAACTAATAAGTTTAAATCAATTCTTTCTTAATTTCAATTATTAACCAATTTAAATTCCAAGTCAACATTAATTTATCTTTCCAACCTTTATTATTAAAGTTATACATCTATTTTAAAATATTAATATAGATTTTAAATAAATATTTTAAAACATATTATATACTAATTAAATTAAATTTTATTATATATATTTTTAAGAAAATAAAATTATAAGAAAAATCTTAAAATTTATAATTTCAAAACTAACTTATAAATTTAAAATTCCAAAACATATAATTTTTAAAATCTACAATTTAGACATATATAAAATAACATATATATATATATATATATATAATATTTTAAAAATTAATATTTATTTAAAACCATATATCTCCTTTCAAAACTTTGGAAGTCATTTCAAAATATAGACCAACGGTGTCCGTATATAGTTTTCTATCCTATGGTCAAGTGATACAGATATTTATCATTGCAATCCGCAATCTAAATATTTACGGGTATATATCATTTCAACCCGCAATCCTAAAATTTAAAATCAATGAAAATCGCTTGGGTTTATCATTTCAACCCATAACGATTTTCTCCTATTCTACAAGATCGTTCGGGTATGTATCATTTCAACCCATAGGGAATTCTAAATTAACAGGGAACTTGCAGAGTGAGAACAAATATGATAATAATATAACATATCAATAATAGGCATATATCATCAGTAATAAATTAAACAAAATATATACAGCATGATATGGTGTCATATATCACAGGCGAACAATTACAGATAATAGCATATCATATATAGCAATTATATAAATAACAGTTAAATTTAGCAGCATATTTCAATTGTCGTTTCAAGTGAAATCAAATTTAATAAATATAAGGATGTTAATCGTGAGTGATTGCTCACCTTTCGAGGCTAGAGATGAACGAGAATGGGAAGAGTTACGGATTCCAAAGCAAAGCAAGATTGGCACGAATTCGACGAACAGAGCTATAACAGGGATCGATGAAACAAATCAAATTAGCTTGATGTAAGCTAAAACGAAAGGAATATTATATCTACATATATTTCTCTGAAGTCAAAATAAAATTTGAAAACCCAAACTTATGTATACTCATCTATATAAATTAATATATAAACATAAATAGTAACTTACACAGTAATTATACTTTTAAAATCAATAATTATTATAAAACCAATATACATAAACAATCAGAAAACCCCACTTGCAAACTTACATTTATTTCAATACACATAAACTAACACACACATATATATAAGATAATACATACCTAACTTTTATATATATACAGTAACTTTATATAAATATATACTAGCCAAACAGTACTTAAAACAAACATTAAAGCACATATTAAATAAAATATTCATGTTATACATTTTCCAATCCATATATATTAAACACATAAAAATCAAACTTATATACATAATATATATATTTTAAAACTCTATATACACTTTTCAAATATCCATATATGCTAACATATATATATATATATATATATTATATCAAATCAGAAGATAACAGATTATACAAACCTATAATCTAAACAACATATATATAACATATATATTATATACTGTAATAATATATATAATACTGCTTTTATATTATAACAAACAGTTCGACAGTAAGCAGTGCATACAACTATATATATAAACTAAACCATATAAACTTATAAACTGCCAGGTTATACTTTCATAACTAACATATAACATATTTTATGTAAAACCAATACTATAAACCATCACAGACTTACAACATAAATTATATATAATATCATATACATTGTAAACATATAATACTGTTAAAATATTCTCAAGGCTGTAAACTGTAAAAAAGAAGATGAAAAGTAAACTCATGCATACTCATATATTTAGTAAACACATGATCTTCTTTCCAGATCAAATATGAACTTATATAACCAATATAACTTATATATATAGTACTTATATATGGTAGATCTATATAATCATCCAATAATCTGGTCTGGGAGATGCGGTTTTGTTATTATGAATAGATATTTGCAAGCTTTGATAAACAGAGCAAATGGAAAAGGATAATATATATAACACCTACATAAACAAATATATATACAAACTGACAAAAATATATACCTTCATATATGTATATCCAAAAACAAGCATAGAACAAAAATAAAAGGGGTTGGCAAATGTTGGTGAGGCAGTGGGATGGAGGGGATATGATCTCGGCGAGGAGGGTTAACGTAGGTGATGGTTGGGTGAGGCTTGGGCTCGGCAGTGGTTCAAGGCTGAGGCGGTGGTAGGTGCGGAGGATCTGGGTTGTACGGCTAAGTGGTGGCGCTACAGGCGGAGCGGCCGAAGGAAGGGCCTGACGTGGAGAGGCTAGGGTAATGTGGTCGGGTTGGGCTCGAGTGGAGCAAGGCCAAAGGGGTTCGTTTGGTCTCGGCTATGGGGATTGGCTGCACGGTGAGGAGGGGATGACTGGGTAGGCTCGCGGGTGGATGAGGATAAGGGGAGGATGGCCGAGCTGATGAGTTTGAGAAGAAAAAAGAATATATATATGAGCAGAACGTAAATAGAAAGAGGAGAAAAAAAAATGGCAGCAAGGCAAATACGAACGAACCAGTACTGTTATAAAGTGACAGGGGGAATAGTGAAGGTCAGGGTACGAGAATTCAGGCAGTATTAGAGCATCTCCAACAGTTTGGAGTTCGGAAATTCGATTTTCCACACTCCAAAATGTTGGAGCCCTCATTTCTATAACAGAAATGAGGGCCTGTTGAACAGGCGCCTGGGCATGCCCGTGTTCAACAGATGCCTGTTTCAACAGGGCCCATTGTTGCCAAGCGCCTGTTGAACAGGCGTCTGAAGATGAGGCGCCTGTTCAACACGCGCCTGGCAACAGGCGTCTGTTAAACAGGCACCTCACTCTATCCTGTATTCCCACCCCGAACCCCCTACTTTCTGCACTATTGTAAATTCTCATCCTCTGTTGGAGATGATTTCGGGTGCGGATTCGAGAATTTGTAACCTATTGGAGATGCTCTTAAAAGCAATTAATTTGATTCCTTGGCGGGACGTTCAAATTTGAAAAGGCACGGTAAGTTAAAAGTCACAATTTAAGGTACCGTTACAACGAACTGTTCAATCATTTCGTCGCACATCGGATCTCAAAATACAGAAATAAATATACAGCAGAAATCAGCACGATGAGGCGAACAGAATGGTACACAGATATCTGCGATACGATCAACCTATCAAAAATCGATATTCAGTGTCAAAAAATGCTGCAAATCTGTCGAAAATAAGATAAACGGGGCGATAACAGTCCAAATTTGGCAAAATGAAATATGATGTCTCACTCAGAAGATGATTTGCAAATTATTACATAAAAATATTCAAGTTTGAGAAATATTTTATTATCATCACATATTAACTGATTTAAATTAAAATAAAATTACACAATAAAATAAACTTCCACATTATCTGATGAAAATTTACCATTTATTATGTTTTAATAGATGCAACAACCCGTAAATTTTCGATAATTTAATTTGTTAATTTAATGAATCTTGTTATTTAATATGGGAAGAAATAAAAAGTTGTAATGTAATAATGAAATGAATACTAAAATGAAATGTAACAATGTTAATTAAAGTAAATTTTTGATAAATTGAATGAAATTCCAATTAATTGAAATAATAAAAATGCTATACTTGGTTATAAACTGAATATAAGTTAGTAAATGAAATATTGGATTAAATAAGGAAATAATAGATAGTCAATGGTAATTGAACAAAAATCAGTGTCATGAAAGAAATGGTAACATTTGTTGTAAGTAATAAACCTGTAAATGTAATTAAAGATTAATGGTAACAACCATTATATGTTACCTCTTTATTTAGTCTATTAAATTGAAATGGGGAATCAATTAAATTAAAATGAAATTTAACGTTACATTAATGAGATTAAGACAATAATTGAAAAATATGAATGTAATAAGATGAATGGAAATGTTAGTTTATTTCATAAAGTAATAATGGATTTAATAAAAAGAATGGATGTTGATTGTTGATATTGGATGAATGGATGTTTTATTTTATATCGTTATAAACTGCAAGTTCACTATGGGTTGAAATGACACATACCCGAACGATCTATAGATTAGGGAAAAATCGTTAGCGTTGAAATGATAGACTCGAGTAATTTTATGGATTTTATTATTAATTCGGGATTGCAGTTTGAAATGATATATAACCGTAAAATTTTAAATTGCGGATTGGAATGATAAATATCCGTATCACTTGACCATAGGGTAGAAAATTATATACGGACACCGGATTGGTTAAATTAAATGATTTTAAAATCCTCAATTTTCAAATTTAATTAAATGATATTTTGAAATAAAATTTGATTTATGTAAATTGAAGTATTATTGGAAAATCAAGTTTATGATGAAACGTGAATTGGTTTAAAAGGAATTGCTTTAAGAAATTAAATTGGAAGTTTAAAGTTAAACTTTTAAGTATAAACGAAATTCTATCGAAATTAAGTTATTGAAGTTGTTTGAAAATAACTTTAAAATATTTTGAAATTGGAGTAATCCAATTGATATTTGAACATAGATTGAAACGATATGAAATTCAATAGTTTATTGAAATGTTAAATTGAAAGGTTTGGAATTTGGTTTGTTGGCTTGGAAATTGAAAATGGTCCAAATGTGTTGAAATGAAATGAATAGTTTAATTTGATATAAATTCCAAATTCATATTTTAATATAAACTGTTTTAAAAATATATTATTTTGGAATTCCTAATTATTAAGATTTTAAAGTATTAAGCTATTTTAACCTGTATTAATTATATTAAATCATTTTAACCTATTTTAAACCATTTAATTTATTTAAACTAATTAACCAGTTTTAACTTATTTTAATCTAATTAATATATTTTAAAGCTATTTAATCTATTTAATTATATTTAATCTATTATAAATCTACATTAACTATTTATAACTATTTAAACTATTTTCTTCTAAATTCCAAACTAAGTAAAATGGATGGGTTTATATTCAAATTCTCGATTTTTAAAGTGAATATGGTTGATGATGTTATAACCTAAGTTGGGATTTAAATAACATATTTGGTTTAATATGATATTTTGAAATGAGAGTTTAACCTATTTTGGAAATATGACTTTTGAAAGGAAATATAATTTCGAACTATGATTTCAATGTGATATAATTTCGGAAGTAAGTAATGATTTCGAAAGTGATATGATTTGAATTGAATATGATATTCTAATATCAATTATGAAATGATTTCAATGCGATTGATTTTGTGGCCACCCTTGATTTTTGATTTGGGAGTGTGTTCTGAGGTAGGCGGTAGTAGCTGCTATGTGTTACCACCAGTCCGGAAGTGTAATTGGTATATCTACCCTGGCATTGCCTAGTTGTGCCGTGTCACCTACCCTAGCGCCCCTTCTACGAGTTTGTTTTATGTCGTACCTATGGGGTATCCTCTGGCGGCCCCAGTTTACGGGGAGTTACGGTACTGTATAGACTATTGGCATTATAAAAATGTGTTAAGGGGGATATGGGTAATGCCTTAACGCTATTTTAATAGTTTATCTTACTGTAGACGTATTATAATAGCGTATTGTACTACATAGTAGATAGTTTAACGGATCCTTAGGAGATGTGAATCCCGAACATCTCTTAAGTTACTGCACTCACGTTAGACACTGGAAAAGAGATGTCAAACCCCGTAAACATCTCCGACGCCGTTTACACTCATATTTATTTACCGTTGATTTGACTTACATAAGATCTTTTAGTTCTGACTCGAGTGTTTTGTCTTTTCAATTCGCTCGGGTCAGCCTGAGCATTTCAAGATTTGAAGACCTTATTTCTGGAGGACGAAGACGAAGATTTTTACTACTGTTATCTACTATATTTATTCCACTGCATTCATACTGTTCCACTTCATTATTTGTTTATCTCTGATATGCATAACTCTGATTTTGTATTGTATAAGTATAATCAAATGTTTTGTATACAGCTTCATGAACTGTTATTTGATTATTATATTGTGTCATTCCGCTACGAGATTCTGTTTTGTTTTTTTTTCTTTCTCTGCCTTTTCTTATTCACCGCAATAAGAATCTGTCCTTCTGTATGGTTTGAGTCGGCATGTGTGTCTACTTAAAACGTACAAAAAGGTGGGATGTTACAGTTGGTATCAGAGCTTTGGTTTAGCGATAACCTTAGCTTTGTGGGGTCTGACTCATATTAAATAGGGTAGTAATACCATATGATGAGTCGCTGTGTGTATATATACGAGAGAGCGTATTTGTTAGTGTTATAAAAAGGTTTTATATTGTGTTAATTTGTTGCGTTTTGTATTTATAAATTCTGGTCGGGACATAGGATGCTATGACATCGATAGGGATTTCTAAACACTTAATAGGACAGATCGACACAATATTTGTTTTGAAATATAGGTAAATGAAATAATTTTGCATATTATATATTTTTGTATATAAAGTAATAAATTTTATAAATGATATACTTGGTTGTAATATATTTGTTTGCTAGGTAGTGAAATTTATAAATATTGGTTGAAAATAAAGATCTTTAAATAAAATAAATATAAATTGGAAAATATAGAACTTAAGTTCCGGGATTTTTGAAAATTCTTTCAAAGGATTTTGGAATAAATATTTGTATTATTTAAAAGTATTTCTGATATAATATTTCAATATAATTTGAAGGAAATGTTTTAAAGTAATTTTGGAAGGAAATGAGTTCTGTACTCCCCTCTCTGTCGCTGGAAAATAATTTCGGTGATGAGTGCACGCATCATCGACGTTCATTTTCGAGTTTCAAAGTGGGAAGACTATTGTAGTAGTTTTACTGCACAATTGTTTTGATAATCATAATTTTGAATTCCAATTTTGATTCGATATATATATATAAGATATGATTATATATATATTATTATTTTGAATAATTAAAACGGAACCCGACATTTAATTCTTAAATTGCTATAAATTAGAGATTTCAATTATTGTAATGGAATAAATTTTTTAACTATTTAATAATTGGAACTTCTAAATGAAAATAAGAAATGATATGCTAAGTTATAACTGAAATATACAAGGAATTTGAAATTTGTAACTTGTAAACGAAAAGAATATGAAAATAAGAAATAATAATTATTGAACCTTAAATTAATTAGAATAAGTAAGTCAAACTTGTGTAACTTTCAATTGCATTCTTAAAGACATATATATATATATAACTTACCAATTGTAAAAACTTGAAATATTAAAAGAATATGTAATGGAAATTTTTATAAGTAAAACTTATGTAATGGAAGTGTTCAATGAAATTTACTTTTATAAATAAGAAATTTGATATGAACATAGTTATAAACTTGAGTTAAAATTGTAATACTACTAATTAAATGAAATAGAAAATGAGTACTGTAAGTAAAGGATTTTGAACTTAAGTTAATATTGAAACTATTTATAATTAAAGTAAATAATAAAATGAATGTAATGCAATAAAAGAAATTGACATGATATGAATAAATGAAAATGAATTTTTATAAGTAATAAAGTAAAATAAATGAAATAAACATTGAATGAATGAATGGGAATAAAATTTTGTAAGAGATAAATGTAAGTTAAAGAAATAATCCTTGTATGAATGAGAAGAAAAATAAAAACTGTAAATGTTGTGAAAGAAAAGTTTAAGAATAAACTTAAATAATGTTAGAAGTTATTGTTTGTTTTGGTTTATGGATTGTTTGGGAAATGATACTTCTAATTGTTTGGATGTATGAATAATCTATTGAGTTTTATCTAAGACTGTTGAGTAAATGGTATACTTAGTAGTTATTTGTCATTCTATGTGATTAAAAGTGTCTGAACCGGAACAAACCATTTGTTTTGTTTGCTATGGATGGATAGTGGATTATATTGATTTCATATGATGATTGTAAGTTGTGATTGCAAGTGATTGTTGTTTTACATTGATTTGTTTGTTAGTGGTTGAAACAACTTTAAATATTTCATTTTATATAATTATTAACTCTTTTAGATTATATAAGTGAAATACAGGTTATGGAAGCAATTGCCACTGCTTTTGGTTTCATAATTAAGCGTTGTTTGTCCGACAAATAGGTACGTTCTCGGATTACGGTTTTCTAGCGATATTATATTGTTTTTCCCGCTGTTGGGATATATATTATTTTGAAAATTTTGATATATTTTGTTATTATTGATATTATTATTTCTCCTAAGACTCTCCGTACAAGGGAGACTCTGCCGAAATTTTCTGAAAATTTTGGACTTAGAAATTTTTTGTGAAATGTTTTCCAAACTTTATTAATTTGAGTATAAAAGGATTTAATGGTTATAAATGGATACATTTTATTTAAATTAATTAATTTGGTAAAATTTTATTTGTTTATAAATTTAATATTTTGAATAAGATATATTGATTTCTTAATTCCTCTTTTCCCTTCTTCTTCCTTTTCGGGGACGAAAAGTTTTGAGGGGGGGAGAGTGTAACAACCTGTAAATTTTCGATAATTTAATTTGTTAATTTAATGAATCTTGTTATTTAATATTGGAAGAAATAAAAAGTTGTAATGTAATAATGAAATGAATACTAAAATGAAATGTAACAATGTTAATTAAAGTAAATTTTTGATAAATTGAATGAAATTCCAATTAATTGAAATAATAAAAATGCTATACTTGGTTATAAATTGAATATAAGTGAATAAATGAAATATTGGATTAACTAAGGAAATAATAGATAGTTAATGGTAATTGAAAAAAAATTAGTGTCATGAAAGAAATGGTAACGTTTGTTGTAAGTAATAAACCTGTAAATGTAATTAAAGATTAATGGTAACAACTATTATATGTTACCTCTTTATTTAGTCTATTAAATTGAAATGGGGAATCAATTAAATTAAATTGAAATTTAACGTTACATTAATGAGATTAAGACAATAATTGAAAAATATGAATGTAATAAGATGAATGGAAATGTTAGTTTATTTCATAAAGTAATAATGGATTTAATAAAAAGAATGGAAATCAAGATTTATGTAACATCCCGAAATTTTCGACTTTCGAAAATTCGACATCGATACTCACTTTATCGACTGCCGAGCCATCGAATGCCGGAAACTCGAAAAGTTATGGTTTTAAAAAGAAGAAAAAGGTAGAAGAAGAAGAAAACAGAAGAAGGAAGAAGAAAGAAGAGAACAACATCAGGACAACATCAGAAACAGAAACAATATCAGAATCTTACACATCGCAGCGGAACAATATATAATAAATAAACACTAGTCTTTTAAAACAAAGAGCTATATCAGTTTATACATACATCAATCATCAGAGTCAATATACAACAATGGACAGTTATATAACTTGTCCTCATACAGAATACACAGCGGAATAAATAATATCAGATACAAATACTACGTCTCGTCATCCAGCTTGCTTCCAAAGCTCCAGAATATCCAGAATATCCTGATAATCTAACTCTAGACTGCCCGTGTGGAAATTGGTGGGCACCCAGAGTTTAGAAGGGAACAATAAACTCCGAGTCAGTCATGGTGACTGGTGTGAGATCGTAAAACAGTTTATTCTTTAAAATAAACAGAGGAATAATTTTAAAGTCAATTCGCAATGCTTTTGGAAAATGAAACTACCATAAGACCTCCCGCCACACACACAATGCAAACGCAGAATTGGAGGAGATTTCTTCTTATGATAGTCAAAGATGCTTACTACGCAAAATCAAATCCTTTTTGATATTATTATTAGTGCATAGTGTAGAAAACATTTCGAAAGTATAATATTAATCTTAGCCAGCATAGGCATTCCGCACTTATGCCTACTATAGCTACCATCCAAACAGTGGTGACCACCATAAGTGAATGATAGGTTCTACAACTAAAACCGTACAAGATCGTATTGTTTCTTTGGATTTCCAACAAATGGTCAGGCTAAGGAACTTCCTATCCACGATGGGTACGTCCCTGGAATAGACGACCCGAGAACCTAACCGGATCTCTGCCAACACAAGGCCGGGTTACCTCTGCAAAAATAGGTAACTACTGACACGCGTATGCCATCCCCCGATCGTCACCGATCTTCCCGAGGATCCCCGATTCGCAACAACCACAAAGTAATAAATTTGCAGCAACCACAGAGGTTAAGTATCTGGGCTCCATACCATGATACCACCTTTATCCAGAAGGAATGACATACACTAAGGGGCGCTACTCCCTAGAACCTTGCCGCATCCTTCCTGTTTTGACCATTTCCGGGGTGTGAGGCTCGACGAAGTCTCGTCCACAAAGCTACGCTTTCTACAAAGTCATGCTTCGGGTCAAACAAAATGATCAACCTATGATCACAAAGATATAAGATCAAACAAATGATCATATCGCAAATGATCAAACACTGATCATTTCACAGCAACACTCAGTATGCCACGTTACCAAATTGGGATATATCGCTGATAAATTTCAACTACATAACCTCTGAGCTCGTACGTCTCAGAGAAGGGTGTTAAGCTAAGAGAATAAATTCTCCGCCACCAACAGAAATGTATTTGAAAGAAATCAGCTCAATATCTCAATTTGTAACGTCAGACACACAATCCATACAAGTCTATTCCGGGATCGAACAGAACCGAAGGCACTTCTCACGAAGCCCTTGCATATCCGGATAATTTTCTAATCACGTCCGGACTTCCCGTCACTAAGGGTGATAAAACCTCTAAACCGGAGATCAGCCGATGTAGAGTAACTCGACGGTAATCCTTCCGTTTTCAAAAATATCCGGTCTTCAACACCGGTCTTCAAATGCGATTCATAACGACTTATCACATATTCGAAATGGGTTATACGACCCCATGGTCCTTTCCCGGCTAACCCGAATAGTGAGCGCTTATTCAAAAATAAGTGTGGCATTCAAATTCATCCAATTCACAACAAATACCTATCTAAAGGTAATTATTGATAGTCGGTTATTTAACTATCAATAAAGATGCGCAACATCATCAGATTCCAAATAATTTTCCCAATTATTGTATCTTTCAAAATATCTTTACTAGATATATAATTTCCACACTCCAAAAATAAATCAATATTTATTTTTAAACAGATTTCCATTTCTTTTATAAATTCCATATTGAATTTATATCTTTCAAAATATCTACTGATATACGATTTTCAATCGATTTCAATATTCACTTTCAATTTACCTTTACAAAGATAAATTCTAAAACGTTTCATTTCATATTGGAAAAGCAATTCCATACTTATTTAATAATAAGTATTTCACAAATCTTTTATTTTCAACACTTGGAAAATATTCGATATACTTAAATCAAATTAAGTATATATTTCATTCTTTTAAGGAAACCGTTTACTATAACAACATTTATTTGAGTCAAAACGAATGTTACGTAAAACATCGTTACGACGACTCAAAATCACTAGTATAGGGATTCGAAAATTAAGATAGATATATAAATCCCAATACTATATAAAACATTTTCTTTCGAAAATCATTTACTATAACAACAGTGTTATAGTCCATCATTTCCTTATTTCTCGAAAACGTCTATTTCAACAATAAATGTTGAAATCTATGTTTTCGACATTTAACACATTTTAAAACATCTTTTAAAATAATTAACTTTATTTCAAATATCACTTTCCCAAAACCATATCCATTTTACTTAAAAATATATTCACTGTCCAAAATCGTGAATATACTTCACTAATTACATTTCACTATTTTCTACACGTTTTATTTCAATAATAATTCGCTATCCAAAATCGCGAATATATCTCCTTTAACAACCTTCTATATTTAATTTATCAAGTTCAATTGATCTCGAATTTATAAAACAACGTTTATAAATTCTATTCCTACTTCATAACAACTTCGATTTGTAAATCTCCTTTATTAAAAAGTTCGATCAATGTTTCATTTGAAGGCAAAAAAATCCAATTTATAAGTTAATTTCTTATAAATCTTCTATTCTCCAATTTCATTCATTTTTAACTTCACAATTTATAAATCTATAAATTTCATTCATATTAACTTCACAATTTATAAATCTATAAATTTCATTCATATTAACTTCACAATTTATAAATCTATAAATTTCATTCATATTAACTTCAAATTTATAAATCTATAAATTTCATATCTTTAACATTTTAAAAACTCGTTTTAAAATTCAAATAATTTTAATTGATAAATATCAATTTTGTACATCTTTTATATACATCGTTTTTAATAATTCAAAAAAATACAAATTTAAACTATTTTATAAATTACTCAACTATTTATTTCAAAAATCACCTTTCAGTTGTATTTCACAAAAGTCTTAACTTTTATAACTTTAAAAATTTTAACGTTTATTTATTTAAAATAAATTACTTCAAAAACTTAAATAAAACGTCTTTCAAATAATCACTTTTAAAATCTCTTTTAAAGTTTAGAATCGTTATTTTTAACACTTCAAAATTTTGAATCCAATGATGCAACGCACTAATTAGTCCATCACAACATCCAACATCATATATCAACATATGATAACAGAATACATCAATATCTGTAAATAAATAAATACAGTTGAGGAATCCAGTTGGATCCCTCCAACCTGTTTCCCTGCATCCAAAGACGTTAGCACAATACCAATTCCACTTCGAGGTGGAATATCGCGGTATATGGGTTTTATAAAAATATCCGCTTACTAACGGCGCAATAGGGTCTCATCCGCTATACTAGGCGGGAAATCAATCAATCCAATATATACATATGCCAATATGTATATATTGCTATATATAAATATATATCCTACTATATCTAATATCACATCCAAATAGCAATCATATCAGTCAATAAATAACTGTAGAAATCCATTTCATTCGAGTGAGAAAAATCTCACCTTAGCTTTTATTTTGTAATCCACTTTCAATCCAGTTCGTTTCTTCGTTGTATTAACCTTGTATGACAATTATACAATTTATTAAAATTCGAAATAATCGAATAATTAAATCTGCCATTTACAATTTTAATTTAACTAAGATTTTCAGTTAAACTAATAATTCAATCTAAACTATTTTCCCGTTAGATAGATTTTAAAAATCGAATCTTTATGTAATTTATCCATCATTAAATTTTATCCATATAAACAAATCTTTTGTTTACTGTAAATTCCTAAAGTTATATACGTATACTTATTTATTTTTAATCTCACAGAACCTTATCATTTACAGTAAATTAAATACATATAATTTTGTTTAACAAAAAATTAAATTCGAAGCTAAATTTCCTTCAATAAATATTTTTAACACTCAAAATATTTATTTTCAAAATCCTATCTATAATAAAGACACCTTACTGCCTATGTATATAATTTCTTACTGTAAAGCTTCTTCTTCAATATATATTTATTAATATTCGAATCAATCCGAATTACCAAGTATCGTTTAATAAATTTAATAAACTAATCATTTAATTTAAATCAACTAGTAATTTAGAAATGTATATTTTCTGTTTTAAATTTCGTATATATATTTCCATCGTTTCCTGTAATATGCTTATGTACATAAATTTAAATGAATATACTGAAATTACCTTTATCATTCGTTCCAGGAAAAACATAATGCAGCCAACACTAGAAATCGATGAGCTTCAGCTCGAGAATAGTGCCACCACGACCCAGCCGTGACTTCCCTATGCATCGCCTCAGGCCAGCGAGCCGCCATCACCACTCTCGAGCACCGCATACAAGTGCACGCCAAGCCAACGTCGGCAACGACCTTGCCCTCCATCTTAAATCGCGAATCCCCACTATCGAATCCTAACTTCACCCAATTCATGCCACATCGCGATATCCCCAAATCGAGCTCGAGTTGAACTCGATTTCACTTCCCTTCAAACACGAGCCTCATCCCTCCTTCGTTCACCTGAAGCCGAGTATCCACGTACCCACAAAAACCCATCATTGCCTCTCGATGCCCGAGCTCCCAGTCGACCCCAATCCCCTCTGCGAATTTTTGTGCCAAGAACCCCAACTCCACGCGCGCGCCACCACCGGGTCGAACCCTCGACCAAATCGAGCTGCTCGAATCGAACGAGTTGCCTTGTCTCCCTTCTCCCCCCGCCATCAAACTTCGGTCGAACTCCCTCTCCACCACAGCACGCGAGCCCTCACTAGGACGCGATTTGATTCGAAAACGAATCTGTGTTCGTAGTTTTTTTTTCCTTTCGATTTCATTTTTTTGAACGAAGAGAGGGGAAATGATTTCAACGAGATGCTTGGTTTAATTTAAAGAGGGAGGGGAATATTTAAAATCGTGAGGAGGCATAGGTTGCACGATTATCTTTCGTGATTTTAGGCGTGATTCACTGCTTGATAAAAGGGAGATATCATACTGTGTTGACCAGTTTCCAAATTTAAATTTCAATTTGAATTCAATTTAATTTCGACGCGTTTGCTCGCCGTACGGTCACGTATTAACTCCGAAAAATACGAAAATTGAAATCCGACAATAATTCAATATTACGGATCCAATGGAACTGGTTTCGTCGAATTCCGAGACTGTGCCTCGGACGGCTATTTTTAAATTCGATTCGAACGATTTAATTTCAAAACTGAACAGAACAGTTTAAAATTCAATTCTGAAGCTCCTGTTATCTTTAGTATTATAAATACGAATTTTAGAAACTTTTCGAAATATTTTTCTTCAACTTAAAATTGAAGATATAAATTTTTATTCAACTATTAACAGATTAAATTTTATAATTTAATCGCCAAATTCAAAGTTACATCGGGGATTCAAATTAAATCATCGTTCAAATATTTAAAATTAATTAAATATTTACAATTTAATTTGTTCGAAATTCTGGGTCTTTACAATTTATTAATTTAATGGAATTTAAATTGTAATAGTTGAAATTAGTGCAATTAAATGAAATTAATTATAACGAAAAGTGAAAGGAAGATGAAATGGGAAATTATTAATGTATTAGGATATAAACCAATGTTAACTGTACCCTTGAGATGACAATTGATTGAATAACAGGATTTAAAATCAAATAAATGGATTTATTGGAATTTCAATTGATAATTTTTGAATTTACTAAAATTGAAATTTAATACTGTAATTGGTAAATTAATTAACTTTGAATTGATATCTAAATTGTTTAAAGTATTGTAATTGTTTAAGAAATCAAAAATGATAAAATTTGTTAATTATGGAATTGAAATTGAAAATTTGATTTAATTAATTTAATATTAATTTATTTAATTAACCGAAATATAGCCATTTTGTCCACTGACTCAGATTTCGACGAAACTAGTTTCATCGGATCCGTAACGGTGAATTATTATAGGATTTCAAGTTTCGTAACGATCGGACTTGTCATTTGATCGTACGGGCTCGAAACGCCTGGAAAGCAATTGAAATCAATTTGAAATAAGCTGATTCTAACATAACTTCTTCATACGATGAAATTAGGACTTGAAACCTGTTTCATTGAATTTGAAATCATCAAAAACATCTATTTTGATATATGGGTTGACCCATTTTCGTTCCGAAGACAGAACGAGCTTTTCGGGTCGTTTATCGTTCCAATCCAAATCAATCGGATCCGTTCATTATATTTTCAGCTCTGCCTATAAATACCTCGTTATAAAACCTAGCCACTCTTATTCTCATTTGTTTGTACATACATCTCCTCCTCATCTCCTCTTTCCAATGGCAGACAAACCAAAACCAAAGTTCCAATTCAATAGAAATTCAAAAATCAAATCAAAAATTTAAACTCCTCAAAATATATCGAATTTTTTATCGATTTGAAGCTCTCGACGAGCGCATCTTAGATCTGTAATTCGTTTTCCAATTTGAACCACTGTTCGTTCAGAAATTGAAGAACAAATCGCGGCCGTTCATTGAGTCACGATCAACTTCGATCGATCGTCGATTTAAGGGTACTGGCTGTGGAGATCGTCGCACGCAGCTCATCGGTGATATTGGTTCATTGATTCAACGGTCAGATCAAGCGAATAAATTCGAATAGGGTTTAACTATTCGGCGGCGGCTGCTACATATGGGAGCTTCGATCGGTGTGCCGCATGTTGACTGGGGGTGTGGGAGGCTGTGGCGAAGTCTATGGGGGTAGTCAGATCGTGGGTTCGGCGCTAGCATCGCGTGCGGCGTTGGAATTTTTGGTGGCGGCTAGGGCTTGTCTCGAACGAATTAGGGTTCTTGTAGCTTGCATTGAGGAAGATGCTGATGTGTAAGCTTGGTTTATTTTATTTAATTTATTTAAATTTAATTTTCAACTCGTTCTAACATCAATAACTTTTAAATACGAGGTCCGATTCACGTGCGGTTTGATCCGCTGGGATCGTATTGAAATTCCAGACTTTTTGATGCTAGTTTGGACAAATTCTAAGGCTGTTTGAATTTTGGGCTTAAATTGTATTTAAATTCAATTTAAATCCAAAGGTGAGTGTTTTAACCCACTCACAGCTTCTAAAATTTCTTATGTTAGTTAAATTAATTTTTGATGTGAATTGGAAATTTATTTATGATTGATTGGTATATTTTGAATCATCATCTCGGTTAATTTGAACTTATTTGAATTTAATCGTTATTTAATTTATTATTGAATATAAATTGCTAGTTAAATACCTGTTATTGATTATCAGTTCTATATTGATATTTATAGATTGATTTGGATGATGTCTGTAATGGATGTTGATTGTTGATATTGGATGAATGGATGTTTTATTTTATATCGTTATAAATTGCAAGTTCACTATGGGTTGAAATGACACATACCCAAACGATCTA
Organism: Allium fistulosum; assembly: GCA_030737815.1. NCBI lineage: Eukaryota > Viridiplantae > Streptophyta > Magnoliopsida > Asparagales > Amaryllidaceae > Allium > Allium fistulosum. Next base: position 928,037,978 of record CM060901.1, read on the forward strand.
TAGATTAGGGAAAAATCGTTATGGGTTGAAATGATAGACTCGAGCAATTTTATGGATTTTATTATTAATTCGGGATTGCGGTTTGAAATGATATATAACCGTGAAATTTTAAATTGCGGATTGAAATGATAAATATCCGTATCACTTGACCCTAGGGTAGAAAATTATATACGGACACCGGATTGGTTAAATTAAATGATTTTAAAATCCTCAATTTTCAAATTTAATTAAATGATATTTTGAAATAAAATTTGATTTATGTAAATTGAAGTATTATTGGAAAATCAAGTTTATGATGAAACGTGAATTGGTTTAAAAGGAATTGCTTTAAGAAATTAAATTGGAAGTTTAAAGTTAAACTTTTAAGTATAAACGAAATTCTATCGAAATTAAGTTATTGAAGTTGTTTGAAAATAACTTTAAAATATTTTGAAATTGGAGTAATCCAATTGATATTTGAACATAGATTGAAACGATATGAAATTCAATAGTTTATTGAAATGTTAAATTGAAAGGTTTGGAATTTGGTTTGTTGGCTTGGAAATTGAAAATGGTCCAAATGTGTTGAAATGAAATGAATAGTTTAATTTGATATAAATTCCAAATTCATATTTTAATATAAACTGTTTTAAAAATATATTATTTTGGAATTCCTAATTATTAAGATTTTAAAGTATTAAGCTATTTTAACCTGTATTAATTATATTAAATCATTTTAACCTATTTTAAACCATTTAATTTATTTAAACTAATTAACCAGTTTTAACTTATTTTAATCTAATTAATATATTTTAAAGCTATTTAATCTATTTAATTATATTTAATCTATTATAAATCTACATTAACTATTTATAACTATTTAAACTATTTTCTTCTAAATTCCAAACTAAGTAAAATGGATGGGTTTATATTCAAATTCTCGATTTTTAAAGTGAATATGGTTGATGATGTTATAACCTAAGTTGGGATTTAAATAACATATTTGGTTTAATATGATATTTTGAAATGAGAGTTTAACCTATTTTGGAAATATGACTTTTGAAAGGAAATATAATTTCGAACTATGATTTCAATGTGATATAATTTCGGAAGTAAGTAATGATTTCGAAAGTGATATGATTTGAATTGAATATGATATTCTAATATCAATTATGAAATGATTTTGGAAATGTAAAAGAACATCTGGTGCGAAATAAGCGTTTGGTTGTTAAAGAGACCGGGACCGGATATTGTCATACTCTCTGCCAATACCGAAAACCACTTTGACAACTGTGTACGCGGTGGAGGTTCCAGAATGAACTAGGATGGTTGGCGACGATCCTATATGAGGTATATACGTGGACCTGACTCCCATGAGTTAGCTTAAGGTGGCTAAAACAGGAGCAATTGACGGGTTAGGTGAGGTCATCCCTCCGATCGGGCACATTCCTTCGATAGTATATTCTGACTTTGCGATTGATTTTGTGGCCACCCTTGATTTTTGATTTGGGAGTGTGTTCTGAGGTAGGCGGTAGTAGCTGCTATGTGTTACCACCAGTCCGGAAGTGTAATTGGTATATCTACCCTGGCATTGCCTAGTTGTGCCGTGTCACCTACCCTAGTGCGCCTTCTATGAGTTTTTTTTATGTCATACCTATGGGGTATCCTCTGGCGGCCCCAGTTTACGGGGAGTTACGGTATTGTATAGACTATTGGCATTATAAAAATGTGTTAAGGGGGATATGGGTAACGCCTTAACGCTATTTTAATAGTTTATCTTACTGTAGACGTATTATAATAGCGTATTGTACTACATAGTAGATAGTTTAACGGATTCATAGGAGATGTGAATCCCGAACATCTCTTAAGTTACTGCACTCACGTTAGACACTGGATAAGAGATATCAAACCCCGTAAACATCTCCGACGCTGTTTACACTCATATTTATTTACCGTTGATTTGACTTACATAAGATCTTTTAGTTCCGACTCGAGTGTTTTGTCTTTTCAATTCGCTCGGGTCAGCCTGAGCATTTCAGGATTTGAAGAACTTATTTCTGGAGGACGAAGACGAAGATTTGTACTACTATTATCTACTATATTTATTCCACTGCATTCATACTGTTCCGCTCCATTATTTGTTTATCTCTGATATGCATAACTCTGATTTTGTATTGTATAAGTATAATCAAATGTTTTGTATACAGTTTCATGAACTGTTATTTGATTATTATATTTTGTCATTCCACTACGAGATTCTATTTTGTTTTTTTTCTTTCTCCTCCTTTTCTTATTCACCCCAATAATAATCCGCCCTTCTGTATGGTTTTAGTCGGCATGTGTGTCTGCTTAAAACATACAAAAAGGTGGGATGTTACAATAGACATATTCCAAATATTTAATTTTCATTTCGAAATTTAATTATTTAAAATTTCACAAAATTTCAGTTAAATATGTTATTAAAACTATTAAAATTTTACGGGTCGTTACAGTAGGATAGGGTACTTGATACCCAGTTCCAATCCTTGACATTACCTTTCTAGACATCGTACTAAGTGGGCATGCTTATATAGTTAGCCATTACATAACTAATTTAAACCTCATCAGTTGTTGGGCTCCGATGCCATTGTTGGAACCGGGCTAACCCCCAGCGGAAGAAATGGGTGAAATTCATTTTTTTATACTATTTTGGATCTTTAATGGGCTTATGAAGTCTAGATTCATTTAGAACTTTTCTAAATTTCTTTTAAATAAAATTAATATTTTATTTAATATCATCTTTTGTTTTATAATTTAATTCTAAAACAATTAAGCATGGGATATGAAAAAGATTTGAATATGTCAAATATATTCATTCCTTAATTGCGTGACGAAATAGTTAAACATAAGGCAAATATGATCAATTGATAACAGGGTATATATGAATAAATAAAAATAAATTTAGAGGCAGTCACATAAGGGACATAAAGGAAAGAAATAAAAGATGGCAAATATGATTAATACATCTTCCCTCTTTGGAACTTAATATATGCAGCATTCAATTAACAATCAATGAATCATTATGACTCAAGAATAGGAACAACCAACAATAATTGATATACACACACACACGATTGCCTTAGTTTAATTATTTGATAATAATAAAGCGTTTAAATTATACATTTTGAAATATAAACATTAAATTTTATATGTATACATACATATGGATGTAATTATGTGTATATAAAGATTAAACCAAAACTTCATAATTAATTCAAAATAAACTTCCATATTACATTAAAACTTTTCGATGTGTTTGTAAACTTGTGTAAACTTAAATTAACAAACAAAACACATATGTATATAATGAAATCAAGAGATTCAACCTATATGAATTGATTTTTTTACAGAATAAGTGAAACATACTAAACTAAGCAATATATTAACAATCCTTTGAATACTTAAAAAAGGATACTTGTGATGTCAAATAAGGTAAAAAATGTAGAAAATTATTTTAATCAATTTATTATCAAAACATCCTTTAATCATATGTAAGTTTCTATTATAGTACAAATGCAAATAATAAGAAGATATAAACTTTTAAATCCAAAAAAATTTACATAAATTTTAATTGCTTAAGACATAGATCTATAATTAAAACATTATATTGATCATATAAAAAATTTAGTTTTGATTTATCAAAATAAAACCCAATCAATTAATATGAGCTTACAAAATTTCAGATCTAAACAATTACACTTTGATTAAATGTTTAAAACACAAATCTAAAGTAAAAATATAGATTAATCATATTTAAATTTTAGCTTTGATTTGTCAAATTAAGAAAAGCTAATCAGTTAGCATGAACATGCAAAATTTCAGATCTAAATAATTATACTTTGATTTGAATGTTTAAAACATAGATCCATAATCAAAACATTGTTTAATCATATACAAATTTTAGCTTTGTTTATCTAAATAAAAACCCCAATAAATTCATATAACAAACAATTCAAACTACATAAACCATTTTCAAATCAAACGAGACAAAATTATGATATTCAATTTTTATTCGTTAAAAAATTATATCAAAATCATTAGAATAAAAAGGATCATACCTAATTCCAAAGCCTTGAAATACACCTTGAAACAATGAATTCTCCTTTAGATGTTGCTAATAAATGACACCTTGAACGATGAATCAAAGCTCCTAGATTTAGAAATCAACCACTAGATGTTGCAAGGATCAAGAGGAATAAACCACTTTTCAGAAATAGATTTTGTTTCTATTTGATTTTGGGAATTTTTGAAGCTATGGAAGTTCTCGTATTATCAGCCATTAGAGAAGGAGGAGAGAACCGAAAAAGTTACAGAAAGAAAAACGAATGAGAAAGATTTAGTCGTACATACAAAACAAATTAGTGGAAATGTTTTAATTGAAAGAATGAAATCTTTCTCATTCTTCAATTAAAACTTCCCTAATTAATTCCCTTGATAATCTTTCTCTTTCCACTCCTATTTCTTTACATGGTATGGTTGAAATTACATGCCATCAAATGACATAACATTTCCATAGATCACTATATGTAATTACCTTTTATTTAAACCCATTTAAAAATACATCGACATCGTATATCAATACGCATAAATATAACTTTTGTAAGTGCATTCAAACAATTACAAACAATTCACAAACATCCATTAAATTAAATAATAATTAATATTTCCTGAATATTAATTAATTTAATTAATTTACAACATCTTATAAATTAGTTAAATCATGTGGTTTTTTGGAGAATTCATCATTATGGTTGTGCAACTCAATGGTATAAATTCAGTCAGCGATTAATATTGAAGAATCCAAATATTAACGTTCACACGCCACCTTAGCTAGTAGTGTGACATTTTGGCTGAATTTATTGGTTACACATCTTTTGGTAAAACCCAATTTTACTTATTTAAGCATTACCTGGTAGTGACAATTATTTACATCAATTCTCTTCTCAAAACTATATCACTTTGGACTTATGGAATTTGGTAATAGTCAAAATTCCAACATCGTCCATATTCAACTTTATAGTCCAAATACAAAGTCTTTGGTTAAGTAATAACAATTATTATTCACCGAAATGCTCTGGCTAGAGACTTTGACTTTGAGTTAACTTTAGTTGACTGTGATACTAACCTCATATAATTGAGGAGACGAATCCTCTCTTGAATTGTGTTTCACTTCTAATTCTTCCACTCGACCTAACTATAGTCGTTCGATGGGTGCCATGCCACGATTTAACTATAATCAAAGTAAAGTTTCCACATTGAAGGTCAACAGTATTCTCAAGTCGAGAGAATGGTGTAAATTAGTCACATCGACATTTTTAGTTTGACCTTAATTATATTAACCAACAAAAAACTATCGAGTGAGTCATTCCATAGTTATCTAATAACTATCAGTAAGTAATCCCTTGGCGTTCCTAGTAGTCATGAGTAATACACTGCCCAACATTTGGAGAGTGTTACATACTCTAGTCTTAATGGATATATCTATATCCGGTCTCGATAGATCTTGACTAGGAATATTTAAAATGACATATTTATTTTTATTGTGATAAATTACTCACAACCACAACACTTTGTAACAATTATCACAAAACATACCATTTATAGATTTTCTATTAAATATGCTTTTATTAAATTAATTAATTAATATAACATATTATATCAAGTATACAATAGAAATAAAACACTTTTATTGCGAACAAGATTGGTCAACAAGTTAGATATATATGATAAACTATATGATTGCCCCTAGGACATAAGCCTAACTCTATCAACCACAATACCCAAGAAATATAGTGGGTTCCTACCTGCTTATTTCTATGAGAAATGGTGTAGTACTAACGTGAATGGATCTTAAAGCTACTTTAACAATAGAGGGGGTGAATAATATTTTTTAACTTTTATGGAACTTTTTAACTTATTTCAAGATTTGAATCAAACATAGATAATCAATCACAGATATATAAACACACACGCACACTAATAGGCAATCATAGGTTTAAATAAATGTAGTAAAAGTAAAGTAATGAGGTAGAGTGATGACACCAGGAGATTTATATTGGTTCAGATTTATCCTACACCAGTCTCGTACAATTTCTTGTATAGATTTCTTTTCAATCGCCTACTTTAACTAGGTAGCAAGCAAACTAGAATACAGTCTCAATTTCAAAGAAATGAGATACACCCTCTTGTCTTACGAGTTTGTGGTAAAATCTCTTTATTTACCGAACTACAAGATCACTTACTAGATTTAGATGGGATACTAAGCATACCCACTTGATTTGAACAGGTAACAAGCACACCAAAACAAATAAGAGTAGAGTTGTTGATTTCCAAATACAATCAGTTGTACTTGGGATACAAGATATCCTATAGCTCTTATGATAGTGGTCTGAACTTCGAGTTTGTAGAGAAAATGCTCCCAAAATAGTAGATAGTTTGTAAAGAATCAACCTAGTAGAGTATGGGTTGATTCTATGTAGATTTTGAAGAATATAGAAAGTAGTTTACAAGAAATAGAACAAGAGAGGAAGGAGTAAGAAGAAAGCGAGAAAATTAGTTAAAAAATTCATTTGTATTCCTCTTTAGTGAATAGAAGTATCCATTCGTGAAGAGGTGCATTCAAAAAATACTACCTTTCAAAATTTTTAAAAACAAACCAGTGGTCACTAAGTCGACAAATGTAGGAGGGATATGTCGACATACCCTTGTTAATTTTGAGAAATTAATTTTCTTTTAAATTGTTTTCAAACTTTTATTTTTTTTAAAATTAATTTTAACATAATTTTTAAATACTTTGAACACATAAAAACTTTTATAAAATATTTGTAAAAAATATATTTTGTAAAATAATTTACTTTGATTAAAATATCAAAAATCGGAAATTTGTGATAAAGATTAGAACATACTATCAAGGAATTTAACAATTTGTTCTAATGACTCATATTAAACACTGGAGTCTTTAGCTCTTTAAGTCATTTGTCTCTAAACTCATGAGTCATGATCATCATCTCTAGATCTTTATTCTATGTCTTTATACTGATCAGTCTTCAAGTTTAATCATTTTATACCTGTGTAATATTCTTCAATATATACTATACAATTTGACAAAACACTAGCATCTATATTTATATGGTTGTCATCAAAATCAATATCCGAGATATTAACATTTTTACCTCAAAAACGAAGTCCACCAATGGTTCAAATGGCTCTCTAAAAATTTCAAGAACTATGCGCATTGGACAATATACAAAGAAGAGAATCTGGTAAGGTTTGCACCAGTGGAGATTCAGAGACCCTATGGAGCAATATCCAATCTAAAACAAACCTCTATGGTATTTTCTTACCTTAACAAGTTGAGCAACTGCAAGGAATGTGTGATGCTTTACCAGATCAATTCTTGTTTAAAAAGTTTGTTGATGGCCTAAAAGAGGAGATTTGATATGATGTTATTGCTCTCCACCCTATAAATTTCAGAGAGGCAATTAGTTTGGCTATAGTATTTGGGTGCAAGTGGATAAGCAAAAAGAAAATAGGACAAGCAACTCATCAAAAGTCACCACTCGAAGCAATGTAAACAAAAATGTGGGCTCAGGGAAGACCACCATGGAAGCTTTTGCAAAAAATAAAGGTCTAACCCCTGAGGAGATCATAGACAGAAGAAGAAAGAACCTTTGTTTTGGATGCAATGAGAAATGGCATGTATGGCATGCATACAAGAATAAGCAGGTTTATATTATTAAGGGCATTATGTTACTTCATGATGAAGAATAAGTAGAACCATAAGGAGAAATATTGTCAAAAAATGAAGAATTATGCAAAGCATCACCTATGAATGCAGAAAATAAAGAAGAATCTTATGCCAACATTCTCAATGCTATGTGCAGTATACCTACCCTTTACACTATAAGAGTACAAAGCTTTATTAATAGAAAGTCAGTCAATGTTCTCATAGATTCGGGGTCTATACATAGCTTTATAAATGTTGAGTTACTGAAAAGTTAGATTTAGCTATTCAAGGATCCATAGAATATGCAGTTCAATTAGCAAATAGAGAACAAATACAAGGTAAAGGAATGTGCAAGGGTATCATTTTTAAATGTCATGGATGCACTATGCATATAAATTTATTAATAATCCTGCCAGAAGGTTGTCAATTGGTGTTAGATAGGGGTGTCAAATGGGTTGGATTGGGTATAAACGGGTTGGTTTAAAAATTAACCCAACCCATTTTAAAAAATAAGACCCAACCCATTAGACCCATTTATTAAATGGATTAAAACCCAACCCAATCCACTAATTTAACGGCTCAACCAAACCCAACCCGTTTAACCCAATTTGAATAAAATTGCATAAAAACATGTACAAGATCAATCTCATTAATTCAGTTTGTATAATTCAAGGTTAGTACAAAAACATTCAAAATCAGTACAAAAAACATTCAAAATCAGTACAAGGCCATTCAAGATTTAAACTAGTATAAAGATAACATGTATCATTCAAGATCGGTTCAGTTTTCAAATAACAAAAACATCATATAAAGTGACATTAAAGATCTGCAGCAAGTAAAGTATCACACACTGCATCATTTTGTAGAATTTAATGATCTACATCATACTGTCCAACTTGCATGTGAACATGTGAACATGTGAAAAAGTGAGTACATATCTGCTCAAATATATCTATAGCATAGCTAAAGAAATGATAAGAATAATAGTGAATCCTGTTTAACATTTAGATATTTTGGTACATTCAGTTGGCCAGGAAAACAACATGACATTGTTTTACAAACATGACAGAGGTAAAAATCGGATTTACAAACTATGTATTCTATATTCCATTCATGATAAAAAAACAAAAATTAAACAAACATGTGCCACCTCGTATGAGTTTGTAGTGGAATGCTTGAAGCAATGGAGAAAACCATAACATAATTAATTATAATATACTCATTTAGTAACATCAACTGGTATTACAAACAAAAATTCTTGAACATGTTCTCAATTTCAGTATACCACCTTTCATAATATGCATGGTTTAGTTTCGTTCAACTCTATCCAACACAAGATTGGCCATGGGTTGACCTTTCTCTCTTTGCAACATTTATGAACTGGTTATGCAGTTTGCTTAACGAGATGATTATCTGCTGTCTTAATAATAACTAAATTATTAGACGAGGGAATTGAACTTTAACGATGCATGGATACGTCAATACAAAAGGAAAACGAACAAAATTCCAACTCAGAGAATTGAGTGGAAATATACTCATTTAGTAATGTCAACTAGTTTTGAATCAGACTAATAATATTGAATGTCCGATACACCGTGGCTGGTGTGTTGTCAATTTTGTGCAAATCAGCGGATGAAATAGCAAAGTATAATAAACAAAACCATATATGCATGTGTTGAAAATTGAAATGGCAAAGTTTTCGTGTCAAGCAAAACAAAAACATTTCCATCATAGTACGGGTTTCCTACTAGAACAGACAATTTCAGAATAAATAATTGTAGACTCAAAGTAAATTAAAGAGAGCAGTGTATAGTGTAAATTAAGGAGAACATTAAATTAGACAGTTAAGCATAAATGTACCTAAGATTTAGGTAGAAATTGTTAATTCCGCATCCGTATGAGACAAAGAAATATCCACATCAGGCTCCTCTATAGTTGATGCTGTCCCGTTTCCATATAGCCAGTCACGTGAACATAACAAAACGGTATTCGCCTTTAGAGAACTTTGGTAATCATCAAGAACCCTACCTCCGATACTGAATGCACTTTCAGATGCTACAGTAGTAACCGGAACCGCCAAAATATCTTTTGCCATATGTGAAAGAATTGGATATTTATACTGGTGAGATTTCCAGAAAGAGATAATGTCGAACGATGTTTTAGGATCTAATAGTTCCTCTTCAAGATATGACTTAAGTTCAGATTTACGAGAACTCTCGACTAAACATACCTTACGATGACTATAAAATCCTTCTAACATATCCTCACATTCTTGTGAATATGGACCAATATCTGCATCAATGGACTTTTGATCCACTTGCTTCACCTTCATTTTCATTTTTTTTGCTTATTCGTTGAAAAGATTTTCAAATTTACTCTCCACCTCATCAAATTCATAACAATCGACTCCATTAATTTGTTCATAACAGTGTTTAACGAATTCAATTTTATGACGTGGATCAAAGATGCATGCAATGGAAAGTATCACGCTAAATTTTCTCCAATATTTGTCGAATTTTTTATACATTTCATTTGCCATTGTTGACATAAAATCATTGTCTTTCATACGCTTTTGCAATGTAAAAAGAACCGTCACGAGCTTCGGAAAAAATAAGTTCGATGTTGGATAATTAGAACCCGAATATAAACAAGTAACTTTGTAAAAAACTTCCAAAAAATCCGCAATTTTCTTTGCATCTATCATTCATCCGGGGTTGGACAATAAGTATAACTCCGATCAACGATTTCCAAATGGCATAGTGCTTGGTGGAAGTAAATAGCGCTTTTAAGCATCAAAAATGTCGAGTTCCATCTCGTTGGAACATCTTGTTGCAATATTTTTTTACTTTCACTCATAGAAAGATCTGCTATGCATTCCATAAACAACTTTTTGCAATAATTTCTTAGAAATTTGTCCATAATAAAATATTTATAAAGAGGTGGGCAACAACAGTTTACCTTGTCAGCAGATTTTCTTATCAGCTTGTGCATAAAATTAACTTTTCTAATAATGCCATTTCCTGCTTTGGAATTCATCCTCTTGTTATAAGCTGTTGCTAAATCCAAACAAACAACAGTGTTGAGAAATTAAATCTAGTACTACGTAGAAAGTTATGAAAGCTAAGTATAAAAGTAACCCAAAACAACAAATTCACATAATTTTTTTAATACAAAAATATATGTTTAATTCAAATGCATAAATAACTATTTGAGTTGATGGAGAAACCAAACCTGTTAACTTTTTTGACTGAATTACTCAAGGATTATTTCCAGGAAAAGACAATCTCACATAATAAGTGGAAATACAAAGAAATAATGCTGCAGTGACTATTGATAAACTATTGAAATATAAAGACATTCTGCATGAAACTTTAGTATAAAGCTACTGAATTCCTTGTCTTTCACTTCAGTAGTAGTTTGGTATAACTCATACGTTGATACATACATATCAACAAAAGCTAACAATTTGGAAAAACTGAATGAAAAGGTATTCTACTCTGCTCTGAAATTAGCCAACAACAGTATGATTTTGTTTGATCGTTGCTAAGTTGGTGATAACCATAACAGTTTGTTATGAACTTCTCTTGCTCTGTTTTGCGGGGTGTTGGTCAGTTGGCATAACAAGGTAGTATATGAGTTAATAGTATTAAAAAAAACTTAAATGAAGAAAAATAAGACATCAAAGTACCTCAGATTGCTTTCATGTGATGAAGTAATAGCATTCCGGATTTCCAAAAACCATTCTTGCCATAGATCCTTCAAATATGTCAGAAGCTTATTCGTATAAATAATGGCGACTAGGGTTTAAAACTCAATCATAGAGACTAGGGTTTAAAAGTTTATACAAATTAATCTAAATCTGAATGCAAATTCACAACTTAAATTCAAGTAAAATCTTGAATCCAAATGACGAGAAAATTCATACCTCAAAAAACATGGATTAGAGACAAAGAAGCGAAGACGGAAGGGGAGACAAAAGCAGAAATAAGCGAAGAAAGAAGGGGAGACGAAACCCTACTATTTTTGTCGCAGAAGAAATGGAGTTCAGGAGTTGGAATTTGACGAGAAAGAAAGCTAAATCTAGAATTTCTGATGGGTTAAGTGGGTACAGTGGTTATGCGGTTTGGAACCATTAGAACCACTTACTTTGTTGGGTTAAATGGGTTTACCCAATAATTCCATTTAACTAAATGGTTTTGACCCAGCCCATTTATTTTATGGGTAATTGGGTTGGCTATGTGGGTTGGGTATGTTTTTGACAACCCTAGTGTTAGAGGCACAATGGATAAAGGAATTAGGGGGGTATCCTTCGACTTTGCTAAACTGCAAATTATATTCCAATTTCAATGTTAATCATATGTTTGGTAGGGACTGAAAGACAACAATAAGGTAGTAAGTGATAAAAACATATCTAAGGAATGTATAAAAAGGGCAGCATTCATTACTTTTGTACTCTAAAGTACTTTAAGCAAAATCAACAAGCAACCCACCCGATATACATCCAGAAGTGCAATCCCGTGGGTTGTGGAATTATGGATCTTAAGGCTAATTTAACACTAGAGGGGAGGGGGGTGGTGAATAGTGTTTTCTAAATTATGTAAATCTTTTAAATTTTCTTTCAAGATTGATATTAAATCACAGATTAACAACACATAATTATACTGATAACTAATCACAGATAAAAATAACAGTAGTAAAGTAAAGTAAAAAGTTAGAGAGATGACACCAGGGATTTTATGCTAGTTCGGATTTCTCCTACATCCAGTCTCGTAATTGCTTGTATAGATTTCTTTTTGAATGTCAATCTTTATCAGGAAGAAGGCAAACTCAATTACAGTCTCGATTTCGAGGCTACAAGGCACATCCTCCTGTATTCCAAGTCCGGGGTAAACTCATTTGATTTGATTGGGTTACAAGCACACCCACTAGATTTGAATGGGCTACTAAGCACACCCACTTGATTTGAACGGGCTATAGGCATACCCAAGCAAACACAAATAAAGTTGATCGTTTTTCCAAAGACAAATTCTTTTACTTTGGGTACAATGGATCCTATATCCAGTTGGATTGCACTTTATTTTTGGAATGAGAGAGAGAGACGTTTCCAAAATATTAAGAAAGTAGTATTCGATAGATACAATGAAGTATGAATCAATTTTATATGATTTTGAGGAGAGTTACTCACAGTTCAACAATTTATAACTATTATCACAAAACATACCATTTATTGATTTTCTATTAAATGTGCTTTTAGTTTAATTAATTAATTAATATAACACATTATATCAAGTATATAATAGAAAGAAAACAGCTTTATTTCAAATATGATTGGTCAACGAGTTAGATATATGTAATAAATTAAATTATTGCCCCTAAGGCTTACCCCTAACTCTATCAACCACAACACCCCAGAAATATAGTGGGTTCCTACCTACTTTTTTCTATAGGAAACAGTGTAGTACTAATGTGACTGGATCTTAAGGCTACTTTAACAGTAGATGGGGGTAAATAATATTTTATACTTTTATGGAATTTTTTAACTTATTTCAAGATTTCAATCAAACATCGATAATCAATCACACACACATACACACACACACACATACATACACTATCAAGAAATCACAGGTATAAATAAATGTAGTAAAAGTAAAGTAATGGGTAAGAGAGATGACACCGGGAGTTTTATATTGGTTTGAAATTCTCCTACATCCAATCCCGTACAATTTCTTGTATAGATTTCTTTTCAATCACCTACTTTAACCAGGTAGCAAACAAACCAAAATACAGTCTCGATTTCAAGACTACGAGATACACCCTCCTTTCTTACAAGTCTAGGGTAAACTACCTTGATTAACCAAGCTACAAAATCATCTACTAGATATAGAAGGGATACTAAGCATACCCACTTGATTTGAATGGGCAGCAAGCACACCCAAACAAATAAGAGTAGAGTTGTTTATTTCTAAATACAAACTGTTGTACTTGGAATACAAGATATCCTACAACCCTTATGATAGCGGTCTGAACTTCCAATTTGTAGAGAGAATGCTTTCAAAATAGTAGATAATTTGTAGAATCAATCTAGTAGAGTATGGATTGATTCTATGTAGATTTTGAAGAACATAGAAAGTATTTTTTAAGAAATAGAACCAAAGAGTAAGAAGTAGAAGAAAGTGAGAAGATTAGTTTAAAAATTTTGTTGCACTCCTCCTTATATAGTGAATAAACAGAAGTATCCATTAGTGAAGATTTGCATCTAAAAGATACTTATTTTTAAAATTTTAAAAACAAACCAATGGTCACTATATTGACATATCTAGAAGGGGTATGTCGACATACCCTTGCTAATTTTGAAAAATGAATTTTCTTTTAAATTGTTTTCAAACTTCTATAATTTTGTAAAATAATTTTGAATATAATTTTTAAATACTTTGAACACATAAATTATTTTTATAAAAATGTTTGTAAAAATATATTTTGAATTCAATATAATATATTTTGAACTCAAAATAATTTATTTTGATTAAAATATTAAAGATCAGAAATTTGTGATAAATCTTAGAGACATTCAAAATAATTTATTTACTTATACACTATGGAATCAAAAGCAATATTAAATACTAAATCTTAGAGACATTCAAACAAGACAAAACTAGTTTTATTAATAAATCAAACTATTACAAAATTTAAACAACCCTAAACAAACAAATTCAAACTATTTTTCATTTTCAAATTCAAAATATTCAAATAAATGTTGACATACGCAGCTAAAAATGTAATTTTCATTTTCCATTTGTTTTAACTAATAAAACCTATTATACTTATATTTTCGTGAAAGAGAATATTCCGAGCTCTCTTCTTAGTTTAATGAAGGCAGCTTGTGCTAATGGTTTTATTAAGATATTGACTATTTGATTTTTGGTATTTATAAATTCGAATGAAATTACTCATTTATTTGCACTATCTCTTAAAATATGATGTCTTATGTCTATATGCTTGGTCCTAGCATGAAGTATTGGGTTCTTAGATAGATTTATTGCAATAGTATTATCACAGTATATTGGTGACTATTTAAAAGTTAAACCAAAATCTTTCAAGGTTTGTGGCATATAAATAACTTGTGAACATTCAAATGAAGCTGAGATATATTCTGCCTCTATTGTGGATAAAGATACATAATTTTTCTTTTTACTAAACTAGGAAACAAAAGAGTGTCCCAAAAAGTGACAGGTTGCACTTGTACTTTTTCGGTCTGATTTACATCTGACAAAGTTAATGTCACTATATGATATTTAGCTGAAGGAGTCTTATTTTGGGTAGAAGAGTCCATAGTCCAGTGTGTTGTTTACATATCTTAAAATACATTTTACAAATTTTAGATGAGTTTCATTAGGTTGAGACTGATATCTTGCACAGAGACATACATATGCATTATATCAGGTCTACTAGTAGTTACATAAAGAAAGATCCTATCATACCTTTATATAGTTTTTGATCTACATCTTTTGAATTTACTTCCTTATTTTGTTTTTCATTAGTTTCCATGGGAGCTGGCTTTCACTAGCACTGGACATACCAAATTTCTTTACTAGTTCCTTAGCATATTTTTCTTGACTTATAAATATACTATTATATAATTGTCTTATTTGTAATTCTAAAAAGAAAGTTAATTCTCTCATATGGCTCATTTCAAATTTCCGAGTCATTATATCATAAAATTCTTTATTTAATTGTTTGTTTGTTGATCCAAAAGTAATATCATCTACATATATTTGTATAAGTTGAATATCATTATTATTTCTTTTAAAAAATAGTGTACTATCTACTTTTCCTATTTCAGTTAGATTGGATTAAATAAGATTTAATTCTTTCATATCAGGCTCTAAAAGCTTATTTTAATCCATATATAGCTTTCTTTAATTTATAAACATGATTTGGACGTTTTCATCTTCGAAAAATGGGGGTTGTTCTACATACAAATCCTCTTTAATAAAACCATTTAAAAAAGCACTTTGGACATCCGTTTGAAATAATTTAAAAATATTATAATCTGCAAAAGAGAGTATAATTCTAATGGCCTATAATCTAGTTACGGTGGCAAAGTTTTCATCAAAATATATTCCTTCCTCCTAATTATAACCTAGAGCAACTAAATGCACTTTATTTCGATTGACTTCTCCTTGTTCATTCAGTTTATTTCTATAGATCCATTTAATTCCTATTATAGTTTTATTCTCAGGTCTTGGTACTGTTCCCAAATATTATTTCTGGTAAATTAATTCAGTTCTTCTTGCATAGTAAGAATCCATGAATCATCTAATGATGCTTCTTTTGGATTTTTGGATTCATTAGTTGTGATAAATTTTATATTTTTATTTAATTGATTTCTTGTTTTTACAACTAACTCTATATTTCCTAGAATATTTTCTATAGGATGATCTTTCAAATATTTTGTCCATTATTTAGATATGAATTTTTATAGTTATCATTATTTTCATTGATAGTGATTTCGTTATTTGTTTTTTCATTATTTTCCTTCTGATTAATATTTTCTTCTTTGTCAATACTGGTATTATTTTCTTTAAAATTTTCATCAAATGGAACATGTAATGTTTCTTCAATAGTTTTAGTTCTGGTGTTAAAAACTCTATAAGCTTTACTTCTATTAGAATATCTAATAAAAATTCCTTTATCTGATTTAGCATCAAATTTACCTAAATTATCTTTTGTATTGAATATAAAACATTTGCTACCAAAAAATCTAAAATAAGATAATTTAGGCTTTTTATTATAAAATAATTCATAAGGAGTTTTCTTTGTCAAAGGTCTTATTAAAATTCTATTTAAAATATAACATGTTGTAGCAACCGTTTCAGCTCAAAAAATTTAAGGTAAATCACTATCATTTAGCATAGTCCTAACACATTCTTGTATGTATCTATTTTGACATTCTACTCCGTTTTATTGGGGTGTTCTAATGAATGAAATGTTATGTATAATTCCTTTTTTTATTACAAAAGTTTTCAAAATTTTTGTTTTCAAATTCTCATCCATGATCACTTCGACTTGTTTTAATTTTAATTGACATTTGGTTTTGAATTATCTTAGTGAAAGTGTAACGACCCGTAATTTTTGATAATAAAAGATAGTTAATTTAATAACGTTTTGTGATTTAATGTTGGAAAAAATAAAAATTTGGGATTTAATAATAAGAATATAATTGGAATGAAATGTAATAGTATTAATTTAAGGTAATTGATAACTGCTTTAAATGTAATTCCAATTAATTAAAATGATTATAAAAAGTTATAATTGGTTATAAATTGTAAATTTATTGTAATAATGTCTGTATTAATTGATAAATTGGATTAAAGGAGTAATTGATAATTTAAATGTGTATAAATTAATGAAATAGTATGTAATTAATTGTAATTGATAAAAGTAGTGTTGTGGTAGTAGTTATGACATTTGTGTGTAGATAACAAACTTACAAATTTATTAAATTAAGAAAAGATAACGATTGTCATTTGTTACCAATTTATTTAATCTGTCGAGTTAAATTGGAAATCAATTATAATTAAAGGTGATTAAATGTTACGTTAAAATGAGTTAAGACGATAACTGTAAAATTTGAATACAACAGAATGTATAGAAATGTTAATTATATTCACAAGGCAGAAATTGATTTAATAAAAAGAGTGAAACACAGATAAATGTATTTATTGGGATTTTAAATTTTAATTAATATGAAAATCGACAAAAATTCGATATAATTGGAAGATTGCAACTAATATGGTAAAAGTTGATAATTGGAGAATATTAATGTAATAAAATATAAACCAATGTTAATTATATACATAGAGTAATGAATGATTGAATAAAAAAAGATTGAAATCAAAATAAACCAATTTATTAGAATTAAATTATAATTAATTGGATTTAATTTCAGTCGAAATTGAACACTTTAACTGGTGTAATAATTAACACTGAATTGATATGTAAATTTGTTTTAAATGATTGTAAGTGTCTAAGTAATCAAAAATGATAAAAATTGTTACTTATTAAATTTGAAATTAAAAAGTGATTTAATCAATTTAATAATAATTTCTTTAATTAACGTGAAAATAGCCATTTTGGCCACTGTCTCGGATTTTGAAGAAACTAGTTTCATCGGATCCGTAACAGTGAATTGTTGTAAGGTTTCAAGTTTCATAGCGATCAGACTTGCCGTTTGATCGTACAGGCTCGTAAC
This sequence comes from Allium fistulosum, assembly GCA_030737815.1. Taxonomy (NCBI): domain Eukaryota; kingdom Viridiplantae; phylum Streptophyta; class Magnoliopsida; order Asparagales; family Amaryllidaceae; genus Allium; species Allium fistulosum. The sequence goes on from CM060901.1 coordinate 928,055,977, forward strand.
GCGTAGAAATCCATTTAATTAAATTTAATCTGAAATAAGCTGAGTTTAAATCTAACTTCTTCATACAATAGAATTTGGACTTGGAACCTGTTCCATTGAATTTAAAAATATCAAAAACATTTATTTTGATATATGGGATGACCCACTTTCACTTTGGAGGCAGAACAGACTTTTTGGGGCGCTATTCATCGTTCGTACAAATTCGATAGGTGTTTATTTTCTTATCGGGTTTTGTTAATATAAATAGACTTTGTTTCTCAAACCCTAGCAGTCTTTCAGTCTATTTTGTATGTACATCAACGTCTGTCTATCTCCATCTTTTCAATGGTAGAAACAAAATCAAATTGCAAATCCTCAATTCAATTTCCAAATCAATTTCATAATTAAACTCCTCAAAACTATATCATATTATATACTGTTTCGAAGATCTCGATGAGCGTAACCCAGATCTGCAATTCGTTTTTGAAATCGAAGCACCGTTTGTCCAAAAATCGAGGATGAACCTCGGTCGTCCATTTTAGGGTTAGAGATTTCAACGGCGGATCGTCGATTTCACGACGATCAAGAGGCATGGGTTTGTAGGGGTCGTCGAGTAGTGTGCATCGGTGTAGTTCATTTGGGTTGCAGGCTGCCAGATCACTAGAAATTGGCGATCTTTTGGACGCGGCGGCGCTGGCCCATTAAGGAGGCGGAGGTGTCGCGAGAGCACAAGTAGAGGCGGCCTGGAGCAGAGAGGACAACGACGCGCTTGGATCTTGGAGCGGAGGCCATTGGTGGCGGCGATGGACATTTACGAGATGGCAGCTATGGTAGGGTTTCAGACGAGGGTCGTGTATGTGAGAGAAGTTGTGGCCTGAGGTAAATGAATTGTCAATTTTTCCCTTGATCAAATTTTAATTTTAATTTTAAATCGTTCTAATGTCATAATTTTTGCATACGAGCTCGGATTCACGCGCGGTTTGTTTCATTGGGATCATATCAAAATTCCGGACATTTTGGAACTAGTTTGGACGAATTCTGAGATTGTTGAATTTTGGGCCTTATTTTGAATTTCAAATCGGTTTGAAATCTAAGGTTAGTGTTTTAACCCACTCACAATTACTAAATTATCTTATGTTAGTTAAATTAAATTTATGATGTGATTAAAAATTTATTGATCGATGTTTGGTATGTTTAAATTGTCGTTCTAGTTAAATTTGACTTTTATTGCATTTAATCATCGTTTAATTTAATATTGAATTTAATTGTCAATTTAATACGTGTTAATGATAATCAGTTATCCATTGATGTTTATTGGTTGATTTGGATAATGATGGTGATGGATGTTGATTTTGATATTGGACGACTGGATGTTATATTTTATATTATTATAACACTACAAGTTCCCTATGGGTTGAAATGATACATACCCAAACGATCATATAGAATAGGGGAAAATCATTATGGGTTGAAATGATAAACCCAAGCGATTTTCATTGAAATAAATTTGGGATTGCGGGTTGAAATGATATATACCCGTAAATTTAAATATTTGCGGATTGAAATGATAAATATCTGTATCACTTGACTATAGGGTAGAAAATTATATACAGACACCAGATTGGTTAAATTTAATGATTTTAAATCTTTAAACTTTAAATCCAGTTAAACGATATTTGAAATAGAATTTGACTGATATAAATTGAATTGTTTTAAGTAATTATTTAAAGGATTTAAATTAGAATTCAAAAGTTGAATTTGAAGTATAAACGACATTCATCGAAATTGAGTTATTGAAATGTTGGAAACTATAACTTTAAAAATTTATTATCTCAATATAAACTGTAAATGTTCTTTTAAATTCTAATTTTAAGATTTTCAACTATTAAACTAAGTTAATCTATTTTAAACCAACTTAATCAATTTAAACTATTTAATTTATTTTAGTCTAATTTAACCTATTTTAAAACTAATTAACCTACTTAATCTATCTTAATCTATTTTAATTTATTTTAAACTATTTTAATCTATTTTAAATCATTTAAACTTTATTAAACTATATTAAACTATTTTAATATATTTTAAACTATTTTAATTTATTTTAAACTATTTAATCTATTTTAATTCTATTTAATCTATTTAAATTCATTTAATCTATTTTAAATTCATTTAATCTATTTTAAATCTAATTAATCCATAATAAACCTATATAATTCATTTTAAAACCCATTTAAACTATCTTAAATCTATTTAAGGGATCTTAATTTATTTTAATCTATTTTAAATTTTGTGATATCCCGGAAATTTGGCAATATCAATTTAATAATCATTATTAATAATTAAATTAATTTGTTGATTTTATTTTATAAAATTGACAAGTTTATTCATTTTAAAGGTTAATAATATTTAATTGGCAATATTTATTAATATCTTTTCTAACAATTTAAAATTGGTAAGATTTATCTTTCAAAACTTATATAAATGTTTTCTATTTATAATGTATATATATTGGTATATATATTATAAATAGGGAGTCTTTAATTTAATAAAAGACTATGTTTTCAAATTATAATATATATGTATATATATATTGTTATTTGAAGTTATGTATTAAAATTCAATATGATGATTATCAAAACTAATGTAAAAATATTTTCCATTTAGAATATATATATTTGTATATTTATATAGAATCTTAAAGCTTATTTATAAAAAAGATAAATACATTATATACTTATAAATATTTCATAAAAACATATAAATGTCTTAAATAAATGTATTAAAAACAAGATGTACACTTGTTAGCATATTAGAGTGGTGTGAAGACATTTGTAAGAAAATAAGTAATTTGTAATTTAAAAAGCATAGGTGTAAGCAAATTAAAGAGACAAGTGGCTATAATTTTTCTTTGATAATTAAAGTTTATAAATTTTTAAATATTAAAGAGAAATCTGTTTTTTTCATTTTTATATCTCAGCTCTAATCCTTCTTTTCTCTTTCAATTAAAAACGAATACAAATCAATTAAAAGAAAAGATAAAATCTGGAAACCAAATCAAAGAGAAAATAAAACTGGAAAAATCTGGAAATCCAAATCTGAAACAAGTAATCAAGGAGCAAGTGCAACAACAGTTCAAATTCTTCAAATACAATCAGACAGGAAATCAATCAACAAGCAACTAAATTAGATTCAATTTCAACCTGCAACAAATTCAACTTCATCAGTTCTAAGCATTTAAAATCAGAGATCAAGCATGCAAAGAATTCAAATTGAAAACAAACCTGGGAAGGACATGCTCTCTGTTTTATTCTCTGAAAATAGGTGAGTAAATTATTTTAAAAACAGTTTGCTATGGATTTTTACTACCATGCATGAGTTAATATTAACTTGTATTATAGTTCTTTAGTTTGAATTTATATGCATCAGTATGTATATGTTGGGTGGACTTGTCTGTTTATAACCATATATATGTTGATATGTTCTCTGTTGATCTGCTGTGAATGCTCTGCTAAAAGAAAAAAATTCAATACTAACAAATCAAATCCATATTAGGCATAAGTATGTAAATGAAAATTTGTTGTAATTGTATGATGAAGATTTTTAAATAGTTCCAGGAATTTTAAATACCATGAATCATGTTTAAATTAAAAATTAACAGGAACTGGAATTTTTGTTAAAAACCAACTATCTTAATTTCTAATTTGAACTACATGCATGTAACCGTGATAGGAAATCATGAATTTAGATATGCAATTTGTAATTTTTAGTTGGGTATTTCGTTTGAATTTGAAGTTTGTTCGAAATTGGGACTTTTGTGGATTATTGATTATCCACGCTATAATTTGTTTTGATATTTGGATCGAAGCTTGATTGTGGATGGTAGATTAAGGGAAAAATGCAGTAGAATTTTTCTAGTGACAGAATTGTTCGAATTCGAGTAAAATAGGGTTTTAGCTTTCGTATTGAAGCCGGGGTTCATCGGGAATTCTCGTCATTGATATGTGACCGGAATCGTGCGCATATGGGGGAAATTGTAGCTCGTGATGTGGAGGTTCTATGGTGAGGACGGCGAGGTGTAGCGACGTCGAGTTCGTCGGCAATGGGGGATTTTGGTGGTTTGGGTTTCTGCAGTTTTTGGTTCGAATGATCGAATTTTGACTCGCGTGTTTATTCTTCGATCTGGGTTAAGATTTTGTCTCACTCGCGATCGTGTGATGGTGTTCGATGGTCGCGACGACCTAGGTTGGCCGGAGTTAGTGGGAGACGTGCACGTGCACGATTTTTGTGCACTGGATATTTGAATTGGGGAAGACGAGTTTCGACTCGAAGGACCTTCGCGTTCCCTCGTGATCGACTCGAAGAAGAAATGAGAGGCTGGGAAACTCGGGGGCTGGCTCGTGTAGAATGAGGTGTTGCTCGGGTTTCTCGGTGACAAACTCGAAGCCAGGTAGTTGGGGAAAGCTCAGTATTTAGGTGGTATAGCTGAAATGTAAATGCAGATTTTACAAGTTGTTTAAATTAAAATAAAAGTCGAGTTAAGTTATAGAACAAGTTTATAAAGGAAACGTAATATAAAGTTAAACTTGTTGTTTTAATATGAAAATAAATCAAACATTTGGAAGTGGAAATTTAATTTATATTTCAAATTTAAGTGTGTTTTAAGATGATTGTTTTTGAAAACAATTATCTAATTAAATTGAAGTTCAATTTAAAAGAATGTTTTTAAGATATTAAATCAAAGTTTAGGTTAAAATTCTAAGTAATAATTTAAAGACTAAGTTTTCAAATTTATATTGAAAATATTTAAGTTTAAATTAAATGTTTAAGGTGTCTTAAATTTTAAAATTGATTTCTAAATGTTTTATTTTCAAATAAGGTTATGGTTATTAATTTTGGGAACCCAATAGAATAATTTGTTGTTAAGATTATTTAAAATTTGATTTAATTCAAATAATTTAATTATGAAGATAAATAAGGTTAATTTATCTTTGTTATTAACTTGAGGATACTTATTTAATATAATTTGTTAATAAGTTAAAGTTTAGTTAAGAATAATGTTTCTTAATTTATTAAGGATTTTTAAATATAAATTGTAAATTAATTAATTGTTTAAATTATTTTAAATAATTAGTTAATTATTTATTTAATTTTAAATAATCACTTAATTATGATTTAATTAAGTATGATTACTTAATAAAGAAATTATTAGTTAATTATTGAATATAATCACTTATGGAAGTAATTAAATGGAAATTACTCATAAGAGTAATTAGTTGAAGTAATTAATGGATATTCATTTGATTAAGGAATTAATTAATATAATTGTTTTAAAGTTAATTAATTATGAGGTAATTAAATAAGAAGTGATTAAGGTCAATTACCTAGTGTTATTAATTAAATAATTTATTTAATTAAAGGATTAAGGTTAATTAATAAGGTAATTAATTATTTGTTAAGGTAATTAATTAAAAGGTAATTAACTAAGGGAAGTAATTAAGGGAAGTTAATTACTGGATTATATTAATCAAAGGTGATTAATAATTATGATTAATTAAGAATAATTACTTAATGTAATTAATAAAATAATTAAAGGTGTAATTAAAGATCATTAGTTTATAATTAATGATTTAATTAAGAATTGATTAATTAAGATTAATAAATCAAATGATAAGTGATTAATTATAATTAATTAAGAATTAAAGTAATTGATTATAATTAATTAATTAATGAAGTAATTAAAGGTTAATTACTATATTTGATTAAGAATAATTAATTTGTGAAATTAATTAAAGATAATTACTTAAATGTAATTAAAGAATGATTAATCAAGGTGATTAATTAAAGTGGATAATTAGAGAAAGATTAATTAATTTATTGGTAATTAATTAATAATTATATAAGTAAGATTTATGATGAAGTAATTAATTTAATTTATTTGAATGAAGTAATTAATTTAATTCACTTTAAATTAATTAAAGATAGAGATAGTTAATTTAATTCATTTTAAATTAATTATGTTGTGATTAAGTAAATCATTGCTTATATAAGAATGGATGACATTAATTTTCTTGAATGGATGTAATCTCAGAAATGAGATTGAATGTATTTCATTGTTTGATATCTCTGATGAGATATGATTGATATATGATATGGATGTTTGGTTGAATTATAATGATAATGTGAATTATCTGTTTGGGATGATAATGTAGATTATCTATTGAATTATCTATCTTTGTGTATATAGATAAATGGAATTGAATTGTTTTAACCTTAAAACAACTTGACCTTAAAAGATACGGTTTGGATTTCGATGAGACCGGGATCGGGTTTCCGTATACCGGAATTCCAGGTCTGGAGACCCGAATACCACATCGATCCAAATTAACGATAGGTCGTGAATCTCAAGTGAAGATGAAGATTCAGAGTGCAAGGGTTATTGTCGTTAACTCTGAGGGTGATTCCAAAACGAGTGTAACGAGATAATGCCTTCGGTTTCGTTCGAACCCGGAACGAACTTATATGGATTGAATGCTTTCAGCACATCGTCAGGCGGACGATGAGCATTCTAAGTGATATGTTCTGATTAAAGGTAATCGTAACCTCAAGCCTCATCAACCGGGAATGGCTAAAACAGGGGAGGTGCAGCAAGGCTTCGTGGGTAGCACCCACTGAGAGCAAGATAGATCCCTGTCTAGAGGTCCCTTTTCTTCTATTCGGCTTAGTGTGTGGTTGGTCGCGCCAACTACGGGATTGTCTTGTTCGGAATTATCCAGTAAGGGATGGTTCCGGCTTTGTGTTGCAGGGGATTGGGAGTGATCCTCGGTACGGTGATCTAGGCCCCGTACTGTGATGAGCGGTACCCCGGTAGCTCTGCCATTGTATGGAAATCCAAATTCCAATAAGTGATAACGGACTTGATTGTATACTTATGTATGCTGGAATTTAATAATGTAACAATTTCGGCTATTTCATATTTATTTGAAAACCCTAGACCCTATTATAATACAATCGAATTTCCTATCAAATGTTTTGGTTATCGTAAGGTAAAAACTTTTCCGTGTTTATGTGCGGGAAGTCTTACGAGATACCTTTTCTTTCCAAATGGTTTTCAAAGTTAAACAAGTTTAACCTGTTACTCACACCAGACCCATGTCTGACCCAAGTTGTTTATTTCTGTTTTATAAACTCTTGGGTACTCAAATTTTATACGAGTAGCCAAGGGATTCAGGTTAGCTTTGACGAGTAATCTGGAGGAGTAATGGAGCAGGAGGCTTCAGCGTTGTAGATAGATAGTAGTTTCCGCTGCGTTATCTCTATGATAGTGTTTTGTATTGTATCGAGTTGTAATAACTAGACAGATGTTTATAACTGTCTAGTATGTGATGTATATGTTGTATAACTCTGATAAGTGTTGTATACTATGTAACAGTTTATGTTATTAATATAATTTATTCGTTCCGCTGTGTGAGATTCTAATGTTGTTTCTTTCTCTCTTCTCTTCTTTTCTCTTTTCTACCCCTTTCTTTCTTATTAGCGATGCGACTTTCTGTGGAGAAAAGTCGGGTCGTTACAGTTGGTATCAGAGCAGTAGGTTGAGTGAATACCTAGGCTCTGAAGTGGTGTCTATCTTGAGAGCGCGTAATTGTTAGTAATATAAAAATGATTTTATATTGTGTTAATTGATCGGTTGAGTGGTATATGGATTCTGGTCAATACGAGTAGCTAACGTTATTGATAGGAATCTCTAAACACTTGAACCAGGCCAACGGACACAATATTGTTTTAAAGAGGTAGATGAAATAATTCTACCCAGAAATAATTTCTATATAAAAAAAAAAAATATATATCATTTTAAATATATATATTTATGTATTTCTACCTATTTATTGGGTTACCTGTTCGGGTTTTCCAATATAAGTTATAAAGGTAGATAAGGTGGTAGTGTGTGTAACACAATTACCAATAGTTGGAGTTTGAATGTTTGAGGTTGGAAGTATATATCGAGACTGTAAACCCAATACCGTCTCGAGTAAGCTTTGCTGTGGTGAAGGATTTCATCGATCTCCGAAGGAAACTGTTATGGTTCGGAGTTTATCTTTGAAGCATGGATGAGTAGAGTTGGATCTGTCGATGAGGCAGAAGTGAGTGATGGTACCTTGATACCTCAGGTAATAGTAGCTGTATGATGAGATACAGTGACGATGGATGTTCCTGAAGATGTTTTCTTTGGAACAAGATTAAGGAAGTGTGTATGCTTTGGTATTGTGGCTGAGTTCAGCATGGTGTTTCTGTTTGGTTTGGAGTTCGAGTTTCTTGAAGATCTTTGGAATAGGAAGTCCTTGGCATCAGTGTCAGCAGTGCAGCTCGGAGTGTTCTGTGTGTTAGCAGGAAGTTTCTGGCTGAGTAGTTTTTTTTGAAGTTGGAGTTCAGAAGCAGCAGAGTGGATCCATTTCTTCGATAAATTGGATAAATAAGTGTAAGCTGTTCTGATTGGTAAAGAGAGAACAGTCTGTTTGGAATTAGGCTGGGTTGATCGCAAAAGTGACTTGCGATTGTCTGAGTGTTCTCTTGAGTTGTCAGAGTTTTTCTGGATGTCTTCAGAGAAGTCAGAAGTTTGTCCGCATCTGAAGGTTGAGTCTTCTTATCAACTGGATTCCAGGAGTGATACCGGTGGTTCAGTCTAGTGGAAGGATGTTTCCTAGAGATGGAGTTGGTGATGCAGCTCAAGTTTTGCTGGAGTATCTGAGTTTCCTTTATGGATCAGTGAACCTTATTTCTAGAAGTGAGTTGTCCAGTCTGTGCTTGTGTCCTACCTCAGATCAGAGTTGAGCAGCGAAAGCAGTTTGGAGTGTATCTCTGGATGGGAGAAGTAAGTTTGGAATCTACTGATATTGTGAAGTAGAGTTGTGTTTTGGTTTGGGTAGATCTTGAGAGGATCATTTTGTTGAGTAGGATCCGGAAGTTGGTTTGATGTTGGTCTAATCTGTTTCAAGAAGCATCAGCAAGGGTTAAGCTGATCAGGAAGAATGAAGTGACTCAGGATCGTCAAAGGAGTTATGCAGTTAAGAATTGATGTTGAATTTGGATATTGTTTAAGTTTTTCTCCGATCAAAGGAGATATAAGATTTGGTAAGACTGGAGAGTAAGCTCCGGAAGTATTATGAGATTTTTCTGTGTTCTTTGGAGATTAGATTTTGATCCCCAGAATTGAGTTGCCAGTTCGGATAACTGGAATTCATTTTATTTCACATATCTCTGAGGAATATGTGTATGATTCATCGAGTGATGGAATCAGCAGTTCAGAAGGATACTTGGGATGGTTTTGAGTTAGTCTGATATCTTGTTCAGATTTGTAATCTAGAAAGGAAGGACTTCTAGATTATTGTAGATAGTTAGTTTAGATCCTGTAGAACGAGACTCCCGGTATATATATATACTTGAGGAAACTCGAGTAAATTCTATCCAGATTTTGACTGGATAGTTAAATTTGTTTGATTTAATTTGTTTGCTATGATTGTTAGAATATGATTGATATGTATGGTTGCTGTTTAAAATTAAAACATTTGCTGGGTTATTAAATTATCTTTGCTTTTAAATTTCGGGGACGAAATTATTTTAAGGGGGGAGGAATGTGATATCCCGGAAATTTGGCAATATCAATTTAATAATCATTATTAATAATTAAATTAATTTGTTGATTTTATTTTATAAAATTGACAAGTTTATTCATTTTAAAGGTTAATAATATTTAATTGGCAATATTTATTAATATCTTTTCTAACAATTTAAAATTGGTAAGATTTATCTTTCAAAACTTATATAAATGTTTTCTATTTATAATGTATATATATTGGTATATATATTATAAATAGGGAGTCTTTAATTTAATAAAAGACTATGTTTTCAAATTATAATATATATGTATATATATATTGTTATTTGAAGTTATGTATTAAAATTCAATATGATGATTATCAAAACTAATGTAAAAATATTTTCCATTTAGAATATATATTTGTATATTTATATAGAATCTTAAAGCTTATTTATAAAAAAGATAAATACATTATATACTTATAAATATTTCATAAAAACATATAAATGTCTTAAATAAATGTATTAAAAACAAGATGTACACTTGTTAGCATATTAGAGTGGTGTGAAGACATTTGTAAGAAAATAAGTAATTTGTAATTTAAAAAGCATAGGTGTAAGCAAATTAAAGAGACAAGTGGCTATAATTTTTCTTTGATAATTAAAGTTTATAAATTTTTAAATATTAAAGAGAAATCTGTTTTTTTCATTTTTATATCTCAGCTCTAATCCTTCTTTTCTCTTTCAATTAAAAACGAATACAAATCAATTAAAAGAAAAGATAAAATCTGGAAACCAAATCAAAGAGAAAATAAAACTGGAAAAATCTGGAAATCCAAATCTGAAACAAGTAATCAAGGAGCAAGTGCAACAACAGTTCAAATTCTTCAAATACAATCAGACAGGAAATCAATCAACAAGCAACTAAATTAGATTCAATTTCAACCTGCAACAAATTCAACTTCATCAGTTCTAAGCATTTAAAATCAGAGATCAAGCATGCAAAGAATTCAAATTGAAAACAAACCTGGGAAGGACATGCTCTCTGTTTTATTCTCTGAAAATAGGTGAGTAAATTATTTTAAAAACAGTTTGCTATGGATTTTTACTACCATGCATGAGTTAATATTAACTTGTATTATAGTTCTTTAGTTTGAATTTATATGCATCAGTATGTATATGTTGGGTGGACTTGTCTGTTTATAACCATATATATGTTGATATGTTCTCTGTTGATCTGCTGTGAATGCTCTGCTAAAAGAAAAAAATTCAATACTAACAAATCAAATCCATATTAGGCATAAGTATGTAAATGAAAATTTGTTGTAATTGTATGATGAAGATTTTTAAATAGTTCCAGGAATTTTAAATACCATGAATCATGTTTAAATTAAAAATTAACAGGAACTGGAATTTTTGTTAAAAACCAACTATCTTAATTTCTAATTTGAACTACATGCATGTAACCGTGATAGGAAATCATGAATTTAGATATGCAATTTGTAATTTTTAGTTGGGTATTTCGTTTGAATTTGAAGTTTGTTCGAAATTGGGACTTTTGTGGATTATTGATTATCCACGCTATAATTTGTTTTGATATTTGGATCGAAGCTTGATTGTGGATGGTAGATTAAGGGAAAAATGCAGTAGAATTTTTCTAGTGACAGAATTGTTCGAATTCGAGTAAAATAGGGTTTTAGCTTTCGTATTGAAGCCGGGGTTCATCGGGAATTCTCGTCATTGATATGTGACCGGAATCGTGCGCATATGGGGGAAATTGTAGCTCGTGATGTGGAGGTTCTATGGTGAGGACGGCGAGGTGTAGCGACGTCGAGTTCGTCGGCAATGGGGGATTTTGGTGGTTTGGGTTTCTGCAGTTTTTGGTTCGAATGATCGAATTTTGACTCGCGTGTTTATTCTTCGATCTGGGTTAAGATTTTGTCTCACTCGCGATCGTGTGATGGTGTTCGATGGTCGCGACGACCTAGGTTGGCCGGAGTTAGTGGGAGACGTGCACGTGCACGATTTTTGTGCACTGGATATTTGAATTGGGGAAGACGAGTTTCGACTCGAAGGACCTTCGCGTTCCCTCGTGATCGACTCGAAGAAGAAATGAGAGGCTGGGAAACTCGGGGGCTGGCTCGTGTAGAATGAGGTGTTGCTCGGGTTTCTCGGTGACAAACTCGAAGCCAGGTAGTTGGGGAAAGCTCAGTATTTAGGTGGTATAGCTGAAATGTAAATGCAGATTTTACAAGTTGTTTAAATTAAAATAAAAGTCGAGTTAAGTTATAGAACAAGTTTATAAAGGAAACGTAATATAAAGTTAAACTTGTTGTTTTAATATGAAAATAAATCAAACATTTGGAAGTGGAAATTTAATTTATATTTCAAATTTAAGTGTGTTTTAAGATGATTGTTTTTGAAAACAATTATCTAATTAAATTGAAGTTCAATTTAAAAGAATGTTTTTAAGATATTAAATCAAAGTTTAGGTTAAAATTCTAAGTAATAATTTAAAGACTAAGTTTTCAAATTTATATTGAAAATATTTAAGTTTAAATTAAATGTTTAAGGTGTCTTAAATTTTAAAATTGATTTCTAAATGTTTTATTTTCAAATAAGGTTATGGTTATTAATTTTGGGAACCCAATAGAATAATTTGTTGTTAAGATTATTTAAAATTTGATTTAATTCAAATAATTTAATTATGAAGATAAATAAGGTTAATTTATCTTTGTTATTAACTTGAGGATACTTATTTAATATAATTTGTTAATAAGTTAAAGTTTAGTTAAGAATAATGTTTCTTAATTTATTAAGGATTTTTAAATATAAATTGTAAATTAATTAATTGTTTAAATTATTTTAAATAATTAGTTAATTATTTATTTAATTTTAAATAATCACTTAATTATGATTTAATTAAGTATGATTACTTAATAAAGAAATTATTAGTTAATTATTGAATATAATCACTTATGGAAGTAATTAAATGGAAATTACTCATAAGAGTAATTAGTTGAAGTAATTAATGGATATTCATTTGATTAAGGAATTAATTAATATAATTGTTTTAAAGTTAATTAATTATGAGGTAATTAAATAAGAAGTGATTAAGGTCAATTACCTAGTGTTATTAATTAAATAATTTATTTAATTAAAGGATTAAGGTTAATTAATAAGGTAATTAATTATTTGTTAAGGTAATTAATTAAAAGGTAATTAACTAAGGGAAGTAATTAAGGGAAGTTAATTACTGGATTATATTAATCAAAGGTGATTAATAATTATGATTAATTAAGAATAATTACTTAATGTAATTAATAAAATAATTAAAGGTGTAATTAAAGATCATTAGTTTATAATTAATGATTTAATTAAGAATTGATTAATTAAGATTAATAAATCAAATGATAAGTGATTAATTATAATTAATTAAGAATTAAAGTAATTGATTATAATTAATTAATTAATGAAGTAATTAAAGGTTAATTACTGTATTTGATTAAGAATAATTAATTTGTGAAATTAATTAAAGATAATTACTTAAATGTAATTAAAGAATGATTAATCAAGGTGATTAATTAAAGTGGATAATTAGAGAAAGATTAATTAATTTATTGGTAATTAATTAATAATTATATAAGTAAGATTTATGATGAAGTAATTAATTTAATTTATTTGAATGAAGTAATTAATTTAATTCACTTTAAATTAATTAAAGATAGAGATAGTTAATTTAATTCATTTTAAATTAATTATGTTGTGATTAAGTAAATCATTGCTTATATAAGAATGGATGACATTAATTTTCTTGAATGGATGTAATCTCAGAAATGAGATTGAATGTATTTCATTGTTTGATATCTCTGATGAGATATGATTGATATATGATATGGATGTTTGGTTGAATTATAATGATAATGTGAATTATCTGTTTGGGATGATAATGTAGATTATCTATTGAATTATCTATCTTTGTGTATATAGATAAATGGAATTGAATTGTTTTAACCTTAAAACAACTTGACCTTAAAAGATACGGTTTGGATTTCGATGAGACCGGGATCGGGTTTCCGTATACCGGAATTCCAGGTCTGGAGACCCGAATACCACATCGATCCAAATTAACGATAGGTCGTGAATCTCAAGTGAAGATGAAGATTCAGAGTGCAAGGGTTATTGTCGTTAACTCTGAGGGTGATTCCAAAACGAGTGTAACGAGATAATGCCTTCGGTTTCGTTCGAACCCGGAACGAACTTATATGGATTGAATGCTTTCAGCACATCGTCAGGCGGACGATGAGCATTCTAAGTGATATGTTCTGATTAAAGGTAATCGTAACCTCAAGCCTCATCAACCGGGAATGGCTAAAACAGGGGAGGTGCAGCAAGGCTTCGTGGGTAGCACCCACTGAGAGCAAGATAGATCCCTGTCTAGAGGTCCCTTTTCTTCTATTCGGCTTAGTGTGTGGTTGGTCGCGCCAACTACGGGATTGTCTTGTTCGGAATTATCCAGTAAGGGATGGTTCCGGCTTTGTGTTGCAGGGGATTGGGAGTGATCCTCGGTACGGTGATCTAGGCCCCGTACTGTGATGAGCGGTACCCCGGTAGCTCTGCCATTGTATGGAAATCCAAATTCCAATAAGTGATAACGGACTTGATTGTATACTTATGTATGCTGGAATTTAATAATGTAACAATTTCGGCTATTTCATATTTATTTGAAAACCCTAGACCCTATTATAATACAATCGAATTTCCTATCAAATGTTTTGGTTATCGTAAGGTAAAAACTTTTCCGTGTTTATGTGCGGGAAGTCTTACGAGATACCTTTTCTTTCCAAATGGTTTTCAAAGTTAAACAAGTTTAACCTGTTACTCACACCAGACCCATGTCTGACCCAAGTTGTTTATTTCTGTTTTATAAACTCTTGGGTACTCAAATTTTATACGAGTAGCCAAGGGATTCAGGTTAGCTTTGACGAGTAATCTGGAGGAGTAATGGAGCAGGAGGCTTCAGCGTTGTAGATAGATAGTAGTTTCCGCTGCGTTATCTCTATGATAGTGTTTTGTATTGTATCGAGTTGTAATAACTAGACAGATGTTTATAACTGTCTAGTATGTGATGTATATGTTGTATAACTCTGATAAGTGTTGTATACTATGTAACAGTTTATGTTATTAATATAATTTATTCGTTCCGCTGTGTGAGATTCTAATGTTGTTTCTTTCTCTCTTCTCTTCTTTTCTCTTTTCTACCCCTTTCTTTCTTATTAACGATGCGACTTTCTGTGGAGAAAAGTCGGGTCGTTACAAATTTATTTAATCTATTTTAAACTTATTTAACCTAATTTATATCTATTTAAAACTATATTAGGCTAATTAAACTATTTATTACTATCTAAATATTTTTCTAAATTTCAAATGGTGTAAAGTGGAAATGTTTATAATTAAAGCCTTGATTTTAAAGCGAATAAGGTTTGATAATGTTATAACATAAGTTGGGATTTGGAATGATATTTGCTGGTGAAACGACATATTTGAGTAAATATAATCATTTTGAAAATGAGAATTTAATCTAATTGTGAATATAATTTCGAAACTGATATGGTTTGAATTGACTATGATATTTTGATATTAATATGAAATAGTTTTGGAAATGTAAAAGAACCATCCGGTGTGTAATAAGCGTTTGGTTGTTAAAGAGACCAGGATCAGATATTGTCATACTCTCTGCCAATACCGAAAACCACTTTAACAACTGTGCACGTGGTGGAGATTCCAGAAATGAAGTAGGATGGTTTGGCGAACAATTCTGTATGAGGTATTTACGTAGCCTTGACTTTCGTGAGTCAGCTTAGATGTGACTAAAACATGAGCTATACCTGGGCCAAGTGAGGTCATTCCTCCGATCGGACATGCTTCTTCGTCACCATATGTATTACTTTGTGATTTATTTGAAGACCACCCCTCGATTTGATTATGCGAGTGTGTTCCGAGGTGGGAGGTAGTAGCTGCTATGCATTACCACCAGCCTGGTTCTGCAAAACGGTAGAGTCCTACCCTAGCATTGCCTCGAGTGCCGTGTTCGCATGCCCTATCGCGCCTTCTACGAGTTTGGTTTGTACCATACCTATGGAGTGCCCTCTGATAGCCCTCCAGTTTACGGAGGAATTACGATACTGTATAGACTATGGGAATATATAAAAATGTGTTAAGGGGGATATGTGTAACGCCTTAACGCTATTTTAATTCTTTACTGTAGACACTATTATAATAGCGTATTGTACTATGTATGTAGATAGTTTAACGGATCCTTAGGAGATGGAATCCCGAACATCTCTTAAGTTATTGCACTCACGTTAGACACTGGATAGAAGATGTCAAACCCCGTAAACATCCCCGATGCCGTTACACTTGTATTTATTTACTGTTGATTTAACTTACATAAGGTATTTTAGTTCGGACTCGAGTGTTTTGTCTTTTCAATTCGCTCAGGTCAGTCTGAGCTTTTTAGTGTATCAAAGACTACTTTTTGGAGGATGAAGACGAAGATTTAGTACTATTGCTATTTATTATATTCATACCACTGCATCATGTTGTTCCGCTACATTATTTATTTATTTCTGTTGTATGTAACTCTGATTCTGTATTGTAAAGGTTTAATCAAATATTATTTGTAAAACAGCTTCATGAACTGTTTATTTGATTATTATATTTTATCATTCCGCTGCGAGATTCTGTATTTGTTTTTCTTTCTTTCCCTGTTTTTCTTATTTACCCCATAACAATCCTCCATTTTGAAGCTGTTTATTGTCGATTTAAACTGTCCAAAAGGGTGGGCCGTTATAGAAATCTTCAAACATTTCAAATGCATCACTTTTATGTTTAAGGAATATTGTCCAAGTTTATCTTGAAAAATCATCCACTATTACAAAACATATCTATTATGATTTATTGATTAAACTTGCAATGGTCTGAAAAGATCTAGGTGAAGAAGTTCTAAGGGTTGAGAAGTTGAAATCATGTCTTTTGGTTTAAAAGAACTTTAATGAAGTTTTCCTAGTTGGCAAGCATCACATAGGTTGTTGACAATACAATCATTTTAGGGAGTCCCCTAACAACTTCATATTTAGCAACTTTAGATAAATGTTTAAAATTTAAATAACCAAATCTTTTATGCCAAATCCAAGGGTCACTAGATTCAGCCAAAAGACAAAGGTTGTCATTAGGCACTTTCATACTTAAGATGTAAATATTACATTTCTAATACCTTCAAAGATAATTTTAGATCATTATCCCTAATGTGGAAAATATCTTTTTCAAACTTAATTTTAAAACCCTTATCACATTATTGACTAATACTAAGCCGGTTATGTTTCAAATTCCAAACTAGAAAAATATTAGAAATAATAGGAGTTTTAGAGTTACTAACATTGCCGATGCCAATCACATATCCTTTTGAGTTTACTTCGAAGTTAACTTCTCCTCCATCTTTGTAAACTATATCCATTAAGATCTCCGAATTTCGAGTCATGTATCTTGAGCATCCACTGTCTAGTATCCATTTATTTTTCATGATTTGTAGTGTATGAATATCAATAATCTGTTCACCATCAGCCATATAACATACTTGCTCGTGCAATTTCATATTATATCTTTCCAAAAGATCAAGTGACATTTCAGAATAATTAGTTTCTAATCTATTCGATAATAATATATAAATTTCATAACTTTTTTTTCTGTAGAAGTGCTAAAAGGTGTACTGACAGTATTACTAGCCACTTATATTTTTCAAAATCAAATTTCAAGTTTTGGAAACCTAATGCTCTGATACGAAATATGGGAAATGGTGTGTTACTAATGTAAATAGATCTTAAGATTACTTTAAAACTAGAGGGGGGTGAATAGAGTTTTATAACTTTTATGGAACCTTTTAAATTATTTCAAGATTTGAATCAAACACGGATAATCATTCACAGATGTATGTACTAACAAGCAATCACAAATATAAATAAATGTAGTAAAAGTAAAGTAAGTGTTAGAGAGATGACACCAGGACTTTTATACCGTTTTGGATTTCTCCTACGTCCAGTCCCGTATAAATTCTTGTACAAATTTATTTTCAATCTCCTACTTTAACTGGGTAGTAGCAAACTAGAATACAGTCTTAATTTCAAGGCTATAAGATATACTCTCCTGTCTCTCGAGTCCGGAGTAAATTCTCTTGATTTACCAGGTAATAGGGTCACCTACTAGATTTATATGGTCTACTAAGCACACCCACTTGTCTTGAACAGGCAACAAGCATACCCAAACAAATATAAGTAGAGTTGTTGATTTCTAAATACAAATAGTTGTACTTAGAATACAAGATATCCTATAGCTATTATCATAGTGGTTTGATCTTCGAATTTATAAAGAGAATGCTTCCAAAATAGTAGATAGTTTGTAGAGAATCAATCTTGTAGAGTATGGATTGATTCTATGTAGATTTTGAAGAATATAGAAAATAGTTTTCAAGAAATAGAATAAGAGAGTAAGGAGTAAGAAGAAAGCGAGAAAATTAGTTAATAAATTCGTTTGCACTCCTCTTTATATAATGAATAAACAGAAGTATCCATTTATGAAGAGGTGTGACCAAAAGTGTAACGACCCTGGATTTTATATATATTTAAATTTATAATTAATTGGATTTTTGAATAAAATCTGTAAAATTAATTGATTACTTAATTCGAGTTTCCCCAAATTTAAATAAATTCAGTATAAATCATTTAAATTTTAAGAATTGTATATATGTGAATATATATGTGTTTGAACATATATGAGTCAATTTGAAGTTATAAATATAAATATAAGCAATTAAGTAATGTACAAACAAACAAAACTAAATATACATGTACATAAAGGAATAAGTACATAAACAAGACTAAAGAAACAAAAGTATATACATCAGTAGGCTTGCAAAAGTAGAAATCATAAAGTACAGAGAAAATATAAAAATCAAATGAAATGATTCATGTACACTAAAGAAGAAACATTTGTACTAACCCCTATCTTCTCAGCCGAACAAGCATTGTTAGTAAACAAACGAAAATACAAGTAACAAGATAGCAAATATCTCTAGTACATATAAGCAAAATAAAACCAAAATATAGGCAGCCTGTAAATGAGTAGGCCAGCATGGAAAACAAATATTGATATGGAAGTAACAAAGGAAGGACAGGCATTAAATGCCATTTACTCTTTATCCATGAAGAGAAACACTTCAGCCATGCTTTAGTACAAACAACATCACCTTGTATAAAATATATACACCCTGTATATTTCATCTCCACATCAAACTCTCTTACCATCAGTTCATTCGAAACTGAGAAAAATAAAGTAGCATCATCTCAAAACTCCAACAAACTAGAAATGATCAAAGTAAAACAAATAAAATTCTTACCTGATTCAATGCAAAGATCAAAAAGGCAGAGCAACTCAAAGCAAAGAGCAGTTTTCAAATCAAAGCCTACAAAGTAAATTCAACTGCTTTAACTTAAGTGAATCCAGTAGTCAACTCAAACAAATCAAAGATACAGATTTGAAATGAAAATACAAGTCCCAGATTTCATTCCTATCCTCTGTTTTTCTTTCCAGGTGAGCAAATCTCCTTCCTGAACCTGTTTGTTTTTGTTTGTGAGCAAACTCAACCTGATATATATCTAAATGATTTGTGAATTAGGATATGAAATGTGCTTGGATGATGTGTATATTTATCTGCATGTTTGTATATATGCAAATATTTGTGTGCATATGTATGTGTCTTGGAAAGTAGGCTCTGTTCTTAGTTTACAGGCTACAAACCCCATTCAAAATTCAAAATCTCATTCCCCAATCCTTTTTAGGCTTTGAACTCTGAATGAAAAATGTTTGTAAGTGTGTAACATCATTTTTAAAAATGGTTTCAAGTGAAAATATTGAGTAAATATTTTGAAAAGAAGAAATTACAGTGCAATCTTTTAAAGACAGAAAAATTCGATCATCATAATTTTGACTTTTGATTTTACAACCTGATCCGAGTTTGCAAATGATGAATTTTAATATAGAAATCATGATTTTGAAGTGTGGGGTTGTTGGGGATTCGCGAGTTGATCGTGTTTTGGTTTTTCATCAATATCTGACGAACGACGATGAATTGTGAGTCGTGCTTGATGTCGAAGCTAGCTCAAGCATCGGCGATCACCAGAAAAATAACAGTAAAATTTATTAACAACCACAGTAATTGCACGGCATGATTTTAGGGTTTAAGAACCCAGTTTGATAGATGTGTTCATCGACATCGTGTAGCAATGTGGGTGGTTCGGAGTGAATCGCGACTGGGGGAAATGAAGAAGGGGATCGTGGTGCAGCTCTGGGCGAGGCGACGCATTGTCTGATGGTCGAGGTCATCGTGGTGAGGCGTTGTTGATGATTGGTTTATTTCCAGTTTTCGATTGAAGTGTTCGTTTGTGATTGGTTGGTGGATACGTGGTTCTGTGAAGTCGAAAGGGATGGTGTGGCGAACGTCGACTTGCTGAGTGCCTCGGCGATGGCCGGAAGAGGATAGTTCATCGGTGCACGTGCACCGGTGCAAATGTGTGCCTGGGCAACTATAGGATTTGGGGTGTTTGAGGAAGATGAGGCCACTCGGGATGGTCTCGAGAAAACTGGTGGTTGAACTCGAAGTCGAACTCGAGTAGAACGATGGAATACCGGGTAAAAATAACTTAAACAAATTTTAAAACGAAATTTAAAGTGTCTCGGGTTGATCTGGGGGAGAACTCGAAGCAGATGGAAGTTTGGTTCGTGGAAGGCTCGGGTAGGAATTGTTACAGGCTTTCAGCCTGTCTAGTTTCCAAATTTAAGTAATCTGAGTTTTAAATTTAAGTTCAAGTTAGTTTGGAAACAAATAAAGTTTTAAATTTAAAATGTTTAAGTATGGGAAAGAAATTTGACTTTAAAATGAAATTTAAATGGTTAAGTTAGTTAAAATGGATAATTTATTTATTTAAATTAATTAACGATTTGGATTAATTAAATAAGTTATTAAAGGGCTGAAGTAATTAATGAAGGATTTAAAGATTTAATTAATTGATTAATTAAGGATTATAAATTAAATATTAATTAATGATTAAAGTGGATTTATCAAGTGGTTAATCAATAGTTAATTCAAAGATAATGTGATCAATTAATTAAGGTGATTAATTTGAGATAAGGAATTCAAGTTAAAGGTTAATTAACTAATGAAAATGATTAAAGGACCTTTAATCAAATGATTTGGAATCGATTAATGTTAATTAACTATGATTGATGACCCATCTGTTTTAAATAAATCAGATAATTAATTAAGGATATTTATTGAAGTGACCCACTTCTTTTGATTGTTATTTTTCAGTGATTTACTGTTGAGATTTTTTTTTTCCAAACCAAGTGATCACTTCTTTAATTTCATTTTCCCCAAGATCCAAATTCTTACCAATATAAAAATATTAGTATATAAGTCAATTCAAGTCATTTATATATATGAAGATATATAAATGTTTCCTTGCTTATCAGAGTATTAAAAATTAACAAGGAAAATTCAATCACACAATATTTCTCATTTTTCAGAGAATTGGTGTCACATAGCCATTTCTATTTTTACATTCCTCTTTTTGATCTCAAGCTTGATTAATAATAAATTCGAATATTACCACTTATAATTTTCTTGCTTACTTCTCAAATTAATTGGTTTCTGGGTTTACAAGCCATACATTTAAATTCCGGAATTCTTTTGTGATTTGGTACTCATCATATGAATTATGAGGTGATAAACTAGGTTGAAGTCTAAGCAGAGAAAAACAACACATGTGATCAGGGTTTAGACACAACAAGCACAAACCAATCATGACAGACAAAATACATATTTCCTAGTTAACTGAGCAGATAGTCATCACATGAGTGATGGTGTTGTGAGCTACTTTATAAATCACACAACTTCTTATATCTGGAGCTAGAAAAGTGTTATATCCGGTGTCTTACCACTTAGTATCAGTTTTGAAGCTATAGTATCAGATTTTCCCAACCTAGTGTTAGATCAGTAGTTATAGTATCAGAAATTTCCTACCTAGTATCAGTTCTATAGTATCAGATTTCTCCTAATTAGTATCAGTTCTATAGTATCAGATCTCTCCTACTTAGTATCAGTTTTATCAGTTCTATAGTATCAGATCTCTCCTAATTAGTATCAGTTTTATAGTATCAGATCTCTCCTACTTAGTATCAGTTTTATCAGTTCTATAGTATCAGATCTCTCCTAATTAGTATCAGTTTTATAGTATCAGATCTCTCCTACTTAGTATCAGTTTTATCAGTTCTATAGTATCATAACTGAAGTGCCTCAAGACTGTCTAGAAAAAAAAAACATGTTCACCTATCAGATTAAATGGCATCTACTCCTTCAGCATTATCTACTAAAACTATTTCAGAACTTGTTACTTAAGTCCACAGCTCACAAACACATATAACATTTAAGTTTCTTTTTCTTCTTACATACTGTTTTCCAGATATCAAAGTAAAAGACACTCATTAAAATACTTAGAACATATTAGAGTTTTCCTAACTTAATTATTACAAAGACACTGCTACTTCTCTTAAACACTTTAAATTCCTCAAGATCTCCAAGTATCCATGCAAGCAAGCAAGCAATTCATGCATCTTTCCCTGCAGCAAAACTTTGAACTGCCTCAATAGAATGAGACACCCCAAGTATTGCAAAGGCAACAAATAGGGTCAGAAATAAATTCTGGTGTGAGTGAAATCAAGTATGCAAAATATCTTGTAAATTCTTAAGGCTGTATAGAGAACTTTTCTATTAAATGCTATTCAAATCCCAATTAAAATCTGAGAATGTGTATATTTAAGTCTGTCTATAAACATACATCCAAGCATTCATCCATTCACTTCATTCAGTTGTACAAGTACAAAACTCCTATGGATTAACTCCCTGAATTCCATAGCATAATTTCTCTTTCTCATCTTTTCATTTTGTTTGGTCTGAACTCTTGCCATTGAACACCATGTGTGCATTGCAAAGGGGCTCAGTTCTGTTAACCCTTTACACAGAGGCCTACGGGACTTAAACAAGTCATGCACATACCCATCAACCACCTGCTGATGAGTAGATCAAGGCACCACTCCTAAATTATTTTATAATTTAGAGACCATGCTTATTATTTCTTTCTGGGGAATTTTTCTTTTGATTCCAGAGATACTCGTATTCTTTCCTTCCTTATATAGGTCAAGAATTATTAAAATCACCCAAAGATCATATCCAGACATACAAAGCATTCATGTAAAATTGCACACCTTATTTCAAAGTCATTTTTGCTTTAATCACATTTTTCTAAAACCTACATATATTCTTATTTCTAGAAATTTCCATTTCTTACACAAATATGAAGAAGTCATTTGCAAAACTATATTTATTCTTTTACTGTGAACATAGGGAATGGTTTTTGAGAAAAACCCATAAAAACTTATTGGTTTATGATCTGAACAAATCAGCACATATTTGTAATATTGCATTGTTCATATCATTTTTAATATAGACTAGACATAAGCATAAATCTCAATATTCACACTGCCTAATTCTTTTCTTTCATTGATACCCTACTCCACAGTAAAATATTTGATTCATTTTTCATATCAAAACTAGCATATATAAAATCTATTCCTGTGATTAGTGTATTTGTTTGATTATCTATATTTTAAAACAAAAACTGAAACCATCACAACAAGTCAAAACAGATTAAAACCTCATCCAAAAACTCAACCAGAATACCATCCATGATCAACATATTTTCATCCAGAAAATAAAATCAAATAGGAAAAACATAATGTAATGTTTATATAAAATAACTTGGCTGCCCTTAACATGGGTCTTAATGCCTTACAGATCATAAGTGATTAATCACTCACCTTCCTTCTCTCTTCCCCGAGAATGTCTAAGCTTGAAAACAGGGTGAGCTCTCCTTTTTATTTATTTTTAGTGTGTTTCTGTTTTCCCCCAGAGAAAACCTCTGCTTCCCTCTTGATTTAAATCATTTTGCTAGGGTTTTACTAAAGGAAAAACCCATTTTATCCTCACATTACTCAGAGAATTATGTGTGTGTTGTTATGGCTAAATGTGCCATTTTCTCTTGATTTCTATTTCTAGTAAAAGCAGTTGCTTCTCTGCTTTTCTGTGCACATGCTATTTGCATGATCCATCTACACATCATCTTTGTGTGACTCAGAAACATTGTATACCTTGTTAGGCCTGAATGGTCCTCTTATATTATTTCAAACCATTTATTTCCTGATTTATTTTTGAGAAGGTGTTTATGCACAATAATACTAAACTGGTTCTCATGCAATTTGGTTATCAAAAGGGCTTTATCATTTTATACTTCTTTGGCTACTCATATCTAATACATATATATTTATTGAAGAAAAATCTCTATCCTCTTATTTATTCATTTCACTTACTCCTAATATTATTATTGTCAGACTATATTTTCTTTTCTTAAATATTCTCATTTTAAAATTATTTTTATCTCAATAATTTGGGTCTTCACATACTCTCCTCCTAAAAGGAATTGTGTCCCACAATTTTTCTCTCATACATTTCCATCCAAATGTATACAAAGCATAATTTCAATTGAATGAAATTTCAGAAACTCATTCATTCCAAATCAATCAAATATAAATAAATAATTTTAAAGTCCCATCATAATTTTTAAACATACCTTTAAGTAGAAAACAGATTAGGATATTTATCCTTTATCCTCTCTTCAGCCTCCCAAGTGCAATCATTCCCATCCAAACTCCATTGGATTTTAACTAGTTTAATTATTTTATTTCTCAGCTTCTTTTCTTCTCTAGCCACAATGCCCACTGGTTCCTTTTTATAAACCAGATTTTCTTGAATTTCAACATGTGTAGGAGATTCAAGAATGGACTCTTTATCATGCACCCATTTTCTCAATTGGGATACATGAAATACATCATGTATTTTGCTCAATTCCTCTGGTAACTTCAACCTATAAGCTAAAGTCCCTATTCTTTGAACAATTTCATATGGTCCTACATACCTTGGTGACAGTTTCCCTGCTTTTCCAAATCTCAATATTTTCCTCATTGGTGAAACTTTGAGAAACACATAGTCTCCCACCTCAAATTCTACTGGCCTTCTCTTTTTATCTGCATAAGCTTTCTGTCTCTCTTGAGCTACTCTCATTCTTTGCCTCACTAATTCAATTCTTGCAGAAGTTTCTTTTACATGGTCTGGTCCAAGCAACACCCTTTCACCAGCCTCCATCCAACATGCAGGAGATAAACAAGGCTTCCCATACAAAGCCTCAAATGGAGCCATTCCTATAGTGGATTGGTAGCTATTATTATAAGCAAACTCAGCTAAATAAATATGATCTTCCCAGTTGCCTCCAAAATCAAGTATGCATGCTCTCAGCAAATCCTCTAAAACTTTATTAACAATCTCAGTTTGCCCATCTGTTTGTGGGTGGTAGGCTGTGCTTAGGCTTAGTTCTGTCCCCATAGCTTCTTGAAAGCTACTCCAAAACCTTGAAGTAAACAAAGTATCTCTATCACTAATGATAGTCTTGGGGATGCCATGCAACCTCACTATTTCCTTCACAAATAATTGAGCTAGCTTGTGAGCATTTCTGTTTGAATTTATTGGGATAAAGTGTGCTGTTTTTGTGAGTCTATCAACCACTACCCAAATACTATCATTTCCCTTCCTTGTTCTTGGCAAACCATCCACAAAATCCATTGATATACTCTCCCATTTCCAAGTAGGCACTTCCAAAGGTTGCAATAGGCCTGAGGGCCTTTGATAGTCTGCCTTTACTTGTTGGCATGTCAAGCAATTTGCCACATATTCTGCTACTGCTCCTTTCATTCCTGGCCACCAATAATTTCTCTTGAGATCATGGTACATTTTTGTACCACCTGGATGGATAGTATACTTTGTTTTGTGATGCTCATCCATAACTTCTTGCTTTAGTTCCCCTACATTTGGTATGCAAAGTTTCCCCTTTTTCCTTAAGTATCCCTTACCATCTACCTCATAGTTTTCCACTGTCATGCCTTGGGATATCATGTTCTTTTTCTCCTTCAAATTTATATCTTGATTCTGCATTTGTCCTATTTTATCAACCAGTGTTGATTTTAAGGATAAGAGGCTTAATTTACCATATTCAATCATCTTACTGTGTGTCTTACCTGATACACTAGCTTCTTCTTTCACTTCCTCCTCACTGAGAATTATCAAATCCTTGAATTCTGCCATCATTAAGCTTGCCAATTTAGCTTGATGTCTACTTAATGCATCTGCTACTTTATTAGCTTTTCCAGGGGTATACAATATATCAAGATCATAGGAAGCTAGAAATTCTACCCACCTATGTTGCCTCATGTTCAAGTCTTTTTGGGAAAACAAATATTTAAGTGACTTATGATCAGTAAACAATTCAAACTTAGCACCCAATAAATAATGTCTCCATAGTTTCAATGCATACACCACAGCAGCTAGTTCTAAGTCATGTGTAGCATACCTAGTTTCATTTGGCTTGAGTTGCCTTGATGCATAAGCTATGACTCTACCATGTTGCATAAGCACTGCCCCCAATCCAGATCCACTAGCATCTGTGTAAACTACTAATTCTTCATTACCCTCTGGCACTTGTAAAACTGGAGCTTCTACCAGTGCCTTCTTTAGTGATATGAAAGCTTGTTCACACTTCTCTGTCCACACATATGGTTGCTCCTTTTTAGTTAACTTGGTCAATGGGATAGCTATCCTTGCAAAATCTTTTATAAATCTCCTGTAATAGCCTGCCATTCCCAAAAATGACCTCACCTCAGTTACTGATTTGGGTCTACTCCAAGATTGCACTGCCATCACCTTATTTGGGTCTACACTAACCCCTTGTTGTGATACAATGTGCCCCAAAAATTTTACTTCCTTCTGCCAAAATGTACATTTAGAGAATTTGGCTTTTAAATCATGTGCCCTCAGTCTAGACAAAACCAGATGCAAGTGCCTTGCATGATCTTCTTCTGATTTTGAATATACTAAAATGTCATCAATAAAAACAACCACAAATTTGTCTAGAAAATCTCTAAATGTTCTATTCATCAAATCTACAAAATATGATGGTGCATTTGTCAATCCAAAAGGCATCACCAAAAATTCATATAATCCATACCTTGTGTTGAAGGCAGTATACTTAATACTCTCTTCCTCCACCTTCATCTGATGAAACCCAGAGGCTAAATCTAGCCTTGAAAAGACCCTTGCTCCATTTAATTGATCGAATAGATCATCAATTCTAGGAAGTGGATATTTGTTTTTAATGGTGACTTTGTTTAATTCCCTATAATCAATGCACATTCTCAAAGTACCATCCTGCTTCTTCACAAATACAATTGGAGAACCCCAGTTTGAACTACTAGGCCTTATGAAGCCTTTCTGCTCCAGTTCTTCCAACTGATGTTTCAATTCCACAAGTTCTTTAGGACCCATTCTAGTTGGCTTCTTGATGATTGGGCTGGCTCCTGGGATTAGCCTTATTTGAAATTCTACTTGCCTATTCTCTGGAACACCTATGACTTCACCAAAGACATCTGGGTATTCATTTATAATTTTTATGTCCTCCAGTGTTAATTCTTTCTCAGTCATGCTACATATGTGGTTACAGTAATTGATTTTAGCAATTTCACTCATAACTATAATATTTTTACCATTTTCTGTTTTCAGAGAAATAGTAAGATTTTCTAAGTTTAAAATTGCTTTGTATTTTCTTAGCCAATCAATTCCTAGAATAATTCCTATTCCAGGATATTTTAGCACAAACAAATCAGAACTAAACATATTTCCACCTATGTTTAACTCTACTCCCAAACATTTAATCCCTAGCATGCAAGAATTACCTAGTGGGCTCTGAATAAACAAGGGATTATCAACTAAATAGCATGTGAGAGTTAATTTATTCACTATGTCTTGGGATATTAGTGAATGTGTTGCTCCAGTGTCATATATAACTGAGATGGGGTGATCTTTAATTAGAAGTATACCTTCCAATTGTCCAGGACTTCCCACTGCAGTTGCTTTTGCTTTGCCCTCAAGTGCTCCTACCTTTGCTCCCTTTTTGAACTCTGGGCAGTTTCTTTTAATATGGCCTTCCTTCCCACAGTTATAGCAGCTAAACAATGCCTTCTTGGCTGCTTGACACCTATTACTCATGTGTCCTTCTTTGCCACAATTAAAACAAGTAACCTTCTTCTTAGCTTCCCCAGTGGCTGCTCCCTCCATTTTCTTATCCATATTCTTTTTGTCATAGGGATGTGCTCTATTTTTCCCCTTCTTTTGATTGGTAGCCCTCATGCTCCTAAATTTTTCCCTTGCATTGTCATGTTGTTCAAAAGAAAGAGCAAGGTCTATGACTTGATCAAATGTTTTATCCTTGTATGGTAACATTGCTCTACTTAGACCTGCATTTAATCCTTGGATAAATCTTGAATTCTTTGATTCTTCATCTCCTATGAGCATAGTTCCATACTTGGACAAACTCTCAAATTTTTGAGTGTATTCAGTCACACTCATTGGTCCTTGCCTCAGCCTTATGAATTCTTCTAGCAATGTTGCCTTAGCTGTAGCTGGAACAAACCTTGCTTCAAGCATTTCCTTGAATTGATCCCATGTTATCTCATTTTCTGGCCTTCCTGTGATGATCACCTCCCACCAATCTAAGGCTGCTCCTTTGAGTCTCCTTGAAGCTATCTGCCTCTTTCTTTGGTCATTAATTTGCATATCTGCAAATATCCTTTCCAAAGTTCTCAACCATGTCTGCACTCCCATAACTCCCTCAGTGCCTTCAAAATCCTTGCCTCCCAAATTTGAAAATGTCTTCAATAACTTAGCTAATTCCTCATGAGGATTCTCTTCCCTCTGCACTGCTCCTTCTCTAAATGCCCTCACCAAATCTTGCAAGTTAACCATTGGTGTTGTATTGGAGGGTCCTGCTCCATGACTTGGTGGTCTTCCTACCATGATTCACTATTCAATTGCATAGCTAGTCAGTCATATTTCTAATTTAATTATTTTTCTGAAATTTATTTCTACTGTGGATGTTTATTTCTATCATTACTATATTTTTTTTTTTTAGAATTTTATCCTTACAAGAAAATTGGATAATATATTTATGCTATGTTTTAATAACATAGCTCTGATACCAACTGAAGTGACCCACTTCTTTTGATTGTTATTTTTCAGTGATTTACTGTTGAGATTTTTTTTTTTTCCAAACCAAGTGATCACTTCTTTAATTTCATTTTCCCCAAGATCCAAATTCTTACCAATATAAAAATATTAGTATATAAGTCAATTCAAGTCATTTATATATATGAAGATATATAAATGTTTCCTTGCTTATCAGAGTATTAAAAATTAACAAGGAAAATTCAATCACACAATATTTCTCATTTTTCAGAGAATTGGTGTCACATAGCCATTTCTATTTTTACATTCCTCTTTTTGATCTCAAGCTTGATTAATAATAAATTCGAATATTACCACTTATAATTTTCTTGCTTACTTCTCAAATTAATTGGTTTCTGGGTTTACAAGCCATACATTTAAATTCCGGAATTCTTTTGTGATTTGGTACTCATCATATGAATTATGAGGTGATAAACTAGGTTGAAGTCTAAGCAGAGAAAAACAACACATGTGATCAGGGTTTAGACACAACAAGCACAAACCAATCATGACAGACAAAATACATATTTCCTAGTTAACTGAGCAGATAGTCATCACATGAGTGATGGTGTTGTGAGCTACTTTATAAATCACACAACTTCTTATATCTGGAGCTAGAAAAGTGTTATATCCGGTGTCTTACCACTTAGTATCAGTTTTGAAGCTATAGTATCAGATTTTCCCAACCTAGTGTTAGATCAGTAGTTATAGTATCAGAAATTTCCTACCTAGTATCAGTTCTATAGTATCAGATTTCTCCTAATTAGTATCAGTTCTATAGTATCAGATCTCTCCTACTTAGTATCAGTTTTATCAGTTCTATAGTATCAGATCTCTCCTAATTAGTATCAGTTTTATAGTATCAGATCTCTCCTACTTAGTATCAGTTTTATCAGTTCTATAGTATCAGATCTCTCCTAATTAGTATCAGTTTTATAGTATCAGATCTCTCCTACTTAGTATCAGTTTTATCAGTTCTATAGTATCATAACTGAAGTGCCTCAAGACTGTCTAGAAAAAAAAAACATGTTCACCTATCAGATTAAATGGCATCTACTCCTTCAGCATTATCTACTAAAACTATTTCAGAACTTGTTACTTAAGTCCACAGCTCACAAACACATATAACATTTAAGTTTCTTTTTCTTCTTACATACTGTTTTCCAGATATCAAAGTAAAAGACACTCATTAAAATACTTAGAACATATTAGAGTTTTCCTAACTTAATTATTACAAAGACACTGCTACTTCTCTTAAACACTTTAAATTCCTCAAGATCTCCAAGTATCCATGCAAGCAAGCAAGCAATTCATGCATCTTTCCCTGCAGCAAAACTTTGAACTGCCTCAATAGAATGAGACACCCCAAGTATTGCAAAGGCAACAAATAGGGTCAGAAATAAATTCTGGTGTGAGTGAAATCAAGTATGCAAAATATCTTGTAAATTCTTAAGGCTGTATAGAGAACTTTTCTATTAAATGCTATTCAAATCCCAATTAAAATCTGAGAATGTGTATATTTAAGTCTGTCTATAAACATACATCCAAGCATTCATCCATTCACTTCATTCAGTTGTACAAGTACAAAACTCCTATGGATTAACTCCCTGAATTCCATAGCATAATTTCTCTTTCTCATCTTTTCATTTTGTTTGGTCTGAACTCTTGCCATTGAACACCATGTGTGCATTGCAAAGGGGCTCAGTTCTGTTAACCCTTTACACAGAGGCCTACGGGACTTAAACAAGTCATGCACATACCCATCAACCACCTGCTGATGAGTAGATCAAGGCACCACTCCTAAATTATTTTATAATTTAGAGACCATGCTTATTATTTCTTTCTGGGGAATTTTTCTTTTGATTCCAGAGATACTCGTATTCTTTCCTTCCTTATATAGGTCAAGAATTATTAAAATCACCCAAAGATCATATCCAGACATACAAAGCATTCATGTAAAATTGCACACCTTATTTCAAAGTCATTTTTGCTTTAATCACATTTTTCTAAAACCTACATATATTCTTATTTCTAGAAATTTCCATTTCTTACACAAATATGAAGAAGTCATTTGCAAAACTATATTTATTCTTTTACTGTGAACATAGGGAATGGTTTTTGAGAAAAACCCATAAAAACTTATTGGTTTATGATCTGAACAAATCAGCACATATTTGTAATATTGCATTGTTCATATCATTTTTAATATAGACTAGACATAAGCATAAATCTCAATATTCACACTGCCTAATTCTTTTCTTTCATTGATACCCTACTCCACAGTAAAATATTTGATTCATTTTTCATATCAAAACTAGCATATATAAAATCTATTCCTGTGATTAGTGTATTTGTTTGATTATCTATATTTTAAAACAAAAACTGAAACCATCACAACAAGTCAAAACAGATTAAAACCTCATCCAAAAACTCAACCAGAATACCATCCATGATCAACATATTTTCATCCAGAAAATAAAATCAAATAGGAAAAACATAATGTAATGTTTATATAAAATAACTTGGCTGCCCTTAACATGGGTCTTAATGCCTTACAGATCATAAGTGATTAATCACTCACCTTCCTTCTCTCTTCCCCGAGAATGTCTAAGCTTGAAAACAGGGTGAGCTCTCCTTTTTATTTATTTTTAGTGTGTTTCTGTTTTCCCCCAGAGAAAACCTCTGCTTCCCTCTTGATTTAAATCATTTTGCTAGGGTTTTACTAAAGGAAAAACCCATTTTATCCTCACATTACTCAGAGAATTATGTGTGTGTTGTTATGGCTAAATGTGCCATTTTCTCTTGATTTCTATTTCTAGTAAAAGCAGTTGCTTCTCTGCTTTTCTGTGCACATGCTATTTGCATGATCCATCTACACATCATCTTTGTGTGACTCAGAAACATTGTATACCTTGTTAGGCCTGAATGGTCCTCTTATATTATTTCAAACCATTTATTTCCTGATTTATTTTTGAGAAGGTGTTTATGCACAATAATACTAAACTGGTTCTCATGCAATTTGGTTATCAAAAGGGCTTTATCATTTTATACTTCTTTGGCTACTCATATCTAATACATATATATTTATTGAAGAAAAATCTCTATCCTCTTATTTATTCATTTCACTTACTCCTAATATTATTATTGTCAGACTATATTTTCTTTTCTTAAATATTCTCATTTTAAAATTATTTTTATCTCAATAATTTGGGTCTTCACATTTATGGATGACTATATTCTATGGAATGCTGTGTATTGGATTGATAACTATGTTATGTGATTGTGGTGCTTTGTGATATGAATTACTTTGTGCTGAGCTGTGATTTCTGTTTCTGTGATATATTACTATGTGAATATGAAAACCCTTGACCCATAGAATGATATTTGAATTTCGATGCGACAAGGAGTCGGATTCCAGTTGGTTATCCGAAACCCACATCGAATTGTAATTGTGAATCTTTGTGACTGATAAATTTATTTTATCTATGAATCTATGAATGAAGATAAGCGTTATCGATTATACCGCTTATCGATATATCTGTGATGATTGATGTTGCACTATTGTGTGTGAAACCCCTGGACCACACTTTTACACACACAAATATGGATTTCACGTGGAAATCGGTTAAGTCACAGATAATTTAAATTTGATGTTTTTGAAATTGAAATTTTAATTTCAATTGATTTTGAAATCGGAAATTTGGGTTTAAAATAAATAGCTTTTGAAATGGAATTTCAAAGATAAAAGTTATTTTGAATAACTTAACCGAGTTTTTGAAAATTTAAATAATTAGATTTAAATTTGAATTCAAGTTTGAAATTAAATCTATGATTTGGAAACTAGGGATAAAAGATGATATAAATGTGTTTGTATGAATTAAACCATTTTAAAAGTATAAGTTGGGAATTTGAATTTAAACCAAGGATTTCAACTCGTATGAATGAATCAGATTTTCTGAAATGAAACTGTTTGTTTTAAAATGATAAAAGCTTTCAGATAAGAAATGAAATTCCAGTTTAATTAAAGGAATTTCAAGTGAATTGAAAAATGGTTTTTTTCAAGTTATGAATGAATTCTTTTTAAAAGCTATGAATTAGATCTGTTTATTTTTAACAGATTTAAAATGATGTTTTGTTTAACCCATTCGAAATGAAATTGTTTTGAAAGCTATAAGTTGAATCTTTGATTTAAAGATTTAACGAATTAATTAAACTGAAATGGAAATCGATTTGGGAAAATCTGTGAATGAATCTTTGTGAAATTAAGTGAACTTTGGGAATTGAATCTTTTTGTTTAAAAGATTAAAATGGTAATTTGATAAACCATTTGAAAAGAAAGTTTGGGTTTAAGTTGTGACTTAATTGAAATCCCAATATCCATAGGTTTTTAAATATTTCGCTCACTATTCGAGTTAACCGGGAAAGGACCTTTGGGTCATATAACTCATTCCGAATAGTGATACGTCGTATATGGATCGCATTTGAAGACCGGTGTTGAAGACCAGATATTTTCGAAAATGAAAGGACAACCTGTCGAATGTCTCTGCACTGAGTCGCGCTGGTATAGAGATTTATATCACTCTTTTTGTGATGGGAAGTCCGGACGTGATTGGAAATTATCCGGAATTGCAAGGGCTTCGTGAGAAGTGCCTTCGGTTCTGTTCGAACCCGGAACAGAC
Source organism: Allium fistulosum (assembly GCA_030737815.1). Lineage (NCBI taxonomy): Eukaryota > Viridiplantae > Streptophyta > Magnoliopsida > Asparagales > Amaryllidaceae > Allium > Allium fistulosum. The sequence goes on from CM060901.1 coordinate 928,089,559, forward strand.
TTGTATGGTTACATGTCTGACATTACACTTTGAGATATAAAGCCGATTTCTTTTAAATACATTTCTGTTTGGTGGCGGAGAATTTATTCTTTTAGCTTAACACCCTTCTCTGAGACGTACGAGCTCAGAGGTTATGTAGTTGAATTTTATCAGCGATATATCCCAATTTGGTAATGTGGCATGCTGAGTGTTGCTGTGTAATGATCAGTGTTTGATCATTTGCGATATGATCATTTGTTTGATCTTATATCTTTGTGATCATAGGTTGATCATTTGTTTGACCCAAAGCATGGCTTTGTGACAAAGCGTAGCTTTGTGGACGAGACTTCGTCGGACCTCACACCCCGGAAATGGTCAAAACAGGAAGGATGCGGCAAGGTTCTAGGGAGTAGTGCCCCTTAGTGTATGTCATTCCTTCTGGATAGAGGTGGTATCATGGTATGGAGCCCAGATACTTAACCTATGTTGATACTGCTTATTATGTGGTTTGTTGCGAATCGAGGATCCTCGGGAAGATCGGTTACGATCGGGGGATGGCATACGCGTGTCAGTAGTTACCTATTTTTACAGAGGTAACCCGGCCTTGTGTTGGCAGAGATCCGGTCAGGTTCTCGGGACGTCATTCCAGAGGCGTTCCTTCGTGGCATAGGAAGTTCCTTAGCCTGACCATTTGTTGGAAATCCATCTTCCAATACGAACTGTGTACGGTATTAGTTGTAGAACCTTCCATTTACTTATGGTGGTCACCACTGTTTAGATGGTAGCTATAGTAGGCATAGTTCGGAATGTCTATGCTGGCTAAGATTTATATTCTATTTTCGAAATGTTTTCTACACTATGCACTAATAATAATATCAAAAATGATTTGATTTTGCGTAGTAAGCATCTTTGACTATCATAAGGAGAAATCTCCTCCGATTCTGCGTTTGCATTGTGTGTGTGTGCGGGAGGCCTTATGGTAGTTTCATTTTCTAAAAGCATTGCGAATTGACTTTAAAATTCTCTGCTATTTGTTTTTAAAAGATAAACTGTTTTTGTTGCTCACACCAGTCCCATGACTGATCCGGAGTTTATTGTTCTTTCCTAAACTCTGGATGCTCAAAATTTTTCTACACGAGCAATCTAGAGTTAGGTTTTTCATATATTCAGATCTAATAGATTATCTGGAGCTAGTTCGGTCTTTGGATCGGACTGCACTTGCTTATCTTGCGCATTGTTATTGGGAGTTCAAGCTATTTCTGGATCGTACTTTGAAGATGGAGATTATCCGCTGCAGATGTTATCATTTTCTTTTCCGCTGCTATTTATTGTATCATATCTCTGATGTATATAGATATTCATTGTATCATCATTGTATCTGGATATTGTATCAGATGTTGTATATCTATATTCTTTTTCTTTTCCGCTGTGTTGTTTACTTAATGTTGTTATAAGCTCCGGCGACTCGGATTTGAACGGTCGAATCTGTGGCATTCTAGTACGATGTAAAGTATGGATGTCGATTTTCGAGCGTGAAAATCCGGGACGTTACAAAAAGATACTTCCTTTTAATAAACAAACCAGTGGTTACTATGTCGACATATGTAGGAGGTGTATGTTGACATACCCTTATTAATTTTGAAAAATGAATTTTCTTTTAAATTATTTTCAAACTCCTATATTTTTGTAAAATAATTATAAGCATAATTTTTAAATACTTTGAACACGTAAAAGCTTTTATAAATTATTTGTAAAAATATATTTTTAATTTAAAATAATTTATTTTGATTAAAATATCAAAGATTAGAAATTTGTAATAAAGATTTGAGTCTGCTATTAGGGACTTTAACAATTTGTTCTAATGACTCATACTAAACACTAGAGTCTTGAGCTCTTCAAGTCTTTTGTCTCTAAACTCATGAGTCTTGATCATCATCCCTAAATCTTTATTATGTGTCTTTATACTGATCAGTCTTCTAGTTTAATCATTCTGTACCTGTGTAATATATACTATACAAATTGACCAAACATTAGTATCTATATTTATATGGTTGTTGTCATCAAAATCAATATCTGAGGTATTTACATTTCCACCTCAAAAATGAAGCCCACCAATGGTTCAAATGGCTCTCTAAAAAGGTCAAGAACTACGAGCATTGGACAATATTCAAAGAAGAGAACCCAGTAAGGTTTACATCAGTGGAGTTTCAAAGACCCTATAGAGCAATATCCAATCGAACAAACCTCTATAGTTTTTTCTTACCTTAACAAGCTGAGCAACTGCAAGGAATGTATGATGCTTTACCAGATCAATTCTTGTTAGAAAAGTTTGTTGAAGGCTTAAAGAGGGGACAAGATATGATAATCCACCATATATATTTCAAAGGGGCAACTAGTTTGGCTATGATATTTGAGTGCAAGTGGATAAGAGAAAAGAAAAATAAGACAAGCAACCCATCAAAAGTCACTAATCGAAGCAATGTAAACAAAAATGTGGGTTCAATAAACACCACTATGGAAGCATTTGCAAAAAGTAAAGCCCCTTAGGAGATCATTGATAGAAGAAGAAAGAACCTTTGTTTTGGATGCAATGAGAAATGGAATGTAAGGCATGCATGCAAGAATAAGCAGGTTTTAAAGGGAATTATGTCACTTCATAATGAAGAAGAAGTAGAACCATAAGGAGAAATATTGTCAGAAAATAAAGTAATATGTGAAGCATCACTTATGAATGAGGAAAATAAGGAAGAATCTTATGCCATCACTCTCAATGCTATGTGTTGTATACCTACCCTTTACACTATAAGAGCACAAGGCTTTATTAATGGGAAGTGAATCAATGTTATCATAGATTCAGGGTCTACACATAGCTTTATAAATGTTGGGTTAGCAAAAAATTAGATTTAACTATGCAAGAATCCACAGAATATGTAGTTCAAGTAGCAAATTGAGAACAAATACAAGGTAGGGAATGTGTATGTAACAACCCTAGATTCTTGTATATTATTTAAATTGGACTTTCATTTATTTTTAAATTATTTTAAATTTATTTTATTTCAAACATTTCATTTTAAAATATAAATGTTGATTATTAAGTGAATTATAATTTCAAACTAGTATAAATTGGATATTTCACTGAAAAGTGAATTTCTGTTCAAACTGGTAAAACTTTGACTTTTATGTAATGCTCGGGTCAGACCGAGTATTACAGATTTCCAGGTAAGGACGTTCTGGAGTTCAGGAGGCGAGCTGGATGGCAGGAACGTATGGAGTGTATTCCGCTGTGATATATTATAGTTGTCCGAGACATGTTAATTCTAACTGTCTAGTATATTTGTGAATGTTGTAACTCTGATGTATAAAAATGTAATTAACAAATACTGGTTTTCTTTGTATAAATGCTATTATTTGTTATTATATTTAATCCGCTGCGAATGTGAGATGTTGTGTTTTCTGTTCTTCTTTCTTCTTTCTGTTTCTTTCTTCTATCTCTTTTCTTTTTCTCCTAACTATCTGGAATTTTCGGGTTCGAAAACTCCGGGTCGTCACACGACTGTCACGACCCGACTTTCTAGCCACAGAAAGACGTATCATGAATTAAGAAAGAAAGGGATAGAAGAAGAAAAGAAAAGAAAGAAGAAAGAACAACAACATCAGATACTCACAGCGGAACGAATGAAATATAATATATCACATAAAATATTACATAGTATCATATACAACAGAGTTACACAACTATACATCTCATATTAGACAGTTATAAACATCTGTCTATCATACATCTCTATATATCAATACAATACAGACACAACTCTAACACAGCGGAAACCATAATATCTACACGTTGAAGCCACCTGCTCCAAATCTCCTCCAGCATTTGTCAAAGCTAACCTGAATCCCTCGACTACTCAATACAATATTGAGTACCCAAGTGTTTATTAAATTTCAAATTTAAATATTTAACTTCTTAAATTTTATCTTTTATTATGAAAATAGATTTTATAACATGAATACTGCTTTTTGTTTCATTGGAAACAGATTTAAAATGTGAAAGTTATGTACATTTCAATTTTGAGTATAATTTGTTTTATTTAACAATTTTGTCTATTTTAAATGATATAAATTTTATTTTCTTTGTCATATTTTATTTTAATATGTGTTAATATGTTATTTTATGTATATTTTTGTCTTTTAATATTTTTAAAGTGATAATAGAATTTTTCCAAAATATGCTGCATTTATTTTCTATTTTTAAAGGCTAGTTTCCATTTTTCTGCTATTTTCTTCATTAAAATTTTATTTAATTAAAATTTATTTATTTATTTTTGTGAATTAATTTTTATTTTGTGTTCTTATCTTTATTTATAAATATTTTTAAGTACACAAAAATTTTCTAAAGTTCATTGCATTTTTTTCTTCCATATTTTCAAGACTAGTTGCAAATTTTGCTGTTTTATTTAATTAAATTATATATAATTAATATTTATTTATTTATTTTTGTTTATTAAATAAATTTTCGTATTTTTATCTGAATTTATATATATATTTCAGTTATTTAAAATTAAAAAGAAATTAGTGGAAATTTGAAAGGTTGTAAACTTTTAAAATTCCAGGGTCTTTTCCTCTTCCGGCCTTTCATTTTCTCAACCTCCTTCTTTATGATTTTGGCCATACCTTTTCTACCTTCTTTCAGCTGCAATTCATTTTGTTTTCACGCACAAAATTTTCCTCCTCAAGCTCCAAAATAGTACGGCCATTTTGATAAGGAATTGGTAAATTTTTCTCTTCTCTTTTTCTTTGTTTTCTAGCTTTTTCTATTGAAATTTGTCACTTGTTCTCACCTTCATGGCTCCACTCCTCCTCAACCAGATCTAGTCCGACCTCCACCACCCCCTTTCTCTGATCATTACCCACCCTACTACACCACCAAGGCAGGCCAAGCACATCCATGGAAAGGAGCACCACCAAAATCAACAAAAACCATCACATATTACACTAGCCGAGCCTACATTGTTAGCACCACCTTCTACCACCTCTAGCCGCCCCTTCCACCACCACCACCTCTGACCTGACCTCCACCCTCTGCCACATCAGCCACCACCATCTGGACATCAGGCCATGACCATAGGACCTAGGGCCGAACCCTTTTGTGGCCTTGAAAGGATGAACTTTGGCTTGTAGTTGCATATGGTTGCACCAAGACCTATTCACCTTGATAACCCATGATGGCCGACCCTTTTGTGACCCAAACCAGACCCAATCACCTTCCTTGGCTGAGCTTAACACATGTCTAACTAAAGCATATGAGGTTGAGAACAAGTGCAAAGAAATTGGCATTGTTTTGGGCTTTGAATTCTAATGTTATTTGATGTTTAATTCGAGTTGAAACTTACATATGCTTGTATTGTTTTGTGTAAATAATTGAACTAGTCAAATTGCTTTGGCTCTCCACTCTCAAGTCATATCCATGTCATCATGCCTTCATTATGTTTGTGTTGTGTGCTTTGGTGGATATCTTCAACTCTGAACAAGTGAGTAATTGTCACCAGACGATGTGTACTTATATAACTAGTAAACTGACACCATTTGAATCTGTAAAATTATATCATCCTGTTATAACTGTTATATTATGATCATATAATGTTTACCCCTGTTATTACATATGTTATATCATCCATTACTGTTATATGATGTTATTCTGTTCATTTTTTTTATCAGTTTATCACACTGCAAGTTCCCTGTAGATTAGGTTCACTATGGGTTGAAATGATACATACCCGAACGGACTTTAGAATAGGGAAAAATCGTTATGGGCTGAAATGATAGGCCTGAGCGGTTTTTATACATTACATATTACTTGGGATTGCGGGTTTGAAATGATAGAACCCGATTTTTTCTTTGTAAATTTCGGATTGAAATGATATATATCTGTATCACTTGACCTAGGCTAGAAAATTATATACAGACCCGTGGTATATATATTTTTCTGAAATTAAAAAAATATATATTTAAAAATATAAATATTATGATATTTTGATTTCAATTTTATTAAAATGATTTCTATAAAATATTAGTGATTTTCTACAAATTAAATAAGTAAATTAAGTAGATGGTGAAGTAGAATTTGAAATATAAGTTAATTTTGGAATTTATGATTTTGTTTATAAATGGAATTTATGTAAAGTAAGAATATATGACAAATTTGATTTAAAAGATGAATTTAATGATCTTCATTAAGTAATAATAATTTTTTTTAAAAAGTGTTAATGATTTTGTATAAATTAAAATATGAAATAAATGAATGTTTAAGTTGATTTTTTTTGAAATATAACTTAAATTGGGAAATTGTGAATTTTGTTAAAAGTGAAATTTTAATTAAGTAAAATTAATGGAAATAAGTTATATTTTGAAAATTTAAACTTATTTGTTAAGTTAAGAATTTAATTAAAGAAATGAAAATTTAATTGTTATTTAATTTGATTTTTGTATGGAAATTTGACTTTATAAAATCATAGAAATAAAGGTATTTAAATGATTGTTTTTAAATGTGAAAATATATTATTTTTATAAGTTAAAATGATTTATATTAAAAGATAATTATGTGTGAAATTGTAAATTAAAACTCTGAATTTGATTTGACAGCATCTTTGAAATGTAATGTAAAGATATTACAACATTGGAAAATGCTGTAGTTGTTTTAATTGACCAAATAGCAAATTTGAACTAAGGGTTATTATAGCACTTTGTTAGTGCTATAGTTGTTAAATTTAACTAAAATTTTAATTGAAACTAAATTAAGATATTACAGCATTTTAAATGCAGTCTTTTGTTAATGAACTATTTTAAAACATAACATTTCGTAGCATTTCCTAAGTGCTGCGCAAGTTGAATTTTCATTGTTTTAATAAACTTAAATGGATAAATGATCTTTGGAAAAGATTAAATTTTGTAAATTAAATATTTAATTATTAAATATAATGAATTGACTTTAAATGATTTAAATGGAATAGTTGATTGGGAAATACAACTATTTTGAAATGTGATTAAATGGTATTTAAATTTAAATTAAATAAATGATATTTTGAAATGAATCTGAAATGATATTAAATCGTGCAATGAATAATTGAAGTTTATATTAGTATGAAAAATATTTGGTTTACTTGTAATTTGAATCTATTTAAAAGATATTGCACTTATGAAATATAGGATATTAAAGCTTTGGAACTTATTTTATAATTTGAATAGTTATTTTGTGGATTAAATCTATATTTGAAATTTATAAGATTTGAAATGGTCTATGGAAATTTAATTGAAATAAATGATTGAATTGAATTGAAACTTTGGAAATTTTAATACTTGATTTGAAAGTATGATAATTACACTTTTAAATGGTTTAGATGTATTATTTTGATTGAAATATAAACTATTTAAAAGGTGACTTGAAATGATAATAAATGAATGATATCTTTGAATTTAAAAAGGTATTTAAAGTTGAATACTTGGTTTTGAACTCAAATAATGATTTGAAATGAAGTTTTAAAAGGATATGAGATTTTGATATATTAAAATGACTTGAAATGAAGTTTTGGAAGGATATGATATTTTGATATATTAAAATGATTTGAAATGAAGTTTTGGAAAGATATGATATTTTGATATATTGAAATGATTTGAAATGAAGTTTTGAAATGATATGTTATTTTAAATATATTGAAATGGTTTGGAATTGATTTAATCTTCATTTTTGTAAAGATTTGGATTTGAAATGATATTCTATTTTGAAGTATAAAATATTATTTTAAAATTATAACAACGGGTTATAATAACGATTGGTTGTTAAAAAGAACGGGATCAGATATGGACATACTCTCTGTCGATACTGAAAACCACTTTGACAACTGTGTACGCGGTGGAGTTTCCCGAATGAAGTAGGATGGTGGCGACGATCCTAAGGTATATACGTGGACCCAACTCCCATGAGTTGGCATAAGGTGGCTAAAACAGGAGCGATTGACGGACCAGTGAGGTAGCACCTCTGATCGGACACACTTCTTTGATACCATTCTATTACTTGTGATTGATTTGGTGCGCACCCTTGATTTGGGAGTGTTGTTCGAGGTGGGCGGTAGTGGCTACTATGCGTCACCACTAGTCCGGATGCGTAATTGGTATATCTACCCTGGCATTGCCTTGTGTGCCGTGTCACCTACCATATCGAGCTTTACTACGATTTGTGATTTCTCCAGTAGCCTGTGGAGTATCGAGGGTAGCCCCCATTTTGGGAGCATGCTAATACTGGATAGACTACTGGGACTATTACGTGTTAAGGTGAAAAATGTAAAGCCTTAATGCTATTTAAAAGTATGTTTATTTTATATTAGACATTATTATAATAGCGAATATTACTACATAGTAGATAGTTTAACGGATCCTTAAAGAATGGGCGATCCCAAGCATTCTTTAAGTTACTTGTACCTTTATTACAGTTCACTTGAGTTGGTTTACATTATATAAGTATATATTGTCCTGACTCGAGTGTTTGTATTTTTATTTACGCTCGGGTTAGCCTGAGTTATTCACAGATTTGGATTTCCACTCTCTTGGAGATTTGAATCGCTGGAGATTATCTACTTGTCTTGTCCTATCTATTTCAGTTCCATTGTTCTACTCAGCTTGTACTTGGTTATTTTATTGAGACTTATGTTGTACTCTATTTCTTCTGTTATATCTTATGTAACTCTGATATATTTACATAGTAGCTTCATGAGCTACTATTTCTTTTACTTCCGCTACACTTCTTACTCCGTGTCTGTGATTTGTGATTATTTATTTACTGTATACTCTGAGATTTGCCAAATTTTATTTACAACGTGATATTTTGAGCAATTCAAGTCCGACATGTGTGGATGCGAATGGTTGAGAATATCGGGTCGTTACAGTTGGTATCAGAGCTTTGGCTTTGAGGCAAAACTTAGAATGTATGGTAAATTTATTTACAGAATCACTTTCATTCGAGCTTGAATCTCTTCATTTTTATTTGATTTCCTTTGAAATTTGGAAGGTCCCCTACGGCTCCAAAATCCATTCTTGTCCCTCACTATTCATCTTTTTGATTCTGGAGTGTCCCATAACTCCACTATGAATAACCATTCTAATGAATTGGCGGTCTCGCCAATATTCTAATGACTTGTAAAGGGGTGAAACTCCTTTACAATTAGCATCGATTCACCAGAGATTTATATCTATCCTTGGTTTAGATGCTAATATCTTTTGTTGTTCCAAACTCTATCTTTTGAGATCGGATGTAGATTTACTCCAGACAATCCACATTTGATCTTATTCATTAATCACGGTTGACTCGGTTAAGGTTGCCCGCGATTTATCTAAGCTTAATCTTCATATTTTGTTAATTAATCATCTTGTCTTGTTTCCAAAATATCTCCAAACATTTTGAATTGTACTTGTAAATCTATGTTTGTTTTATATATTGTTTTGTTTGAGTTGTTGATGTTGGTTTGGGCTTCCGGTCGATTCGTCTGATCAACGCTATCGATAGGATTTCTAAAACACTTTGACAGAACAAACTGACACAATATTATTTTTAAATTTGGTTAATGAAATAAATTTTGATATAAGTAAATATTTTGGAACTTAATAAATTGATTTAAATTAATTATTTGAAATGATAATACTTGATTTATCATTCTATAAATGAATTTATGAATAGTTGTTTATAAATTTAATTTGGGATCTGAAATGAATTTAAATCAAGAATTTGAGAATTTAATTTCCGATGGCTTCAAACCTTGTGTTTAAAGTTTTAAAAGGGTATATTATTTAAAGTATTTTTGAATAGAAATTTGTTTCCAAAGAATTTTAAAGTTTTAAAATTTTAGTGCTCTTCTCTTCGTCGCTGGAAAATAATTTCGGTGATGACCGCGGCATCATCGACGTTCATTTTCGAGTTTCGAAGTGAAGAAACCATTCTGTAGTCTTGCTACAGCTTTGTTTTGGGAAATTTGATTGATTTGAATTTCTAAAATATGATTTGATTTATAATTTATATAAAGATATATGATTTAAATTTGATTTGACAAATTTTGTACATACATTTATTTATCTCTAAATGGTTTGAAAGGAATCGAAAATTTTATTCTTAAATTCTATCTTAAATAATAACTTCAAGTATAAAAAGAAAATCAAAATTTTGAATAAATATTCAAGCTTGAAATGATTGAATTTGAATTTTTATAGTGTATATTAATTTTAGAAAGTTTTATTTGTATAATTCTCAATTGCATTCCATTATAACTTACCTTAATTTTTAGAAGTTAACAATGTAATTGGATAATATACAATATAAAAGGTTTTATAAATAAAATTTGAGTGGTTATAATAAATATTATACAGTTAAAGTTTAGTCATAAAAAGATTAACAGAGGTAAATAGACTAAAAGGTTAATTGAATAATTTACAATATAAATGATGTTAAAGGAATTAAGAATAAATTAAAATAGTTATAATAAGTGTAAGTATATTTAACATAGGTGATAAAATATATTGAGAGGGATAGATTTAATTTTAATTAGGAATAAAGAGGAATTAAATTTATTAAGTACATTATGAGTATAAATAATGATTTTGCAATTCCATGATTTTTGAAATTGTTAGTTTAAGAAAATTAGATGATAAGATAAGGAAATTAGAAATAGTTAAGATTTATTTAACTTATGTAAAATTAATTATCTATTTAAGTTGAAATCTCCATGGTTTCAAACTTATTATCTTATTTTGTTTTCCAAACTATCTTTGGGTGTCCTTATTTTTCCTTATCTTTCTACAGACTGGTATAGGCATCTTTCTATACTCTTTCTATTTAGAAATCTTTATATAATCTTTAATAATCTTTGGTACTTATTTTAATCTGAGCATTGCTTGCCATCCACCTTGTTAAACTTACCTATAACAATAGTTGTCAGGTATAATCTCAATCTCCTTATCATCCTGTCTTAATCTTATTTCACTCTATTTTTTTCTGTGCTTTCCCGTACTTCATTCCTTTTCGGGGACGAAAAGTTTTGAGTGGGGGAGAGTGTAACAACCTTAGATTCTTGTATATTATTTAAATTGGACTTTCTTTTATTTTTAAATTATTTTAAATTTATTTTATTTCAAACATTTCATTTTAAAATATAAATGTTGATTATTAAGTGAATTATAGTTTCAAACTAGTATAAATTGGATATTTCACTGAAAAGTGAATTTCTGTTCAAACTGGTCAAACTTTGACTTTTAAATTTCAAATTTAAATATTTAAATTCTTAAATTTTATCTTTTATTATGAAAATAGATTTTATAACATGAATACTGCTTTTCGTTTCATTGGAAACGGATTTAAAATGTAAAAGTTATGTACATTTCAATTTTGAGTATAATTTGTTTTATTTAACAATTTTGTCTATTTTAAATGATATAAATTTTATTTTCTTTGTCATATTTTATTTTAATATGTGTTAATATGTTATTTTATGTATATTTTTGTCTTTTAATACTTTTAAAGTGATAATAGAATTTTTCCAAAATATGCTGCATTTATTTTCTATTTTTAAAGACTAGTTTCCATTTTTCTGCTATTTTCTTCATTAAAATTATATTTAATTAAAATTTATTTATTTATTTTTGTGAATTCATTTTTATTTTGTGTTCTTATATTTATTTATAAATATTTTTAAGTACACAAAATTTTTCTAAAGTTCATTGCATTTATTTATTTATTTTTCCATATTTTCAAGACTAGTTGCAAATTTTGCTGTTTTATTTAATTAAATTATATATAATTAATATTTATTTATTTATTTTTGTTTATTAAATAAATTTTCGTATTTTTATCTGAATTTATATATATATTTCAGTTATTTAAAATTAAAAATAAATTAGTGGAAATTTGAAAGGTTGTAAACTTTTAAAATTCCAAGGTCTTTTCCTCTTCCGACCTTTCATTTTCTCAACCTCCTTCTTTATGATTTTGGCCGTACCTTTTCTACCTTCTTTCAGCTGCAATTCATTTTTTTTTCACGCACAAAATTTTCCTCCTCAAGCTCCAAAATAGTACGGCCATTTTGATAAGGAATTTGTAAATTTTTCTCTTCTCTTTTTCTTTGTTTTCTAGCTTTTTCTATTGAAATTTGTCACTTGTTCTCACCTTCATGGCTCCACTCCTCCTCAACCAGATCTGGTCCGACCTCCACCACCCCCTTTCTCTGATCATTACCCACCCTACTACACCACCAAGGCAGGCCAAGCACATCCATGGAAAGGAGCACCATCAAAATCAACAAAAACCATCACATATTACACTAGCCGAGCCTAGATTGTTAGCACCACCTTCTACCACCTCAAGCCGCCCCTTCCACCACCACCTCTGACCTCCACCCTCTGCCACATCAGCCACCACCATTTGGACATCAGGCCATGACCATAGGACCTAGGGCCGAACCCTTTTGTGGCCTTGAAAGGATGAACTTTGGCTTGTAGTTGCATATGGCTGCACCTAGACCTATTCACCTTGATAACCCATGATGGCCGACCCTTTTGTGACCCAAACCAGACCCAATCACCTGCCTTGGCAGAGCTTAACACATGTCTAACTGAAGCATATGAGGTTGAGAACAAGTGCAAAGAAATTGGCATTGTTTTGGGCTTTGAATTCTAATGTTATTTGATGTTTAATTCGAGTTGAAACTTACATATGCTTGTATTGTTTTGTGTAAATAATTGAACAAGTCAAATTGCTTTGGCTCTCCACTCTCAAGTCATATCCATGTCATCGTGCCTTCAATATGTTTGTGTTGTGTGCTTTGGTGGATATCTCCAGCTCTGAACAAGTGAGTAATTCTCACCAGACGATGTGTACTTATATAACTAGTAAACTGACACCATTTGAATCTGTAAAATTATATAATCCTATTATAACTGTTATATTATGATCATATAATGTTTACCCCTGTTATTACATATGTTATATCATCCATTACTGTTATATGATGTTATTCTGTTCATTTTTTATCAGTTTATCACACTGCAAGTTCCCTGTAGATTAGGTTCACTATGGGTTGAAATGATACATACCCGAACGGACTTTAGAATAGGGACAAAATCGTTATGGGCTGAAATGATAGGCCTGAGCGGTTTTTATACATTTCATATTACTTGGGATTGCGGGTTTGAAATGATAGAACCCGGTTTTTTCTTTGTAAATTTCGGATTGAAATGATATATATATCCATATCACTTGACCTAGGCTAGAAAATTATTTTGATTTAAATTTTATTAAAATGATTTCTATAAATTATTAGTGATTTTCTACAAATTAAATAAGTAAATTAAGTAGATGGTGAAGTAGAATTTGAAATATAAGTTAATTTTGGAATTTATGATTTTGTTTATAAATGGAATTTATGTAAAGTAAGAATATATAACAAATTTGATTTAAAAGTTGAATTTAATGATCTTCATTAAGTAATAATAATTTTTTTAAAAAAAGTGTTAATGATTTTGTATAAATTAAAATATGAAATAAATGAATGTTTAAGTTGAATTTTTTTGAAATATAACTTAAATTGGGAAATTGCGAATTTTGTTAAAAGTGAAATTTTAATTAAGTAAATAAATGGAAATAAGTTATATTTTGAAAATTTAAACTTAGTTGTTAAGTTAAGAATTTAATTAAAGAAATGAAAATTTAATTGTTATTTAATTTGATTTTTGTATGGAAATTTGACTTTATAAAATCATAGAAATAAAGGTATTTAAATGATTGTTTTTATATGTGAAAATATATGATTTTTATAAGTTAAAATGATTTATATTAAAAGTTAATTATGTGTGAAATTGTAAATTAAAACTCTGAATTTGATTTGACAACATCTTTGAAATGTAATGTAAAGATATTACAGCATTGGAAAATGCTGTAGTTGTTTTAAATGAACCAAATAGCAAATTTGAACTAAGGGTTATTATAGCACTTTGTTAGTGCTATAGTTGTTAAATTTAACTAAAATTTTAATTGAAACTAAATTAAGATATTACAGCATTTTAAATGTCGTCTATTGTTAATGAACTGTTTTAAAACATAACATTTCGTAGCATTTCCTAAGTGCTGCGCAAGTTGAATTTTCATTGTTTTAATAAACTTAAATGGATAAATGATCTTTGAAAAAGATTAAATTTTGTAAATTAAATATTTAATTATTAAATATAATGAATTAACTTTAAATGATTTAAATGGAATAGTTGATTGGGAAATACAACTATTTTGAAATGTGATTAAATGATATTTAAATTTAAATTAAATAAATGATATTTTGAAATGAATCTGAAATGATATTAAATCGTGCAATGAATAATTGAAGTTTATATTAGTATGAAAATATTTGGTTTACTTGTAATTTGAATCTATTTAAAAGATATTGGACTTATGAAATATAGGATATTAAAGCTTTGGAACTTATTTTATAATTTGAATAGTTATTTTGTGGATTAAATCTATATTTGAAATTTATAAGATTTGAAATGGTCTATGGAAATTTAATTGAAATAAATGATTGAATTGAATTGAAACTTTGGAAATTTTAATACTTGATTTGAAAGTATGATAATTACACTTTTAAATGGTTTAGATGTATTATTTTGATTGAAATATAAACTATTTAAAAGGTGACTTGAAATGATAATAAATGAATGATATCTTTGAATTTAAAAAGGTATTTAAAGTTGAATACTTGGTTTTGAACTCAAATAATGATTTGAAATGAAGTTTTAAAAGGATATGATATTTTGATATATTAAAATGACTTGAAATGAAGTTTTGGAAGGATATGATATTTTGATATATTAAAATGATTTGAAATGAAGTTTTGGAAAGATATGATATTTTGATATATTGAAATGATTTGAAATGAAGTTTTGGAAAGATATGATATTTTGATATATTGAAATGATTTGAAATGAAGTTTTGAAATGATATGTTATTTTAAATATATTGAAATGGTTTGGAATTGATTTAATCTTCATTTTTGTAAAGATTTGGATTTGAAATGATATTCTATTTTGAAGTATAAAATATTATTTTAAAATTATAACTACGAGTTATAATAACGATTGGTTGTTAAAGAGATCGGGATCGGATATGGACATACTCTCTGTCGATACCGAAAACCACTTTGACAACTGTGTACGTGGTGGAGTTTCCAGAATGAAGTAGGATGGTGGCGACGATCCTAAGGTATATACGTGGACCCAACTCCCGTGAGTTGGCATAAGGTGGCTAAAATAGGAGCGATTGATGGACCAGTGAGGTAGCACCTCTGATCGGACACACTTCTTCGATACCATTTTATTACTTGTGATTGATTTGGTGCGCACCCTTGATTTGGGAGTGTTGTTCGAGATGGGCGGTAGTGGCTGCTATGCGTCACCACCAGTCCAGATGCGTAATTGGTATATCTACCCTGACATTGCCTTGTGTGCCGTGTCACCTACCATATCGAGCTTTACTACGATTTGTGATTTCTCTCGTAGCCTGTGGAGTATCGAGGGTAGCCCCCATTTTGGGAGTATGTTAATACTGGATAGACTACTGGGACTATTACGTGTTAAGGTTGAAAATGTAAAGCCTTAATGCTATTTAAAAGTATGTTTATTTTATATTAGACATTATTATAATAGCGAATATTACTACATAGTAGATAGTTTAACGGATCCTTAAAGAATGGGCGATCCCAAGCATTCTTTAAGTTACTTGTACCTTTATTACAGTTCACTTGAGTTGGTTTACATTATATAAGTATATATTGTCCTGACTCGAGTGTTTGTATTTTTATTTACGCTCGGGTCAGCCTGAGTTATTCACAGATTTGGATTTCCACTCTCTTGGAGATTTGAATCGCTGGAGATTATCTGCTTGTCTTGTCCTATCTATTTCAGTTCCATTGTTCTACTCAGCTTATACTTGGTTATTTTATTGAGACTTATGTTGTACTCTATTTCTTCTGTTATATCTTATGTAACTCTGATATATTTACATAGTAGCTTCATGAACTACTATTTCTTTTACTTCCGCTGCACTTCTTACTCTGTGTATGTGATTTGTGATTATTTATTTACTGTATACTCTGAGATTTGCCAAATTTTATTTACAACGCGGTATTTTGAGCAATTCAAGTCCGACATGTGTGGATGCGAATGGTTGAAAACACCGGGTCGTTACAGTGTAAGGGTATCATTTTTAAATGTCAGGGATGCATTATGCCTATAGACTTATTAATAATCCCACTGGAAGGCTATTAATTGGTGTTAAAGGCTCAATGGGTAAAGGAATTAAGGGAGGTATCCTTCAACTTTCCTAAACTGAAAATTAAATTCCAATTTCAATGCCAATTATATGTTTGGTAGGCACTGAAAGACAAAAATATGGTAGTAAGTGATAAAAACATATCCAAAGAATGTACAAAGGGCAGTTTTCATTACTTTTGTACTCTAAAGAACTTTAAGCAAAATCAGCAAGCAACCCACCCAATCTACATCAGAAGTGCAGTCCTGCGATTTTGCGGAATTATGGATCTAAAGGCTAATTTAACACTAGAGGGGGGGAGGTGAATAGTGTTTCTAACTTATGTAAATCCTTTTAATTTTCTTTCAAGATTGATATTAAATCACAAATTAACAACACAGAATTATACTAATAACTAATCACAGATGCAATCACAGATACAAATAAGAGCAGTAAAGCAAAGTAAAGAGTTAGAGAGACGACACTAGGAGTTTTATACTGATTTGGATTTCTCCTACATCCAGTCCTGTACAATTGCTTGTAGAGATTTTTTTTCAAATTCCAATCTTTAACTGGCCAGAAGGCAAACCCAAATACAATCTCGATTTCGAGGCTACAAGACACACCTTCATGAATTCCAAGTACGGGGTAAACTCACTTGATTTAACTGGGCTACAGGCACAACCACTAGATTTGAATGGGCTAGTAAGCACACCCACTTGATTTGAACGGGCTACAAGCACACCCAAGCAAACACAAATAGAGTTGATAGTTTTTCCAAAGACAAATTCGTGTACTTTAGATACAATGGATCCTATAGCTTCTTGGATAACACTTTGACCTTTGAATGAGAGGCAGATGTTTCCAAAATAGTAAGAAAGTATTATTGAATCAATACAATGAAGTATGAATCGATTCTATATGATTTTGAGGAGAATAGTGTATATTTCTCAAGAGAGTAAGAGGAGGGAAGAAAATAAGTAATTAGCTATCAAAAAATTTGTTTGCACTCCTCTTTATATAGTAAATTAACAGACATGTCCTTTCGTGAAAGGTTGTGTCGCATAGACACTTCCATTCAAAATTTGAAAAACCATTTGGTGGCATGTATGTTGACATATCCTATACATGTATATCAACATATGCCAGTTTAAAATGAAAATTGTTTTCTTTTAAAAACATTTTGAAAATCCTATACTTTGTAAAACAATTTGAACATAGTTTTAAATATTTTAAACTCCAGAAAACTTTTAAAAAATATTTTTGAAATTAAAATAGTTTATTTTAGTTTAAAATTATCAAAGATCGGAAATTGGAGATAGAGATAATAAATTGCTATCAAGGACTTTAACAATATATACAAATAACTCTATACACTAAATTATAACCTTAAGATCTTCTTTTCTTTGTCTTTGAACTCACGAGTCTTCATTTCTTAATCTTGATCCTTTATACTATATAGTCTTCGATTCAACACCTTTGTAATATTCTACACTATATACTATATAACTTGGAAAACTTTAGTATCTATATTTTATACGATTGTATGTGGTTGTTGCCATCAAAATAAATAATCGAGATATTAACAATCTCCCCCTTTTTGATAATGACAACCTTTATTAATTCCCATATATATAAAATATGATTTAACTCTCCCTCGGTTACATAACTCCCCCCTAAATATATGCATGTATATATTTTATATTTTTCTCCCCCTTTGTCATCAATAAAAATGGATGAAAAATAAAACTCCCCTTAAATGAAATACTTATAAACTATAGAGTCAAAATCGATAATTTTGGATTAAAAAATTGAGACCTACATAAGAATATGATGATAAGTTATGATTAATGTATGTAGATTAAATAAGATAAGTTATGGAAACATAGACAAAACAATCTTTATTTATTTGAATTAAACTACACAACTCAAACTATCAATCCAAACATACACATTTAAACAAACCGAATCAAATACTGACAATCCAAATCAAATCAAATCAAATCCTAATAAATCATACTTAATATTTTACAATCTACGCTAAAAGCAAATTATTTAATATACACGCTTATGAATTAAAACAAGTAGAATTCTAAACATTCCTAGGGACATTAACCCAACATTTTGATCCAAAGATTGGATTTACTTTGATGGCATTCCGATCTTCATTATCCTTGGTGTTCGAGCATTCTGGGTTGTTGGTTTGATCATCTTTGATTAGGGAAGAGATTAACCATCAAAGTGCTTTTCTTGCTCTTTTATCATTTGAATTTGGCTTAATTCCAAGTGCCTTTAGTTCCTTAGAATAAAAGAGATAATATCTTTAAAAGATTGGAGAGTTTCTTCAAGGTTTTCACAAAGATTTTTCTGTGGAGAAGACATTTTTTTAAATATTTGAGAATGAAAAGGGAATAGAGAATGAAATGATGAGTGAACTTTTCTGGAAGGAATAGGCTTATATATGAGTGAAAAGTCGTTTGGAATGTTTGAATACATGGTAATTATAAAAAAATCTAAATTTCAAAATTCTTCCAAACGGCTAGGATATGTGGACATATGCCTTATATGTATGTCGACATATATGCCTGAATTTTCAATATTTAATATTTGATATAGGTTTTGTTTTTACTTAATACCGTTATGTTTTTATAATTTCCAAAGACTGATAGAATTATATCGAACAGTAAGAAATAGATTTAATTACTTAGAATAGAGAAATACACGGGTCAAAAAAATAAAAGAAATACATGAAAATTAAATAAAACTAGATAAACACACAACAAGGGTACAAAGGTAAAATAACTAGATCTAAAAGGATGATGATGAAGATAAAGAATTTCCACCAAGCTTCCTAATGAATTTCCTAAAGTAATTATCCATTTTGTTGGAGAGAGAATTGAACTTTTTACTAAAGGAACGTTTAAGCTTCCTTTTGTTTTGAGAAGCTTCTCTTAGTTCTTTAGAATCTCTTTGTTGGAAGGGTAAGAAGGTTTATCGAATCTTTCTAAGGAAGTATCTATTATTTCCTCTTCCTCTTCTTCAATTTTCATTTTGTTGCCTTCTTATTCTCGTCGAATTTTTTGCTCCTTTTCCCATGAAAATCTTTTTTCTTTTTCAGCTAATAGTTTCATAGGGTTCGAAATAAGGAGGAATATGCATGAGAGAGGTGTTGGCCTTGCCGAAAACTTTTTTAGACAATGTAGGTTCTCCACATAAATCAACACCAAAATATTCTAATATTATAGTAAGATACATACCATGGTAAAGTGTGTTCTCATGTCTATAAATATTCTTTTAAACAAAATCATCTAAAATGACTTGTGCCCAATTGATGTTATAGTATTCATAAATGGCAAAAAGTGCTTTAAAAACTTTTAGAGTCAGGTTATTGTAATTCCCCATCCTCGCAATGATGCTTTGTTGTAAAATGAGAATCATAAGTCTCGATTTTGGTTTAAGATTTTTATGTTTGAAATCAAATTCTTTGTCTGTTTCGAAATATCATGAAAACTCTTGATTTTGTTCATTAATTTTAATGGTGGAGAGGTCAATTCCACTAAATTTGCCACCAAGTATTTGACCTAAAATTTCACAATCTAAAACAACAGTAATGCCTTTACACTACTCTAAACTTGTCCCTCTTCTCCTTGAAAAAATTTCCATTCAAAATTGCATAATTTTTTTAAGTAAACCCGTTTAACATACAAAATCATTTGAGAATAGTCGACTAAACCAAAATACCATTTTGAAAATAAAGATATTAAAGACTACAAGAAAAAAATCACCAAACCTAGAAAATCTTTCGAGGAAAACCTTTTCGAAAGTAGCATATTCAACCTGTGTAGTTAAAGCGCTTAGCGATTCCATAGCGGTGGAGGTGCAAAAAATTATAGCAGGGATAAATCGGGGATATAGCAGGAAATAGTAGATGTGCAAAAAGCTTCATTAGATATAAAATCAAATATTTAATGTTAATTTATTCTCATTCACATATCATTTGTGTAGGAAAAGAAAATATTGTTTAATCTTATATAACAAAACCGATGAATATCAAGATTTATGTAGACTAGATTTGGTGATTACGGTAGATTTCTAACTTATATTGTGCACTTATGCCTTAAAATTAGATCATTACCCGAACTTTGCTGATGTGTTTTAAAAGAGAACTAGTAAAATCAATCTTTGTATATTAATGTTGCTAAAGCGGATGCTAAAAAGCTTTGATTTAGCAGGTGTAGCGAAAAATAGCGGGGATTATATGGGGCATTAACAGGGCTTTAACTACACGGTATTCAACATAAGTATCAATGGCTTCTTTGTTATTGAAAAGAAAGCATTTGATTCATTTTGAGAGCCTTATGGTTTTTGGTGGTTGGCTTAAGGAGGCCGTTTTTGAGTTTTTGAAGAGATAAGAAAGTTAAGTGATATTTTGAATTTTAAAATAAAGTGATCGGATGAATGGATAGAGATAGGATGAATTAATAAATGGAGAACTGACATTTTAGTTTTGAAACCTTTTCAGTTATTGGATTAATGCAAAAGAGTGGAAAATTCAAATTTTGAATTTGAAATGAAATTTCAAAATTCTAATAGATATGTCGACATATGGGCTCTGGGTATGTCGACTTATGGGCCGTAAAATCCAAAATTAAAACTAATATATAATATTCCTATATATATCTATATACTTGTATGCATCCAATATTATTATTATTAATCTATATTTTATTCCAAAATTCAAAAATAAAAAATAAAATGCAAAAAGTACCGCTTTTTGCTCCATTTTCTTATTAATCTACCATTGCTATGAAACACATGTTTGCACCCTCAGTATCTAGTTCATGGTTACTTGATGTAGTATCTGAATCATCTAATATTGCAGTGTAAGCCCGTTTTCTTTTTCTGAATGAGTCAGTAACTGGCGAGATCCTTGATTTATTCTGATGCAGACAGTCATATTGCAGGTGACCATGTTCATCGCAGTTGAAACATCAGATTGCAGTTCTAGTCCCATGAGTCTTGGTTTTAGGTCTTCAAAAGTTGTTCATCTTTCTATACTTCAGGAACTGTTTGAAATCTGGTCATGAAAGCAATCTCCTCATCATTGTCATCGTCTAAATCCAGATCGTCAATTATTGCATTGAATGCAATGGATTTCTTTTTTGTTGCCATGCTTTCTCTTCTTCTATACAATTGTGCTTTATAGGATATTAAATTATCTATTAACTCTTCAATTTTTAGAGTGTCAATATAATTTGCCTCTTTAATTGCTAGTGTCTTTTGATCCCACTCTAAAGACAGTGAATTGAGGATTTTTCTAACTTGGTCCTCTTCAGAAAAGTTTTCACCCAATGATACTAAAGAATGTATTATGTCCTGAAATCTACAATACATGTCAGAAATAGACTCATTGTGATTCATTTTAAATAATTGAAACTGATTAGTTAGAATGGAAATTTTAGTCTGGTTGACTTTACTAGTGCCTTCATGAGTGACTTGTAATGTTCTCCGAATATCATATGCAGACTTATAGATAGAGACTCTATTAAATTCATTTTTATATAGTAAGACAAATAAAATATTCATGGCATTAGAATTATTAAGTGCTTGTGTCTTTTGGTCAACAGTTCAATTCAGAAAGTCAGTTTGTGGTTCAGTCTACTCATCCTATGTAATATTCCAAATATCTAGACCATTAGACTGTAAATAAATCTTTTTCCTACATGACCAATAAGTGTAATTACTGCCATTAAAAAGTAGGGGTCTAGCAGTAGATTGTCCTTTGACAATAGTCTTAACAAGTGTACTAACAGTGTTACAAGTCATTTAAACTTTTCAAAAATCAAATTATGGGTTTTTGAAAACCTAGTGCTCTGGTACCAAATGTGGGTTGCGGAATTATGGACCTTAAGGCTAATTTAACACAAGAGTGGGTAGTAGATTTTCTAAGTTATGTAAATCTTTTTAATTTTCTTTCAAGATTGATATTAAATCACAGATTAACAACACAGAATTATACTAGTAACCAAATATAGATGCAATCATAGATTAAAATAAAAGCAGTAGAGTAAAGAGTTTGAGAGATGACACTGTTGGGTGCATTTCAACCGGTCCAACGTCTCCGCCGAACCAACGCCCCTCCATCCCATTGCCGAGCCAAACCCCCAAAACTATGTCACACCAAACAAACGCAGCCCCACCGAACCAAGCCTCTAGCCGGATCAAATCTCCCACCAGACCAAATCGCCCACCGGACCGAGCCTCTAGTAGGACCAAATCTCTCTCTGCCGAATCAAAGGCACTCTGAGACCTCACCGAACCAAGACATTCCGGACCAACTTAGCCAGGCCAGATCACCTCAGCCCAGGCCCGCCAGCAGCTATATACATCCAAGACCCCTGCTCCCTGCCTCACTCTATAAATAGAGGGGCAGGGGTACAACAATGGGGACAAGTTTGAGAGCTCAAGCACGGAAGGAACTTTCAAACAACTTTCTTTTACTTGTATCAAAGCTTTGCACCTGTAATCATAACAAGAGGAGAGAAATAACATATAAAGTGGACGTAGGCACATTCTGGCTGAACCACTATAAATTTGCGTGTCTTTTACAGTTTAGCCCCTGCTTTTCATATATTTGCATAAATCACTCAAATCGCTAAGAACAACATAAGATCTACTAAATCATACAACTTTGAGGTGTTTGTCCATTTTTTGTGCAAACAGACACTATGGATTTTATACTGGTTCATATATCTCCTACATCCAGTCTCGTATAATTGCTTGTATAGATTTTTTTTTTCAAATTCCAATATTTAACTAGGGAGAAGGCAAACCTAAATACAATCTCTATTTCGAGGCTACGAGACACACCCTCTTATATTCTGAGTCCGGGGTAAACACACTTGATTTGACCGAGCTACAAGCACACCCACTAGATTTACAGGGTACTAAGAACACTCACTTGATTTTAATGGGCCACAACCACACTCAAGCAAACACAAATAAAGTTGACAGTTTTTCTAAAGACAAATTCTTGTACTTTGAATACAATGGATCCTATAGCCTCTTGGATAGAACTTTGATATTTGAAATGAGAGAGATATTTTCAAAACAGAAGAAAGTAGTATTGTATCAATACAATGAAGTATGAATTGATTTTGAAGAGAATAGAGTATATTTTTCAAGAGATTTTTCGAGGGAGTAAGAGGAGGGAAAAAAGTAAGTAATTAGTTATCAAAAAATTAATTTGCACTCTCCTTTATATAGTAAATTAACAAATGTGTCCATTCATGAAAGGTTGTATCGAATAGACACTTCCATTCAAAATTTGAAAAACTAGTTGGCGGCATTTATGTTGACATATCCTATACATGTATATAGACATATGCTAGTTCAAAATGAAAATTGTTTTCTTTTTAAAATGTTTAAAAAATCATATACTTCTTAAAATAATTTTTACATAGTTTTTAAATATTTTGAACTCTAGTAAACTTTTATAAAATATTTTTGAAATTAAAATAATTTATTTTAGTTTAAAATTATCAAATATCATAAATTGGAGATGTAGATCAGAAATTGTTATCAATAACTTAACAATAAATAGTAATGACTCTATATACTATATTATAACCTTGATATATTCTTTTCTTTATCTTTGAACTCATGAGTCTTCATATCTTAATCTTGAGTCTTTATACTATACTGTCTTCGATTAAGCACCTACAATATTCTTCACTATATACTATATAACTTGGCAAAACAATAGTATCCATATTTTATATATTGTATATGGTTGTTGTCAAGTATCTTATATTTCAATGCCAATCATATGTTTAGTAAGGACTGAAAGACAACAATAAGGCAGTAAGTGATAAAAACATATCCAAAGAATATGCAAAAGGGTAGCTTTCATTACTTTTGTACTCTAAAAAACTTTAAGCAAAATCAGCAAACAACCTTCCTAATATGCATCCAGAAGTGCAATCCACCCTGTAGCAGTTTTCTTCTGTCACAAGTACCACACCACTACTCCCACCCAGAAGAAGTTGGGATCATAAAGTACCCCTTCTACCAAATTTTATGCCTATCCGCCTTAGACTGTACAGACATTCCCATTATATTAAAAATGATTTGGAAAAGATCTTCAAAGAAATTGCTAGAATCTAGAACCATTCAACCAAGCACTAGTGAGTAGGCCTATCAATGGTACGGGTTTCGGCCCGAGACCATCCCGAACCCCCTATTAATGCGAGTAAGGGTTTTGCATTTTACTACCCAAGCCCGACATTGGCCCGACCTAGGTCGGGTATGGTTTTATCAAAACCCGGCTCAGTTAGGGCCCGACCCGACTATTAGTTTTCCGTCGTATCAAAACATGAGTATGTATGTTATTTATTTACCATTTTGTTTGTTTACATTAAATTTTTTTCATACTTTTGTTGTTAACTTGACTACATCACCGTCCACTTTATACGTTAACACTGTTTGTATGCAAATTTTACCAAAGTTGCAGTTTTAAAATATGGATTTAACATAAATAATCTATGTTAGGTATACGGTTATTATCCAACGGGCCTAAAAAGCCTGATGGGCCGGGCTTGGATATTGGGTTGAAATACCCTACGGGTTCGGGTTTTAATTATTGTAATCGGATTCGGGTTCGGGTTTTATAACACTCGGACCGAACCCGGCCCATTGACATGCCTACTAGTGAGTACTCCTCTCCAATAGTGATGGTTAGATAGAAAGATGGAACATAAAGAATGTGCATTGATTACAGATCTCTTAATCTCCAGACAATCAAAGATAAGTTGCATATCGCTTTAGTTGATGAGTTGCATAGTTCAAACTATTTTCTAAACTCGATTTAAAATCAGGTTTTCACCAAATTTGAATGCACACCTCCGATATACATAGAACTAACTTAAGACACATAAAGGACATTATGAATGATATTTTTAACCCATATTTAAGGAAGTTTGTACTTGTTTTCTTCGATGATATCCTAATCTATAGCCAGATTTGGTCTGAGTATATGTTGCATATAAAACTTAACCTTGTAGGTGCTAGAAAAAAAATCAACTGGTTGTTAAGCTCTCAAAGTGCATTTTTGCTAAGAGATAGGTGTCATATTTAGGGCATGTAATCTCTAAAAATGGAATTGTAGTAGAACCAGACAAGGTACAAGCAATCAAACAATGGCCATAACCAAAGAACACCAGAAGATTGAAGGGGTTTCTAGGGCTCACTAGATGCTATAGGAAATTTATCAAAAGTTATGGAACAATTGCCAAACAAATGACTGATTTACTAAGAAAGAATTCTTTTAAATGGAATGAACAAGCCAAAAAAGCCTTTGAAACAATTAGGCAATGTTTAATGGAACTATCAGTACTTAGTATGCCTAATGTCAACAGGGATTTTATTATTGAATGTGATGCCAACGGGTAGGAATTGGGGCTATACCGACACAAGTTGGAAAACCTATAGCTTATCTCTATTGGGCATTAAATGGAAAAAATCGGTTATTATCTACTTATGAAAAGGAGTTATTGGCATTAATTCTATCTACTAAAAAGTGGTCTAAATATTTAATTGGAAGGAAATTCGTTATAAAAACTAATCATCAAAGTTTGATGCATCTCTTGCCACAGAGATTAACACCATGAATTTAAGTGATTCTAGAGGGTTATCTTAGATGCTTTGTTTGTTATAAACCTCAAGAATGGTCTTAGTGGCTTATTATAGCAGAATTCTAGTACAACACAAATTGGCAAAGTTCAACAAATACCAGGACTTTAACTACAGTCTATGGCATACCACCCCTACACTCTGTTCCTATATCCCAAATACTGCCAAGATACCACAAGTTGAACAAGAATTATATTCTAGAGACTTGTGATGCAATTGCTAAAAGATAGCCTAGCCTTAAACCAGGAGATAATGAAAAGGTTTTTCAATACAAGGAGGTCAGAAAGGCAATTTAATGTGGGAGACTGGGTTTATCTCAAGCTTCAACCCTATAGGCAGATTACAGTGAGCAACTTGAAGACTACTAAACTTTCACCAAAATTTTATGGGCCTTACAAAATTATTTGAAGATAGGTGAAGTGGCCTATTAGCTGGAGTTACCACTTGAGGCTAAGATCCATCCATTTTTCCATGTCTCACAACTTAAAAGAAAAACTGATAGAAGCATAATTGTACAACATGATGCGCCGACCTTCATTGAGGAGATAATCGATGAACCAGAAGCAATTTTAGATAGGAGGATTTTTCCTAAACATAACAAGGTCGTGACTCAAGTACTCATTAAATGGAAGGAATGACCTGAATATGAATCGACATAAAAGGACTATTGGGATTTAATTAAAATATTTTCGATGCTTGACCTTGAGACAAGGTCAATTTTTGAAGAGGAAGGGAGCATTAGGCCTACATGAATATCATCGAATAGGTTGGAGCAAGAGAAACATGATAATGGAATTTTATCAAACACTTGGCAGCATACAAGGACACGAGGTATTTTGTTGAACAGTTTGGACCAAGATGATCCCACAGGTGCTACCGACGATCAAGGCTAGGAAACGACTAACCACACGCACCAATTAAATCAACTTGACGAGATGACTCTTCCTATGCCAACAAAAACCTTCAGTTTTTCTCAGAAGGAGTGTGCATATGTACACGTGTACATGCCATGCACATGACCACAAGCATTTGACAAAGTTAGAATTGTTGGGCTTTTCTAGCGAATTTTGTAATGAAATTTGATGATTTAGTAATGTTTTGCATGCCTAACGATTTTTATAAATAGGCATATGGGTCAAATTGTATTTTCATTGAGTTGATAAATTAATAAAAATATCTCTTCTTTTTTCCTGAAAATATGCTATTTCTTGTGCATTTCTCTTTTCCTCTTCCTACTTCTAAGTAATTCCTACATTCTCTCCTTATAAAACTGCTATTATCTCTTTCCTGTACCATTATCCCCCACTACTTCTCTAATAAGCCTCCCTAAACCCATTCCTACACCATTATCCCATCTCCTACCTTTCAGAATTCAAGCTCATACTGACAAGATCCATGGTGAAGCCAAAGGGGCCTACCAGTATGGAATTAAATAATGATATGATAAAAAGTTTGCAAGATGCACGAAATGAGTTAGTCATTTTGTTTGGCATGATTGAAAGGATTATCTTTTATTATTATTTTTTATTTTTTTAGCAAAGCTAGCCGGCTTTATAATGGGTCGTGCCATTGTATATAAATAAAAAACAGGTGGTCTGTACATGCACAGAGCAGCTGATTAAAGTGGACAAGCCACTGATAAAATAAGGAACACGAGATAGAAAAAAGGTCTATGCTACTACAAAAGAACTTGCCTAACGCCCCAAAGGGGAGGAAGGACAAGAACTACCATCATCTGACACTAGACCAGAAACATCAACAAACACAGCGAAATGAAGAACCAGGTTAGAAGCATAACCTACAGAAGCAGGAGAGTAAATAAACTTTCTATCCCACGTAACATCATAGAACTTACTCTTGTTTACCTCACCAATCTCACCCTTTCTTGTGAGGGCAAGACCCTCACCTTCAATATGGTAAATAAGAGTTCTCGTATCCTAAAAAAAGTCACTGATATAAGCATAAAAGGTATTTCTCTCAGGCGAGAACCTCATGTCCGAAGGTAGGTGTATCCAAGCATGCTCATCAGGGTCCCAAACAATAGTGTCAGAGGGAGGACCATCAACCGGAGCATCAAAAGAACCATCCATGACCAGATCAATAATAGGAGGGGGAATTTTAGGAGGAGCTACCTGAATGATGTCATCGGAAGGAAGGGAAGGAATGACTGGGGCAGTTTTCGGAACCCACTTCCTAACAGGTGGTCTAAGGAGTGGGGTCCACGAAGACAAAGGGGCAGCAATGGTCTCACGCGAACAAGAATCAGTGGAATGCCCAAAAGACTGACAGGACGTACATATATTCGGCTTCCAACTGTATTGAACAATGTTGGGTAAATTTCTCACCCAGGGGATCTCAAGACCAAGAAGAGCTAGGCTTCATCCGGCATCCTTCAACACTGCCGAACCAACTTGATGCCGGACCAACTTGATACCAAGCTCCTCCCACCATCTACCGGACCAAGCATCTACCGAACCAGCTCACCTCCCATGCTTCGCCGAACCAACTCACCTCCCATGCTTCGCCGAACCAACTCACCTCCCATGCTTCGCCGAACCAGCTCACCTCCCATGCTTCGCCGAACCAACTCACCTCCCATGCTTCGCCGAACCAACTCACCTCCTACCACCGGACCGAGACGTGCCAGGCCAGATCACATCAGCCCAGGCCCACCAGCAGCTATATACATCCAAGACCCCTGCTCCCACCCTCACTCTATAAATAGAGGGGCAGGGGTACAACAATGGGGGACAAGTTTGAGAGCTCAAGCACGGAAGGAACTTTCAAACAACTTTCTTTTACTGATATCAAAGTTTTGTACTTGTAATCAGAATAAGAGAAGAGAAATAACATATAAAGTGGACGTAGGCACATTCTGGCTGAACCACTATAAATCTGCGTGTCTTTTTACAGTTTAGCCCCTGTTTTTTATATATTTGCATAAATCGCTCAAATCACTAAGAATAACATCAGATCTGCTAAATCATACAACTTTGAGGTGTTTGTCCATTTTTTGTGCAAACATTTTTGGTGCTTTCACTGAGAAATAGAAACTCGAAGCTTCAGCTTCATCCACTTAACAGTTTTCCTAACGGCATCATTCGCCACTCAGAAAACATGCCTCCCAAACAGAGAAAAGATGTTAATAAAGGAAAAAACATCGCATCCAGCAGTCTTCCAGATCCAGCTGTCACGAATCAAGGAAATCATCCTCCTCCAGCAGTAGAACCAAATGAAGGACAGGCTAACCCAACCACTCCTGCTACAGGACAGCCTGCAGCCATTACTAGGGCAGATCTAGACAGGGTTGTGGCTGAAGTAACTAACCGCTTCACATCCCAGCAAGAAGCTTTTGTGGACCATCTCATGTCACGCTTAAGGGACGCTGAAGAATCCAACCACAACACTGAATCATGGGGCGAGTCCCAGTCTGGAGGATCTCAGAGACAACAAAGATCTTCCTTCTTCGAAGGAGCTAACGGCAGAAGTAGCCATGGTAGGAGCCGAGACCGAGCACAGCCCGAAGTTAGGCCTGAGGAAACGTTTGGTACCGAACCCAACGGGGGAGGTACCGGGCGAAGGTCAACTGTAGCTGAGCTTGTCATGCTGCCTAACCACAGAAACGCCAATGAACGGGGCCGAGCTAGAGCCCAGCCCGAAGTTGGACCCGAGGAGGTGCTTAGATCAGAACCCAGCAGGGGGAGATCAAGGCAAGGGCCAACTGTAGCTGACCCGAGCATGCTCCCAGAAGACCAAAGGCAGCCACTGGAAAATATGAGGAATGATAGATGATACCATCCCTACAGGTCATCTGGACGGAATCAATCCCACAGAACAGAGCCAAACTCATTTCTATCTGCTCCAAGTTCTGATGAAAGGATGGCACGCTTATTCAGAGAGTGTGTCCAACGGGAGCAAAGAGATCGAGGGATAGGCGCTAGGGTAACCAGCCCTTTCGCCCGCAATATCGAAATTGCTATCACCCCCCGAGAATGGAAGATGCCAACAATGGAACCCTACAAAGGAACCTCCGACCCCGTTGTACACTTACAGAAGTACACGCAACATATGCTCATGAGTGGAGCAACAGAGGGAGTACTGTGCAAATGCTTTCCGCTCTTCTTAGCAGATCTCGCTACCTCCTGGTTCTGTCATCTACCCCAGGGATCCATCAGCTCGTGGGAAATGTTGAAAGAAAAGTTTATCAGTCAGTTCCGCATCCATGTGGAACAACCTAAGGATGCTTATTCCTTATCCAGCGTCAAATAGAAACCTGGAGAAAAACTACAGCAATACCTAACCCGATTCAATGCCGCAGCAGCCGTAGTCCAAGATGCCGATGAGAAGCTTGTCTTAATGGCCCTCTGTAGTGGTGTGCATCCGGATACTAAATTCGCTAGAAGACTAACAAAAGAAAAACCAACTACTTTACCCGATTTCTTCCATGAAGCCAGGAAATATATGAGGCTTGAAGACGCTGCCACTGAGGGGCAGTCAAGGCAACAAAATAAGGCAACTCACAGCAACACGCCCGCTGTAGCAAAGGACATTCGAAGAAATGACTCTAGAGACAATGCTGGGGGCAAGAAGGGAGAAAAAGCGCCTATATCGGCCAGGACCGAGAATCGACACTTACACTCCTTTGAATGAAACCGTCGAAAAACATCTTCCTTGCCACCCAAGGCGAAGTTAGATACGAACGCTAACCGTACAAGAAGGAATCAGATAACGCACAGAAGTCTGGAAAGTTCTGCCGCTTCCACGAATCTCATGGGCATGATACCGATGAATGCCATCATCTCCGGGACCTGATTGAAGAACACATCAGAAGGAAGAAACTACAACGCTTTCTTGGGAAGGCCAGCCCTGTCTGACTTCCAAATTGTCTTGGCTCCATAGTGCTTAAAGATGAAATTTCCAACGGACAAGTGCGTTCCCTTCTTCGAAGCTCTAAAGAAAGACAAAGGAAAGTTCGAATGGACTGACGAATGCTTAACCGCTTTCCTTAACTTAATCGAACACCTCCAGAAACCACCGGTACTCTCGACTCCAAGCGAAGGCGAAGAATTATACCTATACCTTGCTGTGTCATCTCACGCCCTAAGCGCTGCCTTGGTAAGGGAAGACAACCGCACACAGTGGCCAGTTTACTTCGTCAGCAAGAGGTTTACTGGGGCAAAAGTCAAATATCATAAACTTGAGAAGCTAGCATACTGTTTACTAATCACATCACGAAAACTGCGTCACTACTTCCAGTCCCATTCCATCAAAGTTCTGACCGATCAACCACTGAGGCAGGTACTCCATCGTCCCGACACTTCTGGGCGACTACTTAAATGGTGCATTGAACTAAGTCGGTATGATATCACCTATCACCCTCACACCGCCATCAAGGGACAAGCCATGGCTGATTTCATTGCAGAATTCACTACCCAACGGGCGTAATGAAGTCAAGAAAATCTTGAGGAAAGCTTCCCGCTACACAATACAGGAGGACACCCTCTATCGGCGCGGATTCTCTAACCCCCTATTAAGGGGTGTCGCTGGAAGGGAAGCCAAGGAAATCTTATCCAACATTCATCAAGGGAGCTGCGGAGATCACATCGGAGGACAGACTTTGGCAAAAAAGATACTCCGATATGGATATTTCTGGACCACCTTAAGCAAGGACGCCTTAGATTTCGTCAGAAAATGTGACAGATGCCAGAAGTTTGCTAAGATTCTGCGACTACCAACAACTGAGATTACTCAAATGACTAGCCCATGGCCCTTTGCAGTATGGGGAATTGACTTAATCGGCAAACTACCGATGGGCAGAGGCGGGGCCAAATATGCTATAGTGACAGTCGACTATTTCACCAAATGGGTGGAAGCAGAACCCCTGAATAAAGTATCTTCAGCAAAATTTATTAATTTCTTGATCAAAAATGTTTTGTGCAGGTACAAAGTCCCATTCAAGATCATATC
This sequence comes from Allium fistulosum, assembly GCA_030737815.1. NCBI lineage: Eukaryota > Viridiplantae > Streptophyta > Magnoliopsida > Asparagales > Amaryllidaceae > Allium > Allium fistulosum. The sequence goes on from CM060901.1 coordinate 928,121,525, forward strand.
AGACAATGGACTTCAATTTGACAGGAGGAATTCGCCAACTGGTGCCAAGAGCACGGAATTCACAAAAGCTTCTCATCCGTAGCGTATCCCCAGGCAAACGGAAAAGTCGAAGCCGTCAACAAAATTCTCAGAACTCTAATAAAAAAGAAACTCGAAAAGACAAAAGGCGAATGGGTGGATGAACCTCCTACGGCACTATGGGCCAATCGCACGTCTTTCAGAACATCAACGGGGCATACTCCTTTTCTCTTTGGCATACGGATCGGATGCTATGCTTCCAGTTGAAACTATAGTGCCTTCCCACTGTAGGATCCACTACAACCCAGAAGAAAACGAAGAGTTCCTCCTCATGTCTTTGGATCTAATTGAGGAAAGAAGAAATGATGCAGCCCCCCAGGGCAGCAGCTCACAAGCAAAAAGTGGCAACGCAATACAACCCCAAAGTCAAGCATCGTACCTTACAAGAAGGGGATCTTGTCCTCAAGCGAATCTTCCCTCGTCCCGGAGCACTAGACCCAATCTGGGATGGATCATATGTAATTCATAAAGATCTCCACAACGGAGCCTATAATTTGTCAACAGTGGACGGAGAGGTGTTCCAGAGGGCATGGAACATCCAACACCTTCGTCGATACTTTTCTTAACTCATACTGCCCATATGAAGTGAATTAACAAAGAGAATCAGTGGACGTAGGCATTTTCGTGCCGAACCACTTTAAAAAACTTGTCTCTTTTTAACTTGTTCCTTCATATCTTGGCTGCTTGTTAACTGTATCCTTTTCTGTTGAACAAAATCCTGTGCAAATAGCATTTTCATTCAAGGCGCTCCACAGCGCAACTTCTCCTGGACAAGACCTAACAGGTACTATGCGAATCTATGCCCTCGCCAATGAGACACTTTCGCTCCGGCATCCCTCTGCTGCGAGTTAACTCATTGCTCGCGACGGCCCTTAAAGCCAACTGTAATGAGCCGATTATAAGCCACCGAGAAGGCCGACTATAGCCGAGGCAGCTCATTACGGCGTTAGGCTCGCCGACAACTGTGAACCGACTATAAGCCCCAATATAAGGTGTGGCCAGCCAGGGGCAGTTCACAGTTGACGATCGGCACCCACGCTAGCCGGCCACAGTAGATCGAATAATACCCACGATTACGGGCCATAATGGCCCGGGTAGTTACTGTGCGCGATCTCGGCTCCGATGTGTCTTAAGTGCGGCTGTGGTAAAAAAGAATTAACTCCCCGCGGAGGCGTAAGATGGGTGACAAATGTCTCCAAGACCCACAGCTAGGGAAAGTGACTACAAAACCCGTTTGCCACGAACTTAAGCACATCGAAGGCCTTCCGTGATTGGAAGTTTTACTATTTCACATATTTCAATTTTACTTAAGAAACTTTTCTCCTATCCTCTGTAACAATCCCTGAAGTGCAGGACACAAAACAAGAGACACTCACTAATAGAAGCAGATACTCACAGCAAGACACTAGACCGCATCCCTTACTCGGTCACGCAGGATATTCAAAGCTGCCATCTACAAGCAAAATATAAAGGACGGTATTTCCTTCTTTCATATATACCTATAATTTGTTCACACCTCACGCTAACCCTACAAGTCATGAAATTATGTTCTAAACAAGAACCTGACATCAAACACAATCTAATTACAAGAATATGCATAGCTATATTTCTTATGCAACATGTCAAAATAGCAAAAACATTCAAAAGACGACAAAATCAGCTTAAGTTAAAGAATTACACATCAAGAATAGAGCTATTTATTACAAGTAGCAAGAATTACAACCTAAAAGTTACTCTACTGTTTTAAGACTAACATATACAACCATGTCAAGTCCACAAAAAGAGTTTTCCAGGCCTAATCAGGGAGCCGGCTGCGTCGGAGTCTTGTCCTTGCCCTATTGCCCACCTGTCCGGTCAGAAAAAGAATTCATTAGTGATAAGCAACCAAGTTAACGGAAAGACTAGAAAGGAAGACTTACCAGCATCTGCTCCTCGATCATCTCGGTCATCATCCTCTACTTGCACACCTGCCTCCTCAGCTGCAAGCAACTGCATGCCCTCCTTCACTGCCACCTTCTCCTCCTTGGTAAACTGGGCAGTAACCGCATCAATCCTGAGGGCCGTACCTATCTACTAGTGACCTCGGGGTGGGCCCATGACGTCCCGGTTCTAACTGAGCTGGGGGCACCTCGGAAGGATCTTCTCTGTCCTGGGATTTCTTCTTTTCTGACCGGGTTTCAACTCTGTGAGACATTATCTGCAACGAAAAAGAATACATCTTTAAAAAGGATGTAGAGATATGAAGAAGCGAGTGTGTGCAGTCTAGAATTTCACTCAAAATGCTCAAATTCCTATTGTCATTTGGTATTCAGAGTCCCAAGGTTTATTCGGCATTCCCCGTGTAGAATTCATTCGATGATCCAAATAAGAATACTCATTCGGTACACACGAGTTTCATTCGGCGAGGGGAAGTTAGGTACCTTATTCGGTAGGCTAAAGCAGCTCGGTAGATTGATTCGGCTATGCAACTGATTTGGCTCAAGTCCTTCGTTCGGTAGGAAATAACAAGGGCCCTAGCTCCGTACTTATAGGCGAAGGTGGACCTCCGGACCAACCGGTTCAGTACTAGAAGTCGAAGGGGAAATTGGGTAACTTAAAACAAAGCACGCCATATACAGGCATATGCCCTACTTTGGGGGGCAAATGTTGGGTAAATTTCTCACCCAGGGGATCTCAAGACCAAGAAGAGCTAGGCTTCATCCGGCATCCTTCAACACTGCCGAACCAACTTGATGCCGGACCAACTTGATACCAAGCTCCTCCCACCATCTACCGGACCAAGCATCTACCGAACCAGCTCACCTCCCATGCTTCGCCGAACCAACTCACCTCCCATGCTTCGCCGAACCAACTCACCTCCCATGCTTCGCCGAACCAGCTCACCTCCCATGCTTCGCCGAACCAACTCACCTCCCATGCTTCGCCGAACCAACTCACCTCCTACCACCGGACCGAGACGTGCCAGGCCAGATCACATCAGCCCAGGCCCACCAGCAGCTATATACATCCAAGACCCCTGCTCCCACCCTCACTCTATAAATAGAGGGGCAGGGGTACAACAATGGGGGACAAGTTTGAGAGCTCAAGCACGGAAGGAACTTTCAAACAACTTTCTTTTACTGATATCAAATTATTCTACTTGTAATCAGAATAAGAGAAGAGAAATAACATATAAAGTGGACGTAGGCACATTCTGGCTGAACCACTATAAATCTGCGTGTCTTTTTACAGTTTAGCCCCTGTTTTTTATATATTTGCATAAATCGCTCAAATCACTAAGAATAACATCAGATCTGCTAAATCATACAACTTTGAGGTGTTTGTCCATTTTTTGTGCAAACAAACAAGAATCTCGGCTTTAGTACCATCAGGAAAACGAACCCGAAGAGAGGATGGTAAAGGTTTGGTAGGAGTTAGCTCAATCAAGGCTTTAGCATAAACTAGTCTCTTACATGTCACTGTGTTCGCGTCATAACATATCACCTTGCCAACTAGGCCGGCTAGCCAATCAAAGTCGATCAAAGATTGAAGCACTGAAGGAATACGAGAAAAGTGGGCCCAGACGGGAATAGATAAAACCTGCGCGATTGCCCTGTCAACCGAAGGATTCCAGGAGGTGATGATGAATGGCTCCCCAACAATTAGAATCAGATCAGATTCAAGAATTCATTGCCTCTCATCAGAACGAGTGAACTTGAAATAGTATATAGCATTATCAAAGTGGACACTAAGGCCACCTCTAGGCTTCCAAACTTGGTTGCATCTCGCTTTAAATAATTGATACTCCGATTTGGAATCCAAGAAAAATCCAACCATGTGGTCCTTCCAATAGTCAATGCCAGCTTGAATCACTTCAGAAGGAGGAACCATAGCTCCTTCAAACTCAACATTATCAAACACTCTCGGGGAATGAACACCCGCATTACTGGGCAGCTTTGTGAAAAGAGAAGACCATGTTAATGGCACCGCAGGAGAAGAATCCAGGGTAATACACGCTGACCTGCCTTTTGCAACTGCAGCTTCACAATCATTTCCACAAGCAGTTTTAGTGCGTTCACCACTTGACAATTTGTCAGCTCCACTTTGAGTAACATCTGCTGCTATTTCAGCATTCTTACAACTCAACCACAGATCGACATTGTTATCGATCAAACTAAGAGAAGGGACATATGAGTCAGACCATTGCTTAGGCTTGCACCACATCAATCAAAGGCGACAGCGGAGTACACAAGAGGGGAGTGCTAATACCAGAGATCGGCAGGCCTAAAAACTTCTCCGGAAGATAACACGGAAGGGCAGAAGCAGCTTATGCTTTGATTGAAGAATGTAGATCGGATTCCAACATGCTCAGGAGGCCAGTAATTCCAAGAGTAAACGGAGATGCCATAGAATGATCTATAGCCAAAGGGCCATTTGCAATGGTGGTTCGAGGAAGAGCCAGAGATGGGATGGAAAGGGAAAAGCTTTCACCAGATCTGGTCTCTGACCTAAGCGCGGAAAGAGCAGTCGAAGGTGGCTTCTTGCGACATGGCATCGCAGCCAGTTAGAAGAAGATATGATCAAGAATAAAGAGGAACAGCTGCCAAAAAAAGTCACAATAGGTCGCCGTTGAAAGGATTATTTTGTTAGAACTTCAATATACTTTAGCAATAATCAATTATGAAACCCTAGATCCAAACAGATAATCCATATTGATTTAATTGAGAAGAAGCCATAGAAAATTAAATAAATTAGCAGAAGCCATACCTGAATCCATAAATGTTGATTGAAAGAGAAGAAGAATTGGTTTTATCTTCCAAATTGACATAAACCCTATATTTGACATTAGCTCTTCATAGAAGAGGGTTAGAGAGTTACTAAGGCTTGTATAGTTTGGGGACCATAACCCCTTATTCATAATGCTGTCTCTTTCTAATTTGGCCCTTCAACAAATTAGAATTCCCCTGTATCTACACATTAATACCATGATAATTAGATTGTTAAGCATATTAACTTTAATTTGACTATGACCATTGTAATTAGACTTTACAGCGAAATAACATAACACATTTTATTTACATGTGGCTCATACATTGAAATTTTCCACAATCTCCTCCCATGCCATATATTTAATAATCGTATATATGTGCTTAACTTTAAGAGCTTCAAAACTTGCTATTTATGACATATGGTGTACCCGAAATAATCTCGTCTATTAATTGTGTTAATAAAGGATCAAAGCGACATTCATTATGTAACGACCCACCTTTTTCGACCTTCAAAAGTCGACACTAATACATCTACGGTATTCACGTGCCGAACATCTAAGTGTTAGAAAGACAAATTGTTGGGGGAAAAATAAAAGATAGAATAGAATCACACATCGTGATGAGTAATATATATTATACAATAGATCTTTACTAAAGAAAATTGTAATATACATACATCAAATCAGAGCACATTGATCTACCCTCAGCCTGGACAGTTATAACAACCTGTCCTCACAAATATTGATAAATATAAACAACCAATGTAGCGGAAAATATAATATATGTGAATATGTCTTGGAGGCCTCCAGCTTGTCTCTTGAAGCTCCAATGCATTCGAACAAGAGCTGGAAATATGCTCGGTCTGACCCGAGCATTATAAGAGAATAACGCTCGGAGCAGTCTGGTAAACCAGCGTGAGAAACACATCTCAAATGGTTTTGAACGTTATAAAACCTTTCAAAATAAAGGTATCTCGTAAGCCCATGCCGTGCATAAACACGGACGGGTTTTATCTTATGATAACCAAACCATTTCATATGAAATCTTCTTATAATATAATAATGTCTAGGATTTAAAATAAATATTGAATCATAGCCTAAATTGTTACATTAATTAAATTCCAACATAATAGGTATACAACTATGTCCGAAAGGCACTTATTGGAGAATGGATTCCATCAATGACAAGGTAAGGGACTACCTTTCGTACAGTGCACCTCTAGAGAAAATGTACCGAGGTCGAACTTATCGATTCTTGCAAATCAGGACTGGACTACCCCTTACTGGATAGTAACCGAATATGATCACCCCTCTGGATGTCCCTGGCAAACCGTTTCCATGGCCATAAACATACATAATCCCTAAATAAATGTCGATCTAGATACAAGTGATGATCATACCCTAATGGGAGCGACCCACATAGCCCTGCAGCACCACCTTGTTTTGGTCATTACCGGTTATGAGGTTTGAGGCAACATTTTAACTTTTAGATAGCAATCCCACTTGGAATGCTAACACGACCCTCTAGGCGATAATTAATCTTAGCATTCGTCCATACTAGTTGTTCAGGATATGAACAATCTGAAGGCAATACTTCCACTACATCCATTCTGGAATCACTCTTAGGATTAGTAGCAAGTAGCCCTTGCACTTCAAAGGTCTTCGATCATCTTCAAGGTATATCCAATTCGAACGCTTATGTCGGTTCGAAGTGGTTTTCGAATAGTATATCTCGTGAAAGTAAATATATCATGTAAATTAGACAAAATATACTTATAACCACTTCGTAATTTCAAACAGTAGTATCCCTCGATTAACAATGAGATCGAACAAGTTAGAAAACTATCCTTGCCTCGATACAGATTCTTAATTCTCAAGATAGAGACGAGTTTCCACACCTTGAAATTTGGTGTTAGGTATGAAAAGAACATTTTCCATACCACCGTAAATTAAAAAGATTATTTATGGAAATTCTCATTCCTTTGATAATACTTATAAAATCCCTTTTTAAGAAAAAAATCCTTTCCATATTTACCAAAAACTCATTTCTATAATTCTCTTTCATATTTATAAACTCTATTATATTTATAAACTTTTAAAAAAAACCCTTTCAATAAATAAAACACTTTTCTATATATATAAATCTTTTTCTAAATCTCCTTTATAAACTATCATTTATAAATTCCATTATAAAACTTCATTTTAGAATTTCCATTTTTAAAGCTCCCTTTTATAAGTCTCATAATTTATCACAAACTTCCATTTACAAATTAGACCTAAATACTTCCCACAAATCAATCATCCCACATATTAAAATAAATTCACAAATGTGATTTATTTCCAATTTATCAAAATGATATTAATTTTCATTTTATTTAATATCATCTAAAAATCTATTCTTTTATTTATAAAATACCATTTTTAAATCTCTCTCAAATTTACAAAAAACCATTTACAAATCTAATTCTTTATTATAACATTTTATATAAAATGTTTCCCAAATATTTATTTCAAAATATTTTTACCTTCTTTAAACACAGAATCACTTTAAAATAGAAGATAAACCCTTTAATTTCCTTTTAAATAAACATTCATTATTTTAATAACTTTCTATAAAGATAGATACTCTCGAAAAATAATTTTAAAAACATTTACATATATTTACATACAATAGAAAAGAATAAATAAAGAAGTTGAAGAAAGCTAGAGAAGTTCAAAAACTATAATTTTATTTTCAATAAAGTATCACAGAACATTTAAAAGGTCATATTAAAAATCATTTTTCAATTCGAAAACTATTTCCAATATCAAACACCAAATTAATAGTATTTTTAAAAAAAATACTATATTGAGGCCAATAGTTACTATAACACTTAACCAATGCTATTACTACCTTTTTCTCTAAAAAGGTTCAACTTTAACATATGTAGGTGTCATATCCAATATGGCTAAATAATCAAATTTCAACATTTAACAATCTATATACCAGGTATATAACTGAAATAAAATCAACGGGTATATATAACTGGAAATTGAAAATCAAAATGTTGAGAAATCTGGATTTCTCTACAAAATTCTCTATATTTCATTTTAAATGACATTCGTTTTTCAAAAGTGGATATTTAACCAAACCAATGAATAATTCATTCAAACATAAACAGTAAATTGTATCTAATATATCTCATGTTGATTATCCAAAATGTCAGTTTAACTCGCCGAAATTCCAACAGACGCTTACGAATTCCAGTTTTTTTGAATTAAAATCGCACGACTTTCGATTTTAACCAAAAATTTCTACAACGACCCAGAATTTAATCTCTATTTAAGCAAATATTTAATTATATTTTAAATAATTAATAAATGGATTTTTATTAACAAATAAAAACGATTCTAAATAATAACTGATGATGATAAAATCGTTTTTAAAATTTGTTTACCAATATATATAGTTCATAGAGAAACAAAAAATGTGACCGGAATTATTTTCTGAAATATCGAATTTTCATTTGTTAAAAGTTATTCAAAATGTTACAACGCAATGTTAAACGTATATGCACACAATATAAACTAAGTTAACATGGTGCGTACATGTTTATATATGCATGTGCATGTTTCTCCTTAAACATATAAACATATAAGTTAATGTAAGATTTTATATCATAAAAATATATATACATAACATATTTAAAAATATACATTTTCAACACAAGGACAAGAGAGCATGGTGTGAATAGTTGAAAGAGAGGGGGAGGGGCACTAGGGTGGACGGTTTTAAGGGGGAAGAGTATGGATGTGCATGTATATATATATATACAAATATAAATATAAATCACTTTATATTATTTTAATTAAATCCTAAGCCTATATATATATCCATTTATCTTAATGTTTCTCATTTTCAACCTCCTTCTTTATTTCAAAATCCTATGAGCTTAAGAAATTTAGCCATAGCCTCCTCTTGATCATAAATTCTAAAATAAGAAATATCACCTTATTATTTCACAAATCCACTTCTACAAACCATTTAACACCTCCTCTTCCAAGCTCCAACACTCCATCCACCCAAAACCATAAGGGTCAAGCCCAAACATCCCAAGGTCAAGCCCAATTAGCCTAGGCCGAGCCCATCTTGGAGGTCCAAGCACCCAAAAGGTTCCGTATTTGCAAATTTTCTAAAGCGTTTTCAAGTTTCGGCAAAAATTTGCTTCGGTTTAGAAAAGTTTCGGTAAACTAATATTTCTAAAAAAGAAAACAACTTGTTTTAATGATTTATTTCTTGTGAAATTGTAGTGTCTATCGTGTTGAAATATCAAGTTGTTTGGATGATATAGGATTCTAAGTTGGTTGTTTGGTATAGATTTGTGATTTGGATAATATGTTGATATGTTTGGATATGCATATGAAAATGGATATATGAGTATGGTTTATGATATGATGGTGGTATTTTTTGTGAAACAAAACCAAGTTTATCGTGAGATGGTTGTGAAAAACTAGTTCTTTAAAAAGTCGCAAAATACTTGAGATCCGATCTGAAAACGAAAGCTATTTTCTAGCTTTGGATTTTTGAAAATGTTTTTCCAAGTTTTTACCTTTGTTTAAGTTTTTCAAAACTCTTACAATTGTGTTTTCAAACATGTGGTAGCTAGAGTTAAGTGAGACTTCCACCTAGAAATCAATTCTAGCGAACTGCGCTTATAGCGATAGTCGCTATAGATGCAGTTCGGGAAATTTAGCGATTTCACGTTTTTAAGCGTTTTCTTTTGAATTGTTTTTGAAAACTCATTCAAAATAATTAAGTAAGTTAAAATTTAAGTTTTAATTATTTAATAATTTTTTTGATTTATTTATTAATTAGGGTAATAATTAATTAGGTTAAGTAATTAGGGTTTAAGGAATTATTTATCAAGTTAATTATTTTTAATTAAGTAATTTTTAAATAATGATTAATTATGATAAAGGAAAATTAATTTTTATTTAATCAAGTTTATTTATTTTAATTATTTATTTAATTAGAGTTAATTATTTAGTTAATTATTATTTAGTAAAAGGTTAATTGTCCACTTAATTAAGGTTTAATTTCTTAAATAAATGTTATTTAATTAAAGTTTAATTAAGGTTTAATTATAGATAAAATTAGGATTATTAATTATTTAATTTTTTATTTAATTAAGATTAATTAAGGTTCAATTGAGTTTTAAACTTATGATTTAATCAAGGGTTATTTATTTTTAACCAATTTCCTTGTTTAAGTGGATTGTTTTAAAACAAAGGATTTCTTGTCCATCCTATTAAGTAGCCAAATGAATTAAAGTAATTGTAATAAAACAGTGACACATTTTATCGAAAGTAAGTTGGTTTGTACTTATCCCAAATATCGCACTTCGAGAACGTGATGAATATAAGGGGGTTAATTTCGATAAGCAGGTCACAATGATCTAAGCATATGGAACGGATGTTCATATGTAAATCTTTACACCTTGATAATGGAGTTGTCCACTATAAACAAATTGACCTTTTAAATTTATCGAACGTTGGTTTGGAGAGACCGGGATCAGATATTAATCTTAAAACCACTTCGAACTAACGTAAATGTTCAAATTTGAAATAGTAAAGGAAAGGTCCAAGATGAAGACTTTGAAGTCCTTCGGTTCGTTCATCTCCTGAACGACTTGCATGGATGAATGCTAACTTTGTGTCAACAACTAGAAGGCAATGTTAACATTCCAAGTGGCAATGCTATGATAAAGGTAAACATTGTTGAATATGCGTCTACGTGATTTTTGTTTGATGATAATAAACATATATACATTTATTTAAATGTATTTGATATTGTACTATTTTATTTTTCACGCATCAAATAAATATTTGCTGAATAAAATAAATAACAAAGAATTGGAATTCAAACGAATATTTTATTCAAACGAATATTTATTACAATTTTGATAGTACAATTTCAAGCTCTCACTATAACTATACAAATTCAATTACAATACAATTTCTAATTATATCACAATTCTTTTCTACATTCAGTATCTCACTACACATCACTCACACTCGTATATTTATCTTCAACTTCATTCCAATGTGAATCCAGCATCTGACCAATATGCAAAAATATACATTGACGCAGCAAAATTGAAAAGGAAAAGTTTTTGCAGTATAAAACAAAATATGAATTTTGAAAATAATGTTTGCCTCAGTTATTTAGGTTGTTCGTCATCATTTGAATTCATCATACACGAACATTGTGACATGCACAGTGCATCACTGTACATGCCACAAGGCCGTGCACACCGATATATGTATATACACTTGATATAGTAACAAGGACAGGTGAGCACAGGTCAAACCCAGACTATCGGATTCAACTCAGGTGCAATAAAATAATGTCACAAGATCAAACCCAAATCGGATTCAACTCAGGTGTAATTCGAAAATCAAATTCAAATACAATCAAGTGGTCAAAACAGTCTACTCAAATTCAAAGAGGCAGCCAACAAAATGAACTCATATATAATGACCCAGACTAATAACTTCAAGTCAAGCATGCTACAGAAATGAAGCCAACACAGCAACAATATGGTAAAACAAAGCATATGACTCAAGATCTCAGTAGCTCGAACATAGCCAAACTGCAACAGTGATCAAATAAAGTACAACTGAGAATACCAAAGTACACAAAGACTCGAGTGATCAAGGGTCTACAACAATACTAAAGAAACCAGAGGAAATTGGACAAAGGCAACAACAACTACACTAAGGGATGAACATCACGGTACCGAATGCATGCAACAGTGAATCAAAATCTCTATAGTAAATGGTATAACCTGAACATTCGAATGTCACATAACTAAAGTCAAACCAGAATCAAAAGCATGCTGACCAGTTAACAGTTCGAACAAAGCCAATGTCGAAAAGAATATTCAGTTCAAAATCAATGTCGAAGCTACAAAGACAAGGGTCAATTTCAAGCATCAAAGCAATGTCGAGTCAACAGCAAAAAGAACACAACCAAGTCAGAAATATCGCAAGTTCAAAATCAAGCCGTGAGTATCAAGTAATAAAGCAACGAAAATATAGGATTTGAAAAGGTCAGAAATCATCACGTTCATCCATATAAAATCGTACAGCCGAGTTTAAATCATCAGACGAATTCGTATATGAAATGCGAACGAAAATATAGGAACTGGAATCCTATATAAACAATGCTAACATCATCGGCAAAATCATGAGATTCGAGTACGAGCAAAAACAATAAACCGATAAAATACAATTCCAAAATCATCTTCCAACTCGAATCAAAGATCGAGCTCAAGTACGCAATAACAATAAAGCAAAAGGCATAAATCACTTACCAAAATCAAAAGACGAGCTCGATCAAAAATTGAAGGAGCCGTGAATATTCAAAGTAATCGAAGAGAAGAAAACGAAGCAGCATCATCAATAAGTTGAAGCGGCGACTCAATTCCACAAAACCCTAATTTTCATCAGAGCAAAGAACGAACGAGAAGCATTCATTTACACAAGCCCTAATTTTTCACAGAGGAGATATAGGAAGCCGGCATTTCCACAAATAAAAAAAGGCCAAAGTTAAAATATAAAAGGATGTTGGGCCGGCATATTTTTGTGTGATTAATTTGGGGCTGGCATTCATCTTTTTATATAGGCTTTAATTAGGGTTTAGTTTATTTTTAAATTAGTTTAAATTTTGTTTTTAAATTCTGTTTTAAAAATTGTATTTACTAGTCGTGTGACTAGGGAACAATCTACGTGGCGTAGATTGAGAATTCGCAACTCAGTGGCTGAGTTATGGCAGAGTTTTGAGCGTAGAGTTAGGATTAGTTGGTAGCGGGTGTCGCGAGTTTACGTGTGTAAGCGTCTGATTATCTAATTTCTAGTAGAAACCTTGGGGCAGCACGTAGGCAGGGTTTTGCCGAAGCTGGGTAAATTCTGTGTTGTTCTGTTTCTGTTATTTATTCTGCAATATCTGTGCTGTTTTTATTCTACTGTGTTTTATATTAAAATTGATATAACTTCCGCAATAATTTTAATAATTGATAGTATCACCCTATTCACCCCCCTCTAGGGTGAAATCGATCCTACAAGTGGTATCAGAGCTAGGGAATAGAGTCAAATTTTTGATTTAAAAAAAATCGATTTTTTTTTCAAAAATCAATTTTTATTTTAAAAATTTGAATTTTTAAAATGGCTTCTTTTAATAATGCTTTTGCTGAGGGTCAGTCGATAGTCAGACCACCAATGTTCAATGGTGAATATGCTTATTGGAAAAATAGGATGAAAATTTTTCTAGAAACCATTGATGCTTGGAATATAGTTGAGACTGGATATAACAAACCAACTATAACAGTGAACAATCAGGAAATAGAAAAACCAAAGGATCAATGGACAGAGTTAGAAAACAAATTACAAATTACTAACGCCAAAGCAATGAATTCTATTATTTGTTCATTAGATCAAATTGAATTTAATCGTGTTTCACATTGTTCATCTGCGCAGGAAATATGGCACACTCTCGAAGTGACTCACGAAGGAACATCTCAAGTCAAAGAATCTCGCCTTGCTATGCTAAGCAGCGAATATGAGAACTTTACAATGGCGAAGGAAGAAAATGTCAAAGAGATGTACGGACGACTTTCCAATATCGTATACAAATCGAAAGCTCTCGGAAAATCATACGCCGAACTGGAAATAGTCCGAAAAATCCTCAGAGTCCTTCCACGAAGCTTTGAAGCCAAAGTGACTGCAATTCAAGAATCAAAAGATTTGAAACAGTTGAAAGTTGAAGAACTCATCGGAAATCTCACCACATATGAGCTAGAGATAAAATTCAAAGAAGAGCGTGAAGGAGGAGATACTCGGAAGAAATCGATAGCTCTTAAAGGAACAACTGAAAGTGATGATGATGACGATGATGTTGGTGCAAAAGAACTAGAGCTGTTAATAAGAAAATTCAAAAAGTGGAATCAGAAACACGGAAATCCAGCTCTAAACCAAAAGTTAAAAAGCAGAATAGCAAAAGTATTTGACAGCCCAGACAAACAGAAGATCATCTGTTACGAGTGCAACAAACCCGGTCATATCAGTCCCGACTGTCCACAAAATAAATTCAGCCGTGGAAAGAAACAGAAAAAGAAAAGTTTTGCAGCCACTTGGGATGAAACGGATGAGGATGATAAAAGCACTGGCAGTGAAAGCGAAAAAGCGGATTTGTGCCTTCAAGGTAATATAACTGACAGTGACGATGACGAGCCAAGTGAGGTATCAAAACTTACCCATTCTGAGTTGCTTATTCATTTCCATGATGTAAACGGCCGTTTTGAACGACTTAGGGAAAGATACGCTAAACTCGAATCACAAAAAGATACTTTGATAGAATTAAATAAACAACTTGACCAATTAGTTAAAAACTATCAAAGTAGGATCCCTAAGTGTGATAAGTGTCCAACATTCGAAGATGAGATTAAAAAATCAGAAATCAATATAAAATCACTTGAAAATGAAATTCTGATTTTAAAAGAAAGTGAAAATACGAGAAGAGAAAATTCTATCAAAAGGTGCACACAATTGTTAAATGAAAATGAATCACTCAAATCACAAGTCCAACAATTGTCTACTACTTTAGATAAGTTTTCCAAAAGTAAAAAATCATTGAATATGCTATTAGGGAAACAATCGGTCAATATTGATAGACAAGGACTTGGGTATACTCAAAAGGAACGATATAAAAGTAAAATTAAGCAAGACAATTCAATGTGCACTATTTGTAGAAAATTTGGACACAATCAAAATAATTGTTGGTATAGGCCCAAACACGAGAAAACAATTTCAATTTGGGTTCCAAAAGGCACAAATATAAAATCCCTCAAAGTTAAACAAATTTGGGTGCCAAAAGGAACGTATATTAATAGTTTTGGGTCTATACAAAATTATTCTTCAAATAATTCTGCCACTAACAACCATGGACCTATAAAAACAAATAGGTCACAAAAATCTTTCGTTGTGTAGGTGTGGTGGCAGGCTAAGGAACAACATCGGTGTTATCTGGATTCTGGCTGTTCCAGACACACAACGGGCGACAATTCAAAGTTCCTTAGCCTAGTATAAAGGTGACAGATTCACAATGGAAAATAACGTAAAGATATCGTAAAGGTAAAATAGGTAATTGTTTTTATTTTCATACGATAAATTCAATGTGAAAATCTGCACCATAATCTGAATTAAATCAGCCAATTAAGTGAAAAATTGATGATGTTGATTCTGACTTATTCAAAATGTTGAATAAAATTGCTTGGATTAATTAATTGATTGATTACTGACTAATCATGCTACAAGTGGATATATTTGCTCTGACACTATAATCACTGCTTGTTTATTTCAACGGCTTCAATTCAAAAAGAATGTTACAAATGATTTTATAAAATTTGTTGAATTTTCACAGTCTGGTCTATAACATTGAAAATACTGAGTGAAAGTAAAAATCAGATGCAGATTTCACTGGCAATGTAGTTGTTAGGAAAAATTACTAGTGAAATGTGATTATTTATTGACTTTCATTAGCTGCATCATTTTTCAAAGAAAATATCTGCACATTTTTTCACTTGAAATAATTTTTCAATTTAGCAGAATTTTTTTCCTTAAACTCCTTCTAGAAAATAATTTCTGTTAACCACTCTTTTCAGATTAGTTATTTGATAATTACTTTTGAAATTGACTTTAAACTAATCTGATCCCCTAATAATTATCTAAAAAGATATATAGTGATTGAAAATAAGATGAGTGTTGATATTAATCATATATTATAACTTGAGAAAGTATAATTAGAAAATTTCTTTAGAAATTTAAACAAGAGTTATAAAAACTTTTTGTTGATAAATATTCCATGATCATTTCTATTTCTATCATTTTTCTATCAACCATTAGTCATCAAAAATCAATATAGTATGTCAATATGTGGTAGTTTAAACGGGAAATTATTTGTGCTTCATTTTTTTATATCTCTAATAATAAATTAAAATATCCAAAATATTCACTCTCATTTAAAAGTCCTCACGGTTATGCATGGGTGAATTACTTGGATTTTTGATTATGTGCTTCCATGCTCATTTAAAAGTCCTCACGGTTATGCATGTATGGAACACATATCAAAATTAATTGATTAAATAGACAAGTTGATTCTAATCCCATTTAAAAGTCCTCACGGTTATGCGTGGTTAGAAGATACTTGAATTCATTTTTGAATTAAAAATAAAAATTTAGAATACTACTAATCTCATTTAAAAGTCCTAACGGTTATGCATGGTTAGTAGATATTCAAATTTCCTGAAATAAATATACCACAAATAGACACAACTATATGGTTTTATTCGATGAAATCATTCCTATCATTCTAAAGTGGAATATGCGTCAATTAAAGTATTTATGATTTTTGGTTGATTTTCTTATTGAAATTAATAATTACACTCGATTGAGCTTTAATATTGTATTAATGTCTACCACTATATCTCTATTTTTCTATTACTATTATTCTTTTGCTGATAACAAAAGGGGGAGAGAAAGGTTAAGATTTTGAAAAATCAAATTCACAAATAAAATTCACATATTTTCTATTTGCATATAGATTCATATTGCATATTTTATTCTCATGCATATATGTAGGGGGAGTATTGTGTAGAAAGAGAGCATTTAAATAGGAGGAGCAAATTGAATAATCAAATACATTTAAAATAGTCAAAATCTTAAATATATGTTTGTTATCATCAAAAGGGGGAGATTGTTGAATATGCGTCTACGTGATTTTTGTTTGATGATAATAAACATATATACATTTATTTAAATGTATTTGATATTGTACTATTTTATTTTTCACAGATCAAATAAATATTTGCTGAATAAAATAAATAACAAAGAATTGGAATTCAAACGAATATTTTATTCAAACGAATATTTATTACAATTTTGATAGTACAATTTCAAGCTCTCACTATAACTATACAAATTCAATTACAATACAATTTCTGATTATATCACAATTCTTTTCTACATTCAGTATCTCACTACATATCACTCACACTCGTATATTTATCTTCAACTTCATTCCAATGTGAATCCAGCATCTGACCAATCTGCAGAAATATACATTGACGCAGCAAAATTGAAAAGGAAAAGTTTTTGCAGTATAAAACAAAATATGAATTTTGAAAATAATGTTTGCCTCAGTTATTTAGGTTGTTCGTCATCATTTGAATTCATCATACACGAACAATGTGACATGCACAGTGCATCACTGTACATGCCACAAGGCCGTGCACACCGATATATGTATATACACTTGATATAGTAACAGGGACAGGTGAGCACAGGTCAAACCCAGACTATCGGATTCAACTCAGGTGCAATAAAATAATGTCACAAAATCAAACCCAAATCGGATTCAACTCAGGTGTAATTCGAAAATCAAATTCGAATACAATCAAGTGGTCAAAACAGTCTACTCAAATTCAAAGAGGCAGCCAACAAAATGAACTCATATATAATGAACCAGACTAATAACTTCAAGTCAAGCATGCTACAGAACTGAAGCCAACACAGCAACAATATGGTAAAACAAAGCATATGACTCAAGATCTCAGTAGCTCGAACATAGCCAAACTGCAACAGTGATCAAATAAAGTACAACTGAGAATACCAAAGTACACAAAGACTCGAGTGATCAAGGGTCTACAACAATACTAAAGAAACCAGAGGAAATTGGACAGAGGCAACAACAACTACACTAAGGGATGAATATCACGGTACCGAATGCATGCAACAGTGAATCAAAATCTCTATAGTAAATGGTATAACCTGAACATTCGAATGTCACATAACTAAAGTCAAACCAGAATCAAAAGCATGCTGACCAGTTAACAGTTCGAACAAAGCCAATGTCGAAAAGAATATTCAGTTCAAAATCAATGTCGAAGCTACAAAGACAAGGGTCAATTTCAAGCATCAAAGCAATGTCGAGTCAACAGCAAAAAGAACACAACCAAGTCAGAAATATCGCAAGTTCAAAATCAAGCCGTGAGTATCAAGTAATAAAGCAACGAAAATATAGGATTTGAAAAGGTCAGAAATCATCACGTTCATCCATATAAAATCGTACAGCCGAGTTTAAATCATCAGACGAATTCGTATATGAAATGCGAACGAAAATATAGGAACTGGAATCCTATATAAACAATGCTAACATCATCGGCAAAATCATGAGATTCGAGTACGAGCAAAAACAATAAACCGATAAAATACAATTCCAAAATCATCTTCCAACTCGAATCAAAGATCGAGCTCAAGTACGTAATAACAATAAAGAAAAAGGCATAAATCACTTACCAAAATCAAAAGACGAGCTCGATCAAAAATTGAAGGAGCCGTGAATATTCAAAGTAATCGAAGAGAAGAAAACGAAGCAGCATCATCAACAAGTTGAAGCGGCGACTCAATTCCACAAAACCCTAATTTTCATCAGAGCAAAGAACGAACGAGAAGCATTCATTTACACAAGCCCTAAATTTTCACAGAGGAGACATAGGAAGCCGGCATTTCCACAAATAAAAAAAGGCCAAAGTTAAAATATAAAAGGATGTTGGGCCGGCATATTTTTGTGTGATTAATTTGGGGCTGGCATTCATCTTTTTATATAGGCTTTAATTAGGGTTTAGTTTATTTTTAAATTAGTTTAAATTTTGTTTTTAAATTCTGTTTTAAAAATTGTATTTACTAGTCGTGTGACTAGGGAACAATCTACGTGGCGTAGATTGAGAATTCGCAACTCAGTGGCTGAGTTGTGGCAGGGTTTTGAGCGTAGAGTTAGGATTAGTCGGTAGCGGGTGTCGCGAGTTTACGTGTGTAAGCGTCTGACTATCTAATTTCTAGTAGAAACCTTGGGGGCAGCACGTAGGCAGGGTTTTGCCGAAGCTGGGTAAATTCTGTGTTGTTCTGTTTCTGTTATTTATTCTGCAATATCTGTGCTGTTTTTATTCTGTTGTGTTTTATATTAAAATTGATATAACTTCCGCAATAATTTTAATAATTGATAGTATCACCCTATTCACCCCCCTTCTAGGGTGAAATCGATCCTACAAACATAGCCTCAAGCATCATCAATCGGGAATGACTAAAATAGGGGAGATACAGCAAGGCTAAGTGGGTCACTCCCATTAGGTAAGGTTATCCCTATCTAGAGTCCCTACTATCAATTCATGTATGCTTCAGTACGGTTGCTAATCCCAACCGAGGGTGATATTATTCGGTACTACCCAGCAAGGGTAGGCCGGTCTTGTGTTGGTAGGGGATCCAGGCGAGGTCCTTTGTGTTATTTTATCTAAAGATGCACCATGATGAGCGGTACCCTAGTAGCCCGGTCATTGTACGGAACCCATTCTCCAATAAGTGTTGTACGAATTTAGTTGTACCCAAATATGTTGAAATGTGAGATGCAAGCATTTCAACTATGTTCTGTTTTACTTGAAAACCCTAGACATTATCACAATATCATTGGATTTCTATGTAAAATGTTTTGGTTATCGTAAGGTAAAAACCCGTCCATGATTATGTGCGGCGTGGTCTTACGAGTTACCTTTGATTTTCGAAGTGTTTTATAAAAGTAAGAATTAAGTTGTTTGAGTTTACTCACACCAGACCCATGTTTGACCTGGAGTTTCAACTCTTAGGTACTCAACTTTGTATAAGTAGCCAAGTGATCTAGGTTTCTTACGGAAGCATTTTGAAGGAGCTGAAGCAGGGGGATTCACCGTTAGCTAGTTAATGTCTTATTCTGCTGTGTGTATATATGATCTCTGTATTTTGTATTGGCAGGTAGATATAACTATCAAGTTGAAGTTGTAATGTAACGACTCTGATGTATTATTTATATGGAAATGACTATGTAATATCTTATGTTATCTATTATATGTTGTTCTGATTCGTGGTGAGATTCTATGATTGTATAGTTTTTTCTTATCTTTCTTTTCTTCTATCCTTAATGGCTCGTCTTTCAGTGCAAGAAAGGCGGTCATTACAATTTTGGTATCAGTGCCTAGATTGAATGAACACTTAGGCTTTGGGTTAGGGTCAATTTCGAGAGTGTATACTTGTAATATATATATATATATATATATATATATATATATATTGTTACCTGAAGGTTTGACCAGGGAACTAAGCACTCGGCACTTGCATATCGATCGGCATGGAGAGTCGTTCAGTATTGTACTTGGATCAGCATTCCAGAGTGATCGACATACATGAAGCGTTCCACATTCCACACTGCTCGGCATCCACACATCATTCGGCATGGCAGGAGCGTTCAACGTACTTGGATCGTTCGGCATGGCAGAACATTCGACATACGGAGTTGTTCGGCGTCTAGATATGTTTGACATCAGTATGATCGGCATCGGTCTGTTCGGCATCAGTCCATTCAGCACATTAGTCTGTTCGGCATCATTCTGTTCGGCATCAGTCTGGTCGGCATCATTCTGTTCGGCATTAGTCCATTCAGCACATCAGTCTGTTCGACATCATTCTGTTCGGCAGCAGTTCGGCATCAGTCCACTCAGCTCATCAGTCTGTTCGGCATCAGTCTGTTCGGCATCAGTTTGATCGGCATCAGTCTGTTCGGCATCTATGGTTCGACACACAGAACTCACTCTTTCTGGGCCGAGGTATTCAGCTACCAGGCCCACCAGGGAAGTCCAACCCAACTTTTTCTACAACTAGAGAGGCAGGGGCACAGTGAAAATGGACCTTTTTTCGAGAACACTGGGGAGACTCTACCGCTTTCAAGACTCGCTCTTTTTACTTAGCAATTGTATTCGAGTAGTTGGAGAACGGATTGTATCTGTAATCAAGTGTTAAGTAACGGAATAAAGATCAAAACTCAAAGTGGACGTAGGCAGTTACGCCGAACCACTATAAATCTGGTGTTCTCGTCTTTGCATTCAATTTAGCATATTGTTCTTTGTTTAAATCTACCTTCTTCATTTATTTCTCTACAAAAACTTTCTCAACGAGGTTAGTGACCAATTTTGGTGCTAACACTTTGGTGCTTTCACTGAGAATCGAATTCTCAGACCTCAAGGATCTGCTTTGAAGCTACTGGATTGAATAAATCCCTCGAAGAAGATCTGATTCATTCGTAGGACGTCCGTTGATTCTACTCAGAGTTCATACCAATAACTCTACAATGGCAAGACCACGTACCAGATCAGCCTCTCATAATGCGGACGCCCACGAGACTGCTAGCGTACAACAAGCAGGGCCTAGCAATCAGCAAGCAAATCTAGGTGCAGGGACTACCGCCCAGGACCAGATGCCAGTTGTCACCAGAATAGAGTTCAACGACTTGATGAGAGAACTCAGGGAGAGCAGGAGACAACTCGGAGAGCAGATGCAAGCTAACGCCAACCTCATGGCACAACTCACTCAACAACAGCATCGGAATGTTGGGGGTAATCCAGCTCCTTATTCTTCATCCGACAGCTTGACTTCGTCCGATGAACCTCCCAAGTGTAGACGCCGTAAGACTGAAACTACGCAGACAGGTGCAGCTGTTCGAACAGCTGGGGACCATTTACACCTCGGAGATCGTGACCAAGCAAGAACTGGAAACATAGGAGCTAGAGTGCAGGTGGAGGCTGGACGTCCAGTTCACCAAAATGCCAACGATGTCGCACCTCAAGATGCAAGTTTGGCAGATCGCCAGTAGAGGAGGCATCAACATGATCAATCTCGTAGGACAGACTCCAACCTTCCACCTTCCATACAAACCCCAGACCTGACAGCTATGATCAGACAGTTGATGAAAGAGAATCAAGGCTTATCGAACGACAAATGGGGAGTGTCCCGAAGTCATACTCCGTTCACAAACGTTGTTCTACAGGCGGAGTACCCTAGGAAGTTCAGCATGCCAACTATCCCGGCTTATGAAGGAAAGTCTGATCCCAGGCAACATGTGATGAGGTACGAATGGATGATGGATTCAGCTAGAGCGAATGATGCAACCAAGTGCAGGTGCTTTCCAATAACTCTATCTGGGATCACTACCATGTGGTTCACCCGACTTCCTCCGCGGTCCGTATCCAGTTTCGAGGAGTTGGCGAAGAAATTTATAGAACAGTTCAGGATACATACTACTCTTCCAAAGGACGTGATGTCTCTATCAAGTGTAATCCAAGCTCCTGGGGAGTCGTTGAAGGAGTATTTACAGAGATTCCATGTTGCGGCTACTGAAGTCAGTAATCCCAATGATCATGCAATTCTTATGGCTGTGATGCGAGGTGTGGATCCAAATTCAGAGTTTGGAGATTGGTTGGCAGGAACACCTTCGACTACGCTAGAGCGTTTTTACTCAAAGGCACATCAGTTCATAAAAAGAGATGAAGCCATGTAGATAAGGTGAGATAAGGCACCGAGGCCTGTTCAGGAGTCCGTGAAAAGCAACATTGCTGTGAAGCAGTCCGGAGACAACTCGGGAAAAGTTCAAGTCAATGTCCAGAACAAGCCCGGGCAATCTAAGGAATCCAGAGGAAGAAATCAAGGGAAGAATTGAGAAGCGGGGAAATGGAAGACGAGAATTCCAACCTACAACGAGTACACCCCGCTGAATGCGTCTCTTGAGAACATTTACCTATCAACCTGCAATACCTTTCAGTACAGAAAGCCACGTCCAAATGAGTCAACCGAAGAACAAAAGCGGACTGGGAAATACTGCCGCTTCCATGAGACTTATGGGCACAATACTGAAGAGTGCAGACACCTGCATGACGCTATAGAGAAGTTAATTAGGCAGAAAAAGTTACAGGATTTTATGAAGAATCCGCAGGAAGGAGGACAGGGAACATCCAATCCAGGTCGTGCACCAGCTCCGCGTCATCCCGAGGAGCCTGCCCGGACCGTAGGCAGACTAGTCATAAACACGATCATCGGCGGGCCTCACCCTGCGGATAAGAACTGGCAAGAGATGGAGCGGTATGCTAGTTCCCTGAAGCACGCAGGCTTTGAGTGTTGTTCCAACGTAGAGGATGGGACCCCTGCTAAACAGCTGCGCGTGATGACAGACGATATAGTATTCAGGAGTAGAGATGCCGACCAAGTAGAGGCTCCTACCATCGACCCGATGATCATATCTACGACAATCGGGCCGGCTTATGTGAAGAGAATTTTGATTGATTGTGGAAGTTCTGTTAATATCATCTTTAAGAAGGCTTATGACCAGATGAAGATGGAGACGAAGGATTTGAAACCGTCTAAAGCTCGTATACATGGCTTTAATGGCGCAGCGACCGATGCAGTGGGGTATGTTGAGTTACCAGTTGAACTGGGACAAGGTGAGCGTAGGAGGGTGCAAATCCTACCTTTCGTAGTTTTGTATGTGGATTCTCCGTACAATGTGTTCTTGGGTCGATCGGCCCTGGCGGAGTTTAGGGCAGCATTAGCCCCGTGGTGCTTGACTTTGAAGTTTCCGACTGATAAAGGAGTAGGTGTTGTTCATGGCGACCAGGCGACCGGTCTGCATGTTATGTGGCTGAGCTCTGAGAGGCCCATCGGAGGGAGAAAGGAAAGGTTGCGGACAATCCCGTCCGCATCCATAATATCGACAATTGACAAGTAATGACCGAGCCCTGGCTCGGGCATGATTCTCGGATCTTCAGAGACATAGATCCGAGAGACGACGATGAGAAACCCAGGGAGGAGAAAGCAGCACCAGGTGAACTGAAGATTGACATTTCAATCAGCCAAGACGATCCATCGCGAGTATTGAAGATCGGATCACAACTCAGCCCCGCAATGACTGAAGACCTTAGTGATTTCCTCCGAGCGAATCTTGATGTTTTCGCTTGGACACATTCTGATATGTGTGGGATTTCTCCCGCTATTATGAGTCATATGTTGAACATGGACCCGAAGTACGTCCCGGTTAAACAAAAGAGGAGAGGGATGGACCCGGAGAGGTCCGCTGCTCTCAGAGAGGAGGTGGACAAACTCAAAGCCAATGGGTTCGTCCGCGATGCCCTCTACCCTGAATGGGTATCAAACCCCGTGCTGGTAAAAAAGGCAAACGGGAAATGGAGAACATGCGTAGATTATTCCGATTTGAACAAAGCATGCCCCAAGGACGGTTTCCCATTGCCTAGGATTGATCAGTTAGTCGACTCCACTGTAGGACACGAGCTGTTATCATTCATGGATGCGTACTCGGGATACAATCAGATCCCGATGCATATTCCGGACCAGGAACACACCAGTTTTATCATAGACGTTGGGCTATATTGCTATGTAGTAATGCCTTTCGGATTGAAAATCATGGGAGCGACCTATCAACGTTTAGTGAATCGAATGTTCAAAGACCAGATTGGTAGAACGATGGAAGTCTATGTGGATGACATGCTCGTGAAGTCACGACAGTCAAATGACCACATTCGAGACTTAGCAGAGATGTTCGATATACTCAGATATTATGGGATAAAGATCAACCCTCTGAAGTGTTCCTTCAGCGTTGCGTCGAGGAAGTTTTTGGGATTCATTGTTAATGCTAGGGGAATTGAAGCTAACCCGGAAAAGATTCAAGCTATTCGAAATGTGCAAGTGCCCAGAACTATAAAACAGGTGCAAAGCTTGAATGGAAAGGTGGCTGCGCTGAGTCGATTAATATCCAGAGCCACGGACAAGTGCATTCCCTTCTTCGATATAATAAAGAAAGGGAAGAGGAATTTCGAATGGACATCCAACTGTGAGGAAGCGTTCCGAGATCTAGTGAGGCATTTGGAGAGTTCTCTAATGCTGTCGAAACCAGTAGACCACGAGATGCTGTACGTATACTTGGCCGTATCCCCACATGCTATAAGTGCGGCTTTGGTCCGCGAGGAGGACCGAGTCCAAAAGCCGGTGTATTACGTTAGTAAACGTTTTACGGGGGCAGAAAGAAATTACCCTAAAATTAAGAAATTGGCCTATTGCTTGGTGATTGCATCACGTAAGCTGCGTCCATACTTTCAAGCACACTCGGTCAGTGTCTATACCGATCAGCCCTTACGGCAGGTACTCCAACGACCAGAAACTTCTGGAAGGATGTTAAAATGGAATATCGAGTTGAGTCAGTTCGATATTACCTACCTGCCACGAAGAGCCATACAAGGGAAAGCATTAGCAAATTTCATCGCTGAGTTTACTATATCTGACGAACCAGATAATCAAAGTGTCATTCCCCCCATTAGATGGAAATTGTACACCGATGGGGCATCAAACGACCGTTGCTCCGGAGCTGGTGTAGTTCTCATGACTCCAGAAAATCGATCGATTTGTTACACTTTGAAGCTCAATTTCCTGGCTACGAATAATGAAGCAGAATATGACGCACTCATCGCTGGGTTAAAGCTCGTTGATGAACTCGGGGTTAAATCAGTTGAAATCTTTTGTGACTCGCAGCTGGTGGTGTACCAAGTGCGAGGAGACTAGCAAGCAAGGGGACAAAAGCTTGCTCCATACCTTGCTCTGGTCCAGGAACTATTGACGAATTTCGAACATTATGACATTTCGCATGTCCCGCGTGAACAGAACAAGGAAGCCGACTCGTTGGCCAAATTCGCAAGCACTGGCGATGCGCAGCAAATGGGATTGGTTCCCGTCGAAACCTTACACACTCCAAGCATAGACGCGATGGAAGTCGATTTTGCGTTGGAAACGGAAATCGAGGAGGAGTCGTGGATGACCCCATTCAAACAATACCTGCTAAACGGGACTTTGCCCGAAAGAAGAAGCGAAAGACGACAGGTCATTCACAAAGTCGCGCGATATGTGATGCAAGGAGGAGTAATGTATCAGAGAGGGTTCTCGGTCCCCTTACTATGGTGCATTGCCCGTGATGAGGCAAAGCAGGTTTTGGAGGTGGTTCACGAAGGAGAATGTGGCGACCATACTGGGGGGAAGACACTAGCAAAAAAGATCCTCCGCTACGGATACTATTGGCCAACTGTTAATCGGGATGCCACAGATTACGCAAGAAAATGTGACAAATGTCAAAGATATGCGAAAATCCCGAGAGCTCCACTGACAGAACTCACACAAATGGTTAGTCCCTGGCCGTTTGCAATCTGGGGAATCGACATAATCGGTTCTTTGCCTATATCCAAAGGTGGTGCAAAATACGCGATAGTTGCGGTCGAATACTTCACAAAATGGGCCGAGGCAGAGCCTTTAGCCACAATCACCTCCAAGAAGGTCATTAATTTCGTTGTACGAAACATCATATGCCGCTTTGGCCTCCCGCGAACCATCATTACGAACAACGGAACTCAATTTGAAAGTAAAGAATTCAAAGATTTCTGTTCAAAATACGGCATTGAGAAAAAGTTCGTCGCCGTTGCTCATCCAAAGGATAATGGACAAGTTGAAGCCGTGAACAAAGTAATCAAATCCATATTGAAGAAGCGTGTGGAAAAGGTTGGAGGCAAGTGGGTAGATGAACTCCCAACAGTGCTATGGGCTTATAGAACTACCCACAAGTCCGCGACTGGCCACACACCATTCACATTGGCATACGGCTCGGAAACTGTTATACCCGTGGAGCTTGAAGTTCCATCACATCGGGTGTCACATTATGATCCTAAGACGAATCAGGATCTCTGGTTGGAGTCACTAGACTGCATTGATGAAAAACGTGAAGAAGCCAAACTAAGGGTGGCAACATATAGGCACCGAGTCAAGCGATATTACGATGAGAAAGTCCGCCCAAGGATCTTTGATGTGGGTGATCTCGTTTTGAAACGAGTTTTCCCGGTACCACCACGTATGAATCCCAACTGGGAAGGTCCATATGTCGTTGAACGAAAGCTTGGAGAGGGAACCTTCAAGCTAGCGACCGTTGATGGCATGACACTCCCCCGAGCGTGGAACAGTGAACATTTGCGATGTTATTACATTTAGCATGTTTCTTTCCTGCTTTAGGTACAATTGTTTGCTGTATGTTTTTATTCCATTGATTCTTAGTTTCCTTTTTAGCGTGTAATCGGACAATTTAGTTTGTTTCATTAATAAAAGCTTGAAGCCGTTTGTTCCATGAATTATTGATGTTTCTGTACCTTATAATCTAGTAATGAACTGCTGTAGTTACATTATTCCATATGATGTACAAACTCGCATAAACGACTTGAACCTCCGAGTCCCCTGAGTGCGGACCGGAGTACTCTAAGTCAACGGAGCGTGGACTAGAGTATAAATGAATTGAATCTCCGAGTCCCCTGAGTGCGGACCGGAGTACTCTAAGTCCCCGGAGCGCGGACTAGAGTATAAACGACATCAACCTCCGAGTCCCCTGAGTGCGGACCGGAGTACTCTAAGTCCCTGGAGCGCGGACTAGAGTATAAACGAATTGAATCTCTGAGTCCCCTGAGTGCGGACCGGAGTACTCTAAGTCCCCGGAGCGCGGACTAGAGTATAAACGACATCAACCTCCGAGTCCCCTGAGTGCGGACCGGAGTACTCTAAGTCCCTGGAGCGCGGACTAGAGTATAAACGAATTGAATCTCCGAGTCCCCTGAGTGCGGACCGGAGTACTCTAAGTCCACGGAGCGCGGACTAGATTATAAACGACTTCAACATCCGAGTCCCCTGAGTGCGGACCGGAGTACTCTAAGTCCCCGGAGCGCGGACTAGAGTATAAACGAATTGAATCTCCGAGCCCCCTGATTGCGGACTGGAGTACTCTAAGTCCCCAGAGCGCGGACTAGAGTATAAACGAATTGAACCTTTGAGTCCCCTGAGTGCGGACCGAAGTACTCTAAGTCCCTGGAGCGCGGACTAGAGTATAAACGACTTGAATCTCCGAGTCCCCTGAGTGCGGACCGGAGTACTCTAACTCCCCTGAGCACGGACAAGAGTATAAACGACTTCAATCTCCGAGTCCCCTGAGTGCGGACCGGAGTACTCTAAGTCCCCTGATCACGAAATAGAGTATAAATGACTCCAACCTCCAAGTCCCCTGAGTGTGGACCGGAGTATTCTAAGTCCCCGGAGTGCGGACTAGAGTATAAATGAATTGAATCTCCGAGTCCCCTGAATGCGGACCGAATTACTCTAAGTCCCCGGAGCGCGGATTAGAAAATATTCTAAGTACCAAAAATGTGAAACGAGAGATGTACCATTCCAAAGAATGTCCGAACAACGTAAGAATGGATTGGGAATTTATGCAACTCGTAAGAACTTGAGTTTCGACCACAGTTATACAGAAAATTAAAAAGCAAGAAATCGTTCAAATGACAAAGAAACTAAACTTTATTCGATTATCCAAAATGGGGGTTATACAACCACTCCTCTAAAACTTGGTGTCAAAAATCTATCTACATAAACTACGAAAATGAAAAAGTGGAAGTAATTACAGGACCTAAGCAAAATCTCGTTGAACGAGTATAGTGGCTATTTCTTCGGCTTCTTTTTCTTGTTCTCCTTTGTTTTCTCAGATGACTCCTCTCCCTCACGCTTCCTCTTAGACTTTTTGCTTGCCAAAGAAGCAGAGTCAGGAGTTGGAGGAGGAACATCCAGTGGTTTGGATTTGCCAGGAAGGATGACCTTCAGAGGCCTATTCAGCGGGTCGGTGAGTTCTAGTATTTGAGGCTCGACCTTGATCTCGACCTTCTTTTTCTTCTCTTCCACGAGTCGCTCCTTCATACTCACCTTCGAAGTGTGTTCTGAGGCGCCCGTGATTTCGATTTCATAACTCCCTTCAACGGGAGATGAAGTGTCAGACTTATCATCATCTAACGCCCCGATCACTTGAGCGTCAGGGCCGGGAGTCACTCCCGCGTAAGCATCATCGCTTGTTTTCCCCCTCCTCCTTGGCGTCATCGCTCCTCGGAGTCGGTTCAAGATCAGAGCGGCCTGCATAAAAACATAAAGAATGAACATTAGGACCAATAACCGCTCACAGAAAGCGATAGATCTTTGAACTTCTAGAAAAAGAGTTTTATACCGGTTTCTTGCTGGCTTTCAGCTGTGCGCGGAGTTTCACCCTCTAGAATGGGGGATAGCACGTGAATGCCGAGACCGGGATCTTCCGGATCATAGCCGGCATGCTGCTCGAATGGGTCTAGTGCTGGCCGACCGGCCGATTGAGTAGAAGGAGGAGCTGTAGCCTCAGCTCCAGATGGACCAGCTTTGTCATCTTTCTCTTTTGATGGGGGAGAGCCTTTACCAAAGAGAGCCATAGCTGCAGACAAGTCCGATGGCTCGTTCCCCCTGAGAAATTCTTTCACTAAAGCCTCCTCATCGACCTCCTCAGTGCCCGTCTCAACCTTTCTGATCTTTATTAAATTCTCCCAGGCCTCAGCTAGAGATTCAAGATAGCCCTCGCCTAAGAAAGTCAAGTCCCGGTGCATGAGGACGCGGGCACTGTATTTGGCAATCAGCGGGTCAAACATACACTTGACCTCTTCTCTGCCGGCCTCTGCAGCTGCTTCAAGACGGGTGTCGATCTCCTCGGAAGCTAGTCTCTTGCCCTCCTCACGGGCATCGTCCTTCATCGTCTCAACCTTAGAGAGCTCGTTGTCAAGCTTTGCCTTTAAGAGACGTGTATCGATGATCTCGTTACAGTACCGTTGAGACTCTTCTTGAGCCGCTATCTTCTCTTCCCTCTCCTTAGAGAGTAGCTCCTTCAACTCTTTAACCTGCAGAGCGAGTGCGTCCCTTTCTTTTTAAATAGAATCTTTTTCTAAAGCTAGGGCCCCACTGCGTTGGACTGCTTCATCAAGTTCCTTTTTATGGGTCGTCTCTAGACGAGCGACGGCCTCCGCAGTCTCCTTAGCACTCTGTTCTGCGGCTTCAAGTTTGGATTTGTACGAAGCAAGCTCTTCGTCCTGACTTTTGATGATGTCTTTATCAGAGATAGCTTCAAGCAGTCCATTTCTTGCTGACACTCAACGGATACTTCCGAGACCTTTTCGACTAGATGAACGAACGCGTCATGTTGAACATAGACGTCGTTGTTGCAGGCGATGGCACTCTGCTTGACATGCCCCGGAATGTGGTGAATAGCTAGGAGGAACTTCAGACCGTCAAAGAAGATTTTGGGAAATTTAGCTTTAAGATCGACCATCTTCTCTACTATCGTAGGATCTGCCACAGGAACAGGGGGAGGAGGTTTTGAAAGTTCCGTTCTCTTCCGATGTTCCCGAGATTGTCGTGTGCTTGATGAACCAGAATGCTGATCTCGGGAAACATCGGGTTGAGACCCCTTCTGCGAGAATTTTTCTCTGTCTGGCTCAGTTTGAGGAGGGAGATCGCGAGAGTATGAAGACTGGGAATATGATTTCTTTCGATAAGTCGACTCACGAGGACGGTTGTCTTGATCTCCGTAATCGTCCCTGTCCATGCGTTTACCGGAGCCTGAATCCCAGCTAGAATGGTGAAAGATGGAAGAGCCGTGGAGACGATCAATTCCATGGGAGCGTCCCATATCACCTGCATAGAATGAGAATAAGGATAAGTTAGAAAAGATCAGGGCGACGGTTAAGATTGAAGTGCAAAGTGAAGTGCGTGTGTCCGTGTGTGTCCTAGTGTTTCCCCCCGACAGACCAGTTTCTTTACTGATTGGAGTTTTATCTCCCTAGACGTGGGCTTGAACTCCCGTACTACCTCTAGCGGGCGAATGAAGCTTAAGAGCCTCCGGATCATCGAAACCGTAGTTGAGTAAGTCATTAGGAATGGTAAGGTTCGACAGGCCCTTCAGAGAACTTTCTAAGTGCTTCGAGGAAGTTTCTTTTTCCGTTGGCATATGGGAAACTTTAGAAGTTCCGCCCACAGTTTTCTTCCTCAGCTTGAGCGTTAGTTTTTTCTCTCCCTTCAAAGGGGAAGACGACGTTCTATGCCATGAACTTCAACCGTCGGTCCTCGAGACGGACTAATGTTCTCGCCATGTACTTCGGGCGTCTCAGTCTCCTTAATTCCCCCCTCCTCTAATGCATCAGGAGCGCTGCGTGTTGAAGACTCAGCTTGTTTTTTCCCTTTACCAGAGCCAGGCCTGGGAATGGTGACGCCCTGAGGAAGGCTTATCCGACGGCCTTCTGCCAACAGTCCGAGCCTTATAAGTGACTCATTCGAAATGAGATTTCTAATGTCCCGTTCTTCGGCGGGGAGGGCTCGAATGGCTTCGACGGCATCATAATATCCGCGGTCGTCAGGACGTGGGCTAATACCTGAAAAGATGGATAAAGTTTAGAGAGAGTACGGCTTCGACTAAACATGAGTAACAGACCTAGAAAAAGGCTTACTTCCTTCAACCCATCTACTAGCAAAGCCGGGAGGACAACGCACATAAAACCATTCCTGTTTATACAAGGCGAACTTGGTCCACGCCCCGGTTAAGAGTTGACATTTATTGTGCAGCTCGAGAAACATGAATGATGGGCTATCTTTCCGCTTCTTGATGCAATATATGTATCAGATATCACCCGGAGTTGGGAGCCCAGAGAAGACATTCATGAAGAGGATGCAGGTACCGTAGAGGAATGCATGGCCGTTCGGGTGCAGTTGCGATAGGGCAATGTCAATATATTGCAGTACATCCCGAAGAAACAAGTTGAACGGTGGCACACTGCCAACCAGCACATGAATTTATTACAAGCTGTGTATCCGGCTGGGGGCAAGTGTGGACGATCATGCCCCGTTGGAACGAGTACGTCGTCAAAGGGGATTCCGTGGACAGAGCATATCCAACAGAATGTACTTTCAATGATCTTTGAAGCTTACGAATTGACAGGGTTATCCAAGAGAATTGCTGCCTCAAGAGCATCGGGAGCTAAGTCATGTGCAGGAGAAGTTGATGGGTTTGAAGTATCTACGACTTCTCGTCGGGAGGATGGCCCGGGCCTGTCTGAAATCGTGGCGGAGCTAGATTTCTGAGACATCGCTGATAAAGATTGAATCTAGCGAAGTACCTGTTCGAACTATACTTAAAAAATAATCGACGTTAGACTTAACAATACGAATATTCCACCCGTGTAGTGTGTGAACTAGTGCGATCATTTAGGTGTAAACACTGAGAAATTATAAGTCACAGGATCGATGGTATGAAGTTGAGCTTTGGACTGTCGTCTTCGAAGACCATCATCGCTGACCGTCTCCGAAAGCCAGCATTGCAATATTTTCAATCTTGAACTCGGACATTGGCGCTGCGTGTTAAAAATTTTAGTCTGTTTTTATTGATTTAGGTTCAGGCTTATGATTATTGAAACTAGGAAGTCATTATTCCAGATTAGTTCGATATGCTAGTATGCTTAGATCCTTGTCGTCGTGTTGGTTATATGATTAGCCAAGGTGGTTGGGAGTTCGGGCAAAAATTCTGTTCGGTTTAAGTTTCGTTCGTACAAAATTCTGTTCGGCTTAAGTTTCGTTCGTCCAAAATTCTGTTTGGCTTAAGTTTCGTTCGTCCAAAATTTTGTTTGGCTTAAGTTTCGTTCGTCCAAAATTCTGTTCGGTTTAAGTTTAGTTCGTACAAAATTCTGTTCGGCTTAAGTTTTGTTCGTCTTAAATTCTGTTCGGCTTAAGTTTCGTTCGTCCAAAATTCTGTTCGGCTTAAGTTTTGTTCGTCTTAAATTCTGTTCGGCTTAAGTCCTGTTCGGCTTAGATTTTGTTAGGCTTTAGTTATGTTCGGCTTAGGTTATGTTCGGCTTAGGTTCTGATCGGCTTGACTTTCGTTCGGCTTTCGTTCTGTTCGACCTGAAAACAAGCGCACGCAGCAGGTCATGCTGATCTGATTCACTCAGCCTTCTGCCCTTAATATCATTTCTCTTGTTTTCCTCCATCTCTCCTAGCCAACGTACCCGAGTCATTCGGCAAGCCATTTCAAACCACGGTCATGCCGATCAACTCCACTAAACCTTAACTCTTCCTGCTCCATGCAATTACTTCTGACTTTGATTTTGCAGAGATTCGCGAGTTCGAATCTCATGCTAGGTTTCCTAATCGGAGTAAAGTATTTAAGGAAAAGTTTTTTACCTAAGAAATGAGTCGAAGCTCGGAGAGATTCTAGGGTAAGGAACGCGGTTCTAATTGGGTTCAATTGATTGGGGAAGGAAGTGAGGCAACGAATGATGTTTGAGAAGGGAAAAGTAGATAATTCTCTGAAGTCTGTTGAGAGGCAAAGTTCATAAATAGTGAAAAACAGAGGTAGAAGTAAAAGGGAGAAGAAGAAGGAGCATTGGCTTATATAGAGAGAAGGGAAGTCGAAGAGACTATAACCGGTAGAACCGATCAAATCGACATTGTTCAGCATTCAGGGTGCTCGGTATCGGCTAGGTCGTTCGGCATCCAGGGTGCTCGGCTTCGGCTATGTCGTTCGGTATAGGCATATCGTTCGGCATCCAGGATGATTCAAAGCACACCACGTTTAACCACATGATGTACTTTGGGGGGGCAAGTGTTACCTGAAGGTTTGACCAGGCAACTAAGCACTCGGCACTTGCATATCGATCAGCATGGAGAGTCGTTCAGTATTGTACTTGGATCGGCATTCCAGAGTGATCGGCATACATGAAGCGTTCGACATTCCACACTGCTCGGCATCCACACATCGTTCGGCATGGCAGGAGCGTTCGGCGTACTTGGATCGTTCGGCATGGCAGAACATTCGACATACGAAGTTGTTCGGCGTCTAGATATGTTTGACATCAGTCTGATCGGCATCGGTCTGATCGGCATCGGTCTGTTCGGCTTCAGTCCATTCAGCACATCAGTCTGTTCGGCATCATTCTATTCGGCATTAGTCTGGTCGGCATCATTCTGTTCGGCATCAGTCCATTCAGCACATCAGTCTGTTCGGCATCATTCTGTTCGGTAGCAGTTCGACATCAGTCCACTTAGCTCATCAGTCTGTTCGGCATCAGTCTGTTCAACATCAATCTGATCGGCATCAGTCTGTTCGGCATCAGTCTGTTTGGCATCTATGGTTCGGCACACAGAACTCACTCTTTTTGGGCTGAGGTATTCAGCTACCAGGCCAACCAGGGAAGTCCAACCCAACTTTGTCTATAAATAGAGAGGCAGGGGCACAGTGAAAATGGACCTTTTTTCGAGAACACTGGGGAGACTCTGCCGCTTTCAAGACTCGCTCTTTTTACTCAGCAATTGTATTCAAGTAGTTGGAGAACGGATTGTATCTGTAATCAAGTGTTAAGTAAAGGAATAAAGATCAAAACTCAAAGTGGACGTAGGCAGTTACGCCGAACCACTATAAATCTGGTGTTCTCGTCTTTGCATTCAATTTAGCATATTGTTCTTTGTTTAAATCTACCTTCTTCATTTATTTCTCTACACAAACTTTCTCAACGAGGTTAGTGACCAATTTTGGTGCTAACATATATATATATATATATGATAGATATATCAGCTTGTTAGGTTTAATTAGTACCTTTTTTTCAAGATTTATCTCGTCCAAGTATTCTAAGAATTATCTTACTATGTTCAGGTTGTAAGACATAAGTAACAGAGATAGATGAGGTAGGGGAGCAGGTAGCACTATAACTACAAATGGTTGAACCCCAAATCCTGGAGGAGTTTGGATTATCGAAGAGGCAGCGCCCGAGCAGCCAAGGGTGAATTTTGCAACCTTATGTAAGGATTAGATAGGAGGGAAACCCTTTAAAGGAAATGAGTCTATCATGGAAGTGCAAGCTTGGTTGCGGTCTTGCAAAAAGATTTTTAAAGATCTTGGCTTATCCGATGAACAGAAAAGATTCTTAGTAGCATGGCAACTACAGGAGGGAGTAGCAGCTTGGTGGCATTCCCTTACTACAAATATTCCTAAAGAAGAGTTTTCGTAGGCCCGATTTAAGGAAGTTTTTGAAGACCAATTGTTGCCAATAGCAGGAAGGACCTGGATGTATCAGAACTATATGGATTTGAGGTAAGGGGATCTATCTGTAGTAGAGTACGAGACAAAGTTCAACGAGCTATCTTGTTTCGGACTGGAATTTATCAACAGGTCGTTGAAGAAAAACGAGATGTATGTTTTGGGTATGAGGGAAGAGTACCATGATAAAATGACTGCTTATGTCAAAGGGACTTTTGTGGATCTAGTTGATATGGCTCTGAGGTACAAGGCACTGGAAAAGAGGAAGCCTACTCCAGTAGAACCTAGTGGAAATACCAGTGGAAACGGTTCTAACAAGAGGAAGTTCAATCCAAATTGGAAGAATCAAGGAAAAAGGAAACAGGGAGAAGGTCAAGGAGGCAGGCCTAAGGATAGTGGTTGTTATATTTGTAAGCAAAAAGGACATATTGCCAAGTACTGTCCAAATCGTGAAGTTCCAAAGCAGCAAGGTGGACCCATATCTCCGATGGTCCAGAAGACTATTTGTTTTAATTACCATCAGCCCGGGCATATGGTTAAGGATTGCCCACTCATGAAGAAGGTGCAATAGCCCAAGGTGTACGCCATTAAGAATAAACCATCTACTTCAACGGATGTGAAGGGAAAAGGCGTCCTTGAAGGTACCTTATTGATTAATGGTATTTTTGTTCGAGCATTATTTGATACTGGCGCCTCTTATTGTTTTCTCTTATGAATCAGTAGGTAAATTTCATCTTATTTCTAGTATTGTAGAAAACCCTATGTGTGTGTCTAACCCCATAGGTGGTGTAACCCATTTGAATATGAATTGTGAAGATGTGCCAATTTCCTACCTTTCTCATCACTTTTCTTGCGGCCCGTATGTCTTAAACTTTAAAGGATTTGATATTATTCTTGGTATGGATTGGTTATCGAAATATGGAGCTATTTTGGATTGTAATGAAAGAACCATATCATTAGTAACCAATTTGGGGAGAATTGCTAAAGTACCATGTAAGGAACCTGATATTAATATGTGTAGTTTCTTGTATGCCCCGAAAGTATCCCAAGAAAATCTAGGGTCTATTGAAGTTGTTAAGAATTTTTCAAATGTATTCGAAAAAGTTAAAAGTTTACCCCCGCACCGAGGGATAGAGTTCCATATTGATTTGATCCCTGGTGCAAGGCCTGTGATCCAACCCAAGTGAAGGATGGCTCCGAAGGAGAGAGGAGTTGGTAAGTCAAACCCATGACCTGCTAAGAAGAGGATTAGTTAGACCCAACCATTCGAGTTGGGGATCTGCTGTGGTGTTTACAGCTAAGTTTGATGGATCTTTAAGGTTGTGCGTGGATTATAGGGAGCTGAATAAACTAACCATTAGGAATAAGTATCCTTTACCCCACATCGATGATCTTTTTGATGAACTTCATGGAGCTATGGTATTCTCTCAGATGGATCTAGCTACTGGATTCCATTAATTGAGGGTTGCTGAAGATAGTATACCCTTAACTTCTTTTAATGGCCTTGATTATTTCTTTGAGTGGTTGGTTGTGCCTTTCGAGCTAACCAATGCATCGGCATATTTTGTAGATCTCATGAACCGTGTTTTCCGAGATGTTCTTAACAAATTTATGTTAGTTTTCATCGATGACATCCTTATCTACTCCAAATCCGAGGAGGAGCAAAAACATCATTTGGAAGTGGTGTTGGATACATTGAGAAGACATGTCTTGAAGGTGAAATTTTCTAAGTGCCAATTTGGAAATAAGATTTTTAGGATATATTATGACAGGAGAAGGTATTTCGGAGGACCCAGTGAAGGTGGAAGCTGTTCAGGAATGGAAGCAACCGCGGACTCCTACCGAGGTTTGTAGTTTCATAGGGTTGCCCAGATACTATAGAAGGTTTATTCAAGATTATTCCAAGGTTTCATCACATTTGACTAAGCTGACTAAGAAGGAGGAGGAGTTTGTATGGACCTCTAATTATGAAGAGGCATTTCTGGAATTGAAGAAGAGATTGACCAGTGCACCAGTTTTGGCTATTCCAGATGGAAATAGTCGATTCACAGTTTACATAGATGCTTGTGGAGTAGGACAAGGAGGTTTTTTGATGTAGCATGGTAGAGTGATTGCGTATGCTTCAGACTTACCTTCACGATGCTTACCTTCTCACTCGCGAATGGTTTTTTGGATCAGATGACCGCTGATCTACCGGCTTACCTTCAT
Source organism: Allium fistulosum (assembly GCA_030737815.1). NCBI lineage: Eukaryota > Viridiplantae > Streptophyta > Magnoliopsida > Asparagales > Amaryllidaceae > Allium > Allium fistulosum. Next base: position 928,158,457 of record CM060901.1, read on the forward strand.
GATGCTTTAGTTCATGAAAGACCTTCATGATCGCGAAGGGTTTTTTAGATCAGATGATCGTTGATCTACCGGTCGCCTTCGCGACGCTTTATTTCATGAAAGACCTTCACGTTCGCGAAGGGTTTTTTGGATCAGATGACCGCTGATTTACTGGTTTATCTTCACGATGCTTTAGTTCATGAAAGACCTTTACATTCATGAAGGGTTTTTTAGATCAGATGACCGCTGATCTAGCGGTTCACCTTCACGACGCTTTAGTTCATAAAAGACCTTCATGTTCATGAAGGGTCTTTGGATCATATGATCGCTGATCTACCGGTTCGCCTTCACAATGCTTTAGTTCGTGGAAGACCTTCACGACGCTTTAGTTCATGAAGGAGTTTTTGTGGTCGGATGTCCGGCGACCAGATGGCTTTGGAATGAAAATTTATCGATTCTGAGAGGATTTTTGGTCGGATGTCCGATGACTAGACGGCCTTGGAGCAATAATTATCGACTCCAATAAGAGTTTTGGGTCGTGTGTTCGACGGCCCGATGGTCTTAAAGTAGTGATTCATCGACTTCAAGAGAAATTTTGGCTGGATATCCGAAGACCAGGCGGCCTTGGAATGATAATTCATTGATTCCAAGAAGAGTTCTGGGTCGTGTGTCTGATGACCCAATGAAATTAAAGCGATGATTCGACAACTTCAAGAGGGATTTTTGGGATTCAGCTCATGAGAACACAGCTTTATTGGTTCCTGAAAACTAAGGGGTTGGACTGTTTGTTCAACGATCCCTTGGACAAGACTTCTCGATGCTACTAGAGCAACGTCAGTTCTCAAAAGGAGGATCGACATGACTCATCGAGGGCATAGAAGCATTTCTTTCGCCGTGCTGTCTGCAATGCCCCTAGTGTCCCTGTATGGCTCATTTGGAAAAGGAAAGTAGACAAGGATGGATGACAAGGCATCGCTTTAGATTGCTACCCCATTCCTTAGTTACTAGCTAGCTAGTGTGTTATTCGGTAATCATCCTTTCGTCTGATTTCGTTAATTAGCTGGTGCGCTTTTCTATTGGGTCTTAGAAGCCTTGCTTGGGCAGAAGGTCCCTGAGGTCCTGTAGCTCCTTCACCATTTGATATGATTTTTGGCAAATTACCAAGTTTTCCTTCTTCCAATTGCACTACTTCTAGTCTTTAGAACCGGTTTGCCTTCCTATAGAATTCTTCTAGGATTGTAGGTTGTTTCATCCTTTAATGATTCCTAAGGGCCTTGTAGTAGACTGCATCGTAAAAAAGGAATTTCGATTCAGTTGTACTGTTGTACAAAAGGTATAGTTGGCATTATAAACTTCTTTGGATATTATGCATGTTGGACGACTTCGGTGAATAGGTTTCGATTGGGGAAGATGCTCTAATCATTGTCAGACCGATCTGTTTTTAAGTTACGGCTGTTTATAATGCTTGAGATTGATATATGCATGATTGTCTAAGCTTGGATGATTGGTGTAACACCCCGTATTTTTATATAATTAAATAATAAAATAATTATGAATGGTGAAAATAAGCATTTTTGAAATTGTCTGAATATGGCCGGGAAACTTATTCCATTGTGTTTGTGGCGACTTTATGATCAATTTACATATATAATATGCCTCGAACGGAGTTCGTATGGAAAACTTGTTGACGTTCGAAGTTTAGTATCGAGAAATAATTATAGATGTAAATGTACGTAAATATATTTTTTATAAATAAATATATGTGCGTATGAAATTTTAGAAATAACGCGCAATTTAATTTTAAAATAGACGCGCCTCATAAAGGTAATTAATTAACATTTCCATCATAAAGGAAATTAATTGATATCAGTAATTAAAGGCAATTAATTAACATTAGTAGGCAATGTAATCAAATCAGCTATTGGAGGAAATTAATTTACATTAACTGATCACGTGTGAAATTCAAAATAGACAAGTTTTATATTGGGAAATTAACAAGCAATTGATGGTGATTAATTAGAATAGACAAGCAACATAAAAAAAGTTAAACGTTTATAAATCATAACATTTAAAAGTTAACGTTTATAAATAACATTTAATAAAACAAATAAGGCACATTTAAAATCCAAAATAGACGTGCGTTATAAAGAGCATTAAATCAAAGAATTAATGAGAGTTAATTGGAATTAATAGGAAACGTTTAAACGTTAAACGTTTATAATAAATAAAATGTTTAAAAACAAATCAAGCGCGCTCATTCTGAACCCTTTTGAACGGCCTGATTTGCATCGTTTTAAGCGAATGGACGACGCTGTTTTGACTCTCTATAAATAAAGAGGCGGGGCTAGCATTCAAACTCATATTTTTCTTAATGGGTGTGGAAGCCCTATCACTCTTCTTTCTCCTCCAATTCTTCAGAAATTAGCTATTTTAGATTTACACCTTCTGAATTACAAGTTGGAGATAGAAATTATAGGTCTAAAATAGAGATGTTCAAATAAAGTTGTCCGAATGAGGTAAAGTTCTTAGATCTGGTTCTCTAATTTATTTACTTTATTTTTCTTCAATTTGATCTAGATTTCTAAATCCATATGAATCCCAATTTGTGGATCCAAACAAGGTTGCAATAGGGAAGGCTACTGATAATAGAACTGGGTTAAAAATCAGATCTGGAACTTGGAGTGTTTTCTTTCCAGGTGAGTGGATTTAAAGTATATATCTTTTACGTTTATGACATATTATCATTAGATTCTCTTTTTATATTCAGCATTTATTTCAGTAATTAGTTCCATTGAAAATTATAAATTATATAAGAGAGCTTATATTTAATTATTATTTATATGGAAAAGAAGATAGTAATCCAATTAAATATGAATAATATTAGGCTTGACAGTTAGAGAAAGACGTAAGCCTAAAAATAAGAAATTTACAGTTATTTACATCTATTTTAAAAGTTAAAATTTAGCCTGTAAATGTTAGCTTCTTTTTATTCCTTTTTAGACGAATAAAATAGTAAAGAGAAGAATTCGCAAATATGGACTAAAATAGAAGAACACTGTGAAAGTGTATATTGATCGATGATATAGTTAAACTACGACTAGCAAGTGCGGAATTATAAATAATATTAAATGGCAGTAATAAAAATGACACCAGGGATTTTTATACTGGTTCGAACTTCTCGTTCTACGTCCAGTCCCAGACTCCTTCTGGAATTTCTCTAACAACCCTCACTTAACCCGGAGGAACAGGTATTACACCGCCTGAGCAACCGAACAGGACTTTTCCTCCTAAGCAACCGAATAGGACTTCAAATACAATTTGGTAAATTGTTTCTTGACTTGTGTGTTCTTTGAATAACACGAATATAGTCAATGTAGTACACCCTTCCTATAATCTTCTTGATATGATGATTTGAATGTGCAAAGATAGGAAGTAGAGAATTGAAAATCACTTGTGATTATGATAATACAAAGCAAGTATAGATAGAAAGAATTGGTTTTTAAAATAGTGGATTTTCATCTCTGTTTATAGTATTGAATAGTCTTAATTTAATAGTTGCAACTATTAGAAGAAGTGCAACTCTTGGTGAAGAAGACAACTCTTCAGAATTTGATATTTCATGAAGAGATGCTTTAGTTCGTCAAGTTCAGATGTCTGAGAGAAAAGTGACAGATGTCTGAATAAAGTTTGAAATTCAAAAAATAGAAGAAGGAAAACAACAGTCATTTCAGACGTCTGTCTTTTAATTCAGACGTCTGTCTTTGATGACAGACGTCTGTTATTAAATTGGCAGACGTCTATTTCATATAGAAATAGAAGCACTATATATATAGAGGGTTCAGACGTCTGTTATTTTATCTTTAGACGTCTGACATTGGTGTCAGACGTCTGAATTAAGATACATACGTCTAAATCTGTACTGTTTTGTTCCTTCCTTTGTTTTAGCACTTTTGAACTTGAGATATTATATAATTTTGAAAATACCTTTTTATATCTTTAAATAATTAAAGATATTTATTTATTTTAAAGCATGATTTTCAAAAAGAATATTTGTGTGTGTGTGTTTTACCATCATATCAGAGATTGTACAAAAAATATCTAACTTAGAAATAATAAAATTTTGAGAACTTAATCTTGTTGATGATATGATAATAGCTTCTCTTGTAGATTCCTGCAAGAATATTTGACATTATAGTATATAGGTTGAAATATATAGTTGTCGCATTAAAATCGAAGAAGGCAGGTTCCAACATTCTCCCCCTTTTTGATGATGACAACTATATAATTCAACGGTTAGTATAACCATACCTTTTGCTCCCCCTGTCAATATGACCAATTTATATAGCAGAAATGTTATTATTTCTCCCCCTTTGTCATTAACAAAAAGAGTTGTAGGGGGTGTTAGATATAGAGAAATGACAAAACTGTGAATAACAAAATAGTTAAGAAGTGTAGACAGACCAAGCATGTACCAAGATGATAATAACAAATCAATATTTTAAGACAGAGCATTTGTTTAACCAACACAAAGAACTAAGAGAGACATAGAAAATTATACAAAGAACAACTAATAAGTCTTAAACATCACAAAAAAATAGAATTTTTATGAAAGTGAAGTTTTTGGACCAAAAAGGCAAACCAAAAGAAAAAACATCTTCTTTCACCATTCTCCCCAAGTTGGAGAGGAAGGAGGAGAAGATCCATGAGACTTCTTCCACAATTGACGAAGAATTGTCTTGACATTTTTCAATTCTCGTGCATTTTCTTCGACTTTGGCATCTAAATCATCGAATCTAGAATTGATGGAAGAAAAGCCTTGTGCAATTTGTTGAGAGATTTTCTTTTGATTTTAGAGATGGTGATGTCAGACTTGAGCTTTTCATTTTTTGTATAAGTGCGTGAGGTTCCAGAAATTAGTTCAATCTCGCAATTTTCCGGGATTGAACATTGGATAAAAGCTTGCTCAAAAGCTTCGTCTTCTCCTTCTTCATCTTCCCCTTCATCTTCATTATCCCCTTCTTTTTCAGTATCTCCTTCATCTCCATCGTGTCCGGAACTGCCTACTTTTGTTTTTCCTTTTTCTTAAAGCTAGTTGTTCCGCTTTATAATCATTATATGTTGGAAATGTCGGAGGATATTCCGGTAATCCCATCAAACTAAAGAAGCGAATGTTGGATACCTTAATCTTTTCAAATTCAATTGACGGACTTTGAATAGACAGGTCAGTTAGAATTCGAGTAATATAAGGGGCATAGACAATTGAACGCTTCTTTGAGTCGTGATAAGTACGAAATGCATCGTAAAAATATTGCGCCCAATTGATTTGTGAATTTGATAATATTGATTGAAGCGCCTTATCTTCGTCATCATAAATGACTTCATGGCTTCCTTGCCGGGGAAAAATTGTTTTTATTAGCATTCTAAGCAATAATCGAGGTCGGGGACGAAGATGATTTGATCTATCTATGGACTTTCCTGGTTCAAAAAGATGATATTCTATTTGTTTAAGCTCCTCTCCTTCTAACCTAAAATCATCTAAGTCGACCCCATCCGAGCTACATTTTAAAACTCGTCCAATGTCAGCAAGAGTTATTTGTAGAATGTTTCCAAATACGCTTGTCCAAAGCGTTCCTTTATCTCGATGAAGTCTAATTTTTGGATTGTTGACATTTGCAAGAAATAATAGGACACTAAGTCTACAAATGTTGACTTGATTGTCTTTGAAATCAATAAGACTAGTGATCTGAGATCTATCAGTATAAAGCCTAAGTTTGTACATAGGAAAATGATCAAGGTCATGAAAAATACCATGAAATGATGGCAAAGAAGATAGATGTTTGTAACGAGCCATACTTCGGGGTTCATGGTAGAGCCAAGCTGCAATTTGATCTTCTGAAGGGAGAATATGAGGATCTTGTTGAGAAGAATCCCCTTTTTGTTTCTTTGATTTAGGCGCCATTGTTTAATTTGAAGAAAGGCTAGGGTTTTGAATTTTGATTTTGAGAAAAAAATAGACGTGATGAAGAAGAGAAACCGTTGGTATGATTTATATTGTTTTCTTTCTAACAGAATTTCAGACGTCTAAAAAATATACAGACGTCTGAAGTTCTGTAGATAAGAAAAAATTCAGAGAAGTTTTAGACGTCTAAATTATTATAACAGACGGCTAATAAGAATGACAGACGTCTAAATAATAGTGACAGACGGCTCAGTAGGTTCAAATTGAAACAGAGAGTGAAAAACATTTTGAACTAAAATCAGACGTCTGAAAATTTTATGTTAGACGTCTATATTGGAGAACAGACGTCTGTTATTTTCAAACAGATGACTAATTTTATACCAGAAAAATTGAAAATTTTTAAACTTAATTTAGACGTCTGTGATAAATGATTCAGACGTCTGTGTGGCTGAAAATAGTAAAAGAAGGTGTTTTACAGACGTCTGTTGTAAAAGAATAGACGTCTGTATGTCTGATGTTGAATGTTTTTGCTTAGTTTAATGATAAAAGAAAATAGCCATATATTTATAAAGCAAAAATGAGTAACCAAATGAACGTACAATCATATCATATATACATTATTTACTTAGGAGTCTTTGGAGTTTTTGGAGACTTCGGAGACTTCCTTTTGGATGATTCGAGTTGATTGTGTTCATCAAACGGTTTAATGGGAGACAATTGAAGCTGTCGATCCCACGAATTTTGAGAAACATGAGGACGTTGAGGTGAATGAATATGTGCATTTATTTTTCAGAAAATGCTATATTAAAGCCTTTATCACATAATTGACTAATACTTAGTAAATTGTGTTTTAAATTTTTAACTAATAGAACGTTTGTAATAAGAGGTAAATTACATGTACCGTCATTGCTCACATCGCTTTTGTCGATGATGTAACCTTTGAAATTATCTCCAAAAGTGACAGATCCTCCATCTGAGTAGATAATGTTTGTTAACATATTTTTGTCGCTTGTCATGTGTTTTGAGCAACCACTGTCTAGAATCCATTTTCCTCTTTTCTTAATCGGTACCTGCAAAAAATATTGAAATTCTATTGGTACCCACTTCCTCCGTTAGGGTCCAAAGGGTTAAATCTTAGGAAACCAAACCCAGTTGGGTTTAGAGTTTCCTTTAAAAATAAAATTTTCATTCTTATGTACAGAATTAATGAATGATTTAATGTAGATATTCCTAATCAAATTATTATTTGTCATTGGAACCCAAATCATAATTGATTTTGGATGAACAGCTTGAGCAGATATAGATTCCTTTTTCTTAAAATTAGTATATAATGAACCATTATTTTTAGAATGACTTTGTATCGGTTTTTTATATCCTAACCCCTTTTTATTTGAACAGGTTTGAGAATTCTCAATTATTTTAGAGAGACTCTCTCTTCCACTGTTAAATTTAGAAACGTTTTTAGAAATATTTTCCAGTTTTGTTTTAAGATGTGATACTTCTATATCAAGTGTTTTAATATTAGAGTTTAAATCATAATTCTCTTTTGCTAATTTAACATTCTCATATTTCTGTCTTTCTATTTCACTGCTTAAATCAGTGAATTGAGATGTTATATTAACATAATATTCTTGAGATTTTACTAACTCTTCCTCTAATATTTTCTTTTCATCTTTTAACATGTCAGTTTCTATTTCAGTTCTATTTAATTTTCCTAAAGCATCTTTATATTTACTCTTTAGGATTCTAAGTTTATCTAACAATTCAGAGTTTATTTCTATTAAATCGTCAAAAGTTAGATCACTTACATCATCATTTGTTGCCATAAAACAAACGTTGGCTTGTTCTGAATCACTGTCACTATCATTGTCTGGCGAAGAAGATTCTGTATCATCCCATGTATCTGAGAAGGCTTGCTTCTTTTTAAATTTGTCCTTTTTAAGATTATATTCTTTCTTCCGATCAGGACAATCTTTCTTTATGTGGCCCTTCTTGTGACATTCATAGCATTCAAGAGATGAGCTTGATGGCTTATTGAAACCCTTGTTATTTCCAAATTTATTACCCTTTTTGAATTTCAAAAACTTTTTGAAATTCTTAGCTATAAATGCCATATCGTCTTCTGATTCAGAGTCTTCTTTTTCTGCTTGAAAAGCGATAGTTTTCTTGTCCTGTGCTTGTGCTCGTCTTGCCTGTAAATTTACTTCATAGGACATTAGATTTCCTATTAACTCTTCTGTTTTTATGGTTGAAATATCATTAGCTTCCTCGATAGCTAAGACTTTTCGTTCCCATTCATCAGTTAAAGAGTTAAGGATTTTTGATACAACATCAGATTCAGTAAAAGTAACTTCTAAAGCTAATAGTGAGTGGTAGATATCCTGGAATCTAAAGTACATTTTACTAATACTTTCTCCTTGTTTCATTCTAAAATTTTGAAATTGGTTTTTAAGCATAGAAATCTTGCTTTGTTTTACTTTATTTGTTCCTTCGTGTGTAACCTTAAGAGTATTCCAAATTTCATATCCAGTTTTACAAATACTGACTCGATTGAATTCATTTTTGTCTAAAGCGCAAAATAACATGTTCATTGCTTTTGCGTTTGCAGTAGCATCTAGTTTTTGTGTATTAGACCAAGCAGCATACCCTGTAGTAGGAATAGTATATTCAGTTTGAATGATATTCCAGGTTTCAAATCCACTAGCTTGCATAAAAATTCTCATTCTAGTTGACCAATAACTATAATTTAATCCGTTAAACAATGGTGGTCGTGTAGTGGCTTGTCCCTCAGTAAAACTGTTGCTAGTGTTATTGTCCATATTATTTAAATATCAGATAACTGTGTTAAAGTTATGTGATGACCTTGCTTTGATACCAAATGAAAGTGTATATGGATCGATAATATAGTTAAACTACGACTAGAAAGTGCGGAATTATAAATAATATTAAATGGCAGTAAAAAATATGACACCAGGGATTTTTATACTGGTTCGAACTTCTCGTTCTATGTCCAGTCCCAGACTCCTTCTGGAATTTCTCTAACAACCCTCACTTAACCCGGAGGAACAGATATTACACCGCCTAAGCAACCGAACAGGACTTTTCCGCCTAAGCAACCGAATAGGACTTCAAATACAATTTGGTAAATTGTTTCTTGACTTGTGTGTTCTTTGAATAACACGAATATAGTCAATGTAGTACACCCTTCCTATAATCTTCTTGATATGATGATTTGAATGTGCAAAGATAGGAAGTAGAGAATTGAAAATCACTTGTGATTATGATAATACAAAGCAAGTATAGATAGAAAGAATTGGTTTTTAAAATAGTGGATTTTCATCTCTATTTATAGTATTGAATAGTCTTAATTTAATAGTTGCAACTATTAGAAGAAGTGCAACTCTTGGTGAAGAAGACAACTCTTCAGAATTTGATATTTCATGAAGAGATGCTTTAGTTCGTCAAGTTCAGATGTCTGAGAGAAAAGTGATAGATGTCTGAATAAAGTTTGAAATTCAAAAAATAGAAGAAGGAAAACAACAGTCATTTCAGACGTCTGTCTTTTAATTCAGACGTCTGTCTTTGATGACAGACGTCTGTTATTAAATTGACAGACGTCTATTTCATATAGAAATAGAAGCACTATATACAGAGGGTTCAGACGTCTGTTATTTTATCTTTAGACGTCTGACATTGGTGTCATACGTTTGAATTAAGATACAGACGTCTAAATCTGTACTGTTTTGTTCCTTCCTTTGTTTTAGCACTTTTGAACTTGAGATATTATATAATTTTGAAAATACCTTTTTATATCTTTAAATAATTAAAGATATTTATTTATTTTAAAGCATGATTTTCAAAAAGAATATTTGTGTGTGTGTGTTTTATCATCATATCAGAGATTGTACAAAAAATATCTAACTTAGAAATAATAAAATTTTGAGAACTTAATCTTGTTGATGATATGATAATAGCTTCTCTTGTAGATTCCTGCAAGAATATTTGACATTATAGTATATAGGTTGAAATATATAGTTGTCGCATTAAAATCGAAGAAGGCAGGTTCCAACACACTGGATTTACAGAAATTTAATGTAAAATAAGAAAAGATGAAATAAAAAGAGAAAAATAAAAATTTGAAGTAAATTATGCTAAAACGGGAGTTATAAATTAAAGAAAAATCTAATAATTTGATTTGGAAGTAAGTGATAAATTAATTGGTTGGTTTAGAAAAGAGAATACATTTCTATAGTTTAATATTTAAAAGATAACGATAAACGTAGTTGCAAGAATAAAAGAAAGAAAAAGAAATTAGTGTAAAATAGAGAAACTATTGTATTTAGCACTATCCAAAAAGTAAAGAAATAATAAAAGGAATATCTTGCAATTACGGATTATTGTTTATAGCTTCATTTAGTATTAAAATATGGAAATGGATTTTTAGCACAGTTTTTGTAACCAACCAAATAGAATAGAACAACTTCCTAGAATATAAGAAAATAAAGTGAAGGGTTAAAGAATTAAAGAAGGAATCAAGTTAATTATTAGACTATAAGCTATAGACAGAAATGTAAATAGATATGCATTTACTATGCATATAATAGAATAAAAGCAAAGTAGTTATTATGATAAGTAAATTTGTGACAGTCGGACGTAGTCCCAAGCCAAGATTGTCATATTATATAAGAGAATTAAAGAAAATTCAATATCATAATAAAGAAGACAGACTAGAATAGAGAAGGGACACTTGTAGTTATATTTATAATATATAGATTATAAAAGAATACAGAAGTGACAATTACAAGTAAAATTATAACATAGGTTATAATTAAGCAGAAAGAACAGAAAAGGGTTATTTTATAACTTAGATTAAGTTATTAAGCAAATAGAGCAGAAATAACATAAGAGGATTATTTAAAAACGTACACTAAGTTAACAAGCAAACATAGAAATATGGCCTATACCAACAGCATTCCCTTTCAGTCATGAACTGATTGTCTCACAACAGTTAGGTGTGGCTGGGACAAGCTTATGCTGATTAGGGTAAATAAGTAGCCAACAGAATAAGAAAAGTAAACTAAATGCATAGTAAAATATTAGACGTATGGTCTAATAAAATAGTAAGACGTGTTTGGAGAAGCCCGAAAGATGAAGAGCCTAACGAAGTAGTTCATAACAGATTTCAGCGCAGAAGAGGCATGTCCAACTTATATATTTTGGGCCGAAGGAAGTACGAAACTTCAACGGGACATGAGGGTACTCTAGGATGGCCCTCTGTGGTAGGCGTAACGAAGCAGTCCCCCGGAGGCAGGTTTGTAGGTGTTCCATCAATAGAGTATGCCTTGGCTGCTTTTTGCATGGTAGGACCATTGTAGGCAGTCAAAAGGGGTTGATGTTTGGAGTAGGATATTCGTATGACACCATACTTGACTTGCGAGTAGGTTTTAGTGGGCAGGACCCAAAAGGATAGTCGCATGCGGATATCAGGCCATTATCAAACCAAGAAGAGAGATCAGGAAAGACTAGAGTTAAACCAAAGGGCTAATGATTCTTTCACTATCGAGATATTGGATGAGGGGTGTAGCCATTGGATGTTTAGATTGTTTGCAGTAGGGCACAACCACTTAGCTCTTTAAATGTCTTTCGATTAGTTGAGGGGTGGCTGCGTGGGCCATAGCCACGATAAGAAAAGAGACAGACCAAGTAGAACACCTATATTGTAGGCCTAACAAGGAAGTCCCTTACAGACTTAGAAAATCCCCGATCAAGTTCCGTACAAGGTAGACCTTGTTTAGCGGGATTCAGGGAGTAAACAGAACGATTACATATAGTCCTTAAGGTACGCACTGGGTGGAACATTCTGGATGTCCGAGCATTAGTATAAGCTAGTGCGGACGCAGTTTTACATTTTCATAGCAGACGACGAAACATCTGTATTGTAGGCCTTACGAGGTAGTCCTTTACAGATGTAGTCACAGCACGCCCTAGCAGCGAGATGATGGAGTCCTTTTCGAGGAGGATACGGAAGGTACTAAGGGTAGTACCTAGGACCGATATAGTCATTGGGCATATAGCTACATATATATTAGTTATTAGGTTTTGATCTACTAGGGAGTAGATGGGTACGATTCACACATAGGGGCGAGAGTATTATAAACCCAATAAACCTAATATAACAGAAAATGGATGTAAAATAGTATATGTAGAATTAAACTTAGAAGTATATGATTTGTCCACTCACCAGAACTGTAGTTCTGACCCCCTCCTCATAACATCCTACAGGTTAGGTAGATGGCAGAGACTTTCCAGCTTTGAGACACTTGTTTAGAAAGTGTTATTATTTTGGTGAGTATTTACTTACTATTATATTTAGTCAGTTCCGCTGTGAGATATTTATCTGAGCTCTGATATATTTTTCTTTTCCTATTTGTAGGATACTAGAAACCTAACTCAGGCTTCAGTGGGCTTGGATTCTAGCATTTTTGCGAAAAATCCGGACCCACTGGAATTCGGGTTGTTACATTTGGTATCGGAGCCTAGGTTTAGGATTCCCTGGTAGATAGAGAGTGAACGTATTTGTATTTTTGAATAAAATTTAAATATATTATGTACTAAAATCCAAATAGTCCCCAATTATAGATTTTAACATATGGAAAGTTTTTAAGAAGTATATTTGTGCATAGTTTGCTAGTTGGGTTTGGGATGACCCAAGTATGTTGAGCCCTATGTTATTACCGATTTATAGCGTACAAATAAGCCGTGTTTTGAGAGAATATTGGTATTCGTATGTTATAGGAAGTGAGGAAGTTCCCTAGAGATAGTAGGGAGAGTGTTTTTATTTTGGTAGGAGTAAGAGGTTTTAGTAAGAAGAAAATCCACTTTATATCTAGCCCAATAAAATGAAACTTTTGGAATTGAAAAGTTGAAATATATATATATATATATTATAATTGCTAATATATTTAAGAAGTAAATATTGGGTTTTTTTGAAAAAAATAAGTGGTATGAAATTTAAATTGGTTTTTATATGATGAAAATTTTGTTTAAAGTGAAATTCTTTTTGAAGAATAATAGAGCAAGTATTGTTCGCTAGCTTCTTTGTAGGTAAACAAAGATTTTAAAATATAAAAAACCTAGAGTGTGTTAAGTATCAAAAACGTAGGTTACAACATTTATTATTATAATAAGGTAAACATAGACTATGACACTATTTTTATAGTTAGTGACTCCCAAAGGAAATGTTTTTACATAGCAGATGAGATTTATTGATATATATTTTAATTGAATCCATGTATTAGTATTTTTAGGTTATAGTAACGGTGTTTTACGCAACATCTGTTTTGACCCAAATGAGTTTTGGAGATAATTTCTAAAGTGGTTTGTATGTACACTTATTATTTAAATAAGTATATGAGAATATTTTCTAGTTATGAAAATATTAAAGCGGTTTTGAAAAATGAGTTCTTTTGAAAAATAATGTACGTTAAATTAATAAATTTAGTTAGAATTATTTTTGGTAAGTGAATATAGAGTAAACATACTTTAATCTATTGGAATGAAATGAATAATGATATAATTTTCTATGAATCACAAATAAAGATGTTTTGTGCAAGTTATAAGGAATGCGTGGAAGAGATGTACAGGATATGGAAAGCACCATATTTTGTATAGCCTATTTCGATAAAATATAAAATAAATTCCTTATAATTTCACATAAACATGAAATCCTCCTTTAAAGAATTCATAGAAGATTTTAGCGTTAGTGGTTTCTCATAAGAGAAAGTAATTTCAATACATTAACGTATAAAACCATTAAGTGTAGTAAGTTAGAAACTCCTCCAAGGTTAAGTAATTGGAAGAGTAGGAAAGTTAAGAGATCTTTGATAAATTATTGTTCTTATCTACTAAAGTTTTAGTAAATTTGAAAATCTATGAAAAGAAGATATTTTGAAAACATGAGAGGACATTTTTTTTGAAGTCAAGAAAAAAGAAAAATGTTTTAAGAACAAGCAAGACATGTTTTAAAGAAAAATGGTCTGGTGAAAAAGTAAATAAGTTTTTGGAAAGATAAAATTTTTCAAGTAACTAAGTATCTTTGAATTTGACAGAAAACTTCAAAATAACACTTTCAAAGGCAAGAATTTTGGGATTTGATGTTTCAAAAATTTAGAAGCTTTAATTTTTGAAGTGAAATGATAAATACCAAACCAAACCAGACTTTTAAATATGGAGTAGATATGAATCATTTCTTAGGTGTAACGGGAAAATTGTAAGGCTATAGCAGTAATTACTCCTTGTAGTAATAATAAAAGTTCACGTAAGGTGTATAGGACACTAGTGAAAACCTAGGAATGTCGCTTCATGTGGGTAGACTATTGAAGAATAGTGAAGTGATATTATTAAGACAGTAAAACACACATGGTTGGGAAAAGTAGACCTTACTTGGGGAAAAATGAAAGGTAAAGAGAAAATTTCCCCAAGCTTAGTTGCATTTTTAGATAGAGACTACATAGATTGAAACCCTTATCCATTGCAGTAAATGAGACTTGGTTATTCCTTTTTGATCATGGAATAGAAGAGATGAATAGATCATGAGTAAGACAGCGTAAGTTAGTAACAAGTAATAGGTGGCAGGAGGAGCATATGAGTTACTTGGATTCCTAGAGTAAGACCTTTCTGTGTCAGAGTGGACATGGTCCTATACCTCCTTGCCCTAGATGATAGCTGTGTTTAGTTGCTATATTAAAAGAAGAGTAAAAGCAGATAAAAAGGTAACTAAAAGAAAAAAAGTAAGAACTAAAGAAAGCAACAAAGACGTCAATAGAAATAAATGAGAATTTCAAAAGAAAAATACATCTTTCTCATAAATTAAGCTTGGAAAAAAGTTTGAAAAAGAAAAATCTTTCTTATGTAAACCGTGCTTGGGAAAGAAAATAGAGATTTTATAGGATAATGACACAAGTTCCAAGTATGGAAAGGGAGAGGTATGCAAAAGTAAAATGGAAAAATGTGAAGTTTTTCCTTTTTCTACCTCCTTTCTAACATAAGAAATCGAGTTCGGAAAATTAGTTTTTTTTTAAATTAAAAAATTAAAAGTTGTGTGGTAGGTTTGGACATAAAATTTGTTGAACCATGCTCCTATTCAGTAGGAGTGTGGGTAAAATTGGATGAAAGTTATTTTGAGTTTTCAAAAGATTGCATTCATATAGAAATTGCAAGTATATTTAGGATGTGTGCATCATGTTTTAAAAGGAATTTCTAAAAGAAAATGCATTCATATAGGAGGTATTGCTTAGAAATTCTGGTACATGCATATATTTTATGATGTATTGCACTTTGCACAATGACACAGATGGTTGAAAAATTGGATGTACACAAAATGGATGTAATTAATGCGAGGAATTACATAGTTTTACCCTTGCCAAATTTCGGGGGATGAAATTTCCTAAAGGGTGGGAGAATGTAACACCCCGTATTTTTATATAATTAAATAATCAAATAATTATGAACAGTGAAAATAAGCATTTTTGGAATAGTCAGAATTTGGCCTTGAAACTTATTCCATTGTGTTCATGGCGATTTTCTGATCAATATACATATATAATATGCATCGAACGGAGTTCGTATGAAAAAGTTATCGATGTTCGAAGTTTTGTATCGAGAAATAATTATAGATGTAAATGTACGTAAATATATTTGTTATAAATAAATATATGTGCGTATGAAATTCCAGAAATAACGCGCATTTGAATTTTAAAATAGACGCGCGTCATAAAGGTAATTAATTAACATTGCCATCATAAAGGAAATTAATTGATATCAGTAATTAAAGGCAATTAATTAACATTAGCAGGCAATGTAATCAAATCAGCTATTGGAGGAAATTAATTTACATTAACTGGTCACATATGAAATTCAAAATAGACAATTTTATATTGGGAAATTAATTAAGCAATTGATGGTGATTAATTAGAATAAACAAGCAACATAAAAAAGTTAAACGTTTATAATTTATAACGTTTAAAAGTTAACGTTTATAAATAACATTTATTAAAACAAATAAGGCACTTTTAAAATCCAAAATAGAAGTGCGTTATAAAGAGCATTAAATCAGAGAATTAATGAGAGTTAATTGGAATTAATAGGAAATGTTTAAACGTTAAACGTTTATAATAAATAAAACGTTTAAAAACAAATTAGGCACGCTCATTCTGCACCCTTTTGAATGGCCTGATTTGCATCGTATTAAGCGGACGGACGACACTGTTTTGACTCTCTATAAATAAAGAGGCAGGGCTAGCCTTCAAACTCATATTTTTCTAAATGGGTGCGGAAGCCCTGTCACTCTTCTTTCTCCACCAATTCTTCAGAAATTAGCTATTTTAGATTTACACCTTCTGAATTACAAGTTGGAGATAGAAATTATAGGTCTAAAATAGAGATGTTCAAAAAAAGTCGTCCGAATGAGGTAAAGTTCTCAGATCTGGTTCTCTAGTTTATTTATTTTATTTTTCTCCAATTAGATCCGGATTTCTAAATCCATATAATTCCCAATTTGTGGATCCAAATAGGGTTGCAATAGGGAAGGCTATGAATAATAGAATTGGGTTAAAAATCAGATCTGTAACTTGGAGTGTTTTCTTTCTAGGTGAGTGGATTTAAATTATATATCTTTTACGTTTATGATATATTATCGTTAGATTCCCTTTTTATATTCAACATTTATTTCAGTAGTTAGTTATGTTGAAAACTGTAATTGTATAAGAGAGCTTTATTTAATTATTATTTATATGGAAAAGAAGATAGTAATCCAATTAAATATGAATAATATTAGGCTTGATAGTTAGAGAAAGGCGTAAGCCTAAAAATAAGAAATTTACAGTTATTTACATCTATTTTAAAAGTTGAAATTTATCCTGTAAATGTTAGCTTCTTTTTATTCCTTTTTATGCGAATAAAATAGTAAAGAGAAGAATTCGCAAATACGGACTAAAATAGAATAACACTAGATTTACAGAAATTAGATGTATAATAAGAAAAGTTGAAATAAAAAGAGAAAAAAAAAATTTGGAGTAAATTATGCTAAAACGGGAGTAATAAATTAAAGAAAAATCTAATAACTTGATTTGGAAGTAAGTGATAGATTAATTTGTTGCTTTAGAAAAGAGAATACATTTCTATAGTTTAATATTTAAAAGATAACGATAAACGTAGTTGCAAGAATAAGAGAAAGAAAAAGGAATTAGTGTAAAATAGAGAAACTATTGTATTTAGCACTATCCAAAAAGTAAAGAAATAATAAAAGGAATATCTTGCAATTACGGATTATTGTTTATAGCTTCATTTAGTATTAAAATATGGAAATGGATTTTTAGCACGGTTTTTGTAACCAACCAAATAGAATAGAACTACTTCCTAGAATATAAGAAAATAAAGTGAAGGATTAAGGAATTAAAGAAGGAATCGAGTTAATTATTAGACAAGACTAGAAGCTATAGACAGAAATGTAAATAGATCTGCATTTACTATGCAGATAATAGAATAAAATCAAAGCAGTTATTATGATAAGTAAATTTGTGACAGTCGGACGTAGTCCCAAGCCAAGATTGTCATATTATATAAGAGAATTAAAGAAAATTCAATATCATAATAAAAGAAGATAAACTAGAATAGAGAAGGGACATTTGTAGTTATATTTATAATATATATATTATAAAAGAATACAGAAGTGACAATTACAAGTAAAATTATAACATAGGTTATAATTAAGCAGAAAGAACAGAAAAGGCTTATTTTAAGACTTAGATTAAGTTAATAAGCAAATAGAGCAGAAATAACAGAAGAGGCTTATTTAAAAACGTACACTAAGTTAATAAGCAAACATAGAAATAGGGCCTATACCAACAACATTCCCTTTCAGTCAGGAACTGATTGTCTCACAACAGTTAGGTGGGGCTGGGAAAAGCTTATGCTGATTAGGGTAAATAAGTGGCCAACATAATAAGAAAAGTAAACTAAACACATAGTAAAAGATTAGACGTATGGTCTAATAAAATAGTCAGATGCGTTTGGAGCAGCCCAAAGGACGAAGAGCCTAACGAAGTAGTTCATCACAGATTTCAACGCAGAAGGAGCACGCCCAACTTAGATATTTTGGGTTGAAGGAAGTACAAAACTTCAACGGGACGTGAGGGTACTCTAGGATGGCCCTCTGTGTTAGGCGTAACGAAGCAGTCCCCTGGAGGCAGGTCTATAGGTGTTCCATCAATAGAGTATGCCTTGATTGTTTTTTACATGGCAGGACCATTGTAGGCAGTCAAAGGGGGTTGATGTTTGGAGTAGAATATTCATATGACACCGTACTTGACTTGCGAGTAGGTTTCAGTGGGCAGGACGCAAAAGGATAGTCGCATGCAGATATCGGGCCAGCATCAAACCAAGAAGCAAGATCGAAAAAGACTAGAGTTAAACCAAAGGGCCAATGATTCTTTCACTATCGAGACATTGGATGATGGGCACAACCAATTGGATGTTTAGATTGTTTGCATAGGGCACAACCACTTAGCTCTTTAGAGGTCTTTCGATTAGTTGAGGAGTGGCTGCGTGGGGCCATAGCCATGGTAAGAAAAGAGACAGACCAAGTAGAACATCTATATTGTAGGCCTAACAAGGCAGTCCCTTACAGACTTAGAAAATTCACGACCGAGTTCCGTACAAGGTAGACCTTATTTAGCGGGATTCGGGGAGTAGACAGAACGATTACGTATAGTTCTCAAGGTATGCACTGGGTGGTACATTGTGGATGTCCGAGCATTAGTATAGGCTAGTGCGGACGCAGTTTTACGTTTTCATAGCAGACGACGGAATATTTGTATCGTAGGCCTTACGAGGCAGTCCTTTACAGATGTAGTCACAACACGCCCTAGCAGCGAGACGATGGAGTCCTTTTCGAGGAGGATACATAAAGTACTAAGGGTAGTACCTAGGACCGATATGGTCATTGGGCATATAGCTGCATATATATTAGTTGTTAGGTTTTGACCTACTAGGGAGTAGTTGGGTACGATTCACGCATTGGGGCAAGAGTATTATAAACCCAATAAACCTAATATAACGGAAAATGGAAGTAAAACGGTATATGTAGAATTAAATTTAGAAGTATATGATTTGTCCATTCACCAGAACTTTAGTTATGACCCCCTCCTCATAACATCCTATAGGTTAGGTAGATGGCAGAGAATTTCCAACTTTGAGACACTTGTTTAGAAAGTGTTATTATTTTGGTGAGTATTTGCTTACTATTATATTTTAGTCAGTTCCGCTGTGAGATATTTATCTGAGCTCTGATATATTTGTCTTTGCCTATTTGCAGGATACCGGAAACCCAACTCGGGCTTAAGTGGGCATGGATTCTAGCATTTTTGCGAAAAATCCGACCCACTGGAATTCGTGTTGTTACATTTGGAAATGCCGATCGAATGACAAATCACTTATGATGGGTCATGGATCAGTGACAATCCCCAAAAATTTTCAAACTAGGTAAGATCGGTTTGGGGTGACAAAGAGGGCCCCATAAAGTTGCATTTCAAATTTCAAGGCATTTGGTGTTCGTATTTTCGAGTTATGGGCAAAAGAAGATGGATCGACATTGATGGATCAGTGGTATTTTACTTGGAGTCCGTCCCGAGAAAATTTGCCATTTGCTTGGAGTCAGCACATGGTTCGCTTGGAGTCATAGAATTTGAAATGCTGGGTGGGTGAAAAATGTTGCTTGGAGCCATTTGCACGTTTGCTTGGACAAAATATTCGTTTTACCCGAGTTTGATTTTGAGACAGAATTTCTTCGGTTTACTTCGAGTCAAATGGATGATTACCTGAGTTTGACTTCGAGTCGGAACTTCCAAAATCTGCGTCGAGTCAAATAGGCGATTACCCGAGTTTGACTTTGATTCAACCTCGAAATGAATTTTTCAACGACCATTTTGATGATTTTTGATGATTTTGGACGACAACCATTTGTGACTCGACGATGGGAGCTCCACGATGGAATTGGAAGCTGGTCAGTTGGGAATGGTCAGAATATACCGTGAGAGCTTAGCCTTGTAATTGATCTCGGTTTGTATCATATCTTCTTGGTTCTCGTGCCTCTAGGAGTACCGTTTAAGTGGAAGTTCCTCGTCCATTGCTTGGCATTGTGCTGCGGCACGGGTTTTAGAGCTTCTTCTAGCGTTTTGCATGTTGTCATTTTCATCCAATTTGTCTTCCTAAAATTGTTTGTCATCTTCAGAGTCGGAGAGAGCCATCGTTATATCCCCCAGTGGGGTTTTCATCCCTAAGATTAGGTTTGTAGCATGTGCTTTTGCAGTGGGTGGAGTGTTAACGTTTTCTTCCGTCATGATTCTTGGAGCTCCGCCCATTGGTTCCTTTTGCTTTTGCCTTCTGTTTCTTTGGTTCAAGCCAGAAACAAAAGAATGCTCTTGCTCTATAGCAGCCACGGCTTCAAGCACCGTTCTGGGAGTAGTTATTGATTAGATCACCAAGATAGCATCTATCTTTTCCATAAGAGCCTTTTGAATGTTTGCCATTTATGGTTAATTTCATCAACCAACTTGTTCAATTCTCCCTTAGTCACAACTTCATGCTATGTGGAAGACCCTAGTACCTGATCTCTAGAGTTGGCTCCTAACAGCAAGTTGTTGGGGTTGTCGACTTCAATTTGCTAAGGGTTTTTTTCTTCTCCAGCAATGGTAGCTCCTATGGATCTTCCGGAGGTAGTTCTCTTTCTTCCTGGTGCCATTAATTCTCAACAGCAAATCTTCTAAGTAGAGATTGAGGATCTAACTTCTGAATCTATCTGATCCAAAGTAGATAGCTAGATCTAAGTCTGAGTTGGGTTCTCAGTGAAAGCACCAAAATGTTAACCCAAAAAATGGATCAACACCCTGCATTGAGTGTGAAAGCACCAACCATGTTCTTACAGAGCAATAATATAGAGAATAAATGTAAAAATAGTAAAAATAGTAAAAAGACAAGAAGATTTTTATAGTGGTTCAGCTGTTAATGAAGCCTATGTCCATTTTATAATTTTTTATTAACTGACTACTGTTACAAGTTGAATCAGATTACAATATGATTGAATCTTCTTGGTTAGATCAAGTCACAAGTACTAGAGTTCGCTGAGAATCACAGCAAACCCCTATATGACTATTTTGTGGGAGGAGAAGAGTGAAGAATAATCTCTGCAGAGTTCCAGTAGTCAGTCCAGAAGATCCTGTTTATGTTGCAAGTAGGATTGTATTTATAGGGGTTGGAGAGCATTTGGTCCAAAAGTTTAAGTGCAAAAGAGTCCAGTTGTTATGCCAAGTCATCACTGGAAATCTCAACTCAATCTGAGTCATTTCTATGGATCTCTAGCTATCCATAGAGGATGGATCGCTAGCTATCCATCAACTTAGCATATTTCTCTATAATAAGCCTTTACTTAGTGCTATAAAGGAGATCAAAAAGTTTGAGGGCGATCCGACCTATCTTGATGGATCGCTAGCTATCCATAGGGGATGGATCGCTAGTTATCTATAAACTTAGCATATCTTTCTACCAGAAGCCTTTACTTAGTGCTACGAAGGAGCTTGGAAAGTTTGAGGGAGATCCGACTTATCTTGATGGATCACTAACTATACAGAGGGTATGGATCGCTAGCTATTCATAGGGGATGGATCGCAGGGTATGTATCCACTTAGAATATTTTTGAGTGATCTTAGTTTGGTTGTCTTTCTATCTTCTATTTAAGTGTCTTGTCCAAATATCAAGTCGTTTGGAGTTGGTTTGATCATCCATCTTCATGGGTCATCTGGTCCAGAAGAATCATCCATAAACTCGCTCAAAACTTGATGAAACTTTGCAGATACACTTTAGAGGGTGTCAGGGACCTACCATAAAAATTTCAAGTGCTGGCGCCCATCTACATGGGTCTCTAGCGATCCATCTAGGTCGGTCGCTATCGACCCATCTAATCTTATCCAATGAAGCTCATTTTTGGTGAGTTCCTTCTTTTATGTCTTCTAAGTGTTCTCCTCAAATTTTAAATCAATCCGACTTCATATGAATTCTTTAGATCCATTTTAAGTTAGCTGCTTTGGTCAAAAAGTGGTAAACAGCTTGAATCAAATGAGTCTTTACTTCTTGAACTACGCTGCTTGGAATGCTATGAAACTTGGTAAATATTCTTTTAAGAGGTAGTAGATCATGCTGTAAGAGGCTTTGACAATTCGTAATGCTTTCTTTTGAATCGCTAGTGATCCATGGATGATGGATCGCCAGCGATCCATCTACTTAGTGGATTTTTGGCTTGTTTCTCTTAAGTTCCATTGGCTTGTTCTTTTAGATGCCTTGTTCAAGTTTCAAGTCATTCTGGCTTAGTCTGGATGTTCTTACTCCTGTTGAATTCTGTAGGGTTAAAAACCAAGTTAACTTCTCTAAACCCTTAAGCTTTCCCAATAAATTAGTTGAAATGGGTTATTAAACTTCCAAGTTTCTTTAAGTTACAGAAAATTTCGGTAGTACCTCCTTTGCGCTGCTTGATCGGAAAAACTACAACTTGCCACATGGGCCCAAACCAACAAAAGAAAACAAAGCCTAAGAGTAGCCTCCTATATCTGGGGCATAGAACCATTAACAACAATCTAAACACATACCTACCAGTCGAGCAAACCAACTCTACTTACAAAACTAAAAGCATCAAACTGGCATTTGGTTCCATATACTTGTATCTCACTTAAACATGCCATCAC
This sequence comes from Allium fistulosum, assembly GCA_030737815.1. Taxonomy (NCBI): domain Eukaryota; kingdom Viridiplantae; phylum Streptophyta; class Magnoliopsida; order Asparagales; family Amaryllidaceae; genus Allium; species Allium fistulosum. The sequence goes on from CM060901.1 coordinate 928,181,185, forward strand.
ACCCTATAATTCATAACAATATAATTTGCATTTTCTAATATCCAAACATATTATTATATTGCCCGTACGATGCATATATATCATCCGTATACAAAAATTTGATCGCTCGCTCGACCACACAAATTTCACTTCTGAACTAGTATCGCTCACTCGACCACTCTAGTGCGGATAACGATCCGGTTCTCTGATCAGAGCCTTCTGTTCCCCTTACATAGCCATAAACTATGGTAGAAAAATTCAGAATCAAATCAAATATCCATATCAAGTGTTTGCCATTAAGAATCGAGTGAAAAATCCTTGTTCAAATCAGTGTAATCACCTCGAAATAGTGTACTCGAAACTGGATCAAAATAGTTATGAGAATAAAATGACCTATGTACGATTTACGTATTTATTCTAATTGATTTCCAATTATACAAATTATAGCTTCATTTTAAATCACATTCTTTTTTTTACTTCTAGCATATTTCCTTTAATACAAAAATTCATTTATGAAACTTTTCATAAAATCATCACTTCAATTTATAAACATCTTATAAAATACATCTGGGTTTATTGATCACTTTAAAACTTAAATTTTATATTCATATAACACCCTTCTACATCCTATGAGTATATATATAATATCGAATTTGGTTTACTTAACTAAGATGCCCAATAAATTTAAAATTTGTTTTAACTTACTATTTTCTCTAATTTATAAGTTACAAAAACTTATTTTCTTATATTTCCACAAAACACTTAGCTTCAATTTAAACCAACTCAGAAGTTTTTGATTGTCCAAAATCGTTGGAAATTCCATTTCATTTCAACAGATGAAAATTACTAAACAACAACTCAAAATGAGATGCACAAACCAAACTATCCTAATGGATAAGATAAATGAGTCTATAATATCACTTAATTGAAAATTTTAGGAACTAAACACCTAGATTTTATTTATTTCAACTTATTTGAAATTATATATATATATATCTTTTGTGTATAGCAAATCTTACCACTTGAGAATCTAAAACAAACTTTGTTTTACCAAACAACTCTTTCGAAAATTACTATGGTAGTCAGCCCCTCATTTAGAAACTCGAAAATGAACGTCGATGATGCTGTAATCATCACTAAAATTAAATTCCAACAACAAAAGTGAATTCAATGCTGCCTATCTCCTTTAAAATCTTTTTTAAAATATTTCTATTCAAAAACATCCAAATAATACAATTAACATTTTTCTCCAAAACTTTGGAAGAACAAATTTCAAAATCATCAGAATTTCAGTTATCAAAATTTTAGTTTAAATCTTTTTTCATTTATAACCCATATAAATAAGTCATATTATATAATTTTACTTTTTATATATAATATTTCACAAATGTATATCTTTGTTTGAATTATAATAAACAACTTTTATTAAAATGAAAATTTTAACCCAACATTATCACCAAACCCCTTATAGCCAAACTGTGAAACAGAATTCACAAGGTGTTCGTATTTAATTCAACCAAAACAATAAATGCTCATAAACTATCTGAGCATAAACAATCAATCAACAACTAAAAGTCGATGCTCCTAAATTGGATAAGCATGACTAATCAAACAATAAATGATAATAATTGAATATTATCATTTCCTAACAAACAAACACATCGCAAATTTCTATCGATTTTCTAAAAATCATACTTTTATATATATAATACGATCTAGGTAAAATTATTTCATTTACCAAATTTAAAATAATACTATATCGATTTGGCTTGTTCAAGTGTTTAGAAACCCCTATCAATACAGTTGTTCGTATCGACCAAAATTCATAAGCCACTCAACCGATAAATCAATACAATATAAAACACCTTTATAGCACTGACAAATATGCACTCTTATATATACACTCAACCTCATTCTAGGGTGTTATTAACTATATCTTTAATGAGTCTACACCACCAAAGCCTAGGTGTTTACTCAACCTAAGCTCTGATACCACTTGTAACAACTCGCCTCTTCGACCATCAAAAGTCAACACTAATATTGCCAAGGTATTCATGTGCCAAGCATCCAAGTATCAGAAAGATAGATTGTTGGGGGAAAATGAAAGAAAAGACAGAATAGAATCTAACATCGTGACGAGTAATATATAATATACAATAGATCTTTACAAAAAAGAAACTGTAATATACATATATCAAAATTGGAGTACACTAATCTACCATTAGCCTGGACAGTTATAACAACCTATCCTCACAACTGCTGATAAATACAACCAAAAAATGCAGCGGAAAATGTAATATACGAGAATACATCTTGGAGGCATCCAGCTCGTCCCATGAAGCTCCAAAGCATCCATAACTAGATCTGAATATATGCTCAGTCTAACCTCGAGCATTATAAGAGAATAACACCTGAATCAGTCTGGTAAACCAGCATGAGAAACACACCTAAAATGGATTTTAATGTTATAAAACCTTTCAAAATAAAGGTATCTCGTAAGATCACGCCGCGCAAAAACACGATAGGTTTTTACCTTACGATAGCTAAACCATTTCATAAGAAACCTTGTGGTATTATAATAATGTCTAGGGTTTAAAATAAATATGGAATCATGGCAGAAATTGTTACATTAATTAAATTCTAGCATAATAATTATACAACTAATTCCGAAGGCACTTATTGGAGTATGGATTTCCAACATTACAAGGTAAGGAACTACCTTTGTACAGTACATTACCAGATAAAATGTAACGGGGTCAAACTTATAGACCTTTGCAAATTAGGACCAAAATACCCCTTACTAGATAGTAACCAAATAATTCATCACCCCAGTTGCTTTGAAACCTTTTCCCAAGAGCTCTCATGCATAACCAAATCCATAAATAATAATCTAGAAGGGTGATGGCATACCTTAACGGGTGCAACCCACATAGTCCTACGGCACTACCCTATTTTGTAATTATCGGTTGTGAGGCTTGATGCTACGCTTTACCTTTTTAGCAAATCCCACTTAGAGTGCTAACACTGTCCTCCAGGCAACAATGCAATGCCAGCATTCATCCATACAAGTTGTTCAAGATATGAAAAAACCATAGGCACTACTTCTACTACATCCATTTTGTAATCACCTTCAGGATTAATAGCAAGCAATCCTTGAACTTCAAAGAGCTCCATCTTTGATTTCATCATCTTTAGGATGTCTTCAATTTGAATGCTTGTGCTAGTTCGAAGAGGTTTTCAAATAATATATATGATCCCGGTCTCTCCGAACCAATAATTATAATTTCAAAAACTGACCAACATTCGATAGTCAGTTATTTAACTATCAAATAACAAGCAATTCAACCAAAGAATTAACCAAGCAAGGTTAAGCACAAAGCGATCACTAAGCCTCTTTAATTTAACCTTTCATTAATTAAAACCATTTGTATAAAAATACTTTTACAAAGATATATTCACAAATCTCCTCCACTCTTTCAACTCTTGAAAATTGATATACTAATATCAACTATACAAGCATACTCATAAAAACTTTTCACTTTCAAACTTAGAAAACTTTCCCATATACTTATAATAACAATATAAGTATATTCATAAAACATTAATTTCAATGCTTAGAAAATGTACACATATACTCATCTCAATAGTATATGTATATTCACAATTTTATGAAAGATTTCATTTCCAAAATCACACTTAATTGTGTTAAAAAATGTCATTTTAAAACATTGACAACAATAACCTAGAACACTTTTGGTGTAAGTAAATAGATCATATAGAAATTGGACCAAATATACTTAACACCACTTTCTGATTTCAAACAGCACTATCCCTAGATTAACAATGAAACCGGAAAAGTTAGAAAACTATTCTTGCCTCGATACATATTGTAACAACCGGGATTTTTGACTCTCGAAAATCGACACTAATATGTCCTATGTATTACATGTCGAGCAACCGATTGTCGGAAAACCCGATAGTTAGGGGGAAAGAAAAGAAGAGGTAGAAGAAAAGAGAAAACAACAACACAGAATCTCACAATCGCAGCGGAACAATATATAATAGATAATAACTTGTCTTTATACAAAAAGGGCTATAACTGTTATTTATACATATCATCATCAGAGTACAATAAATCAATAACTCAATACTGGACAGTTATAATAACTTGTCCTCACATAGTGGAAATATAAACCAAGTACGGAGATACGACTCTATCATCTAGTTCGTCTCCTGAGCTCCATAGCATCTTGTCTTGAATTTGTATACTCGGTTTGACCCAAGCATTATAATAAAATAACACCCAAGTCAGTCTGGAAAACCAACGTGAGAAAACACACTCAATTTGAACTTATTAAAGTTATCAAAATCCTTTGAAAAACAAAGGTATCTTGTAAGACCACGTCACACATAAACACGCCGGGTTTTTACCTTACGATAACCAAAACATTTTATATCAAAATCATCTGATATTATAATAGTGTCTAAGTACAAATACTTATTCAAATAGCTGAAGTTGTTACCATTATTAAATTCCAGCATACTAGGCTCTACAACCAAAACCGTAAAGGCACGTATTGGAGAATGGATTTCCATACAATGACTTGGCACTGGGGTACCACCTATCATAGTACACATCTAGAAAAATGTATCGAGGACCTCGCCGGGATCCCCTACATCACAAGACCGGCCCTACCCCTAACCTGGATAGAACCGAATATGCTATCAACTTGGGTGTTCCCACCCTTATCGAGCTCTCCCATGCACCGTATTTATAGTATCCGAGGGTATCTAGAAAGGTGATAACATAACATAATTGGGTGCGACCCACTTAGCGTTGCTACATCTCCCCTGATTTTCAGTCATTCCGGTTGATGAGGATTGAGCCTACCATTACCTTTTTAAGGAATTTCACTTAGAGTGCCCATTGTCCTCCAATGACAATGTGTTGAAAGCATTCATCCATACAAGTCCATTTTGGGTCTGAACGAAACCGAAGGCACTATTCCTACCACATCCATTTTGGAATCATCCTCAGGATTAGTAGCGATTAGCCCTTGCACTTCAACATTCCATCTTCGATTACATGCACTTGTCTCCATTCCGAAAACGTATTCGTTGGATCAAAGTGGTTTTCAGATAACTTATCTGATCCCGGTTTCTTCGAAACAACGTTCAATATTTCCGCTAAACTCAACCCCGGTTCTCTAGGAAATAAGCAGACGAAAATAAGATCGGAGATCATCTCCTAACCATTAGCGGACGGATTTCCTTATCATCGTCCTAGAAGAACGAAACGAGTTTATACGTATAGTATAGCACCTTCCGACGGTAACTGTACCATATGATCCCCATGTTTCTCCTAGATATTTTCAAAGTTATGTTTTTGGTCTAGATTTGATAGTCGGTTATTTAACTATCAATAAAACAATTAAATCAAAGATTTATTTCCTACTGAATTCACTCAGTCTTATTTAATTAAAATTTCAAATAACTTAGATCTTTATATTCAAAAGTATATACTTATCTTACCGAATTTAGTATATTCACAAACCATTCTTTTCAAAAATATTTGAAAACTTTTTTTTTAAAATAAATATGGAAAGCACCACTGTGGTATCAACCATGGATTCGTAGCTCAATGATTACATCTCTATCCCAGAGAAATCCAAACTTAACTGTAGGCAATCTCTGCCTCCTGATTTCGCCATGAAAGTATACCATTACTTTTCGAAAACTTTACTTAATAATTATCTCAAAATAACACTTATAAGTTCTATAATAATTTCAAAGTTAATTTAGGAAATACTCTTTAATAAAAGTAATTATATAATACAATATTAATATTTAGTAATTTATCCTTTAAAATAATAATACTGATTAATTCCTAAATAATAATTAACTTTAAAACAAATCATTATAAGGTAACCTTAATAAATAATTAAATATACTTTTAAATAATTTAAAATAATTACATAACATTAAAACAATAATTAATAAAATTCTAATCGATTTACAAGATTTATTTATAAACCTATAATTCATTTTGACAATTCTAAAAATATTTAAATAACCAACTATCTAAAATATTTTTATACTGAACATTTTTCAATTCCAGTATAACCAACCCAATATTCATAAATCTCTCTCGATTTATCACCAATAGATTTACGTCTCAATTTCATAAACCCTTTTTTCATATTTCCAAAAGTAAAACTTATCATTTCTTTTTAAACCGCTTTACCCATTCCATTATAAATTCTTACCATGAATTCATATTTCCAATTTACCAAATGATAATCATTTCACATTTATTTATAAACATTCTTTATAAATCCCATAGTCCCATTTCTAGTTTTACAACGGTTTCACACCACTTAAATCCATTATAAATTGATTTCTAAATCAAATTCCATTTATAAATCAAATTCTTAAATAACCCAAACTATATTCCAAAACTAAATTCCGATTCTACTTCCATTCCATAATTTACAAATCTTATTTAAGGCCCAGTATAACCAATTTTATATTTATTTTCAAATTCCCTTCTATTTTCTCAATCTATTAAAAATCCCGATTTTTAAAACCTTTTATATTCAATCAAATATCACTTAAGAATTATTATTTAAAATCATTTACATATGTATTATTCCAAATCTCTATTTAAAATATTTCGGAATAGTTAAGTATAATTTAAAACCAAACCATTTATTTTCCAAATCAATCTCTTTTAACTAACCCAAAATTCTATATAAATATTTCACTTCTAAAATCCCTTTTAATTTCTTTCAAATTCAAAATATATATTTATGGTATTTTAAAGTACCAAAATCCAGACCAGTATTACCATAGCATCCAATAGATTCAAATCACACTATAATCTATCACAGATTATTCAAATATATCCTATATCACTATATATGAAATTAAATTCAACATTTTTGAGGAATCCAATTGGATCCCTCCAACTTGTTTTCCTACATCCATAGATGTTAATACAACATAAAAATACCAATCCAGCTTCGAGGTGGGATATCGCAGTAATATAGGGCCATCCTCTATTACGCGGGGTGCATAGTTACTCATCCGCTAAAAATATGCGGGAATAATCAATCCAACTACTAATATACATATACTACTATATATAATATCGCATTCAACTGATAATAATTTATCAATTCAACCAATCAATCAATAATTAATTTTAACTAGTGTGAACCCGTGCTTCGCACACGGAATTAGAACTATTTTTAGTTTAAATATTTTTGTACCTTACATATTTGTGTAGCTACACATACATAGATTATTTTTTAATTATCCAGCATGCTTATACGTAAATAGTAGGCATCGATTTTTGAATCTACGTAACAGGTAAATAATAGACATTCTTTTAGCTCCAATATTTGAGCAATACAAATAAGAGCACATATTGTATTCATGTAATGAACTTTCAACCACACAATAGTAAAATCCAAAATTAGAGACGTACTTTCTTCAGTAACAACAAAAAGTCATCAAGATTGTTGAAATACGCTTCTGTAATCCTAGTTAGGAATAGAGAAATTATACGCAAAAAATACATGCTAATTCTGAAAACAAATTGTCCCATAGCATTGCTAAAATATTGACTTGAACCGCAATAAATTCTTAGACAATCAAAGAAAAAATATATGATGCATTTAAACATTTAGAGTACAGTAGCCGAAACCTAATTAGTTGGTAGTTGATTATATGAGTTTTTAGTTTAAATAATTCAATGAACATCATCTTTAAAATAAATATGAAATTACATGTTATATAGTAAAATAATCAAATAGCCTAAATCAAATTAAAATAGTAAACCGTGGATTAACATCAAAAACAAAGAAGTACATATATATCATATCACTAAATAAAATATTTAACTATGTAGATCAAAAGAAATATGCCTCTTCATCTTCTCAACTTCAGCAGATGCTATCAAAAAATACTCGTGAAAACAACCCTGAATTATGAACTTGTTTTTGATCTATAAGGCATGGTAGTTACCTGCATATGTAAAACATAGACCATCTTATAGGATAGACTAAATAACACTTGCGTATCTAAATAGAAGAAACTTGCAGGGAATAACGTGACTGAAAGAAGCATTAGGAGTACAACAGCGATTAAAATAACATGATTTCATTACCATTATTCTCAAAATAACAAAGTTATTAAGTTTTCAAAGTATAATTAGCATTTAGTAATGCTGATGACGAATAAGTAGGCATAAACAAAAAAGCAAAATTGACCGATGTTTTCATGTATAACATGGAGTCTAAAAAGCATTAAATTGTTATATGTGTGACCTATCTCAATCCATAATTAGAACATGCCAAAAATGAGATGATATGTAGTTATAGTAGCATATCAAAAAGTGGGGCCTGCCATAAGAACATTGTTCATATACCTTTAAAATGACAAATTTCTTCACTTCCACTTCAGTCTGCAAGCAACATCTTATTCGGTTCTGGGAGAATCAAATCAGTCAGTGCAAATCAGTCAGTGCACGTAGAAAATAGAATAAGATTAAACCCAACTACCCAAGTAAAGGTATTTTTACAAAACAATATATATGTATATATACTTTTTAGTATATATGACATCACGTAATATACTTGTTACAATAAAACACGTATAAACTAAAAAAACAATATTCTATTGTGATCTATCTCAAGCTATAGTAAAAACATGCTAAATAATATATTGTCACGTAATGAAATGAAAGGAAAAATGGCGAAAAATGAAAATTATTCTCATATAACATACGTTGAGAAAATAAATATTTGAAAAGAAGAATTATGAAGTAAATGAGGTTACCACTAAACAAACAGTTTTTTTTTCGCCTACAAATATATGTCTACCAAATAATCTTTCTACAAACGAATGCCTACCTGGTCAATTATTATTATATAATCTCATACCATATTTGAATAGTACTTCTCATCCGAAAAAAGACATGCTATAATTGAAAAAACAAACTATATGCTATAGAACAATACTTTAACACAATGATATATATCTGAATTCATGTACAGATTTATTCACTCACAAATCCTTGTGCAATCAGCGAAACAATGAAATAGAAATCAGTTGTGAATGGAAAAATAGCAATGTCATGAAAGCATAAAGGGGCAGACGTTCTCTAAAATCACAGTAGATGTAGGTCGTTAGTTAGAAAGATCAATAAATCGAGAATCTAAAATCCAATAGTTTTAGTTATTTCTAGTAAACTAACGATCTAAAATCCAATAGTTAAATAGTTGATACACGCAAGTTGAACCTTATTGCATGTGCCATCCAGGTTTCAAACTTCTCAGCTCCCAGTATGCTAAATAGTAAAACGATGTAAAATATACATTTACAGAGGTATGTATAATCAAAATGAAAGCCATAGAGAGAACTGTTTTGCTTTATACATGCATTTGATATCAAATTGTTCCACTTTCATATATAGAACAATTGGCACTCTTTTTTTTATAAATAATTACTGCATTAAGAATCAAATCAGTTTGATTATATTGAATAATACATTATTTAGTATTCTTCAGGATTTCTATTGCATGACAAATAGGATGGATCTCCAAGCTTCCTGTATAGTTGTGCATAACAGAAAAAGATTAATATAAACAAAGATGAAAACACAAATGCCTTTCTAATGAAATTACCTGCAAAACTTATAATAAATCACCCATACAGAATTATGTATCCTTGTTATTTTTACCATAATGTTAAGCCAAAATGTAATATATAATTGTTAAACATAGCAGAAGATTTGAAGATTGATTAAATATCTCACTGAAGTAAAGTATTCACCAGAAAAAATATACACTGTAACATAAACCTTATAAAAATAAGATCCAGACATGAAATTTTAAAACAATTTGGATTGGCAGATATTTGATTGGTTTAATTTAATTTTTTTTGAGATCGGCAGTATAAATTTCTTTAGTATGCGAGATTTTTTTTAGCTCAGTGTAATGTTTAAAATAGTATGAAATACTGAAAACTAATTCATCACATCCATATAATTTTGGATCAATATCACCATGAAAAAATCTAGATATTCATTAATAACAATAACTCTATTGTCTATACATATCCACGACTTTTTCTTGACATGTGGTAAAAGTTATCATTTAATTTCATGTCAGACTTAGAAAATATACTTAATACCATATAACTCCATATAGAATTTCTTTTAATCTGTATATATCTATGTTGTTTTCATATCATTGAATATAGCCAAAAGTTCTTAGAACATGATTTGTAGACCTTGATTTAGTTGTCTTTTATTTCTTTTATTTAGATGGAAGCTGTCGATAGTGTATTATGTTATGAAAGTTACAGGGTAAAGGACAACAACCGTAATATTTTATGGTATAGAAGTATTATTCTTGCCAACATCCATCACAATACTGTACCAGACCGGATACTTACATGCTAAGCCCCGTAAAGTGAACAACAAAAACCAACTGATGATTTGGGATGCTGAAATTGAGTTGAAATGTACTATCATTGTGTGTACCTGAGCATCTTTATGAACTGTTTTGGCACTATGTTGAATAACTTGATGTTGTGTCTCTGCAAGGCCAATCTGTATGTGTGAAACTGTTAAATTGCAATTTCTTACTTATTGAATTTTCAGAAAAAATAACGTTTGAATTACATCTTAGTCAAGAACATTAAAGTAGTTTCAAAAGGCACATAGCATAGATATCTTTAAACATTACTTTTCATATGTATAGCTATTGGAGAGTTGTATGTGACCAGAAATATTATTATTACATTAATATCTTTAATTAGATAACTTTAGTATCCATTTAATAGCCATAGAAAACCTATTAATTAAAATATATAGATAAAGGCAGATTTTGACAGTTTCGTACATGTTCAACATGTATATAAATAAGGAAAGAATTATGAGATTGCTGCAAAAGTAATATAGTTTGCACCAAAAAGAAAATACATTTTTTATTGAAATAACATACCATTTCACGTTGACCTTGGAAACTCTTCATATTAGAAAGTTAAAGCACCATGGGGAAAAAGCAAGAGAGATTACTGCAAAACACCATTGAACAGAATCAACTTAGAGTTGGAAATAGTAACTTCTGCTAACCAAAACCTAAAGACACGTAGAGCAACAAAAAACCTGCCTCTAACAGAAATAATTAAATTTTAGTCAAATTGAGACTGAGATACATATGAAGGATGACATAATTTGGAAAGTAGCGGTCTTAGATAGATATTTTTCCACAAAAGATAGTGGTAGGCTTGGATGGAATGCAAAATAACAATCCTGCAAATGTGAAGTGGTAAGAGTTTATTTCATATTGCAAAATTAGAACCTATTACTCAAATATGTTGAAGAAGTCATTCATGTTACTGATTAGGCAAAGTCTTGAGTGATTCTGGTAGATGGAGTAAATCTTAGTCATTATCTCGTTTATTAGCGTTTTCCATCATAAGTAGCAAGAATTAAACATTTCCAATGGAAATTAAAGTAAGATGTCAACATTACCATAGAGGACAATGGAGTAAAAGGTAAGAATGACTTGAGAAAACTAATACATAGTAAAAGTGTTATATTTCAGGGTTTATGTTGCCTTTAAAACTTTAATTTGCAATGATATATCACTCATCTAAACAAATATTTGAGTACCAAGACATTTGACCACCCGACAAAAGACGTAACTAACACCAAATGTACCATCTACCATATAAAAAGGAGGCCACAACAGAGAAACAACACCATTAGAAGCAATGCCTAAAATATAAAAATCCATATAAATGAACCATTGATTAGTGTAATTCCACATTTGAGAATATAAGAAATATATAACATGATCTTAGTATTTTAAAAATAGTTGCATAATTTTCTCAATCTCAACCCTTTTAACTTCATATAGTTCTGATAGAAAAATATATGCATAACTAAATAGTAATGGGCATCTCTAAGACAACCAAACCACTATATAGGCAATAAAATGATCGATAGCCTAATTTAGAAAGGATCGGACGAATTGCTAACGAAAAAGGGGAACCTATTGTGCCACATGGTTGAATTTTATACATTATAATCCCTCATTTTCTTGGAAAGAAACATGGATAAACAAATGGAATTGCATAAAATATTTCAAATCCAAAAGTCACTCGAGAGTAATGGAAGAGTGGAAAATGGAAATAGCTCGAGTTACTTGTAACATGATGTAAAAAAATTTCTTACCTAAATGAAATAATGCATAACATTTCTAGTATTTATGTATGCAATCGTGATTCATACTAAAATTATTTACATGTTTAAGATGAACATAAATATTCGTTGACTATGAAGTTGATTATTATCAACGTAATAGAAGAATATCCATCATCTTGAATTAATGATCTTACCTTGAACCTAACAGTAATATAAGGCCTGAGAGGGTTATGCAACTAACCCAAATCATATTTTAAATCCAAAGATGATTAATACATACCTCTTGCTTTCAAGTAACTACATAAACGATGGATAGGCAACAAAACGATCAACAACCCAGTTTGGAAAGGAATAAAAAAAATTAATGAATAGCTATCGAAAGAGGGATAGCCCCAATACTTGTTGTTCCAAATAGGTGAACTGTATGCATTATAATCCCTCATCTTTCTGCAAAGAAAAATGGATAAACAAATGGGGTTGCATAAAATATTCCTAATCAAAGTTACTCAAAAGAAATTGAATGGTGGAATTATCTAAGAATGATAAAAATATTCCAATATTCTATGGAAGAACTGTTATAGTACTACACATAAGGAGACACTAAAAAAATTGTAAATTTTTAATCTAAAAGACCTTTTCTTTCAAAAAAGAAGCTTTTAGTTCTTCAATATATTGCAATTGTCCACCTTTACATTCATACAACACATACCATGCTAAAACTAACAGACTCACAAAAATTGTCTAACTTAAAATAAAAGAAGCAAAAATATCAGTATACTGCACTCCAATGTTGTTGTCTTGTACTTTATTCCTAACATAGAATTAAACATATTGTATTTGACAAATACTATATCATCTTGGTTTAGCTATCTACAATCATTGAACTCTAAATGGTTTTAAAAAAAAAGCATCCATCACATGTAAATAAATTTCAAATTAACTGTGAATTCTCACATAAAATTTGCAGAGAAAAAAAAATTGCCTCTTCACTTCAATCTCTTTAATTATTCCACCTGTAACTTTGTCCGAGTAATATGAAGCAATTTAAATCATTAAACCTCTAACAAAATTCAATGTTACTTTTCACATAAAATCTACTAACAGATTACCTCATTCACTTTAGCCTTTGTGGTTATCCTAACTTCAATTTATTCCACCTTGAAATCGAGCTACCTACAATCATTGAACACTAAACGATTAAAAAACAAAAGCATCTATCACATGTAAATGAATTTCAAATTAAATGTGAATTCTCACATAAAATTTGCAGAGAGAAAAAAATTACCTCTTCATTTCAATCTCTTTAATTATTCTATCTTAAAAAATTAGCTCTTCACTTCAATCTCTTTAATTATTCAACCTGTGACTTTGTCCACGTAAAATGAAGCAATTTCAATCATTAAACCTCCAACCAAATCATTCATCCTATAGAACTGTATGTCGAAGTACATTCTGAAGAAATTTTGAGGTTGTAATCATACCAAAACTCACAAAGTTCCTCTGTTTTTATTTTCTTTATTTCCAGTCGCCTCTTTCTGCTTAATGCATTAAAACATGAAAGATTCAATTTGAAAGTAAATACGTAGCAAAAATAAATGAAAGATCAATTGCAAATCAGTCAAATTCAATTTTTGTAATAAAACATGTAAGAGATGCATTGATAATATTTATATTTTCACATAGAAAACTACAAAATCTGAGAATAATTACAAAATAAAAGTTGTAGCCTGAATCCATTTGGTCTAGAAATTAACTGAACCCAAAAAAATTCGAAGAATTTCACACTATCATTATCTGAACCCAAAATTGCGCAAATTGATTCAAGAAAATACTATGTGAGTAAACACTGTCATACAAATTAGATATAAAATTGATTCAGTGCAATCAAAATGGTCTAGAAATTAACTGAACCTAAAATTGATTCAGTGCAAACAAAAAAAAACTGTACGAAGAAGAGGTGCTTACATTAGGGGAAGAGCTGGAAACTTCGAAGAAACCCCGTCGATTATGCGCTGTCGACCAATGGTATGGTGGACGGAGAAGACGTCCACAGTCGAGCAAGGGAATACAAAAATCAAAAGGGATGGAGAGGCGAGGGCGATTGTCAGTCGTTCTGGAGGTGATTCTGAGCCGAAGGGGCTGGCGACGGTGGTAGAAGGAGCGGACAAAGACGATGAACTGAAGAAGGCAAACATCGAGGGTGCGTTGGGAGCAAATCAAATCGTCTTCGATTTAGGGTTTGAGAGTAGAGAGGACAACGGGAGGAAGAACAAAAGAAAGGGATACACAGAATTAAAGAAAAGGGTCCACGTCGGAAGAGAAGGTAAGCGTAAGAGGGATCGATTGATTTCGGGTGGAGAAAATTGAAAGGAGGAGATTGGTGATGGGGGAACGGAGGTTTCATCCGGAAGAAAGGGAGTAGATAAAAATACCACAGCATAGAGGAAGAAAATAAAAATAGCACAGTGTAGAGGAAGATAAATTTGGAGACTGTTCAGTTGCCAAATTCCTGGGGAGCCTGTGTGAGCTTGAAAGTGAACTCACTAGTAATAATATAGTATAGACTACTTAAAATTCAACCAATTGTCCAAGATGAGTGAGATTTACCCACTTTGAGTTTCTGTTGTCGACGAGACGTTCCATTTTGGAACTAAACCCGGACAATGCCCGATTTTAGCCCAATTTTCGACTCTCTCCAAATCCATCTAAACCAGTTTCATTGCGAAGCCCTCGTCACTACGATCGCAACGCAAAATGTTTTGTCCAATTTTGACCTTGCATGTAGGAGTTATAAATAAGTTTACAAGAATTTTAAATATAAATTTACAACTCTTTTTTTCTATTTAAAAGGAAACCCATTACCACAACAAACCCGGCACATTCAAGAGACCTTCTTCCCCAACAAGAACGCTACTTTGAACCCATATGCACGGCAAAACGTGCATGTGCACGACCCCCACAACCCACCGTCGACCAATGCGAGTTCATCCACGCATCCAACTCGCCATCCTCATTCAACTACACACAACCACGCCACGCCTGATGTAACGATACGGATTTTTCGCGCTCGAAAATCGACATCCATACTTTACATCGTACTCGAATGTCGTAGATTCGACCGTTCAAATCCGAGTCGCCGGAGCTTATAACACAGTTAAGTAAATAACACAGCGAAAGAAATGAATAATACATTGATATACAATATCTGATACAACAGAATGATACAATGAATATCAATATACAACAGAGATATGATACAACAAATAGCAGCGGAAAGAAAAATAGATAACTAACATCAGCAGCGGAACAAAAACTCCAAGATAGTCTTCAAAAGAGAACTCCAGTAGTAGCTCGAACTCCCAATAACGAGGCACAAAGATAAGCAAGTGCAGTCTGATCCAAAGACTGAACTAGCTCCAGAAAATCTACTAATCTGACTATCTGAAAAACCAAACTCTAGACTGCTCGTGTAGAAAAATTTTGAGCATCCAGAGTTTAGAAAAGAAACAATAAACTCTGGATCAGTCATGGGACTGGTGTGAGCAACAAAAACAGTTTATCTTTAAAACAAACAACAAAGAGTTTTAAAGTCAATTCGCAATGCTTTTGGAAAATGAAACTACCATAAGACCTCCCACCACACACACAATGCAAACGCAGACTTGGAGGAGATTTCTTCTTATGATAGTCAAAGATGCTTACTACGCAAAATTAAGTCATTTTGATATTATTATTAGTGCATAGTGTAGAAAACTTTTCGAAAGTATAATATAAATCTTAGCCAGCATAGGCATTCCGCACTTATGCCTACTATAGCTACTATGTTCAATAGCAGGTTACCGCCACATTCCCTAGCAGGTAATACAACTAAAACCGTACACGTCGCGTATTGTTTCTTTGGATTTCCAACAAATGGTCAGGCCAAGGAACTTCCTATCCACGATGGGTACGTCCCTGGAATAGACGACCCGAGAACCTAACCGGATCTCTGCCAACACAAGGCCGGGTTACCTCTGCAAAAATAGGTAACTACTGACACGCGTATGTCATCCCCCGATCGTCACCGATCTTCCCGAGGATCCTCGATTTCCAACAACCACATAATAATAATAATGCAGTAACCACAGAGGTTAAGTATCTGGGCTCCATACCATGATACCACCTTTATCCAGAAGGAATGACATACACTAAGGGGCGCTACTCCCTAGAACCTTGCTGCATCCTTCCTGTTTCGACCATTTTCGGGGTGTGAGGCTCGACGAAGTCTCGTCCACAAAGCTACGCTTTGTCACAAAGCCATGCTTCGGGTCAAACAAATGATCAACCTATGATCACAAAGATATAAAATCAAATAAATGATCATATCGCAAATGATCAAACATTGATCATTTCACAGCAACACTCAGCATGCCACATTACCAAATTGGGATATATCGCTGATAAATTTCAACTACATAACCTCTGAGCTCGTACGTCTCAGAGAAGGGTGTTAAGCTAAGAGAATAAATTCTCCGCCACCAACAGAAATGTATTTGAAAGAAATCGGCTTTATATCTCAAAGTGTAATGTCAGACATGTAACCATACAAGTCTGTTCCGGGATCGAACAGAACCGAAGGCACTTCTTACGAAGCCCTTGCAAATTCCGGGTAATTTCCAATCACGTCCGGACTTCCCGTCACAAAAGAGTGATATTAATCTCTATACCGGAGCAACTCAGTGCAGAGACATTCGACAGGTTGTCCTTTCATTTTCGAAAAATATCCGGTCTTCAACACCGGTCTTCAAATGCCATCCATATACGACGTATCACTATTCGGAATGGGTTATACGACCCAAAGGTCCTTTCCCGGCTAACCCGAATAGTGAGCGCAATATTTAAAAATATATGGATATTGGGAATTCAATTAAGTCACAACTTATTACCCAAAATCTTTCTTCAGATGGTTTAAACAAATTACCATTTTAATCTTTTAAACAAAAAGATTCAATTCACAAAGTTCACTTAATTTCACAAAGGTTCATTTACAGATTTCAAAACAATTTCCGTTTCAATTGGATTAAATAAATCATCATTTTAAATCTGTTAAAAATAAACAGATCTAATTCATAGCTTTTAAAAACAAATTCCATTCATAACTTGGAAAAATCCATTTTTCAATTCAATCTTGAAATTCCTTTAATTAAACTGGAATCTCATTTCTTATCTGAAAGCTTTTATCATTTGAAAACAACAGTTTCATTTTGGAAATCTGATTCATTCATACGAGTTGAAATCCTTGGGTTAAATTCAAATTCCCAAAACTTTACTTTTAAATGGTTTAACTTCATATAAACACATTTATATCATCTTTTATCCCTAGTTTCAAAATCATAGATTTAATTTCAAACTTGAATTCAAATTTAAATCAAATTATTTAAATTTTCAAAACTCGTTTAAGTTATTCAAAATAACTTTTATCTTTGAAATTCTATTTCAAAAGCTTTTCACTTTAAACCCAAATTTCAAATTTCAAAATCAATTAAAATTAAAATTTCAATTTCAAAACATCAAATTTACATTATCTGTGACTTAACCGATTTCCACGTGAAATTCATATTTGTGTGTGTAAAAGTGTAGTCCAGGGGTTTCACACACAATAGTGCAACATCAATCATCACAGATATATCGATAATACATTCGATAAGCGATATAAAGTATAACGCTTATTTTTCATCAAAGATCACAGATATACATATCACAGATAAATAAATTACAGATCACAACACAGATCAGGATATATCACAAAGCATCATATATCAGGAAATATCAAGTAATTCAATCATTCAATAGAATCCATACATTCACAAATGAATTTATTAATCAACTGATTAATTTAAATCAGATGTATCAATTTATTTATCCGGGTTAATTATCATAATTTAATTACAAAATATTTGAAAATCTTCCTTTGAAATTTATTAGTTAACCCTTAATTATTAACTAATCATTCTAAATTAATGAATCATTAAATCTTTAATTGTTAAATAAATCTTAATTAATCACCATTATCAATTAATACTTTAATTTATTATCTTCATTTATTTAATCAACTAATAATTCCTTTAATTATCCATTTAAATCTACTTAATAATTAATGAATTATAGATCATTAAATCATCATTACTTAAAGTAAAGCTTATTTATATTTCTGATTTAATTATTGTTACTTACAATATGCTTGAAAGCATTGATTTCAAATTTTATTTTAAATCTTAATTTAAATTTAAGATTTGCAATGAATTCTTATTTACCTTAATTTACACGATAAATAATATTTTGTTATAAAGGAAATGTAAAAGAGTTCAACATCAATTTCTCTTTGAATTCACATATCAACGAATTCTTTACATTTAAACTTGTTTAAGTATTTAGGTATTTGAATTTGTACAACTTTATTTAACTTCAAAAATCTGGAATTCAAAGTTAGATTTAAAACTCAAGTTTACAATGTAATTTAAGTTCTGTTTGATTTCTTACTTTACAAATTCAACCTTCATTTAAAATTTACTTAATTACTTAACTTTTTAGTTATCAAAACAATTTAAACTTTTAACTTTATAAATTTTCAAATCAACTCCAATTCATCTTGAATTTTGTTTGAATCTTGATTTACCACTCAGCTGAAACCTGGTTTTAAATTTTTAAATTTAGTTTT
Organism: Allium fistulosum; assembly: GCA_030737815.1. Lineage (NCBI taxonomy): Eukaryota > Viridiplantae > Streptophyta > Magnoliopsida > Asparagales > Amaryllidaceae > Allium > Allium fistulosum. Next base: position 928,200,081 of record CM060901.1, read on the forward strand.
AAAATTTTCTGGAAAACAGGTTCAGCTTGAAAATCTGGAACCATTTGACCCGAGCCCAGACTCGATTTGCTTCGCGTCACTTACTCGATTTACTCGAGTACCACTTCGGGTAAAACCCACTGGAACGCCACTTCTATCCAAACGACATCACTAGGCTAGGCTTCAGACTCGTGCACGTGCACGTCTGCCGGAGCCACCTCCGATCTTCGCCACATCCTCCAACATTTCACCCTTCATCACCGCAACACGCTTCGACCATCAAACCATCACTATCAGCCTCAAATTCGAAAACGAGAAAAGCTCAAAACCTGGAAACGCACGCGCAAATACCCCTTCGAACCTGTCAATGCTTGGTTCTCGACGCTTCGACCACCGATGGCCACGAAATTCCGGCCACGACCTCATCTGACACCCCACTTCCAACCACCAACGACCGGTTGCACTCGGTCAATCCTAGGCTACGAACGAACGAAAGAAACTTGGTGCCTTAAAACTAGGTTTACAAATAAAAATGATCACCACCGTCGCCTCCGTTCAACGATGCTACCTCCGCCTATTTTTCCTACCTCCACCATAGGCTTCTCCACCACCTCGAACAACCCCTACCCTCCTCCTCGACGTGTTTGTCAGGATTTCCTCAAACAATGAAATTCGAACAAAACCCAATCCCTCTTGAATTCGTGATCTAAAAATTCCTATTCTTGCCTTAAAAATCAAATTAAGGTATAAGAATTCAAATTGTATATTTGAATTCGAGGATTAAGACATTCGAATTTTCGTATATATGATGATGTTTCTCAGTTCTTTGGCTTTTCCAGAACCTTAACAAGTTATTTTAACTTGTATACATTTTTAAACCTTAATATACTAGGTAACAACCAACTTTTGTTTTGATCACCAATACAAAAAGTAAATGAATCAAAAGAATTGATTTTTTTGAATTAAAACTTGAGCTTGAAAAGCTGGCAGAGAGATGATGCAGGAGATAACTGGGCATATATATTCATTCATCATTCATGTATACGCAGAGAAACATACTTGTATACCAATGCACTTACCTCAAATACTTGCAAACAGAACTATGTTGAAATTTTTAGAAAGAAGAGTTACTCACCTGTTTTAAGAAATGGACAGAGCATACTTATTGAACCAGGCCTTAAAACTGTTAGTTGAAACTTCTCTTTTGATCCCTGATTGCAGTTGCATGCTTGATGTTTTTTTTTCTTTTTTTCTTTTTTTCATGGCTTTGCTATGATATTGGCCGGACTGAAGTGAGAAAGTTAATGTATAAGAAGATTACAGGCTGGTATAGTTAGTATGGTGTATTATAATAATTTGTATAATAGGCATGGTTGAAGTATGTTGCATTAATTGCCTGGTACTTTGTTCCTATGCTTAGCCCATGTTTTTTTTAAATTCGGCTGAGACTTTATGGTGATGCTTTGCATTAATCACTTTATTCTTGTTTGTACTTAGATGTATAGGATGTTGTCATTTATTTCATTTTGCAGGCTATTTCCTTGTTTCATTTGGCAAATGTACATTTGTTTGTATTTTCTTTCTATACTTTGTTTTTAGCTTTCAAACTCGGCTGATAGATGTTATTTTACTTTGTCTTTGTTTTCTTGTTTGTATCTACAAGTTAATTCACACTTGTATCATGTTGTCTTCATTTGCTTATATTCTTGCTTATTATAATGTTGTTTTATTTCTTTGCAATGTTATACATTGTTGTTGTATACTTGTATTTGATATTTTATTTCTTTTGTAATTGTAAATATTTGTACTTTGTTTTACTGGTTGGTGCATGGTTTCTGTATGTTGATAGATTTAGTTGTTTGTTATTATACTTTATCTTATATTTTCTTTCCAGTTTAACATCTATTATTATTTAATTCTAATACAAATTATATTATTTTTGAAATTCAAATTGACATCTATTCTAAATTTTTAAATCTGTTATTTATCTCGTATCTAAAGTAGATATTTATTTTTAAAACCGTTTATTTAAGATTTAAACTCAATCTCAATATATACATATATATATATATAATTTCAATTTTACTCATACATCACATATACATATATATTCATTTATACACTATTTACAATATTTTAATCTCAAATGATTTATACAGAATATACTTGGATATCGGGGAAACTCGCTCTCAATTTATCAATTAAATTTACAAATTTTTATCTAAAATTTATTTAATCATAAATTTAACTCAAGAATTCATTTAATTATAAATTTAAATAAATTTAAATTTCGGGGTCGTGACAAACTTCCCCGCTTAAAAGAATTTCGTCCTCGAAATTCGCAGGCACGAAAACAACACGGAGATAGATTCGAACTCCTATAACTTCTCGAACAAAAGATACGGATTCCGAATTCAAGTCGGAATATCTCAGAATACATACCAATTTGTCCCTCTTCGAACTTTGGTATTCACAGAAATTTCAATAGAATTTCAAATTTTGTTTTCCAAACGAAATCGTTTTATCGATTTAATTCAGTTTAGCCTTCATATTCTATTAATCAATTTAATTCAAATTAAAATTTCCAATTTCAAATTCATTAAGGTTTAAATCAAAAAGCTGATAAGAAACTGATGAAGATACGAAGTAAAGATTTTCTACAACGATTCGTAGGACCATCATCACACTGAAACTCCTTCTTGTAGCTGGTTCGAAGCAATCAAAAGAATTTGGAAACGAATCAAAGGAAATTGATGGAGAAAGATTGTTTCCACTGTTGCAGGGTATTGACAATTTATAGTCGTACTTCCCTGTCCCCTATCTCGTCCTCTTCTTGTACTCATACTTACTATCAGTGGATAGCAAGAGAATTTACTGAGACGTTCAGACTGATATCTTAGGGATATACTCATTCTAGAGTTTACTTCACTCTATCTCTAATGAGCTACTTAACGTGTTATACTCCTGAGCTAAAGTTCAACCTTAGCTCTGATACCAAATGTAACGATACGGATTTTTCGCGCTCGAAAATCGACATCCATACTTTACATCGTACTCGAATGTCGTAGATTCGACCGTTCAAATCCGAGTCGCCGGAGCTTATAACACAGTTAAGTAAATAACACAGCGAAAGAAATGAATAATACATTGATATACAATATCTGATACAACAGAATGATACAATGAATATCAATATACAACAGAGATATGATACAACAAATAGCAGCGGAAAGAAAAATAGATAACTAACATCAGCAGCGGAACAAAAACTCCAAGATAGTCTTCAAAAGAGAACTCCAGTAGTAGCTCGAACTCCCAATAACGAGGCACAAAGATAAGCAAGTGCAGTCTGATCCAAAGACTGAACTAGCTCCAGAAAATCTACTAATCTGACTATCTGAAAAACCAAACTCTAGACTGCTCGTGTAGAAAAATTTTGAGCATCCAGAGTTTAGAAAAGAAACAATAAACTCTGGATCAGTCATGGGACTGGTGTGAGCAACAAAAACAGTTTATCTTTAAAACAAACAACAAAGAGTTTTAAAGTCAATTCGCAATGCTTTTGGAAAATGAAACTACCATAAGACCTCCCACCACACACACAATGCAAACGCAGACTTGGAGGAGATTTCTTCTTATGATAGTCAAAGATGCTTACTACGCAAAATCAAGTCATTTTGATATTATTATTAGTGCATAGTGTAGAAAACTTTTCGAAAGTATAATATAAATCTTAGCCAGCATAGGCATTCCGCACTTATGCCTACTATAGCTACTATGTTCAATAGCAGGTTACCGCCACATTCCCTAGCAGGTAATACAACTAAAACCGTACACGTCGCGTATTGTTTCTTTGGATTTCCAACAAATGGTCAGGCCAAGGAACTTCCTATCCACGATGGGTACGTCCCTGGAATAGATGACCCGAGAACCTAACCGGATCTCTGCCAACACAAGGCCGGGTTACCTCTGCAAAAATAGGTAACTACTGACACGCGTATGTCATCCCCCGATCGTCACCGATCTTCCCGAGGATCCTCGATTTCCAACAACCACATAATAATAATAATGCAGTAACCACAGAGGTTAAGTATCTGGGCTCCATACCATGATACCACCTTTATCCAGAAGGAATGACATACACTAAGGGGCGCTACTCCCTAGAACCTTGCTGCATCCTTCCTGTTTCGACCATTTCCGGGGTGTGAGGCTCGACGAAGTCTCGTCCACAAAGCTACGCTTTGTCACAAAGCCATGCTTCGGGTCAAACAAATGATCAACCTATGATCACAAAGATATAAAATCAAATAAATGATCATATCGCAAATGATCAAACATTGATCATTTCACAGCAACACTCAGCATGCCACATTACCAAATTGGGATATATCGCTGATAAATTTCAACTACATAACCTCTGAGCTCGTACGTCTCAGAGAAGGGTGTTAAGCTAAGAGAATAAATTCTCCGCCACCAACAGAAATGTATTTGAAAGAAATCGGCTTTATATCTCAAAGTGTAATGTCAGACATGTAACCATACAAGTCTGTTCCGGGATCGAACAGAACCGAAGGCACTTCTTACGAAGCCCTTGCAAATTCCGGGTAATTTCCAATCACGTCCGGACTTCCCGTCACAAAAGAGTGATATTAATCTCTATACCGGAGCAACTCAGTGCAGAGACATTCGACAGGTTGTCCTTTCATTTTCGAAAAATATCCGGTCTTCAACACCGGTCTTCAAATGCCATCCATATACGACGTATCACTATTCGGAATGGGTTATACGATCCAAAGGTCCTTTCCCGGCTAACCCGAATAGTGAGCGCAATATTTAAAAATATATGGATATTGGGAATTCAATTAAGTCACAACTTATTACCCAAAATCTTTCTTCAGATGGTTTAAACAAATTACCATTTTAATCTTTTAAACAAAAAGATTCAATTCACAAAGTTCACTTAATTTCACAAAGGTTCATTTACAGATTTCAAAACAATTTCCGTTTCAATTGGATTAAATAAATCATCATTTTAAATCTGTTAAAAATAAACAGATCTAATTCATAGCTTTTAAAAACAAATTCCATTCATAACTTGGAAAAATCCATTTTTCAATTCAATCTTGAAATTCCTTTAATTAAACTGGAATCTCATTTCTTATCTGAAAGCTTTTATCATTTGAAAACAACAGTTTCATTTTGGAAATCTGATTCATTCATACGAGTTGAAATCCTTGGGTTAAATTCAAATTCCCAAAACTTTACTTTTAAATGGTTTAACTTCATATAAACACATTTATATCATCTTTTATCCCTAGTTTCAAAATCATAGATTTAATTTCAAACTTGAATTCAAATTTAAATCAAATTATTTAAATTTTCAAAACTCGTTTAAGTTATTCAAAATAACTTTTATCTTTGAAATTCTATTTCAAAAGCTTTTCACTTTAAACCCAAATTTCAAATTTCAAAATCAATTGAAATTAAAATTTCAATTTCAAAACATCAAATTTACATTATCTGTGACTTAACCGATTTCCACGTGAAATTCATATTTGTGTGTGTAAAAGTATAGTCCAGGGGTTTCACACACAATAGTGCAACATCAATCATCACAGATATATCGATAATACATTCGATAAGCGATATAAAGTATAACGCTTATTTTTCATCAAAGATCACAGATATACATATCACAGATAAATAAATTACAGATCACAACACAGATCAGGATATATCACAAAGCATCATATATCAGGAAATATCAAGTAATTCAATCATTCAATAGAATCCATACATTCACAAATGAATTTATTAATCAACTGATTAATTTAAATCAGATGTATCAATTTATTTATCCGGGTTAATTATCATAATTTAATTACAAAATATTTGAAAATCTTCCTTTCAAATTTATTAGTTAACCCTTAATTATTAACTAATCATTCTAAATTAATGAATCATTAAATCTTTAACTGTTAAATAAATCTTAATTAATCACCATTATTAATTAATACTTTAATTTATTATCTTCATTTATTTAATCAACTAATAATTCCTTTAATTATCCATTTAAATCTACTTAATAATTAATGAATTATAGATCATTAAATCATCATTACTTAAAGTAAAGCTTATTTATATTTCTGATTTAATTATTGTTACTTACAATATGCTTGAAAGCATTGATTTCAAATTTTATTTTAAATCTTAATTTAAATTTAAGATTTGCAATGAGTTCTTATTTACCTTAATTTACACGATAAATAATATTTTGTTATAAAGGAAATGTAAAAGAGTTCAACATCAATTTCTCTTTGAATTCACATATCAACGAATTCTTTACATTTAAACTTGTTTAAGTATTTAGGTATTTGAATTTGTACAACTTTATTTAACTTCAAAAATCTGGAATTCAAAGTTAGATTTAAAACTCAAGTTTACAATGTAATTTAAGTTCTGTTTGATTTCTTACTTTACAAATTCAACCTTCATTTAAAATTTACTTAATTACTTAACTTTTTAGTTATCAAAACAATTTAAACTTTTAACTTTATAAATTTTCAAATCAACTCCAATTCATCTTGAATTTTGTTTGAATCTTGATTTACCACTCAGCTGAAACCTGGTTTTAAATTTTTAAATTTAGTTTTAAAATTTTCTGGAAAACAGGTTCAGCTTGAAAATCTGGAACCATTTGACCCGAGCCCAGACTCGATTTGCTTCGCGTCACTTACTCGATTTACTCGAGTACCACTTCGGGTAAAACCCACTGGAACGCCACTTCTATCCAAACGACATCACTAGGCTAGGCTTCAGACTCGTGCACGTGCACGTCTGCCGGAGCCACCTCCGATCTTCGCCACATCCTCCAACATTTCACCCTTCATCACTGCAACACGCTTCGACCATCAAACCATCACTATCAGCCTCAAATTCGAAAACGAGAAAAGCTCAAAACCTGGAAACGCACGCGCAAATACCCCTTCGAACCTGTCAATGCTTGGTTCTCGACGCTTCGACCACCGATGGCCACGAAATTCCGGCCACGACCTCATATGACACCCCACTTCCAACCACCAACGACCGGTTGCACTCGGTCAATCCTAGGCTACGAACGAACGAAAGAAACTTGGTGCCTTAAAACTAGGTTTACAAATAAAAATGATCACCACCGTCGCCTCCGTTCAACGATGCTACCTCCGCCTATTTTTCCTACCTCCACCATAGGCTTCTCCACCACCTCGAACAACCCCTACCCTCCTCCTCGACGTGTTTGTCAGGATTTCCTCAAACAATGAAATTCGAACAAAACCCAATCCCTCTTGAATTCGTGATCTAAAAATTCCTATTCTTGCCTTAAAAATCAAATTAAGGTATAAGAATTCAAATTGTATATTTGAATTCGAGGATTAAGACATTCGAATTTTCGTATATATGATGATGTTTCTCAGTTCTTTGGCTTTTCCAGAACCTTAACAAGTTATTTTAACTTGTATACATTTTTAAACCTTAATATACTAGGTAACAACCAACTTTTGTTTTGATCACCAATACAAAAAGTAAATGAATCAAAAGAATTGATTTTTTTGAATTAAAACTTGAGCTTGAAAAGCTGGCAGAGAGATGATGCAGGAGATAACTGGGCATATATATTCATTCATCATTCATGTATACGCAGAGAAACATACTTGTATACCAATGCACTTATCTCAAATACTTGCAAACAGAACTATGTTGAAATTTTTAGAAAGAAGAGTTACTCACCTGTTTTAAGAAATGGACAGAGCATACTTATTGAACCAGGCCTTAAAACTGTTAGTTGAAACTTCTCTTTTGATCCCTGATTACAGTTGCATGCTTGATGTTTTTTTTTTCTTTTTTTCTTTTTTTCATGGCTTTGCTATGATATTGGCCGGACTGAAGTGAGAAAGTTAATGTATAAGAAGATTACAGGTTGGTATAGTTAGTATGGTGTATTATAATAATTTGTATAATAGGCATGGTTGAAGTATGTTGCATTAATTGCCTGGTACTTTGTTCCTATGCTTAGCCCATGTTTTTTTTAAATTCGGCTGAGACTTTATGGTGATGCTTTGCATTAATCACTTTATTCTTGTTTGTACTTAGATGTATAGGATGTTGTCATTTATTTCATTTTGCAGGCTATTTCCTTGTTTCATTTGGCAAATGTACATTTGTTTGTATTTTCTTTCTATACTTTGTTTTTAGCTTTCAAACTCGGCTGATAGATGTTATTTTACTTTGTCTTTGTTTTCTTGTTTGTATCTACAAGTTAATTCACACTTGTATCATGTTGTCTTCATTTGCTTATATTCTTGCTTATTATAATGTTGTTTTATTTCTTTGCAATGTTATACATTGTTGTTGTATACTTGTATTTGATATTTTATTTCTTTTGTAATTGTAAATATTTGTACTTTGTTTTACTGGTTGGTGCATGGTTTCTGTATGTTGATAGATTTAGTTGTTTGTTATTATACTTTATCTTATATTTTCTTTCCAGTTTAACATCTATTATTATTTAATTCTAATACAAATTATATTATTTTTGAAATTCAAATTGACATCTATTCTAAATTTTTAAATCTGTTATTTATCTCGTATCTAAAGTAGATATTTATTTTTAAAACCGTTTATTTAAGATTTAAACTCAATCTCAATATATACATATATATATATATAATTTCAATTTTACTCATACATCACATATACATATATATTCATTTATACACTATTTACAATATTTTAATCTCAAATGATTTATACAGAATATACTTGGATATCGGGGAAACTCGCTCTCAATTTATCAATTAAATTTACAAATTTTTATCTAAAATTTATTTAATCATAAATTTAACTCAAGAATTCATTTAATTATAAATTTAAATAAATTTAAATTTCGGGGTCGTGACACCTGAGGTCCCAAATAAAAAACTGACCTGGCAATGTCAACGCGACCACCAAATGTGGCGACCCAAGCCTCTCGACCGCACGTGCCCAAACGATCCCCTCCAGCTCGCCTTCTCATGCCGATACCAATTCCGAGCTCCGTTTAGCCTCTCGACACCTAGATTTCCAACCAACCCAAATCCTAGTTCGACTCCTTCACGTTAAGTTCATCCAAATGCAGTCGCACCTTATTTTGAGCATACCAGATTAAAGAGAAAAGTGAAATAGGATTTTAGAAACAGGTTTCATGATTTTTAGTAGAGAAATAATCGAGATATGATTTTTTCAAGCTTCATTTGCTTTTTTTTCATTGTTCTGCTTACGTGAGTTTTAAAAAGGAAGGAGACATGATGTTAGCATGTTGGTGGCCATCTACAGTGTTTTGAAGTGAGATAAAGAAGCTGATGTGAAAATACAGTCAAGTCAGTCAAACATATATATTATTTAAATTTTCAAACCGTCTTAATTACATAACTTAAAATCTCGAACCACTAACGAGGCATGTCGCTAGGCGTTCATAATGTTATACCCCTATTCCGAACGCAATGGAAAAGGTTCCAAGTCCTAATTCGATCATATGGAGAAGATAGATTTTTGAACCCAATTATTATATTGAATTTTCGATATTAATTTCAACGTGTTTATATCTCGTACGATCAAACGATAACTCCAAAAGCTACGAAATTTGAAATCCGATAATATTACACTATTATGGATCCAATGGAATTTGTTTCGTAAAATTCCAAGACTATGTCCCGGAAGGCTATTTTTATACGTTAATTAAATCGAGCTATTTTTAAAATCGAACAAATCACTTCTAAATTCAATTTAAAAAGCTTTATTATCTTTATTCTTGTCAATATAAATTTAATAAGTCTTTAAATTATTTTTATCTAGCTTAAAACTCAAGGTTCAATTATTTAAGTAAATTCCAATTTTTAAATTATCCAATAATCATTATATTTGAAATTCAAGTTAAAAATTAACTTTTAAATATTTAAAATCAATTAAATATTCCAATTTCAAATAATCCAAAAATTCTGGGTCGTTACACATATTCTTAGTTCTCAAGATAGAGACCAGTTTTCAAACCTCGGAATTTGGTGTTAAGTATGAAAAGAACTTTTTCTATACCACCGTAAGTTGAAATGATCGCTTACGGAAATCAGATCTCGTTCTTCTTATAAATCCCTTTTATATAATTCCTTTATATAACTCCTTTTATTTACAAATTCATTTCATAAAATATTGTTTATAAAATTCCTTAATAAATATCTAAACAGAATTATAACCTCCTTTTATAAATCTCCAAATTTATTTAATTAATTCCTTTATAAACACCCCTTACTATTATAAAATCTTTTACAAATCTTCTTTAGAAAAATAACCATTTATAAAAGAGGGAATTAGGGAAAAGGACAAATTTTGAAAAAAAAATTAGTCTAAAGGACACCAAGTTTTATTTTTTGGTTGAAGGACAAACTTTGGAAAAAATTAGGTTGAAGGACAATGCTAGTTCTAACTAGCATTATATTCAGTTTTTACACTATACAAAATGCTAGTTAGACTAGCATTACATTCAGTATTTACGCTATACAAAATGCTAGTTCTAACTAGCATTGTCCTTCAGCCTAATTTTTATTCAAAGTTTGTCTTTCAGTCCAAAGATGAAACTTAATGTCCTTCAGCCTTAATTTTTTTCAAAGTTTGTCCTTATGCCTATTTTCCACTTTATAAAACTCATTCTATAAAATCCTAAATTTATTTGCAACTCTTTTTATAAAACTCCAAATTTTATTTATAAATATCATATACTTCCCAAAACATGATCATTCCATATATTACAATAAATTCACAACTGTGATTTATTTCTTCAACTGATAACATTCTCCTTTTATAAATACCATTTATAAATCTATTCTTTTATTACAACTGTAATAACCCTGGTTTTTGAGATTACCTGTTAATATTAAATTATAACGGCAGTTATAATTTAATAGTGTGAATTAATAATAAATGAGGAATTTAAATTATTTATTAGGAATAAACAATATATTTGAGAATAAAAATGAGAAAATAGAGTTTTGGAAACTTTATTAAGATGGTTTGAGATAATAAAACGAGGAAAATGTGTTTTATTTAGAGTTAATGCAATAATTTTGTTAATTATTGCTATTTACTTCTTTTAATGATTTTTTTAAAAGAAGTAATTAATTTTAAGATGAGATATATTTAAAATAACGATGGAATTGAGTTTAAAAATATAATTTGAGTGTAAAATTATATTTGAAATGGGTTATAAAATTTTATTACACAAAAATGTAATTTTTGTGTAATTTATAATGTTAATTACAATGAGATTTGTAATTAAAGATGGAAATTTGTTATTTACTTTAAAATAGAGAAATATATTAATAAAATGTTTTAAAAATATAAATAATCTTTTATTTTGAGTGTAAAACATTTTATTATCATGAATATAAATTTTTATAATTTTTAGAGATGAAATGTAGCTTTAATTCATAATTTGATTTGTGAGAAAACATTGTTAATATGTAATTAGTGGCTAAAATATGAAGTTAAGCTAATTTTCTTTTAATTTGGACCTTATCCCATTACCTAAACCTAACTTAGCCTGCTAACCTAAGAGGTGAGAATGAGAAAATAGAACCTGTACGTACATTTTTCAACTTTCTTCCTCAAGTTTCCAGAACACAGAATAATGGCTGAAACATTTTCCTCTTCAAATCTTATGAAAAATCCATCAAATTAAAAGAAAAATTGATGATTTAAAATGAGATTCTAAACTCCAAACTCCGGTAATCGATTTCTAAAACCCCTCTCCATATCAAAATCTGATTTACAGTGATAATTGTTAATTTTCTTCTCTGTTTGGGTTGCATGTTTCCTTCTAAGTTCTGTCAGGTTGTAGAAGCTCTATTCTTGGTAGAAAGTTGCAATCTTTGACTCCAATTCAAGGTTTGGTTAATCTTTGCAGCAAGGTTAGTATCAAAACTCACATTTTCAAGCTTAGATTGAGATTTCAATATTGAAATCTCAATTTTGGTTAGTTGCATGTTTGTTTGTGGATCACTGTCAATAAATTAGGCATATCTCTCTCGTTGTAAATCGGAATTTGATTTTCATTGAAGTTCTGGAAAGCTTGAAAAGTGTGTGATAGCTTTCATGTTAAACACTTTCGAAATTTATTAGCATAGAGGGTCGAAAAATCGAATTCAAACTCACTGCCCTGTCACTGTAAAACTGTGACTTTCTGTGTTAAATGTTGTTGGTAATTTGAGCATATCTTTTTCGTATTTTGTCAGAATTTGACGATTCTTTATATTCCAGAAAGCTTAGATTATCTGCTACAACTTTCATGTTTTGGATTTTGTTAAATTTTGATGTTTACATGGTCGAAAGTTCATTCTAGTATCGCTGTCTCGAAACTAAAACGACAGCTGTAGTGATTTTCAGATCTGTAATTTGTTTTGGCCATATCTTTCACGTTTCTTATCCAAAGTCAATAATTTTAGATGTTTCGGAAAGCTTAGAGCTTGTGCTAAAATTTTAGGCCCCGTTTGGCTTGTCATTTTTAGTTTTGTGTTTTCGTCAATACAAAAGCGCGTCCGTTGTATGTATTGTTAAAAAACAAACAATTTTGAAAAATGAAATTAACATGTAAAATAGAAAACAAGTTTATTTTTTTTTCGCGTTTCGAGAGAAAACAAAAGCACAGAAACAATCCAACTCCTTCGTTGTCCGTTGGTGGTCGCAATGGCTAAGAATTATAAATCTTCTTCTCTTATTTCTTGCTATTTCTTAGTGCAAGTTGAAAACACAAAACTCAAAATACAAAATGAAACCAAACGGGCCCTTAATGTTTTGAGTTTTCTAAAATTTCGAAGTTAGCTTGGTCAAAACCGTGTTTGTTTATTGCTGTCCCGAGAGCAAAGCGAAAGAAATAACAATTATTGACCTGAGAATTGTATTAGCTTATTTTTGCTCTCATTCTTATTCGATTTTGATGTTGTTTTTGAAATGTTTGAGAGCTACGATGCCTATCAATAGGCTAGCTATATTTGGAGAATTTAAAATTTAAATTTAAATAGAATTTGAATTGATTTTGGGTTAAATTTGAATTGAATTCGTATTGAACTCAAGTTATCGATCTTATCTTTCTTGTTTTTCATTGTTTTCGAGCACGGTTTTCACTAAACCATTTTTGAAGTGATTTTGAAATAAATGGACATTTCAAATTATTATTATATAGTATTTTAAAATTATTTTTCTATTATAAAATCTACTTATTTCCTATAATAAAGGAATTTCAAATATTGGTTTTATTCACCTTTTCGGGAAAAAGTTTTAGAATCTTGTTTTCTCTAGTAAACTATTTTATATATAAAACATACACTTTTATACTACTCGAACGTATGAGAAAGAGAATTAAACGATTTAGTAAAACACGTGTTATGGGACATGTGCGTTTACTATTTCGGTTAATTTCGGACTTGTACGATCGAAGCTAATTGAGATTATTGATTCTGAGATGTTTTGCCATTTTGTGGCGTATTTTGAGTTTTATAATTCCTATTTATTGGAATTATTTAAGATGGACAATATTTGGCAAGTATTATGGTTTAAGATCTCTTATGTAGGAATATGGTCGATGAGAACCATCACGATGTTTTATTTACTTGCCAATGATATAAGGCAAGTCTTGAGTATATGATTTCATATTTTGAGATTTATGGTTTATGAGGAACCATCAAGATGTTTTCACTTGTCGATGAGATGAGACAAGTTTACGATGCCATTTAATACTTGTCGATGAGATGAGACGAGTATGGTGTCTCTTTATCACTCGGCAATGAGACAAGGCGAGATATGATTTTCTGAGTTTTATGATGTTCCTAGTATGGCATCGACTAGCGGCTAGTAAACCGCTAAGTGCGAACATGTGGTATGTGACACATGTTAACACTTTTTGGGTTCCTATTTGTGAGTTTGTGACACATTCATGATGTTTACCTAACAAAACTACTTTAAGAGGTGTTAGCGACCTTGTCATAAGGATGAGCTGCTTTGGGAGGTGTTAGCGACCTTGTTAGGGCTGACAAAACGGCTTGGAAAGGTGTTGGCGACCTTGTCATGAGGACGAACTGCTTTGGGAGGTGTTAGCGACCTTGTTTGAGGCTTCGACCGTCTGAGTTTAGCACATGCAGTGTTGCTTTGGCATTGCAATCGGGGATTTGGCCAATCCGGGTTTTCTGAGTTTTCTGTTTTATTATGATTTCACCATTTTAAGATGTTTTATTACATCGATAGCCCTAGTGCTATCGCTACGTACGTTAGGCCCCGGATCTCTCTTAAGGTTAGGGCCAGTATAAACATTGGTATCAACAGATCCTATGGTCGCCTTTGCCCGTTCTTCCAATATCAAAGAATAGAGGTCTAGTACACGGTAATCATTGCACTTCGAGACAACTAACAAGGCCAGTATATTAATTGGGGAGGAACAGTTTCCAATTCTTGAACAAGGAGTTGGACCGGTTCTTTCGTAGCTACCTCTTTCTTTGACCGCACCAAGTCGTAAGACCATTGAACCCTACATACATGCGAAGGCATTACCTTTTGCTTGTTGTCCACCTCATTATGATTGATTAGAAAACCCTATCGCGAAGAAAGGTAGCTAATAGCGTAGCTCAAGTAAGTTTATTAAGTATTGGGCTTTCTGTAAGGTTGAAAGTTGAAATGAACAAGGGGCTTCTCGCCCTCTTCCAAGCGAGCGAAATTGGATGATGAAACAACGGCGTAGCAAGCGACGAAATGCTTCGGGGAGTTGAAAATAAGCATAGATCCGGAGATTCCGGCTGGATCGGTAACAGCAATAACCAATAGAAAGATTTGTTTTTTGCAAAATGTTACGGCCTAAATGCTGAACTATTGACCCTACTTGTTCGGATGCATCGGAATGCCCTATTTAAGAGGGTGAATCAATAGGAATAGAATCCGCAAAGTAACAAAGATGAGAAGAAGCGGTGAAAGGTCACTGATTTCCCGCAGCTAATCCAATATCATATGGATAATTTAAACGGATGAGATATTCTGCAAATCATTTCTACATTTCTTATAGTAAAGAAATAAAAACTTATTGTATATAAAACAGAAAAAAAAGATAAAATAAAAAATAAGCATTTAGGTATGCGTAAAAATAGATTCTAATCCGTGCCGCTTTTCAACCAAACAAGTAAATTTTTATATATGGTGATTTCATTTATGATGTTTTGAACTCTTATCGAGTTCCTTGAGTTATGAGTTTGGATGATTTCATGATTTTATAGGATATTCCGGGTTTTGCCATTTTTACGAGTTGAGATTGAGATTTATATACATTTATACCAATGAGATGAGGTATAATTGAATATGGAGATTCTTCTATATTTGAGTTTTGGATCATCCTATTTGGGAATGTTTTATATTTGCCATTTTGGCGAGAGTTTGTATTGATGTTTCTCCTTTTGAGGAGATATGGTTCATGGAAACCATTTAGACATTTTGGGACGTTGCCGATGATATGAGGCGAATGTTTATATTATTTGAGTATTATTATTGAATTTACCTCTTTTGAGGTCTTTGTATACTTAAGTGACATTAGTTCACTTAAGTCATGGGTTGTATTCTTTTTGTTGTCTCTTCTCATTCAAAAAGAATTTTTCCTTGTATCTTATGCTACATATTATTGTCTATCCTCATTAACTGATTGTTTTAGCTTGACCGACCCGTGTATTTTGTACTCGGGTCAGACCGAGTTGTTTCAGGTTAGTTATCAGTTACGGGACTTAGCTTTCATGCATATGCTTAGATATCAGCCTAGCACTTTTGTGTAGTTTATATTTCTTTCCGCTTGACTCTGATATGTATTTGATTAGATGTATATAGTGTGGTCTCTGTACCACTTTTGCGTATCAGTTTGTATCATACTGGGATGTATCTGTGTATATGTATTTATATATACGATGATTACTGTTCTGTGATGTGATATGCATTTTGTTATTGTATTCTATTCTGATATATCCATTAGTCATCTATAGTTTTCTATTAAGCATTTATTGGATATGTCGATCCACTTGAAATAGAAAAAAAAATATAGAGCATTTATCGACGTATGCATTAGATGTTTAAGACAAGATTATATATGATCGCTCCTAACCAGCCCTATTCTCCGCATTAGTAGACAGAATTACCCAGTAATTCTCTTTGTTAATGTGGGTCTCTGGGTGGGGCGTCACAACAACATTTTATATAAAATGTTTCACTCATTTTTATTTTCAAAATATTTCTATCTTCTTTTAAACACAATATCTCTTTTAGAATAAAAGATAACCCCATTAATTCATTTAAAATAAACATTCCTTATTAGAATAACTTTTTATTAAAGATAAATACTATCCTAGAATAATTTTAAACATTTACATACATATACATATATTAGAAAAGAATAAATAAGGAAGTTGAAGTAAAATAGGGAAGTTCAGAAACTATATTTTATTTCAAGTAAAATATCACAAAAAATCAAAAGGGCGGACTAAAATTCACTTTTCAAATCGAAAGCCATTTCCAAATTAAGCAACACTTAATATTATTTCCAAAATACTATAATGAGCCAATTGTTACTATAGCACTTAACCAATGCTATTACTACCTTTCCTAAAAAGGTTCAACTTGTAACATATGTCGGTGTCACATCCAATTTGACAAAACAATCAAATTTCAATATTTAACAATCTATACAATATTTTTATGACTGAAATAAAATCAATTGGTGTGTAACTTAATTTAAAAATCACAATATGGAGAAATCCGGATTTCTCCACAAATTTTCCCTTTTTTCAATTAAAATGTCAATTACTTTTCAAAAATGGATATTTAAACAAATCAACCAATAATTCATCCAAACAAAAACACTAAATTGTATTTACTATATATTATACTAATTATACAAAAAGGTGAGTTTAACTCACCAAAACTCCAACGGACATTTAGGTGTTCTAGTTTTGAACTAAAATCAAACGATGTTCAATGTTAGTCCAAAAGTATACTTGCTCCAAATTCAAAAAACTAATTTCATCGTGTAGCTATAGCTATTATGAGCGCAACACAAAAAACCATTTCTTGATTAGACCTCGTATGAGAGAGTTATACATTTGATAAGTTTTCGATTTTAAATAATAAAATTATAAACATTAATTACATAATTAAACTAATTACCCTATTTATATACTAATCCATTTCCCACAACATTTCTCTGCTGCCTAAACAAACTGATTCCCACCACCATGTCATGCCCTCTTCCGCTTCTCTCTCTCTCTCCATACACAAAGAAAACCAAATTCGCCTTCGCCATCGAACTCTACATCATGCAAGCTTTGCATTCATCACCTACTCTCCCAACGTTGCTCCCCACCCTAAATCACAACTTAAGCCCTAGCCATGCGACCTAACAGTATCATACTACTCCATCATGGACCATACCTCACCAAAATCGACACAAAGATGCCATTTTCCACCATGTATTCCAATCCACCCTCCAATTGAGCTAAATCACCCTCGATTACATGGAAGCTCAAACCCTAGTTCAACCCAAGCCTACGCCTAACTATTGCACTCCACCATGCCACAACGAGCACCACCATACTCATACCAAAATGTAGCTCTCACCCTAAGGATTCCAAAGATCTAATATTTATAATTTTTAGTTGAGTAGATTTGTTAATTTAAATTTTTGAAGAACAAGATAAATCATTTCCTTTACTATTTTATTAAAAATGAGAGGGATGTGATGAAAGTTGAATTAAGAAGAATGAATTGATGGGAGAGTTGAATTTGTGCTTATTTATAAATTTTCGGCATCTCACTACACAACAATTTGTTCGTGTATAGGCGGTGAACGACAAAACAAAAATACGGTCGCGTTCAAAATAGTGACGCGACCTCAAAACAATAATAATATATGTTGGTTATTTGGTTCTGTAAAACCACAAAAATACCGTTGTTTGCCAAAAAATCGTCAAATAATAATTCAAATTTTTTCCAAATTAAAAATTATGGAGAAATCATATAAAATAAATTAAAAATAGTCATTAAAAATAGAGTAAGTATATTAATAACTGATTTTCTTATTATTTATCTGAGCAATTTATGACTGTAAATAAATTTACAAAATGAGTTCACCATTATTATTTATTAATTAAAAGGAGTTAAATAAGACCATTAAATCCATTTAATTAAATCCATTTAATTAATACTCTAATTCAAAATCTAGATGTTTAAATCATTATTCAAATAATAAATTCACCATTCCAATATTTGGAATAATCCCGATATTCGAATTGAAGTTTTAAACCATAAAAACCAATTATTTCAATATTTAAAATTAATTAAATATTCAAAATCAAACGACAAAATTCCGGATTGTTAAATTCTTCCCCCTTAAAAGAATTTCATCCCCGAAATTCCAAAGTAAGAAAAATATCTCTAAACCCTTAAGCATTCCCAATAAATTATTTGAAATAGGTTATTAAATTTCCAAGTCTCTTAAAGCTACATAAAATTTCGACAGCATCTCCTTTCCGCTGCTCGATTGGAAAAACTACAACTTTCCACACGAGCCCAAACCAACAAAGGAAACCAAAGCCTAAAAATAGCCTCCTATATCGGGAGCATAAAACCATCAACAAGAATGTAAACGCATACCTATTAGTCGAGCAAACCAACTCTACTTATGGAAACAAAAAAATCAAACTAGTCTTTGCTTCCATATACCTATATCTCACTTACACATGCCATCAAAACCTATAATTGATAGCCATATAATTTGCATTTTCAAATGTCAAAAAAAAATTATATTAAAGCTTGTACGATTCATATATATCATCCGTATGCAATATCAAGTCTGATCGCTCACTTGACCACACAAATTTCACTTCCGAACTAGGATCACTCGACCACTCTGGTGTGGACTTCGATCCGGTTTCTTGATTAGAACCCTCTGTTCCTCTTACATAGCTATAAACTATGATAGAATACTTCTGAATCAAATCAAAAATCCGTATCAAGCGTTCGCCGTCAAAAATCGAGTGAAAAACCCTTGTTCAGATCAGTGTAAATCAACTTGAAATAGTGTACTCGAGACTGAATCAAAACAGGTATGCGAATAAAATGACCTACGTACATCTTACGTATTTATTCCAATTGGTTTCTAGCTATACCAATTATATCTTCATTCTAAATCACATTGTTTTTTTACTTATAGTATATTTTCTTTAATACTAAAATCCATTTATAAAACATTTCATAAAATTATTACTTAAGTTTATAAACATCTTATAAAATATATTTAGGGTTTATTAATCACTTTAAAACTTAAATTCATATTCATATAATAATCTTCTAATATCCTAAGAGTATATATACAATATCAGATTAAGTTTACTTAACTAAGATGCCTAACAAATTTAAATTTTGTTTAAACCTACTATTTTCTCAAATTTATAACTTACAAAAACTTATTTTCTTATATTTCCACAAAACACTTAGCTTCAATTTATACAAACTTGGAAGTTTTCGACTGTCCAAAATCGTTGGAATTTCCATTTTATTCCAACAGATGAAAATTACCAAACAACGTCTCAAAATGAAATGCACAAACAAAACTATTCTAATGGATAAGATACATGAATCTATAATATCACTTATTTGAATATTTTAGGAACAAAACACCTAGATTTTATTTATGTCAACTTTATTTGAAATAATAATATATATCTCTTTTGTTTATATGAAATCATACCTCATGGGAATCTAAAACAAACTTTGTTTTACCAAACAACTCTATGGAAAAATACTCTGGCTGCAATCCCTCATTTAGAAACTCGAAAATGAACGCCGATGATGCTATAGTCGTCACCAGAATTATTTTCCGGTGACAAAAGTGAGTTCAGTGCTTCATATCTCCTTTAAAATCCTTTTTAAAATATTTCTGCTCAAAAATACTTCCAAATAATACTATTGTTATTTTTCTCCAAAACATTGGAATTTTTTTTTTAAAAACACCGGAATTTTAGTTCTCAAATTCTTAATTTAAATTCTTTTTCATTTATAATGCACATAAATAAACCATACTTATATAATTTCACATTTTTTATAAAAATATTTCACAAATATATATCTTTGTTTAAATTATAATAAACAACTTTTATTAAAATTAAATTTTAACCCAACATTATCACCAAACGCCTTATAGCCAAACTATGAAACTGAATTCACAAGGTGTTCGTATTTAATTCAACCAAAACAATAAATTCTCATGAACTATCTAAGCACAAACAATCAATCAACAACTAATAGTTGATGCTCCTAAACTGGACGAACATGACTAATTAAACAATAAATGATAATAACTGAATATTATCATTTCTTAATAAACAAACACATCACAAATTTCTATATCAATTTTCTAAAAATAATTCTTTTATATATAAAATATAATCTAGGTAAAAAAATTTCATTTACTCTGTTCAAAATAATACGGTGTCGGTTTGCCTTGTTCAAGTATTAAGAAACCCCTATCGGTACAGTCGTTCCTTCCACATCGACCAGAATTCATAAGCCACTCAACTGATAAATCAACACAATACAAAACACTTATATAGCACTAACAAATACACACTCTTATATATATACACTCATACTCATTCTAGGGTGTTACTAAACCTATCTCTACGGAGTCTACCCACCAAAGCCTAGGTGTTCCCTCAACCTAAGCTTTGATACCCCTTGTAACGACCCACCTTTTCAACCCTCAAAAGTTGACACTAATACATCCATGGTATTCACATGCCGAGCATCCAAGTGCCAAAAGACATATTGTTGAGGGAATAAGAACAGAACATAATCTCACACCACGACGAGTAATATATAATAAAGAACAGATCTTTACAAAAGGAAACTGTAAAATACATACATCAAAATCAGAGTACACTAATCTACCATCTGCCTGGACTGTTATAACAACATATCCTCACAACTCCTGATAAATACAACCAACAAATGCAGTGGAAATTTTTTTTTACGGTAATACCTCTTGGAGGCATCCAACTTGTCCATTAAAGCTCCAAAGCATCCATAACTAGATCTGAAAGGTCTAACCCGAGAATTATAAAAGAATAACACCCGGACCAGTCTGCTAAACCAACGTGAGAAACACACCTTAAATGAATTTTAATGCAATAAAACCTTTCAAAGTAAAGTTATCTTGTAAGACCATGCCACATATAAACACGGACATGTTTTTACCTTATGATAACCAAACCATTTCATAGGAAACCTTGAGATATTATTATAATATCTAGGGTTTAAAATAAATATGGAATCATAACCGAAATTGTAGCATTAATTAAATTCCAACATAATAAGTATATAACTAAGTCCGAAGTCACTTATTGGAGATTGGATTTCCAGTATGACAAGGTAGAGGACTACCTTTCGTACGATACATTCCTGGATATATCTACATTTTATTTTGAAATTATTTTTGTAAATATACAAATAAATCTATGTATATGAATTTTACAATATATGTGTGTGTGTGTGTATTTGAAATTATTAAAAATTATATTAAAAGTTAATTTATTTAATTTACTAAAAATCTAAATCAAAGTCTACTTTTTATATTTTTTATTTAGCAAAGCTAAGAGGGTTGGCTGGGCCCCTACCAGTTTATTGCAAGAACATTAAAATGAATAATAACATGCTATGATCCAAGAAAGAAAATAAAAAAGCAAAGAAAAGGGAGAATTACACAACATGTGCCCTAGCACCAACAACTAGTTATGCTAACATCATAACTATAATTACTGTAAACTATTCCAACCTTGATAGTTTTCATAATATCACACCATATTTGCACTTTACTTTTGCACTTTCCATTGAAAATTATTGCATTCCATTCAGTCCACACCACATGAATGAATTTTTTGAGAATAAGAAGAGTTATCATGGTTTGACAGTTCTTTCATCTAGTTGCTTTATAAATTAAAGCCCATTCAATTGCACTTTTTCTTGATATCTCTTCTCCCAGACCTAACCATCAAATTATGCCAGGGTGGACATAACTCAGAGCAATTTAAAAAAAATGCAAATTACTCTCCACTTCAGTTTGCAAAAAAATATAAACCAACAGTTTGCAACCCTAACTAAACCAACTTTCCTTTGGTATCAAGAGCATTTCTCATGACCTTCCATAATAGAAAATTTTCACTTTCTTTGCAATATATATTCCATATTCTTCTATTCCAGTGAAACTATGAAGCCCTAAGTTACCACATATAACTTTGAACTGAGGAATTGGTGAGTTTAGAGCATTTTTCAGACCATACAACATTTTCAACCCGAAATGGGATGGAATTCTAAGTTAGTCAGGCCACGATTCGTGTTTTATATATTCTATATTGTTCGGAACCTATGCTCTGATACCAACTATAACGCCCCAACCGAGACCCACATAAGCAAAGCGTATTACTGGGTAATACTTTCTGTTGTGCAAAGAATAGGGCTGGTTAGGATCGACCATCTATAATATTGCTTTGGACAAGTATCAATACGTCGAATCATATTACTATAATTTATTTCTTTCCTTTTCTTACAAGAGGTAATTCGACATATCTTATCCAGGTGCAAAACAATAATATAATGGTATAATCTACTTCATAACAATGGACAATATAATATGCAACACAGAATCAAATGTCGCAACAGAAATAATATAGATCAATATCTTCACAAAAGTATGAGTCTACAAAAGAAAACACAAATCTCACATTTATATCCATATGCATATATAACATGAACAGGTCTTAAATATATAGATAACCACAAAGGTCTATAACATATACAAGCATCTATACAAGACTCAAATGGTACATAAAAATATATAAAAACATCAAATTAGACTCCTTAAGCTGGCTTACATCCAAGGCCACTGAGTCTCTGCACCTATCAAGTCTCGGTCTGACCCGAGCATTAAAATAACACCCGGGTCAAACAATCTCTAATTATCACAAAAGGTGAGATACCAATAATAATAACTTGCATAAATGACAAGGATAAATTTCCATAAGTTGTACTTCACTAACTCAATTATACTTCCTTTGATGATTCATGGATTTTAACTAAGTTTATACTCATTTACAACATTCATCAAAGTCAAAGCATTCATAACAATAAGAGCATAAATAATCATATCCATATATGTAAGCAGTAGACTCGTACTTCATAAGTCAACACAAGAGACATGCACTTTGTGCGCTAGTGTAAGAGGCTGCACTTAGCAAATTATAACTCGCTAGAAAGTGAGTATCACCAGAAACTCATTTAATATGCCTAAATGGATTACCCAAGATCGAGTCTGAAAACTCGACAAATAGATAAGTGTCATCCACTTTCAATTATTAATCATTAGAATGTAGACTTATGTCCCATAACCACTTGACTACACTCAAGTGATTACTAAAAGCTAGTTAATTCTACCCGCGAAAATAAATATTCATTTAAACGAGTCCAGTGATTAACCGGTGAAATAAACACTAGCGTTTCATACCACTTGTTTTACTAGACCGTTTAATTAAATTTCTCATCCAAATGAGATAGTGTGTTTTTATAATAAAATGGTTTTTCTTGAAAGATAGTTTAAAAATATTGATTTAAAAAGATTCATAATACATATAGTAGAAAACACAATTTAATTCATATCTATATTTAGGAAAAACATGCTTCGAAATAACTTTGAAATTTAAAGTGCTTATAAATATATATTCTCCAAAATCCTTCTTATCCAAGTTACGTATATTTTCCATATATATATAAATCAATTCATTTTCAAACGACATTTCTTTATAAATAACTTTGCAAACCGGTGCAATTTAGTTGTGTGTTTAACAACAAAACATTAGAGCAAGACTTCCATGCCAACAAGAACTTCAAAGGTGAATTCAAGCACTCGAAAATGCATAAATAGTTCATCACCACAAGCTTCAAAATGATGTAAAAGTATCGCAAAACATCAAAACAAACAAGCAATAATCATTTAAGGGTTGAACGGGCGAACTAAGGCATTCGAGGGCCAAAATGGTGTGACCTGGGGCTCAGCCTGGGTCACGACCGGTGCACCGGTTATGTAGACCGGTCCGTCAGTCGCAGTGCCTAGGTTGATCCCCAGGCTACGCTGGTGGCCTCCAATTACTCTCGTTCGTCCTCGTTTTTTCCTTGTTGATCATCTTGAGTCTAAGGGTTCTGATTATCATCCATGCAGGCACACAAACATCAACAATTTAATGCAAATCATTGTCATAAGAGATAGGTTTTAGTAAACTGAAAATAGGATTTCGACTATTAGAGGTGATAGCAACAAGATATGTAATTTATCATAACCAAACCGAGATTAATTCAACCATAATTCACCCAAAAACCAAATTCAGTAAATAAATTCAAAATATAGATAGTTGTGAGTCCTAAACTCACCTTATTCACCAATTCAACTTGCCAAACACTACTATTTCAACTTTGCAAATCATATTCCGCATACCCTAGCATTGCCTCAACCAAAAAAAGAACGACAACAATCAAAACCTATTATAAACTAAAAATCAATTTGACTAAAAAGTGAATTAGATATTGGAGAACTTACTTTGATTTTATCATAATTTTCTAGAATTTATTTTGATTTAAAAACTTGATTTTTGAGAGAGCTAAGGTTGAGAAACAAGGAGGAGGAGATGGTCTTCTTTTTACTGTAAATGGAATGAACGTATAGTTCATTTGCCAAGTATAGAAGAGATGAAACTTATTCTCTTATGCACCAATGGGCTAAAAATGCAATTTAAGCCCAAACCCAATCAAATAAAAGAATTAAGCATTTTCTCACTTTCTAACATTTTAAAACACTAATGTCTCATTGATTTCAACATAGAAAAATTAATGTTAATACACTAAAATTAAGTTCATCACAAAATTTTCATAATTAATTAATGAAACAAAATGTTTTAATAGTTTTTAAACCCTTATTTTTATTATTGAAAACAT
The DNA here is from genome assembly GCA_030737815.1 of Allium fistulosum. NCBI lineage: Eukaryota > Viridiplantae > Streptophyta > Magnoliopsida > Asparagales > Amaryllidaceae > Allium > Allium fistulosum. The sequence continues at coordinate 928,225,176 of CM060901.1, forward strand.
GGTATTTTGCATTTTCTAAATTAAGGCAACATAACACATAAATCAATTTAGCTCCAAAAATTCCCATTTTCCCTTTAAAAAAAATTAGACATTACTTAGAAAACACTAACACATTGTTTAACAAGTTTTATAATTGGATTTTTACATCCCATAATTCCATATATTGCTTTTTTTCCAATAATATTTACATTTTAAAATTCACATTTCAAATTCTAATTTCAATTATTATTTAATAAAACACTTAAATTCTAATTTCTCCAATTTAAATCTTCATTTATTCTATTTAAATAACACTGAAAAATCAGTGTTCTTACAGACTTTTCCCCTTAAAGAAATTGTGTTCTTGCAATTTTAATTCAAAGAAAAGTCAATAACTAATATAAATATATTGCTATAATGGTATTTCTATTTTCAAAATTCACACGAACACTAAAACTATCAAACAAGCAAGCAACCAAATAAACAAGCTATATACAAGAAGATTCTTGTATTTATACTCAAATAAATCTTTTGATTTACTTTTCAAAGATTAAAACATCCAATTTATATATTTATCTAATTATCCGTAAGAATTAGATTTCTTCAATCAATTTCCAGTGTAATTACTTCTTTTTATAAAAACTTACTTCTTTTAAATTGATATCTCAAATGGTCTTTACTTAATATTTTTCAAAAATTCATTCCTCCAAAATTTTGTGCCTCACAAATTGTACCATTTCAAAAGCAAAAATTTGTTTCTCTAAAAATTCATACTTCAGAATTAGTGCTTTAATTTGAATTATTCTTATGGATTTATCTTAATTTAGAACTACACCATGATCACCATCAACATCCATCATACTGGGCTAACAATCAATTATATAATCATAATATACTTGCATGAAAGCAAGTTATAAATCCATCACATTAATAATGGTTGCACTTCGCAAACCAACTCAAAAGACATTGCTTCGCTTGTTGAATACTAAGGCAAGCACTTGACTTTTCTATGACTGCACTTTGCAAGTATATGGCCAAGGTCTACTACAAATGATTGCTCTTCGCAATTCAACACAAATGATCACACTTTGCAAGTCTACCTGCACATCGCAAGTCTAACATAAATGACTGCACATCGCAAGTCTACCTACACATCGCAAGTCTAACATAGATGACTGCACCTCGCAAGTCTACCTGCACTTCGCAGGTCTATCATAAATGACTGCACATCGCAAGTCTACCCGCACTTCACATGTCTAAAATAAATGACTGCACATCGCAAGTCTACATGCACATCGCAAGTCTACCTTCGCAAGTCTATCATAAATGACTGCATATCGCAAGTTTAGACCAAGACCTATCACTATTGACTACTATTTGCAAATCTAAGACATGCACTTCACACGTCGTCACAAAAGTGTCAAATACCTTCTAATAGTAATCTTTCGAGTAACGCCCGTGCATCGCATAACCACTTGGGTTTACTTGAACATTTAATACAAGTCAGTAAGCTCCAATTACTCAAAAATTCTATAAAATAAGTCATACAATTAATCAATAAGGTGATCTCAAATGTCCCATAACCACTTGGGATTACCAAATCGTTTAATCATAGTTCTTATTCCATAGAAGCAATAATTAGCAACCAAACAATATTTCAAGGAATTATATTTTTCATAACATGAAAATCACAAATATTCAATCATGAATCATTTATAATTCCATTCAATTCAAATTTCTTCATTTGAAGTTTATAAACTAGCAAACTAACTTCTAATAAGAAGTTACATCTAATAATCAAACCAAAAGAATTTTTTTATATTGAAAAACCTGAACTATATTCCCTTAAGGATCTATCGATCCCACCGAACACCAAAAGAGAATACAACCCAAAAGTGTTAAATACTTCCTAATAGAAATCACAAGAATTTAACCAAGACATTCCATACTACCCGATGAAATTTGTGTATTCACTAATATGCTAGTAAGTACCACTCAAACATTTTATTCAATGAGTTATGCAATATTAGATAAAGTGTTACTCAAGTGCATTTAGACCAGTCGGTAACACTGAATCGATCTACTCCCTATATTATAGAACTAAGGCTCTCAAAACATTTATCTCATAAAAGTTTATAGTTTAAAACTCCAAACTTCCTTTTAAAAGTTAAATGATTTAGTTTCGGATAAATCTCTACTCCTAAATTAATTTTCTAACTCTATATTCTTCAAACAATATTTTAACTTTTTATGTATTTATATATCAATTCAAAAATAAGAGATTTATCCTTTTAAATTCCAAATCATCAATTACAAAATTCAAACTTTCTTTTCTAATTAATTCCTTACTTTGAAATTCCAAAATTTATTTACATAATTTTCTACATTTTCTGTTTTAACTTCTTTTAAATTAGAACTCAAAATTATCATTTATGTAAATTGTAAAATAATATACACAACAAAGCATAAGCATCATAAACAATTTCACATATATCAAAAATAATATAAAAAAATTGCCTTGCCATTTATTTATAGCAAATTGCTTTGTCAGATGGCTTTGATGTTGATTGTAAAATCAGCATTGCCTCATCATTGATCTTTGTTGTTACTAATGCACGGTGGTTGCAACCATCGTCAAAATTAATACACATAAAACATCTTTAAAGTTTTCCAATAAATTTTTTTAAATTTCAAAAATTTATTGAACTTTTAAAACATTTATAAAATATTAAAACTCAAAGCACCATGTTTGACTATCTCGTCGAAGTGTTTTGGAATTCCTATCGATGACGTTATCAGGTGCATCGATCAGAATTCTTAAAGCAATCAACTGGCAATTAAACATAAACATATTTTCAAATATTTCTGTATCAATACATATATATACCTTCATATAATTGAAAATTTATTAATCGCGATTTAAAAATACATTCATTTATCCACGCACGCATCATGCAATCAAACATAAATAAACATCTAACTACTGAGCTCAGTGGAGACAGTCTGTAGCTTCTGCTGCACAACTCTAATCACTAACGGATCAGGACACTACTACACAACACTAAAACCATTTTATAAGAATAATCTATAAAGCAAATTTTAAATTTTCACAAATACGTCCCAATTATTATTCCCAATAATCATTTATACTTCCATTCTCAATAGGAAATAAATCCTAAACTCTACCCGACACACCTAAAGGACGGGACTCTAAGTCAGTCTAGGCCATGATTCGAGTTTCATATATTCTATATTGTTCTGAACCTATGCTGTGATACCAACTGTAACGCCCCACCCGAGACCCACATAAGCAAAGGTTATTACTGGGTAATACTGTCTGTTAGTGTAGAGAATATGGCTGGTTAGGAGCGACCATCTATAATATTACTTTGGGCGAGTATCTATACGTCGAATCATATTACTATAATTTTTTTCTTTTCTTTTATTACAAGAGGTAATTCGGCATATTCGATCCAGGCGCAAAACAATAATACAATGGTTTAATCTAACTCAGAACAATGCACAATATAATATACAATACAGAATCAAATATCGCAACAGAAATAATATACATCAATATCTTCACAAAAGTATAAGTCTACAAAAGAAAATACTAGACTCACATTTATATCCATATACATATATAACACGAACAGGTATCAAATATATACATAGCTATAGAGGTCTACAACATATACAAGCATCTATACAAGATCAAATGGTACATCACAATATATAACAACATCAAATTAGACTTCTTAAGCTAGCCCATATCCAAGGCCGTTGAGTCTTTGCACCTGTCAAGTCTCGATCTGACCCAAACATTAAAATAATACCCGAGTTCGACTATCTCTAATTATCATAAAAGGTGAGATACTGGTAATAATAACTTGCATAAATGACAAGGATAAATATCCTTAAGTTTTACTTCACTAACAAAATTATACTTCCTTTAATGATTCATGGATTTTAATTAAGTTTATACTCATTTACAACATTCATCAAAGTCAAAGCATTCATAACAATAAAAGCATATATAATCACATCCATATGGCAAGAAATAGACTTGTACTTCACAAGTCAACACAAGGGATACGCACTTTGTGCCCTAATGCAAGAGGTTGCACTTTGCAAGTTATAACTCGCTAGAAAACGAGTATCACCAGATCGGCTTGAAAACCCATTAAATCCGCTTAAACGGATTACCCAAGATCGAGTCTGAAAACTCGACAAATAGATAAGTGTCATCCACTTTCAATTAGTAATCATAAGAATTTAGACTGATGTCCCATAACCACTTGATGATGCTCAAATGATTACTAAAAGCTAGTAAATTCCAAATAAATATTCATTTGAACAAGTCTAGTAATTAACTGGTGAAATAAACAAAAGCGTTCCATGCCACTTGTTTTAATAGACTATTTAATTAAATTTCTTATCCAAACGAGATAGTGTGTTTTTATAATAAAATGGTTTCGCTTGAAGGATAGTTTAAAAATATTGATTTAAAAAGATATATAATACATATAGTAGAAAACACGATTTAATTCAAATCTATATTTATAGAAAAACTTTCTTCGAAATCACTTTGAAATTTAAAGTACTTATAAATATATATTCTCCAAAATCCTTCTTATCCAAATTACATGTATATTCCATATATTTATATAAATAGAAATCAATTCATTTTCAAATAGCATTTCTTTATAAATAACTTTACAAACCGGTGCAATTTAACTATGTGTTTAGCAACAAAACATTAGAGCAAGACTTCTATGCCAACAAGAATTTCAAATTTGAATTCAAGCACTCGAAAATGCACAAATATTTCATCACCAACAAGCTTCAAAATGATGTAAAAGCATCACAAAACATCAAAACAAACAAGCAATAATCGTTAAAGGGTTGAACGAACAAAAGAAAGGGTGAACTGGTGCATTTGGGGGTCGAAATGGTGTGACATGGGACTCAACCCAAGTCACGACTGGTGCATCGATCGTGTAGACTGGTCCACCGGCCACAGCACCTGGGTTGATCCCCATGCTTCGCCGGTGGCCTTCGATTGCTCCGTTCATCTTCGATTTTCCCATGTTGATCATCTTGAGTCTTAAGGTTCTGATTTATCATCCATGCAGTCGTACAAACATCAACAATTTAATGGAAATCATGATCATAAGAGGTAGGTTTTAGTAAATCGAAAATAGGATTTCAACTATAAGAGATGATAGCAATAAGATATGTAATTTATCATAACCAAGCTGAGATTAATTCAACATCAATTCACCCAATAACCTAATTCAGTAAGTAAATTCAAAATAGTGACAGTTGGGAGTCCTAAACTCACCTTATTCACTAATTCAACTTGCCAAACACTTCTATTTAACCTTTGCAAATCGTATTCAGTATACCTTAGCATTGCCTCAACCAAAAGAAGAACAACAATAATCAAAACCTATTATAAACTGAAAATCAATTTGACTAAAAAGTGAATTAGAAATATGAGGACTTACTTTGATTTTATCACAATTTTTAGGAATTTATTTTGATTTAAGAACTTGACTTTTGAGAGAGCTAGGGTTGAGAAACAAGGAGGAGGAGATGGTTTTCTATTTACTATAAATGGAATGAACGTATAGTTCATTTGCTAAGTACAAAACAGAGTAAACTTATTCTGTTATGCACTTATGGAATGAAAATGCAATTTATGCGCAAACTCAATAAAATAAAAGAATGAAACATTTTCTCACTTTATACCATTTTAAAACACTGATATCTCATTGATTTCAACATAGAAAAATTAATGTTAATACACTAAAATTAATTTCATAACCTAATCTTCATGATTAATTAATGAAACAAATTTTTTAATGATTTTTAAACCCTTATTTTTATTATTGAAAATAAGGTATTTTGCATTTTCTAAAATAAGACAACATAATACATAAATCAATTTAACTCTAAAAATTCCCATTTCCCTTTAAATAAAATTACACATTATTTAGAAAACACTAACACGCTGTTTAACAAGTTTACAACAAGAATTTTACATCACATAACTACATGTATTGCTTTTTTTCCAATAATATATACATTTTAAAATTCTTATTTCAAATTCTAGTTTCAATTGTTATCCAATAAAACACTTAAATTCAAATTTCTGCAATTTAAATCTTCATTTATTCTATTTAAAAAACACTTAAAAACCAAGGTTGTTACAACAATTTGATTATAAGACAATTTATTTTTCAAAATAAGCCCTTGCTTATCCCATGGTTCACTCCAGAATTTGGCCTTGCCATTTGTTGTTGTGATAATTCTTATATGTGACAAGATTGTAGATCTAAGAGATAGAATGGCTATCCAAACCCAGCTACAATTCTGAGGAATGTCCATTAACTAGAAATATTTATTTCCAACATTATTCTTTGGAGACCAAAGAACCCAAATGTTATTCATTGTACTCGGGAGGTTTGTCAAAATGTTTGCTCAAAGCTGCTTTGTTCCAATTGAGCAAGTTAATGATGCCTAACTCTCCATATTTCTTTTTCATTTCAACTTATGGTAAATTATTGGTTTCAGCTTAGTGGAATGCATATTTTCAGTCCATAAAAAGTTGCATATTGCTCTTCTTATCATCATTCTCAGTTTTTTAGGAAGGATGAATGTTCTGCACCAGTAAAAGGAGAAAGCAAATATGACATAATTAATTAGAAAAGATGTCCAACTTATGAAAGAAATCTATTAGACTGGGAATTCATAATTTTAGTGATTTTCTCATAAAGCCCATGGCACTGGGTTATGGTGATTTTTGCAGCAGCAAGAAAGATACCAAGGTATGAAGAAGAATCAGACCCTATCTGAAGACATGTCATTGTATTCTGATGCAGTTAGCAAGGAAATCAGAAACTCCAGCCATTAAAATGCTTGATTTTTTAGGGCTAATACTTAATCCAGTGAAGGAATGAAATTCCTTAAGCACATCAAGAATACATTGGATGGATTCAACAGTTAGCTTAGCGAAGAGGATGACATCATCTGCAAACATTAACATTGTAATCAAAGGGTCCCTGTATTTACGATGGAGTAAATAAAGTTTGTTGGCAATATATTGAGAGATCATTCTAGTTAATACCTCCATCATAAGAATAAACATATATAAGGACATCAGGTCTCTTTGTCTAATCCCTTGTTTACTTTTGAAGTAGCCTATAGAGGAACCATTGTAACATAAGGGGAAGTGTGTAGTTGAAATGCATGCATAGATCCAAGCAATAAAGTGTTTGGGAAATTTCATTTTGGCCATTATTCCGACAATTGAAGCCCATTGCACTGGGTAATATGCTTTCCTTATATCCAATTTGATTATGGCTCTGGGTGAATTATTGGCATTGTTATATCCTTTAAGGAGTTCATGGGTGATTAGTACATTGTCAAGGATGCTTCTATTAGGCAGAAAGGCTGCTTGGTTTCTGGAAATTAGGGACGGAAGAACCAGCTTTAATCTAGCGGCAATCATTTTAGAGATACTTTTATAGATTATGTTGCAATGGGCTATAGGTCTAAACTCAGAGACATTAACAGGGTTATCAGATTTATGGATTAGAGCTAAATTAGTTGCATTAATACGTGTTAACATTTTGAAGTGTTTGAAGAAATTGGTAATAGCCTTACATAGTTCTTCCTTAATGATTTCCCAGCATGTTGTATAGAAGACAACATTAAAACCTTCTGGACCTCCTCATGAGCTCTTGTTAATTTCAAAAATGCAGGTTTTTATTTCAGCACATGTGACTTCAGCAGATAGCAAGGAGATTTTTTCAATAGATAAGGAAGGGAGATCTAAGTTCGAAATAATGCTAAGATCTGGAGCAAAATTTGTAGAGTTACCTAGTAATTCAGAAAAATAATTGAGGAAAGACTTTTCAACAAGTTGGGGGAGTATTTTCCAAATTCCTATGCTGGTTATGTATGCTATGAATGTGCGCCTTAGCTTGTTTAATTTTGAGGGTGTCATGATAATACCCGGGGTTCCTTTCACCATATGCCACCCAATTCTATCTTAACTTTTGCTTCTTCATGTCTTCTTCAACTGAAAGGGCTTTAATGTACTAGTCAGATAGCTCACACTCCAAGGCTGAGGCATTAATTTTAGTAGGATTCAAATTTAGTTGTTGTTGAGCAATCTCCAGTTTGGCTTTTAAGGTAGTTGACAGGAGATCACTAGAGCCATAATTCTCCTTAGCCTAAGCTTTTAGATCTTTCTTGACTTGCTTCATTTTTGCTGGAAAACAAATATATGATTGCCAAAAAATTGATTAGACCAAGCATTACTTACAATATTAAGGAAACAAGAGTCATGTATCCAAGCATTAAAAAATTTAAAAGAGGTTTTCACTTTAATGGTAGCTTCTCCAAAAGAGATGATTTGAGGAGAGTGGTCAAAGATAAGAGGGAAAGGTAGATGAGTAGAGATAGAATGCCATATAATAAGGGAAGTTAAGTTATTGAAGGCATTGTCAATTTTGATGAAAGTTCAGCAACCTGATCTATTTTTGTTATTCTAAGAGTACTTTGAACCAGAGAAAGGAATTTGAATTAGAGATGAGGAAGTGATGGAGGCATTAAGAGGAACTATCTAATTTAAAGACACAGGGTTGCCACCCACTCTATCATGTAGGTTTAGAAGGTAGTTAAAGTCTCCAAATACTAACCAAGGATGGCTTTCTTGAGATAGGTGGGGGTGATAGTTATGAAGGAGTTGCCTAGTGATTTTCAGCATATATAACATAATATACATAGAGGTGGAAGAGGGGATATGAAGCATGTGACAACGAATAAATTGCTTGTTGGATAAGATTGGATTTAACTTGAATATTAATGGATCATACAATAACAAAATTCTGCCATAAGGAGATTCATTAAGATTATGAAGTAAAGACCAGAGAAGGTTAATAAAATTTGCTGCTTTAAGATAGAGAGGTTTGTTGAGTTTGGTTTTTAGAATGGCTATGAAGAATAGATTATAGGAATAGATTAGGTTTTTGATATGATTGAGTTTTATTTCTTTGTAGGCTTCTCTAATATTCCATGCTACAATGTTGTGTAACATGATACTATAATGGAATTTGAGGGTGAAGTCTTTGCCTACTCCTTGTTAAAGGAGATTTTATGCTACTGCTCTCGGGAATTTTACCCATTTAAGGAAGTATATTTGCTTCGTTTAAGTCTTGTAATCCAGGAATTTAAAATTTCTTGTTTTCGGATTGGGATGCTTGAGAGATTAGTTTTAGTTAGGAGGCAAAAAAGATTCTTGCTTGCAGTTTTGGAATTGTGAAAGGGCTGCTTGTTTTTAGATGAGTGGAGTAAGTTGCCTTTGGGTCCTCCCAACCATGAGGAGCTTCAATATGATTGTAATGATGGTCAGATGAGGATGAATTTAAGACATTATGAACAAAGTCATAATGATGTGGATGTATGGGAGGAATAGTGGGGGAAATGTGAGAGGAAATAAAGTTTAAAATTTACTGGAATAGATATATTAGGGCTATAAGCTTTTGGTTGTTGAAAACTGTCATCTACATGCTTGGTTAAGAAAACATTGGAATGCTATCACATGGAGAAGAGGTGGAGGGAATCTGGTTTAGCATTGGTTTGATGAGTGGGTCAATAAGTGGTAGGGTGGAACAATTTAAATTAATGCTACAAGCATTAGATGCATCACAGGGAAGGGAACAATAAAGCGGCATTTTTAGCTGAAGTTTGGTTTGTTCTTTTCTTGTTGTTTCTATGCATGCATACACAAGATTGTTTACACTTTCTTTAATTAACTCACACTATAAATTAGCATAGGAATTCAAATTTGTTTCAGTGGCATTTCTTGTATCTTTAAAGTCTTCATAACACTCAGCTAAGCATTGGAATTGATTGCTAACAGAAGTGATTTTTCCCTTGTTTAAGCTCGTCTCTGGGTCTAGAAATGCATTTGAGGGATTTTTACTGCTCACTTCACATTTAGCTGAACCAATGTTAAAATTTTCAATATTCGAGGGGGGATCATTCAATTAAACAGCTACTTTCTTAGCATGAAACACTTTCTTTTCCTTATTTAATTTTTTTCCTTCTCACAACATTCAGACAATTTTGTTTGCTAACAGTAGAAATTTTTGCCTTTGCTCCTTGTATTTTCTTTTTCATTTTGCTTCAATACATCCTCTTTGCCTTTATTATTTTCATCACTCTTTTAGCATTTTCATACTTGCAAGCAGATGTCTTGTGCCTAAAAGGTTTATAATATATACACATATCAGGTTTCCACAGGTAACTTACTTAAATCATTTGTATGTTTCCATCCATCAATTGAACAGGAAATTGTTCACTAATTCTTGATTAGGATTCACTTCAATCATGCACTTGGCATATGAAATTCTTTCAAGTTTCTCTGTATATTCATCCACACAAAGGAGTTTCCCAATTCTACTCGTCAACCAGTTAATCCCCAAATGTGACCAAGCATATATTTGTATATTTGATAGTTGCACCTACAATGGAACAGAGCTTATACCGCCACATACTTTGCCTACCTCTGGATTCCATTTTTGAATAATAAACAACTTATTTTTCATTATAATGGGGTCACCTACAAGAATTTTCAATTTGTCCTCCTCACAATAGAAACAGGACTATAAATCCATCAAATTTCACCATAACCGAGTCCTTTAATTTCCAGACCCTCTTCAATTGTTCTATAACAGTAGTGTAGGACAGGGATTTGTCTATAAAGAACCCCAAAATGTATTCATTCCATGCTTCTTTCCCTATTGAAATAACCTTTGCAGGTGGTATTAATCTCTCGTGTTGAAAGGATAGGTCCACAGAGACAGGAACATACTTTCCAGCATTGCGAGGTTTGTGTTTAAAATGTTGCAACCAGGAAGGCATGGAAGGAGTAACAGCATGACAAGAAGAAGAAGCAGGAACCAGAGGAGAGAAAGAAGGAGGAGCTGATACAGGAGGGTTAGGCAGAATTGGAAGGAGGACAACCGGAGCAAAAGGGCAAGCAAAAGAAGAGGTAAGAGTAGGAGGAGGTGGAGGAGGAGGCATGGGAGGAGGCGGAAGGAAAGGTTCAAAATTAGGTCAAAGGGAATAAGCGGAGAAGGAGGGAAGACACCATTAAAGAGAAAGAAAAAAAGATATATATAAAGATTTTAAAAAACGTATATAAGTGTACTTAAATGATACATACATACACACATATATAAAGTACATAAAATAAATATATGACAATTATAATGCTCATGGCAAAAGTTGGTTTAATTTTAATTTTTAATTTATATATATTAATTTCCATACAAAAATTAATAAAAGTTAAAGTCAAAAAAAATTTCGAAAGAAAATTTCAAATTTAAATATTCCAACAAAATTTCGAAGATATTTAAACATTTTATAATTAAAATAAATTTTAAAATTAATTATTAATTTCGACTATGATTTAAATATTTAAATTATATATACAAAAAATTATTTTTTTATTTTTATTTGTTGAATGTGTTATTAGATATAAATTTAATTTTGTAGAAATGAAAACATTTTTTAGAATATATATATATATATATATTATTTATTTATAGATTTAAATGATTTAAATAATATTTAGAAATAAATATATATATTTATAAAATTATTATAATTATGTCGAAAGTCCATTAAGTATAAAATTATTTGAATAAAATTTTAAAACTATATTCTGTATATTATAATAATTAATATTCGAATTATGATGGTAGTATAATTAAATAATGTATATTGATTAATTTCAATTAAAAAAAAATCTTTTTTTATTTTATTTTTGGCCTTGATTATAAATGGCATATACATAAAAAATTTATTATATACAAGTATATAAACAAACAACCATTCTAAATGTAACGATATATCTATATAATGGTATTGTTTCCTAACTAACAAATAATATATGATATATAAATTATCTAAATATTATTATATAATTGGAAATCAGAAAATTACCTTATCTCCAAAGCCTATTAATACATCTTGAAACTATGAGATCAACTCCTTGAAATAGTTTCCAATCTAGCAAGGTGCTAGCTCCAATTGATGACCACTAACTATAAAAAAACAACTGTATTATTTGATTTGAGATTTAGAATTGGAGGGGAAGATGGAGTATAATTTCCGCCAGAAATAAATGATGATGGAGGCTCCTTAAAGTAGTGAATGAGTGAGGGTAACGATGCTTATATAGTGGAGAGAATGAAGAGATAAGTTAGGATCCAGATCCACTTTTCTCTCTTACCTATTCTCTTTCATTTTTTTTTAAATTAAGCCCCTTATTTTCCATCATATAGCCGCACTCTTCATGCTCCATCATAGCCAAACACACCAGCTCCCATATGAGCTTTAAACCCATTTAAAGCCCGAACAAATTATATTGCATTTAAATTTAATTTAAACGCGTATCAATATGGTATATCGATTAATATATTTATAAGTATTATAAAAATATTCAATAATACTTGTTCATCAAATCAAAATAAATTTTCATAATTAATATTTCATCAAATATTAATCAATTTAATTAATTTATAACAATTATAAATTCATGAAATCATTTGGTCAAAGGAGTATTTAAGTTTCGGTTGTGTGACCCGTTGGGAGTAAATTTGGTCAGCGATTAATATTGAACTATTCGAATATTAACGTTTATACATCACTTAGAAAGTGGTGCAACATTTTGGATAAATTTATCGCTTACTTAGTTGTGGTAAAATCCAGTTTTACTTTATTGAGCATTACCAGATTATGACTATTATTTACACCTATTCTCTTCGCCAAAACTGTATCACTTCGGACTTATGGAATTTGATAATGGTCAAAATTCCAAAATCGTCCATATTCAACTCTATAACCCAAACACAAAGTCCTTGGTTCAATAATAACAATTATTATTAATCGAACTACTCTAGCCAGAGATTTTGATTTTGAGTTGACTTGACTTCACCGTGATACTAATCCCATATAATCAAGGAGATACATCCTCTCTTGAATAATGTTTCACTCCTAATGTAGGAAATGCGGATTACGGATCTTAAGGCTGGATTAACACTAGAGGGGGGTGAATAGTATTTAATGGATTTTATGGAATTTTTGAAATCTTTTGAAATTAAACACAAACAGAAGCAATTCAAAAACACAGAAACAATCACAGAATCAGGCACAGATGCAATAGTAATTAAAAGCAGTAAAAATTAAAAACACACCGGAATTTTATACTGGTTCGGAGTTACCCTACATCTAGTCCTACACAATTTCTTGTGCATATTCCTTTTCAAATATAATGTAGATATTACAACCTCGATTTCAAGGCCACGAGATACACTCTCCTGTCTCCGAGTCTAAGGCAAACTCTCTTGATTTAACCAAGCTACAAGATCACCTAATTGATTTACGGGCTACAATCACACCCAATTGATTTACAGGCCATAATCACACCGTTTACAATATCACTTTGATAGATAGAAAGACTGGATATACTTCTTTGATTACAAATGATCCTATAACTCTGAATAGCACCGAGATCTTTGAGAGAAAGTGATAGAGAATCAAACTAGAGATGAGCGATTTTGATTCACATAGGATTTCGGTCGATTTTTAAAATATAAGAGAATATTTTAGTGGAGAAGGAGTGAAGAAATGAAGAAAAACTAACTTAAAATTCGTTTAAAACAACTAGTATTTATAGGATAATAACGGTCATGTCCATTCGTAAAAGGTTATGACGAATAGACACTTCTTTTGAAAATTTGAAATTTAAATTATACAGATACCATGTCGACATTGGGGGGGTGGGGGATGTCGACATGCCTATGTATTTTTTGAAAATTGATTTTTCTTTAAAATGATTTCTTTTCTAAAACTTGTCAAAACAATTTCTAAACTTTGTAAACCATTTTGAATATAGTTTAAACTTATAAAAGAGTTTTAGAAAATAATCTAAATATATATATATAATCTATAAAAATTTAAAAACTAAGTATAGATATATTTTTGTGATTTAAAGCTAAAATATTAAATTCAGGAGATAGTTTAAAAACAAGATATGATTTTTGAAATTTAAAAATAGTTTTTGAATTAAGGCTAAAATATTTAAGCTAAGAGAGATATCTTTTAGAAGGATGATTTTGAAAAAATCTTAAAAATAAATCATTTTGAAAATAGGGGTTATGCCTAGATAGACTGCACCTCCTACTGGAATAAGTTCCATATAGGACACGCACCACCTCAAAGTTGTTTATTTTGTTTGTAGTTTTAGGCAAGGCTAGATAACCCTTAGGTGAGTCTTAAAAATGAGTGGAACAAGGCTAATGTTGCAAGGCCGTTAGTAAGCACTAATAATAAGATCCTCGGTGTACGTGGATAATTCAGTCTAAACATCAATGGTGGATATCCAGTGCAGGTGCATAGTTACAGATACTAGTAGGGAATGTATCCTAGTCTAAAGGGGAACTGAGGTACTTATACACACACATGTATATAGTTATTGTATACCCCGAGTAGGTGGGGCATATCATACGCGTATATGAAGTCAAGACAGCTAAATTTAAAAAGTAGACATAAATGTAATGGTGAATTTAGCATAAACTAGTGTTATGTGTAAAGTACGAATTTGCCAGTCACTGAAATGTTGTTCTGACCCCTTCTTCATTACAACCCACAAGATAGATTTAGAGGGACATATACTAGTATAAGGGAGGAACAGTGGAAGGACAGATTTCTTATGCATGCTCAACATTGACAAGGATACTAGATACCAGTGGTATTGGCCTTTTTCAGTAATCATATGTTTTATTATACCTTATTATTATGCTGTGAGCTTTTATTGATAGTGCTCTAGTATACTATTGTTTATTTATAGGATACCAACACCAACATTCAGTACTTTGGTAGACTTGAATTTTTGATTTAGCGAAAATTCAGGCCATTGAGGTATGGATTGTTACATCTAGTATATGAGCTTAGGTTAATCAATCATAGGAACTATAATATATTGAGTGACCATATTTGTACTTTTACCTATAAATATATATATTATACACCAAACTTTACAAATTCCGACTATAGAAGTAGTTGCAACCATATTCTTAAAAGATGGATAAATCGACTATGAGTTGGAAAAGTGGATAGTGTTCAAAATATACACTTGTACCAATCACCCCATGGAAGATAGGTTGTATGAAAAAGGCATTGACTTAAGTAAAGTATGAATGTGACATATAGAAGAGCATTTGAAGTTGGATAGTAGTAGACTCCCTTGTTGGGCTTAGATTGCCCAATGGTTGTAGATCCCAGCCTGATTGCCGATTGATGATGTACGTTAGAACCAGATCAGGGGAATGTAGGAATCTATATATTGTAGATATCCGAAAGTAAGAATTAAATAAGTTTTCAAAGGAAAGTGTGAAGAAATCACTCTAAGATGATAACTGGATTTTAATATTATGGGAGAAGATAAATCAGAAAGTAAGTAGAAATAAAGAAAAGTCCAAAAGAAGAGACAATTAAAATCCACTCAAAGCCCGACACCGTACGAAAGAATTTAATAAAAGGTTTGAGAAAAAGAAAAAAATAGATTTGAAATGGTTTTCAAGGGATATGTTTAAAAGTACAAAAACCCTATTTTTGAAAAGTACGTAAATATTAAATTCTTCGTAAAATAAATATCCTTTTATATTTTTAGTAGAAATTAAAATTTTGTTTAGATCAATAAAAATTTCAATCAGAATTGTGAAACTATCAGAATTAGTTAATTAATGAAATAATAAAATAACTTTGTGAAACTATCAGAATTGAGCCACGGGAGTTGCACCATTGTGTCCGTGGTAATTTTCTGGTCAATTTCCGTATATAGAACGTTAGAATCCGAGTTAATATGAGTGAGATACAAAGCAAAAAAGAATCAACGAAAAAAAAATTATAGGGAGGTCGACCATCCCAAGGTCTAGGTCGACCGGCCGATCGACCTGGCTTCAAGGGCGATCTATAGGACCCGCCTACGTATAGGAAGCGAAGAAACATTTCTTCGTTCCAGTTGTTTCAATAAGCCTTGTACACGTTGATTCACATTATTTTGCTCCATCTGGTCCTTCCGTGCTTCCATCCGACGGCTCCTATTCAACCTATGACGTGGTTGCATCCTATTCAATCTCCAAATCCAACAGTCTGAGATCCACTTCTACTCCTATAAGTAAGAACCTAGGCCTAACACTTTTTTCTCATTCTAGATTTTCTCCGCTTGGGTTCACCTTTTCAGGAAGGACCCTAAAAGGAATAATTTTTCAAGGAGAGAATCTTTTTAATGAAAATATTTTAATACCCTCAAGTGGATCCGGGAAGACCAAAAGGGAAGAGCTTAGGACCACAAGTGAGTGATTGTAATTATTTTAAATTTCTTTAAGTAAATTAAAATAATAGGGTTTCCAATAGTTGTAGTTTTACTACGATTTTTGGAATAACCTTTTTAGTAGTTTATTTATAGTTTTTAGAATTATTTTCATTCTATTTCTTTTAGCTATTCTTTTCAGATAATTTTAGTTTATTTCTATTAATTATAGCTTTTCATTTATTTACAGTTTATTTACAGTATTTTAATTTATTTACGGTTATTTATGCGTTATTTACATCTTTTTCCTACGCTTTGGATTTTCTTCTATTTTCAGTTTTCTTTTATTTCTCCTTCTTCTTCGCGTATGGATTAGAGTAGATTAAACACAAATATGGATTAATTTAAAATTATAAGAATATTGAAATAATGGATGATAAGATGTAAATTGTAAAGAGTGTAATAAAAATGGAATCAAGACTAAAATTGAGCCTAATTATGATATTAATGTTAGAATTTGACTAATTAAAGATAATTGGCCGAGTTATAACTTAAAATTATAACTAAAAAGAGTATAAGATGAAAGGAGCTTATTTTTACACTTAGACCTTCGGTTAAGTTATAAGCATGATTATAACGTAGGTTATAATAAGAAATAGAACAGAATGAGGCTTATTTTAAGACTTAGGATAAATTAATAAGCAAAGATAGTAGAGATAAATTGTAAAGGCTTATTTAAATAATTTATCTAAGTTAATAAGAAAAGATGAAAGTAGGACCTGTACCTAATAACATTCCCTTATTATTTCTATGGACATGGTGTTTCATATAAACCTGAAGTGAGACGAGGGGCACGCTTATGCTAATAATGGTAGTAATTGGTCAATACGTAGAAGTCCAAATCATGGGGATTTAGGCAAGGGGCGCAACTAGATATTGTTTGGATGACGGGCCATTACCAACAGCATTTCCTCTATTATTTCTATGGACACAGTGTTTCACATAATCCTGAAGTGAGATGAGGGGCACGCCTATGCTGGAGCTTGAGGTAATAAGAAGACCCAATAGGTGGAACAACAGGTAACGCGAGCTTAGTGGTGGTCGCGCGTGCGACTTCCAGTGATGGTTCATAAATCGTTATGAGTTCCAAGCGCTTAAGTATGTGTGCCTTTCATAGGCACCATTGCCTTCTGTGTAGGGAGCTATATAACGTTTAGTCCATAATAAATACTTTGTGCATCTTTCGTAGACACCATTGTACTTTGTGTGTCTTTCGTAGATACCATTACCTTATGTGTAGGCAGTTATATAGCGTCTAGTTCGCAATAAGGTTTATGGAGTAGCAAGCCGATCAAAGGGTAGAATTAGGATTTCAGCCTAATTATAGGATTAGGAATTCAGCCTAATCAAAGCAGCTAACAAAGACAAGTGCAAACAATCGAAGTTAATCAGTTATGTCAATTTAGTTAATTCGTATTTATTTCCAGCTTATTCCTTCTCTTTATTTCCTTTCTTTCCTTTTATATACTAGAACTGTTGTAAAGTCTATTACTTTTACTTTGCTTAAAGATTCTAGTAATTACTATCATTCATCGGACTTTTAGTCTGACCCACTCCTCCATTTTCCATTTTTCCCCCATAGGCTAGCAAGAGCGAGGACGATAGATTGCAGACACTTGGAGACTTCTTTGGTAGAGATTTCTTATGTATTTCTCTTCTTTATTTTCAGTTTTTAGCTTATTCAATGTACATGCACTTTGAGAGGGATAGTTTGTACGCTGATATTTATGAGACCGAGGTTTTGATCTCATGAGACATATATTGGTATTTTGAGACATATAATGTATTTGGTTTTATAATTTTATATTATGAAGTTTGACTTTTAGCAACTTATTACTTTTGTTTCCGCTGTTTTTATCTATTTTTTCTTGTGAATCTTAGTCTCTGCTAGTTTTAGTTATACCTACAATGCACCACATCTTTTAGTGTGTCCTTTTGGGTATACTAAAGGGTGTGGGGGGTTACATTTTAAAAAAGAGATATTTCTTGTGAATAGAAGTAGAGCGTATATATAGCTAGTTGATTTTTTTGAGATGAAAAAAAAATCTAAGATTTAAAATTCTATTTGAGGGTTGACAATAGAAAGTGGTACTAGTTTAAAATAGGTTAAAAAGAATGGAAAAGAAGATAGAAACTCGAAAATAAAGCGGTAGGCGAATGCACTGCTATAGGTAGATAGGAGTTTTTAAG
The DNA here is from genome assembly GCA_030737815.1 of Allium fistulosum. Lineage (NCBI taxonomy): Eukaryota > Viridiplantae > Streptophyta > Magnoliopsida > Asparagales > Amaryllidaceae > Allium > Allium fistulosum. Next base: position 928,243,801 of record CM060901.1, read on the forward strand.
AACAATCGGTACGAAGATGAAAACGATGAAGGCAGAACGAAACAACATTAGATATACTTAATAGTTACGATTCAACTCGTCCTGAAAAGGGTCCAGGTTCAACCTAGCCTAAATAGTCTAGAAGCGGTCGACCCCTTGGTATCAACTGGTCGATAGGTAGTGGTCAACTGCCCCAAGATAAGTGGTCGGTCGTTTACAGGTTTCGGGCGTGACCCGAACCAAGAACATGACATAAAGTCGCCACCCCTTCATTCTTTCACCTCTTCCATTTTTATCACCCCGACTCCTCCTCTCTCTTCTTTAAAATGACCGACGGTGGTGACTCCAACCAGGCAACGAGCGCAATGATCCTGCATTCTTCTACAACCCCAAAAATGAGCGATGCTCCATCTAATTCATCCACCAGATCCAGATCTAAAACCTCTACTAAACCTAATCATGGCCTCTCCTTGAAGCAGGATCTCCTCTCGCCACCCAAATTTGATTCCGCAAGAGATCACGTGGCTGGGACATGATGAAGAAATGGTAAAAGGATATGAAGCGGCAGTAAATTTTGCATTTTTAAAAGGACGATCGATGAAATTTAAAGACTTCGTGGTTTATAATTTGGAGGGCTTATTTGCGGCTATAGGATTACTGCCAATCCTTAGCCATGATATGTTTGAGCGGGAATGCTACTCGTGATGCTTGTGTCTGTTTAATGCTAATCTAGAATATTCTTTTAATAAGGACAACAACAGCTTCACAACCGAAGTGAAGGGAGTAGAGATTCGAATAACAGACAAGCAGTTTGGATGTATTATGCACATCCCTGTAGTAAGAGAGGATATGGAGGATATCAAGACCTCCAATCCAGCTATTCTATAGCAGATCTTCGATAAGAAAGCAGGTGTCTGGCGGGCAGACAATATGTAGGACCAGACCCATCTGGTCGCCCACATCATTCAGCATTACATTGTTCCCAAGATGGGGATTTTCGACCAGATCTATCGTCGGGCGTAGAAGGCCACCTACACCATTATATGTGATATTCAAGTGAACCAGGCCAAGGCCATAATGTGCCATTATGTAGGTCTAGGAGTTGGGATATGGAGGAGCTATCGTCCATACTGTCATCTTTTCACTCTCGTCTTCCAATAATACAGAGTTAGCTTCTGAGGAGAGCAGGTGCAGACGAAGGCACTTGCACCATTGGATAGATATTCCCTTAGGAGAATAGTGATTAGGGAGGCACCTACGGAGCTTGGAGGGCATGAGGGAGCATGGCAGGCATAGATGGAATGGACTCCATGGCCAGATCAGGAGGCTGAAGAGCCACGTCCATGAGTTACTAAGTATGTAGTGATCCGATATTCCTAGATCTGGACCAAGGCCGAGTTGTAGAAGATCCGGGCGGAGAAGCAATGCCAAAGTCACGAGCTTGAAAGCATCTCTGCCATGCTCCAATCATTCAAGGGTCACGATAGTGGTTCAGGCTCTCGCGTAGGACCCGTGCCATCCCACAACCCATAGGTATTAGTAGGATTAAGAGTAGCAATTGTTATTTTCATCCAACATTTGTTTTTCTTTTAGGTTTAGGTTGTATGCATTAGTAGTTTCTGTTGTATAAAACGCGCACGCATTATGAGAAATATTCCTATTTTTGCTTCTAGATTGACCACTATTTTTATTGGAAAACAGTATAAATAAGGAAATCTCATAAAGGATACATAACTAATGTAACCGAAAAGGAAAAAAATAAAAGACTAGAAGTTTATAAAATAAATTAGGAAATTTATTTAATTAACTACTAAAAGAAAAGTAACGTTAAGTCCCAAAAACTATTAAAACTTTGGGAGATAAATTTTGGTGAGCGAATGACTGGGAAAAGTTATTGCGAAACAATGAGTCATTATCCCTATGCCTTAAAAGATGAAATAGATAAATGAACTTGTATGTTGATTATTGTTCTAAAATAAAAGAAAAATTTTCTTTCTAGAAATTCAAATTCCTACGGTGTAGTAGAAAAGAGCCAATCATGAACGTTAGCCCATTAACTAAATCCCAACTAAGTAGGACATGGCTAAATTTGTTTTGAAAAGTAAAAAAAATACTTCTGAAAATTTTTGTTCAAAAATCTTTATTTTAAAAATGAAATACTCTTGTGAATGTTTTGAAAATTGAGTTTCTATTTTAATTTTTTTCTAACTATTTTTTAAATTAAATTGAAAACAATTTTGAACAAAAATAGAATTTTTTTATTTTTGGAATGCCACATGCTTAGCATACGAAAAGCCAATGGTTAGCAAATATGAATTTTACCGTTCAGTAGAAATGATAGTATGAAAAATATAGTTAATGACGAGGAAAAAAGCTATTTTAGCTTTGGATTCTCTTTTTCATACCTTATAAGGGAACAAAACTTGTTTTGAAAGAACTCTATTTTAAAACTTTAAACATAAATTTTGCTTATGCAGACTGTACTTGGAAAAAGAATCTGGAGCAAAGACAAAGTTCTAAGGTACAGCAGATTGGGTACACAAGAAAGGGATGGAAATATGGAATTCTTCATCTAAACCCTTTTCTGGCATAAGAATATAGGTTTAGAAAACCGAGTTTCAAAATTTTGGATGTTAGAAACAGTGTGCTAAGTATTGGACGGTAGGGATTAGATGAAAAATTGGTTGAACCATACTTCTATTCATAGAAGTGTGGGAAAATTTAGATGCGAAAACAAAGATTTTGATTTTAGAAACTTGCATACATATTGAACTGCTGGTATATATAGGTAGTTTGCACCATATTTTCAAAATTGTTTTAAAGAATGCATTCATATAAGAGGCGTCAATTTATAATTATCCTATATACATATCATAAGTATTGTGATACACCGTACACTTGTATACGATTGGCTGCAAAACTGGTTGCACACTAATTGGTTGAATAGGTTAGATTGGTTGCGCTTAATGTTACATGATTTAGTCCTTGAGGAATTTTAGGGACGAAATTCTTTTAGGAGGAGACTGTAACACCTCGTAAATTGAAAAGTAATCAATTAAAAAGAAATAATTAAAAATTATTTAAGGCCAAAAATGGAATTTTCACAAACTTCGGAATTTGGCTATGAAACTTGCACTGTTGTGTTCGTGATGATTTTCTAGTCAATTTTTCTATGTACATTTTATGATCAGAGTTCAAACGAAAAAGTTATTATTGGTTGAATATTTCAAACCAGAAACAAATATATATATATATATATTTATGACTAAGGAGATAAATATAATTAATTACCATTAATTAACATTAACAGTTACTTAAAGTCTTAGAAGAATTAACGTTAAATCAGATCAGTTAAAATTGTCACGATCCAAGTTTCAACGTTCGAAAATCGACACCCGTACTTCACTTGTACTCGAATGTCGCAGATTCAATCGTTGAAATTCGACTCGTGCCGGAGCTTATAACACAGTAAGTATAATAACATAGCAGAAGAAAGAAATGAATGATATCATATACAACTCCAATGAATACAATATAAAGAATGATATACAATAATGATATCAATATGATACAAGGATATCAGAGATAAATAATGATACAGCGGAAAACAAAAGTGATACTCCAAGTGATCCGACAAAGAGAATAAGACCAATAACTCCAACATCAGCTCGAACCACCATCACGTTGCACCAAGATAAGCAAGGTCAGTCATCAGTGAACTCCAAACACTGAACTAGCTCCAATTAGTCTACTAAACCTGACTATCTGAAAACACCAACTCTAGACTGCCCGTGAGGAAAATTGTGGGCACCCAGAGTTTAGGAAGGGAACAATAAACTCCGGGTTAGTCATGGAACTTGTAAGGACCCGATTCTTCGACTTTCGAAAATCGACATCGATACGTCCACTGTATCAACTGCCGAGCAAACGAATGTCGGAAAACCGAATTCTTAGGGTTTAAAAGAAGAGGTAGAAGAAAAGATAGAAGAAAGAGAAAGAAGAACAACAGAACAACATCAGAAACAGAAAACAATATCAAAATCTCACATATCGCAGCGGAACAATATATAATAGATAATCACTAGTCTTTTAAAACAAAGAACTATATCAGTTTATACATACATCAATCAGAGTCAATATACAACTCAATACATCACAGCACATCAGTGGACAGTTATATAAACTTGTCCTCATACAGAATACACAGCGGAATAAATACTATCATATACAAATACTACGTCTCGTCATCCAGCTTATCTTCAAAGCTCCAGAATATCCAGAATATCCTGATAACCTAACTCTAGACTGCCCGTGTGGAAATTGGTGGGCACCCAGAGTTTAGAAGGGAAACAATAAACTCCAGGTCAGTCATGGTGACTGGTGTGAGATCGTAAAACAGTTATTTTTCACAAAGAAAATAAAATAGATTCGCAATTCTTTTGGAAAATGAAACTACCATAAGACCTCCCGCCACACACACAATGCAAACGCAGAATTGGAGGAGATTTCTTCTTATGATAGTCAAAGATGCTTACTACGCAAAAATCATTGGATTATTATTATTAGTGCATAGTGGAAAACATTTTGAAAGTACAATATTAATCTTAGCCAGCATAGGTACCATTATACTATGCCTACTATAGCTGCTATGTTAAATAGCAGGTTCTACAACTAATACCGTACAAGGTTCGTATTGGAAGATGGATTTGCCAACAAATGTTCAGGCTAAGGAACTTCCTATGCCACGTAGGAAACGCCTCTGGCTGGACGCTCTGAGAGACAAACTGCTCTCTGCCAACAAGGCCGGGTTACCCCTATAACAGGTAACTCACGAATATGCCACCTCCCGGTCCTTTGGGACCTTTATCCAAGCGCTCGGTAACCAACATCACACATCATAAATAAAGTGTGTCCACATGAGTAAGTATCTAGGCTCCATACCATGATACCACCCCTTTCCAGAAGGAAATGACATACCCTAAAGGGCGCGACCCTCATAACCTTGCCGCAACATTCCTGTTTCGACCATTTCCGGGTTGTGAGGCCCTGACGAAGTCTCATCCACAAAGCTACGCTTTGTCACAAAACCATGCTTTGGGTCAACAGATGATCAACCTATGATCACAAAGATAAATGATCATATCACAAATGATCAAACACTGATCATCACACAGCAACACTCAGCATGCCACGTTACCAAATTGGGAGTATATCGCTGATAAATTTCAACTACATAACCTCTGAGCTCGTACGTCTCAGAGAAGGGTGTTAAGCTAAGAGAATAAATTCTCCGCCACCAACAGAAATGTATTTGAAAGAAATCAGCTTTATACCTCAAGTTGTAACGTCAGACACACAACCATAAAAGTCTGTTACGGGATCGAACAGAACCGAAGGCACTTCTCACGAAGCCCTTGCATATCCGGATAATTTTCTAATCACGTCCGGACTTCCCATCACTAAGGGTGATAAAACCTCTAAATCGGAGATCAACCGATGTAGAGTAACTCGACGGTAATCCTTCCATTTTCAAAAATATCCGGTCTTCAACACCGGTCACCAAATGCGATTCATTACGACGTATCACGTATTCGGAATGGGTTATACGACCCCATGGTCCTTTCCCGGCTAACCCGAATAGTGAGCGCTTATTCAAAAATAAGTGTGGCATTCAAATTCATCCAATTCACAACAAATACCCATTCAAGGTAATTATTGATAGTCGGTTATTTAACTATCAATAAAGATGCGCAACATCATCAGATTCCAAATAATTTTCCAAATAATTTTATCTTCCAAAATATCTTTACTAGATATAAAATTTCCACACTTTAAAAATAAATCAATATTTATTTTTAAAACGAATTCCCATTTCTTTTATAAATTCCATAGTGAATTTATATTTCAAATATCTACTGATATACGATTTTCAATCGATTTCAAATATTCAATTTCAATTTATTTTTAAGAAGATAAATTCTCAAAAACATTTCATTTCATATTGGAAAAGCATTTCCATACTTATTCAATAATAAGTAATTCACAAATCTATTTATTTTCAACATTGGAAAATATTTGATATACTTAAATCAATATTAAGTATATATTTCATTCTTTAAGGAAATCTATTTAAGTCAAAACGGATGTTACGTAAAACATCGTTACGACGACTCAAAATCACTAGTATAGGGATTCAGATTTTAAGATAGATATATAAATCCCAATACTACATAAAACATTTCCTTTCGGAAATCATTTACTATAACAACAGTGTTATAGTCCACCATTTCCTTATTTCTCGAAAACGTCTATTTCAACAATGAATGTTGAAATCTATGGTTTCGATATTTAACACATTTTAAAACATCTTTAAAAACGTTTTCATCCTATTCCAATATCACTTTCCCAAAACAGATCCATTTTACTTAATAATATATTCACTGTCCAAAATCGTGAATATACTTCACTAACCAAATTTCAATATTTTCTACACTTTTTATTTCAAAGATTATCCACTGTCCAAAATCGCGGATAAAACTCCCTTAATAACCTTTTATATTAAATTCATCAAATTTGATTGATTCTCGGATTTATAAAACAACGTTTATAAATTCTATTTTTTTAACAACTTCGAAGTTATGAATCTCCTTTTATTAACTTCTATAATTCACTTATCAAAATAAGTGATTTCGGATTTATAAACAACGTTTATAAATAACATTTACACTTTATAAAAATTTCAACTTATAAAAATCATTTTATTGGTCAGGGAGATGCAGAAATAGTGCTTCAAGATCCATTACGCGTCCAAGGCCTTTTGTTCTTCTTGGCATCTGTTATTTTGGCACAAATTTTTTTGGTTCTTAAAAAGAAACAGTTTGAAAAGGTTCAATTATATGAAATGAATTTCTAGATCCAGAAATTCCTTACCATCAAGTTGATAAAAAGCGCCGAATTCTTGTTGATCAAAAAAATGAAATACCGGGGATCAGCCGATGCAGAGACAATCGATCGTAACCTTTTCGTTTTTGAAAGTATCCGGTCTTCACCACCAGTCTTCAAATGCTATCCATATACGTCGTATCATTATTCAGAATGGGTTATATGACACAAAGTCCTCTCCCGGCTAAACCGAATAATGAGCGCAATATTTAAAAAATATGGATATTGGGATTTCAGTTAAGTCACAACTTATTTCCCAAAACTTTTCTTCAAATGGTTTAAACACATTACCATTTTAATCTTTTACAAAAAGATTCATCTCACACAGTTCACCCAGTTTCACAAAGATTTATTCATAGATTTTCCAAATCAATTTCCATTTCAATTGGATTAACTCATTGAATCTTTAAATCAAAGATTTAACTTATAGCTTTCAAAATAATTTCATTTCGACCTTTTATACAAAAGGTACACCTTTTCAATTTCAAAACAAAGTTCAACAATCTTTCACAAAGATTTATTCATAACTCGGAAAACCATTTTCATTTCAAACTTGAAATTCTTTGACACAAATTGGAAATTCATTTCTTATATGAAAGCTTCCATTATTTGAAAACAAATAATTTTCATTTCGAAAAATCTGATTCGTTTATACGAGTTAAAGTCTTTGGGTTAAATTCAAATTCTCAAAACCATACTTTTAAAATGGTTTAAATTCATATAAACACATTTATAACATCTTTAACCATAATTTCCAAACATGGAATTCAATTCCAAATTTTGAATTCAAATTCAAATTAAATTATTTAAATTGGAAACTTTACCAAGTTACTCAAAATAACTTTATTCTCAAAACTCCTTTTCAAAAGCTTTAACATTTAACCCAGATCCATTTCCAAAATCAATTGAAATTAAAATTTCAATTTCAAAAGCATTAAATTTAAATTATCTGTGACTTAACTGATTTCCTCGTGAAATCCATATTTATGTGTGTATGGTGTAGTCCAGGGGTTTCACACAATAGTGCAACATCATTCAATCATCATAGATCAAAATACAGAAATATAGTTAATAAGCGGTATAAACTATAACGCTCATCTTTCATTCACAGATCACAGATCACAGATATATAAATTACAGATAATATATTACATTCATCCCAGATAAATGGACTATAGTACAGATCACACACAAATCAAAATATATCACACAGCATCACGGATCAGGGAATATCAACAATTCAATCATTCAGTATAATCCAAACATTCACAAGTGAATTTTTTTATTAATCGACTGATTAATTTAAATCAGATTTATTTCTATGAATAAATTTACTAGTTATGGTAATTAATAATCGATTAATTACAAAACATTTAATAAATTATCCTTTGATTAATCATTAATTAATAATTAATCCTTAATTAATCATTCTTAATTAATTACCATTTGATTAATTATCCTTAATTAATTATAATAAGTAATTATCCCTAATTACTTAATTAATAAATTATTAATTCGTAATTAATTTCTTAAATAGTTAATCCTTAATCATGAATTAACTTTAAGATAAACTCATCCTTATAAATGATTTAAATATCATTAACAAGGAATTTAAAAACAATTTACTTTTAAATTTACTTTAAATTCCATTTTTAAATTTAAGATTTAAAACGAATTCAAATTTAACTTTAACAAAGTTTAAAAACAATTTAAAAACTTTTTAAACCTCATGTTAAGGAAATACATATATCTTATAAAAGAAATGTTAAAAGTGTTTAAACCAAATTCTTTTAAATTCAAATCATTAAAATTTTACTTTAACATTCGAAGTTGTTAAAACATTTAAATTTTATAAAACTTTATATTATTTCAAAACTAGGATTCAGATTAGATTTTGAATTCATACTTAAACTAGATTTAAAACTTGGTTTAAAATTGGTTTAAAAATATACTTTTAAATTTTAAAACTTAAAACTTGACAGGTTTTAAAACTGGCAACAACAAATATAACCCGAGTCTAACCCTTAATGACTTCGAGTCAAACCCCAAACTGCTTCGAGACAAAACTTAATCCACTCGAGAAAACCCGAGCCACTGTACCCTCTTCTTTTCCAACACTTCAACAACCCAGACTCAAGTGCACACGCGTGCACATGCACCCACGACGCAGTCCTCTCCGACCATCCCTGATGACCTCTCCATGTCGCCGATCAACCTCGTACCCGATCACACTCATCGCATCACCACCATAAACTCGAAATCGAATCGAGTGCTTCAACCCAAAATGGAATATCAACTAACCATCAGAAATCTTCTTCGCCTGATCGCCAAAGGCCAACAACAACGCCGCCACTTTGATTGGAGCTTCGCCTACCTCCCCCGGTCAGATGGCCCTGGTGCAATCGAACTCGATGCATTGACGTCGCCGCGATCACTCGAATTCCGGTCCTACTAAAACTTAGGGTTAAAAAGAAAGATCTCAAGCCGCCGCCGCCACCGTGGTCTGAATACCACCGCACCATTTTTCCAAGCTTCACCAATCATCCCTCCACCTCCAGGAGGAAACTCGTCCCCTCCGATCAATGGGATCACCCATGGCGACCCAAAATGCCCAAAACGATCAAACAGGAACTGCTCTTTCATCCCTTAACTAAAAATAGTAATTTTTTGTTTTAAAAATCAAGTTTTGGTTTTAGCATTTGATTCATATAGCTGAATCCATGAACTATAAAAATTGAATTTTAACCTTTTTAAGTTTTCACTGCTATTTTATATTCCCAGAACCAATACAAATTGTTCTTTCTCTTAAACAAAATTTTAAACTTAAGTCTATATTGTAACAAACATTTTATGTTCAAAACTTAAGTCTTATCAATGCTTGGATTAAGAGCAAATAAATTTTGAGGAGGATTCAAGCCTGGAACTAAAGTCAGAGAGAAGCACAGAGTTGCTTACCACCATATTCATGCATAACACAGAAATGTACTCAAAGCAAACTGAATTCCATAGAAAAACATGCCACAAAACTGATATACTTGAACTATTTAATGGTGATGTTACTCACAGTGTTTCAGAAGGAGAACAGAGCTTCCTCTATGTTGAAACAGGCTTGAAATTGAAAGCTAGAATCTTCTTCTTAAATCCTCTAGGTTGAATTGATTGTATTTGTTGTTTAAGTTGAATGGTGTTTAAATTTGAGATGTTGTTACTTCAGTTCTCCTTAGTTAAAAATGAACGAAATTGAGATAAAGTTGATATATAAATGAGTTTATAGAAAATATGTATTTGTACAAGTTGGTTCAGAGATTTTTTTCCTTTTATTGACTGAAATGTTGTTTTGGCAGCTGAAGTGATATTGTGTTTTGGTGGCCACATTTATTACTTTGTACAAATATATATTTTATTTTGTTTGTTCATACTTATCCACTTTTATACGGCATGTACATGTATGAGATAATTGTTGTTTGTTTGTTTCATTTGCAAACTTCCATATATATAATTTGTTTTCTTCATTTTTGCCAAATATACATGCCTGACCATATTTTGTTTATACTTGTTCAAGCCTACATACTTATCTAATTTATTTGTTCTTAGATATTTGTAATTTGTTTTATTTCTAACTTTTAATTTTTATTGTCTTGCATATCTTCATATATTGGTATTTTTACTTTTATTTTTATATTTATCTTTAAACCATTTATATTAAGATTCAAATTCAATTATCAATATATATATATATATATCATTTCAAATCTATTCATATAGTCACACACACACACAGATATATATATATACACACACATATATATACATAATTTAAATTCAAATGATTTAACATCTATTTCATTTGAGTTCGGGGAAACTCGCTTCAATTTACAATTAATTTTACAATTTTAATTCAAAAATTCAATTTATTATTAATTCGAACTTATTAAAAATCCGGGATCGTTACAACCTTCCCCCCTTAAAAGAATTTTGTCCCCGTAATTTGCCAGGGAGACACAAAGATAGATGAAGAATATTTCATCAAATCAACTGAATATCTATTCTGCATTTGGCTTACCAAATCAGAATATCAGTTATAGATATAAGAATGAATCTGTTTTAACTTTTTTTCCAAGATACTCGGGTTATCCAGATCTACGAAGTATGTAGTGGCATTGGTTATTTCGAAGGGATAACTAACCATTCGTAGAATATATTCGGACCCAAAAATAGACAGATATATGGATACAATTTCAAAACTTTCAGTTTAGAAACTAAAGTATACCTATCAATCATAGCAACCAAAGCAACCAATTCATCCAAACAAACAATTCTGACCTATTTGGAGTTTATGTCCCATATAAATATATCAAATCTTCTTCCTGGATCTACCAGGAACTACCAAAGAATTGAGAAGAGATGTTGAACAAAAGAGAGTGATAGAGAAAAGATTGTTTCCTTGTTGTTACAGGGTAATTACCATTTAGTCGTATTCCCCTGTCCCCTATCTCATCCTCTTCTTGCACTCATACTTACTATCAGTGGATAGTAAGAGAATTTACTGAGGCATACGGACAGATATCTTAAGGATTTCTCATCCTAGGGTATACTTCACCCTATCTCTAATGAGCTACTTAACGTGTTATACTCCTGAGCTAAAGTTCAACCTTAGCTCTAATACCACGCTGTCACGATCCAAATTTCAACGTTCGAAAATCGACACCCGTACTTCACTTGTACTCGAATGCCGCAGATTCAATAGTTGAAATTCGACTCGTGCCGGAGTTTATAACACAGTAAGTATAATAACACAGCGGAAGAAAGAAATGAATGATATCATATACAACTCCAATGAATACAATATCCAAAATGATATACAACAATGATATCAATATGATACAAGAATATCAGAGATAAATATTAATACAGCGGAAAACAAAAGTGATACTCCAAGTGATCTGACAAAGAGAATAAGACCAATAACTCCAACATCAGCTCGAACCACCATCATGTTGCACCAAGATAAGCAAGGTCAGTCATCAGTGAACTCCAAACACTGAACGAGCTCCAACTAGCCTACTAAACCTGACTATCTGAAAACCCTAACTCTAGACTGCCCGTGTGGAAAATTGTGGGCACCCAGAGTTTAGGAAGGGAACAATAAACTCCGGGTCAGTCATGGGACTGGTGTAAGCAACAAAAACAGTTTATCTTTAAAACAAACAACAAAAGAATTTTAAACATTGAAATCCGCAATGCTTTTTGGAAAATGAAACTACCATAAGACCTCCCGCCACACACACAATGCAATCGTAGAATTGGAGGAGATTTCTTCTTATGATAGTTAAATATGCTTAATACGCAAAAACACCCTTTGATATTATTATTTGTGCATAGTGTCGAAACCATTTCGAAACTATAATATTAATCTTAGCCAGCATACCACATTTCGTCGTATGCCTACTATAGCTACTATGTTCAATAGCAGGTTACCGCCACATTCCATAGCAGGTTATACAACTAAAACCGTACAAGGCTCGTATTGTTTCTTTGGATTTTCCAACAAATGGTCAGGCTAAGGAACTTCCTATGCCACATGGGAACGCCTCTAGAGGGACGCCCCAAGAACCACCTGGCTCTCTGCCAACACAAGGCCGGTTACTCCCTTCCCATGTAGTAAACCTGAGATATGCTACCCCCGGTCGTTTGCGACCTTTATCCGGGATCCCGATCACAAAGCAACAATCACACAGTAAATGAGATTGGAGCAACCACACAGGTAAATATCTGGGCTCCATACCATGATACCACCTTTTTCCAAAAGGAATGGACATACCCTAGCAGAGCTACCTCTGAAACCTTGCCGCACTTTCCTGTTTCAACCATTTCCGGTCTGTGAGGCTCGATGAGGTCTCGTCCATAAAGCTAAGCTTTTTCACAAAGCCATGCTTTGATCAACAAATGATCACCAACACACAGTAGCACTTAGCATGCCACACTACCAAATTGGGAGTATATCACTGATAACCTTCAACTACATAACCTCTGAGCTCGTACGTCTCAGAGAAGGGTGTTAAGCTAAGAGAATAAATCTCCGCCACCAAACAGAAATGTATTTGAAAGAAATCAGCTTTATATCTCAAAGTGTAATGTCAGGCATACAGCCATACAAGTCTGTTCCGGGTTCGAACAGAACCGAAGGCACTTCGAAAGAAGCCCTTGCAAATCCGGATAATTTCTAATCACGTCTGGACTTCCCATCACCAAGGGTGCTAAAATCTCTATACCGAGGATCAACCGATGCAGAGACAATCGATGGTAATCCTTTCGTTTTCGAAAGTATCCGGTCTTCACCACCGGTCTTCAAATGCTATCCATATATGTCATATCATTATTCGGAATGGGTTATATGACACAAAGTCCTCTCCCGGCTAAACCGAATAATGAGCGCAATATTTAAAAACATATGGATATTGGTATTTCAGTTAAGTCACAACTTATTTCCCAAAACTTTTCTTCAAATGGTTTAAACACATTACCATTGTAATCTTTTACAAAAAGATTCATCTCACACATTTCATCCAGTTTCACAAAGATTTATTCATACATTTTCCAAATCAATTTCCATTTCAATTGGATTAACTCATTGAATCTTTAAATCAAAGATTTAACTTATAGCTTTCAAAATAATTTCATTTCGACCTTTTATACAAAAGGTACACGTTTTCAATTTCAAAACAAAGTTCAACAATCTTTCACAAAGATTTATTCATAACTCGGAAAACCATTTTCATTTCAAACTTGAAATTCTTTGACACAAATTGGAAATTCATTTCTTATATGAAAGCTTCTATTATTTGAAAACAAATAGTTTTCATTCAGAAAATCTGATTCTTTATATGAGTTAAAGTCTTTAGGTTAAATTCAAATTCTCAAAACCATACTTTTAAAATGGTTTAAATTCATATAAACACATTTATAACATCTTTAACCATAATTTCCAAACATGGAATTCAATTCCAAATTTTGAATTCAAATTCAAATTAAATTATTTAAATTGGAAACTTTACCAAGTTACTCAAAATAACTTTATTCCCAAAACTCCTTTTCAAAAGCTTTAACATTTAACCCAGATCCATTTCCAAAATCAATTGAAATTAAAATTTCAATTTGAAAAACATTAAATTTAAATTATCTGTGACTTAACCGATTTCCTCGTGAAATCCATATTTGTGTGTGTATGGTGTAGTCTAGGGGTTTCACACAATAGTGCAACAGCATTCAATCATCATAGATCAAAATACAGAAATATAGTTAATAAGCGGTATAAACTATAACGCTCATCTTTCATTCACAGATCACAGATCACAGATATATAAATTACAGATAATATATTACATTCATCCCAGATAAATGGACTATAGTACAGATCACACACAAATCAGAATATATCACACAGCATCACGGATCAGGGAATATCAACAATTCAATCATTCAATATAATCCAAACATTCACAAGTGAATTTTTTTATTAATCGACTGAATAATTTAAATCAGATTTATTTCTATGAATAAATTTACTAGTTATGGTAATTAATAATCGATTAATTACAAAACATTTAATAAATTATCCTTTGATTAATCATTAATTAATAATTAATCCTTAATTAATCATTCTTAATTAATTACCATTTTATTAATTATCCTTAATTAATTATAATAAGTTATTATCCCTAATTACTTAATTAATCAATTATTAATTCATAATTAATTTCTTAAATAGTTAATCCTTAATCATGAATTAACTTTAAGATAAACTCATCCTTATAAATGATTTAAATATCATTAACAAGGCATTTAAAAACAATTTACTTTAAATTCCATTTTTAAATTTAAGATTTAAAACGAATTCAAATTTAACTTTAACAAAGTTTAAAAACAATTTAAAAACTTTTTAAACCTCATGTTAAGGAAATACATATATCTTATAAAAGAAATGTTAAAAGTGTTTAAACCAAATTCTTTTAAATTCAAATCATTAAAATTTTACTTTAACATTCGAAGTTGTTAAAACATTTAAATTTTATAAAACTTTATTTTATTTCAAAACTAGGATTTCGATTAGATTTTGAATTCATACTTAAACTATATTTAAAACTTGGTTTAAAAATCTGCTTTTAAATTTTAAAACATAAAACCTGACAGGTTTTAAAAATGGCAACAACAAATATAACCCGAGTCTAACCCTTAATGACTTCGAGTCAAACCCCATAGTGCTTCGAGACAAAATTTAATCCACTCGAGAAAACCCGAG
The DNA here is from genome assembly GCA_030737815.1 of Allium fistulosum. Lineage (NCBI taxonomy): Eukaryota > Viridiplantae > Streptophyta > Magnoliopsida > Asparagales > Amaryllidaceae > Allium > Allium fistulosum. The sequence continues at coordinate 928,259,021 of CM060901.1, forward strand.
CCACTGTACCCTCTTCTTTTCCAACATTTCAACAACCCAGACTCAAGTGCACACGCGTGCACATGCACCCACGACGCAGTCCTCTCCGACCATCCCTGATGACCTCTCCATGTCGCCGATCAACCTCGTATCCGATCACACTCATCGCATCGCCACCATAAACTCGAAATCGAATCGAGTGCTTCAACCCAAACTGGAATATCAACTAACCATCAGAAATCTGCTTCACCTGATCGCCAAAGGCCAACAACAACGCCGCCACTTTGATCGGAGCTTCGCTTACCTCCCCCGGTCAGATGGCCACTGGTGCGATCGAACTCGATGCATTGACGTCTCCGCGATCACTCGAATTCCGGTCCTACTAAAACTTAGGGTTAAAAAGAAATATCTCATGCCGCCGCCGCCGCTGTGGTCTGACTACCACCACACCATTTTTCCAAGCTTCACCAATCATCCCTCTACCTCCAGGAGGAAACTCGTCCCCTCCGATCAATGGGATCACCCATGGCGACCCAAAATGCCCAAAACGATCAAACAGGAACTGCTCTTTCATCCCTTAACTAAAAATAGTAATTTTTTGTTTTAAAAATCAAGTTTTGGTTTTAGCATTTGATTCATATAGCTGAATCCATGAACTATGAAAATTGAATTTTAACCTTTTTAAGTTTTCACTGCTATTTTATATTCCTAGAACCAATACAAATTGTTCTTTCTCTTAAACAAATTTTTAAACTTAAGTCTATATTGTAACAAACATTTTATGTTCAAAACTTAAGTCTTATCAATGCTTGGATTAAGAGCAAATAAATTTTGAGGAGGATTTAAGCCTGGAACTAAAGTCAGAGAGAAGCACAGAGTTGCTCACTACCATATTCATGCATAACACAGAAATGTACTCAAAGCAAACTGAATTCCAGAGAAAAACATGCCAAAAAACTGATATACTTGAACTATTCAATGGTGATGTTACTCATAGTGTTTCAGAAGGAGAACAGAGCTTCCTCTATGTTGAAACAGGCTTGAAATTGAAAGCTAGAATCTTCTTCTTAAATCCTCTGGGTTGTATTGATTGTATTTGTTGTTTAAGTTGAATAGTGTTTAAATTTGAGATGTTGTTACTTTAGTTCTCCTTAGTTAAAAATGAACGAAATTGGGATAAAGTTGATATATAAACGAGTTTACAGAAAATATGTATTTGTACAAGTTGGTTCAGAGATTTTTTTCTTTTTATTGACTGAAATGTTGTTTTGGCAGCTGAAGTGATATTGTGTTTTGGTGGCCACATTTATTACTTTGTACAAATATATATTTTATTTTGTTTGTTCATACTTATCCACTTTTATATGGCATGTACATGTATGAGATAATTGTTGTTTGTTTGTTTCATTTGCAAACTTCCATATATATAATTTGTTTTCTTCATTTTTGCCAAATATACATACCTGACCATATTTTGTTTATACTTGTTCAAGCCTACATACTTATCTAATTTATTTGTTCTTAGATATTTGTAATTTTTTTAATTTCTAACTTTTAATTTTTATTGTCTTGCATATCTTCATATATTGGTATTTTTACTTTTATTTTTATATTTATCTTTAAACCATTTATATTAAGATTCAAATTCAGTTCTCAATATATATATATATATATATCATTTCAAATCTATTCATATAGTCACACACACACATATATATATATGATTTAACATCTATTTCATTTGAGTTCAGGGAAACTCGCTTCAATTTACAATTAATTTTACAATTTTAATTCAAAAATTCAATTAATTATTAATTCAAACTTATTAAAAATCCGGGATCGTTACAAATCGTATAAAATGACATGTAAGAGGAAACTAGTCAACATGTAACATAAATAATCAAATGATCGACCCTTAATAGAACCAATCTACCACTGATATGCTAGAGGTTGTGTATTGAACCTATGTCGAACGACCTGGATTTAATAGAATCTCATCTAATGGCTGGTATTGATTCAAACCACTATAAATATGGGCCAAACTCTCACTATTCTTCTTATATATTTTGAAGCAACCATTGAAGCTCTGCCATTTTCTTTTCTCCACAAATTCTAAAATCTATATAAACTATAATATATATATATACATGTATATGTATGTATGTATACATATAAGTGGAGAATAACGGACAATAATAGGGAAGAAGAGTAGGATCGAATCAAATCGCCAAAGCCAAGAAAAATTGTAAATCTAAATCAAAATCTAAATTAATTCAAATCTCTTCTCGGATCTAAATTCCAAATAAATATGTATATGCTATCGGTACGTATTTAGGTAGAAAGAAAAGGGTGTTGAATAGGAATAACAGGATCTAGATCTGGAGATTTGAGATGAGTGGGAAATTACATATTTTTATATAATATTATATTTATATTGTTGTAAATATATTCCTTGTATGCCTCAATGTAATTTTGCAGTCGTAGGCTTAAATATATACATGAAATGTATTTGAGAACCATGCTTACATATTCTATGATTTGTTAGCTTTGATTAAATATTGCATACTTGATTCTAGAAAGTAAGGGAAAAAGTAGTCCCTAATTTTATAATATTGTATAATAATTCCAGGTTTGTTGGTTGAATGATATAAGTTAGTAAACATGAATTGGAAGTTATTATAATTAGGATTGGGATGTGAGTAGTATTTTAATTCATTAGAATGAAATGTGTTGCAATGTAAATTTCTATAAATTATCAAGTTTTATAATGAATAAAAGTGCATCGTTTGTAATAATAAGGAATATGCCCAAAAGATAGAGATGTACAAAATAAGGATGTTTAACGTATTTTATACCATCTATTTTAATAACAATAGAAAAGATAATCCCTTGTAATTCTAAATATAACATAGTTCTCTTTTAGATAATTTATGAAAATTACAGTGTAAACGTTTCCTTTTAAGAAGATGTAATTCACCGCATTAAAATGTAAAAATCTCTAAGTATAAACCAAAGTATAGAAAGTAGAGATAATAACAATAGTTTAATTTCAAATCTAATATATGCGATTTAAGATAAGTTAGAAAATAAACAATTACCAATGAAGCGTAAGTAAATCGACAAAATGAGTAATTAAGAAGTTATAGTAATTAAAGAAAGACAGTAATCATTAAAAAGGAAATAGTTGAATATACTTAATAGAAGTAAGTGGAAGTCAAACAGTAAGGGATATTTAATCTATTAAATTAGAAGTAAGCAGTAAATGACATTAAATTAAATAAAATTTATATGGCCTCAAGTATGCATTTATGACTGGTGTGAATTGCTGAATTTACTCAATAATTAGATTAGGTAAAAACGACATAGTCATTAGTATGGGCTGAAGTGCGAGGTTGGTAGTGTTGCAAAATAGAAGTCTACCCTCCGAAAGGGGCAGCCATTGGTTGTGTATACATTGTACTAATGTGAGATGCCTCCAACTATAGGACCCGTGAGATTATACGTTCGTGTATAGGGGAAGGAAATATATCAAGGTGAGTTCGCCTCGGTTTGAAGTGATAAAGGGCCAAGTAAGGTCTGCTTCATCCTTTTATGGGTAAGTAACAAGTGGGCATTTCCTCAATTGCATTTGGTAATCTAAATGGGACGGTGAGCGTAGGATCGACTCTATGTCAATGAGTTTGGTAACATATATGTAAAGAGTAGGGTTATACACATAGGTCGAGAGCATCACTGGTTATGGAGCGGTCAGTAGAGACGGAGGTTACACTAAGATGGACTATGCATCCTACTAGTATAGGTTCTGTTACTACCAATAGAGATGTCGAGCATAAAGAAGGAAAAGTAAATCAGGTAATCAATAAAGGGTATTGTAACGACCCGGAATTTTCGAACCCGAAAATTCCAGATAGTTAGAAGAAAAAGAAAGAGATAGAAGGAAGAAACAGAAAGAAGAAAGAAGAACAGAGAACACAACATCTCACATTCGCAGCGGATTAAATATAATAACAAATAATAATATCAGTTATACAAGGAAAACTGTATTTGTTAATTACATTTTAATACATCAGAGTTACAACATTCACAAATGTACTAGACAGTTAGAATTAACATGTCTCAGACAACTATAATATATCACAGCGGAATATACTCCATACGTTCCTGCCATCCAGCTCGCCTCCTGAGCTCCAAAACGTCCTTACCTGAAATCTGTAATACTCGGTCTGACCCGAGCATTACGTCAAAGTAACACCCGGGTCAGGCTGGAAACCAGCGTGAGTAAACTCATCTAACGTGAAATTTCAATCCAAAAAACTTATTTAAACCCGGGGTAACTCATACTTTACTATAAGTAAACAACTTATATAGTCAACACATATTTTCACAAAACAATATCTAAGTATCCAACTTAGTTTAAATGGTCCATATTATTGTGAAGACCCAAAATTATTGAGATAAGAATAATTTAAATAAAGTCAGAAAAAGGAGAATTTTCAAGGAAGAAAGAAATAATACAGCCTGAAAATAAATAGTGAGAATAGGTTAAAAATATAATGAAGGGAATAGTTGTTTTCAGTAAAACAAAAAATGAAAATGGTAATTAAATATATGAATACATTTGTACATCAAGAGAAAATAAATAGCTTGAAGCATTAACAAGGAATCAATTCATAAAAGGATATACATGTATACATTACAGTTTAGCATAAAGAAAATAAACAATGCAAGAAAGTCACATGAGAATAAGGTGTGTGTATGAAACATGCAAATAGCATGCAAATCAGAAAAGAAAAGAAAAGTTAAAGCAACTGAAAATACCCGAATTGGAAATCAGAAAGAAAATGGCATTTCTAGCCATGACATCATATGTAAAATTCTCTCAACTGTATGGGGATAAGATGGGTTTTTCACTCTACTAAAACCCTAAACAATGTTTTAAAAATTAAAGGGGAAGCAGCAGTCTCACTGCAGAAAAACAGAAAATATTAAGAAAAGAAAGGAGAGCAATCCAAAGCCATTGTTCAAGTTAAAGAATTCTCAGGGAAAAGAGGCAGGAAGGTGAGTGATTAATCAATCTATGAGGCTTAAGGCATTAAGACCCAAGTTAAGGGCAGCCATATTATTTTATAAAAACCTTATCATGTTTGTGCTTGATCTATTTTTCAGTATAAATGAATGCTGAAAATGGTAGGTGTTTTGATAAATCTTTGGTTGATGCTTTGGTTTGCTTTGTTTGATTGTTTGATAAGAAAAAAAAAATACCATGATCACTGATATAGATCCAGCACCTTAAAACACCAGTTTATAAATATGGTTAGTAAGATAAATACATTTTTATTGTGAAGTAGGGTATTACTGAAAAAATGAACTAGGCAGTGTGAATAAAGGAGGTTCATGCTCATGTCTGGATTGTTTTAAACTTAAGGTGAACAATGCAATAAATCATTTATGTGCTGATTTGTTCAGATCTTAAGCTAAAATGTTTTATGGGTTTTTCTCAAAAACCTTACCCTATGTTCACAGTAGAATCGAGTATAAGAATTTCTATATGACTTTACAGGATTTGTTTAAGTGATCATGATATTCCTGAATATAGAAGATATGCAGTGTTAAAACAAATTTTGAATAAAACAACTGGAAAATGAGATGTGGTATTCTTTTCATGAATGTTTACTATGGTTAGCTGAAATTCCTGAGTGAGTTAACCATCTCTGATTAAAAAAAAAAGAAGAAAAGAATATAGCAGCATTTCAAGAGTTAATAAATTTTTCTGAAAGAAAATGAGAATGGTCTCTAGATTATAAAAACTAATCTAGGAGTAAAGCCTTGATCTATCCATCATAAGGGGGATGATGGGTATGTGCATGACTTGTTTAAGTCCTATAGGCCTTTGTGCAAGGGTTAACAGAATTGAGTCCCTTGCAATGCACACATGGTGTTCAATGGCAAAGAGTTAAGACCAAATTAAATTTTTAAATTGAGATTGAGAGCTGAGCTATGGAAATTAAAATGAGTTAATTCCATAGGAGTATGTGTACATGTATACTGTATTGGATGGATGAATGGATGCTTGTGTGCATATGTGTTAGTAGGGGCTTATACATGTTCATATACCCAGCTTACATTATGAATCCAAATAAGCATCAAGCACATAAATTCTCTGCACAATAATTTAAATGTCAAGTTATTATATTTTGATTTCACTCATACCAGAATTTTATTCTGACCCTATTTGTTGCCTTGCAATAATTGGGGTGTCTCATTTTTATGGAGGCAGTCCAAAATATTGCTGCAGGAAAAGATGTATAAGTGGCTTGCTTGCATGGATATTTGAAGATCTTCATGAATTAAGGAAAAATAAATGCTTAAGGAAGTAGCAGTATAATCTGTAATAGATAATCTAGGCAAACTTCCTTTTATTTTGTGTATTCTCAGCAATGATGCTTATTTTGTTCACTTGAAAAGAACATGTAAAAACTTAAGTATTCTGTGGGGTTTGTGAGTTACTGATTTAAGCAACTTATTTATATGATTTCTGGTGGAAAAGTGATGAAGGAAGTATGCCATATAATATGATATGTGGACATACATCCCTTGGCAAGGTTTAAGTGATTTTTAAATTATAAAGATAAGGCTGTTATTGAAAAGTATGCTATGAATTTTGTTAAGTGGATAGGTTGAATCTGGTCCTGGCTAACCAGTAAGGCTTGACCATGACTTATAATTGATATAGGTCCATGCAAAGGCTGGAAGGCATAGCCTGTAATCTGGTTTTGGGCATTTGATTTTTCCCCAGCAAAAACTTGTATTGCTTGGTGTAATAAGCTCATATGTATGCTAGATACTTGTAGGCATCACTGCAAATTAGACTTATCTAATTCTTGTTATCTGGATACTTAATTCAAATCTGGTAATATTGAGTCATAGTCAAAACCAGTAGTAATTTGTAGAGGCATGTGGTCTTGTTTGTAATGAGCATCTCCACCATTCAATAGAAAAATGACCACTAACATTTGTTATCTTTCCTAGAAAATCATCAGTTGTTTTCATTATAAGTTCACCAGGAAGTCTTGCATTTTGTCAGGTCATTTTGCCTTTAGGCACACTGTCTGCACACATGTTCTTAGTCTCCATTTAGCATGATAGTTTGAGTTAGCACTCTAGTCTGACTGTATTGTTTTCCTCTGCTTAGCCTTTAAATCAGTTTGTAATTTCAATGTTCACCTGATTATTGCAACTTAATAAATTAAAGCATGGGTATTTCATCTGATATAAAAATTGTTTGAAGTTGAAATGAGTAACACAAGCTAAACTAATAAGCATGGGTTAGGTTGAACACTTTTTACTTAATATAGAACAATAAGTATCATATTACAAAATCCCAGGATTAAATTGTATGGCTTATAGATTCAGGGATCAATTAATAGGTGAGATAGGATAAGAAAATAAGAGAACTAGTGGTATCTAATCCTAAGGTTAATCAGGCTTGAGTTCTAAAAAAAAAAATGAAAAACAAAAATTGTGTTTGAACCGACCAGCATAGCACTCAAACTCGTGACCTTGTATGTATAAGTTAGGCGCGTTTCCATTACGCCTAGATGTTGCTTGTGTTTCCTTAGGATCCACTTTATTTTATACTGATTTTGACACTATTCAGAACTTAACACAAACATCTATATTAAAAGCTTGTTTACTACTGATTATTTCTTGATCACTTCTTAGTTAGTATAAACAGACTAATGTGTTTGTTCCCAGTGGATTGTTTGATAAAAAAAAATAATAATAATATAATATATAGGAATGGCTATGTGACACCAAATCTCTTAAATATGAGAAATAAGGTAGGAATGAGTTGCTTTGCTATTTTAATCACTCTGATAAGCAAAGAACCATTTATATATCTTCACATATATAAATGATAGGATTTATTTTAAATACTGATATATTTATATTAGTAAAATTCAGGATCTTGGGAAGAATTAAATTAAGGATAGTGATCCATTGACATGTATATATATGTATATACAGTGTGAAAAAAAAAAACTCAACAGAAAATTCACTAAAAATAAATCATGAAGAAGTGGGTCACTTCAGTTGGTATCAGAGCTATGTTGTTAAAACATAGCATAAATATATAGTAATGATAGAAATAAATATTCCCAGTAGAAATAAAATTGCAGAAAATAATTGAATTAGAAATATGACTAATTAGCTATGCAATTGAATAGTGAATCATGGTAGGGAGACCACCAAGTCATGGAGCAGGACCCTCCAATACAACACCAATGGTCAATTTGCAAGATTTGGTGAGGGCATTTAGAGAAGGAGCAGTGCATAGAGAAGAAAATCCTCATGAGGAATTATCTAAGCTATTGAAGACATTTTCAAATTTAGGAGGCAAGGATTTTGAAGGCACTGAGGGAGTTATGGAAGTGCAGACATGGTTGAGAACTTTGGATAGGATATTTGCAGACATGCAAATAAATGATCAAAGGAAGAGGCAAATTGCTTATAGAAGACTCACGGGAGCAGCACTTGATTGGTGGGAGGTCATTATCACAGGGAGGCCAGAAAATGAGATAACATGGGATCAATTCAAGGAGATGCTTGAGGCAAGATTTGTCCCAGCAACAGCCAAGGCAACACTGCTGGAGGAATTTATAAGGCTGAGGCAAGGGCCAATGAGTGTAACTGAATACACACAAAAATTTGAGAGCTTATCCAAGTATGGAACCATGCTCATAGGGAATGAAGAATTAAAGAATTCCAGATTTATTCAAGGACTTAATGCTAATTTAAGTAGAGCAATGCTACCCTACAAAGACAAAACCTTTGATCAAGTCATAGATCTTACTCTCTCTTTTGAACAACATGATAATGCCAGAGAAAAATTCAGGAGCATGAGGGCTAACAACAACAATAAAAAAGGGAAAAATAGAACTCACCCTTATGATAAGAGAAATTCAAATCAGAAGGTTGAAGGAGCAACCAGTGGAGAAGTCAAGAAGAAGATTATTTGCTACAATTGTGGTAAAGAAGGACACATGAGTAATAGGTGTCAGGCAGCTAAGAAAACCCCATTCAGTTGCTACAACTGTGGGAAAGAGGGTCATATTAAAAAGAATTGCCCAGAATTCAAAAAGGGAGCAAAGGTAGGAGCACTTGAGGGAAAAGCAACTGCAGTGGGAAGTTCTGGACAATTGGAAGGTATACTTCTAATTAAAGATCACCCCATCTCAGTTATATATGACACTGGAGCAACACATTCACTAATATCCCAAGACATAGTGAATAAATTAACTCTCACATGCTATTTAGTTGATAATCCCTTGTCTATTCAAAGTCCCCTGGGTAGCTCTTGTTTGCTAGGATTGAAATGTTTGGGAGTAGAATTAAACATAGGAGGAAATGTGTTTAAATCTGATTTGTTTGTATTAAAATACCCTGGAATAGGAATTATTTTAGGGGTAGATTGGTTGAGCAAATTCAAAGCAATTTTGAATTTGGAAAATTTTACTATTTCTCTGAAAACAGAAAATGGTAAAAATATTATAGTCATGAGTGAAATTGCTAAAATCAATTACCTTAACCAAATATGTAGCATGACTGAGAAAGAATTAACACTTGAAGACATAAAAATTATAAATGAATACCCAGATGTCTTTGGTGAAGTCATAGGTGTTCCAGAAAATAGGCAAGTAGAATTTCAAATAAGGCTAATCCCAGGAGCAAGCCCAATCATCAAGAAGCCTACTAGGATGGGTCCTAAAGAATTAGTGGAATTGAAACATCAGTTGGAAGAACTGGAGCAGAAAGGCTTCATAAGGCCTAGTAGTTCAAACTGGGGTTCTCCAGTTGTATTTGTGAAAAAGCATGATGGTACTTTGAGAATGTGCATAGATTATAGGGAATTAAACAAAGTCACCATTAAAAATAAATATCCACTTCCCAGAATTGATGATTTGTTTGATCAATTAAATGGAGCAAGGATTTTCTCAAGGCTAGACTTAGCCTCTGGATTTCACCAAATGAAGGTTGAAGAGGAAAGTATTAAATACACAGCATTCAACACAAGGTATGGGCTATATGAATATTTAGTAATGCCTTTTGGATTGACAAATGCACCATCATATTTTGTAGATTTAATGAATAGAACATTTAGAGATTTTCTAGATAAATTTGTGGTTGTCTTTATTGATGACATATTAGTGTATTCAAAATCAGAAGAAGAACATGCAAAACACTTGCATCTGGTTTTGTCTAGACTGAGGGCACATGATTTAAAAGCCAAATTCTCTAAGTGCACATTTTGGCAGAAGGAAGTAAAATTTTTGGGGCACATAGTATCACAACAAGGGGTTAGTGTAGACCCAAATAAGGTGATGGCAGTGCAATCTTGGAGCAGACCCAAATCAGTAACTGAGGTGAGGTCATTTTTGGGAATGGCAGGCTATTATAGGAGATTTATAAAAGATTTTGCAAGGATAGCTATCCCATTGACCAAGCTAACTAAAAAGGAGCAACCCTATGTGTGGACAGAGAAGTGTGAACAAGCTTTCATATCACTAAAGAAGGCACTGGTAGAAGCTCCAGTTTTACAAGTGCCAGAAGGCAATGAAGAATTAGTAGTTTACACAGATGCTAGTGGATCTGGATTGGGGGCAGTGCTTATGCAACATGGTAGAGTCATAGCTTATGCATCAAGGCAACTCAAGCCAAATGAAACTAGGTATGCTACACATGACTTAGAACTAGCTGTTGTGGTGTATGCATTGAAACTATGGAGACATTATTTATTGGGTGCTAAGTTTGAATTGTTTACTGATCACAAGTCACTTAAATATTTGTTTTCCCAAAAAGACTTGAACATGAGACAACATAGGTGGGTAGAATTTCTAGCTGCCTATGATCTTGATATATTGTATACCCCTGGAAAAGCTAATAAAGTAGCAGATGCATTAAGTAGACATCAAGCTAAATTGGCAAGCTTAATGATGGCAGAGTTCAAGGATTTGACAATTCTTAGTGAGGTGGAAGTGAAAGAAGAAACTAGTGTATCAGATAAGACACACAGTAAGATGATTGAATATGGTAAATTAAGCCTCATATCCTTAAATTCAACACTGGTTGATAAAATAGGACAAATGCAGAATCAAGATATAAATTTGAAGGAGAAAAAGAACATGATATCCCGAGGCATGACAGTGGAAAACTATGAGGTAGATGGTAAAGGATACTTAAGGAAAAAGGGGAAACTCTGCATACCAAATGTAGAGGAACTAAAGCAAGAAGTTATGGATGAGCATCACAAAACAAAGTATACTATCCATCCTGGTGGTACAAAAATGTACCATGATCTCAAGAGAAATTATTGGTGGCCAGGAATGAAAGGGGCAGTAGCAAAATATGTGGCAAATTGCTTAACATGCCAACAAGTAAAGGCAGACTATCAAAGACCCTCAGGCCTATTGCAACCTTTGGAAGTGCCTACCTGGAAATGGGAGAGTATATCAATGGATTTTGTGGATGGTTTGCCAAGAACAAGAAGGGGAAATGATAGTATTTGGGTAGTGGTTGATAGACTCACAAAAACAGCACACTTCATCCCAATAAGTTCAAACAGAAATGCTCACAAGCTAGCTCAATTGTTTGTAAAGGAGATAGTAAGATTGCATGGCATCCCCAAGACTATCATTAGTGATAGAGATACTTTGTTTACTTCAAGGTTTTGGAGTAGCTTTCAAGAAGCTATGGGGACAGAATTAAGCTTAAGCACATCCTACCATCCACAAACTGATGGGCAAACTGAGATTGTTAATAAAGTTTTAGAGGATTTGTTGAGAGCATGCATACTTGATTTTGGAGGCAACTGGGAAGATCATATTTATTTAGCTGAGTTTGCTTATAATAATAGCTACCAGTCCACTATAGGAATGGCTCCATTTGAGGCTTTATATGGGAAGCCTTGTTTATCTCCTGCATGTTGGATGGAGGCTGGTGAAAGGGTGTTGCTTGGACCAGACCAGATAAAAGAAACTTCTGCAAGAATTGAATTAGTGAGGCAAAGAATGAGAGTGGCTCAAGAGAGACAGAAAGCTTATGCAGATAAAAAGAGAAGGCCAGTAGAGTTTGAGGTGGGAGACTATGTGTTTCTCAAAGTTTCACCAATGAGGAAAATAGTGAGATTTGGAAAAGCAGGGAAACTGTCACCAAGGTATGTAGGACCATATGAAATTGTTCAAAGAATAGGGACTTTAGCTTATAGGTTGAAGTTACCAGAGGAATTGAGCAAAATACATGATGTATTTCATGTATCTCAATTAAGAAAGTGGGTGCATGATAAGAAAACTATTCTTGAATCCCCTACACATGTTGAAATTCAAGAAAACCTGGTTTATACAAAGGAACCAGTGGGCATAGTGGCTAGAGAAGAGAGGAAATTAAGAAACAAAATAATTAAATTGGTAAAAATTCAGTGGAGTCTGGATGAGAATGATTGTACATGGGAGGCTGAAGATAGAATGAGGGATAAATATCCTAATCTATTTTCTGCTTAAAAGGTATGTTTAAAACTATGATGAAACCTTAAAATTTTTTTTTTGTGTGTGTTTGATTGATTTAAAATGAATGAGTTTCTGAAAATTCATTCAATTGAAATTATGCTTTGTATACATTTGGATGGAAATGTATGAGAGAATAATTGTGGGACACAATTCCTTTTAGGAGGAGAGTATGTGAAGACCCAAAATTATTGAGATAAGAATAATTTAAATAAAGTCAGAAAAAGGAGAATTTTCAAGGAAGAAAGAAATAATACAGCCTGAAAATAAATAGTGAGAATAGGTTAAAAATATAATGAAGGGAATAGTTGTTTTCAGTAAAACAAAAAATGAAAATGGTAATTAAATATATGAATACATTTGTACATCAAGAGAAAATAAATAGCTTGAAGCATTAACAAGGAATCAATTCATAAAAGGATATACATGTATACATTACAGTTTAGCATAAAGAAAATAAACAATGCAAGAAAGTCACATGAGAATAAGGTGTGTGTATGAAACATGCAAATAGCATGCAAATCAGAAAAGAAAAGAAAAGTTAAAGCAACTGAAAATACCCGAATTGGAAATCAGAAAGAAAATGGCATTTCTAGCCATGACATCATATGTAAAATTCTCTCAACTGTATGGGGATAAGATGGGTTTTTCACTCTACTAAAACCCTAAACAATGTTTTAAAAATTAAAGGGGAAGCAGCAGTCTCACTGCAGAAAAACAGAAAATATTAAGAAAAGAAAGGAGAGCAATCCAAAGCCATTGTTCAAGTTAAAGAATTCTCAGGGAAAAGAGGCAGGAAGGTGAGTGATTAATCAATCTATGAGGCTTAAGGCATTAAGACCCAAGTTAAGGGCAGCCATATTATTTTATAAAAACCTTATCATGTTTGTGCTTGATCTATTTTTCAGTATAAATGAATGCTGAAAATGGTAGGTGTTTTGATAAATCTTTGGTTGATGCTTTGGTTTGCTTTGTTTGATTGTTTGATAAGAAAAAAAAAATACCATGATCACTGATATAGATCCAGCACCTTAAAACACCAGTTTATAAATATGGTTAGTAAGATAAATACATTTTTATTGTGAAGTAGGGTATTACTGAAAAAATGAACTAGGCAGTGTGAATAAAGGAGGTTCATGCTCATGTCTGGATTGTTTTAAACTTAAGGTGAACAATGCAATAAATCATTTATGTGCTGATTTGTTCAGATCTTAAGCTAAAATGTTTTATGGGTTTTTCTCAAAAACCTTACCCTATGTTCACAGTAGAATCGAGTATAAGAATTTCTATATGACTTTACAGGATTTGTTTAAGTGATCATGATATTCCTGAATATAGAAGATATGCAGTGTTAAAACAAATTTTGAATAAAACAACTGGAAAATGAGATGTGGTATTCTTTTCATGAATGTTTACTATGGTTAGCTGAAATTCCTGAGTGAGTTAACCATCTCTGATTAAAAAAAAAAAGAAGAAAAGAATATAGCAGCATTTCAAGAGTTAATAAATTTTTCTGAAAGAAAATGAGAATGGTCTCTAGATTATAAAAACTAATCTAGGAGTAAAGCCTTGATCTATCCATCATAAGGGGGATGATGGGTATGTGCATGACTTGTTTAAGTCCTATAGGCCTTTGTGCAAGGGTTAACAGAATTGAGTCCCTTGCAATGCACACACGGTGTTCAATGGCAAAGAGTTAAGACCAAATTAAATTTTTAAATTGAGATTGAGAGCTGAGCTATGGAAATTAAAATGAGTTAATTCCATAGGAGTATGTGTACATGTATACTGTATTGGATGGATGAATGGATGCTTGTGTGCATATGTGTTAGTAGGGGCTTATACATGTTCATATACCCAGCTTACATTATGAATCCAAATAAGCATCAAGCACATAAATTCTCTGCACAATAATTTAAATGTCAAGTTATTATATTTTGATTTCACTCATACCAGAATTTTATTCCGACCCTATTTGTTGCCTTGCAATAATTGGGGTGTCTCATTTTTATGGAGGCAGTCCAAAATATTGCTGCAGGAAAAGATGTATAAGTGGCTTGCTTGCATGGATATTTGAAGATCTTCATGAATTAAGGAAAAATAAATGCTTAAGGAAGTAGCAGTATAATCTGTAATAGATAATCTAGGCAAACTTCCTTTTATTTTGTGTATTCTCAGCAATGATGCTTATTTTGTTCACTTGAAAAGAACATGTAAAAACTTAAGTATTCTGTGGGGTTTGTGAGTTACTGATTTAAGCAACTTATTTATATGATTTCTGGTGGAAAAGTGATGAAGGAAGTATGCCATATAATATGATATGTGGACATACATCCCTTGGCAAGGTTTAAGTGATTTTTAAATTATAAAGATAAGGCTGTTATTGAAAAGTATGCTATGAATTTTGTTAAGTGGATAGGTTGAATCTGGTCCTGGCTAACCAGTAAGGCTTGACCATGACTTATAATTGATATAGGTCCATGCAAAGGCTGGAAGGCATAGCCTGTAATCTGGTTTTGGGCATTTGATTTTTCCCCAGCAAAAACTTGTATTGCTTGGTGTAATAAGCTCATATGTATGCTAGATACTTGTAGGTATCACTGCAAATTAGACTTATCTAATTCTTGTTATCTGGATACTTAATTCAAATCTGGTAATATTGAGTCATAGTCAAAACCAGTAGTAATTTGTAGAGGCATGTGGTCTTGTTTGTAATGAGCATCTCCACCATTCAATAGAAAAATGACCACTAACATTTGTTATCTTTCCTAGAAAATCATCAGTTGTTTTCATTATAAGTTCACCAGGAAGTCTTGCATTTTGTCAGGTCATTTTGCCTTTAGGCACACTGTCTGCACACATGTTCTTAGTCTCCATTTAGCATGATAGTTTGAGTTAGCACTCTAGTCTGACTGTATTGTTTTCCTCTGCTTAGCCTTTAAATCAGTTTGTAATTTCAATGTTCACCTGATTATTGCAACTTAATAAATTAAAGCATGGGTATTTCATCTGATATAAAAATTGTTTGAAGTTGAAATGAGTAACACAAGCTAAACTAATAAGCATGGGTTAGGTTGAACACTTTTTACTTAATATAGAACAATAAGTATCATATTACAAAATCCCAGCATTAAATTGTATGGCTTATAGATTCAGGGATCAATTAATAGGTGAGATAGGATAAGAAAATAAGAGAACTAGTGGTATCTAATCCTAAGGTTAATCAGGCTTGAGTTCTAAAAAAAAAAATGAAAAACAAAAATTGTGTTTGAACCGACCAGCATAGCACTCGAACTCGTGACCTTGTATGTATAAGTTAGGCGCGTTTCCATTACGCCTAGATGTTGCTTGTGTTTCCTTAGGATCCACTTTATTTTATACTGATTTTGACACTATTCAGAACTTAACACAAACATCTATATTAAAAGCTTGTTTACTACTGATTATTTCTTGATCACTTCTTAGTTAGTATAAACAGACTAATGTGTTTGTTCCCAGTGGATTGTTTGATAAAAAAATAATAATAATATAATATATAGGAATGGCTATGTGACACCAAATCTCTTAAATATGAGAAATAAGGTAGGAATGAGTTGCTTTGCTATTTTAATCACTCTGATAAGCAAAGAACCATTTATATATCTTCACATATATAAATGATAGGATTTATTTTAAATACTGATATATTTATATTAGTAAAATTCAGGATCTTGGGAAGAATTAAATTAAGGATAGTGATCCATTGACATGTATATATATGTATATACAGTGTGAAAAAAAAAACTCAACAGAAAATTCACTAAAAATAAATCATGAAGAAGTGGGTCACTTCAGTTATCCCAAACCGACCTATTGATTTCACATATCAATCTATAAAGAGTTATAGAAGATTTCAAACGAAGTGGTTTCGGGTATTACTGATATCCGACCCCGGTCTCTTCGAATACAATATCATCTTAACCCAAGTTATTCAAGTGAATATAATTTAACTTTAAATACAAGATGTCACTTTTTACACAGCAATTCATTATCAATAGATAACCACATTATCACTAATCAAGACAAACATATCATATATCAAAATATTTCGTATTCAAAAGCAAAGATTAATTAGTCCCAACATCTTTAATTAATTTAAAATAATTTAAATTAACAACATCCCTTACTAAAAATCTTGCTTACTTAACCATTAATTTATTTCAACCCAATTAATTAATCATCCTTTAATTATTCATCTAAATTAATCATCCTTGATTAATTACATTAAATAATTAACCCTTAATTAATTACACAAATTAATTATCCTTAACCATTTACAGTAATTAACCTTTAATTACTCTCATTAATTAATTAATAATTAGTTAATGATCCTTAACTAATTTCTTCCATTATTAATTAACTATAATTAATTACTTTACATTAATTAATCATACTTTAATTAATCCTTTTCATTAATCAACCTTGATTAATTCCATTAATTATATTAATTAATGATCCGCTAATCACTTCATTAATTAATTATCCTTTTAATTAATTAAATAATTAATCTTTAATTAACCACACTCATTAATTAACCATAATTAATCATAAACAAAAGTTAAACATCCTGTAATTACTTACCTTAATTAATTAACTCCTTAATTAATTATATTAATCCTTTGATTAATTACACTGAATAATTAATCCTTAATTACTTACATTAAATACTTTCACACTAATTAATTACTTACATTAAGTGATTATTCCATAATTACCTAAGTTAAATTAATTAACCATTAATTACTTTTATTAGTTAATTATCTTTAACTAATTACATTCGTTTATTAACCTTTTATTAATCACATTAAGTAATTAATTATTCTTTAATTAATTACATTCAGTTATTTCTTTAATCACTTATACTAAGTAATTAACTATTCATTATCTACATTTCTAAAGTATATTCAAACTTAATTAACTCCAATCCTTTAAATATATTTCTAAACTTTACCTAACATTCCCTTTTTAAAACTAATAATAACTTTTTAAAAGAACTTGTTAAACATTTTACTTCTGGAAACTTAGCAAACACTTTAACTTTGAAACTTATCTACTTTGCTTTTAAATTTTGTACCTTCCTTTAAAACTTGAAAACTTAAATTTACTTCACTTTTTATAAAACTATCCATTTTATTTTAGTTTAAAATCTGGTTACCAAAGAAATTTAAAACCAGATTTGCTTACCTATAGTCCCAAGGCAAAAACAATTTGAACCCGAGACAACACACGAGTTCATCCCTTCCTCAACTTCTTCGAGTCTAACATCAGTCTACCCGAACACTACACCGAGACAAACATCATCTTCCCAAAATAAAAGATCATCTCAGATACACGAGTACATCGTGTACGTGCACAACCACCCAAGCTTCTTCTGATCATCGCCTCCGGCCCCAAAGCATCACCCACGACTCCGTCCATCAACGCGACAACCCAGAAGTACAAATCGAAGGCCACAACGATAAAATCGATATTCGATCGAAATCTGGAAACGAATGCATCGGAAAAGAACGACCGTCACCGCCGATCTCGACCACGTTACACCTCGCCATCCACATCCAAGCATCAACTCGATCTCCAACAGCTATTCCTCTTATCGCGATCATCAATGACGCGCCACTGAAGCCATACGACCCAGAGGTACAGCTGCGACTAAAAATGACCACTTAAACCTTAAATCATCATCGTGCCGCCACCACAGTCATCTACAAATCCAACCACCATTTTTCCTGTGATCTCCATCCTCCCCTCCATCTCCAGAAACAAACACGACGATTATTACCTCGCCGATCGCCAGAAAATACAGAAAACCCAAATCTCGTTCAACATACATTATCTCATGATCTATACTCTTAAAATTCATGATTATATTTTTAAAAATCATCATTTCAGATAACACATCAGATTATATACTTGAATACATGATTTATTTAAATTGAGATTTCGATATGTTCATGCTTTTACTGTAATTCTTCATTTTGTTAAAAAAAACTATCTTTAAATCTTGCATGGAAATATTTTTAGATTAGATATCTTGTTATTACAAACAAGATTTGTTTATATATCTAAGTCTAAAAAGAATCAAAGAGAGAGATTGGATTTTTTATCAAGTTTTGAATTTCTGTAAAGCTAGAACAGGGTAATCATATTGATACTCAGACATTCACACCAGATATACAGACATGCAAGCATAATTTATATTCATTCAAACAATTCCTCAACATACTTTAAGTTTCTATCACATGCAATCAAGATTTAACAGAGTAAAACTTTAAAATGTTAGTTTACTCACTGTAATAGGATGTTTGTACAGAGAGCTTTGAACAGGTTATGTTGGAAAATGCCTTGATCTTTTAAAACTTGTAAACTGGAAACTGGAAAGCTTTGATTAGCTTGAAACCTTGCTTTAAAACTGAGATGGATTTGCTTTGATCTACTTAGATGTTTCAGGTTTATAAAGGGTTGTTGTTTGATGATTTTCTGGTTCGTATATTGTTTACAGGCTTTGGTTTTCTTTGGTTTGAAATAAGGAAAACTGAAAAGAGTAGAGTTAAGATATATTTATGGCCTTGATTTCCTAATATTTTCTAAAAAGAAAATAAATAATTGTGACACTTGTTTAAATGCATGCCACAAAGCTTACACTTGTATTTTACATGTGTTAATATTTTTTTATTTATTTATTTATAAATCTTTATATTTATTTTCTATTTAGCTAATACATTTATATTTATAAAATCCTTTAGGAAAATAATATCAACTAATTATATACTAAATAAAATCATATATATATATATATATTTAAACAACACATATTTAATTTATTTGAAAATATATTTTTCTATTTAAAATCTTCTTATGTCTATATATATACACAATCCTTACTATTTGTTTTAAAAGATTAATTTGTAAAAAGTAATTATATTAGAAGGTTATAAAATATTTATTCCAATATCTAAAATCCAATTTTTTTATTATATTTTCAAATTCACTTACATAACCAGATATCTTTTATTATCAGAATTTTATCTGTTCATTTGAATAAACCAATTAATTATCTAATTACTGGATACCCAAAAATCCGGGTTATCACATTCCTTCCCCCTTAGAATCTTTTCGTCCCCGAAAAGGAAGGAAGCCAAAATTTACTTAATACTTAAAATCAGATAAATTATCTTTTGATCATTTTTAAAATACTTTAAAATCTATATAGTATTACAAACATAGTTTTTATAAAAATACTTTTATAACTTGATGTTTCAACAAGTCCATCCTTGTTCCCACAGAAATTCGGTCATACGTTGATCAGACGTAGGACTGCAAATCTATAAGTACTTAGCAGACCCGATTTCAACACCTAGTGAAAATATTTTGGAAAATAATTTTATTGAAAATATAGAAAACAGTTTTGAAAATAGAGGAAATATCTTTGGTGAGAATGCTCTGGAAATCATCACCCCCATCCACGGTCACAGTTACATCACGGGTTACGTTGCCATCGCAGCAAAAGTCCATGTAACTGATTACACCATGGAACCCACAACAGATCGCAGTTACATCCAGGGTTACGTTGCCGTCGCAGCAAAAGTCCATGTAACTGTTGGCTCTCAGCGGCACACACGATTTCGCTGTCAAAATGAAACTTCTCCAACATAGGTCGCAGTCTACCGATATAAAATCAAACGTAGACTGTTGGCTCTCAGCGGCACAAACGACTTTCGCTATGTTACCATAGTGTCACAGTCTACCGATATAAAATCAAACGTAGACAGTTGGCTCTCAGCGGCACACATGACTTTCGCTATGGTCTGCAGTAGATCGCAGTGACATTGAGTTAAATTGTTGTCACAGTATAACTCAAATGCCTCTGTGGGCACCAGCCCCTCGACTTTCGCTACACAATAATCCTCAGGAACTAGTTTTGTCCGGACTCCTCTCAGGATCAACTTTAGAATCCCCCCTTGGGGTTCAAGGCAGTACCACCCAGTGGCACTCCTGAGAAGTTCATTTCAAGGAAGCGCCTTTTTCCCCAGAGCTATACTCAAAACATTTTATACTATACATTTATAGTATCTTCAAATCATACCCTTTATGATTTATCAAAATCTCCTTTACACAAAATCGATTACCAAAATCGATAATTCCCAAATTAGGCTTTCCAAATTCCCAAAATTGATTTTCCCAAAAATCAAAAGCCTTTTCCAAATTCATAGGTTCCCAAAAACCTTTTTCAAAATCATTCTCATAAGATCCTTTATATATATAGATATAGATATATATAACTTTGAAAATCTTTGGATCATTTCAAACTTGTATAAAACCTCTTTTATACTTCAAATATTTCAAAACCCTTTTTATTCTGGCTAGATTCAATAAGGGAAGTTTATCATATTATAAAATATAACTTTATTTATTGCCAAATCAAATATTCAAGTTTGATTTCTTTATAAAGTTATTTACCATTTACTTACTTCCATATAGTAAATTTCAACCAAAGAAATATCCAATTCCATTATATTTCACAAATATACTTTTCATTTCAAAGATCATTTTACAATCCTTATCCACAAACTTCAATATCAATTTCATTCAAACTCGTACGATGTACACATATCATCCGTACGCAATATCAATCTGATTGCTCAATCGATCACAAAATTTCACTTCCGAACTAGTCTCGTCCACCCGACTTCCTAGTGCGGACTCAGATCTGGTTTCTTGATCAGAAACCGTCATTCTCCTTGCATAGTCGTAGCTATGATAGAGAATATCCAGAACCAATCAAAACCCATATCCAGGTTCGCCGTCGAAAATCGAGCGAAAAATCCCAACTCGGATCGATAATACTATCTCGAAATTCTGTGTTCGAATCTGGATCAAATCACTATGCGAATAGAATAATATACGTATATCCTACGTATTTATCTTTATTGGTTATTAGCCAAATCAATTTACTTTTTTATTCACATTTCCTTTAATTCCATTCACTTATTCTAAATTGCTTCCATTTCCAATTGAGTTATTACTTCAATTACAAACAGTTTGAACTCTGACCAATTTAAAATTAAAAATAGCTTGAAAAAGTTTAAAATAGATAAGTAGTTGAAAAATAGTTATTAGTTTGTAAAATAGCTGTAAAATAGTTAAGTAGGTATAAAATAGTTAGATAATTGCAAAATAGTTTTTAAAATAGTGATTAGATATAAGTAACTGAAAAATAGTGATTAGTTTATAAGATAGTTTCAAAAATAGTTAAATAGTTCCAAAATAATTGTAAAATAAGTATAAGATAGTTTGGGGTTTAAGAAAAAAAAAATTGTATAGTAAATAGTTTGGAAAAATATATTTGTATTAAAACAATTTATTTTGAAAACAATCCAGAGCCCAACTGTTTAATTTCCCAATCTCCATTTCCAATTAATTTCCCATTAATTCAATTTAAATTTGCACTTCCATTTAAATTGACTCAATACTTCAATTTCCATTGAAATTTATTTATCCCCAATTCAAGTTGAATTAACCTTAACTCCTTTCCAAATTTAAATCAAATTCTATTTGATTTTTAAACTTATTCAACTTTAATCACAATTCCAAATTATTTCAAATCAATTTGAATTAATTTCAAATTGAACTAGCTTCAATTTCAAATCATTTCAATTCTAATTTACCATTTGAATTTTTAAACTTATACATCTTCAATCACAATTCTAATTAATTCAAATCAAATCCAATTTGAACTAATTCTATTCAAATCTCAACTTAAAACCATCTTGAATTATATAAATTCGAGTTAAACATTTTAAATGTTGATTTAATTTTCTTTTTTTTTAAATCAAATTATCTTTATTTTAAAATCAAAAATCCCAATATTTAATCAATATTATCCTGAGTTTAATTCTTAATAGATAAAGAAAATTCCATATTAGATTATACTACCACAAAATATTCCATACATTAATTTACTTCATACTATTAGTTCATACATTTCATACATCTATCCAAAATAAGAGTCTTTCAAAAGTCATAAATCTAGATGCCTTACTATTCCCTAGAAGTTTGGAAGAACAAAGTCCTAATATTCTTTCCAGAATTCTTTTATGGACTTCCTTTCAAAGGGCAAAGCCCAAACATACACTTCTCAACAGGATGTCCCCACTTGTAACATTTTCCACAAAATGTTTCTACCCGGTCATCCATCTGGAAAACCTTCACGCCTCCAACAGTACGTTCCACAACTTTACTCCTCTTCTGCCTTTCAGAACAATTCCTAGCAATGTGTCCCGTTTTCTTGCAATGATAGCAAATAGTCGACTCATTGACCGGTTCAACTGGTTTTCGCTTCGCCTTCCTCACTTCAGGACAATGATTTAGGAAATGTCCTTTCTTATGACACTTAAAGCACGAGACCTTAGAGCGAAACCGATGGAATGTACCCTTCAATTCCTCCCTTGTTTTACTGCACTTGGCTGCATAATGCCCCTTATTGAAACATTTATAGCAAGTGACATTATCATACGGTCCTGGTTCAGCCTTTCCCTTAACCTGTTTTTCATACTCTTGAATTTCTTCTTTACGATCCCTACGTGCAGCTGCTCTTTGCTCCCCGCGTCTATCCTTCCATTCTTCACTCTTAGACATCTTTCTCAAAGACAGAATTCTATAGGGACTTTCTAACCTATAAATTAGACTTAATTAGAAGAATTCAACTTTACTCTTATATATATTAATATTAATGTGCTTACCAAGTTATACCTTATGTCTTAACACCTTTGGTTTTTAATTCCAAACAAAGTTTCAGACAACTTCTTATTTCAAAGTAAGATTACTTACAGAAATATTCTGAATAATATTATTTACTATTCCTTTTAATGGTCCGGAAACAAACTTTAATGTTTTTAAATCTTAAGATTCTAACTTCACAATTTAAAATTATCTTCAATTTCAATTGGATTTTTAATCTCAGTTTGGATCCATTTCAAACTTATCTTCATTCAATTTTAATTTGATTGTATTTCTATTACCACTTAATTTAATTCCAATATTTTAATAACCAATTATCTTAATATTTATTAGAAAGAAATATCATTTTATATATCAAAATATATTCTTATATAAAATCATTTAAAATCCTTATATGAGAAAATAACAATTACGCTCTCATATATATATATATACACTCAACTCGTTCTAGGGTACCATTGACCCTATCCTTAACGAGTAATCCCAACAGAGCCAAGGTTCTCGCTTAACCTTCAGCTCTGATACCAACTGTAACGACCCGGAATTTTCGAACCCGAAAATTCCAGATAGTTAGAAGAAAAAGAAAGAGATAGAAGGAAGAAACACAAAGAAGAAAGAAGAACAGAGAACACAACATCTCACATTCGCAGCGGATTAAATATAATAACAAATAATAATATCAGTTATACAAGGAAAACTGTATTTGTTAATTACATTTTAATACATCAGAGTTACAACATTCACAAATGTACTAGACAGTTAGAATTAACATGTCTCAGACAACTATAATATATCACAGCGGAATATACTCCATACGTTCCTGCCATCCAGCTCGCCTCCTGAGCTCCAAAACGTCCTTACCTGAAATCTGTAATACTCGGTCTGACCCGAGCATTACATCAAAGTAACACCCGGGTCAGGCTGGAAACCAGCGTGAGTAAACTCATCTAACGTGAAATTTAAATCCAAAAAACTTATTTAAACCCGGGGTAACTCATACTTTACTATAAGTAAACAACTTATATAGTCAACACATATTTTCACAAAACAATATCTAAGTATCCAACTTAGTTTAAATGGTCCATATTATCCCAAACCGACCTATTGATTTCACATATCAATCTATAAAGAGTTATAGAAGATTTCAAACGAAGTGGTTTCGGGTATTACTGATATCCGACCCCGGTCTCTTCGAATACAATATCATCTTAACCCAAGTTATTCAAGTGAATATAATTTAACTTTAAATACAAGATGTCACTTTTTACACAGCAATTCATTATCAATAGATAACCACATTATCACTAATCAAGACAAACATATCATATATCAAAATATTTCGTATTCAAAAGCAAAGATTAATTAGTCCCAACATCTTTAATTAATTTAAAATAATTTAAATTAACAACATCCCTTACTAAAAATCTTGCTTACTTAACCATTAATTTATTTCAACCCAATTAATTAATCATCCTTTAATTATTCATCTAAATTAATCATCCTTGATTAATTACATTAAATAATTAACCCTTAATTAATTACACAAATTAATTATCCTTAACCATTTACAATAATTAACCTTTAATTACTCTCATTAATTAATTAATAATTAGTTAATGATCCTTAACTAATTTCTTCCATTATTAATTAACTATAATTAATTACTTTACATTAATTAATCATACTTTAATTAATCCTTTTCATTAATCAACCTTGATTAATTCCATTAATTATATTAATTAATGATCCGCTAATCACTTCATTAATTAATTATCCTTTTAATTAATTAAATAATTAATCTTTAATTAACCACACTCATTAATTAACCATAATTAATCATAAACAAAAGTTAAACATCCTGTAATTACTTACCTTAATTAATTAACTCCTTAATTAATTATATTAATCCTTTGATTAATTACACTGAATAATTAATCCTTAATTACTTACATTAAATACTTTCACACTAATTAATTACTTACATTAAGTGATTATCCCATAATTACCTAAGTTAAATTAATTAACCATTAATTACTTTTATTAGTTAATTATCTTTAACTAATTACATTCGTTTATTAACCTTTTATTAATCACATTAAGTAATTAATTATTCTTTAATTAATTACATTCAGTTATTTCTTTAATCACTTATACTAAGTAATTAACTATTCATTATCTACATTTCTAAAGTATATTCAAACTTAATTAACTCCAATCCTTTAAATATATTTCTAAACTTTACCTAACATTCCCTTTTTAAAACTAATAATAACTTTTTAAAAGAACTTGTTAAACATTTTACTTCTGGAAACTTAGCAAACACTTTAACTTTGAAACTTATCTACTTTGCTTTTAAATTTTGTACCTTCCTTTAAAACTTGAAAACTTAAATTTACTTCACTTTTTATAAAACTATCCATTTTATTTTAGTTTAAAATCTGGTTACCAAAGAAATTTAAAACCAGATTTGCTTACCTATAGTCCCAAGGCAAAAACAATTTGAACCCGAGACAACACACGAGTTCATCCCTTCCTCAACTTCTTCGAGTCTAACATCAGTCTACCCGAACACTACACCGAGACAAACATCATCTTCCCAAAATAAAAGATCATCTCAGATACACGAGTACATCGTGTACGTGCACAACCACCCAAGCTTCTTCTGATCATCGCCTCCGGCCCCAAAGCATCACCCACGACTCCGTCCATCAACGCGAAACCCAGAAGTACAAATCGAAGGCCACAACGATAAAATCGATATTCGATCGA
Organism: Allium fistulosum; assembly: GCA_030737815.1. NCBI lineage: Eukaryota > Viridiplantae > Streptophyta > Magnoliopsida > Asparagales > Amaryllidaceae > Allium > Allium fistulosum. The sequence continues at coordinate 928,285,105 of CM060901.1, forward strand.
AATCTGGAAACGAATGCATCGGAAAAGAACGACCGTCACCGCCGATCTCGACCACGTTACACCTCGCCATCCACATCCAAGCATCAACTCGATCTCCAACAACTATTCCTCTTATCGCGATCATCAATGACGCGCCACTGAAGCCATACGACCCAGAGGTACAGCCGCGACTAAAAATGACCACTTAAACCTTAAATCATCATCGTGCCGCCACCACAGTCATCTACAAATCCAACCACCATTTTTCCTGTGATCTCCATCCTCCCCTCCATCTCCAGAAACAAACACGACGATTATTACCTCGCCGATCGCCAGAAAATACAGAAAACCCAAATCTCGTTCAACATACATTATCTCATGATCTATACTCTTAAAATTCATGATTATATTTTTAAAAATCATCATTTTAGATAACACATCAGATTATATACTTGAATACATGATTTATTTAAATTGAGATTTCGATATGTTCATGCTTTTACTGTAATTCTTCATTTTGTTAAAAAAAACTATCTTTAAATCTTGCATGGAAATATTTTTAGATTAGATATCTTGTTATTACAAACAAGATTTGTTTATATATCTAAGTCTAAAAAGAATCAAAGAGAGAGATTGGATTTTTTATCAAGTTTTGAATTTCTGTAAAGCTAGAACAGGGTAATCATATTGATACTCAGACATTCACACCAGATATACAGACATGCAAGCATAATTTATATTCATTCAAACAATTCCTCAACATACTTTAAGTTTCTATCACATGCAATCAAGATTTAACAGAGTAAAACTTTAAAATGTTAGTTTACTCACTGTAATAGGATGTTTGTACAGAGAGCTTTGAACAGGTTATGTTGGAAAATGCCTTGATCTTTTAAAACTTGTAAACTGGAAACTGGAAAGCTTTGATTAGCTTGAAACCTTGCTTTAAAACTGAGATGGATTTGCTTTGATCTACTTAGATGTTTCAGGTTTATAACGGGTTGTTGTTTGATGATTTTCTGGTTCGTATATTGTTTACAGGCTTTGGTTTTCTTTGGTTTGAAATAAGGAAAACTGAAAAGAGTAGAGTTAAGATATATTTATGGCCTTGATTTCCTAATATTTTCTAAAAAGAAAATAAATAATTGTGACACTTGTTTAAATGCATGCCACAAAGCTTACACTTGTATTTTACATGTGTTAATATTTTTTTATTTATTTATTTATAAATCTTTATATTTATTTTCTATTTAGCTAATACATTTATATTTATAAAATCCTTTAGGAAAATAATATCAACTAATTATATACTAAATAAAATCATATATATATATATATTTAAACAACACATATTTAATTTATTTGACAATAATATTTTTCTATTTAAAATCTTCTTATGTCTATATATATACACAATCCTTACTATTTGTTTTAAAAGATTAATTTGTAAAAAGTAATTATATTAGAAGGTTATAAAATATTTATTCCAATATCTAAAATCCAATTTTTTTATTATATTTTCAAATTCACTTACATAACCAGATATCTTTTATTATCAGAATTTTATCTGTTCATTTGAATAAACCAATTAATTATCTAATTACTGGATACCCAAAAATCCGGGTTATCACAGGTATCAAGCTTCAAAGTAGCCTCGAGAAGGTGTTGAACTTTTATAATTAAAGGGTACTGAGCGCTTAAGGAAATTAGATATGCCGATTTAATAAGTTTTTAAGGGTATCAAATTATAATGAGCTCGGAGCAGCGTGGAGGCCGAGCTTCTACAACATGAGGGCCATCGAACCTCAACAATGGGAAAGATATCACACAAAGTTATTGAATCTCTAAAGGTATCAAGCTACAAGCATACGACATAAGAGTTATCAAGCTTGTATAAAGAAAAGGTGGTCTCCAGCCGCAACAACCATATAGGTTATCGAGCATGTATGACGAAAGAGGTATTGGGTCCCAAGTGACTTCTAAAGATACGAACACATAACAAGCTGAAGTAGTATCGAATATCAACAGATATCGAGCTTCTATGATACAAAGACTATCAAACTTGAAAATAAACAAGGGGAGTTATCAAACCACTACATCCTAAAGTAAAACAAGAGGATTCCACATCTAGTCAAAGAGCGGGGTATCGAACTTGTGAGAGATGTCGAACCTGCAATATAACAGCTATTACTGAGCCACTACCCCAGTGCTATTGTCAAATTAATGCTTACCATAATGGTTACTATCGAGTGGATGCACAAAGCAATGTTAAGTTACCAAAGCCATGACGACAATTGATATCGAGCTTCATCAATGAAAAAGGGATGTCCATTTTCCTCAATATTGAAAGGTATTAAATTTTAACAAGTTGCCAAATTTCAATTATGAAAAAAGGATAACGATAATGAAGATATTGAGTTTAGCAATTTGAGCAAGAAAGCATACCCCATGTCAAATTGACACGTGGCAATCAACCCGCCTACCGCCACCACTATAAATACGGATCCCATGGCTACTTAGAAGGGGTGAATTTTTATTTTCTCCATTCTTAAGTTTTTAAAGTTGTAACCCTAAATCAAATTAGGGATTTAGAGCCGATTGTACCTTTTTGACTTTTTCTACATAAGGACTTGGACAATGTACTTTTCATAGCATATTTCAATTGATTAATGATATTTGGCCATTTATTGAACTTATGACATGCATATGACTTCTTATACTTGACTCGAACAATGAACATGCATATTTCATTCTTTTGGATATGGTTTTGCATACTTCTCTCAAGCTTTGCATAAGGCCATTCAAGTCCTTATCTAAATTGAACTTGCCTTATCTTGCACATTTGGGTTTAGCAAGGAAATATGTTAACAGGTTCCATTTTACTCAGTATTGAAAGGTGTCGGATTTCAGCTGAATTATAGTTGTCGAATTTCACTAATGGTCAAAAGGATAACGACATTAAAGATATTGAGTGTTAGCAATTTGAGCAACAAAGCATACCCCATATTAAATGGACACGTGGCAGCCAAGCCGCCAGCCTCCACCATTATAAATACTGATACCGCGGCTACTTAGAAGGGGTGAATATTTCTTTTCCCACTTCTTACATTTTTAAAATTATAACCTAAAATCGAATTTGGGATTTAGAGCCTATTGTACATTTTTGACTTTTTGCACATAAGGACTTGGACAATGAACTTTGCATATCATATTTCAATTGAATAAAGATATTTGACAATTTACTGAACTTATGACATGCATATGACTTCTTATACTTGGCCCGGACAATGGACATGCATATTTCATTCTTTTGGAGTTGGTTTTGCATACTTCTCTCAGGCTTTGCATAAGGCCATTCAAGCCCTTACGTAAATTGGCCTTGCCTTATCTTGCACATTTGGGTTAACAAAGAAATTTGTTAACATTTTGGCGCTAGAAGGAGGGCATGAACCTCCGATTCCTTGCATATCACAGTAACGAACTTACCCTATGTATGCATATACATGATATATAGGACTTCCCCACCTGCATATTTCCCTTAAAGGACTTTCCAAACCTCGCATAATGATCATTTCGAAACAAGGATCCTCCGAGCCCCTGACCAAAAAGGTTTAACAATTCACTCATAGTTTGTAATCCCATGAAGAACAAGTATTGAGGTTGTTGGCACTAAAAATTATGGAAGAAAAGAGATAGGTGACTCCATATAATCTGGGTAAGTGGAGCATAAATCCATTCCATATAGGCCCTACCCCAATCCATAGCTATTATTCCAATCCAAGAGAGGAGAACACATAAAGGATGGCTTGTTCTTAAGAATGAGGAGGGCCATACAACTCCAATCTAAGGGAACTTTTTTTGAAAGAGAAATAACAAAAGACTTCAACAAGTTTGCCCAAAAGTAGGAAGGAATAGGTGATCGCTTTTCTACACCATTTAAAACTCGAGATTCTTTAAAGAGAAAGTTTATGGACAATGCTAATGTGAATCCAATGTTACAAAAAAGTCAAGTGAGAGCAAAAAGCACAATACCTTAGAAATTTTGAAACTCTAAGATTTGTTCCCTTGCCACCTCTTATGAGAATATCTATCTCATAACTAAAGAGAGCTTGAACTATTGGCCTTCAAAGAAAAAGCAACCGAGAAATGAAAGGAATCTAGGAGGCGCTTATTGCCTATACCATCGCACAAATAGGCATGAAACTAATCAATGCCGAGCTTTAAAGGGAATGATCGAGAATTTCTTAGGAAAATGAGAACTTCGAGAATTCCTTAAATAAGATTTGGGTGAAAAGCAAATGTGTCTACAAAGATCAAGTAACCAATAAAGAGGAATGCTTCATAAAAAGGATTTATAAAATAAAGGAAAAATCCTTTGATCCCACCAAGATGGCCTGGTCAAAGTACCTCCTAGAGGGAGATCAAAGTAAGCCTCTGGTCCTTCCTATAAGGCCAGAGCACTACAATCCTTCGATCCTACCTATGTGGCCCGGCCGAAGCGCCTCCTAGAGGGAGGACAGAGTAAGCCATTGGTCCATCCTAAGATGGCCTAACCGGGGCATCTCCTATAGGGAGGACGGGTAAGCCCTTGGTCCTGCCTAAGATGGCTAACCAAACACACCGACCGGCCTATATCATTACCTATAAGGTATTAAGGGGCTCAAGCCTAAATCATCACCCAAAGAGTGATAAGGGGAAAAAGAAATCAATCAAGCAAGTTAAAATCTACCCTTAAGATGGGTCAAAGCAATCTTCTAGAGGAAGAAAAGTCAAACACATTTAATTCTACACCAAGGCAAAGTTAAAGAAACCTTTAAAGGAAGGATCAAAAACTATTTATTAACTAAAATTGAGGAATTTTAATGTCAGATATAAATATCCAAGAAATTATGGTTTATTACTTGTGCCCAAGGCTTTATTCTTCGAAATATCAAATTAGCTCTCAATCCTTAATTCTTGAATTAGAATTCGAATTATCAAATAACAGGAATCTCCGTTAATGGTCAGATTTCTGATCCTCTTACTATAATTCTGGTCTTATTATCAAACGAATTTCTGGTCTTCTTACTAGACGAACTTCGAGTCTTATTATCAAATGAATTTCTGATGGAATTGTGGTCCTATTGTGAGATGGATTTCTAGTCTTCTTATCAAATTTAATATATGATCTTCTTGCTTGATGAATTTATGTTCTTTTATCAAAGCTAACTAGAGACTATCGATGCTTATGCGATAGAGAAAAGTCATCGAATAAACATTTACTCCAAGAAACTAGCCAGGATAATGGTATTTAAAGCAACCATGATTTTCCCATAAAAGTGAAATGAGAAAGCTACTTGATCAGACTTATCTAAAGTTTTGCTGATAATTATTCTGGAAAATGAACTTCAAAACCATAAAGTTTCAAAGATTAACAAGACAACTTTTTCACAAAATATTATTTGGTGTTTGCAAATCAAAATAACCCATTTAAGAAAGAAATAATTTCTCAATGTCATGAAAGCTATAATTATTTGCTACATATTTTTCCACAATGAGAAGAGAAAACCAGAAAGGCTGGCCTAAAGCGTTCTACAAGGCAATAAAGAGCAAGCAAATCTATACTTGATCAGAGACCACATATAATATGGATTTGGACTAAAGCACCGAAGTAAGTCAAAAATCTCAAAAGGTACCACGAGTCTAGAAAAACAGTCTATTCAAGGTATTAACCGTTTTGGTACAAATTTATTTACCATTTTACATTTTACACATCACATACAAAAATTACAGATAATAAGAAATATTAATCAATAAGAGAATCCAGTTAAATGTTTCCAAGCGATGCCACTTTGGTTATTCTCCATTAAGAATCAAGGCCTTGCACTTTTTCTTTCAAGTCTTCAATAGCCGAGGAAGGTTCGTCGATGTGACTAATCTCCATATCAAAAAATTCCTTGAGTTTCTTCTCCTCCTTACGGATAATATCCATATCGTCAATAGAGATAATTTGAACTTTTAATTCGCAATCAAGCGGTTTATTGGCTCCTTTGAGAGTTTTGACCTTACTCTGTAATTCTCTAACTTTTTGCTCAAGTGAATATTTTTCACGTCCTAACTCCTCAACCCGACTTTGATACTTATTGAGATATTCCGAGACTTTTTCATACCACTTTTCTTTTAAAAATTGGATGCATTCGTACCTATCCCTTTAGCACCATCAGGAAATTTCTCCATGATCTAAGCATGGAGGTAGGTTTAACAAGGAAGAAAATGCCTCTTTGCCAGCTAGAGATTGGGACCTAGTCGTTCTTGCAAGAGTAGGACTGGAAAGGCTGGATTCGCCTCCACTAGCAATAAGTTCCAGAGATTGACATGATACATGGCTTTTCAGCAGAACAACTTCAATATTCTAAATTCTTTGATATAGACGAGCAATTTCTACATCAATTTCGATTCCCTGGTCTTGGTGTCTTGGTCGAACTACTACCCTTATATTCTTTCTTAGCTATTCGATCACTTTATCTTTTTCTTTGATTTTCTCCTCTAAATTCGAAGACATTTCATTTACATTCCTTAATGTGGATCTCAGTTTATAGTATTTGTTATACCATTTACGTGCTTCTAGGTTATCCAAAAATGGTGTAGCTGAAGCATCTTGAGAGGAGCGCTTCCTAATATCTAATATCAGTATGGCATTAAGCCTATCCAATCGGGAAGGTAGGTCAGGGTCGCTAAGCAAGAGTTGACATTCTAGTAACAATGGATAAAAGAAAAATCAAAACGTAGGGAAAATATATTCTTTTATTAATGACAACAAGGTTTACAAGCATGAACAAGTTCAAATTACATTATCAATTCAAGTTTTATACATTCAATCCTTAAATTTGGAAGCAGAAGTTTGAGCCTTTTGGGTAAGCCCATGAAAATTGGGAAAATATAGTCAAATGAGACAGTAAACTTAGAAGGAGTGATAAGTGGAGGGGAAATGATGATAATCCCATCTCCGAGCAGGGGGACTAGAATCGCCACATAATAGTTTAGCATAATTAGATCGGATTTCCTTAAGTAAACTATCTTTTTCTTCACCTAAGAAATCAAAATACAAGTGGGGAAGTTGAGTGTAGACTTCCTTAGGGTCCCTAAGAAAGTAGTATTTTGCTAGTCGAGAGATTTTTAGAGTTAAAGTTTTCTCCTCAAAATCCCTTTTTAGCTTGAAAAATTTACTCAAGAGTTCTTTTGAAATGGGAGTGCCCAATGATTTCTTAACATATGTATTTCAAAAGAAAAATAAACTAAGTTGTAAAGGAATGAGAATTTCAATACTTCAAAAGACTGTTTGGATTACATAATACAACAGTAAGATCACTCGAGTTTATACAATATATTCCCTTTGTAAAATTCAGAGATAAATTTCTCTTTACTAAACTTGACATTTTCACAAGGAAGAGTGTTCAAGAAGAGTGGAATGGCTTTAATCATGCGAATGTTCCAACATTCCCTAGGATGAGGATCAGACCCATGCTTATTTAAATATCTGTTTTGTAAATCTTAATTAACCCCCCGCTCTCTTTCCCCAGAAAAGAAAATCAATAAAGAGGTTTATGGAATAAACTTTATAAAGAAATTCTGCTAAAATGTACCCATCACCAATAGGCATCCAAAATAGTGTGGTTACTCCGCATTCTCCCTTACAACTCTTTCTTGATAAAGGTGGGATCTTTTCAAAAGCTGAATTGCCCATTTTTCTTTTAAAGTTTTTAGTCGATAGGCATAAATACGAAAACGTGCATATTTTTCAGACAAGTCGTTATGATCTTCAATCAACTTCATAATTTCTCTGTTCAGTCGCAGCACTTCCCTCTCACTCTTCTCATGCAAAATTTCAAGTAATATTTACTTCTTTTCCTTAACTAAAACCAAATTTATTAACTATGGCTAACAGATAATTATTAACACTTAATGATAATAAACTCTATACCTGAACCGCGGGAGCTTATGAAGCGGAATCCTGAGTTTCCTTTTTGTCTAATACTTCGTTATTAGCTTAGGCATCTATTGTTGGGGTTTTTTCTTAAGTAGCATTTTAATGGTTGGGGAGATCGGGAAGGTCCGTATCGTGAGTAGAAGGGCCAAAGTCATAACCCTCCGATCCACTGCCACCATATCCCAATCCATCAAGACCTTTACTACCATTACCCGCATTCTCATCATCATCATCATCATTATCATCACCGTCACTTTCATTTTCATCATCATCCTCCCCTTCGTCATTATCCTCACTTTGTCTAGTAGAGGTTCATTAAAAGATAATAGCCCTTGATGGTTGATCGGAGCTTCTTCTGGGAATTCATCTTGAAGTGACCCAAAAACTCTTCCTAGCTTAAGATCGAATTTCCTTTTAAATTTGTCATTTAAATCTAGTTGTGAAGGAAAGTTTAGTCCAGGATACTCCTCTGTGTTATCAAAATATGCAATATAGAGAGATTTTTCATAGTATCGTTCCCTAATTTTAGGGAGAGCTTAATTGATAAAGTTAGAAACTTTTCGTTTAACATTTCTAATGATGTTGTTTTCATAAATGAGGGTGGCCTATTTGGTTTCCAACTGATTAGCCATTTGAGCCTTTTCTTTTCTGGCCAGCTCAAGCTCTACTTTCAGGCCCTTCACCTTCCCTTCAGCTGCTAACTTATTTTTTCTCCTCTTCTAGAATAAAGGTGAGTTTTTCCTTTTCTAAGATAGCCTCATTCTTCTCCACTACAACATCAAGTAAACAACCCTCAAGGAATTTAACTTTTGTTTCCAATGAAGAAATCTGCTCTTTAAGATCTAGGACTAAGTTGATAGATTCTTGAGAAGATTGTTGGAGGAAAAACATATGTTTGGCCACCTAAAATAGGTAATAGGCATATAATAAATAAAGGTATATAGAACCAAAAATTCATGCATAAAGAAACATACCGTAAGGTGTTGTTGAAGGAGGATGTGAAGATGATCCTTATAGAAGGTAGAAGATTGTAGTGGCATGAGAGAAGCCACATATAGATATTGAATAATTGAACGAATTAAGCCCTCAAAATCGGAAGGAATATTTTGGACTTGAGTCTTCAAGGGAACAGATTCAGAGGGAGGAGGAGTCAGGCCTAACTGTTGATAAAGATACTGGAGAACGAAAACTAATATTGGAGTCATGATATGTATTGAAGGACTTCGAGTGTGTCCAACCTCTGTTGGATTGTGGAGATCTTGAACAAACAAACTAGGATCAGTAGAGCCAGATTCTTTATGAACCACAGCCACATCTATGCTTGATTCTTCTTTTATAGTAATGAATGTTTGGCCTTCTCCTAGATAAGGCATCTTGTTCGGCGAAGAGTTTAAGTCCCCAGATAAATCACCGGAGCCCCTTTTTCTTTTATTCCGTGTCGATATTCTCAAGCGCTTTAGTGATAGAGTCTTCAACAAGAGCGGTAGTAGTAAGGGCGACCGATGCAGAAACATGAGTCCTAGCATTTTTGGGTTTAGAAGCTACAACCATAAGAGCAGAACCTATATTAGAAGAAAAACCATAAGATCGTGACGCAAGAAACTTTTTTGAAAATTTAATAAGAACTTACCAGAGAGTCACGGAGAATAGGGGAAGATTTAGAAAAAGAATATTGTTTACTACCAACCAAGGCTTGTCTCCCAAGAGCATCTTGCTTCACTATAGGAGGTTCCCTAAGCACCTTATGTTGCTCTAGGATTAAGGAATATTTCCTAAGATTGGCTTCAGTTAAGATCCTACTTATTTCTCCTATAGCTCGGGATGCTAAGCTTAAAGTACCAATTGAATCAGCAGGGGAAGGATTAGTCCCCTTAGAAACAAGATCTGAAAAAAGGATGATCAGTATAAAATAACAACATAATAAATTATAAGTAATAAAGGAGAAGACGACAAGCTTTACTAGGAACAGAGAAGGACCTCTAATTTTAGGAGTATGGCTCCTGACATAGAAGAATTGGCTCTCCCAATCTCTAGATTTGTTAATCAGGTTAGTGATTAGACTTTTCTAGGGGAGAAGACGATACATAGTACTCATTAGCTGATTCACCACTTTAACGGGATTTACTAATGAGCAAAGGATATCAACATTGAGAGAAGGGAGTTCAACATCCCTAGCCAAGATTTCAAGGTAGCATAGATAAGTGTAGGAATTGAGTAGTAATTGTATCGAGGTAATTCCTAAATAATCCAAGTATCTAACTAAGAAGTCGGAAAGAGGTAGGTAACCTGAATGCCAAAAATAGATTGGTGTGAGAGCTAAGAAACCATCCGGAGGATTATGTATCATGCCGAATGGCTCCGCTACTCTGGCCTCTACATTATTAATCCCAAATTGTTTTAGGATAGTGTTGACCTTATCTTGAGTGGTTATAAGAGATTGGACGAGCCTATAGTCTCCTTTTTTTGGAGGCAGAAGAGGATTTGGAGCCTTTGTCAATTTTTTTGTTAGCCAATTATCTACGAGATGATGTTACACAAGATCGGGGAAGTATTATACATTTTTTAAGAAATTTGAAATGCTTAAGAAAATGTTAAGGATATGTGGAATTCCTAAATATAGATGCAATTTAGATGTCAAATCTAAAAGTGCTTAACCAAATAAAAACTATTTCACTCATAATAGCAAAATGCCAAAAACAAACATGGTTATTGAATTTGTAGCAACATGATAATTCACTAAATAGGCCATGGTTAGATGTCAAACCTATAATAAGATGTCAAATTCGTAGCTACTTAGCACCTTCATAATTAATCAAAAACTCATTTATAACTATTGAGTTTGTAGCGAATTGTTAAGTTCATAACTATCCACTGGGACCGTAACAAAAGAATCAAATTTACATCGTGTTATGGGGTGTCGAATTTACGCTTAGCTATCGGGTCTATAGAAAAGCATCTATCTCATAAATCGATAGACTTCAAGGTTGTTTAAAGGCACTTTAACCAATTATCAAGTTAAACGTCGAATGTGTAAACAACCAATGAATTCATAACCAATTAAAAATGATATAGTTACGTGTCGAACCCATAGTGAGATATCGAGCTTAAAAAATATATCGGATGACAACCTAATGAGTAGATACTGAATTTACAAAGTTATCGAGTTTATAACTAAAATAACAATCCTTTAAAAAGTTGTCAAGTTCATAACCAATTATCAAATTTCTAAATAGTTGCCGAACCTATAACTGATTGTCGAGTCTATAACTAGTAAATACAACGTAAAAAAGGTATCGAATTTTAAATTAGTTGTCGGGAAAAAACTAGTAAATTTGAAAACCGGAGATTAATTAGCGACGAGCTAGCAAATTTTAAAGAGGATATCAAATTTCTCATAATTAATCGATTTCTTAATCAAATGTCGAGTTTTAAAATACATATCGATCTTATCAACATTGTAACACCCCACCTCTATACCCATATTACCCATGAATATTACAAAGTAATATTATCAAATAATATGGAGAATAATGCTAGATAGGAGTGACCATCCATGTTTATTCCCTTGGGCTAACACTGTTATATTTTCCCTTTTAGTTTGAGATAATATCTATCTATGAACAGTCTCGGCACAAAGCAATAGATACGTTGGCTCAAAATGAATCAGAATGGTATAATTTACAATACAGAACACGGAATCAGTTAACACAGCGGAAAACATAATACAGACCAAAATAATACACTGTAAGTCAACAAAAGAAAGCATTGGACCCTCATAATATACATATAGACTAGAAAAACTCTCCAATAGTATACATCAGATAAAAGCCAACTCAAAAATGTATAAATCATAAAGATTTGACATTATAACGACACATATGACATATCTATGTGTACATAATAGATAACTCCCAAAAGCTTGCTCAAATCCATGGTCGCTGCATCCATGTACCTGATAAATCTCGGTCCGACCCAAGTATTATAAGAAAATAACACCTAGATCAGATTATCTCTAAATATCAAAGTGTGAGATCTCAATAATAAAGATAACTATCAGATATCAATAATAACAGTATATGTCAAACAATACATAACATACAAAGAATCTCAACAAACAAGTATATCACAAAATATTCATGTCACAAAAATCATCTGATGCCCCTCAATGGAAATCATTGCAAAATACGGTGAATAACAAATTGCAAAAATCACAAAAGCTAGTATCTCATAGATATAGTAGTGACAATATGAAAGCACTCCATATATCACTAAAATAAATATCACATGAAAGCGAACAAAACAAAGAGATTATCATGAAAGCAAGTCAAAAACCACATGACTTCACACAAGCAAGTCTAATCAAATGATTGCATGAAAGCGAGTCAACGAAGCGACTGCACAAAGGCAAGTCAATCGCAAATGACAAGCACAAAGCAAGCCAACCACAAATAACCGATCTATAGATATCTTCACCAATCGGGTATTCTTAGTGCAAACTTCTTGCTTCCAAGGGGAGACTAATATAAAAAATTACAAGAGTTTAGCCCGCTAAACTCCTACAGTCCAAATGTACCGGATATCCATAACATATTCTCAACCTAATATCACGTTGCTGAGGTGCCACACCTACTAACGAATGGCGCAAGAGTTATAATATTGAATATAGCCCATTGTACACACTACCGACTCGATAGTATAGGGTTAAAACTAAAATGAATACCACGACTCGAGGTGCGACCACCGCAGTCAAGCCGCTAGGGTGAACAACTAGCCTGCAAGGTCAAGCTACCGAATATAGCGAATTATAAAAATTAACACGCTTCCCCAAGATACTATTGATCACATAGTGTTATAAACTTATCAAACACTAATTACTAAAGTAATAACCGTGTGTCCTATGACCACTCGGTGTTGCTAAAATACTTACTATCAGTTAGTAAATTCCACTTCTCAAATGCTCTATGCAAACAAGTCGTATAATTAAACATGAAGTGATAACTAATGTCTCATAACCACTTGTTACTACTAAACAGTTTAGATATACATTTCATTTCATAGAAAAAGAAATAATTAGCGCAAAGGCGAATTTACATGAAAAATCACAATGATATACGAAGAGAAGTAATTGCTTATAAAGCATATGAATTAACTTTATAAAATATCTTAGAATGTCCCAATACTTTATGTACTCAAATTCTCTTCTTTTAAGTTAATAAACCTTTTCTTGCTTAAATATATATATATATATATATATATGTGTGTGTGTGTGTGTGTATGTATGTATGTATGCATATAATTTCTTATTAATATAATAAGCTATAAAATTTAAATTGATCTCAAAGTGAGTGTGTGTGTGTATTGTTGTATCAAATTCTCTAAAAGAGATGATTTAGCATGAAGGCTAAATTCGAAAAATCACATAAAGATATGAATATTTATTATGAAAACATATTCATATTTCCCAAAATATATGAATCACTTTTAACGCTAGTTTAATACGATGGAGATTCTATTTTATATATATATATAAAGATATAAACATCAAACTTGAAAACCCTTCTCCTGAATGCATAAAATCATTTAATACTATAAGGATATAAACGTCAAACATGAAAAACCTTCTTTTAAATCCATAAATTCATTTACTATATCATTAGTAAATTTGATAATAACCTTTCTTTATCATAATATTTATAAATATAAGATTCATATCCATATTTCAAATCCTATATTTTGAAACCAATAATCTATTTTATATAAACTCTACAAGTGATTTTTAAAGGATATATTTAATATAACCAGTCGAAGGATAATTTCTTTTTATACTATATATAATTAATATATAAAAAAATTATTATAAATAAATTAAAATAATAAATTCCTCAAAAGTACGAAGCTCTCAAAATTTCAGAAATCGCATAAATTCAATACGCAGAAGAACCAAAAGAAAATAGAAGAAAGCGGGGAAACAGGCTAAAATTTAAAAGGGAATAAGCCTAGATATTGTTGACTAATCGATAGGTGTCGTTACTACCGATCGACTCTAGTGAAAGCTATAGGTCGACCAGTGATGTTGCCTAGAGCGTGAAACTCCAAGCATCATCTCCGATGACGAAACAATCCAATTCTGGCCATCAAAACTTGTTTTCTGAAGCATGAATTCAACATCAAATATACATATAACATTATACATCATAGGGGTAACATACATGCATTAAAATAAGAAGATATGAGCTACTGCAACTTGCAATTTATGACAGTATTTATAAGCTTTGAGCTAGTATAACTTGAATATAAACAGCAACTTACTCAAACAGTCATAATACAAATAAAATCCATTCATAGGATGCAATCAAAATTCAGAGATAAATGCGAGGGATTCTCACCTTAACTCCACAAATAACCTTGCCAAACCCCGAAATTGACCCTGCTTTACCAATTTTAGAAAACCCTAAAATTGTCTCAAACAAATAGAAGAACAAACATGAATCAAAACACTACAAAACTGAAATCAAAGAGTCTAAAGCTAGAATAAGTTAAGGAGACATTACCTTGAATTTTATTAGAATTTCCAGGAATTTCTTTGAATTGAATTTGGAGTTTGAAGGTTAGGTTTAGAAAGGGACTTAGCAAAATTTTCATTCTTTTCTTTCTAATTATTGCTTTCTCAATACTAATCATACAGAATAGAGAAAAGGAGAATTTCTCCTTAGCAAAATTATTTAATGGTCTTAGATTAGAATTGAACCCACTAAGAAAAGTAAAGAACTGATTTTTACTTCTTTTTAAATAAAAAAGCCTCTTTTCCAAACTAAAACTCTTTAATGAAATTATGTAATATATCCTACACTGCCTCATTCAAAATGCACACCCTTATTTAGAAACCATTTTAAATACTAATCATATTTTTATATTTATCATATTTATCCCAATAATAATTTAAAAGTGGTTTCTATTCTTAGAAAATTCATTTATCTATTACAAAAGCCTTAACAACATAAAATCTACATTTTCCACCAAAGTAAGTTTACTCAAGAAGATAAAAATAACTTTTTCCATTTTACATTCATTTAGAATTAATCATTCTTAACAAAATTATCTTCTTTTTATGAACAACAAAATCTTCAAATTGATTTATTTTAATAAATAAAAATTTAAATTCCCATTATTATTCTCGTAATAATTATTATGAAATTCTAATCAAGGTATTTAATAAATCAGGTTGTTACAGAACTCCTTTTCTTAAAGAATTGCATCCCTACAATTCTACTTCAAAGAAATGTCTATAACAAATATATTACTATTAGTACAACTTTTATTTTTAAAATGTACATCATATGCACAACAAATAATCACTAAAACAATCTCATACTAAGATTATTCTCAACTAAAAACTCAGAAAATTCCACATTTACTCTTTCAGTTTAGCGTGAATCGGGATTTGCTTTAACCCATCAAGTATAAATAGAGCAATCCAAAATAATTATTAGACCATTTATCGATGGCTTTTAGAAACTTAAAATTATCTTCCTTGCCCATTTTCTATTATCATGGACTATGAGTTTTATATAAACCCATTTAGAAGATATTAATATTTGCACAACCAATTAAAATGTTTCAAATATCGAAACTTTTGGAAAACTTCGACGTAAACTCTACTGTACGAAGGGTATTCTAAAGATTTGCGACACTTAATAATCTATACATTAATTCCCAATAACCACTATTTCATTTATAATTATAAAAGGTTTTAATTACTTCTAAACTTTTTAAACTTCTAACTTGCAATCCACCTTTCAATAAATAGATGAATAAAGATTTATAAATCTCATTTTCTTCAAAGTATTTTCAAGATCTTAATTTCCCTCAAATCAATTTCTTATCTTGAAAATCTTTATATTGATTAATAAAAAATCACTCCAAAGATATTAAATTTTAATCCACCTCTTGAAAATTCCAAATTCATGAAATTCAACTCTTTTTAGTGGGAAACCTAATTATAAAACCTACATGAGTGCCTTTATTCTAAATTTTAAACTCAAATTATTTTTATTTGAAATCACTTTTTTTAATAAGATTCTTTCAAAATTTCAAAACACTTCATCTTATAAATCTCTTCCCAATAAATCTCCTCAAAATTTCCAATTTACTGATACTACAAATATTTTTCCACTTTATGAAACTATTTTGACTCGTACTTACCAAAAATGTACATTCCCAAATTTATTTTTCAAATTCTTCTTCATTCGCCACTTTTAAATAAAAGTAAAAAAATGTTTTATTAATTTACAAAATTACTTTTCTTTAAAGACTACCTTACTCTCTAACTAGAAAATAAGTTTAGGTAAACATTTTATATCTTTTTAATATATAAACACCATATAAATTTTTTAAAATATTAAACATTTTGAGGTGTTCAAGATACTCAATTCATTTAATATTCTTTAAATAAGGAGGTAAAATAATTTAAATATTTCTCTTATATAAATACTATTACTACATACTTTAAATTATTTTAACACAAAATTCATTTCTTTAAGAATCCATTTCTACAAAAATGAAAAATCAAGAAAATCCATTAATTTCTTTCTTATAAGTTAAATTTCTATATTTGAAATTTAATAATTGGAAAAGCCAAATTTTAGTAAGAAGTTGTATATATATAAAACTAAAAAAGGATTTTATTAAAAGCAAGTATCTGCTTAAATAATTTTTTTTGATAAAGGATATACATATATGTGAAATTTAATTATTTTTTAATATAAGCAAGCAAATATTTTGGAAAAGCATAAAGTGTTGAAAGATATATGTATATCACATGGAAATAAATTTGTGTTGAATTACCTATGAGTGCTTTAATTTATATAATAATATAAAATCTTACAAATACATCCCGATGGTTATTCCCTAATAATCATTTATATTCCAATCCTAAATAGGAAACAAATTCTAAGTTCTACCCTACACACCCAAGGAACGGAACTCTAAGTATGTCTAGGCTAAGATTCGTTTCTTTTATATCCTATATTGTTCTAAAACATAGCTCTGATACCATGCTATAACACCCCACCTTTATATCTATATTACCCAAGAATATTACAAAGTAATATTATCAAGTGAAATGAAGAATAAGACTGGATAGGAGCGACCATCCATGTTTATTCCCTTAGGCTAACACTATCACATTTTACCTTTTAGTCGAAAATAATATCTATATGTGAACAATCTCGGCACAAAGCAATAGACACGTTGGGTCAATGAATCAGAAAAATATAATATACAATACAGAACATGGAATCTAACAACACAAGAGAAATATAATACAGACCAAAATAATACACAATGAGTCAACAAAAGAGAGTATTGGACCATTATAATATACATATAGACTATAACAAGTCTCCAACAATATACATTAGATAAAGGTCAACTCCAAAATGTACAAATCATAAATATCTAACATCATAATGACACACATGACATATCTATGTATACATAATAGATGACTCCCAAAAGCTAGCTCAAATCCTTGGTCACTATGTCCCTATACCTGATAAATCTTGGTCTTACCCGAGTATCATAAGAAAATAATAACTAGATCAGATTATCTCTAAATATTGAAGTGTGAGATCTCAGTAATAAAGATATCTACCGGATATCAATAATAAAAGTATACGTCAACCAACACATAGCGTACAAAGGATCTCAACAAACAAATATATCACAAAATATTCGCCATGTCACAAAAATCATCTCATGCCCCATAATGGAAATCATCCCAAAATACAGTGAATAACAAATCTCAAAAATCACAAAAGCTAACATGAAAGCCAGTATCTCACAGAGATAGTAGTGACAATATGAAAGAACTCCATACATCACTAAAATACAATATCACATGAAAGCAAACAAACAAAGAGACTATCATGAAAGCAAGTCAAAAACCACACGACTGCATACAAGCGAATCTAATCAAACGACTGCATGAAAGCGATTCAACGAAGTGACTGCACAAAGGCAAGTCAATCGCAAATGACGAGCATAAAGCAAGTCAACCACAAATAACCTATCCTATAGATATCTTGATCAATCGGGTATTCTTAGTGTGAATTTCTTTCTTTCAATGGGAGACGGATATGAAATGCTCCATGAGTTTAGCCTACTAAACTCCTGCAGTCTAATGTACTGGATATCCATAACATGTGTTCAAACTAATATCGCACTGCTGAGGTGCTACGACTACTAACGAATGGCGCAATTTTTATGACATCGAATATAGCCCATAGTATAGACTGCGGGCTCGATGGTATAGGGCTAGAAACTGAAATGAATAGCATGACTCGAGGTGCGACCACTGCAGTCAAGCCACTAGGGTGAACAACTAGCCTATAAGGTCAAGCTATCGAATGCACTAACGAATATAGAAAATTATAATAAAATAACACGCTTCCCGAAGATACTACTGATCACATGGTGTTACAAACTTATCAAACAATAATTACTAAAGTAACACCGTATGTCCCATTACCGCTCGGTGTTGCTAAAATACTTACTATCAGTTACTAAATTACACTACTCAAATGCTCTATGCAAACAAGTCATATACTAAACTGTTTAAGTATATTTCTTATTCATAGAAAAGAAATAATTAGCGCAAAGGCTAATTTACACGAAAAATCACAAAGATATCCAAAGAGAAGTAATTTCTTATAAAGCATAAGAATTAACTTTATAAAATAATCGAACAATGTCCCAATAATTTATATACTTGAAATCCCTTCTTTTAAGTTAATAAACCTTTTATTGCTCAACTACATACATACATACATACATACATATAATTTTTTTAGTATAATAAGCTATAAAATTTGAATTGATCTCAAGGTGTGTGTGTGTACATTTATATTTATATATATAGTTGTATCAAATTCTTTAAAAGAGATGTTTAAGCATGAAGGCTGAATTCCAAAAATCACATAAAGATATGGATATCTATTACGAAAACTGTTATCACCATTATTAACCTCGAAGATATGCGACATGAGACATGAATATGACCCCTCCTTCCAAGATGGAAGTAATGTCATGGTTTATCAATATCGTTTAATACCGCACATGATCAATAATGCATGTTGCCTATACCATTTCTCCTTGATTTCACCTCTCATATATATTACATCACATTGATGCTACATCTTATCAATTCCGCCTTTTACTTGTGAAAACAAGATGAACATCGCAACTCATCGTTGTTGCACCCTACCAACGACGCTCATCGTTGATACTACCTACAACCAAAGCCACAAAGTAATGATGTCGCGTCTCTTTGATGTTGCGTCTATCCCAATACTGTTGGTCTTTAATGTTATCTTTCAGATGATACCGAGTGTCATTAATATCACATGAAACCAACGCCATGTCCCTCTAAGGAAGTAATGATATCAACTGTAATGAATACAGTAAGCCATCAATGAATGCTGACACAACCTATGTCACATCTCATTTATGCCGTATTTTACAAGTATCACCTTCCAAAGTGATGCCACTTTCTATCAACATCACTCATTGCTACCGCTATTTGTTTTTGAGGCCGATCAATGCCCATATCGCCACTCAAGAATGTCAATGCTTATCAATGCCTTCATTTATCATTGCCATGCCACACTTCAACAACACTTAGGAGATACTGTCCATCTGTACATGAGATGTTGATGCCGAAAGTCATCAACATTCACAGGAGTTATCAATACCGACAAAGCTCCATGATAGTGCCACTCCACATCAATGTTGTCTCATATCATTGTAGCTTCAAACTGATGATGTCGTCTACTGACTAGGAGGGTCGATTATTATAGAGTTAGCCGCCAACATCAAAAATCATCGATGTCGAATGCCTTCACTATTAAAATAATGTCGAAGCTTTACTATGCATCGAGGAATGTCGAAAATCATCATTAAGCAAGGCCTGGCACCATGTAGCCATATTTATGCCGAAGGACATGAATATCGAAGTCAAGCCGCTAAGCAAGGTGCATACCCACCATTATAAATACGAACCTAGGGGCTTTGTAGAGGGGGAGAATTATTTTTATCTCTCTTCTTACATTTTAAACTTTGTAGATTGATTTGGGGATTCATAGCCAATTGTTGTACTGAACTATTGGACTATTGGACTTTGTACCTCCGATATTATATTGAACAAAAGCAAGATATTTCGAATTATGACTTACTTTCAAGTTCCAAAGCATATGTGATTTATAAATCTAGGATAACTTCGAAATCCAAAAGTATTCATATTCTTAATTTATACCTTTGCATACAATTGACTATACGAATTTATCTCATGAGCAAATGATCCTACATGACTTTGCATATGACTTCACAATGGAATTGAGCTTGCTCACTCACTCCTCTTAAGCGTTAACTCAATCAAGTGTCGCCTTGTGCCAACACTCATTGAGGTTAAATTTAAGCTCTCTAATTTTCGTCATCTGCCAAGGTTCGCTCCCTTGCATTTTCGGGGTTGATAAGAAATTCGTTAACATTTTGGTGCTAGAAGGAGGACTCGAACCACTAACTCCGTTGAAACCCTAAGTGGAACTACCCTAGCTTGCATATTTAGGTCATAAAGGACTTGCCCCAACCAAGCATATCCCATTCCAAAAAACCTACCTTTGATTCTTAACACCAATTAATCGCATTAACTAAGTTTTTCTTAGTCATGCTAATTAATCGTGTTAAGGTCTCCGAGCCTCAAATAAATAGGCCAACATTCCAAATTACTAATGATCCCCAACTTCATGAAGAACAAGTGCTAAGGCTTGTAGCATTACAAGTTATGAAAGAGAAGAATAGACAAGTGGCTCCATAAAATCTAGAAAAATGGAGTTTGAATCCTTTTCATCTAGGGCCAACACTGATCTATGCCCTGGGAAGGTAATACAAAATGAATTATGTCTTCTTAAAAAAATGAGGAATAGATTCAACTCAAAGCCAAGGGGACCGTTTTTGAAAAGGAAGTAGAAAGGGACTTTGATCGGTTCACTAGAGAATGAAGCAGTGTGCTTGATCGATCCTATAAAACCAGTGTAGCATAAGGCTCCCTAAAAAGGAAACTAGTCATCAAAGATGAGGAATCCGTCTCAACCAATAGAGGAATTAAATACCAATCAAAAGGACCATCCTCCAAAGGTCACAACTTTCCAAGAACTGCACCCTTACTACTTCTTACAAGAATATCTACTTCCTGACTAAAGACAAGCTCAACTATTGGCCTTCGTAAAAGAAGCAACCAAAGAATGAATGGAATCTCGAAGGGTTATATTATCATTACCATCCCTCTCAAGACATTGACACCAATCAATGCCAAAGCTTGGAGGGAATAATCAACAATCTCTTTGGATAAGGAAAGCTTGACAAAATTGTACAAAGATATTGAACAAGTCGATAATAAAGAAAGAGTTTCTTAACAAAATAAGTGTATCTACATGGTTTAGGAGTGAAACTCTCCTAAAATAATGGAAAGTCTAAACCTCTGCCTAAGATGGTCAAAGCACCTCCTAGAGGGAGGATAGAGTGAGTCTTTGGTTTCATCTGAAAAGGCCTAACCAGAGCATCTGCAAGCCTTCAACAACTGCCTACACGGCCTGGTTGAAGCGCCTCCTAAAGGAGGATGGGTAAGCCTTTGGCCTATTTGAAGTGCCGAACCAACCTTTAGTGTCGTCATCAAAGTCCTCACGGAAGCACCTCCTAGAATGAGGATGGGTAAGCCTTTGGCATGTCAAAAGCACTGGACAAGCCTTTAGTACCGTTTCTATGACCTTACTTAAGCACCTCCTAGAGGAAGGTCGAGCAAGTCTACGGTTCAGCTAAAAGATAGCTAGCCAAACATATCAGACAATAAACCTAAATCATTACCTAAGATGGTGATAAGGGGTTCAATCCAAGTTGGGATCCTTACCTACAATGGTGGTAAAAAGAAATCAAGTCAACTGCACTCTATCCAAAAGAATGGATCGAAAACAGTCTTCTGAAGGAAGATCGATCAAATTTAATTCAATTTGAAAGAAGGATTAAGGCTATCTTCTAGAGTAAGATCTATCAGAGTGAGCCAATTAGTGCCCTGAAACAAAAGCAATCTTTTAAAGGAAGATCCACCAAAATACGAGTTGTTAAAAGTCAGGAACTATTGCCAGATGGGTGTTTTGGTCTCCCATTACTATTGCTCGATAGGTGTTCTGGTCTTCTATTACTATTGCCAAACAGGTTTTCTGGTCTTCTATTACTATTGCCAAACAGGTGTTCTGGTCTTCTATTACTATTGCTAGATAGGCGTTCTGGTCTTCCATTACTATTATTGGATAAGTGTTCTGGTCTTCTATTACTATTGCCAAACAGGTGTTTTGATCTTCCATTACTATCGCCAGATGGGTTTTCTAGTCTTATATTATTAATACTATATGAGTTTTCTAGTCTTCCTTATTAATTACCAGATGGGTTTTCTGGTCTTCTTTTCGTTCTACAACCAGAATGGTTCTCTACGCTTCAATTCAAATAATTATCAAAAGAATTTTCTAACAATGAGGCTTCGCTAAATCGGCTTTCAATGTAGAGTTGAATTCATTTAATGGGAATCTCCATTATTAAACAAGCTGCTGGATACTTGTTAATGAAATGCAAAATTTTATATCAAGTTCTAAATGCTCAGTTAGCAAGGTTCTTAATTTTCTTAATGAGTAGAATATCCATTAAAAGCTCAAAATACAAGAAAGCAAGATATTAATCGTCAAGCGATTTCAAATAAGAACCGATATTCGATTCAAGGTCACATACCTTACATCCGAGGTAACATTCATTCAAATACAAATTCATTTACAATCTAATACATTATATACAAAGTTACAGGTACATAAATTGGATAAAAAAAGAATCTATTTAAAGCAGATTTTTGCCAAAGCTCGAGGCTCCGTGTTGTCTTGTCCAAATCCTTGGCAATCAAAGGATTGGTATGGCGAAGGGCCACGTCCAAAAGCTCTTTGAATTACTTTTCCTTCCTTCGAATAAAATATGTATCATCAACTGAATCAATTTGAGTTTTCAAAGCATGCCGAAGAGACTTGTTGGCTCCTCTAAAAGTTTGAACCATGCTTTTTAACTCTTCAACCTCTTGTTAAGAGTATAATTCTTGCGCTCATGCTTTTGAACCTTTCTTTCATATTCATTAAGACATCGAGATACTTTTTGGTTCCACTTATTACTGAAAAATTACATACATTCGAATTTAACTTGTCTTCTTCATTTGGAGACCACATCATCACTTAGACCCAAAGGTGGATTCAATGAAGTAGGAAATTATTGACTAACAAAAGATTGAGATCTCGTTGTCCTTCTATGAGTAGGAGTAGGAAGACTGGAATTGCCTTCACTGATGATGAGTTCCAGGGATTGGCAAGATACTTGACTCTTCATTAACTCCACTTCAAGGTCATTTATTCATTGATGTAATTTAGCAATTTCGACGTCCACCTCAACTAAAGGTCTTGATTCTAAGGCCGAGTCTATCTGTTCTTTCAACTCTTGAATTCCTTTATCCTTCTCCTTAATCTCCTCTTCTAAGCTAGAGATTCATTCTTTAGACCTGTAAAGGTGAGTTTCAGTTGGAAGTATTTCCTATGCCATTCTTGTGCCTTCGGATTATTTTGTAATCTAGAAGATAAGGCATCTTGCAAAGACCTCCTCTTTTCAATATCAGCTAGTAGTCTACCTTTAATTTCAATCACTCATGAGAAAACATCTAAAGGTTCAAATATGCGTAGTAAATGGGTTTTTGATTAAGAATAAGTAAAAATGAATTAATACATGAAAAACAAGTTCTTTTATTGGTAAAAACAAAGGTTTACATACGATGAAGAAATTTGAATTACACCACAATGCTATTTTCGAACATTTGATTAACTCTTAAAGTATTCAAACAGAGGGTTTGGCCTTTTTAAATGACACAATAGATTGGGTAAGAGTAGAGTCAAAAGAAGCTTTAATCCCTTCTGGGTATTAATGGGAGGGAATCGATGATAGTCTGATTTCCCGATTGGAGAGCTAGCATTATCACATACCAGTTTGGCATGATAAGTTTGAATTTCACTCAGTAATTTATCCTTTTCATCACCCAAGAAATTGAAGCAAAAGTGAGGAAACCACATGTAGACTTGTTATAGGTATCTAAGAAAGTAGTGTCTCGCTAACTGCGATGTCTTGAGAATTAGGGATTTTACTTTGAAATCCTTCTTTAATTTGAAATATTTACTCAAGAGTTCCATAGGAACAGGGCTACATAAGATTTCTTTAAACTGTATGATATATTAAAATTAGATTGGTAGTAGTAAAACTGAAACGGTAAAGTTCATAAGCTACTCAGGTTACATATTACAATTATACAATCATTCGGGTACATACAAGATTGATTTCTTATACAGTTCAAAAATAAACCTCTTTCTATACACATGAGTTTTTTGGGGTGAAGAGAGCAAGAAGAAAGAGGGACAGAGACAACTCTCAGGAGACTCTAACATGCCCTGGGATGAGGATCAGACCCATGTTCACTCAAGTATCTGCGATGAAAGCGTCTGAGCAAACCCCCATAGTTGTCGCCTAAATAGGAAAAATCAACATTTATACCCATAGAGTAAGCTTTGTAGAGAATTCTTCAAAAGCGCTCCTATCATCAATCAGCATCCAAAAGAGGATCACTAGCTCTACATTCTCCGCCAATAATTTCTCCTAATAAAGGCATGCCTTCTTCATCCATGGAGCAACTTGGCTCTCTTTGAAAACTATAGATTTTAATGCGCTAATGGTGAGATTCTTGTCTTTCTCAAACAACTCATTATACACTTTCAATTGTCTATCCAGTTCACTATTCAATTAATCTATTTCCATTTGTATCTTTTCGACAATAGCTTTGTAACAATATTTTGATTTCTTCCTTAGCTAAAATAATTAACATATTAACTATTAAATACTTGATAATTTAAGATGACTAAATAGAGTTATCCATACCCGAGAAAGGGGAATTTGAGATGAGGCGATCGGCTCCTTTCCTTTAGATTTGTTATTTGGGGAGCACTTTCCTTCTAAGGAGCACCCTTCCTCGAAGTGTCAAGGATATCACCAATCCCTGTGTCTTGGACTATTGAGTCCAGGTTAGCATCTCCTAATCCATCTTTATCATCTGACGGTCCATGGAAGCCTTTCTCAGTGTCACCACCATTATCATCATCATCGTTATCGTCATCACCATCATCATAGACATCATCATCTTTGCTCTCCTCATCATCCTCCTCCACATCATCAGATTCTGTTTCTTCATCCGCTAGAGGGTCGTCAAAGGATAACAGCTTCTTGGCATTAATCTTTTCCTCCTCCTTGGAAGGTTCCTCTTTAGGTGCCTCAGTTTTATCTAGCATAGCTTCATATTTCTACGTAAATTTCTCATTCCAATCTGGAAGGAGAGAAGGGAAGTCTAAATTTGGACATTTGTGGATATTGTAGGCATATGCTATAAAAAGGGCTTTCTCATAGGAACTCTTGATAATGGTATCAAGAGTCATCCCAAGGAAATGAGACACCTTCTACTTCGCATCGTTGATTTGTTTAAAAGTTTTATGTTCTTTTGTAACTTTTTTCTGAGGAATTCATTATCCTACGCGAGTTTGGCTTCCTTTATACCAGCCTCCTCAAGCCCTGTCTCTAAAGTTTTCACTCTATCATCTAAAGTCTATCTAGCGTTTCTCTCTTTAGTAAGAGAAGTTTCTACTTCCCTGTGTGAGGTAGCTAGTTTTTTGTTACAGCTTCATTTCTTGCTGTTGAAATGTCAATTATATGATCATTGAGCAAAGAAACTTGATCCTTAAGTTTAGACACTTCACTAAAGGTCCCTACAACATCCTCTTGTAGAAGAAACATATGCTTAGCCGCTTGAAATGAATAACAGGTATGAATCAGAATATTACATAAAAGGTTAAAAGTCTGATACAGTTAAAACAGGGAACATACATACTGACAAGAATTGATTAAGGATAACTAAGCGATACTCTTAAGAATAAGAGGAGGGTTGTGGTGGCTTAAGGGTAGCAAAGATGGAGACTAGATGACCAACTAGAGAAGTTCATTGAAACCACTAATATGGGTTGGAAGGAAGTGGATCTTCTAAAGAAATACACAGCCCAAGCTCCTTACAAAGATGATTAAAAGTACTAGGAGAACCTAGAAAAGTAATATGAAGAAGTGGATCCTGAGACTACTCCACTTCATTCAGCTGTTGGACTTTTTCCCAGGAGTGTTAAGGTTTAAGACCCCAGGGCTTGAGAAGATATCCACAAATGGTTCTTCATCCATAATAACAGGGGTGTGTGTACCCCTAGCTATAGGATTCTTACTTCAAGTTGTGGCGGCAGCGGAGCTATCACTTAATTTCCTTTTTATGGATCTGAATGAGTTAGCAATGACATCCTTGAAATATTGAAACTCGGGAGCTTGGTTCAAGGCAGAAGTACCGTCTTTACTCTCCTTTTCGTGAGGAGCATCACTTACTATCTCCTTATTTTTGGAAGCGGTGATAAGGCATATGAGCTTGAATAGAAAGAAAAGCTTATAAGAGAATGCCACAAGAGATTTCGTATAAAATGCAATGATATCTTATCAAGCGTCTCAGGCTGAACTGGAGAATTATAAGTAAAGGATTTTGATTTGCTCATGACTAACGATTATTTCCCCATACATTATATTTAACAATTAGAGGCTCTACCAAAATCTATGATTATCCAAAATAATGGAATACTGGAGGAGTTTTGCTGGAGTTAATAGCGTAAGCCTGTTCCCCATAGTATCTGATGCTCGGGTCAATGACTACACAATCTCTTGATCGGAAAAACTTAGTTTTCTTGGAACAGAATCTAAAAGAAAACATTTATTAGTAAAGAATAACAAACATATATGGGTAGTAAGAAACAAGAAGCTTACCGATAGAAGAGAATGTTCCTCTAATGTTAGAGAAGCACTTAATGAAAAATAATTGCATCTCCTATCCTCTTGTCTTGTTAACACTCTCGGAAATCATACTTTTTGGGTGGGGATAGATCCGGTACAGTTAACGATCTTGTTGTTCACCAATCTTGGCAGGACAAACTATTAGATGAATAATTTCAACATTATGGGAAGGGAGTCCAACTACCTGAGCCAAGACTTTCAAGCAAATCAGATATGTATAAGAATTTGGCGAGAACTGAATTGGTGCAATATCCAAATGTTTGACGTATCTCATAAGAAAGATGGGAAAAGGAAGGTAGCCTGTGTACCAAATATGTATTAGAGTAAAAGAAAAATACCATTCCGGTGGATTGTAAATATTGTCTGCAAGACCAGCAGGAATGGCTGTAATTCTTATAATCCCAAATTGTTCCATAATATAATCCACCTCGGCTTGGGTTGTGATCTATGATGGATTCGAAAGATAGTCCCCCTTCTTCCAGTGGAGAGTGAGGCCTTTGGGCTTGCACTAGTTTTCTTAACAGATCTCTTGCTTAGCTTTGAGCTTTCCATCTATCTGCTAGGTAATATTATTCCAAAATTCAGGAAATTGTAATGTTTTTATTATATAGAAGAATTATTACATGCTAAGTCAAAAATTATTATCTAAATAACTTATCTATTGTCTAAGTGATGGTATTAAGATGCTTAAAGTGTATGATAGTCATAAGTTGATAACCCTTAAATGACACATGTGAAGTTTATTAAAAGACTTAAACTCTAACTTTAATAAAGGAATGTCATGGAAAAACTATATAAAGATTAAATAAGAATGGATATGCTACGTCAATAAGTCCATATCGACAGATATATCAATACCAAATGTCGCGTAGCTTATATTATAAAGCACTAGTAAACATCCCAACTATAACTAATATTGAAGTGATGAGGTTGTCGACATTAGCGAATAACGGTGACATGAGTTGATAATGTGCTAATCGGTTAAATGACTTGTAATATGTTGAACCAACAACGTCGTAAGCAATGGTATCGAATGAAGCTTAATTCATAATATTAAAAGTGGCTATAGAATAATGGAAACAAATAGTAAGACTATCGGTATCAAATTATAACTTCATAAATAACTGACAAAAGTAAACGATGTCATTTATAATTAAGTGATGTCGCATTTAACTTGTATACACTTTCTCATAACAATAAGAGGTTGTCGCATCTCATCATTAACAATATGAAAGTTCTATATCATTGGGAAATAGGTCAATAAAAATCTTTATTAATATCGAATATCATTATATCGAATATCATATCAATAACGCAATAAACATTGGTTACGACGTAACATAGGGAAAGATGAGTCGATGCAGAATATTATGATGATGTCGTAAAATTGCAGGGTCGGCGTAGAGTGAATCCTCACTGGATACCAGGTCTTATAAGCTATTTTTTTATCATTAAACAAACAACACACAGGTTTTCGTTGTGAACGACTCGAAATTTCATTCAAACAACATAAAAATTCAACGTAAATCTAATCTATAAAAACAAAAGACAGTCAACTACATTGATAATATGAACATTAACATCAAAATTATCCAATTAAAACCCAAATGTCAATTCATAATCGATAATTCCTTAAATGATTTCATGGAAATTCCTTAATTCGAACTAAATAGAACAATCGGAATTACATATCATACCTCATGATGAATTTAACAATTAAGAGTTGGAAGTTTTGGTTTCTTTTGAAAATCTAATTTCTCGCTCGAGTTCTCAATTGCAAGTAAAAGAGGAATGAAAGAGAAGCTCGTCTATTTATAGAAGAGGAAAAAGGCAAATGGACATCGTTGATTCAATTTGAATGGATGACCAAATTTGCATGAAATACTAATAGGTGATAAACTTGATGTCGACATTATTGACTTGAAAAGTCAATGACTCCTCTACACTAGGGGGAGACAAATGTTATCACCATTATTAACCTCGAAGATATGCGATAAGAGACATGAATATGATGCCACCTTTCAAGATGGAAATAATTCCGCGCTTTATCAATATCGTTCGATACCGCAGATGATCAATAAAGCATGTTGCTGATACCGCTTATCCTTGATGCCACCTCCCATTTATATTACATCTCAATGATGTTGCATCCTATCAATCCCACCTTTTACTTGTGAAAATAAGATAAACGTCGCAACTCATTGGTGCCTCACCCTATCAATGTCGCTCATCACTGATACTACCTACAACCAAAACCGTAAAGTAATGATGTCGCATCTCTTTGATGCTGCTTTTATTCCAATACCTCCTTCGCATCTCACTGATATCAATGATTTTATTCCAATGTTGCTCATCACTGATGCTTGCAATAGTAAGCTCTCAATGGATGTCGACACAACCTACATTGCATCTCATTGATGCCATATTTTACCAGTGTCGCCCTCCAAAGTGATGTCGCTTTCTAGCAACGCCACTCATTGTTACCGCTATTTGTTGTTGAGGCCGATCATTTCCCATATCGCCACTCTAGAATGTTAATGCTTATCAACGCCTTCATTTATCAATGCCACGCCACACTTTAACAACATTTAGGAGATACTTTCCATTTGTACATGCGATGTTGATGCCAAAAGTCATCAACATTCACAGGAGTTAACAATGCTGACAATGCTCCATGATTGTGTTGCTTTACATTAATGTCGTCTCATATCATTGTAGCTTCAAATTGATGTTGTTGTATACTAACTAAGAGGTTTGGTTATTATAGAGTAAGCCGCCAACATCAAAAATCATTGATGCGAAATGCCTTCACTATTGAAACAATGCCAAAACTTTACTATGCATCGAGGAGTGCTGAAAATCATCATTAAGCAAGTCCTGGAACCATGCGGTATTATTGATTTCGAAGGACATGAATGCCGAAGTCAAGCTACTAAGCATGTCGCATTCCCACCCCTATAGATACGGACCTAATGGCTTTGTAGATGGGGCAAATCATTCTTATTCTCTTCTTAGATTTTAAACATCATAACCGTAGATTGATCTGGGGATTCATAGCCGATTGTAACACTTAAACTATTGGACTATTGGACTTTGTACCTTCGATATTATATTGAATAAAAATAAGATATTTCGAATTATGACTTACTTTCAAGTTCCAATGCATAGATTTGTTAATCAAGGATTACTTCGAACTCCAAAAGTACTCATATTCTTAATTTTTACCTTTGCATACAATTGACTATACAAATTTATCTCATCGGCATATGATCCTACATGACTTTGCATATGAATTTACAATGAACTTGAGCTTGATCATTCACTCCTCTTAAGCCTTAACTCAACCAAGTGTCGCCTTTTGCCAACACTCGTTGAGATTAAATTTAGACTCTCCAATTTCCATTATTTACCAAAGTTCACTCCCTTGCACTTTTGGGGTTGATGAAGAAATTCATTAACAAAAACATATTCATATTTCCCAAAATATATGAATCACTTTTAAGGCTTGTTAAATACGATAGAGATTTTATTACACACACACACATGGATATATATATATATATATATATAAACAACAAACTTGAAAACCCTTCTTCTAATTTATAAAATCATTTACTACTATCATTAGTAAATTCGATAATAACCTTTCTTTATTATAATATTTATAAATATAAGATTCTTATCCATATTAGAAATCTCAAATTTTGAAACCAATAATCTATTTTATATAAACTCTACATGTGATTTTTAAAGGATATATTTAATATAACTAATTTAAAGATAATTTTTTTATACTATACATAATCAATGTATAAAAAACAAATATTATAAATAAATAAAATATAATCCTAAAAAATACAAAGCACTCGAAAATCCAGAAATCACATAAATTCAAAAGGCATAAGAACCAGAAGAAAAAAGAAGAAAATGGGGAAACCGGCTAAAATTCAAAAGGGAATATGCCTAGACATAGTTCACCGGTTGACCAGTGTCGTTGCTTCCAGTCAACCGGTGGAAGCTACCGGTCGACTGGCGACGTTGCCTGGAGCATGAAAACTCCAGGCATCATCTCCTATAAATATACAATCTAATTCTGACCATTAAAACTTGTTTTTTGAAGCATAAATTCAACATCAAACATATATATAACATTATATATCATATGGGTAACATTCATGCTTCAAAATAAGAGGATATAAACTACTGTAACTTGCAATTATTGATAGTATTTATAAGTTTTGAGCTACTGTAACTTGAATACAAAAAATAACTTACTCAAATAGTCACTATACAACTAAAATCCATTAACAACAGCATGCAATCAAAATTCAGAGATAAATGCGAGGGATTCCCACCTTAACTTCACAAATAAGCTTGCCAAACCTTGAATTTGACCCTGCTTTACCAATTTCAGAAAGCCCTAAAATTGTCTCAACCAAATAGAAGAACAAACATGAATCACAATACTACAAAACTAAAATCAAAGACTCCAAAAGCTAGAATAGGTTAAGGAGACATTACCTTGGATTTTAATAGAATTTCTAGGAATTTCTATGATTTGATTTTGGAGTTTGAAGGTAGGTTTAGAAAGGGACTTAGCAAAATTTTCATTCTTTTTTTTCTGTTTACTGTTTTCCCAATACTTAACGTACAGAATAGAGAAAAGGAGAATTTCTCTTTGGCAAAATTACTAAATGGGCTTGGTTTATAATTAAACCCAATAAGAAAAGTAAAGAATTGATTTTTACTTCTTTTCATATAAAAAAGGTATTTTTTCTAAACTAAAACTCTTTAATGAAATTGTGAAATAAATCCTACACAATCCCATTCAAAATGCACGCCCTTATTTTGAAACCATTTTGAATATTAATCATATTTTTATATTTATCATATTTGAAATAAAATCCCAATAATAATTTAAAAGTGGTTTCTATACTTAAAAAAATCTTTTATCTATTAAAAAAGCCTTAACAACATAAAGTTTACATTTTCCACCAAAGTAAGTTTACTTAAGAAGATAAAAATAACTTTTCCCATTTTACATTCATTTAGGATTAATCATTCTAAAACAAAATTATCAATTTTTATCAATAACAAAATCTTCAAATTTCCTTATTTTAATAAATAAAATTTTAAATTCTCATTATTGTTCTCATAATAATTATTATGAAATTCTAATCAAGGTATTTAATAAATCATGTTGTTACAAACATCAAAGCTCAAAGAAATTATCGAATTCATAAAAGTTTTCAAATTCACAATGGCTATAAGATTATTAAGATTCTTTCAACTAATAGAGAAATATACTTCAATCAACATCTAAATCCAAATGGAAAAATTCTCGAAATTACAAAAACACTCATTAATTAAACTCTAATTTCAAAATTAAAAGCCCCCACTTTTATCTTTTATTTAAATCAATTATAAATAGAGATTTTAATGTTGTGAAGATCGAGAGTTTTTGATTAAAAATGAGGAAATTAAAATTATTGTTTAGCTTGCAGGTTAAAGTTTGGAGGAGGAGAAGAAGAAATAGATATTTATAGAAACATAGGAAAATGTTCAAGGGCGTTGATTCCAATTTAAATGAACGAATAAGATTAAAGCAGAATACTAATAGGCAGTAGTGTTAATATCAAAAGGCGGCAAATTCAAATATCGAGGTGATAACATCAATATCTAGGCGGAAAACTGAAGAGTCGGATTATACTAAAGTATAATACTCATTTTCAATATAAGGTGGGTGGGTAAATGTTACTACAAATAAAGATGTCGAGCATGAAGAAGGAAAAGTAAATTAGACAATCAATAAAGGGTACCAAGCTTCAAAGTAGCCACAAGAAGGTGTCGAACTTTTATAATTAAAGGGTGTTGAGCGCTTACGGAAAGAAGAAATGCCGAGTTAATAAGTGTTTAAAGGTATCGAATTATATTGAACTCGAAGCAGCCTGGAGTGCCGCTCTTCTACAACATAAGGGCTATCGAACCACAACAATGGGAAAGATATCACAAAAAGGTACTAAATCTCTAAAGCTATCAAACTACAAGCAAACGACATAAGAGTTATCAAGCTCAAATAAAAAAAGGCGGTGTTTAGCCTCTATAATCATTGAGGTTGTCGAGCATGTAAGGTGGAAGAGGTATCATGTCCCAAGTGACTTCTAAAGATACCAAGCATATAACAAGCTAAAATAGATATCAGATATCAATAGATATCGTATTTCTGTGATACAAAAACTATCAAGCCTAAAGAAAAACAAGGGGAGTTATCGAACCACTACATCCTGAAGTAAAACAAGAGAATACTGCATCAAGTCAAAGAGTGGGGTATCAAACTTCTGAGAAATTTCGAACCTACAATATAATAGCTATTACTGAGCCACTACCCTAGTGTTATTGTCAAATACTTACCATAATGGTTACTATCGAGTGGATTCACAAAGAAATGTTAAGTTACCAAAGCCATGATGGCAAATGATATCGAGCTTCGTCAATGAAAAAGGGATGTCCATTTTCCTTAATATTGAAAGGTATCGGATTTTAGCAAGTTGCCGAATTTCAATTATGAAAAAAGGATAACGATAATGAAGATATTGAGTATTAGCAATTTGAGCAAGAAAGCATACCCCATGTCAAATGGACACGTGGCAGCCAACCCGCCTGCCACCACCACTATAAATACGGATCCCATGGCTACTTAGAAGGGGTGAATTTTTATTTTCTCCCTTCTTAAGTTTTTAAAGTTGTAACCCTAAATCAAATTGGGGATTTAGAGCCGATTGTACCTTTTTGACTTTTTCTACATAGGACTTGGAAAATGTACTTTTCATAGCATATTTCAATTGATTAAAGATATTTGGCCATTTATTGAACTTATGACATGCATATGACTTCTTATACTTGACTCGAACAATGGACATGCATATTTCATTCTTTTGAACATGGTTTTGCATACTTCTCTCAAGCTTTGCATAAGGCCATTCAAGACCTTATCTAAACCGAACTTGCCTTATCTTGCACATTTGGGTTTAGCAAGGAAATTTGTTAACAGGTTCCATATGGGACACGCACTGCCTCAAAGTTGTTTGTTTTGTTTCTAGTTAGGAGGCAAGGTTAGATAACCCTTAAATGAGTCTTCAAAATGAGTTCAATATGGCTAATATTTGTAAGGCCGTAATTAGGCACTAACGGGAAGATCCTCAGTGTACGTAGACAACTCGGTCTAGACACAGATGGTGGATACCTAGCGCAGGTGCAAAGTCCAATACTAGTGGGTAATGTATCCTGGTCTAAAGGGGGATTGAGGTACATATATATATACATATTTAGTTATTGTATAACTCGAGTAGGTGGGGCATATCGTTTATGTATATGAAGTTGAGATGACTAAATTTAAAAATAGACATAACATGTAATGGAAGCAATCGGCATAAACTAGTGTTATGTATAAAGTATGAAAGTTACCAGTTGCCAAAATGTTTTTCTGACCACCTCCTTATTACAAATCATAGTAGATTTAGTGGGATATGTACCGGTACAAGGTAGGAACAGTGGAAGGATAGATTTCATATGCATGTTCAGCACTAACAAGGGTACTAGATACTGAGGTATTAGCCTTGGTCAATAATCATATGTTTTTTATTATGCTTTACTATTCCGCTTCGAGTTTTTAGCGATAGTGCTCTGATATAATTTTGTTTATTTATAGGATACCAACACCAACAATCCATACTTTGGTGGACATGAATTTTCAATTTTGCGAAAATAAAGGCCCACTGAGGAATGGGTTGTTCAAGTGTCACTGAATAAATGCAGCGTCCTCACCCCAGTTCCTTCACAATCCTGAGTCTCTCTATTAATGTTTCATACTCAGCCTCGTTCTTCATAACAAGGAACTCTTGCTTTAATGCATAGCTAACTGGTCGTCCTTCTGGGGTCACAAGTACTACTCCTGCCCCAGAGTTACGTACATTGGAAGCTTCATCTACATATAATTTCCATTGTGAAAGTATGGCCATATCAACTTCCTCTTATCCATCCCTAGATGGTAAATTCAGCAATGAAATCTACCAATGCTTGTCCTCTTATAGCCCTTCTTGGATGGTAAGTTATATCATACTGGCTCAGCTCGATGTTCCATTTCAAAAACCTTCCCAAAGTCTTAAGTTAATGCAGTACTCGCTTTAATGGCTAACCCATCAACACCTTTATTGGGTGAGCTTAGAAGTATGGTTGCAACTTTCTTGAAATAATTAACAAGCAATAAGGATATTTTCCAACTTTGTGTAGTTCTTTCAGTTCTAGTAAACCATTTACTAATGTAGTATACTGGCCTTTGCCTCCTAACATACCAATGTTGCACTTAGTGCGTGAGCAGACACTGCCAAAGATAGACAGATCTTCTTCATCCAAAGGCTTAGACAGGACCAGTGGTCTTTCCATATGTCCCTGTACTTCATCGGAAGCGTCCTGGCATTCCTTCAACCATACAAACTTTCTTTTCTCCGTTTTGAGGGCATCGAAGAATGGTGTACGTTTATCAGTTTCCTTTGAGATGAACCTACACAATGTAGCAACCTTCTCATTCAAGCTCTGCATTTCCCTCCTTGTGCTTGGGACAGTTACATGTTTCAAAGCGCTAATCTTCTCTGGATTAGCCTAATGCCCCTTGAATTCATGATAGATCCCAAAAAATTTCCCGAAGAAACTCTAAAGGAATACTTCAATGGGTTTAATTTCATCCCGTACCTTCGTAGCACATCAAATATTTCTAAAAGATCTTCCATATGGTTCGTCGATAGCCATGACTTGATGAGCATATCATCCATATACACTTCCATTGTTCATCTGATCTGTTCTTTGAATATGGAATTCACCAATCTCTTGTAGGTAGCTTCAACGTTCCTCAAACCGAACAGAATCACTCGACAGCAATACAATCCTAAATCTATTATAAAAGTTATGTGCTCCTGATCTGGAATGTGCATCGACATTTGATTATAGTCGTATAAGCATCCACAAAAGAAAGTAACTCAGTTTTGGTGGTTTTGTCTACCAGCTGGTCGATTATGGGCAACAGGAAGCTGTCCTTCGGGCATGATTTATTCATGTCTGAGTAATCAATGCATGT
This sequence comes from Allium fistulosum, assembly GCA_030737815.1. Classification (NCBI taxonomy): domain Eukaryota; kingdom Viridiplantae; phylum Streptophyta; class Magnoliopsida; order Asparagales; family Amaryllidaceae; genus Allium; species Allium fistulosum. The sequence goes on from CM060901.1 coordinate 928,321,224, forward strand.
CCGCCACTTCCCTTTTGCTTTCTTAACTAAGATGGGGTTCGATACTCATTCAGGGTACAAAACGCTGCAGATAAGGCTATTTGGCTTTAGCTTATCCATTTCCTCCTTTAATGCAGCAAGTGGCTCCGGACCTAGACAATGTCTTTTCTGTTATATAGTGGGATATTTTGGATCCACATTCAGTGCATGGCATGCTATCTCTGACAATATTTCACATATATCCAAATGCATCAATGCAAACACATCCAGGTTTTCTCGGAGTAAATCAACCAACTCCTTCCTTAATTTGGTTCTAAGATGATATCCGATCTTAAGGACCCGAGTAGGATCGTCAATATCGATCGGAACATTGACTGTCAGCTCAACTGGTGCAGCCTACACTTCCTCTGATTGCTTCTTGGGATCCATAGGCTTAAAGACTTTCTATGGTTCCCAAGCCAGGACTTGGGCGTTATTTGTTATACATCCACGTTCATGATGTAGAGAGCTTTTTCTGCACCTTTCCCTTTCTCCCATTGCATTGCCTTTCTAGGTTCAGAAACATAACACTCCTGACCAGTGCTCTGATCACCTCAAATTGATCCAACCCTATTCTTCATTGGGAACTTCATCATCAAGCACTAAGGATCTAGTGCTATTCTGAAAATAGCTAAGGTCGGTTGGTCTAAAAGGCATTATATGTTGAAAGTTCATTAACAATTACAAATTTCTATACCCACACAATCTGGTGGTATCCTTCTCCCAATTCCACAGACAAATCGATAGTAACAATGGGCTCCTTTTGCTCTTCAGTAAATGCTTAAATCCTGGATATACAATTCTAGATGTCCTTTAGACTAATTTTCATCTGATCAAAAGTCCTTTTGAATAGAATATTTATCGAGCTTCTAGAATCCATTAAGACTTGGTGTACAGTAGTTGGGCCCATAACAACTATTATCATTATGTGATCAAAGATTGGCGCTATAATCACTATGCCATAAAGTGAATCAGATAATAGCGATCACACAACATAAGGTAGATTTTCTGTTATCCCAATATTTACAACTGTTTCACACAACACATGGAAAAATCATATGTTATGTGACATGGCATGTGAAATCATTGTTTTATTGAGATTTCATTCATGCCATTCAGAAAACATTTTATGTGACGCCCCACCTCTATACCCACGCTAGCCAAGAACACTACGGTGTAGTGCCGTCAACTAGCACGGAGAATAAGGCTGTTGAGGAGCGACCATCTATGTAATTGCTTTGTGCGAGCACCGATATGTCAGATAATAAAACATTGCATTTCATCTTTAGAGAAAATCCGACATACCGATACAAACTCAAAGCTACTACACAGTGGCTATAATAGTTTAGGACAATAGATATAATAATAACACAGATAGACATAAATGCGGAATAAAGATGGAACGAAAAGTCTCATATATACAATAACTGATATCAGTTACAATACATTTGACACAATACAAATGATACAACTACGATTGTCGACTCAAGAAGTTATATATACAAGTACATTATCGACTAATATACATGAATACATTATCATCTTAAAACAGACACACTGACATCTACAACAAGACGAAGACCACTTCAAATGATATAAAAAGTCTTCGTAGCTCTAGCAGCAACCCAAAGCTAAAAATCTACAACCTGTAAATACTCGGTCTGACCCGAGTATTACATTCAAAAGAAAATAATACCCGGATCAGTCTAATTCAAACTCAGTTATTAGCGCATAGAAGCAATAATAATCAATCTCAATATAGATGACAGTCACAGAAATCTCGTATATCCAACTCTCGATACGAGAATTGGATAACGGCAGATATAACACTAAACAGTGTTAATCCACAAAATAGAAATCCAAAGCAGTTTAAGCAATTGAAATGTCAATTTAAAAACATCAATGCTAATTGGCTGCAGTACACGCTAACGTGTACTGCCTCGCCAATACAGCCTACGAATTACACAACAGGTCGATGAATTAAGAACAAAAGAGATATCGATTAAAAACTGTCAATTCGGTGTGACTGCAGTGCACGCACGCGTGCACTGCCTCGCCACAACGGAATATAAAGTCACCACACGGGACAAGGGTAAAACTGCTAAGAAAAGGCAGCAGGTCAGCAAGTGCTCAAGGATGAACAGATGCAAGTGAAAATGACACATGGATATGCAAAAGTGAACATACATCTGAATACATACTTGAAAGTATGTATACAAATGGTCAAGTGAATCAGAAGGCAATTGAACAACTACAAATTCAAGTAGCAGCAATAATGCAATCTAGAATGTCACAGCAACAAGGCACATGCGAGTACAAGTTCAACAAGGCAAGTACAAACTGGACAAGAACAAAAGCTACCAAGCAGGCAATCTCAAGTGATCGAGCCTGTCACATTATACTGCAACAACGACAGTTCAAGTAAAACTGGAATCATACAGGCTACACGAACAAATGAAGTCAAGACCAAAGTTTGTCAGAACTTATATACAGCAGCTACAACAGTGAATCAGGCATGAACCAGAGATGTGCCACGACAACAAATGCAACAGGTCAGGGAAGTAACAGTGATAAAACAATGGCCAGAAATGTATACAGTGCAGACAAGTATGAATTCGAACATGAAATGGAGAACATCATTGCAAGTGCAACAGGTAGAAGATGATGCAGTGAAGCATGTACAAGGGCAGTACATATGAACATCATAGCAAGTGCAACTGAACTAAAGCAAAATAAACATACATGTATGGTGTCAAGTGAACGGACACAGGCAAAGGCAGCAAGACAAGTGCGGAACAAATATGATCACATTCAAAGCTATGTGATTTCAAGTTAAAGGCCTGAGGGATATAAACAACTGTAGCAGTGAAGATTAATGTCAGATGAAGCTCCCATCAGGATCACCAGTAAACAAGTCAAGGCAGTGAAGTGATTTAAGTCTAAAGTATAACTTCAAACAAGATCATAGTTTGAACTAAAAGCTACAACATGAATACATACAATGGCAAGCTAACTGGCATATGAACAACTACAGCAGGTCGAGAAAGTATTCAGGGATGAACATGCATGAATCAGGAAATCAAGCAAATGCAACAGATCGAAACAAGTATAGTTCAAACCAGGGTGCACGACAATGAATGCAGAGGTCAGAGAATTGAAGAAAATCAGTACAGTGATACATGAAATCGCATGAACAAGTTCGAACAACTAGACAACATCATATTCATGAATGCAATGTTCAAGTGGAGACCAGAGAAGATGGCCAGAGTGCTAAAATCACATTTTTAAATAATCGATGTAGCAGGTTCAAAACGAGACAGTGCCAAATCAAATGGACCGGGGTCGCACGTATATCACGAGTTCGAAAACAATTACGAAGTTAACTAGAAACAAAGACGAACTCGAAGCTATCAGATAAATCTCAAGCAACAACATACATATATTGAAGGTCAAACACCATAAATCGACAACTCAACAATTGAAAACGAACGAGAAAGAATATCACAGAATTCAAGCACTAACCAACTAAAAGTAGGAATTAGATGTGAGCATAATACTCACCTTTATCTCGACCAATTGGAGCAGCCATGCTCAACAGAACGTGCCTTAGCTTCGAAAAGAGGATGGCGAGAATGAGTGCTATAATTTTGAAGCCCTAGCTTCAATTCCAGACTGAACGAAGACGTCAAGCCAGAACGACCAGCAAACGATCGAAGCCCCAATTCAAAGCGACAAAGAATCAAAGAGCCAAAGCCCTAATTTTTCAGATCGAACGAGACGAGATCGAAGCCGCCATTTTCTTTTCAGAGCAAAAAGGAACGAGTTAGAGAACAAAAGAAATAGGGTCGGCTGGTCTAGATGATTATCACGGCAACAATGAGTATGGGCCACAATAGTTCTCTTTAAAGCCCGTTTCCATAATTACGAAATTTTATTAAAAGAATTTCTACTCGATATAGAAACTCCTCCAACCATTTTATAAAAGAAATTTCAAATTGATTTTTAATTTCAATAAAAATTTACGAACGATTTAATCACCTAATGGCGATAATTAAATGCTACGAATTTGCGGGTTGTTACAGACTTCCCTCCTTAAAGAAATTGCATCCTCGCAATCATAAGGAATAAATGGATAAAAGGTAACAACCATAAGAGCATGGAAATGTCGAATGCATAAGCAAAGCAAATGTCAGCAGTGAAGTATAGGAATTATGGAAGTATCAGATATAGAATCAAAAAGGTTCGACTGCTTCAAGTCAAAAGAATCGATATCGAGGGGATCAAGGAATCAAAATCAGACGACTGCTAAAGCAAGAATCAATCGAGTTCCAGTATTTAAAAGAAAAGGAAAACAGAGCAGAATTCACATACTGTACGAATTGAATGCGAGTAAAGCAAATTACTCACCTGAATCGACAGAGAAAAAGACGAAGCTCAAATCTCAAAATCGCAAATATTCAATCATCAAAATGATAATCGAATTTCACGAATATCTAATTATCAAAAACGATAATCAGAAACATAAACATTCGATTAATCAAATCGAAAAATATTTAATTATCTCAGACGATAATTAAATTTCACAAATATCTGATTATCAAAAACGATAATCAGAAATAACAAATATTCGATTATCAAATCGAAAAATATTTAATTATCTCAAACGATAATTAAATTTCACAAATATCTGATTATCAAAAACGATAATCAGAAATCACAAATATTCGATTATCAAATCGGAAAATATTTAATTATCTCAAACGATAATCAAATTTTACAAATATCTGATTATCAAAAACGATAATCAGAACCACAAATATTCGATTAATCAAATCGAAATATATTTAATTATCTCAGACGATAATTAAATTTCACAAATATCTGATTATCAAAAACGATAATCAGAAATAACAAATATTCGATTATCAAATCGAAAAATATTTAATTATCTCAAACGATAATCAAATTTCACAAATATCTGATTATCAAAAACGATAATCAGAAATCACAAATATTCGATTATCAAATCGAAAAATATTTAATTATCTCAGACGATAATTAAATTTCACAAATATCTGATTATCAAAAACGATAATCAGAAATCACAAATATTCGATTATCAAATCGGAAAATATTTAATTATCTCAAACGATAATCAAATTTTACAAATATCTGATTATCAAAAACGATAATCAGAACCACAAATATTCGATTAATCAAATCGAAATATATTTAATTATCTCAGATGATAATTAAATTTCACAAATATCTGATTATCAAAAACGATAATCAGAAACACAAACATTCGATTAATCAAATCGAAAAATATTTAATTATCTCAAACGATAATCAAATTTTACAAATATCTGATTATCAAAAACGATAATCAGAACCACAAATATTCGATTATCAAATCGAAAAATATTTAATTATCTCAAACGATAATCAAATTTTACAAATATCTGATTATCAAAAACGATAATCAGAACCACAAATATTCGATTAATCAAATCGAAAAATATTTAATTATCTCAGACGATAATTAAATTTCACAAATATCTGATTATCAAAAACGATAATCAGAACCACAAATATTCGATTAATCAAATCGAAAAATATTTAATTATCTCAGACGATAATTAAATTTCACAAATATCTGATTATCAAAAACGATAATCAGAAACACAAACATTCGATTAATCAAATGGAAAAATATTTAATTATCTCAGACGATAATTAAATTTCACAAATATCTGATTATCAAAAACGATAATCAGAACCACAAATATTCGATTATCAAATCGAAAAATATTTAATTATCTCAGACGATAATTAAATTTCACAAATATCTGATTATCAAAAACGATAATCCGAAATCACAAATATTCGATTATCAAATCGAAAAATATTTAATTATCTGAAACGATAATCAAATTTTACAAATATCTGATTATCAAAAACGATAATCAGAAATCACAAATATTCGATTATCAAATCGAAAAATATTTAATTATCTCAAACGATAATCAAATTTCACAAATATCTGATTATCAAAAACGATAATCAGAAACACAAACCTCCGATTATCAAAAACGATAATCAGAAGTCGTAAATATTCAATTAACGAGTCCGGAATTAACCGAAGTAGTAAAAGTATGGTTCCATACTCCTTTCTTTTGCTAAATCGTTTAAATCTCTTTATCGTTTCCTTGAAAGTGCAGAATTGTGTGTTTAAAAATAACATTTCACATTCTCAAACGGACAAGTCCGGAATTAAGCGAATCAGTAAAAGAAAGGGGTCATAGTCCTCGATTTTGCTGAAACGTTTAAATCGCTTCCTCGTTCTTTTGAAAATTGTAAACTGTAAAAATTTTGAAAACAATTTTAATTTATATTTTTGAAACAACTTTTTAAAAATAACGAATTTTAAAAATACGTGATTAAATTAGCAATATCAGTGTTGCGGGAGAACCGCTTGTAAATCCATTTCGAAATTGACGGTTACTGAAGTTAACACTTCAAAATCTCATTAAAATAACTGGCATCAAAATATAATACCAAATGAATTTTCATTCATCAAAAATGTCACAAGAATCTTCTCAAAGATAGAAAGGGATATCATACCCTAAACTTGTATTCATAACAAGTTAATAACACATGAATTCACCAATACACAAAAATTGACAAAACTTGTCAATAGAAATCACGAAAATTGGTGAAGCACAAATTCTAGAAATCATCACAAGAAATCCAGAAAACACATGAAGGGGGGGAGGCCTAGCATAAAAATGGGAGTATGAAAACTCCAAAACACCGGTATCACATGAACGAGACGCTATCTCATGGTGGCTAACCAATAAAGTTTCACACAGGAATGGTCCGAAGACCGTGGGGCGCTACCCCACACATGTGATGGCGAAACATCACACAGAGCGGGGTCTAGTCTCCCTCGCAGACAAAGAGACATCGCATAATCGCTAGTCTAAATCATAAAAAGAAAAGGGGAAAGGCCTATCACAAAAATGGGAGTATGAAAACTCACCGACCGGTATCACATGACGAGACGCTATCTCATGGAAGCCATCCATTAAATTTTCACACAGGAATGGCCCGAAGACCGTAGGGCGCTACCCTACATATGTGATGGCGAAACATCACACAAAGCGGGGTCTAGTCTCCCTCCCAGACAAAGAGACATCGCACAGTTGCTAGTCTAAATCACAAAAATGATCGTCATGATCATAAAGAAGTGTCAATTACACTAAGCTAGTAAATATAAGAGTTTAGCTTCATGTCCCATAACCACTTGCTTAACTCAAATATTTACGAACAGATTGTAAACCTCCACTAGGAAATTGTCACAAAAAGGGTTCAATCGAGCAAGTCCAAGAGCTAACCGACGAAGTGAACGCAAGCGTTTCATACCACTCGTTTTACTAAGTCGTTTAAGTCGATTTCTCATTCGAGTGAAGTAAAGGATTGTATATACTAATAGATTGGAAACCCGTTTAAGAAAAAGAGTTTTGTAGTAAAATAGTTTTGAAACTGTTTGGAGAAAAGGGTTTTAATATTTACTATTAGTATAGAAGACCTTTATATTTTTAAAGTGACAAATCACAAAAATGATTGTAGAAACAATCAATCACAAGAATTCACATACGAAGATGTGAATAGAATCCAAAGGATTCGATTCCAAATTCATCAAAGTAGGAATACCAAAAATTCCAGAAATAGAAGTTATCAAAATCAATAAAGATGATAACAACTAATAAGAGAAGAAGAATCGATTATCAACTGGAAAAACAAAGCAAATCGAGCAGAAATGCATAAATGACTTCCACAAAAGTAAGAATCAAGTTAATGTCGAAGCCAACAATTAATAGCCGTAGTCGAGTACAAAATGAATCAATCATCATTATCAAAGAAACCAACGGCAACAAAATCAGAGTCTTGAAAATCAAGAAATTAGCAATTTCTCAAAAACAAAGTGACCGAAGTCGAAGGGAAATCCAGATGAGGAAAACACAAAATATCAAGTTCAAAATCGCTGAGATTCAAACTAGATGTGAGTGAGAAATCAAAATCACTCAATTTGCAACTGGTCCAGCTATTTTTCATCACAGTGTAACAGGTACACAATGACACTCATAGCATAGAACAAAAGTGGAACAAAGTCCAAAAGTCAAAATGGCTTTAATTTTGCCAAATTAAAACAAAATCAACATCGGCTAAATCAATTCAAAGCCGAAAACACAAGCATAAGCGTTAGGAATTCATACCTAACAGTCAAAAATAGTCATATGTAAAGATGAGAGATAAAACATCGACAAATAGTTGTAACACATGCTCCATCTAGGTTATGTTTTATAATTGTCCTAAACCCCAGGCTCTGATACCAAGCTGTGATGCCCCACCTCTATACCCACGCTAGCCAAGAACACTACGGTGTAGTGCCGTCAACTAGCACGGAGAATAAGGCTGTTGAGGAGCGACCATCTATGTAATTGCTTTGTGCGAGCACCGATATGTCAGATAATAAAACATTGCATTTCATCTTTAGAGAAAATCCGACATACCGATACAAACTCAAAGCTACTACACAGTGGCTATAATAGTTTAGGACAATAGATATAATAATAACACAGATAGACATAAATGCGGAATAAAGATGGAACGAAAAGTCTCATATATACAATAACTGATATCAGTTACAATACATTTGACACAATACAAATGATACAACTACGATTGTCGACTCAAGAAGTTATATATACAAGTACATTATCGACTAATATACATGAATACATTATCATCTTAAAACAGACACACTGACATCTACAACAAGACGAAGACCACTTCAAATGATATAAAAAGTCTTCGTAGCTCTAGCAGCAACCCAAAGCTAAAAATCTACAACCTGTAAATACTCGGTCTGACCCGAGTATTACATTCAAAAGAAAATAATACCCGGATCAGTCTAATTCAAACTCAGTTATTAGCGCATAGAAGCAATAATAATCAATCTCAATATAGATGACAGTCACAGAAATCTCGTATATCCAACTCTCGATACGAGAATTGGATAACGGCAGATATAACACTAAACAGTGTTAATCCACAAAATAGAAATCCAAAGCAGTTTAAGCAATTGAAATGTCAATTTAAAAACATCAATGCTAATTGGCTGCAGTACACGCTAACGTGTACTGCCTCGCCAATACAGCCTACGAATTACACAACAGGTCGATGAATTAAGAACAAAAGAGATATCGATTAAAAACTGTCAATTCGGTGTGACTGCAGTGCACGCACGCGTGCACTGCCTCGCCACAACGGAATATAAAGTCACCACACGGGACAAGGGTAAAACTGCTATGAAAAGGCAGCAGGTCAGCAAGTGCTCAAGGATGAACAGATGCAAGTGAAAATGACACATGGATATGCAAAAGTGAACATACATCTGAATACATACTTGAAAGTATGTATACAAATGGTCAAGTGAATCAGAAGGCAATTGAACAACTACAAATTCAAGTAGCAGCAATAATGCAATCTAGAATGTCACAGCAACAAGGCACATGCGAGTACAAGTTCAACAAGGCAAGTACAAACTGGACAAGAACAAAAGCTACCAAGCAGGCAATCTCAAGTGATCGAGCCTGTCACATTATACTGCAACAACGACAGTTCAAGTAAAACTGGAATCATACAGGCTACACGAACAAATGAAGTCAAGACCAAAGTTTGTCAGAACTTATATACAGCAGCTACAACAGTGAATCAGGCATGAACCAGAGATGTGCCACGACAACAAATGCAACAGGTCAGGGAAGTAACAGTGATAAAACAATGGCCAGAAATGTATACAGTGCAGACAAGTATGAATTCGAACATGAAATGGAGAACATCATTGCAAGTGCAACAGGTAGAAGATGATGCAGTGAAGCATGTACAAGGGCAGTACATATGAACATCATAGCAAGTGCAACTGAACTAAAGCAAAATAAACATACATGTATGGTGTCAAGTGAACGGACACAGGCAAAGGCAGCAAGACAAGTGCGGAACAAATATGATCACATTCAAAGCTATGTGATTTCAAGTTAAAGGCCTGAGGGATATAAACAACTGTAGCAGTGAAGATTAATGTCAGATGAAGCTCCCATCAGGATCACCAGTAAACAAGTCAAGGCAGTGAAGTGATTTAAGTCTAAAGTATAACTTCAAACAAGATCATAGTTTGAACTAAAAGCTACAACATGAATACATACAATGGCAAGCTAACTGGCATATGAACAACTACAGCAGGTCGAGAAAGTATTCAGGGATGAACATGCATGAATCAGGAAATCAAGAAAATGCAACAGATCGAAACAAGTATAGTTCAAACCAGGGTGCACGACAATGAATGCAGAGGTCAGAGAATTGAAGAAAATCAGTACAGTGATACATGAAATCGCATGAACAAGTTCGAACAACTAGACAACATCATATTCATGAATGCAATGTTCAAGTGGAGACCAGAGAAGATGGCCAGAGTGCTAAAATCACATTTTTAAATAATCGATGTAGCAGGTTCAAAACGAGACAGTGCCAAATCAAATGGACCGGGGTCGCATGTATATCACGAGTTCGAAAACAATTACGAAGTTAACCAGAAACAAAGACGAACTCGAAGCTATCAGATAAATCTCAAGCAACAACATACATATATTGAAGGTCAAACACCATAAATCGACAACTCAACAATTGAAAACGAACGAGAAAGAATATCACAGAATTCAAGCACTAACCAACTAAAAGTAGGAATTAGATGTGAGCATAATACTCACCTTTATCTCGACCAATTGGAGCAGCCATGCTCAACAGAACGTGCCTTAGCTTCGAAAAGAGGATGGCGAGAATGAGTGCTATAATTTTGAAGCCCTAGCTTCAATTCCAGACTGAACGAAGACGTCAAGCCAGAACGACCAGCAAACGATCGAAGCCCCAATTCAAAGCGACAAAGAATCAAAGAGCCAAAGCCCTAATTTTTCAGATCGAACGAGACGAGATCGAAGCCGCCATTTTCTTTTCAGAGCAAAAAGGAACGAGTTAGAGAACAAAAGAAATAGGGTCGGCTGGTCTAGATGATTATCACGGCAACAATGAGTATGGGCCACAATAGTTCTCTTTAAAGCCCGTTTCCATAATTACGAAATTTTATTAAAAGAATTTCTACTCGATATAGAAACTCCTCCAACCATTTTATAAAAGAAATTTCAAATTGATTTTTAATTTCAATAAAAATTTACGAACGATTTAATCACCTAATGGCGATAATTAAATGCTACGAATTTGCGGGTTGTTACATTTTATCTGTTGTCTGATTTAAGTTATCAAAAATTTCATTTTGACCAAATCAGTATTTTGGTTTCCCTCTCCATGTTGTGGCAATTATTTAATGGCCGCAATATTTCCTCTTTTATTTCTTTCCATTTTATTTTTTCGTCATCACTTTCAAAACCAAATTAGGGTTGTTTCTCTCTTCTATTTCATGGTCGCGTTATCCATGTCGATTTCTTCTGCTCCTTTTGTCATTAGAAATTAGGGTTTCATATTGTTTGAAACCGCCGATTCGCTGATTGTTGCATGAATGCATCGTCGGTCGATCATATAACTTTAAACTCTCTCAGCTGCTTCAACGTCGAATGATAGTTGCTTTTAAATTTTTTATTCCCTTTTGAATTTTGTGTTCGAACTCGACTATTTGCCGGTGCTGATTTGGGTTTGAATATATAGGAATCGATTGTCAATGATTCCCTATATTTCATATATGTTTGATTTGTTTTTCGAGTTTGAATATTTCAAGTGGACTTGCGTTCAATGTTACTTTCCAATGTTCCTTGTTCATGCCTTTATCTGAATATTTTCAATGATTCTCACTATTTTCCAGTGATGATTTGAGTATTGATATTGCTTGTGACAACCCGCCATTTTGATCATCGAAAGTCGACACTGAACACTACCACTGTGTTCCAATGTCACGCATCCAATCGACAAAAGGGCAGATGGTTAGGTTAAATAAAAAAGGACAGAGAATAGAGAAAATAGCTGAATCGACAACATATAATATAACAAAGACAGTAGAAACTGTCGCTCCAAACATAAAGAGTATATCATAGTTAAAAACAAACCTTATTAGCTGGACAGTTATAAAATCCTGACTTCACAAATGCAGATAGGTATACTATATAATACAGCGGAAATAAAATAATACGATGGGTAAATCTTTAGCTTCCCACCACAATCTCCAAAACTTCAAAGAAATCCTGAGAAAAATAATCGGCCTGACCCGAGTATTATAAATAAATAACACCCGGATCAGTCTGGAAATACCAGCATGAGATAACTCAAAAAATGGAAACATATAAAAGTTCTGTGAGACCACGCCGCTAACACAGAACGGGTTTTCACCTCACAAGAATATCATCCACATAGGCAAGGGCAGAAATAAATATCCAAAACAAATCCAAATATGAATGAGTATAATTAATATTAAACCAGACTTGAAAGAATGGAAATAGACTGAGTAAAATCCAGACTGGACATAATGGATAGAACAAGGAAATAGTCCAACTTGATAGAATGGACTAAATAAAGTAACAATCAAAACTTGATGGAATGGACTGAATAAGGTAACCGTTCAACTTGATAGAATGGACGGAATAAGGTATAAGTCCAAATTTGATAGAATGGACTAAATCAATATTTAAATGACATGATGTGGCAATTTTAACGCTTTATGTTTAGTCATTTTCCAACAAAGGATATTAACGCTCAACGGAGCAATAAATCGTCTTAGAATGACAATAATAAAGTAGTTGAAGTAACCGATAGCTGTGATACCAACTATCGAGGATATAAAATGATCGTATATAGAAATTAAGTCTTGTATACTCATCACCACTCATTGAATTCAAACTTGTACGTTTTCTTGGTTAACAATAATACCGGACAAGTCAAGGTAGTGTTACCTCAAAATCATGTCCAATAATTATTCTTAACTTTTGAAATAGTGACAAGTTAACTCCTTCGATGTTTAGTGCTAATAATACAAGTAAATCGTTTCCATATAAGTGATTCGCTTTACGAAAATAATTCATTTCCATAAACGAATCAAACTTTTATTTTAAAAAATGAACTGAACTTTTGCTTGATTTCAATATTTCCACCTTGGTAAAACACTTTTAGAATTAATTCCTGATTGTTGAAATGTTAAGAGAAGAATCTTTCCAAGTGCATGACCCTGAGGGCCTAAACCAACATCAAACTGAACACCCAGAAGATTATCCAACTTATCATCCCAATAATCGAGTTGCAATTCCTTTTTATAGCTTTAAAACAATATTAATTATCCCGAAAGATAATTAATTACATTTAAACTCTCTTTAAAATAAACAAATCTGTTATTTTTAATGAAATAGATAATTATTCCCAACCACTTATATAACATTGGAAAATTAACTTTAAAAATCTTTATTAAATTAGTTTGTTAACTTGAAATCGGTTGATTAAAGAAATTTTATTATATTAGAAAATTTACATAATCACTTTTATTAAATAAATAAATTGACTTTAAATTTCATTAATTAAAAAGGTTTATTAAATTGAAATAAACATTAATTAAATGAATAATTAAAATTTTTATTAATTAGATCAATTAATTAAATTTAAATAATCATAATTTAATTGAATTAATTAAATTTAAATCCTTATTAGTTACAATGATTAATTAAAACATCTTTTGTTAAAAGGACTCATTTAACTATAAAACATCATAAATTAAAATGATTTAACTAAATTCCAAATATTATTAGTTAAAACAATTAATTAAATATAAAACAATCATTAATTAAATGATTAAATAAAATTCAAATATAATTATTTAATTGGTTAATTATTTTTAAATATCTTTAATTTAAAATGATTATTAATTTCAATTATCATAAATTAAAATAATTAATTTAATTCCATTATCATTAATTCAAATAATTAATTAAGTTAAATAAATTAATTAAACTCTATTATCATTAATTTGAAGAATTAATTAAACTAAAATAATCATTAGTTAAAGCGATTAATTAACTCTAAAACATCATTAATTAAAATGATTAATTAAATCTAAAGATAAACCAATTTTAAACATTATTTATTAAATTGGTTAATTAATCTCAAATTAAACTAACATCCAAACAATCAATAAATGTTTATAATATCATTGATATGATATAAAAATTTAAATGTTAGTTAAACTCACATTGATTTCCGTTTTCGCCGAAACGTCCCGATTTTAGACTAAAACCGAACGGTCGTCCGATTTTAGCCTAAATTTTCACTTTCTCCGGACCTAGACAAACCAACTCCATCGCGAAGATCTCGACAACACGAGTCCAAAGTAAAAAATGGTGTTCGAATCCGACCTCTTATGAGAGAGATACACAAATTATAAGTTATCGATAAAAAATTCAAATTAAAATTAGCAACTTATTTATATATTACAAGATTACCCATCTCCTAAACTTCTTCTTCTTCCACAACGAAATCGTGCACAACAGGCACGAACCCAAACACACATGCACATTCCAATGATGATACGGAGCTCCGGTGCTCCATTTTGCGAACTATTTTCGCCTACGGCTCCCTCTCGACAAGCTCTACTCGTACGACACCACCACGGCGCCTCCACCATCCTCCATCAAAATGCGTCAAAGCCCCTTCCTTCGCACTTGGCACTATTCACGCGACCAAAACCATCATCGATCCTCCCAAAACTCGGCGTCCAACTGCACTTCGATAAGACAAGCCCCAATCCAACATCCAAAACTCCAATCTATGACCCAATCATCTACAACATCCCACCCTAGCTAAAAAAAGCTCGACCATGTCCTCTGTAAAATTCCAGGGCCTCAAAACAGTGATCAATCACTGGAAAATATGTATGGATCCGAAGACTGTGGCTATACGAATTCAACTAATCAATTTTCACGATTTTTAATTGAAAAATGGATTTGATTTTAAAATTTGAAATTTTGTTATATAAAAGAAATTTTTTATCTCTTGTTTCCTAGCGATTTTAAATAGAATAAATGGTATGGCTTGAACAGTGAGGGTTATGGCCATGGGTATGGCTGCTGTGATGTAGGCTTGGCAAGCATAAGGCCAAATATAAATATATATTATTATTTTGAATTTAAAAATATCCAACCAAACATACCCAAAAATCTCAAACTCCAAATGAGGCATGCCGCCTAGTGTTCCGTATGTTATACCCCTGTTCCGAACGCAATGGAACTTGTTTCGAGACCTAATTCGATCGTATGCAGAAGATAGGTTTCTGGACCTAGTTATTATATTAAATTTTCAATATTAATTTCAACACATTTCGATCTCGCACAACCAAACAATACGTTTGATCGCTACGAAATTCGACGACATAATATAATTCACCATTACGGTTCCAATGAAACTAGTTTTGTCGAAATCCGAGACTATGCCCCGAAACGACAATTTCACAGATTTAAATATTTTAATTACAGATATTTATCCACTCTACTTTATATTTGTAAATAAATTTAAAAATTGAATTCACAAATATTATTTATTAATTAAAGGAGTTAAATAAAAAATTTAAATCCATTTAATTCACATTTTGTTCACAATTCAAATATGTAATTATTCCCTATATTTGAATTATAAAGTATTAAATTCCAAAATTCAATTATTTTAAATATTTTAAATTAATTAAACATTTAAAATCTAATAACCAAAATTTTGGGTCGTTATATTCTCCTCCCTTAAATGAATTTCATCCCCGAAATTCTAGGGAAGAAAATGTTTCCAAACCCTTAAATTTAAAACTATTAATTAAAATGAGTTATTAAACTTATTTTCAAAACCCATTAGCTGGGATAGATTCCAAAGTTTTCAAATCTTTTAAATTCATTAACTTATACCAACTAATTCTCTTTTATTCATTCATTCCAAGATATAACCTAGAAAATCAAATTTTAGTTGTCAAAATTTTTCCAAAATTCTCTAAAAAATTTCTAACTCTTAAATTTTCGAATTTTTTTGCCAGCGTTTCCTTTGCGCGACTCAATCGTACAACTATAAATCACCTCTACGGGCTCCAAACCAATCAAAGAAAACAAAAGTCAAGTGGCCTCCCATATCTGGGGCAGAAAATCATCAACCAATTTTAAAATTTTGAAATTTATTACATACCTTTTTGCGTTTGACTTATATTTTGGCAAGTAATTTATTATCTTCTATGCAAATGTAGGTGCACAAGAATCAAATGGCTCTCTTGCATACCTGTACTTACAAAATCTAAAAGAAAATCAGGCTGACAAAAGCAATGTGATGTAACTCTACATGCAAAAACTAGCATGATATAAATCTACACGCAACCAACAACCATATCTCAATCATATGCGACAAACAAGAGAATATCCTATAATAGATGCTATGCATCCAAAAAAAATTAGATGACAAATTTAGATCTAAATAGCCAGGTTTTTCAGTTCAAAATTTTATTTTCTTTTCAAATTTCTCAAACGAGAAAAATCAAAGATCAAAATCAGAATGACAAGGAGGGAATTCCTCTAAATAAATTATGGTGAAACTCTAGTTCAAAACAACATGGAGCGTCCAGTGGTATTCTGGTTCCTCCAAAAAAATCAACTAGAGTGAATAAATATCTTTCCTTTCCAAAATCTTCAAAAATCTCCTTTTTCAAAATCACCGGGATTTAGGCCCTAATAACAACAATTTAAAACCATGTGTCTATAAATTTAAACTTTTATAAACAATGGTATATGAAATCACACAACCAATCAATTCAATTCAATCAAATCAAATCAATCAAATTCCGTGTGGGAATAAATTAACACTAACAGTCAATCAATTCCTATAAGGGAAAACTTATCACTTAACATTGTTTTATAATCAAATGGTTAACAAACAAATTTTAACTTAGGTTCAAAACTTTCTTGATTGTCCAAAATATAGACAATTATCTAAGCGTACCGTTTTGCTCATTAGCCTTTGGTTATTGCTTAGAAGATTATCCAAACTCTCTCGGGCAAAATGGAAAGTTATACTATATATTTTATTATTTCTCTTAATTATATTAATTTCTAATTCACTTAAATTTTCACTTAGTATTTTATTCAATACTAAAATTATTTATGAATCATCTCATAATTTCTCACCCATGTTTAAAAATATCTTATAAAGTTATTTTTTATAAAACATCAAGTCATAACTTATTCCATTTTATTTACTTATATAATATTCTTTTATATCCTGAGAATACATACAAATTTTATTTCACCTTTTTCAAAGATCTGGAGGGAGATCAAATCAAATTATGGTTTCTTAAAATTGAGACAACCTATTAACCCTTTTTATTTAAAGTGTTAAAATGAATAATATTTATAGGTTAACCAAATCAGCAAGTAGTTCATACTACCTAGATGTTTTAAACAATTATATGGTTTTAAATAAAAACAATGTTTATCAAAACCTTCTTATTTAATTTAAACCATTCCAAATCTATGTTAAATTATCCCATCTCTTGTCTAAGAGAAAAATCTCATTTATCAAAATAGTCTATTAGAAACACCTTTTGTTTTGAAACCAATTCCCTTTAGGGAACTTAAAAGTTAGATACCCAGTTTTAATTTCAAAACTCAATTTTGAAAGCATATTGCGTATATTTTTATATATAATAACTTCAAACAATTTATTTATTAAAACTCACTTTGGTTTTATTCGGATTTGAACTCATTTCGATTGCACAATGATGATGAGGATAATTTACTAAGTACTTCACAACATTCGGTCAAGCAAACATCCGATCGCCACTTAGAAGATTATTCATATTCACAAAACTATTCGAAATGGTTCCTTTTAATTATCCCAAAGAAAATGTATTATATTTAAAACTTTACTTCCCAATATATTTTTACCTTTAAATACTTTTAAAAGAGTATCTATTTCATTTCTCAAAAATTCCTTTGAAATTATTTTTTTCAAAAATTCCAGGATTTAGATTCAAAAATTATTTTTAAACATGTTTTATAAACTAAATTTATATAAAATTTCCTTTATATAAAAATCATTTCATATCATAATAACTCTTCTTTATTATAATAAAATTATCTCAAATGTTTATTATCTAAATGTTTTATCTTACCATTTAGACTATATATATATATATATATAACTTTTTATTAAAGTTCAATCCTTAACTCACTATTATTTAAAGGTGAATTTTCAACTTAACATTTTCTCAGAACACCTTTATAGTTAAATTGTGAAAATTAATTCACAATGGGTTCGTTTTAAATCAAAGCTATAAATGCTCCTAATTAAACTGAGCACCACTTAGCAATCAACGAACAACAATTAATGCTTCTTATTAAATTAAGCATAATCAAACAAACAATAATGATAATAAATAAATATTATCACATTTAAATTAACATACTTTATAACTATATAAAGTTTTGAAAATTATTCCTTTATATATATAAAATATAATCCTAGGCAAAATATTTAATTTGCCAAATTTTCAAAATTTTAAATACTATGTCTATTGGCCTTGGTCAAGTGTTTAGAAACCCCTATCGATACCGTGTCATCCCACGTCTTGACCAGAATTCATAAAAACTCAATAGGCTGATTAACATAATATGTTTTTATAAAATTAACAAATATGCTCTCGTATATATAATACTCTCAAACTCATTCTAGGGTGTCGCCTACCCTATCTCTAATGAGCCAAAATTCACCAAAGACAAGGTTCTCACTTAACCTCGTGCTCTAATACCATGCTGTAATGACCCACCATTTTGACCATCGAGAGTCGATACCGAACACTACCACCGTGTTCCAATGTCGCTCATCCAATCGAAAAAAGGCAGAAAATTAGGGTAAATAAAAAAAGGACAAAAACAAAGAAAAAAAGAATCTCATAGCGGAATCGACAACATATAATATAACAAGGATAATAGAAATTGTCGCTCCAAACATACAGAGTATATCAGAGTTAAAAACAAACCTTATTAGCTAGACAGTTATAAAATCCTGACCTTACAAATCCCGATAGGTATACTATATAATACAGTGGAAAATAAATTACTACGATGGGTTAATCTTCAGCTCCCCTCCATGGTCTCCAAAACTTCAAAGACATCCTGGGAAAAATACTCGGTCTAACCTGAGCATTATAAATAAATAACACCCGGATCAGTCTGGAAATACCAGCGTGAGATAACTCGAAAAATAGAAAACACATAAAAGTTCTGTGAGATCGCGCCGCTAACACGGAACGAGTTTTTACCTTACAAGAATATCATCCATACAGGCAAGAGCAGAAATAAGTATCCAAAACAAATCCAAATGGAATGAGTATAATTAATATTAAACCAGACTTGAAAGAATATAAATAGACCGAGTAAAATCTAGACTGGACAGAATGGATATAACAAGAAAAACAGTCCAACTTGATAGAATGGACTAAATAAAGTAACAATCCAAAATTGATAGAATGGACTGAATAAGGTAACCGTCCAACTTAATAGGATGGACAGAATAAGGTAACGGTCCAATTTTGATAGAATGGACTAAATCAATATTTAAATACCGTGATGTGGCAATTTTAAAGCTAAAATAGATTCAAAGATACGATTCAAATAAGGAAAGGAAAATTTCCAACAAATGACAAGGGAGGTGCTCCACCCTTGAAGTATTCCTCTAGTAATATACTTCTGAGAAGCTCATATACTCCATGACACTTCTCCAAATGTACCAGACGGACCCCGCCAGACCTTACTAAGTATCCGAATATTTCCACATCTAAGTGCACAACCGAATCCAAACTAGATGAGATGTAAAATACCTTAATGGGAGCAACCCCACATAGCTGGATTTCTCTCGCGCTTTGTGTTTAGTCATTTTCCGACAAAGGATATTAACGCTCAACGGAGCAATAAATTGTCTTAGAATGACGATAATAAAGTAGCTGAAGTAACCGATAACTGAGATACCAACTATCGAGGATATAAAATGATCTTATATGGAACTTAAGTCTTGTATACTTATCACCACTCATTGAATTCAAACTTGTACTTTTACTTGGTTAACAATAATACCGTACAAGTTTACTTCTTCGATGTTTAGTGCTAATTATACATGTAAATGGTTTCCATATAAGTGATTCGCTTTACGGAAATAATTCATTTCCATAAACGAATCAAACTTTTACTTTTAAAAACGAACTGAACTTTTGCTTGATTTTGATATTTCCACCTTGGTAAAACACTTTTAGAATTAATTCCTGATTGTCGAAACGTTAAGAGAAGAATCTTTCCTAGTGCGCGACCCCGAAGGCCTAAACCAACATCAGACCGAACACCTAGAAGATTATCCAACTTATCTTCCCAATAATCGAGTTCTAATTCCTTTTTAACGCTTTAAAACAATATTAATTATCCTGAAAGATAATTAATTACATTTAAAATCTCTTTAAAATGAACAAATCTATTATCTTTAATAAAATAGATAATTATTTCCAAACACTTATACAATATTGGTAAATTAACTCTAAAAATCATTATTAAATTAGTTTGTTAACTTGAAATCAGGTGATTAAAGCAATTTATTATATTAGATAATTTACTTAATCACTATTATTAAATAAATAAATTGACTTTAAATACCATTAACTAAATGGTTTATTAACATCAAATAATCATTAACTAAATGAATAATTAATCTCAAACATCATTAATTAAAACGATAAATAATTTTAAATTCTATTAATTAGATCAATTAATTAAATTTAAATAATCATAATTTAACCGAATTAATTAAATTTAAATCCAAAGTAGTTACAATGGTTAATTAAAACATCATTTGTTAAAAGGACTCATTTAACTATAAAACATCATAAATTAAAATGATTTAACTAAATTCCAAATATTATTAGTTAAAACAATTAATTAAATATAAAACGATCATGAATTAAATGATTAAATAAAATTCAAATATCATTATTTAAATGATTAATTATTTTTAAAAATCATTAATTTAAAATGATTATTAATTTCAATTATCATAAATTGAAATAATTAATTTAATTCCATCATCATTAATTCAAATAATTAATTAAGTTAAATAAATTAATTAAACTCCATTATCATTAATTTAAAGAATTAATTAAAATCAAATAATCATTATTTAAAGCGATTAATTAAGTATAAAACATCATTAATTAAAATGATTAATTAAATCCAAAGATAAACCAATTTTAAACATCGTTTATTAAATTGGTTAATTAATCTCAAATTAATTAATTAAAAATGATTAATTAATTTAAATTATCATTAATCAAAATGATAATAAATTTTCAATATTCTTTTTAGTGGAAACACAAGCTCAAGTTCATACGATAGGATTTTGGGGATGAAATTTAATAAACGACGGTATAGCGAAAAATCACTATAACGACATTTAAACTATTAGATGGAATATCAGGATTTTATTCAATTATCATCCATATATTAGCATATGAATGTATACAATTAGTTTATGGGCGAGAAACCCCCATTGTTGCTTGTTTGGTTGAATTAATATGTCGTCCATTTTCCAATTGGTAATTCAACCAAACAAGCAATCAAACAATTTAACTAACATCCAAACAATCAATAAACATTCATAATATAATTGATATGATATAAAATAATTAAATGTGAGTTAAACTTACATTGATTTCTATTTTTGCCGAAATGTCCCGATTTTGGACTAAAACCGAACGGTCGTCCGATTTTAGCCTAAATTTTCACTTGCTCCAAATCCAACAAAACCAACTTCACCGTGAAGATCTCGATGACATGAGTCCAAGGCAAAAAACGGCGTTTGTATCCGACCTTATATGAGCGAGATACACAAATTATAAGTTATCGATAAAATTTTAAATTAAAATTAACAACTTATTTATATATTACAAGATTACCCCTCTCCCAAACTTCTTCTTCATCCCCAGCAAAATCATGCACAACAGATACGAACCCAAACACGCATGCACATTCCAACGATGATATGGAGCTCCGATGCTCCATTTTGCGAACCGTTTTCGCCTACGGCTCCCCCTCGACAAGCTCTACTCGTACGACACCACCACGGCGTCTCCACCATCCTCCATCAAAACGCATCGAAGCCCCTTCCTCCGTGCCTGGCACTATTCACACGACCAAAACCATCGTCGATCCTCCCAAAACTCGGCGTCCAGTTGCACTTCGACAAGACAAGCCCCAATCCAATACCCAAAACTCCAACCGATGACCCAATCATCCGCAACATCCAACCTTAGCTAAAAAAGCATGGGCATGTCCTTTGTAAAATTCCAGCGCCCAAAACAGTGATCGATCACTGGAAAATGGGTATGGATCTAAAGACTGTGGCTATAAGAATTCATAATCGATTTTCACAACTTTTAATTGAGAAATGTATTTGATTTTAAAATTTGAAATTTTGTTATATAAAAGAAATTTTTTATCTCTTATTTCCTAGCAATTCGAAATAGAAGAGAAGGTATGGCTTGAACAATGGGGGTTATGGCCATGGGTATGGCTACTGTGATGTAGGCATGGCAAGTATAAGGCCAAATATAAATATATATTATTATTTTGAATTTAAAAATATCCAATCAGACATAACCGAAAATATCGAACTCCAAACGAGGTGTGCCGCGTGGCGTTCTATTTGTTATACCCCTATTTCGAACGCAATGGAACTTGTTTTGAGACCTAATTCGATCGTATGCAGAAGATAGGTTTTTGGACCTAGTTATTATATTTAATTTTCAATATTAATTTCAATGCATTTCGATCTCGCACGACCAAACGATACGTCTGATCACTACGAAATTCAACGGCATAATATAATTCACCATTACGGTTCCAATGAAACTGGTTTCATAGAAATCCGAGACTGTGCCCCAGAACGACAATTTCACATATTTAAATATTTTAATTATCGATATTTATCCTATCTATTTTATATTTATAAATAAATTTACAAATTAAATTCACCAATATTATTTATTAATTAAAACGAGTTAATTAAAATTATTAAATCCATTTAATTCACATTTTGTTCACAATTCTAAAATTTAATTATTTCCTATATTTAAATTATAAAGTATTAAATTCCAAAATTCAATTATTTTAAATATTTAAAATTAATTAAACATTTAAAATCTAATAACCAAAATTTTGGGTTGTTACATTGCTTTAACCGATTTGAGCATTTTCTGGTGTTCCTTATTCATGCCATTCTCTGAATTGAGTTTGATTAGGTCTTGCAAATGGCCTTGTTACTTTGATTCTAGCCTTGTCTGTTTTAATTTGGATGCTCAAGTGTTTCTGTATTGGTTGTGTGTGCTTGATATTTCGGATTTTTATTTGGTTCAAGGGTTTGATTCTATGAGTCTGCTTGGATCTGTGCCTGAACCATATTGGATGTGTTGCTTGATATTTCACGTATATACATACATACATACATACATATGTATGTATGTATGTATGTATGCGCGAATAGCTGCTTGTATGTTTAGGCTTGTCATTGTTAGGCTTGCACTTGAACTTGCACTTGAAATTGGGATCTGGAGTTGAACACTAGTGTTTTGCTGCCTATGCTTGTCATTACTACTCCTCACTTTGGTTTTACTGGTTGAATGTATGTCTTGGTGTACCAATGTGTTGCTTGATGTCTCTAGTATATGTATACATATACACATATATGTGTATATATGTACTTGTCTAGTTTTACTTCATATATGTTGTTTTTGTGAAGATGGTGATGTTGCATTAGCACAAAATCAAGGGCATTTGAACTTGAACTTGTTGAGTGACATACATACACTTGTGTTTTTCTTTGCACTATATGCTATTGAACTTGAACTTGTTGAATTTGGGAACTGGAGTTGGAATACTTGTGTTTTACTTTGCACTATATGCAGACTAGCACTGCCTTGATCAACACAGTGCACTGCCTTGAACAAGGGAGTGTGCATTGCCTAGAACTCCATGTACTCCCTAGCTCATTTGATCCTGTGTGAATGTTCTTTTGATTCATGTTCATTTGATTCTTGCACTTACAATTTCATTTCAATTCTTGTTCTTTTGATTCTTGCATCTTACAATTTCAGTTTATTACTTCTTGACAGTGTGCACTGCTTTGAACTCATGTACTTCTTGGATGCATTTGTTTGTGGCACTACCTGTTGTTCATTTGTTTGTGGCACTTCCTAGCTGCATTGGACACGTGTTGCATATATACGTGTATACATGTATATACAAATGTGTATATGTGTGTTGCACACTATACTTATACTTGAACTTATGTGATGCTCTTTTTCTTGAACTATTGTTGTTACTTTTGCTTTAGTCCATGTGCACTTAATTTTGGCTTGTATGTTCTGGTTTGATTCATGCTTGCTGTTGCATTAGTGCTTCTTGGAATTTGAATTTGCCACCATGTCCATGTATACATGTATATACATATATGTATATATGAATATTTTTGTGGCTGTTTTCTTGCGCTTGATTATGGTTTACCGATCTGAGCTTATGCACTTGTGTTCGCTGCACCATATTTCGGTCTTCACTTCTGTTGAATTTTCCCTTTGATGATGTTGAAAACTTGAACTTGGTTGCTGGTTCTACTTGTACCATGTCCTCACTACTTGCTGCCTAGTTGTGTATTTAGCTTTGCCTTGTACATGTTCATGTGTTGACCTTTGCATGTGCATTACCTTTGCTGGTTGTTCATGTGCACTTGAAATTCTCATGCCTGTTTCTGGTTTGGTTCCTTCCCTACGTGCACATGACTGGTTTCACCTGTATGCATGTATTTGAGCCATGATCCACTTTCCATGTATATACATGCATACATATGTATGTATATATGTGTGACTGTGTAAGTAATGCCTTATGTATACTGCTTGGTCTGACCTTGTAAACACTTGTCCATGAGATTTAATCGATGCCCGACCTTGTGGTATTCATAGTGATACACTGTTTATATCATAAGTTGTTCACGCACATATGTATTTGTCCCTGTCTAAAACATGAAGAGAAAACAAACCTATAATCTGAGACAATATATGAGAGTGTAGAGAAATATTGTATATATGAGAGTGATAGTGAAAGTTGTATTTGAAAATGTAAGTAGAATGATAGTGAAAGTTGTATTGTATATGAATTTGATTTGAAATAAAATATTTGTTTAAATAAAATATTTGAATTTCATTTTGTGAATAGTTATTCATATTAGTCCATATTTATATTTGTTAATAGAAATTTCAGAAAGGATACTATAACATCGGACAACATTTGGTTTTTTTGTTGAGCTAGCGCATATCAGACGACGGTGCATCTATGTGGTCTGATGTGTAATGAGATGACACGGGATTTAATGATAGATAGGTACTCAATCAGACAATGGGGCATATCTATCGTATGATTCATTTTTTCCCATAGCGAATCCTATTAGAATCCCTATTATGAAAGACTACATCATCAATCATCAATCTCTGCTGCGTAGTCAGAGCTACATTCTCAATAGCAAAGTAGCTCTTCTATAGTACATGCTTCGAAGAATTCACATATCGCTCCATCTCATTCTAGCTTTTCTATATTGGTTAAGGTTCTCTTGTTATTGTGTTAATAACGATTCTTCTATCAGGCCCAATTGGCCCCTCTCCATTAGGTCCAGGCCGGTTCCCTTGGGTGTTTGGCCCTTAAGGTCTAACTATAACAACCCGCATATTTATCGATTTTATATTTAAATATTTTATTTAAATATTTCATCGTTCATCGGATTGAAGTCCGAAAAGCTACTTTTTGCAAACAGTCGAATTAGGACTCGAGACCTCCTCCATTGAGTTCAAAACGTCGTTTGCGATCTTTTTGAGTGTAAGCTTCGATATGTTTGGAGCTAGTCAAAAATTTGACCATTTGCACTTTGGGTTTGGTTTTGGGTTCAGCCCCTTTGCCAACTTAAACCCCAAACTGAACCATCCCTCCCCATTCACTCTCACTTCCTCCTCTTGCTCAGTTCTAAAGCAAAAAATGGTGGGAGAGATGGGAAATTAAAACTCCCAAACCCTAGTTTCATCTTCAAATCAAGTTCTAGCTCCAAATTCAAAGAGAACCCATTGGTAAGCATCTCCTTCATCTTCTCCAACCCGTTCTCCTTTCAATTTCAGAAATTCCTAAACCTAACTTTAGGAATGTTCTTCTTTTTGAGCATAGATTCAAGCTCATTTGGGTTGTGTTGAAGAGGAGTTGATCTTAGCTTGTTTTAAAAGCTTCTTCTTCATTTGTTTGGGTTCAAAGGTGAGATTTTTATCTCACATCTTAATCTATATTTATCTTCGATTGTTAGGTATGAATTCCTAACACTTATTCTTGTGCAAATGCTTTTGGTTTGGATTGATTTGGTGAATATTCCAATTTTTAGTGTTTTGAGTTCAATTCTTTGAAAATCCTAACTTTGATGTTTTGATCATGTTTTTGGTGATGAATCGAAGAGCTTATATGGCCGGGTAGTCGATGAGCGTAAACCCTTAGTGCCGTTGCTCGACCGATTGCATTTCAGAAGGGATTGGCATTCATTTGATTGGCATGGGAGTGCTGGAAACAGGCTCCGGTCGACCGACCTCAGAGTCCGGTCGACCGACCTGCTACTCTAGCATCTCCCTTCCTCTGTTTGGAAGTGCAGGTTACAGGCTTCGGCCGACCGACCTCAGGGTCCGGTCGACCGACCTGCTACCCGAGCACTTCTGTCTCTGGTCCGGTCAACCGACTCAGGGAGTCCGGTTGACCGACCTGCTCCTATTTGCCTGTTTTTCCTATATTGCTTATTTGTTTGAATTTCCAACTTTAATCAATTCGTGTGGTCTCCTATTTGTTGTTATCATTTCTTAAGACTTTGATGACTCCTCTTTCGGGATGGTACCTCGTTAGGTCGCTCGACCCTATCCCCCTTAGGTCGTTAGACCTCATTTTGTCCTCTCTAGGTCGAACCCCGTACACCTCTGCGTAGGCGATCTTATCTGAAAAACATTCAACAGAACTTCCTACTTTGATGGTTTTTGGGGATTGATTTCTTTGAACTTTACTCACGTCTCCGAACGTGAATTTTTATGATTGATTGTTTCTACAATCACTTCTATGATTTGTCACTTCAAAATATAAAGGTTTTCTATACTAGTATTAAATATCAAAACTCTTTCATCAAAACGATTTCAACTCTATTTTCAATATCAAACTCGTTTATAAAACTGTTTTCCAATCTACTAGTATATACAAACCTTTACCTCATTCGTATGAGAAAATAGAATTAAACGGCTTAGCAAAACAAGTGGTATGAAACGCTTGCGTTTACTTCGTCGGTTAATTTTTGGACTTGTTCGATTGAAACTCTCTTATGACACTTCCTTATGATCATGATGATCATTCTTATGATTTAGACTAGCGATTGAGCGATGTCTCTTTGTTTGCGAGGTTAGACTAGACACCATTTGTGTGATTTCGATTCACACATATCTCTTTATCTTCAAGGTTAGTCTATATCTCATTGGTGTGATTTCGATTCACACATATTGAAACTCTTGTGACAATTTTCTAGTGCAGATCTACAATCTGTTCGTAAATATTTGAGTTAAGCAAGTGGTTATGGGACATGAAGCTAAACTCTTATATTTACTAGCTTAGTGTAATCGACACTTCTTTATGATCGATGACGATCATTTTATGGTTTAGACTAGCAATGTGCGATGTCTCTTTGTCACGTGGAGGACTGTTCCTCGTTTTATTGAGCTTCGTCTCACTTCTCGCATGGGTCGTATCTATTTAGGTGCGTCGATGTTTATTTTCTTCGTGGAGCAATCGGCTCAATAAGTCGGGGCATGGGGCGTATCTATTTAGGTGCGTCGATGTTCGTCTATGCATGGGTCGTATCTTTCTAGGTGCGTCGATGTTCGACTTTGCATGGGGTGTATCTTTCTAGGTGCATCGATGTTAGACATTACATGGGGCGCATCTTTCTAGTTGCGTCGATGTTTATTTATGCATGGGGCGTATCTTTCTAGGTGCGTCGATGCTAGAGCATGGGACGTATCTTTCTAGGTGCGTCGATGTTCGACTTTGCATGGGGTACGTCTTTCTAGGTGTATCGATGCTAGACTTTACATGGGGCGAACCTTTCTAGGTGCGTCGATGTTCAGTTTATGGGATTGGCCATCCTCTTTTATTGTGATTTCTGGATTTCTAATTGATGATTTCTGGAATTTATGTTTCACCAGCTTTTACCATTGACATTGATGAGTATGTTATTTTATTGTGGCTTGGTGAATTAAATAAAGAATATGATATTCTTTTTGATGCTATGAGATTCTTGAGATTTTGTATGACTTTCATGATTTTCTAATGTATACTTATCACAGTATGACTTTATTGTTATCATACGTTTTATTATCATATCTCATATTCTATCTCATTTTGTCTGATAATTATAGCTAGACTGATCCGTTTATTATTTTCTTCTTAAATAATACTCGGGTCAGACTGAGATTTTACAGGTGCTTCTTCATGACTTCCTATCTGGAACCATCATCTGACTTTTGGCTAACTACTCTAGTTTAGTAGTTTTTGTTGTATACATTTGAGATTAGACTCCTTGATGTATACATATTCTTTTGGCCAGCACTTGTATCTATTCTTTTGTGTTATTGTGGATCTTATTTGACCACTACTCTGATGTACACTTTCATGTGTGTTATATTCATATCTATTTCTTTGTGTTATGTTTATTTCTATATTTGTTTCCGAAGATTATATATATAGCCACCGTGTGATAGCTTTGTGTTTGTATCGGTATGTCGGATTTCCTCTTTAAAAAGATATGCATTCTATTCTATCTGACATATCGGTGCTCGCACAAAGAAGTTACACGGATGGTCGCTCCTCAACAGCGTTATTCTCCGTGCTAATTGACAGCACTACATCGTAGTGTTCTTGGTTAGCGTGGGTATAGAGGTGGGGCGTCACACTAACATTCCGTCTGCCATCTCACCGCTCTCTAACATATCACTACAATTTCTTCTTGCAAATTAACTCCTCAACAATGTCCTTTAAGTGATATCACTCATTCGTATTGTGTCCATGCATCTCGTGGAATCGTTAATACTCTCCTGAGCACCTCTTAGCTTTCGTCGCCTCCTTTCGAGACGGCTTTCCATTTTTCTCAGTTCCTTACTTAGCAAGTTAGATATTTTCGAGCGTGTCATTTAGAGACGTATATTCCTCTGGTCTTATATTTCTTGGATGCATTTTGGCATCATTCCTCCTTCCCTCAATGCCCTGATTCCTCTTTTTCTAGTATTAGAATTCCCAACATTCACAGCTACATTACTAGTGATCTCACTAATTTGTTTAATAGCCACATTACATTGAATAACTTTCTTTGACTGTCCACCACCAGCATTTTCGTAAACTAGGTTTTCCTTTTCCAAATGCAAGACTAGTCAGTGGAACTCCTCCATGGTGGTCATCTATTTCATCCACATCCATTTTTCAAAATTTGTACCTGGATGCATCCCTTTGGACTAAACCATCAATACCGTATCTTCATTCGGATTGTTTACCTCTATGATCGCAATATTAAATTTGTTCAAAAAGCCCTTCAACGACTCTTCAGGTCCCCAAGAAATGCCCAACTAGAACATCAAACCCTTGGGCTGAGCAGCATGAAGCCTGAACTGCTCCAATAACTTCTTGGCCAATTCATCAAAAGTGAAATGGACTTCGACGGTAGCTGAGCAAACCATATCAACACCACTCCATCCAAAAAGATGGGGAAACACCAACATCGAACTACATCTATCGACTTGGCACCATACATGTGACATTCATACTTTAAGAGATAAAGTCTAAGGTCGGTCGTCCTATTGTACAACGACATTGAAGGGATTGTAAACTTTTTGAGGTATTCCTCCGGCAAGGTATTTTCTATGATTAGAGTTTTGCTATGTGCGAAACCATTATCTTCATTCTTTCTTCATTGATTTTTCCTTCATCAACCGCTTTATCATATCAGCTATATGCTCCTCACTAGCCCGGTGATTAGAAAAATGACTATCAGGTGTTATACTACATGTTTGACTTCGTAAATGGTCTCGGTTCGCTCGATGATGTGCTCTCTTGTCTTTAGGAGAGCCACTTCATGAACCCTCTTTGATGCCTAGTTGGCTCTACAGTGGTCATTTGAACACTAGCATCCTGAGCTCTAGCATTTTGTGCAACATAATTGCTAGTTCCTTATAGATCATCCTTTCAATCAGACATATTGACATCTTTGGGCCATAGTCTTCTGACACTCCTCAATTCATGTTGGTATCGACGTGCCGACCTTATCTTGGTAAGTACTAAGATGAATTGCTCTGGCCAAACCTTGGTTATTTCCTCCGGTGCTCTTCTCTGATGCTCCAGCAATCTTTGACTTCATCTTATGCTTCCCATCTCTCTTGTTCTGATCAGATGAAGATGAACTTTCTCCTTCAGAACCTGATGGTGATGCTTCTCTATAGCTTCTCCTCTGTATTTGGAACTGTTGGGCCGACAAGGCAATGCTTGTATCCATCTTGTCTAGGAGTGCCTTTTGGCTGTCCATTATCCTTTGGTTTAACTCCGTCATCATTTAATCAAACTCCACTCTTGAAACCATCTCTTGAGGAGCATATAGGCCTACCAAAGCAACTACCAGTTGGTTAGTCTCTTTGTTGTGGTGAGCAGCTTCATCTTCTCCTCTACCTACAACTCTACTTTACTAGATCTTCCAAGGGTCATTTGTTCAACGATCAAATATCCAAATCTACAACAAGAAGCTATGGATCCAACTTCTGGACGTTCCAAAAATAAAATTAAGATCTACTCCACAAAAGCTCTGTTCTCAGTGAATGCACAAAAAATATTAGGTGAAAAAGTGGCACAACACACCAAAGTACATGAAAATTAGTAGATCTAGTAGGAAATAGCGAGAAAATGGAGAGAACAAACGGATTTTCATAATGGTTTAGCAATTCAACAGCGTACATCCACTTTAATCTTATTTTGACTGAGTTTATCACAAGTACAAGAGATTTTCCAGTTAGAAAGGATCCAAACAACCCATAGGTGATAAAACTTAAGTAGAGATAGAAGATGAAGAAGAGAATGGCTAAAAGTCCCCTAAAGGTTGCTCTGGGTTTGTTATTTATAAGAGAGTTGCCCACCAAAGTCGCTAGATCATGAAAGACTAGATAAAACTCCAGATTTGAGAAAGTATGAGGGAAGACGAAGTCCCCTTGTCCTTGAATTATGTTAGTACCGACATGAATAATGTCGGTACCGAGATGATTTGCTTAGTGAAAATTGTGACTTTCTCCCATGCTTCATCTTGCATCTTATAATCATCAAGCTAAGAGCACTTTTTCCTTGAAAATATGGTTGTTACCAAGATGTTCTGACACGTCTAGTACCTAT
This sequence comes from Allium fistulosum, assembly GCA_030737815.1. Classification (NCBI taxonomy): domain Eukaryota; kingdom Viridiplantae; phylum Streptophyta; class Magnoliopsida; order Asparagales; family Amaryllidaceae; genus Allium; species Allium fistulosum. The sequence goes on from CM060901.1 coordinate 928,352,879, forward strand.
CCTTTTCTATAGAGCTTTTGGGGGATGTTCAATAAGTTCTTCAAATATGGGCCTCGGGATGACCACTATATCCATCAGCTCATTGATCAAAGCTCAAGATACCACTAGAATGCATAAAAAGAACTCAATACCGACATGAATTCATGTCGATACCAACGAATTTTCTCAAGTTTTTTTATACTCAAAACTCCTAAAAGTCTTTTTCAATGCCATTCCAAGATTTCCTACAATTTCTTGAACTATTTCGTCTTCGTCTTAACGTCTAGATTCATTTGAAAGCTATTTGGTTTAAAAGCTGGATAACGTTGAGCAGACTCAAGGTTAAAATCCTGAGGCACACGAGTCCTAACACCCACTAAAGAAATCGAAAGATTGCTGTATTTCTCTTAGGATTTTAAGGAATATAAACGTCTAATTGAAGCCTTATTAAAAAAATGAAATTAACACATTTAACATTTCTAATATGGTCAGAATTTATGCTGTGCAAGTCAAAATAACCTACTTCGATAAATTTATGCAACCAGTCAAATTGATAAAATATTTATCAATTGAAATATACAAATGAACTGAATTAAGATTGATATATATAGAAATATAAAATATACTTACCAATAAATCTTTTGAGGCATTGTCGCTTTAAGACCCATGGAAGAGACAAATAATACAACTACTAATAGATTTACGCCATGGTCACTTAGGTGTTAAGTTTGCTTGAGAATGTGTATTGTCTTTTATGAGTTTTGAACTCTAAAAGCAATACATGAATATGGATATTTGATCCATATTCAATCACATATAAATGTTATATGGTGAACAGTCGCAATTCATAATGAACGAAACCTCAATGAAATTAGTTCATTGAACATGCAAGTAAAACATGGAGATCATGTATTCAATATGAATGATTGCATTGAGGATCTTTTTTTGTCAAGCATTTCACTGGACCAAGAGGCAGAAGATGGACCTAGGAGTTCAATTACTAAAATGTCAAGTTGATCAGTTTACATAAAATGTAGCTTTTGATATTCTTACATGTTAAAGATGACTAAAATCACTTTTGTAAGAGTTTAATGTGATATTGTAATAAGGGCTTCCTTTAAATGGTTTGACCATTTGAAGAGGAAAGTGAATGTACGATAGTGGATGTAACTTAGATATAGTTAGAATTAAGAAAGGGAATGGTCGCATCTTCTTTATGGAAAGACATCAAAAATTGGAATTTTATAGAATGGTAGTAGATACCTAATATGAAATGATAAATTTGATTTCTATTCCAATTGTTTTTCATATATAAAATTGTTTTATAAGAGTTATTTCTTCAAGTTTAAGATATTTGGTCTGAAACTCATGACTGTAAACTAATTACAATAAATGATATAAGTAGCTCATAATAAGTAATTGAATAGAGCTTTCTATTTCATGCCTTATTATAGTAATGGTGGAAATAGTTAGAGTATGCCATATGACACTTATAAATGGACGCATCAATGTATGAAAGATTATTTTTTGTAAATATACCAAATATTATTTGTGAAATTATAACAATTTCAGTATTTATTAAAAATAAATATATTTTTATTTTATTATGAATATTTGTTATGAAATAAATCTATTATAATAATGGTATTTGTTTTTTAACATCATTGATGTGTTACCTAAAGATAATACAAAAGTATCTGAATTTTTACAATAATATGGACTAAGCCATTTTTTTGAGAAATAATTCTTTAATTGTATGATTATGAATCATATGGTACTAGTGAATTGTCTCTTACATAAAGAAAGAAAAATCACCCATTTAATGGGAGGGACAAAAAAGTTGGTAAATTCTTTGGATTAATACATATAGGTGTATGCAGTTCAAAGTCTAATAATGCAAAATAGATCCACTTACATAGATGAATCATTATAAAAATGGAATTGTGTAATGATAAGTTCATTGAATATAAAACAAAAGTAGAAAAACATAACATGCAAAGGAAATAAAAGAATTTGATTTGATAGAAAAAGTGAGTGTATTGGAAAAAGTTTCCAAAGATACCTAAAAAGAATAAGATTCAATTCCCAAAGTCACTCCTCCCTATGATACATAGTAATGTATCAATAAGGAGAAATCAGACTTGTTGGATAAAGTATAATTGATAATGAGTGAAGTTGAGTTAACTTCTTTCTATAAGGACATGTACTTAAGAGTAAGTACATAAGTTAAATTTAATTTCATCTAAAGCATAGTTTACGAGATCACACAAGATAAGAGTTGATAAGATACTTCTACATATCCTAGGTCAAGGAGTTGACAAGTTGTGTGAGTCGAGAGGCTGCATGTAATATTTGCTCTTGAGGGATCTTGTGCGAACCACCCTAAAGGAGTTTGGTAACTTCCAACACTGGTTGACTGATTTATGATATGAACATAAGTATCATAAACTCAAAATTAAGTCAGCTTACACATAAAGGAAGTTCATAAAATGATTCTAAATGCCCATTCCATTGTACTGAGAAACAATTATTGTTTCAAGAAATGCCAACTTCATGACAAAGGAATTTCTTTTAGAAATTATTAGTAGTAAAATAGATTTGGATATGATCCAAAGATAAAACTGATTATGTAAGATGAAATGAAAACCAAGCCAAAATAGACATAATTCATTAGATAGTCTAATAAGAACACTCATGCATTAAACACAAACTATAAGTTTCGTATCAATGTCAAGACAGGAATTTTCTCAGTTATAAATAAGCTATCAACAGTATTGACTTTGCCATATGGCACATTGTGCAGATCTGAAATGGATTCCAAGCACATTATCAAAATACGATTTCGATAGTTGTACCCTAAGGGATATGATCCATCGGCCACAAATGAGTCTTTGAGAAAAATATCAATGCAGTTGGAATATAGTAAGCAACATTAATAAGAAAAAACATCGTAAATTTCGATTGTTGAAATTAATGTAATAGATTCATCATTCAACGCCTGAAGTTAATTCGGAATCTCTTGCAAAATTATTACCTGATATTATTTTAATTTTAGTACATATATATTGGAACATAAATTAAAAATAATGATTTAGTATAGTCTGTTTGCACTTAATAACCAAAGTGTCTCGAAGTCAGTAGGAGCGATAACTGAGTTTATGAGTATTTGATATGATCCAAGAACTGAATACAATAGCATTGTTCGACAAACATCTGAATTGAGAAAATATTTTGACAAATCAAACTGTTTGAATTTCATTCAAAATTCAAAGGAAGTGTGTGTCTACAAGAAAGAATATTAGGAGTTATACAATATTTCTAAAACTATAAGTAAACGATATATCTTCGATTGTTAACAATGCACTTATGTTAAAATAAGTCTTAGTTTTGTTGTTTAATTCTCGATATTAGATTGAAAATGACATCATTTATAATCACTATAAAAGGATGTCGAGATATTCCCATACGATATACATAGACACCATATTTAAATGTTTAATGTGGAGCATACAAGATGGGTTCCTTGTGCATTGGCAGTATGAATTATCACATATGTTAAGTTGTCTAATATATCACATTTTGCTTATGCACCTGAAACATTGAGTGAATATTAAATTCTAACTAAGATCACTAAATGGTAGTTAAGAGTGTTCTTAAGTATTTAAGAAATACTAGAGAATTGTTTCCATAAACAACGAGCTTCTTATGAAAGAGTATTCAGACTCAAATTTCATAAGTGATATCGAAAATAGTATGTCAATCAAGAATGCATATTAAACCTTAGTTAAGGAGGTTTAAGTTAGAAATGTTCTAAAGCAAAGGTTGTGGCTGATTCAACCAAAAGGCTAATTGCATTGCCTTAAATAGCACCACAGCAAAAACTATAAATATAATGCACAAATGTATAACAGAGGCAGGGGTGATTCCAAATGTTGAGAATCTCATGACATTGTTGCTTGATTACAATGCTATGATACATATCACAAAAGAACCTGGGGCTTACAAGCGGTCAAGACAAGACACATACTTCAAAAGGTTCCATATGATAACATTAGTTTATCAATGACAAAGGAGTGTGGATTAGCAAATTAGATAGTTAAGACAATATAGCACACCTATTCACTAAGGGACTAACTCCAAGAAAATTGATCAAAGTGATTGGATTAAGATTCCATAATTGACCTTAAGCGCAAGTGGGAGATTGAGAGAGTTAGTGGTATTCACTGAAGGCAACTATGTAATTCATTACATAAATGTAACTTTATAACCAACCTTTTTTGTAATAAAGGTATTTGATTTCTATTGTACCTCTGTTATATACTGATATAATTAATTAAGTATTATTTTAAATTATATTAAGTAGAAAATCCTTAAATGATATGTTATGTGATAATAATTACAAGGAGTTGTAATCATGAAAAAATTACTACAATATAAAATAACATATATTATTAAATATTCATGGTTAAAATGTTCCGAGAAAGGATATTGATACGTCCATTGAGACAAGAGTATGTAACGCTCTCCAGATATTGGACAATATATTACTCATGGTTGCTGGGAGGAACTAAGGGGTCACATACTAATAGCTAGTGGACTATGGAATGACTCACCCAACAGTTTCCTATTGGTTAATAACAACAAGTTTAAATAGGAAATCTCGGATGACAATGTTACACAGTTCTCTCGACTTAAGAATACTATTGAGCTTTAATGTGGATACTCCACTTTGATTAAAGTTAAATCATGGCATGGCGGCCATCGAGCGACTAGAGTTGAAATATTGGAAGTAAAACACTATTCAATAGAGAATTCATCTCCTCGGTTGTATGAGATTAGTACACGGTCAACCGTTGTCAACTCAAAGTCAAAATCTCTGGCTAGAGGAGTATGGTTAATAACAAATGTTACTATTGAACCAAGAACTTTGTTTATAAATTAACCAAGTTGAATGTGGATGATAGTGGAATTTTAACCGAAACCAAGTTTCATAATTCTAAAATGATATAGTGTTGACGAAGAGAATTAACGTAACTATTCATTACTACAAGGTACCGCTTAAAATGTGAAATTGGATTTTACCGATGAAGATTTATAAGTGATAAATTCGGCCAAATTACCACTCTACTAGTTAAAGTGACATGCGAACGTTAATATTTAAATTGTCCAGTATTATTCACTGATTGAATTTACACATGCAAGTCGCACAACCATATTTGTGAATTTCTCAAAACACCACACAATTTAATTAGTTATAAAATGTTATAAATTAATTAAATAAATATTTATGAAATATTAAATTAGATGTTCTGGGTGATATTAATAATTGTATGGATTCCATTAGTAATTAATCGAGTGCGTGTATAAAAGTTATATATGTTCGTATCAATATACGATATCGATACACATTTGAATGTGATTTAAATGAAATTAATTATTAGTTGGGTTTGTGGTTTATTGGCTAACTTAGGGCTCCAACTTAGGTCGGCCATAAAGTGGGAAGAAGGGATTTTGAATTTCAAATCTGGCTTTGCTAACTTGGTAAAATTAGAAAGAGTAAAAGGTGAAGAATTTACCTCCCTTTCTCTCTCTATATAAACCAACCAAGCCTAATTTTTCATAAAACTCTTGTCCCTCCATCCCTTGGTCGTGAGTTCCCACCCACTCCACTCCACAACCAAATACATCAAGTATAAAAAACATCAAAATAAAGTAAAATAAAATGGTGCACTTGATTGTACCAATATCAGGTGATCGATTCCTTTGGATTTAATATATTTCTTTAATCGAGGTGTAGTCAAGGGATGTGTCTTTAAGGTACAATTCCAATTTTATGTATTACATTCTTTTATATATATATATATGATTGATCTAAAAAGGATTATATACATGTGTTTTAATGTCTTCCTTTAATTATAAATGCATTAGATCTACTAAAACAACAATTTTACATAAAACAGTTTATATAATATAAAGTTTGAAATCAAAAAATATATGTAAACCTTATAATCAGGCCTTATGTATATATGAACTTTAATATATATTTTAACTTTCTAGGAACTAAATAAACTTTATAATAATTTTTTAATGATTATTTATTAATTTTAAACCTAAAATTCGTTACATATTTGAAATACACACACACAAATATATATATATATATAACTATTAAAATAAATTTAAGGTTTTAAATAATAAAAATACTATTCTAGCCAAAATATATTTTTATTATATTGTATTATATATTAATTATTAATTAACACAATGTATATCTTTAATATTATAATATATATATATATATTAAAATTAGCTTTTGGATGAAATAAATTATTGGCCAAATAATGTTTTACATATATATAATTTTAAAATATTTATTTTATAATACATACATACATAAATTGTTTATACATATTAAAACAGTGTTTTGTATTTTAAATAAAGAAATAAATAAAATATATATAAACTTAAGTACATAAATAAAAATTATTTTTTGTTGTAACAATTATTTTATATAAATACACATATTTAAATTTAATTGTAGGTTTAAATGATATTTTTAAGATATTATTTTGAGTTTAAAATGTTTTACTAGATATTTTAAATTTTATTCTATACAAATAAATCTAAAATTTATATTTATAACTATATATTTTATAAATATGTTGAATAATGTTTTTAGACAATTAACACAAATATAAATGGCCAATGTTTACATAGTGGATATAAATCACAAAATCTACTTATGTAAATATTAACCATGTACATGTTGCTTTATTGCATATTGCTCTTATATATAAATGAGTATATGCATATAACTCAAATCATATAAATGTTGAATTAATTAACATTCATTAACTAATTAAATCATGAAAATTAAATAAAATTGGGTTTTATTTAAATCAACTAGATTGGACCCATTAGACTTCATAAGACCATTACGATCCAAATAGGATTTATTTTTTTTTGAAATCCACCTATTTCACCCGTTGCAGACTGGGCCAGTTCCAACAACAACTTGGTATAATATGACTTTTCAAAAATAATTTTATTAGACCTATCACAACGGTTTTCACCACTAGTAGTAGGTTTTTTGTTGTAGTACATACTTAAGTTTCACAGTTCTCTCAACTCCGAAGATTACCTGTAACTACCCTATATTAAGAAGTAATCAATGAAAATTAATAATAAAGATTATGATAGCTAAATGGGTATTAGATTATAATCATTAGGAATTTGAGATGATTGGCAATATAGAAATTTATTAGATTTAATGATGAAGAATTTTTTTGAAGTTAAGGATTTCAATAATATTTGAGAAAAGATGAATTTCATTGGTGGAATTAAAAAATATATTTAAAGATATCATTTGATAAAAATGGTTATTAAATAAAAAAAATTGATGGTACTTTTTTTTGCAACGATAAATTAAAAATAAAGATGGTTTGGGGTATTTTTGAATTAAAATTGATGTGTCTAAACATGAAATGATTTTTAAAATAAATTGAAAGTGGGTTAATTATTCCTATAAATTTAAATGATAGGGCATAAAATATATTTGTAATTTATTATAATAAAGAATGAATTTTGTTTAAACATTTAGAGGAATGAATAATTTTTAATAAAATAGGCCTAATATAGCAATTTTGGATTATTAATTTTTTTAAAGTAGGAAAATTTTGAAATATACTTTTTATCGAAATACACAACGTTGTATTTACATTCATATTGAGTGATCATTATTTTTGTTTGGGAATTAGAGTTATTTTGGTTAATTGAAAAATGGTTCTGTGAAGAAAAATGAGGAAAATAAAATGAAGTAAGGTTTTAAGGCCCACTTAACCTAAATAAAAAGGGGAAATAGGGTTATTTCTCTCCACATTTCATGAAAATTCCAGGGTATTCCTTCACTACTTCAAAATTTGTCCCCTTGCTCACTTTTGCATCATTTTTCTACTTCCTATAACAAAAGTTTAACCCTACCCCTCTTTCAGAAATTTATATCAAATAAAATAAAATTCTAAAAATCAGGAAATTTAAATATGAGCTTCTCAATAATTAGCTATACCCCTAGGAGCAATCAAAATGGAGTTTTGATCAAGTTTGGAGTTAAGTGCAATTTATAGTAAGAGGAAAAGGCGAAGTTTGTGAAGGAATTGGGCCAATCGGAAGTGAGTGAAATTGGTAGATTTCAATTTTTTCCCTTATTTTGGATCTATTAAGCCTATGAAATCTAAAGGGATTTTAGATCCAATCTAAAATATTTTCAATAAAAGCTTTATTTTATTTAAATTGTTCAAATGGCATTTCATAAATTTAATGTTTATATAAATGAGAGTATACCAAATATACTCTTACGTATATATGTTTAATAGTTAATTGATTTGTATCAATAATTAAGTGAAGAATCACGTTGTTAATTATGTAAAATATTCAAAAGGTCATAAATTTAATGATTGTGCAGTTATTAGAAATAGCAGTTACCACTTCTATAAAAAATTCACCATATTTACTTAATTTGTTTAAAGGAAGCTTTATTTAATTTATATTGAGTATTAATATATAGGTGTATCGAATATAGTTATATAAATATAGTGCACGTGTAACAAATATGAAGCGTACACGGTTAACATGACCATATATCGGAGCTGGGATTTACACCGAACAAACATACTTACCATTTATATATGCCTTTGTTGTCTAAAGTGTTTTTTAAATACATAATATAAGGACTGTAAATATAAATAAAATAAAAATTGCATATGCATACATACATATACATACATACATACATATACATACATACATATGTGTTAAAAATATTATTTTGACTATTTTAAATGTTTTGAATTCAAGAATTAACAATTTTAAGTCTAATTTTAGCATAAGAAGTTTTTAAAATTAAATCCATGATATTACAAAAAAGTACCTTTTATAAAATTTAAATTAATTTCTTCATTATCCTCTCTCGTTCTAAGTTCAAAGCTTTCACGAACATTATCTTTTTCTTGCAAGAGATCATGAGTGAAAAGGTTTGCTAAATATATCTTATCACCTATTTCATATGTAATTACGAGCCGAACCAAAATAAAATACCTTTTTTAATAGGTGTGATTCGTTGAAAATAAGTCCAATTTTTCAAAAATTTTGATTCCTCAATTTTTTTTTTCATGCCTGGTGGTATTCAAATGTCGTTAAAATAACAAACATATATGTATGCATGTACAAATAATTATAGGTAATGTTTTATAAATTTAAAAACAACATATATTTATAAACTTTGTGATATATATATATATATATATGTGTGTGTGTGTGTGTGTGTGTGTTTTGAAACTCAAAATTAACAAATAGAAAGTTAGCCTTAACTTATGAAGACTTCAAAGTAGGTTTGACATTTTGCACAAAAGTCCACTTTTGAAATTTTGGATTGAAACATCTTTAAAATTATGTTAATAGTAACCAAATGAATTTAAAAATAAAATCAACAAACATAAAAACATGAGATCATTTTTTTAGCTTTTGAAATTTTAAATTGAAACACCTTTAAAATTATGTAAACAATAACCAAATGAATTTACAAATAAAATCAACAAACATAAAAACATGAGATCATTTTCCAAAATGATTTTAGTTGTTCAACCATGTAGCTTATTTATGTTTGTATATGAGAATAGTTACAAAATTATATCAAAAAATTAAAGTTAGTTTTCAGATCGAAGTTGTTTCTTTTTTTTGTTTAATCATTAATATCCAAATCAAGAACAAAATTAGACCAGACAATCCAGACATATATAAATTCGTTGTAAAAAGTTTAGGATCCAAATAATACATACATGTCGAGCACATAAACAAAAGAAAAAGTAGAATAGGGAGATCTACACTATATTAACATCATGAAATATATAGTAAAATAAAATTAGAATATTACCTTAGCACCTTGAGTGAAGAATTAAATTCCTAGATCCAATTGAATCATCTCTAGATTTGTTTTGATTTTGTATTGAAAATTTTATAGCTACAAAGTAAATAATTTTCGGCCATAGGCAGAGAGGAGGAGAGGAAGAAAAATGAATTGTCGGGAGAGTTACAAAATGAATAAAATATTTTTTTTGTTTTAAAGAAATAATTGAAAGCTTTCTGATTCCTTCTTTAAAACTTCCCCTCTTTAATCCCTTTGTTTAATCTCAATCAAATCAAATCCCTTCATCCATGTATAGCTGGCCCTAGATAGGTTTTCCAAATTTTCCAAGGATATTTAGTGATTAAACTATTTAAATCAAATTTAAATACTTTATCGATATTGTATGTTAATACACGTATCATTTATATATGCATTTCATTAAATACTAACGGCACTCAAACATCAATTAATATTTAATAAATATTAATTAGTTTGATTAATTTACAGCAATTTACAAGTTAATTAAATCATGTGGTTTTTTGAAGTATTCATCATTGCGGTTGTGCGACTCAAAGGTACTGTAACGACCCAGTATTTTCAACCATTCGCATCCATTATAAGTGTATAGGTAGACACTCATGCCGGAGTTGAATTGCTCAAAATACTGCGTTGTAAATAAAATTTGGCAAAACTCAACATATACAGTAAATAAAATAATCACAGATCACAGACACAGAGTAATATAACAATAATGCAGCGGAAACAAAAGGATAGTAGTTCATGAAGCTACTATATATATAACAGAGTTAAACAAGATACAACGAAGGTCTCGAATACAATAGATGTCTCAATACAATAATCAAATACCAGATCTGAATTCATCACTGGAATCAACAGAATAACTGAAAGCAGGATCGATAGATTGCTGGATCTCCAAGCGAAGCTCCAACTCCAAAGGTGAGTCTCAAATGCTGTATCACTCAGTCTGACCCGAGCGTAAAGCAAAACACAAAACACTCGAGTCAGGATTAACATTCTTATATAAATAAATCCAACTCAAGTGAAATATCAACTAAAATACAAGTAACTTAAAGGATGTTTGGGATAACCATCCTCTAAGGGTCCGTTAAACTATTTACTATGTAGTAATATACGCTATATACAGTAGTGTCTAAATAAGTAAAGTATAATCATATCGGAAAATAGCGTTAAGGGGATGGAGAACCTTAATGCGGTCGGATCTTAAAATCATAATCGTAGTAAAGCTCGATATGGTAGGTGACACGGCACAACTAGGCAATGCCAGGGTAGATATACCAATTACGCACACGGACTGATGGATACGCATAGCAGCCACTACCGTTCCACCTCAAACAACATTCCCAATCGGAGGATGGCCATCTAGTCAAATCACAAGTAAGAGTATAATATCGAAGAAATGCGTCCGAGAAGAGGTGCTACCTCACTGGTCCGAGATCGCTCCTGTTTTAGCCACCTTATGCCAACTCACGGGAGTTGGGTCCACGTAACATACCTTAAGAACGTCGCCACCATCCTACTTCATTCTGGAATCTCCACCGCGTACACGGTTGTCAAAGTGGTTTTCGGTATCGACAGAGAGTATGTCCATATCCGATCCCGGTCTCTTTGCCAACCAATCGTTATTATAACACCGTGGTCGTTTCAAAATAGTTTATACTTTAAACCAAAATCATTATCATTTCCAAAACCCAATTTAATACGATATTATTTCACTTCAAATATCCATTTTCAAAATCATATTACTTTCCAAAGTTATAATGCTTTCGAAATCATAGTCTGGAAATCACAGTATTTTGGCAATCATAACACTTTTCTTTTAAACAGTTTAGATATTAAAATTTCGTTATAAAATAAATTAATATCCTCAAATTTCACAAATCGATTCAAATTACTCGAATTCCAAAAATTTAATTTAATCAAATCTCAAATTATCAGTTTCAACTCGATACAGCTTCTAAATAAACCATTTCAAATTATCGATTTCAAATACATATCTGAACCATAAAATAAGCCATTTCAATTTTAATATGTTTCAAAGCTTTTATTATTCAACATTTCAAAACTAAATTCGACAAATTTATATACATATCAAATTCACTTTACAATTATTTAGTTTGAAATAATAACTTAACATTTCCATAACATTTGAATACAATTTCAATTTACAATTTTAAATAAACAAAATATCTTTTTAAATATTTATACGTTTGAAATATCCATTTAAGTCACCTTTTCAAATTTCAAGTTGTAAACCACTTCTTTAAATTTCAAATTCAATACATTTTAAATCAAACTTATTTAAGTATAATTCTTAAATAAAATATAATTTCAATCAATTTCAAATCATTATCAATTCTATATTTCAAAAATATAGATATTAAATACTTAAACATATTATTTATCAACTTTATTAAATTAACTTTAATAAATCTTTAAAATCAATATTAATCGAAATCATATATTTCCTTTTCAAAACCATAGATATCATTTTCAAACGTTTATATATAGACCAACGGTGCCTGTATATAATTTTCTATCCTATGGTCAAGTGATACGGATATTTATCATTTCAATCCGCAATTTAAAACATATTCGGGTATATATCTTTTCAACCCGAAATCCCAAATTCAATTCCATGAAAATCGCTTGGGTTTATCATTTCAACCCATAACGATTTTCTCCTATTCTACAGATCGTTCGGGTATGTATCATTTCAACCCATAGTGATTCTATACTAACAGGGAACTTACAGAGTGATAACAGATATGATAATAAAATAACAACAGTAACAGGCATATATCAACAATATAAATAACAGATAATGGTGTCGGATGTCATAAGTGAACAGATACAGATAATGACATATATAACAATGTAAATAACTAACATCAGCATATTTCAATTGACATTTCAATTGAAATCAAATTTAATAACTATAAGAATATTAATCGTGAGTGATTGCTCACCTTTCGAGGCTAGAGAGATTTGTCACCGAAATGAGTTACGAATTCAAGCTCGAGTTTCCAAAGCAAAGTAAGACTTGTACGAATTGGATGACAAAGCTAGTAGATAGGATCGATGAAATAAATCAGAATCTGGATCGATGAAGATAATTGGTATAAGTGAACTTGTATATAAATGTGTATAACTATATTTAGAAAACTATATTCTAATTTTAAACACATATTAAATAATATATATATTAAAATTTCAAAATCATATCATAAAGTCAATATCTGTATACATACCATATATATATAACAAAAGTATAAACTAAAAATATATCATTGACATCCTATAACCAAGTATGCAGATATATATATAAACTATTATATAAGTATATACTTGAACCATAACAACTGTTATAAAGCTTACCTATTCTATTTTAAATGCATACATTTTATATGGAAAAATCAAATATCCAAATCCCTATATTCCTATATTTTTAAACAACAACATAAATGACCATATTACATACCTATATTTTTCAAAAATCAAAATAAATCAGTATAGACATATATGCTCATGCAGTTCAAAGTAGGCAGAATATAAACTAGCTGTATGTAATACTTATAACCCAAGCATTTAAATCTATATATCTGGTTTAGTATATAAATATTGACATCAATATAAAACCAATATAAACGGCAACTAATATAAACTATATATACATATACATCATACTGATATATAATTAACATATATTTTACATTAAAACTAATATATATATAACCTGAGATATATCATACTTATAAATATACGTATATATTCATACGTTATATAAAATCAAACATAAACATAAATATATATATATATATATACACCCTCTGCCGAAAGTAGCTTCGAAATACATATAGTAAAATATATATATACTTATATAAAATGGTCAGACTTTACATATAAACTTTTACAGAAAATATAAATAAGCAGCTTGATTTGTATAACTAACAGATAGTTATATATACCCCTTTATAAAGCCAAAATAATACCAATCTATAACTTATGTACTATACGAAACCACAACAGAGAACATATTTTAAAACATAGAAAATATATTCATAAACCTTTACATTATACGAAACTGTTACATGAGTATATATACAAAAGCATATACGTATAACACTTTACAATCAATATTAAATAAACAATTATATATATATAATATACTGTACACCACTACACACTTTACAGACACAACTTACTTTACAACTCAAAACAAAACTATATATGTATAAACTACACACAGTGTATAAATATAAGGTATAAACACTATATTATAAACTATAAATATAAGGTTAATATCTTATAAACTATATATGTATAAACACTATGCAACTCAAAACAAAGCACATAACTAACCTATAATGCATAAGCTGATATATAATAAAAGATACACTTTATGTATTGTAACACATATAAACTTATGTAGAAAATGCAACTGTATAAATAATATATAAACTAAACCTATCAGTATATATAACTAAGATATATAAGACTATAATTTACACATATATCAATATCAGAAATCTGTTTAATACAACATATCATATAATGTAAACAAATATATATATGTACTAATATAAACATATTACTGGAAAAAAAAATATACACTGTATAATATAAATATATACATACCAATGATATAAAAGAAGTAGGAAAGAAAAGAGGTTGGAGGAAGGCTTCACGGCTCATGGAAATGGTGCTAACGCGCGCTTGGTCGCGTTGAAGTTAAGGCGGAGGAGGTGGCAGGCTGGGTTGACGCGGAAGGCCAGGACGTGGACGAGGAGGGTGGATCACGTGAGTTGTTGCGAGCTTGGCCTCGGCAGGAGCTGATGGGGAGAGCGAGTACGTGGAGGCGCAGATCTGGGTAGAGGCAGAGTTCATGAAGTTGTTCACAGTGGAAGCCAGAGGCGGACGGGAGGGAGCTGGACGAAGGCTGGCGGTAGCGTGGGGTTGGCTGATGAGTTGTCGCTGGATCTGGAAGTGCGGTCCGGGACGTGGAGGAGTGGTGAGTGGATGGCAGGCGTAGGGCGTGACTGGTCTCGGAATGGAGTTGTCTTGGAGGCGATGGTGGGTGGCATGTAAATGGTGACCAACGTGGTATTTTTGGGAGAAGGTAGAAAAATTCGAGCTGGTCACGAGAAAAATGGAGGAAGATAATCTTTAGATCTGAGGAAAAGTAAAGCCTGCTCATAAAATTTGAACTTGTACTTTTAGCAATATATTTAATTTGTTTGAGGAGAAACGGTAGGGTAGGAATAGAAATAGGTTGAATTGTTCAGAGGCTTAAATGCAGGAGCACGCTAAAAATTTAAACTGAAGGAAGGAGTAAAGTCAGAAATTTTGGTACCGTTACGGTGGACAGTTTATTCGTTCCGACACGCATCGGATCTCAAATTGCAGAGTTGAATATACCGTGGAGATCAGCACGACGAGACGGTCAAAACGGTACACAGATATCAATGATACGGTCATCCGATCAAAAGTCGATAACCGGTACCAAAAATGCTGCTATTCTAACCGAATTAAGATAAACGGAGCAATAGATGTCCAAATTTGACGAAACGAAAGATGACGTCTCACTCAGAAGATGATTTACAATTTTCTATGTAAAAATATTCAGGTTTGGAAAACATTTTATTATCACCTATTTTTAACTGATTAAATTGAAGTAAATTTACGCGCGAAATAAATTTTCATATTTTCGGACGAAAATTTACCAGTTGCTATGTTTAATTAGACGCATTCCAAATATCAAATTTATATTTCAAAATTTTACTGTTTAAAATTTCACACAAATTCAATTAATTAAATAAATAAAACCACTGAAATTTACGGGTCGTTACACTCTCCCCCACTCAAAACTTTTCGTCCCCGAAAAGGAAGGAAGTAGGAGAATGGAAACAACCAGAAAGAAAAATAGATAAAAGACAAGATAAGACTATTAATTTAAACCATATAATTTCAAATTAAACTAATTAATATTTAGCAATTTGATTTAATCCACTGAGTTCACTTAAGTTAAATCAATCCATCTATTCTAAACTCATTATCTTATTATCTAGTCATTCTCAATTAACAATTTCTAAACCATCAATTTGTATAATCATTTATTATACTCATATTTTATTCAACAAATTTAATTCTTTTATTCCAAATCATTATTAAGTTTATTCCACTTAATATGTCCTATCACATATATTTAAACCATATAAATTAATTTAAACCATATATTTCAGTTTAAATCAATTTATATTCAATAATTGATTTTTAAATTCAGGGTATTTCCATACTTTAATCAAAATTTCAATTTATTAGTTCCTTCAAAACAATTTATTTGTCTCATCTATTATTTAATTAACTTATTATTCTGCTTATCTCTATTAACATCTTTATAATAAAATTTAAGTGTATAACAGTTATTATAACACTCAAATCTTTCCTTATAAAGTCATTTTATATTGTATATTATCCAATTACATTTTTACTTCTGAAAATTTTAGGTAAGTTATGCTAAGATGTAATTGAGTATTATACAAATAAGATTTTACAATTCAGTTATTCTCAGTTAACTATTTATCCAAGAATTTTAACTTTAGTTTATAGTTGAAATCATCTTTAATCTAAAATTTAAGAATTTAAATCTCCGATTTACTCCAAACAATTTAGAGATATATATATATTATATCTATATCAATCAAATTAAATTTTAAAATAAGATACCTATATATATATAAATCAAACTATATTGAAGAAATTCAAATCGAATATTTTTTTTTTCAAAACAAAACCGTAGCAAAGCTACAGAATAGTTTCCCCTCTTCGAAACTCGAAAATGAATGTCGATGATGCGGCCGTCATCACCGAAATTATTTTCCAACGACAAAGAGAAGAGCACTGGTTTAAACATTTAAAATTCTTTGAAAATCCTTTTATTCGAAAATACTTAAAATAATATACATTTTAAGACTTTAAAACAAAGTTTGAAATCACCAGAAAATTTAATTCTTAAATTCTCAATTTAAATTCATTTCAATTCCAAATAAATTTATAAACAATAGTCATTTTGCAATAGTCAATGACTTACAAACAATAAAATGAAAATCAAATATTATCATTTTCAACAACCAATTTATTTAACTTTTAATTCCAGAAAATTTTTCTTATATATTTATAGTATAATCATACAAATTTATTTCATTTATCAAATTTGAAAATTATATTGTGTCAGTTTGCTCTGTTCAAGTGTTTTGGAAATCCTATCGATAGCGTTGATCAGACGAATCGATCGAAAACCCAAATCAACATCAACAACTTAAACAACACAATATATAAAAAATTTTATTATTAATATACAAATACCAATACACTCCCTCACACGATGATTCAAAGATGAATTTCAAAGCAAAATAGAGATTCAAATATAAAGGGATCTTAAACAAAGAATTCAAACTAGAATAGGTAGGCTCGAAACGAAGGTTAGATGATTGCATTTCAAACAGGAAGATAGATAAAGTTGTATAAATCACGGGCAACCTTAACCGGGTCAACCGTGACTTCAAGAATATAATCGATGTAGAATTCTGATGCAAATCAACATTCGATTACCAGAGGTAGAATTCGGGTATAGCATAAGATAGCAGCATCGTAAACTGAGGATTCAGAAATCTCCGGTGAATCAATACCGATTGTAAAGGAGTTTCACCCCAGTACAAATTATTTGAAGATTGGCGAGACCGCCGATTTATTATAGAGATCATTCGAAGTGAAGTTATTGGATACTCCAGAATCAAAAGACACGAATGGGGAGACACGAATGGACTTTGGAACCGAAGTGAACGTTCCAAAATTCAAAGGAACTGAGTCAAAGAAGAAGGAATTCAAGCTCGAACGAAAGTGATTCTGTAATTGAATTTACTACATATGCTGAGTTTTGCCTAAAACCAGAGCTCTGATACCACATGTAACGACCCAGTATTTTCAACCATTCGCATCCATTATAAGTGTATAGGTAGACACTCATGCCGGAGTTGAATTGCTCAAAATACTTATATGATTTTGAAAATCATAGTCTGGAAATCACAGTATTTTGGCAATCATAACACTTTTCTTTTAAACAGTTTAGATATTAAAATTTCGTTATAAAATAAATTAATATCCTCAAATTTCACAAATCGATTCAAATTACTCGAATTCCAAAAATTTAATTTAATCAAATCTCAAATTATCAGTTTCAACTCGATACAGCTTCTAAATAAACCATTTCAAATTATCGATTTCAAATACATATCTGAACCATAAAATAAGCCATTTCAATTTTAATATGTTTCAAAGCTTTTATTATTCAACATTTCAAAACTAAATTCGACAAATATATATACATATCAAATTCACTTTACAATTATTTAGTTTGAAATAATAACTTAACATTTCCATAACATTTGAATACAATTTCAATTTACAATTTTAAATAAACAAAATATCTTTTTAAATATTTATACGTTTGAAATATCCATTTAAGTCACCTTTTCAAATTTCAAGTTGTAAATCACTTCTTTAAATTTCAAATTCAATACATTTTAAATCAAACTTATTTAAGTATAATTCTTAAATAAAATATAATTTCAATCAATTTCAAATCATTATCAATTCTATATTTCAAAAATATAGATATTAAATACTTAAACATATTATTTATCAACTTTATTAAATTAACTTTAATAAATCTTTAAAATCAATATTAATCGAAATCATATATTTCCTTTTCAAAACCATAGATATCATTTTCAAACGTTTATATATAGACCAACGGTGCCTGTATATAATTTTCTATCCTATGGTCAAGTGATACGGATATTTATCATTTCAATCCGCAATTTAAAACATATTCGGGTATATATCTTTTCAACCCGAAATCCCAAATTCAATTCCATGAAAATCGCTTGGGTTTATCATTTCAACCCATAACGATTTTCTCCTATTCTACAGATCGTTCGGGTATGTATCATTTCAACCCATAGTGGTTCTATACTAACAGGGAACTTGCAGAGTGATAACAGATATGATAATAAAATAACAACAGTAACAGGCATATATCAACAATATAAATAACAGATAATGGTGTCGGATGTCCTAAGTGAACAGATACAGATAATGACATATATAACAATGTAAATAACTAACATCAGCATATTTCAATTGACATTTCAATTGAAATCAAATTTAATAACTATAAGAATATTAATCGTGAGTGATTGCTCACCTTTCGAGGCTAGAGAGATTTGTCACCGAAATGAGTTACGAATTCAAGCTCGAGTTTCCAAAGCAAAGTAAGACTTGTACGAATTGGATGACAAAGCTAGTAGATAGGATCGATGAAATAAATCAGAATCTGGATCGATGAAGATAATTGGTATAAGTGAACTTGTATATAAATGTGTATAACTATATTTAGAAAACCATATTCTAATTTTAAACACATATTAAATAATATATATATTAAAATTTCAAAATCATATCATAAAGTCAATATCTGTATACATACCATATATATATAACAAAAGTATAAACTAAAAATATATCATTGACATCCTATAACCAAGTATGCAGATATATATATAAACTATTATATAAGTATATACTTGAACCATAACAACTGTTATAAAGCTTACCTATTCTATTTTAAATGCATACATTTTATATGGAAAAATCAAATATCCAAATCCCTATATTCCTATATTTTTAAACAACAACATAAATGACCATATTACATACCTATATTTTTCAAAAATCAAAATAAATCAGTATAGACATATATGCTCATGCAGTTCAAAGTAGGCAGAATATAAACTAGCTGTATGTAATACTTATAACCCAAGCATTTAAATCTATATATCTGGTTTAGTATATAAATATTGACATCAATATAAAACCAATATAAACGGCAACTAATATAAACTATATATACATATACATCATACTGATATATAATTAACATATATTTTACATTAAAACTAATATATATATAACCTGAGATATATCATACTTATAAATATACGTATATATTCATACGTTATATAAAATCAAACATAAATATATATATATACACCCTCTGCCGAAAGTAGCTTCGAAATACATATAGTAAAATATATATATACTTATATAAAATGGTCAGACTTTATATATAAACTTTTACAGAAAATATAAATAAGCAGCTTGATTTGTATAACTAACAGATAGTTATATATACCCCTTTATAAAGCCAAAATAATACCAATCTATAACTTATGTACTATACGAAACCACAACAGAGAACATATTTTAAAACATAGAAAATATATTCATAAACCTTTACATTATACGAAACTGTTACATGAGTATATATACAAAAGCATATACGTATAACACTTTACAATCAATATTAAATAAACAATTATATATATATATATATAATATACTGTACACCACTACACACTTTACAGACACAACTTACTTTACAACTCAAAACAAAACTATATATGTATAAACTACACACAGTGTATAAATATAAGGTATAAACACTATATTATAAACTATAAATATAAGGTTAATATCTTATAAACTATATATGTATAAACACTATGCAACTCAAAACAAAGCACATAACTAACCTATAATGCATAAGCTGATATATAATAAAAGATACACTTTATGTATTGTAACACATATAAACTTATGTAGAAAATGCAACTGTATAAATAATATATAAACTAAACCTATCAGTATATATAACTAAGATATATAAGACTATAATTTACACATATATCAATATCAGAAATCTGTTTAATACAACATATCATATAATGTAAACAAATATATATATGTACTAATATAAACATATTACTGGAAAAAAAATATACACTGTATAATATAAATATATACATACCAATGATATAAAAGAAGTAGGAAAGAAAAGAGGTTGGAGGAAGGCTTCACGGCTCATGGAAATGGTGCTAACGCGCGCTTGGTCGCGTTGAAGTTAAGGCGGAGGAGGTGGCAGGCTGGGTTGACGCGGAAGGCCAGGACGTGGACGGGAGGGTGGATCACGTGAGTTGTTGCGAGCTTGGCCTCGGCAGGAGCTGATGGGGAGAGCGAGTACGTGGAGGCGCAGATCTGGGTAGAGGCAGAGTTCGTGAAGTTGTTCACGGTGGAAGCCAGAGGCGGACGGGAGGGAGCTGGACGAAGGCTGGCGGTAGCGTGGGGTTGGCTGATGAGTTGTCGCCGGATCTGGAAGTGCGGTCCGGGACGTGGAGGAGTGGTGAGTGGATGGCAGGCGTAGGGCGTGACTGGTCTCGGAATGGAGTTGTCTTGGAGGCGATGGTGGGTGGCATGTAAATGGTGACCAACGTGGTATTTTTAGGAGAAGGTAGAAAAATTCGAGCTGGTCACGAGAAAAATGGAGGAAGATAATCTTTAGATCTGAGGAAAAGTAAAGCCTGCTCATAAAATTTGAACTTTTACTTTTAGCAATATATTTAATTTGTTTGAGGAGAAACGGTAGGGTAGGAATAGAAATAGGTTGAATTGTTCAGAGGCTTAAATGCAGGAGCACGCTAAAAATTTAAACTGAAGGAAGGAGTAAAGTCAGAAATTTTGGTACCGTTACGGTGGACAGTTTATTCGTTCCGACACGCATCGGATCTCAAATTGCATAGTTGAATATACCGTGGAGATCAGCACGACGAGACGGTCAAAACGGTACACAGATATCAATGATACGGTCATCCGATCAAAAGTCGATAACCGGTACCAGAAATGCTGCTATTCTAACCGAATTAAGATAAACGGAGCAATAGATGTCCAAATTTGACGAAACGAAAGATGACGTCTCACTCAGAAGATGATTTACAATTTTCTATGTAAAAATATTCAGGTTTGGAAAACATTTTATTATCACCTATTTTTAACTGATTAAATTGAAGTAAATTTACGCGCGAAATAAATTTTCATATTTTCGGACGAAAATTTACCAGTTGCTATGTTTAATTAGACGCATTCCAAATATTAAATTTATATTTCAAAATTTTACTGTTTAAAATTTCACACAAATTCAATTAATTAAATAAATAAAACCACTGAAATTTACGGGTCGTTACAGGTACAAATTCGGTCAGCGATTAATATGGAACAATTCAAATATTAAAGTTCACATGTCAATTTAGCTAGTCTTGTGACATTTTGGTTAAATTTATCGCTTACATATCTCTTTGATAAAATCCAATTTTACTATTATAAGCGTTACCCGATAGTAACGATTATTTACACCAATTCTCTTCGTCAAAACTTTATCACATTAGGGCTTATGGAAATTGGTTTGGTCAAAATTCCAATATCGTCCACATTCAACTTGCATATTAGTCCAAAAACAAAATCCTTAGTTCAATAATAACAACTATTTTTAATCGTACTACCCTGCCCAGAGACTTTGACTTTGATTTGATTACAATTGACCATGAAACTAACCCCTTATAAATGAGGAAACGAATTCTATATTGAATATTATTTCACTTCCATTGCTTCAACTCATGCCCAACTATAGTCAACCGATGGACTTTATGCCATGATTTAACTATTATCAAAGTGGAGTGTCCACATTGAAGTTCAACATTATTCTCAAGTCGAGAGAGCTGTGTAATATCATCACTTCAAGATTTTCTATTTAACCTTAGTTATATTAACCAACATAAAACTCTCAAGTTGGTCATTTCATAGTTATCTAATTATATAATAGAAATCAAACATCTTATTACAAACAAGATTGGTTATCGAGTTAGATGTATGTAACAAACTATTTAATTTCCTCTAGGGCATACCCCTAACTCTACCAATCTCTGACTTGCACATATGACCAATTATGGAATCTAATTCCAACTCTTTCGTTCGGTTTTATTAAAACATATTGGGCCAGACCCTTAGTGAATTTGTATGCTATTTTATTTTACTGGAAAATAGGCACAGGGAAGAAGTTGCAAAAAAATTAGTCTCAGAGACAACAAGTTTGCTTTTTAGTCTGAAGGACACTTTTTAGTGTAAACAGAAAATGATAGTTACAACTATCATTTTGTGATTTACACTGGAAAGTGTCTTTCAGCCTAAAAAGCAAACTTCTTGTCCCTAAAACTTAATTTTTCTTGAACTTTTTCCTTGAGCCTAAAAACCTATCTACTTTGTCAGTTAACTCTCTCTAATGCTACTAAGTTTCCTTTATCATATGGAGCCCTCGGTACACATTTTTCGACTTCCAATGAGCTTTAGGTTCTTTTGCGAACTATATCGCAACATTGTTATCGTATAACAATGTCATGAGGTTCTCAACATTTGGGATCATCCTTATCTTAGTTATAAATTTGTGCATCTATTTATACTTCTTATGTTACAATGCTATTAAAGGCGATAAACTCAGCCTCTAGTTGAGTCACCCACCACTAATTGTTTGGAACATTTCCAACTTAAAGATCTTAACTTAAGATTAAACATGAATTTAGGATTGACATGTTATACTCGATATCTCTCATGAAGTTCAAGTCTGTGCACTCCTTCACAATGATTTCATTATTTATATAATAATTCTCTAGTATTTCATAAATACTCAAGCACACTCTCACTTTTTATATATTAATCTTAATATAGATTTGTTACTTGCTCTATATATCAAATACATACGCGAAGTGTGATATTGCAAACAATATCAGATGTATGATAATTCTTATTACAATGCACAAGGAACCCATCTTACATGCTCCATATTAAACTATATAATATAGTGTCTACGCATATCGTTTTGGGACATACCCAACATCTTTTTATACTAATTATAAAAGATAACTTTTCAAATCCTATACCGAGAATCAAACAACTAAATTGAAATGATTTTAACACGAATACATTGTTAACAATCATAAGTTTGTCGTTTTCCTATGGTTTTAGAAATATTTTAGCCCCTATTAATATTATTTCTTACAAACACACGTTTCCTCTGCATTTTGACTAAAAACCAAACTATTTGATTTCTTTATCAAATCACTTGCTTAACTCTTATGCATATTAAATAATACATTCATATCGTTTCTTGGATCATATTCAATAACCCACAAACTCAGAATCCTCTTTCCAGCTTCGAGACACTTGGGTTATAAGCGCAAATAACATACTCTAAATCATTATTTAGGATTTCTATTTCAATGTACATATACCAAAAATCAAAATCACATCGAGCGGTATTTTTGTGAGTGAAATTTGAATTAACTTGAGTGCATTGAATGATAAATCTATTACGTTAATTTCAACAATTGAAATTAACTATGTTATTCTAACAACGTAGCTTACCATATTCCAAATGCATTGGTATTCTTCTCGGAGACACTTTTACGACCAATGGACCATATCCCTTCCAGTATAATCATCAAAATCGTATTTTGATAACGCACTTGGAATCCATTTTGGTTTGTGAATCAAGCCATGTGGTAGAGTCAGTACTCTTAATGGATTACAAACAATTGAGAAAATTCTTTTCCCTACATCGATAAAAAATCATAGTTTCTCTTTAATGTGCGAGGGTTCTTTTTAGACATTCTAATTAGTTGTGTTTGTTTAGGCTTAGTCTATTTCATTTTATCCTTTGTAATCACTTTTATCATTAGATCGTATCTAAATCAATGTTACTATTGGTAATTTATGATTTGTGCATCATGCCATATGGTAGAGTCGGTACTATTAATGGATTACAAACAATTAAGAATATTATTTTCTCGACATCAATAAGAAAATCATAGTTTCTCTTTAGTGCGCGAGAGTTCTTATTAGACATTCTAATTAGTTGTGTTTGTTTAGGCTTGGTCAATTTCATTTCATCTTTGTAATCAATTTTATATTTGGATCGTATCTAAATCAATGTTACCACCAATAATTTTAAATGAGATCCCTTCACCACGATGTTGGCATTTCTTGAAACAACAATTCACTACACCAGAAAAGACTTTTGGTAGCGTTGAAAAAACGCTACTATAACTTATGGTAGCGTTTTAGAGAACGCTGCTATACGACATGCAACTAAAAGTCTAAAACTTTTTGTTGCGTTGTAGTAAACGCTACCAAAAGTCACTTTTAAATGCAGCTATAGGTTTTTTCTGTAGGGTTAAAAAAACGCTACCAAAAGTCTTCATTTTTTGGTTGCATTTTTTGTTTATATGCTTTTTTTGATTTTTAGTAGCGTTTTTAAAATGCAACTGTATAATTTTTATATTAGTTTACATTTGTTTTTGTAGCATTTCTGAAACGCTACTAAAAGTTATTGGTTGTTTGGTAGCATATTTTAAATGCTACTATTTACGGTTGATGGTTTATACCATTTCCAGCAATCGCTTATATACTATTCATATTAAAACGAACGATCAACCGCATAATTTTCATATATTCAAACAAACAATTAAATCACATAATTAACATATACAAACAATCAATCATATGATCATCATATTCAAATAATTGCAAAAACATGCTAATCTCACAATCAAATATAATATCCATAATCAATTCGATAGTAGTTTTTCAACAAAATAAGTCACATACTACAAGCATTCATAGACAAGTTTCCACAAATGGTACTAACAAAATACGACAACATATATAACAATTAAATTCATGTTCGTTGCTTGATTACCAATAGTTCTTTGTTGTCGACAGTCTTCGCTTCGAAATAGCTAATTACCTGCAAACGAGTTTAACAATCAACAATATATATATATATATGTATATACACACATATATATACACACATATGTGTGTGTGTGTGTATATATATGTATGTATTACCTGCAAACGCTAGCCTGGAAGACATTAGACGCCATTAGCGGCCCAACCACTGTTGTGGTGGTAGCAGCCTCTACGGCCATAAGGCAGCAGATTAGACTGCTGCTGTAAACAGCAGCAGCACATGCTGTTGTCGATAGGAGCCAGGCCATCGGGCTGGCCACCCATCTGGTCACGTCCGTCCAGGAGCTAGTGCATAGCCAGATCGGGCTGGGCCATAAGCCCAACGTACCAAAAAATAGTAATAATACTATAAAAAAAATTACATTCTAATTTTAACTTTTCTTGGTCCAAATTGAAGAATAATCAAGGAAGAAATAATGTTGGATGGATTTGTCAAAGATAGTGCAGTTAGTTGATCTTATAAAGTTTGTTTATCTTGAATATATTTAAATGAATTGTCACATTATCAATATTAAATTACTCATTCCAAACAATGATAATATTATCAGTATTGCTTAATTCGCCTTCCACGGTTATGTTAAGTATTGCTTAATTCGCCTTCCATGGTTATGTTATTTCCCCATCTGATTATTTGTGTTCAATCATATTATCAGTAAACCAATCTTACACTAACTGTAAATTTCAATTTATGTAACTTGTCTTTAATGAAATAAAGTGAAACTAAGCAGAAGATGATGTGAACCCTAAATTGTACCATTTAAGTCATTAGAGTAGGCTAACACTATACATCACACAGTGAATAATATGGCCGAGAAACACCATGTGTATAAACTATATATCACTGATTTGAGTGTATATATCAAATACTTACAGAGAACATAAGTCCGTGGCCCATACTGATAAACTCTATACCAAGAAAAGTAGTCAGGCAAATGAAAAGGTTAAATTGACTTTGAAAAAATGATAAGCTTTCTCATATTCGATAAGGCCTATCATTGGCCACTATGACAATAGCTGATAAAGCGACCAGTGGAGTGTATTGAAAAATAGTGCTAAGAATAGGAGAGCCAGCATCACTAAGAATAGGAGAACAAGAATTCAACTCATGAACTTTTCAATTTGAAAATCTTACCAGTTGTTAAATAGCAAGAAGTGAGAACCAGCAACATTCATGAGAGCATAAGCTATCATCTCTTTATTTCATCAACTTGATCATTTGCCTGTGCCAAACTTCGACTAACTGCTATACCTTCTTACATAATCAGATCAAAGTGATACATGTATAATTACTGCATCGGTAAAATCCAATTATCATACTAAAACATGCACACAAATAAATAAATAAATAAATAATCCATTAATACCGCTAGTGCAATAAATCTTACAATTATTTCTGCTTGAAATGCAAGACTGATTTGAATCGCAGTTGTCCTAAAGATTTGGATTCGGCCTTTTCTTCAAATCACCCACCTATATTATATAAATAAAATCTGTATAAAGGTTACCAATATAAATTTAATTCTCAAAATAAAACAAAAAATCTTATTGAAAAATAATATAGGAATTGCTGCATCAGATGCACCTCCTTGAACCACCTGCTGCATCTAAGCTGGATTCAGCACAGGCTTCTGTCCAACAGTTGCTACTTTCTGTCCACATGTTTCTAGTGCTGCCTGGCTAAGTCTTCATGTCCTAGAGGAACTAACTCTGAGTGGAAATCATTTCCAGAACGACTTGTGTGCTACTTCCAGATTAGCACAATTTCATCTCTCTTATCTTAGGAAGCCAGATCAGAGTTCAAAAACAACAGTTTTGCAAGCCAAAAGCCCTCTAAAATATATTGTTGCTGCAATATAAAGTAGAATGAAGATTAATGGGAAAATAAAGAAATAGGATACTTGGTCATACTGTATTTATACATGTAGCTTCTAAAATATCCAAGGGAAAAAAGTAGGCATAGTTTGAGAGATTATTCGTCATCAATATTATAATAAAACTTTTAAACAAAGAATTTCATCAAGGTTTCGACATACATTTTACTATGCATGAAATTAGTCTAGGCATACTTCATGTTAAAATTTAAAGGAAAATCTATAAACCATTTTGTTATTTATCTAGTCATGTGTGGATGAAGAATGTGAACTATGACAGATGTATAATTATTGATTTCATGAAGAATGTGGATGAAGAATTTATCTAGTCATGAGGTAATGACAGATGTATAATTATTGATTTCATGATGCACGTTCAACATCAAAGTATGATGCATTCAGTTTGAAAATTTCTTGTCAAATGAAGCTAATTATTTGTACTGACCAATTATAATATTACGTCTATGTCTTATATTGGTGCAAAGTAGTTGTAAGTTGATTGAAGCAAGGCATAAAAATACCATACTTAATACATGAAGAAAAATTATGCCGTGTTGGTGGTAGTTTGATCATTCAAATGATTTCAGCATTTGGATGTCGGTCTAAATAAGCAGTGTACAAAGTACCTTTCATTATCTGCTTCCCTCTAATAGAAATTTCCCCAGGTTTGATTTTTAGACAGTGAAATTCCAGTTTCAGGGTCAATAATTTTTTACTCTACATTCCTAACAACTGTGCCGCATGATCCAGATTTCACCTCAAATGGCTCCTTAGCAAATGCTAAACACATTGCAAGAACTGGTCCAGCTTCTGTCATTCCATAACCCTGTATATCAAAGATTTTGTAAACAAATTACCATTTGTTAATTAATTTTCATGTGGTAAGTCAATTAAGAGAAAATAATAAGACTCTAACAACTACTGCTAGCTAATCCCTCAGACGAAGGTGTGGAACAAGAATATAAAAACAATCTATTTCAATTGGAATGCACCTTATATAATCATGCCATTGGGAACCGGCAAAAATCTAAAATAAATTGGTTGAAAGAAGGTGAAAAATGTACGAAATTCTTCTACTCAAAAATGTCCAGTACAAAAAACAGGAAAAATCCGAGTGGTATTATAAATGAACCTGGATAGCCTATATGTGATATAAACTCTATCCAATACATGGCCTTATCATACTTCACAGAGCTCTACAGTACTTCAGATGTTGGGAAAAAGTTTGATAAAATCATATGCAAGAAAATACTCTCAGACATAGCTAGACAATAGCTAGAATTAGAGGTCAATATTGAGGAAGTGAAATCTTCTATGGTACAAGCTCAAATCAGTGAGGACAGTAGCCCAGGGCCTGATCGTATAAGCTCAAAAAAATTTAAGCATCATTGGGATATTATTAAAAATAATCTAGCAGCAATGGTACAAGGAATTTTTACAAGTGCACAGTTCATGAAAGAAATTAATCACACATTTATCACATTGGTGCCAAAAAAGATAATGCTAATTCCACATCAAATTACCGGTCGATTTCATGTTGCAATGTTATATATAAATTTATTGCTAACATAATATGCAACAAAATCAAGATTTACATGAATGATTTAGTATCCCTTAATCAAAATACATCAAATCGACTTGCTTTTATGTATGGATTTCCTGTTAATTTGGCTAACCTGATATATAGTTGTATCTCTACCCCGTACATTCTTAGTGATAATTGAAGGTAGCCCACATGGATTCATTACGAGTAACATAGGACTTAGACAAGGAGATCCACTATCTCCTTACTTTTTTCATGGAGAATGGCGATTTACCTGCCTAATTGTTATTTGTCTACTTGTTCCTTTTGATTTGGCACTATACTAAGTATAGAGGTTCATTTACGCATTGCAGTGCAGGAGTGCTCGCTCGTTTGATTGATACATTAATTCACAACGTTACACTAACTTTCCTATACATCAAATCGACTTCTTTCTCTTCTCTTTCAATGGTATCATTTGGTGCATGTCTATTTTCCACGTAGCAATCTAAATCAATTCATGGCCGATTAACGTTAAAGGTACATCATATTGAAGTGTTTATCCCATACTTGTCTGTCTACGTCTATATTAATGCATTTATATAATACGGTTCTCTTGGTATATATAGAGTTGTTGGTTCAATAATTAGTAGGTAGTATTCTCTGCTAATCATTTGAGTACGCAAAAAAGTAGGAGCAATTACGATTTCACGTTCATGAGATCAATGATTCAATTAGTAGTTGTCCGGCCATACAATTAGATTGCTCCAACCACTCAAACATTATAATTACTCATGTATAACATCCCATATTGTGAAGTAAGTCAAACATGTCTATTGCACTGATAACTAAAAAGAACTTCTAAGTTCATTGATTCTTTAAGTTTGTTTTGCTATGCATGAAGACGTAGAAACATATGTTACTAGTTAATGGGGTTACTGTCTCGTATGTTTAGCGGCTTGCCCTATGTTATACATTTATATAATGGAAATCTATAGCAGTGCGCAAAGATTCATAACTTCATAAAAGACACATTGCGCTTTATATGGAGGTTTACAAATTATAGCTGAATATATTCAAAAATTTACAAAAACAGTCCAAACCACATTTACGGTAAATGATAAAACCTAAATATTTTAGTATCAATGCACATTGAAATCCCTATGTTTTTTCATAACTAAAATATAGTTCAGGCGAAATAGATGTAACACGATTCATGTATCAGTGTAAGAAATAGTCTATCAACATAAAATGAATTTGATTGATTGGTTCACACTTTCAACCTCACCCATACAGGTATACTAATCCTTTTTTCTTTTTTGATATATAGTCTACTAATCTTAATCTGGGCACTGACAGATGAGGCAGCAAGTTTCTGTGCAGTTTAGGTATTCATAACCTATCCTGCCATTTCATGTTAAATCACACAATAATGTCAAGTATACAACTACTAAACACGTTTTTCAGTTGGAAATGAGAAGTAGTTTACTATACAAGTACTAAACAGAAAACAATATCATATTGGTACTAAACATTTAAGCCATTTCATCACAGCCACTTATGTCCTGGTAAATTCGTAAGTAGAAACAAACAATGGTTTACCCATGACATTTTTTAGGCAAAAGCACCCATAAGTAAAACTACATGCACATCAACTGTAAGTAAACATCTACATCCATGCACTTTATGTAGACAGGAAAGCGAGGTTCCATCTCATGCCGACAGTAGCAAAAACAGTTCCATCTACATACATCCATGATTCCGATATCATAAGATTGTACTTAAAATTATATAAATAATTAAAATAAATACAAAATTTAGAATTATAGAAATAATTAACTAAACTCAAATACAAAATATTATATATAATAATAATAAGTAATTTCTTAATCTTTATGAAATTAAAATAATTATAATTTGTATTACAAATTGCTTAAAAAATCCTTTCTTTTCATTACATAACCCGAAATAGATTGTAAATAAAACATCTGTTTATATATAAATCTGATTATTCATAAATGATTAGTTAACTTATATAATAAGACAAAATAATATACTTTTAAAAAGTTATGAATTATTAATAGTAAACCATATCATAACTTATAAGTGTGCATTTATATATATATTAGACCAAATCAAAGCTAAAGCATTGCAAAAACATGGTCCATTAAGTCAAAATACGGTTCATAGGAATGACACTTATAATTTAATACACAGAGAAGAATATATATGTATAAACTTGAAATAGAAGCCGAGTAAACGAAATGCCAAGTATAGTAGTGTAAAGTAGTGTACACAAAAGGCAGTAGGTAAATCAATTCTATCAAAAGTAAACCTCAGACAAAACATACATCAGCAAATGCCCAAACTACTCAACACACATATACCCACATATACGCTAATGCATGCATATATGTTAAATCTATTACTGACAATGCCTAGATTATAAATGCTCCTACCTACAACCATTATATTTACCGAGATGTTAATGGATAGCGCTTGTTCAAACTTATAAAGTATTTCAAATCAAACATAAATGAATACATTTGAAAGAATAAACCACCGAGAACAAAAAATAAATAATCTAAATAAGTATTTTACTGTCATCAACTTAAAAACTCTTTTTTTTCTAAGTAAAAAGACAGATATAGGCAGGCAATAATAGGATTCCAAAATTTATCATAGCATTATAACCAAAAAAGCCATACCAGTAGACAAAAATAGACCCTAAACGTCTGCACTTGTCCCTTAAAAGCACACATCATATTAACCTAAGGGCTAGCCCAAAATGAAAACATAATTCAATCCATCCAGCTAGCACTTGCTGAAATCCATGCTGTTGGGAGCCTCAAATGAAGTTATATGAACCGGGTCGTGCCTTATCAACTAGTTGCTAATAAACATATGGGTTGAGCCTAACACTCCTATTGCCTGGTGCAAGACTATACAGGTCGGGGGCTTATACTATTACAGCCCAACCCAAAACCATATAAGCTAGGTATGCTAATTTTGAAAATATCATAGACTCTAAATGACAGTTTAATGTCAAACACAACTAGTTAAACATAAGAAGACATGAGTCTAACCTCGTTTGGAGGATGCACTACAGAAGACCAGTAAAGCAAAGATGTTAACTTCAACTCACAGATAACTCTTCCATATCTTCAGGGAAGGAAAAAATAATATGAACTTACAGTTCAGTGATGCAAATAATCAATAATCAAAATTAATACTGGCAACATTAATTCTATAAACACAGAAGCATATAAGTAATATTTTTAAGTAATATAATGTAAGCTACACGTAATTATAATACACACTTTTGAAATATTTTTTGTTCTTTCATTTTTATTTGGCTTCTACTTTCATGAAAATTAAAAATCAATTTTATTTTAAATTGTAGATTTTGTATTTTGAAGAATTTTATTTGAATGTTAAACAATAAGTTTGTTTTTAATATCTCTATAGTACTTATCTTTGTTCATGCTTATATGATTTAATTATTATTTTTCCATTCTTATAATTATCTTGCCTAATATCCAAAGTTCTGTTTATATTTTCACAGACAATCTGTTTCCACTTCAAATACTGATATTTTTAACAGTTTATCAATACAAATCATGCATCTTACTATGGTTACATTAAAATTATCAATATTTTATCAGCAAACATTGATGTTATATTTTGAATTATAAGCGTGCTACTACATATTAATTTAAATGTTGTGCACAGGGTCTTCACTTTCCAATATACAGTTGATAGCAAAGATTCACTGTTTACACCAAAGCATTTTTGCATATAAATTAAACAGAAGGCGGAGAGTAAGGTTCTAAACTATGCTTTATATTTTAACTTTTTATATGCTTGGTTTATAACATCCACTGTCTCGTTCATTCGATCAAGACTATGCCATTTTTTAATCACGTTTCAGTCAAATTTCATTCACGCTTTTGGCATTGTGTACTTTCTGTTATATAATTACTATTCATGTTTTGACCTTCTAAAATCATAGAAATAAAGGTGAGTTATGTGGTTACACCTTGGATTAACAAAGTGAATATGTATATATTATCATGGATTAATGAAGAGGGTTGTTATTCAAACAAGTTATTATCTGATAAGAATGTATGGGCTTTCAAAACCTTGAGAAAACTTGTGGATGGTGCTGCAACTAAGACAATATATATCCAAAGTTTCATATTTTTGTTAAAGATGGAAAAAAGCGAAATGACGGAGATTATCCTAGACCCATGGTTTTCCTCATTAGATAATAACTACAACAACTTAATGGAGATTAAAAAAAAGAAACAAATAAAATGAAGACATACATAGTTAAAAAGTGAAAACAATCATATTAGTTTGTAAGTGTTTTCTCATAGCTAATTTTGATAGTTATGTTTGTACATCAGTCTTTTCCTCCCCTCGACCATCTACTTTAAGTTTCAATGATTTTTTTGAGTTACAAAAAGCTTACATATTGAGCTCGTTCGTTTGTACAAATCAAATAAAAAGAATTAAAGTTTGGCAAATATGATTCACTCGAACAAACATAAAATTGGAGAAAAGGCACAAATAAGAAAACAAGAAAGGAAAGCATTGATAAACGACAACCATATGTGTGAGAGAGGAGAAATATATATTGGACTAGTTTTTATAAGAGCTAGCTGTATATTTTAGGTTCGGTCAACAAATCAACCTAATATAAATAGTCTCTTGTTTCCTTACCAGACTTGCATATATATCAACAAATGAACTAAATAAGGAAGATGAACTTATATATCATACTAATATAAACATAAACATAAACATGTGAACTAACGAGTGTATTTATATTCTTCTACAACAATTCATTCACCAAATGCCTACTGTCTGACAAAAGACCAAAATTGAAGACTACTGTTGTGCTTAAAAGATTTCTGGCCTATGGAGCTCGTTAAATAGTGACCCAAATGTGAAAAATAAAATAAACAGAGCCTTATAGTACTAATATCTCAGCATACACAAAATACGATAACTTAATGGTAACCATCAATGTTAGCCTACCATACTAATCTTGTTCACTGGAATTTTGTTCTAAATATTCATTTACCTTCCTATTTTGCAACAATATATTTCAAGTTCATGGCTCAACGCAATATCACTAAGCATAAGCCTAACCTCTTTGTAAATTTCCTATGTATCATTATGCAAAGCTCTCTGCCGTACCATTTTAAATTGGAAAACAAAAAACAATTTACGTACCTTGAATCAGTTGTACAAAAGCAAATCCTCGGAGCAAAGGGTATCGACGATGGGGAGATGTAGAGCTATAGATCTGATTTGTTAAGGAGCGAAGGCGGAAATTTTGTCAAAGTATTTGATCGATCTAATTTGTTTAGGAGCTGTAGATCGATTTGATATGTTTAGGGTATCGACGAGGCGGAGATGCAAAGCTGAGATCTGAAAAAGGAGCATTAACGGAAATTTTGATGAAGGCGGAAATTTAGATGAAGCGAAAGTTTTGTGGAGGAGCGAAGACGAAGGAAGCTGAAGCGAGGGAGGGAAATTTTGATGAAGGCAGAAAAATTAGGTCAGTGGAGGGAAGGCTTGAAAAATAAATGTAACGAGCGGCAATGTTTCAGAAAAATTAGAATAGAACGTAACCAAGCCCCCCAAAACAAAAGTAAATACAATATTGGTTGCATTCACACCACAAACGCTACTAATAAATGCAACTAAATGTAGGTTTTCTTGTAGTGATTATTTCTCGATGGAATGGAATTAGTACTCATAAACATTTTAATGAACTACCTTTATATATGTATAAAATTGATCTATTTTTTATTTTACAAAACTTATTTTCGTCACATAAATTTGTCATCCTATATTGATTGGTCCTAAACTCCTTTGGGGTGGTCCACACAAGATCCCTCATAAATAAGTATTACGTGCAGTCTCTCGACTGAGACAACCTGTCAACTCTTTGACCTAGGATATGTAAGGGTTTTTTAGAAACTCTTATCTTGTATGATCTTAAACTATGCTTTAGATGAAATTAATTTTAACTTTATATACTTACTCTCAAGTCCATGATCTAACAGAAAGAAGTTAACTCAACTTCACTCATCACCAATTGTTCTTTGTTCAAAAAAGTATAATTACTCCTTATCGATACTTCATTGTGTATCATTAGAAGGAGTCGCTTTTAAGATAGAACCTTAATCATTTTAGGGTCATTCGGAACTCTTATCCAATATACTCGCATATTCTACGAAATTGAAATCCTTTATTTCTTTTGTATGTAATATTTTCTACTTTCGTTTTATATTTTATA
Source organism: Allium fistulosum (assembly GCA_030737815.1). Classification (NCBI taxonomy): domain Eukaryota; kingdom Viridiplantae; phylum Streptophyta; class Magnoliopsida; order Asparagales; family Amaryllidaceae; genus Allium; species Allium fistulosum. Next base: position 928,388,257 of record CM060901.1, read on the forward strand.
AACCACCATAAGCATACTACATGTGTATACAACAAACATGTTCATGATTGCGATAATTCATCGGTGAAACTAACAAATTCTGTGGAACCGTTTCGGTATCATTAGATGTACGATTGCATATATTTATGTATCGATCCTAAGTGTTCATAACTCTTTTGTTACTCCCACGAATGAGTGCTTCACCCTTAATTTGCAGAGATATAATTCACCAGTACTATATGATTCATAATCGTATGATCAAAGAATTATTTTTCAAACTTGTGGCTTAGTCTATAATTTCAAAAGGATTGTAAAATTTTCAGATACTTCTATCTTTTCTAACGCATCATTTTGTTATGAAAACAAACACCACCATGGTAGTTTTATCATATAATGAATATTCATAATATTCATACCAAATAAAACTATGTCTATTTTCAGTCAAAAATAATAATTATTAGTTCATAAATAATATTTAGTATGATTACGATAACAATTTTCATAACTTGGTATATCTGTTAGGAAATCAATTCCTCGGTTTCGATGATCACAACTATGCAATGGAAATCAAATGTACATATACAGGAAGTTGATATAGAAACATCACCAAAAAGACAAGAACAAAACTCAAAAGAAGTATCAAGTGGCTATGAGTCGAGAGAATCAGAAAAGAAGTGATATAGACACAAGAAAAGCAACATGCACTAATCCAAACGTCTGAGTGCACAGACCAGACGTCTGGTTAAGTTCTCTGGTTCACAAACTCAGAAGAAACCAGACGTCTGATCCGGAACTCAGACGTCTGACATACATCCAGACATAAAACAGAAGTAAAGACCAGACGTCTGGATTATAAACTCAGACGTCTGAAATGCTACCAGACACAAAAAAAATATGAAGACCAGACGTCTGAGGCCACATTCCAGACGTCTGAAAATAGGCTCGACTGTGTAAATTCAAACACTAACTGTCACATCCGAAGAGACACATCCGCTCCTCTTCACTGCAACTCTTCATCACCAAAAGGAGCAACTATACAACGATTGTTAATGAAGGCAACTACACATAGAGACTCTTCATCACTATAAATAGCATCAGGAATTCAAGAGAAGATCTCACCTTACTTACTTACGCTTTTATCTCTTGTGCTCTGATTTATTCCTGATCTATAAGCAATCAACTACCTGTATTTAATTCTTCCATATATACAGAACTCCTCATTCAGATATTCTCTAGATAGATATATTGGAAGCATTTGTACTCAATAGTCAACATCCGTGTTATAGAACACATTCTTGACAAAGAAACCCTGCTATTGTAAACCTGTTCCTCCGGGTCAAGTGAGGGTTAGTTGAAAGGAAATTCCAAAGAGGAGCTTCGGGACTGGACGTAGGACGGGAGGTCCGAACAGTATAAAATACCGGTGTGATTATTTTCATTTACTTTGCTACTATCGTTTATCAAGTTATATTATATAGTTAGCTGTTTATACTTGCACATATCCTATACGATCCAGTCATATAGACTTTCAATTGGTATCAGAGCAAGGTTCGTTTAAAAGAACAGTAACACGTTTTTTTTAAATCATTCTAATATGGCAAGTATTTTTCAAGAAGGACAATCCACAGCACGACCCCCACTTTTTAATGGCTCTAATTATTCATATTGGTCAACACGTATGAGAATTTTTATGGAAGCTAATGGTTTAGAAATTTGGTCAGCCACTCAAGATAAATATGAAGCTCCAACTACTGCTATGAACACATGGACCGATGCACAAAAGACCTTAGCATCAAATAATGCTAAAGCTATGAATGTTTTGTTTTGCTCACTAGACAAAAATGAATTTTCACGTGTCATGTTATGTACAACTGCATTTGATATTTGGCGTACCTTACAAATTACACATGAAGGTACAACAAAGGTCAAACAAACTAAAATTTCAATCTTGCAAAACCAATTTTCATCATTTAAAATGAAACAAAAATGAAACTATAGTAGACATGTATTCTAGATTTCAAACTATTCAACATGATCTGATGGCATTAGGAGTTAAGTTTACTGATTTTGATTTAGTTTCTCGAATACTCAACTCTTTAACACCTGATTGGGAAAGAAAGGTATTAGCTATTGAAGAAGCTAACGATCTTTCTACTCTCAAAGTTGAAGAGTTGATAGGAAATTTGATGTCCTATGAAGCTATTTTGCAGGCACGTAAAGAATTAAATTCGGAGAAGAAGAACATAGCATTTCCATCAATAAAGAATGATGACTTAGATTTAGATGAAGATGATATAGTATTTATTGCCAAAAACTATAATAGATTCAAGAAATTTAGAAAGATGACCAAGTTTCAAAAAGAAGGAAAGACCAACTCAACAAATCTATCTCAAATTAAGTGTTATGAATGTGATCAATACAGACACATGAAAAAGGATGCCCAAAGCTTAACAATGATAAAAAGAAGAGCAAATTTGAAAAAATTCAAAAAGAAGAAAGCTTTCAAAGTAACATGGGATGACACTGATTCTTCATCTTCAGAAAGTGAAAGCGATAGTGACGGAGAGCAAGCTAATATATGCTTTATGGCACAAAAAGATGAGGTATGTCCGAAACTTAGCTATGAAGAATTATTTGAACTTAGCATGGAATTAGATGATAAATTTAGACAAATTAAAAAATTGAACAAAGAATATATAGTAAAAGTAAATAGATTAGAACTTGAAGTAGGAATGTTGAAAGATGAAAAAACTATTTTAGAAGAAGAACTTGAAATATCTCAAGAAAAATTAAGAAATAATGTGATAGAAAGTGAGAACATTACTCTAGTAAGAGAAAATGTTGATCTTAAAAATAGTATTGAATTTTTGAAAACAGAAAATAAAGAATTAAAAGAAAAATTAGATAAAAGTACCAATAATGTATCAAAATTCAACAAAGGAAAACAAGATTTGGAAAATCTTATCAAAACATCAAAACCATCAAGTAATAGAAATGGAATAGGATTTAAAAATGTTCTAAACAAAAAGAAAATAATCCAAAAAAATTCAGTTATATAAAAACTAGAAGTTTATCTAAACAAAAATTGAATGTGAAAATTCGGGTTCCTAAAACAAATAATAATTTGATCAGACAAAAGCATATCAGTAATTACTTAGAAAATGTAGTTTATAATAAAAATTATATTTATAAAGGTACCAAACCATCTTGGGTGTGGCTACCTTCCTCTAACAATTAGGACCCTAATCAAATATATCGGTACCAATTAAAGCATTTCTTATCTTGCAGGTACCCAAAATAAAAAATAAGGAGAAATGGGTACTAGATAGCGGTTGCTCCAAACATATGACCGGAAATTCAAAAATGTTATCAAATATAACATACATCGATTGTGGAACGGTAACATTTGGAGACAATTCAAAGGGGTTTGTCATAGGCATTGGAGAAGTCATCAACTCTGGTATATCTAGCTCTCCTATTATTACAAATGTTTTACTAGTAGAAAATTTAAAACACAACTTGTTAAGCATTAGTCAATTATGCGATAAAGGTTTTCAAATAAATTTTGAAAAAGATAGATGTAATATTTTAGATAATAACAAACAACTCATTTTTGAAGGTTTTAGAAACAAAAATATTTATGTATTAAACATGAATATTAATAAAAATTCAAACTTATGCTTAACTGCCAAACATGATGATCCATGGTTATGGCACAAACGATTTTGTCATATTAATTTTAACAATATTAATAAGTTAGCTAAATATGAGTTAGTAAGAGGGTTACCTAAAATAAGTTACAAAGTAGAAATTTATGTGATGATTGTCAAATTGGTAAACTAAAGAAAAGCTCGTTTAAATCTAAAAATAATATTTCTACAAAACAACCATTAGAATTATTACATTTAGATTTATTTGGTCCAACACAAATAAGATCTATTAATCATAACAAATATGTTTTTGTAATAGTCGATGATTTTTCAAGATATACATGGACTTTATTTCTAAAACATAAAAGCGATACTTTTGGTATGTTTAAAATATTTGCAAAACGAATTAAAACTCAAATGAATTTGAAAATTAAAAATATTAGAAGTGATCATGGAGGAGAATTTGAAAATGATCTTTTTTCAAATTTTTGCAATAAAAAGGGAATAACTCATAATTTTTCTTTTCCTCGTACACCCCAACAAAATGGTGTCGTAGAAAGAAAAAATCGTACATTACAAGAATGCGCACGAACATTATTAAATAGTAGCGGATTACCAAAACATTTTTGGGCCGAAGCTATTGCTACATCTTGCTATGTATTGAATCGAGTAACTATTCGCCCAATGACTAAACGAACTTGTTTTGAAATATTTTTTGGTAAAAAACCTAAAGTATCATACTTTAAAACTTTTGGCTCAAAATGTTTTATATTAATACAAAAGATAAATTAGGAAAATTTGATCCAAAAGCCGATGAAGGTATCTTTGTTGGGTATTCAGATCGTAGCAAGGCATATAGAATTTTTAATAAAAAGAATAATACTATAGAAGAGAGTTTACATGTCTCATTCGACGAAAATCCTTTCAAACAACAGACTAATGATGAAGAAGAAATTATTCCACTAACAAATTCAACAAATTCTAGTAATAATGAAGCCAATATACAAAATAACACTATTTTATCATCTCCTGGGATTCTTAAGAATCATCCAATAGATAATATTATTGGAGATCTTAATTCAAGAGTTACTAGAAATCAACTCAATCAAATAAGCCATATAGCGTTTGTATCAAACTTTGAACCAAATATTTATAAAGAAGCCTCAAATGATAATTTTTGGATAATAGCTATGCAAAAAGAATTACATCAATTTGAACGTAATAACGTATGGGAACTAGTACCAAGACCTGAAGATCAATCAGTAATAGGAACAAAATGGGTATTTAAAAACAAGGCGGATGAAAATGGAAATATTGTTAGAAATAAAGCACGACTAGTTGCTCAGGGCTACAATCAAGAAGAAGGCATAGATTACGATGAAACTTTTGCACCGGTAGCAAGATTAGAAGCCATTCGTACTTTACTCTCTTTTGCAACTCATAATAATTTTAAATTATTTCAAATCGATGTCAAAAGTGCCTTTTTGAATGGTTTTATCAAAGAAAATGTATACGTCGAACAACCACCACTTTTTGTTCATGAAAAATATCCCGATCATGTTTTTAAATTACATAAAGCACTATATGGATTAAAACAAGCACCTCGTTTATGGTACGAACGTCTTAAAAATCACCTAATAACATCTGGTTTTCATATAGGAAAAATAGATACAACTTTATTTATTAAAAGAGAAAATGATGATATTTTAGTTGTACAAATTTATGTTGATGATATCATCTTTGGTTCAACCAACGAAAAGCTATGTAATGATTTTTCAAATATTATGACAAATGAATTTGAAATGTCACACATGGGAGAATTAAATTTCTTCTTAGGGTTACAAATAAAACAACTAGAAAATGGAATTTTCATTCACCAAGAAAAATATTGTAACGATTTATTACATCGATTTAAAATGGATAAAACTTCAAGCAAACCAACACCAATGAGTACCACTATTCACTTAGAAAAAGATGAAAATGGAAAAGATTTTGATGAAAAGTTATATCGAAGTATGATTGGTTCTTTACTATATTTAACGGCTAGTCGACCAGATATTATGATGAGTGTATGTCTTTGTGCTCGATTTCAAGCTAAACCAAAAGAATCTCATCTACGATCTGTTAAGCGCATTTTACGTTATTTATCTAGTACTAAAGATTATGGTTTGTTTTATCCTAAAGGATCACCTTTTGAACTTGTCTCATATAGCGATGCGGATTTTGGTGGTTGTAGAACAGACCGTAAGAGTACTAGTGGAACATGTCATTTTATCGGACAATCTTTAGTTTCGTGGTTTAGTAAAAAGCAAAATTGTGTTTCTTTATCTACTTGTGAAGCTGAATACATTTCCGCAGCTCTAGCATGTGCGCAAGTAATATACATGCAACAAACACTAATGGACTTTAGTAAAATTATCAAAAAATCTCCAATATATTGTGATAACACAAGTGCTATAATTTGTCAAAAAATCCTGTAAATCACTCACGAACCAAACATATAGATATACGACATCATTTTTTACGAGACAGTTTTGAAAAAGGAACTATATCTTTAGAATACGTAAGTACCGAAAATCAAGTAGCTGACATATTTACAAAACCATTAAACGAACAAACTTTCATAAAACTCAGACGAAGTTTAGGAATTTGTTCACTTCAAGATCTTAACTAAAATTGAATTAAAAACTAAATTTAGTTCACCTCTTCATTACCACAAATTAATGAATTTCTGAACCATTAAAATTTTAGAAAATTAGTTTTCCTATAAATAACCTTTCATCATATATAAATACACATGGTTATATCACAAATATATACAAAGTATCAAATTCTTAAAATTTAAAAAAAATGTCTTTTGGGAGTTCCTATATATCTGTCTCTGTCTCCACACCATCGACGAACAGCGCAGTAGACACACCACAACGCCTTCCGACACCTACACCAAAGCAAGAACCGACAAACAGGTGGTCCTCGTATCATACGAGTTTTACTCCAGAGAATAAGAAAACTAAAAGGTCCTTGTTTATATCTCCTAATACAAAGGAGAAAATTGATGAAATTCATCATTACCAAAAACAACATATGGATCTTCAACGAGAACTTTATTTCGAACAGAAAGTTACGGCACGAAGGCTAAGTTTTCTAGAACAAGTGGCGATGAAGTTTTGCTCGTCCCGAAAGAAAGATGTCCTTGAACCACTACCAAAACCTTGTAGTTCATTAGATCCATCTTCTTCGTGTCGCACTCCTTCAGATCCTTCTCCAAGACGATATTCTGGCTCCCTACGGACCCACGAATGTAGGAATATATGGTATCCACTCAAACGACTCAGGAAATCCAAAAACACCGTTGCCTTCTAAATAAATAAAATCAAAATTAATTATTGTATGTATTTGTATGTTGTTATATTTTCCAATAATAAAGATTTTTACTGTCAACATTTGATAAATAAATATAACCAACAATTTTATACTATTTTTTAACAAAATTGCTCCTCTCAGACGTTTGACTATGATCTTCAGACGTCTGATTCACTGATATATGTCGCAAATTTGAGCAACGTGCATATGTCAAACGTTTGATATACCCCTCAGACGTTTGGAATGAAGCTCTGCCTTCTCCAAAAATACATTCAGAATAATTCAGACGTCTGAACTAATTTCCAGACGTCTGACTTACTTATCTATTTCTCAAATAAACCAAAACAGACGTCTGTGTTTACATCCAGACGTCCGATTAATCTTTCTGCCTCCACATTCTTCAAACTATGTCAAATCAGATGTCTGACTCATATCAACCAGACGTCTGTTTGAGTGTTCTGTATAAATTTTAGGGCAAACCAGACGTCTGCTTTCAACTTCAGACGTCTGGAATTCAATCGACTTGTATTATACCCCAAAAGAGCGTCATTTTTAATACTTTTCAAATTCAAATCAAATTTCCTTTCTGCCGATTTGCAATTCAATTTCAAATTCCGCTTTATTTCAAGTCGAAATCACAATGCCTCCTCGTACAAAGAACATCAAAGCTCCCAAACGCAAATATGATCAACCTACGTCATCTTCAAACCCTCAAGTGTGTTCAGATGAGCAAATCGAACGATGGATGTACAAGGCACCTCATTCGATTAAAAGGTATCAAGATATTCAAAAGAAAAAACTTCATATAGGACCTTTCTATAATCTACTTAAGTTTCCTATGTATGATCTCGACGAACTTTGTGAGACTGCTGGATTGGACACTTTAATCTCTTTTACAACCAATGATGTTCAAATAGATCAATTGGCTATATTCTTATTCTACGCCAATCTAGATAGTACTGCAGTTTGGAATACCGAAAACGAAGACAACTGGCTATGGTCAAGTGTTTATGGAAATACTATTCGTTTGACTCCGGGAATAATAGGAAGAACTTTGGGATGTTCCGACACCGGGGAGGATCTACACAACATCCCTGATATGCGTTTTAAGCCCAGGAATAATATCACTCATCAGATATGGGAGGACGAAATGCCAAAATTTGCTTCAAAATATTTGCGTCCTAAAGCTCGACTCCTAACAAGGATGATAATCAATACAATTGTTCCGCGAATGGGGAGTCACGAGCAAATAACGGAATTGGAGCACAAAGCACTTTATGCTCTCTTTAGTGGAACCAGGGTAAATTGGGAAAAGTTCATATTCGACGAGCTCAAGCAATTTTGGAATCGATCGCGACAATCGATCATTTATGTAACGACCCGTAAATTTAACCGGATTTAATAACGTTATTAGTTGAAATTTTGTGAAACTTTAAACGATAAAATTTGAAATATAAATTTGATATTTGGAATACGTCTAGTTAAACATAACAACTGGTAAATTTTCGTCCGAAATATGAAAGTTTATTTCGCGCGTAAATTCACTTCAATTTAATCAGTTAAAAAGCGTTGAAAATAAAATGTTTTCAAAACCAAAATATTTTTACATAGAAAAATTCTAAATCATAAAAAGGAAAAGGGAAATGCCTATCACAAAATGGGAGCATGAAAACTCCAAAACACCGGTATCACAAGATGAGACGCTATCTCATGGAAGCCATCCATTAAAGTTTCACACAGGAATGGTCCGAAGACCGTGGGTCGCTATCCCACACGTGTGAGTCGGAATCACACAGATTGAGGTCTAGGCTAACCTCGCAGAGAAAAAGATATGTGTGAGTGGAATCACACAAATTAAGGTCCAGACTAACCAAAAAGCAAAAAGGTATGTGTGAATGGAATCACACAAGTGGTGTCTAGTCTAACCTCGCAAACAAAAAGATATGTGTGAGTGGAATCACACAAATTAAGGTCCAGACTAACCAAAAAGCAAAAAGGTATGTGTGAATGGAATCACACAAGTGGTGTCTAGTCTAACCTCGCAAACAAAAAGATATGTGTGAGTGGAATCACACAAATTAAGGTCCAGACTAACCAAAAAGCAAAAAGGTATGTGTGAATGGAATCACACAAGTGGTGTCTAGTCTAACCTCGCAAACAAAAAGATATGTGTGAGTCGGAATCACACTACTGCGGTCTAGACTAACCTTGCGAACAAAGAGATATGTGTGAGTCGGAATCACACCACTGCGGTCTAGTCTAACCTTGCAAACAAAGAGACATCGCACAATTGCTAGTCTAAATCATAAAATGATCGTCATGATCAACGAGAAGTGTCAATTACACTAAGCTAGTAAATATAAAATTTTAGCTTCATGTCCCATAACCACTTGCTTAACTTAAATATTTACGAACAAACTGTAAATCTACACTAGAAAATTGTCACAAAAGGTTCAATCGAACAAGTCCAGGAGTTAACCGACGAAGTAAACGCAAGCGTTTCATACCACTTGTTTTACTAGGCCGTTTAATTCAATTTCTCATACGAGTGAAATAAAGGCTTGTATATACTAATAGATTGGAAAACGGTTTAAGAAAAAGAGCTTTGTAGTAAAATAGTTTTGAAATCGTTTGGAGAAAAGGATTTTGATATTTACTACTAGTATAGAAAACCTTTATATTTTTAAAGTGACAAATCACAAAAATGATTGTAGAAACAATCAATCACAAGAATTCACATATGAAGATGTGAATAGAATCCAAAGAATTCGATTCCAAATTCATCAAAGTAGGAATACCCAAAAATTCCAGAAATAGAAGTTATCAAAATCGACAAAGGTGATAACAACTAATTAGAAAAGAAGAATCGATTATCAACTGGAAAAACAAAGCAAAACGAGCAGAAATGCATAAATGACTTCAACAAAAGTAAGAATCAAGTCAATGTCGAAGTCAACAATTAATAGCCGCAGTCGAGTACAAAATGATTCAATCATCATTATCAAAGAAACCAACGGCAAACAAAATCAGAGTCTTAAAAATCAAGAAATTAGCAATTTCTCAAAAACAAAGTGACCGAAGTCGAATGGAATTCAAGATGAGGAAAACACAAAATATCAAGTTCAAAATCGCTGAGATTCAAACTAGATGTGAATGAGAAATCAAAATCACTCAATTTGCAACTGGTCCAGCTATTTTTCATCACAGTGTAACAGGTACACAATGACACTCATAGCATAGAACAAAAGTGGAACAAAGTCCAAAAGTCAGAATGGCTTTAATTTGCCAAATTAAAACAAAATCAACATCGGCTAAATCAATTCAAAGCCGAAAACACAAGAATAAGCGTTAGGAATTCATACCTAACAGTCAAAAATAGTCATATGTAAAGATGAGAGATAAAGCATCGACAAATAGTTGTAACACATGTTCCATCTAAGTTATGTTTTATAATTGTCCTAAACCCCAGGCTCTGATACCAAGCTGTGACACCCCACCTCTATACCCACGCTAGCCAAGAACACTACGGTGTAGTGCTGTCAACTAGCACGGAGAATAAGGCTGTTGAGGAGCGACCATCTATGTAATTGCTTTCTGCGAGCACCGATATGTCAGATAATAAAACATTGCTTTTCATCTTTAGAGGAAATCCGACATACCGATACAAACTCAAAGCTACTACACAGTGGCTATAATAGTTTAGGACAATAGATATAAAAATAACACAGATAACATAAATGTGGAATACAGATGGAACGAAAAGTCTCATATATATAATAACTGATATCAGTTACAATACATTTGACACAATACAAATGATACAACTACAACTGTCGACTCAAGAAGTTATATATACAAGTACATTATCGACTAATATACATGAATACATTATCATCTTAAAACAAACACACTGACTACTACAACAAGACGAAGACCACTTCAAATGATATAAAAAGTCTTCATAGCTCTAGCAGCAACCCAAAGCTAAAAATCTACAACCTGTAAATACTCGGTCTGACCCGAGTATTAAATTCAAAAGAAAATAATACCCGGGTCAGTCTAATTCAAACTCAGTTATTAATGCACAGGAGCAATAATAATCAATATCGAATAGACGACAGTCACAATAATTTCCGTCTATCCGACTCTTTAAACAAAGAAATCAGATGACGATCGATATAACACTTAATAGTGTTAAACAAAAATCAGCAGATTTAAATCATCAACAGAGATAAATAAACAATTTATCAAATCGACTAAATCAATTCAAAACTGTCAATTCTGGGTGGCTGCAGTGCACGCACGCATGCACTGCCTCGCCACCACCGAATATAAAGTCACCACCACAATGAAACTGCAGTGGCAATCAAGTAGGAATTCAAATATGAAATGGAGAACATCATTGCAAGTGCAACAGGTAGAAGATGATGCAGTGAAGCCAATATGGCAAATAATGATGAAGCATATAAGTGCAGGCAACGAAAACAATCAAAGATGAATGAAACTGATCAAGCAAGTGCAGCAGGTACAAAGGCCCGACGACCAAGTGCACGAAACAATTTCAAGTGAAGGCAAATGAAATCAAGTACACATGAACTACAAGTGAACATGTCAATCTTTGAATGGTCATACAATTATATACATACATGAATGTATGTATACAATGCAAAAGTAAACATGATAGCAATTACACATAGGAAAGCAGTGAAATGGGCAAAAGTATCAAGTCCGGAAAACAAGAATGCCCAGACTCAACAAAGATGTACACAATGGCATATAAACAACACTGCAATACTACCAAAGTTCAAGTAACTAATGTCAACATTTCGAAGTCAACATCAATGCCGTGGGGATGAACGAGACTCAAGAGATGCTACAACATGAGGCACTGCATTTCAAATAGCAGTATAACTGGAATAAGTGACACAATGCAGCAAGTAATTCCAGGCATTAAAGTGTGAAACAGATGTGAAGTGAGACATGAAGTATAACAGTGAACATCACCACAAGTTCAACATCACACTGACAGGGTATATCGAGCAGATAGTAAAGTGACATGAATAAGGTATACAAGTGAAACAGGCTACGTGAACACAGTGAAGTGTGGTACACATGAAGCAGCATGACAAAGACGTGAAGCACTGAATAGTATGGAGAAAGACTAAAGTGCAGACCCACCAAACAACTAAATGAAGTAGTGTCAGCACTGGTGGCAATGCAACAAAATGTACAGCAATCAATAGCAAAAATGCAAACTACCAAGCTGAAGTGACGAAATCACAACAGTGTAAACTCCACCAAGCTACAAGGCCACAAAGCCAAAACGGTTTCAAGAAATCAGACATAATGGATGCAGTATCAAACCAGGGTGAAGTGCATCAGACTAGGTGAAGTTTTCAGATGGCAAAGAAAACATGCACACAGTACAAACATGGAATGGGTATGCAACAATGCAATAGCAACAGAGAAGAGGTACAAGTACCACAGTGAATCATCTACAAGTTCAAGTGTCAAATGAACTAGACTACAGTGAAGTCGATAAGAAAAATCAACTCAGAAACAAAGTGCACAAGAGACTTAAGTGCACAGCATGGGGCAGTACAACTAAATGAAACAGGTCAAGCATATATAGGTATGCAGTGACAAAGTGGATCAAACGAATCCAAAATGAAGTAGTGTAAGCATATGAAATGGCAACTCAGTGATATATGCAACCCAAACATGTGCAGACTCAACTGGAACAACACAACAGACTCAACCCAGAGCAGGCTCGAATCAGTTCAAAATGCAAGTTCAAGTACTCACAACTCACAAGTTCAACAATATATATGCATACACACATACGAATGCATATATGCATATATGTACAGAACAAAAGGAAGTTATCAACCCAGTCAAGACCAATGTCACCGAGAAAAGCCCGAAGTCAGAACACGTACTAGCAATGTGTGACCTAGGCAAGTAAGAATTTAACAAGTGTAGTGCCAAGGTCAAACCAGAAAATCGAACTGGGGTGAGCAAGGCGATTCAAAGCCGAGAGACCCAAATTCATAACTAAGGCAAAACTTCATACAAGAACAAAGCTGCGGACTTCACACGAATACCATGCAACAAGGCTGTCTCGAAATGAATGAAAACCAATGCAAGATCTAGACTACCAGAACAGTGAGACAGTGGCACCATCTCACATCAAGTTTGAACGAAATAAAAACAAGCAGCAGTCTTTATCAAATTAAATACTTCAACATCAATCGAATTAGAGGATGGGAGTTTCAAACTCTAATTACAACTTGAGTACGAATTAGATGTGAGTAGGACTCACCTTTTTCCCCGAAGCGAAAGGAAGAGCTCGACTGAGAGGAGGAGCTGCGAAGATCGACAAATGCTCAGAGGGACGGACTAATTGGAATCGATCGCAAGCAGCAACGACCAGAAGTAGATCGGCGATCCAGGCTACAAAGCCCTAATTTTTGGAGCAGGAACGAGGACGAAGAAACTAGGCTGCCATTTCTATTTTCTTGTTCGATTTGTTATTAGGGTTAGAAAAATGAGAAAATGATAAAGGGGTCGGGTTTTCTTGGGTAGATATCAACACACAATCGAAGGTTTGGGCCAAAATAAATAAAATTTAAAGCCCGAAACCCTTTAACAAAATTATTTAAAAGAATTTCAACAGCTTTAAAAATCTCCAAACAGCGATTAACCAGGAGAAGGAATCGTCAAAAGACGATAGTTAATCGGTACAAAATACCGGGTTGTTACAGACTCCCCTCCTTAAAGAAATTGCGTCCTCGCAATCCTAAGAGATAAGTGGGAAAGAGGTAACAACCATAAGAACATAACAATGTCGAATGCATAAGCAAAGCAAAGGTCAACAGGGAAGTATAGGAATTATGGAAGTATCAGATATAGAATCAAAAGGTTCGACTGCTTCAAGTCAAAAGAATCAACAATCGTGGGGATCAAGGAATCAAAATCAGACGACTATCAAAAGGGAGAATCAATCGAGTTCCAGCATTTAAAAGAAAAGGAAAAACAGAGCAGAATTCACGTACTGCACGAATTGAATGTGAGTAAATCAAATTACTCACCTAAATCGTCAGAGAAAAAGACGGAGCTCAAATCTCCAAATCGCAAATAGGTTTAACTATCAAAAATGATAATCAAATTTCAGAAATATCTGATTATCAAAAACGATAATCAGATATCACAAATATTCGATTATCAAATTGAAAAAATATTTAATTATCTCAAACGATAATCAAATTTCACAAATATCTGATTATCAAAAAACGATAATCAGAAATCACAAATATTCGATTATCAAATCGAAAAATATTTGATTATCTCAAACGATAATCAAATTTCACAAATATCTGGTTATCAAAAACGATAATCAGAAACACAAACATTCGATTATCAAATCGAAAAATATTTGATTACCTCAAGCGATAATCAAATTTCACAAATATCTGATTATCAAAAACGATAATCAGAAATCGTAAATATTCAATTAACGAATCCGGAATTAACCGAAGTAGTAAAAGTATGGTTCCATACTCCTTACTTTTGCTAAATCGTTTAAATCTCTTTATCGTTTCCTTGAAAGTGCAGGATTGTGTGTTTTAAAAATAACATTTCACATTCTCAAACGGACAAGTCCGGAATTAAGCGAACCAGTAAAAGAAAGGGGTCATAGTCCTCGATTTTGCTGAAACGTTTAAATCGCTTCCTCGTTCTTTTGAAAATTGTAAACTGTAAAAATTTTGAAAATAATTTTAATTTATATTTTGAAACAACTTTTAAAAATAAAGAATTTTGAAAACGCGTGATTAAATTAGCAATATCAGTATTGCGGGAGAACCGCTTGTAAATCCATTTCAAAATTGACGAGTATTGAAGTTAACACGTCAAAATCTCATCAAAATAACTGGCATCAAAATATAATGCCAAACAAATTTTCATTCATCAAAAATGTCACAAGAATCTTCTCAAAGATAGAAAGGGATATCATACCCTAAACTTGTATTCATAACAAGTCAATAACACATGAATTCACCAATACACAAAAATTGACAAAACTTGTCAATAGAAATCACGAAAATTGGTGAAGCACAAATTCTAGAAATCATCACAAGAAATCCAGAAATCACAAAAAGAGGGAGGAGGCCTATCAGAAAACGGGAGTATGAAAACTCCAAAACACCGGTATCACAAGACGAGACGCTATCTCATGGTGGCTAACCATTAAAGTTTCACACAGGAATGGTCCGAAGACCGTGGGTCGCTATCCCACACGTGTGAGTCGGAATCACACAGATTGAGGTCTAGGCTAACCTCGCAGAGAAAGAGACATCGCACATTTGCTAGTCTAAATCATAAAAAAGAAAAGGGAAATGCCTATCACAAAATGGGAGCATGAAAACTCCAAAACACCGGTATCACAAGATGAGACGCTATCTCATGGAAGCCATCCATTAAAGTTTCACACAGGAATGGTCCGAAGACCGTGGGTCGCTATCCCACACGTGTGAGTCGGAATCACACAGATTGAGGTCTAGGCTAACCTCGCAGAGAAAAAGATATGTGTGAGTGGAATCACACAAATTAAGGTCCAGACTAACCAAAAAGCAAAAAGGTATGTGTGAATGGAATCACACAAGTGGTGTCTAGTCTAACCTCGCAAACAAAAAGATATGTGTGAGTGGAATCACACAAATTAAGGTCCAGACTAACCAAAAAGCAAAAAGGTATGTGTGAATGGAATCACACAAGTGGTGTCTAGTCTAACCTCGCAAACAAAAAGATATGTGTGAGTGGAATCACACAAATTAAGGTCCAGACTAACCAAAAAGCAAAAAGGTATGTGTGAATGGAATCACACAAGTGGTGTCTAGTCTAACCTCGCAAACAAAAAGATATGTGTGAGTCGGAATCACACTACTCCGGTCTAGACTAACCTTGCGAACAAAGAGATATGTGTGAGTCGGAATCACACCACTGCGGTCTAGTCTAACCTTGCAAACAAAGAGACATCGCACAATTGCTAGTCTAAATCATAAAATGATCGTCATGATCAACGAGAAGTGTCAATTACACTAAGCTAGTAAATATAAAAGTTTAGCTTCATGTCCCATAACCACTTGCTTAACTTAAATATTTACGAACAAACTGTAAATCTACACTAGAAAATTGTCACAAAAGGTTCAATCGAACAAGTCCAGGAGTTAACCGACGAAGTAAACGCAAGCGTTTCATACCACTTGTTTTACTAGGCCGTTTAATTCAATTTCTCATACGAGTGAAATAAAGGCTTGTATGTACTAATAGATTGGAAAACGGTTTAAGAAAAAGAGCTTTGTAATAAAATAGTTTTGAAATCTTTGGAGAAAAGGATTTTGATATTTACTACTAGTATAGAAAACCTTTATATTTTTAAAGTGACAAATCACAAAAATGATTGTAGAAACAATCAATCACAAGAATTCACATACGAAGATGTGAATAGAATCCAAAGAATTCGATTCCAAATTCATCAAAGTAGGAATACCCAAAAATTCTAGAAATAGAAGTTATCAAAATCGACAAAGGTGATAACAACTAATTAGAAAAGAAGAATCGATTATCAACTGGAAAAACAAAGCAAAACGAGCAGAAATGCATAAATGACTTCAACAAAAGTAAGAATCAAGTCAATGTCGAAGTCAACAATTAATAGCCGCAGTCGAGTACAAAATTATTCAATCATCATTATCAAAGAAACCAACGGCAAACAAAATCAGAGTCTTAAAAATCAAGAAATTAGCAATTTCTCAAAAACAAAGTGACCGAAGTCGAATGGAATTCAAGATGAGGAAAACACAAAATATCAAGTTCAAAATCGCTGAGATTCAAACTAGATGTGAATGAGAAATCAAAATCACTCAATTTGCAACTGGTCCAGCTATTTTTCATCACAGTGTAACAGGTACACAATGACACTCATAGCATAGAACAAAAGTGGAACAAAGTCCAAAAGTCAGAATGGCTTTAATTTGCCAAATTAAAACAAAATCAACATCGGCTAAATCAATTCAAAGCCGAAAACACAAGAATAAGCGTTAGGAATTCATACCTAACAGTCAAAAATAGTCATATGTAAAGATGAGAGAAAGCATCGACAAATAGTTGTAACACATGTTCCATCTAAGTTATGTTTTATAATTGTCCTAAACCCCAGGCTCTGATACCAAGCTGTGACACCCCACCTCTATACCCACGCTAGCCAAGAACACTACGGTGTAGTGCTGTCAACTAGCACGGAGAATAAGGCTGTTGAGGAGCAACCATCTATGTAATTGCTTTCTGCGAGCACCGATATGTCAGATAATAAAACATTGCTTTTCATCTTTAGAGGAAATCCGACATACCGATACAAACTCAAAGCTACTACACAGTGGCTATAATAGTTTAGGACAATAGATATAAAAATAACACAGATAACATAAATGTGGAATACAGATGGAACGAAAAGTCTCATATATATAATAACTGATATCAGTTACAATACATTTGACACAATACAAATGATACAACTACAACTGTCGACTCAAGAAGTTATATATACAAGTACATTATCGACTAATATACATGAATACATTATCATCTTAAAACAGACACACTGACTACTACAACAAGACGAAGACCACTTCAAATGATATAAAAAGTCTTCATAGCTCTAGCAGCAACCCAAAGCTAAAAATCTACAACCTGTAAATACTCGGTCTGACCCGAGTATTAAATTCAAAAGAAAATAATACCCGGGTCAGTCTAATTCAAACTCAGTTATTAATGCACAGGAGCAATAATAATCAATATCGAATAGACGACAGTCACAATAATTTCCGTCTATCCGACTCTTTAAACAAAGAAATCAGATGACGATCGATATAACACTTAATAGTGTTAAACAAAAATCAGCAGATTTAAATCATCAACAGAGATAAATAAACAATTTATCAAATCGACTAAATCAATTCAAAACTGTCAATTCTGGGTGGCTGCAGTGCACGCACGCGTGCACTGCCTCGCCACCACCGAATATAAAGTCACCACCACAATGAAACTGCAGTGGCAATCAAGTAGGAATTCAAATATGAAATGGAGAACATCATTGCAAGTGCAACAGGTAGAAGATGATGCAGTGAAGCCAATATGGCAAATAATGATGAAGCATATAAGTGCAGGCAACGAAAACAATCAAAGATGAATGAAACTGATCAAGCAAGTGCAGCAGGTACAAAGGCCCGACGACCAAGTGCACGAAACAATTTCAAGTGAAGGCAAATGAAATCAAGTACACATGAACTACAAGTGAACATGTCAATCTTTGAATGGTCATACAATTATATACATACATGAATGTATGTATACAATGCAAAAGTAAACATGATAGCAATTACACACAGGAAAGCAGTGAAATGGGCAAAAGTATCAAGTCTGGAAAACAAGAATGCCCAGACTCAACAAAGATGTACACAATGGCATATAAACAACACTGCAATACTACCAAAGTTCAAGTAACTAATGTCAACATTTCGAAGTCAACATCAATGCCGTGGGGATGAATGAGACTCAAGAGATGCTACAACATGAGGCACTGCATTTCAAATAGCAGTATAACTGGAATAAGTGACACAATGCAGCAAGTAATTCCAGGCATTAAAGTGTGAAACAGATGTGAAGTGAGACATGAAGTATAACAGTGAACATCACCACAAGTTCAACATCACACTGACAGGGTATATCGAGCAGATAGTAAAGTGACATGAATAAGGTATACAAGTGAAACAGGCTACGTGAACACAGTGAAGTGTGGTACACATGAAGCAGCATGACAAAGAAGTGAAGCACTGAATAGTATGGAGAAAGACTAAAGTGCAGACCCACCAAACAACTAAATGAAGTAGTGTCAGCACTGGTGGCAATGCAACAAAATGTACAGCAATCAATAGCAAAAATGCAAACTACCAGGCTGAAGTGACGAAATCACAACAGTGTAAACTCCACCAAGCTACAAGGCCACAAAGCCAAAACGGTTTCAAGAAATCAGACATAATGGATTCAGTATCAAACCAGGGTGAAGTGCATCAGACCAGGTGAAGTTTTCAGATGGCAAAGAAAACATGCACACAGTACAAACATGGAATGGGTATGCAACAATGCAATAGCAACAGAGAAGAGGTACAAGTACCACAGTGAATCATCTACAGGTTCAAGTGTCAAATGAACCAGACTACAGTGAAGTCGACAAGAAAAATCAACTCAGAAACAAAGTGCACAAGAGACTTAAGTGCACAGCATGGGGCAGTACAACTAAATGAAACAGGTCAAGCATATATAGGTATGCAGTGACAAAGTGGATCAAACGAATCCAAAATGAAGTAGTGTAAGCATATGAAATGGCAACTCAGTGATATATGCAACCCAAACAGGTGCAGACTCAACTGGAACAACACAACAGACTCAACCCAGAGCAGGCTCGAATCAGTTCAAAATGCAAGTTCAAGTACTCACAACTCACAAGTTCAACAATATATATGCATACACACATACGAATGCATATATGCATATATGTACAGAACAAAAGGAAGTTATCAACCCAGTCAAGACCAATGTCACCGAGAAAAGCCCGAAGTCAGAACACGTACTAGCAATGTGTGACCTAGGCAAGTAAGAATTTAACAAGTGTAGTGCCAAGGTCAAACCAAAAAATCGAACTGGGGTGAGCAAGGCGATTCAAAGCCGAGAGACCCAAATTCATAACTAAGGCAAAACTTCATACAAGAACAAAGCTGCGGACTTCACATGAATACCATGCAACAAGGCTGTCTCGAAATGAATGAAAACCAATGCAAGATCTAGACTACCAGAACAGTGAGACAGTGGCACCATCTCACATCAAGTTTGAACGAAATAAAAACAAGCAGCAGTCTTTATCAAATTAAATACTTCAACATCAATCGAATTAGAGGATGGGAGTTTCAAACTCTAATTACAACTTGAGTACGAATTAGATGTGAGTAGGACTCACCTTTTTCCCCGAAGCGAAAGGAAGAGCTCGACTGAGAGGAGGAGCTGCGAAGATCGACAAATGCTCAGAGGAACGGACTAACTGGAATCGATCGCAAGCAGCAACGACTAGAAGTAGATCGGCGATCCAGGCTACAAAGCCCTAATTTTTGGAGCAGGAACGAGGACGAAGAAACTAGGCTGCCATTTCTATTTTCTTGTTCGATTTGTTATTAGGGTTAGAAAAATGAGAAAATGATAAAGGGGTCGGGTTTTCTTGGGTAGATATCAACACACAATCGAAGGTTTGGGCCAAAATAAATAAAATTTAAAGCCCGAAACCCTTTAACAAAATTATTTAAAAGAATTTCAACAGCTTTAAAAATCTCCAAACAACGATTAACCAGGAGAAGGAATCGTCAAAAGACGATAGTTAATCGGTACAAAATACCGGGTTGTTACAGTTATGTAGATATGTCGTTTGTTTATGTGTTTTATTCAAACTAATGATTTTGAAATATATTTAATTTTAAAATGCGATTTAATTTAATATTGATTTGAAAATAAAATAAAAAATATATTTTCCGCTTCTATCAACCCGATCTGATCCGTTTTCATCAATTTCTATTATCAGCTCGGTTGTTCGTCAAATTCGTAGTTGGATTCAAAACTCATTCCATCGTCAAATCTCTCTAGCCTCAAAAGGTGAGCACTCACTCACGATTAACGTTCTTTTATTTATTAAATTTGATTTCAATTGAAACGACAATTGAAATATACTGCTGTTAGTTAATTACACTGTTATATATGCTATTACCTGTATCAGTTCACCTGTGACATTTGACACCATTATCTGTTAATTATTTATGCGATGATAATACAGTTTGGCTGATAATTGATTGATTGTTGATGTTTATATTGGACGTTAAATTGTTAATGTTAAAATGATAAATAGTATGCAATTGAACTTGATATAGGATAGTTAAATGTTAAATTTGATTAACTGACAATTGTATAATATGACCCCTTTATCGGTTAAATTTATTGACACGTAGGATTGGTTTAACTACACTTTGAACCACTGAATGTATGTTGTTAAATTGATGATGTATGAAATTGTAAATAGATGACAAGTGAAAAACCATAATGTAATAATCTTTAATCTACATGAAATGATAGTGTAGATTCTAGAAATAATTATATTAATCCGTACAAATAACAATGCGAATTAATACGGTTATTTCGGGATTATTTGAATTGATTATTGGATTGATATTGATTGTTGTTATTGCTTGTTATTTACTTTGACACCATCCCAGTTATCACACTGCAAGTTCCCTTTGTATGTTTGATTTTGAATTGAATTGGAATCGGGTTGAAATGATAAATACCCAAATTAAACCTTGACCTAGGATAGAGAATTAAATAAAACCCGATTGGTCAATAATTTGATTTAAAAATAAAACGAAGATTTTATTTGAATAAATAATATGGTTTTGAAATAAGTTTGAAATTGAATTTAGTTTGAAATTATTAAACTTTGAAATGATTTAATAATTAAGTTTGGAACTATAATTAAGTTTGAAATTATTTAACTTTGAAATGATTTAATAATTAAGTTTGGAATTATAATTAAGTTTGAAATTATTTAACTTTGAAATGATTTAATAATTAAGTTTGAAATTATTAAACTTTGAAATGATTTAATAATTAAGTTTGAAATTATAATTAAGTTTGAAATTATTAAACTTTGAAATTATTAAATAATTAAGTTTTGAATTATTTAATAATTAAATAAGATTGAATTATTTAATGATTAAATTGAATTGAATTCTTTAATAAGTGAAATCGAACTTTTGAATAAGTGAATTTTTACTTCGAAAAATTGAAATTGAGTTTCTTTATTTATTAAGTTTTGGAAAATTATTTAAGAAAGTAAATAAGTGAAATGGAATTTCTTTAATAAGAAATGAAAATGTGATATTTTGGAATTAATGTAAGACTTGTAACTGAAAGAATTGATTTGACGAATTTAGTTTAATTCAAAATTGTAAGTTTTGATTTGATGAAGTTGAACTTAAGAATTTATTTAATGAATTGGAAATTTAATAGAAATTGTTTTGAATGATAAAGTAACTTAACGAATATTGAATGGAATCGATAAATGAGTTTAAATTGATTTGAATGTTAAATAAAATTTGTTTAAATGATTTCGGAATGAAACTTATATACGAACTTGAATCAATATTTGAATGGTTTTAAATAGATATTGAAATTGAATTATAAGATTTTGAAATGGTAAATTGAAGTTTTGAAACGTAAATTTTGGAAATTGGGTTTCGAAAGACAAAAGAAATGTTGGTTTACGAATTGTAATTGAAATTGAATTGATTTGGTTTGAAATATATAAACGACCAATCGGTGTAATAATTACGAAAGTTATTAAAGAGACCGGGATCGGTAATGGATATACTCTCTATCTAAACCGAAACCACTTTAATAACTATACGCGGAGTGATGATCCAGAATGAAGTGGTTGGAATGATGTACGTGATGACTGAAGAAAGAGAACGATAATGGATAGCCTTGACACTTGTGTCAAATTGGAAATGACTAAAACAGGAGCTGTGCCGGGCCAATGGAGGATTAGCTACCTCAAGTGGACACACTTCTTCGAACTACTTATACTTGTTGTCAATTGGTGCACCCTTGATTTTGGGAGTGTTGTTTCACGGTGTTGCGGGCGCTGCGGCGTTGCGTTCTCACCAGTCCGGATCAGACGAACGGTAGTATCACTACCTTGGGTATTGCCTCATGTGCCTTGTCATATTTGTATTTCATTTATGCGCGACCACTACGATTTTGATTTGTACCTTTAGTATATGGATTGCCCTCTAGTGACTTCCGGTTTTAGGGAAACTACGGTCTTGTATATGCTTTTGGGAATAAAAATGTGTTAAGGGTGGAATGGGCCATGACTTAACGCTATTTTGATATCTTTACATATTACTGATAGACATTATCTACTTAGCGTACATTACTACCTAGTAGATAGTTTAACGGATCCTTAAAGGATGGATATTCCAAACATCCTTTGAGTTACTTGTATTTCAATTGCTATTTCACTTGAGTTGGATTTATTAATATAAGAATGTTAATCCTGACTCGAGTGTTTTGTGTTTTGCTTTACGCTCGGGTCAGACTGAGTGTACCAGTATTTGAGACTCACCTTTGAAGTTGGAGCTTTGCTTGAAGAGCCAGCCATCTATTCTGCTTTCAGTATTCGATGATTCCAGTGTTGTATTCTTATTTGTACCTAATGCATCGTGTTACTCTTCCGTTGTATCTGGTTTAACTCTGATGTATCGTATTACTCTTCTGTTGTAAACTCTGATGTATCTTATACATTTATATAGTAGCTTCATGAACTACTATCTCTTTTATTTCCGCTGCATTTATTACTCTGTGTCTGTGATCTGTGATTATTTATTTACTGTATATGTTCAGTTTTGCCAAATTTAAATTAACAACGCGGTATTTTGAGCAATTCAACTCCGGCATGAGTGTCTACCTATACACTTATAATGGATGCGAATGGTCCAAAATATCGGGTCGTTACAGTTGGTATCAGAGCTTTGGTAGCTCTAGGCAAAACTTAACATATAGGGTAAATGTATTTACAGAATCACTCTCATTCGAGTTTCAATCTCTTCCTTTCGACTCGATTTCTTTGAATTTTGGAACGTTCCCTCGGTTCTGAAATTCATTTGTGTCCCTCACTATTCGTCTTCTTTCAAATTCTGGAGCATCACATAACTCCACTTCGAATGACCCTATAGTGAATCGACGGTCTCGCCAATCTTAGAATGATTCGTAAAGGAGAAACTCCTTTAAAATAGACATCGATTTATCGGAGATTTCTATATCCTCGGTTTACGATGCTATCTATCTCCTGCTATACCTGAATTCTATTTCTTGAGATCGAATGTCGATTTACCTTGGAATCCCACATCGATCTTATTCTTAAAGTCACGGTTGACCCGGTTAAGGTTGCCCGCGATTTATATAAATTTATCAATCTTCCTACTTTGTTATTAATCATCATATCTTTGTTTCGAACTTATCTTCGAATCAAATTTCTCTTTGATTTGAGTCCATCAAATTTGAAACCCTTTCCTTATTTTGAAAATTCATTCCTGTATCGTCGAGCAA
Source organism: Allium fistulosum (assembly GCA_030737815.1). Taxonomy (NCBI): domain Eukaryota; kingdom Viridiplantae; phylum Streptophyta; class Magnoliopsida; order Asparagales; family Amaryllidaceae; genus Allium; species Allium fistulosum. Next base: position 928,412,511 of record CM060901.1, read on the forward strand.
GGAAATATATTTGTAAACTAATATATATATAAAATGTTTTAGATATTGTGTTGTTTGAGTTGTTGATGTTGATTTGGGTTTCCGATCGATTCGTCTGATCAACGCTATCGATAGGATTTCCAAAACACTTAAACAGAGCAAACTGACACAATATTATTTTCAAATTTGGAAAATGGAATAAATTTGTATGAATATATTATAGATATATATAAGTAAAATTTTCTGAAATTTAATAAGTTAATTAAATTGGTTGTTGAAATGATAATAATTGATTATCACTTATTGTTATATAAATGAATTTTAAACATGGGTTATAAACTGATTTGAAATTTAAATGAATTTAACATTTAGAATTTGAGAATTTAATTTCCAGTAATTTCAAGCTTTGATTTTTAATTTTTAAAATGTATATTATTGAAGGTATTTTCAAATAGAAACCGTTTTCAAAGAATTTTAAAATGTCGAAATCAGTGCTCTTCTCTTTGTCGCTGGAAAATAATTTCGGTGATGGCGGCCGCATCATCGACATTCATTTTCGAGTTTCGAAGTGGAGAAACCATTCTGTAGCTTTGCTATGGTTTTGTTTTGAAATATATTTTGATTTCAATTTTTCAGTATATTTTGATTTACATATATATAGGTATCTTATTTTAAAAATTTAATTTGATTTGATATAAATATATTATATATATCTCTAAATTGTTTAAAGTTAATCGGAAATCTAATTCTTAAATTGTGTTAAAGGATGATTTTAATTATAAATGAAACCAAAATTTGGAATAAATATTTAAACTTGAGATAATTGAATTTGAAAATTTTATTTGTATAGTACTAAATTGCATTTCAATATAACTTAACTAAATTATTCATAAGTTAAAATGTAATTGGATAATATACAATATAAAATAATTTTATAAATAAAATTTGAGTGTTTATAATAAATGTTATACACTAAATTTTGATTATAAAGATATTAATAGAGTTAGATAGAATAATAAGTAAACTCGGTTAATAATGAAATAAATTTGTTTTGAAAGATTTAATAAATTTGTTTTGAAAGAATTAATAAATTGAAATTTGATCAACTTATGAAAATACCTTGAATTTAAAAGCAATTAGTGAATATAAATTAATTTAAATCGAAACTTTTATGGTTTAAATTAATCTATATGGGTTAAATATATGTGATAAGATATATTAAGAGGAACAAATTTAATAATAATTTGGAATAAAGAAGAAATAAATTTGTTAAATAAAATATGATTGTAATAAATTACTATTCAAGTTTATGATTTTAGAAATTGTTAATAAAAGATAATTGTATAATAAAAACAATGAATAAATGAGATAAATAAAATAAAATTTTGTTTTGAAGAAATCTTTTGGTATCAAATATTAATAAATTGGAATTAAATCAACTTATTAAAATACCCTGAATTTTAAATCAAACATCGAGTATTAATTAAGGTAAATTGGAATTTATACGGTTTAAACTAATTGTTTTATTTTTGTTTCCAAATCTGTTTTTCTTTCTGGTTATTTCTATTCTCCTACCTCGTTCCTTTTCGGGGACGAATAGTTTTGAGTGGGGGAGAATGTAACGACCCGTAAATTTAACCGGATTTAATAACGTTATTAGTTGAAATTTTGTGAAACTTTAAACGATAAAATTTTGAAATATAAATTTGATATTTGGAATACGTCTAGTTAAACATAACAACTGGTAAATTTTCGTCCGAAAATATGAAAGTTTATTTCGCGCGTAAATTCACTTTAATTTAATCAGTTAAAAAGCGTTGAAAATAAAATATTTTCAAAACCAAAATATTTTTACATAGAAAAATTCTAAACCATCTTCTGAGCAAGATGTCAGTTTGTCGTTTTTCAAAATTCGGACATCTTTGGCTCCGTCGATCTTATTTTTCAGCGTTTTTCTTGCATTTTCCGCTATTAGAAAATTCGAAATTTTGTAATTCAATCGTACCGCTAATACCTATATACCGTTTTGATCGTTTCGTCGCGCTGATCTCTGCGCTCTATTCAATTCTGTGTTTTGATATTCGTTGCACAATAGAATATATGAAATAGCTCACCGTATCGACATCGTTTTACTTTTTAAATTGCCTGCCCGTCCATTTTCCCACCGTTGTGATACCAATAGCTATCATTATCTGTTCATATTCCCAGAAGTTAAACTTTTGTCATTCCCAACATCTCAATTTATTATTTTGTTTCGTTCTTTTTGTAATAAATATAAAATTTACTCATCAGTTTAAATTGATTTTAAGCCTATGCGTTTCTTCTTATAAGTTGCCTGTTCGTGCTTTAGTGGGATAATAGGTTATATCCAGCTTGCACGTTTCTTTAATTAATGAATATAAAGTGTATTTATTTTGGGAACCTGGACTCTCAGCCATTCCCATCTTTCCTCTACCCTTCTTTCCACCAAGCCCATTTCTCCTACCTACTCCGCTCTCTTCCCTTCAAACTCAACCCATGCCGCATGACATATCTCCTCATCATTACCATGCTCACGCATGCTCGCCACCAACGATCTCGGCTGCGCCCATCCCAGACCCAGCGGCAGCTGCAACCAACCACCCTTACCGTCACGTTCCGGCCTCCCTCGCTGCAGCGTCTCACCCACGTGAAGCCACCACAACCGAGCGTGCCTAAGGCCCCACCATCTCGGCCTGACACATCATCTCCTCCTTGAACGACTGTAACCGCTGCTTCACCTTCCCCTTCCTCGGCCATCAACCCACGCCTTGGCCATCACCACAAGCCCAGCCTTCCCCTCCTCTACCGTTTGACCGAGCAACCCCAACCGAACCACCCATTGCCAGAGACCCACGCCGAAGCCTCCTCCAATACCCAGCAAGTTCGATCTGCCTTAATTAGTTCACACTCGACCATTTCTTCCCTCCTCACCTTGCGAGCACAGAGGTATAGAGTCTATTGCATGCGTATATATAAATTTTGTATGGTATATTTAAATATATATATACGTTCGGTTTATGTAAAAGTTAAAAAAAATATTCGTATGTTATAGGTTATATAATACTATCTGTTAGTTCATATATATAAGTGTAGCATAAAAGTCTATTTACAGGATATTATATTTTTTTTAAAAGGCGCAGTACTATAGTGTTACAGTGATATATACATTAGATTGTAAGTTTGGGAATGTGTGTTCCTCTATTTTGTAGGGATATATGATCTGTAATTTTGTATATGATGAGTTTAGTACAAACTTACTTAAAATTTTATTGGTTTTATAACTGATTTAATATGTGTGTATAAAAGTTCATTCGTATAAATGCTCTGTTAGAAGATATATATATAATAATGTATGTGTCTATATGATTATATATATTGTTTAAAACAAAACTCGTATGTATATTTTGTTGAAAGTTTATATGGAGTCTGCATATTTATCTTGTCTGCATAGATCTGTCTGCATATTTTAATATATATTTTATATTGACTTGTTAGTATGTATGTGCAGTATGATATATTTAAGGGTAGCAGTGTATATGTTGCGTACATGTAGGTGTAACAGTATATATTCTATAATATATGAGTTGGGTACTCTGTCAGTAAACATAATTCAAGTTATATTATGGATTAGCATTTGTTGTGTTGATAATATATGTAGAAAGTATGATTTTTATATGTTAAAAGTGTTATTTTGTATATACATATATACATATATATATATATATATATATATATATATCTTATTTCAAAGTATGTTATGTAGATATGTCGTTTGTTTATGTGTTTTGTTCAAACCAATGATTTTGAAATATATTTAATTTTAAAATGCGATTTAATTTAATATTGATTTGAAAATAAAATAAAAAATATATTTTCCGCTTCTATCAACCTGATCTGATCCGTTTTCATCAATTTCTATTATCAGCTCGGTTGTTCGTCAAATTCGTACTTGGATTCAAAACTCATTCCATCGTCAAATCTCTCTAGCCTCAAAAGGTGAGCACTTACTCACGATTAACGTTCTTATATTTATTAAATTTGATTTCAATTGAAACGACAATTGAAATATACTGCTGTTAGTTAATTACACTGTTATATATGCTATTACCTGTATCAGTTCACCTGTGACATTTGACACCATTATCTGTTAATTATTTATGCGATGATAATACAGTTTGGCTGATAATTGATTGATTGTTGATGTTTATATTGGACGTTAAATTGTTAATGTTAAAATGATAAATAGTATGCAATTGAACTTGATATAGGATAGTTAAATGTTAAATTTGATTAACTGACAATTGTATAATATGACCCCTTTATCGGTTAAATTTATAGACACGTAGGATTGGTTTAACTACACTTTGAACCACTGAATGTATGTTGTTAAATTGATGATGTATGAAATTGTAAATAGATGACAAGTGAAAAACCGTAATGTAATAATCTCTAATCTACATGAAATGATAGTGTAGATTCTAGAAATAATTATATTAATCCGTACAAATAACAATGCGAATTAATACGGTTATTTCGGGATTATTTGAATTGATTATTGGATTGATATTGATTGTTGTTATTGCTTGTTATTTACTTTGACACCATCCCAGTTATCACACTGCAAGTTCCCTTTGTATGTTTGATTTTGAATTTAATTGGAATCGGGTTGAAATGATAAATACCCAAATTAAACCTTGACCTAGGATAGAGAATTAAATAAAACCCGATTGGTCAATAATTTGATTTAAAAATAAAACAAAGATTTTATTTGAATAAATAATATGGTTTTGAAATAAGTTTGAAATTGAATTCAGTTTGAAATTATTAAACTTTGAAATGATTTAACAATTAAGTTTGGAATTATAATTAAGTTTGAAATTATTTAACTTTGAAATGATTTAATAATTAAGTTTGGAATTATAATTAAGTTTGAAATTATTTAACTTTGAAATGATTTAATAATTAAGTTTGGAATTATAATTAAGTTTGAAATTATTAAACTTTGAAATGATTTAATAATTAAGTTTGAAATTATAATTAAGTTTGAAATTATTAAACTTTGAAATTATTTAATAATTAAGTTTTGAATTATTTAATAATTAAATAAGATTGAATTATTTAATGATTAAATTGAATTGAATTCTTTAATAAGTGAAATCGAACTTTTGAATAAGTGAATTTTTACTTCGAAAAATTGAAATTGAGTTTCTTTATTTATTAAGTTTTGGAAAATTATTTAAGAAAGTAAATAAGTGAAATGGAATTTCTTTAATAAGAAATGAAAATGTGATATTTTGGAATTAATGTAAGACTTGTAATTGAAAGAATTGATTTGACGAATTTAGTTTAATTCAAAATTGTAAGTTTTGATTTGATGAAGTTGAACTTAAGAATTTATTTAATGAATTGGAAATTTAATAGAAATTGTTTTGAATGATAAAGTAACTTAACGAATATTGAATGGAATCGATAAATGAGTTTAAATTGATTTGAATGTTAAATAAAATTTGTTTAAATGATTTCGGAATGAAACTTATATACGAACTTGAATCAATATTTGAATGGTTTTAAATAGATATTGAAATTGAATTATAAGATTTTGAAATGGTAAATTGAAGTTTTGAAACATAAATTTTGGAAATTGGGTTTTGAAAGACAAATGAAATGTTGGTTTACGAATTGTAATTGAAATTGAATTGATTTGGTTTGAAATATATAAACGACCAATCGGTGTAATAATTACGAAAGTTATTAAAGAGACCGGGATCGGTAATGGATATACTCTCTATCTAAACCGAAACCACTTTAATAACTATACGCGGAGTGATGATCCAGAATGAAGTGGTTGGAATGATGTACGTGATGACTGAAGAAAGAGAACGATAATGGATAGCCTTGACACTTGTGTCAAATTGGAAATGACTAAAACAGGAGCTGTGCCGGGCCAATGGAGGATTAGCTACCTCAATTGGACACACTTCTTCGAACTACTTATACTTGTTGTCGATTGGTGCACCCTTGATTTTGGGAGTGTTGTTTCACGGTGTTGCGGGCGCTGCGGCGTTTCGTTCTCACCAGTCCGGATCAGGCGAACGGTAGTATCACTACCTTGGGTATTGCCTCATGTGCCTTGTCATACTTGTATTCCATTTATGCGCGACCACTACGATTTTGATTTGTACCTTTAGTATATGGATTGCCCTCTGGTGACTTCCGGTTTTGGGGAAACTACGGTCTTGTATATGCTTTTGGGAATAAAAATGTGTTAAGGGTGGAATGGGCCATGACTTAACGCTATTTTGATATCTTTACATATTACCGATAGACATTATCTACTTAGCGTACATTACTACCTAGTAGATAGTTTAACGGATCCTTAAAGGATGGATATTCCAAACATCCTTTGAGTTACTTGTATTTCAATTGCTATTTCACTTGAGTTGGATTTATTAATATAAGAATGTTAATCCTGACTCGAGTGTTTTGTGTTTTGCTTTACGCTCGGGTCAGACTGAGTGTACCAGTATTTGAGACTCACCTTTGAAGTTGGAGCTTTGCTTGAAGATCCAGCCATCTATTCTGCTTTCAGTATTCGATGATTCCAGTGATGTATTCTTATTTGTACCTGATGCATCGTGTTACTCTTCCATTGTATCTGGTTTAACTCTGATGTATCGTATTACTCTTCTGTTGTAAACTCTGATGTATCTTATACATTTATATAGTAGCTTCATGAACTACTATCTCTTTTATTTCCACTGCATTTATTACTCTTTGTCTGTGATCTGTGATTATTTATTTACTGTATATGTTCAGTTTTGCAAATTTAAATTAACAACGCGGTATTTTGAGCAATTCAACTCCGGCATGAGTGTCTACCTATACACTTATAATGGATGCGAATGGTCCAAAATATCGGGTCGTTACATTTACCCAACTTACATTATGAAACTTCTTTGTGCAAACAATATTTCGTCTTATCTATCAACCTTCGAAGAAATTTCACCTAAGTATGCCTCCACAAAATTCTTCTCCTTGATGCATTTACCCGAAATTCCACCGGAATTCATGTCCTTCAATGATTGGACTCACCATCGACAATCTAGAAGGGCTGATCCACCTCCTCAAATCCATATTGATCCATCTCAATAAGAAGAACAAAATCGAGAAAAGGCTCCCCCACCTCCCGCTTCATTTGAATATCCGGGACAAGATGACATTTTGGAAACTCGAACGGAAACAAATCAATATGAAAGCATTCGAGATCTAACGCTCCAAAATCAACAAATCTTGTCTCAAAATCAAATAATTCTAGCAAAACCAATCGACAGCTTCGAGACATCTTTTGCTACAAGACTAGCCACGGTCGAAGAATCTCTTTCGACTGTTTTATCAGTTCTCAAGGAGGTACTTCAAAAAGTACGTAGTCCATCTCCACCCTCCGAAGATTGGACAACTCCTGTGCCATCTCCTCCTGCAAAAGATTCCAAACTATTTGACGATGAACCTTCCAACGAAGCTTTGACATCTCCTTCTAAGCCAAGCACTTCTGACAAACCAAAGGAAGATGATTCAAAATAAGCTTCTCCTAAGAAACTCTAGAATTTAGGCTTTGTTTTCGTTTTGATAAAATCTATGAATGTAACTCCTTTCTATTATTAATGAAAATTTCTTTTTGGCTTGAACTTTTATATATTCTTTTTGATAATGTCAAAGGGGGAGAAATATATATATAATCTTAACAACAAAACTAAGCACATATTCAGGGGGAGATTTGAAATATATATAAGTACATTGAATAATTGTCATCATCAAAAAGGGGGAGATTATTAGGAAACCAATTCCTCGGTTTCGATGATCACAACTATGCAATGGAAATCAAATGTACATATACAGGAAGTTGATATAGAAACATCACCAAAAAGACAAGAAAAAGACTCAAAAGAAGTATCAAGAGGCTATGAGTCGAGAGAATCGGAAAAGAAGTGATACAGACACAAGAAAAGCAACATGCACTAATCCAAACAACTGAGTGCACAGACTAGACGTCTGGTTAAGTTCTCTGGTTCACAAACTCAGAAGAAACCAGACGTCTGATCCGAAACTCAGACGTCTGACATACATCCAGACATAAAACAGAAGTAAAGACCAGACGTTTGGATTATAAACTCGGACGTCTGAAATGCTACCAGACACAAAAAATATATGAAGACCAGACGTCTGAGGCTACTTTCCAGACGTTTGAAAATAGGCTCGACTGTGTAAATTTAAACACCAAAAGGAGCAACTATACAACCATTGTTAATGAAGGCAACTACACATAGAGACTCTTCATCACTATAAATAGCATCAGGAATTCAAGAGAAGATCTCACCTTACTTACTTACGCTCTTATCTCTTGTACTCTGATTTATTCCTGGTCTATAAGCAATCAACTACCTGTATTTAATTCTTCCATATATACAGAACTCCTCATTCAGATATTCTCTAGATAGATATATTGGAAGCATTTGTACTCAATAGTCAACATTTGTGTTATAGAACACATTCTTGACAAAGAAACCCTGCTATTGTAAACCTGTTCCTCCGGGTCAAGTGAGGGTTAGTTGAAAGGAAATTCCGAAGAGGAGCTTCGGGACTGGACGTAGGACGGGAGGTCCGAACCAGTATAAAATACCGGTGTGATTATTTTCAATTACTTCGCTACTATCGTTTATCAAGTTATATTATATAGTTAGCTGTTTATACATGCACATATCCTATACGATCCACTCATATAGACTTTCAATATCCACTAAGAAGTGTTACATGGTATGCACTAACTATTTCCACCATTGCTGTAACATCATACAAAATACGAAGCTCCATTCAACCAATTATTATGTGATTTTATTACGTTTACTATAACTAATTTATTGTCATGAGTTTCTAATCAATTATCTTGGACTCAAAGAAATGACTTTTATAGAAAAAAAATTTCTATACGAAAATACATTTGGAATGGAAATACTATATTAAGTATCTTTTAAAAAAATTATACCATTGTTGTTTCCGACGTCTCTTTATGAAGCAGAAGTGATCATTCACTCTCTTCATCCAAACTCTACATAAGTTACATCTATCCTTGTACATTTGCTTTCCTTTCCAAATAGTCAAACCATTCAAAAGGAAACCTTATTGTAATTAATCGTGTTGAAAACATGACTTTGCATTATGGTTTATTTGCTTATTTTCAATGAACTAATTTCAGTAAAATTTCGTACATTATGAACTACAACCATTCACCATATAAAGTTTATATATGATCAACTGCGGATCACATATCTGTATTAATGTATCGCTTAAGAGTTCCAAACTCATAAAAGACAACACATATTATCAGATATATAAACAATAAAGCGATTGAAGCATGAATGTTTTAGTAGTTTTATAAATTGGATCTTGCATGGGTCTTGAAGTGACAACATGCCAAAAGATTTATTATTAAGTATAGTTTATATTTCTTTGCCAATCTTTGTTTAGTTTGTTTGAATATCTTAACTAACAAACATTTTATCAATTCTATTAGTTGTATAGATTTATCGATGTAGATTATTTTAACTTTATATGATTATATAAGTATTACCTTATTTATAACTTTTACCTTATTAGTTCCAGTTAATTTTATACATATATGGTTATATAAGTATTATCTTATTTATAACTTTTATAATTTAATTCACTTATATAATATATATACATGTGTCTTATTTAGTTAATTTTTAATTCTTATTAATTAATTCATACTTTATTTATTTAATATAAAATTCCTAAAATTTTATATTACTCATATTAAACTATTTAAGATAGTTAATCTACTATAACATTTATAGTTGTTTATGTGTACATATCAATATATGTATATATTTTAATTAATTAATTATTAATTAATTTTATTAAATGAAACCTTTTAATTAATTAGAATTTTTATTTAATTTATTATAAACAAATAACTAAAATAATTATAGTTATATACATATATGATCATATATGTTTTAATAAATTAGCTTTTAATTAATTGTTTTATTTTATTTAATTAATCATATTAATTAAATTTAAATTTCAAAATTAATTATTTAATTTTCCAAAAAAATTTTGAAAGTATGTTATAACTTTTATAAAATTTCCCTTTGATATTTTAAACTTAAATTTTTGAATTTAAGATATAATTTTAAATTTTCAAATAAAATTTGAAAATTAGCCTAAGGCCCAAAATTAATTCGGTCCTTTATATTAGGTATAACATTTGGGGTTACATCATCCTTCGGGCCGTGCTAGTAGTTAGTTTGGGAAGAGTAATGTCACGACCCGGAATTTTTGAGCATTTGAAATTGAAATATTTAATTGATTTTAAATACTTGAAAGGTAGTTTAACTTAAATTTCAAATATCTCTATTTATTGGATAATTAGATATTGAATTTAATATTTGAAGTTGGGTAAAATGTTGGATCTGGAGTTTTAAGCCTGTTAAAAATAATTTGAAGGCTTGTAAAATTTATATTGATAGTACTGAAAATAGTAACAGTGTTAAATGTGAATTTGGAAGTGTTTTGTTATGTTTTGAAATTTTATCGTTTAAATTGATATTTAAAAATAGCCTTCCGAGGCATAGTCTCGGAATTCGACGAAACCAGTCTCATTGGATCCGTAATATTGTATTATTATCGGATTTTAATTTTCGTAGTGTTTGGAGTGATCGTGTGGCCATACGCTAAGTAAACGCGCTGAAAACTATATCGAAAATTTAATATAATAACTAGGTTCAAAAAGCTATCTTCTCCATACGATCGAATTAGGACTCGGAACCTTTTCCATTACGTTCGTATTAGGGGTATAACGTTATGAACGTCTAGCGGCACATCTCGATAGGAGGTCGAGATTTTGAGTTGCAAATTTCGAGACAATTTGAATTTGAAATAAAAATATATATATATATTATACTGGTCAACTGCAGCTCTTTTTCTTTCACATCAGGCCTTTTACACCTCTTTTCAAAATCACTATAGCTAGTTAATTCAAATACATTACCTTCTAATCGTGTCTTCTTGTTGAAGCCAGAGAAAAAATATACAGTATATGTTTGCTTGCAAAGTAAAATATTGGCCTCCTCATTCTCTTTTCTTCCCGATTGGAAGTAAAATCATGGTCGATACTTAAGGAAAAAAAATTCAAAAGAGGAATAGATGGCCGAGCTGTTCATTTTCAAATCTTCCATCGTTTAGACGAAATCTTCAATTCGAAATCAAATCATTGTCGTTCCCCTTTTCTATTCGTATTTGAATTAGCCCTAAATCTTATCCACGAAACTCGAATACCTCATCTCGTTCAAATCAATGGCGACCAAGTTATTAGCGATGCCTTCTTCTTTTCGCTTACCAGTCTGAAGACGATGATCCCCTTATCTCGATCGCGACTTCATCGATTGATTGATGCTCGAACGAGACAGTGTGGATGAGGTTTCCTTCGAGCATGGCCATCGATACGCGGCAGCGGTGGTGTAACAACCCTGTATTTTGTATCCTTTGATTATCGAAATTTGACGATTAAAATTTTCTATTGAAATTTAAAAATTAATTTGAAATTTCTTTTATAAAAATGGTTGAGAAATTTTTATTGGGTTTTAAATAAATATATTTTTTATTATGGCCGGCCCCTTTTAAAACATCGGCCCGCTTCCTTTTATCTAGTACTAGCCCTTCTTCATATTATTTGCCCGATCCTTTTATCTTAAGCCCGATCCTCAGAGAGAAAAATATGGCGATTTTCAAAATAGGGTTTTGGCGAATCTTCAATTCTGGCGAATACGAGCTCGATCTTCTTCAATGCTTGCTCTTTGAAATTTAAGGCTTTGCCTTGTTCTATTCACTGGCAATTTGGAGCTTCGGCTTCATCGACTTGTGGCGAATCTGGAATTAGGGTTTTACCCTGTTGCAATTTGGAGCTTCGTCTCTGAAATTGGTATGTACTTCTGCTTTGTGTTCTCTGAATTAAGCTTGAATACTTTTGCTTTATTGTCGGTGATTGAAATGACCCTCCTATTTTTCACCCTAATTTCATAAGGATTTTTTTTTTAAGAAATGATATATAGATATATCATTCATTACAAATATATTTCCCAGGGTCATTTTCTTTCTCCAATAAACAAAATATATCCAGGATCTTTCACAATATAAAAATATTGTTTTAAATCTAAATCATCCCTAACATACATATATGAAGATATCTATGTTATATTCTACTAGAATCAGAGCATGTTAATATGTAAGTAGAATTCCTTTTAAATCTATTAAAATGTGATAATTCCTTAAAAAAAGATTAATTATTGTAATCTGATTTTTGACCATAGAATCCACTGGAAACATGTACTTTAGTCTGTTATTCTAATTAAGGAATGATCAAGTAATAATCAGTGGAAAGCAAGCTTTTAATATGAATGATTGTGTTAAAGTCTGTATAGTGTCAAACTCAGGCTAAAAGAAAGTGGATCCTAAGTGAACACAAGCAACATCTAGGCGTAATGGAAACGCGCCTAACTTACACATGAGAAGTCACGAGTTCGAGTGCTATGCTGGTCGGTTCAAACCCAATTTTTTGTTTTTTTTTTCTTTTTATTTTTCTCCTGTTAACATAATTGTCTGAACCTATTATATACTTTGACTATGAAACATATCTGAAAATTTAATTTAAGCTCTTGGTTGCTGGCTTGACCCAGGCTCAAGAAAAGTGCATATTATACCATCTGACATATCGGTGCTCGCACAAAGCAATTACATGGATGGTCGCTCCTCAACAGCCTTATTCTCCGTGCTAGTTGACAGCACTACACCGTAGTGTTCTTGGCTAACGTGGGTATAGAGGTGGGGCGTCACAGCTTGGTATCAAAGCCTAGGGTTTAGGACAATTATAAAACATAACTTAGATGGAGCATGTGTTACAACTATTGGTCGATGTTTTATCTCTCATCTTTGCCTATGTTTGATTTTGATTTCGTGAAAGTATTTTTGGCTTCTGCCTCCGTTTTCTTTACGAACTCAAGTTGGGTTTTTGATGATGAGGATTTTGTTCTTGTGTTTTCGGCTTTGAATTGGTTTAGCCGATGTTGATTTTGTTCGAATCTCAGCAATTTTGAACTTGATATTTTGTGTTTTCCTCTGCTTGATTTCCATTCGACTTCAGTCACTTTGATTTTGTGAAATTGCTAATTTCTTGATTTCCAAGACTCTGACTTTGTTTGCCGTTGGATTCTTTGATGATATTGATTCATTTTGTACTCGACAGTGACCATTAATTGTTGACTTCGACATCGACTTGAGTCTTATTTTTGTTGAAGTCATTTATGCATTTATGCTCGTTTTGCTTTGTTTTTCCAATTGATAATCGATTTTTTTTCAATTAGTTGTTATCACCTTTGTCGATTTTGATAACTTCTATTTCTGGAATTTTTTGGATATTCCTACTTTGGTGAATTTGGAATCGAATTGTTTGGATTTTATTCACGTCTTCGAATGTGAATTTTAGTGAATTGATTTGTTTCCTAATTTAATCGATTCTTGATCATTTCCCGATTTGTTGCTATCATTTATTAGCAACTTTAATGACATTTTCTTCGGGATTTTTGTGAACATACTTTTGATGGATTCGGTATCGATTTCTTTGGATTCTATTCACATCTTTGTATGTGAATTCTTGTGATTGATTGTTTCTACAATCATTTTTGTGATTTGTCACTTTAAAAATATAAAGGCTTTCTATGCTAGTAGTAAATTTTAAAATCCTTTTCTCCAAATAATTTCAAAACTATTTTATTATAAAACTCTTTTTCTTAAGCGGTTTTCCAATCTATTAGTATATACAAGCCTTTATTTCACTCGTATGAGAAATTGAATTAAACGGCTTAGTAAAACAAGTGGTATGAAACGCTTGCGTTCACTTCGTCGGTTAACTCTTGCACTTGTTTGATTGAAACCTTTTTGTGACAATTTTCTAGTGGAGACCTACAACTTGTTCGTAAATATTTTAGTTAAGCTAGTGGTTATGGGACATGAAGCTAAACTCTTATATTCACTAACTCAATGTAATTGACACTTCTTAATGATCATGACGATCATTTTTGTGATTTAGACTAGCAAATGTGCGATGTCTCTTTCTCTGCACGGTTAGACTAGGCCTCATCGGTGTGATTCCGTCTCACACATATCTCTTGGGCTTTGAGGATTGTCTAGACACCATTTGCGTGATTCCGTCTCACACATATTTCTTTATTGCACGGTTAGACTAGGCCTCATCGGTGTGATTCCGTCTCACACATATCTCTTGGGCTTTGAGGATTGTCTAGACACCATTTGTGTGATTCCGTCTCACACATATTTCTTTATTGCACGGTTAGACTAGGCCTCATCGGTGTGATTCCGTCTCACACATATCTCTTGGGCTTTGAGGATTGTCTAGACACCATTTGTGTGATTCCGTCTCACACATATTTCTTTATTGCACTGTTAGACTAGGCCTCATCGGTGTGATTCCGTCTCACACATATCTCTTGGGCTTTGAGGATTGTCTAGACATCATTTGTGTGATTCCGTCTCACACATATTTCTTTATTGCACGGTTAGACTAGGCCTCATCGGTGTGATTCCGTCTCACACATATCTCTTGGGCTTTGAGGATTGTCTAGACACCATTTGTGTGATTCCGTCTCACACATATTTCTTTGTTGCACGGTCTTCGGACCATTCCTGTGTGAAAATTTAATGGATAGCTTCTCGTTCATGTGTTACCGGTGTTTTGAGTTTTCATACTCTCGTTTTATGATAGGCCTCCCCCTCTTTGTGATTTCTGGATTTCTTGTGATGATTTCTAGAATTTGTTTTTTCTGGATTTCTTGTGATGATTTCTAGAATTTGTGCTTCACCAATTTTCGTGATTTTCATTGATATGTTTTATCAATTTTTGTGCATTGGTGAATTCGCGTGTCATTGACTTGTTATGAATACAAGTTTAGGGTATGGTATCCCTTTTTATCTTTGAGAAGATTCTTGTAACATTTTTGATGAATGAAAATTCATTGGTATTATATTTTGATGCCAGTTATTTTGATGAAATTTTGACGTGTTAACTTCAGTAACCATCAATTTTAAAATGGATTTACAAGCGGTTCTCCCGCAATACCGATTTTGTTGTCCGTTTTTACTGTACTTTGAGAAGTGCAATTTCCTTATCAAAGTTGCTACTGATATTGCTAATTTAATCATGTGTTTTCAAAATTCTTTATTTTTTAAAAGTTGTTTCAAAAATATAAATTAAAAAAATTGTTTTCGAAATTTTTACAGTTTACATTTTCAAAAGAACGAGGAAGCGATTTAAACGTTTCAGCAAAATCGAGGACTATGACCCCTTTCTTTTACTGATTCGTTTAATTCCGGACTTGTCCGTTTGAGAATGTGAAATGTTATTTTTTTAAAATACACAGTTTTGCACTTTCAAGGAAACGATGAAGAGAATTAAACGATTTAGTAAAACTCGTGGTTATGGGACATGTTCGTTTGCTATTTCGGTTAATTCCGAACTTGTTAATTGAATATTTGTGTTTCTGATTATCGTTTTTGATAATCATATATTTGTGAAATTTGATTATCTTTAGTGATAATTAAATATTTGTGTTTCTGATTATCATTTTTGATAATAAGATATTTGTGAAATTTGACTATCTTTTGTGATAATGAAATATTTGTGATTTCTGATTATCATTTTTGATAATCAGATATTTGTGAAATTAGATTATCTTTAGTGATAATTAAATATTTGATTTCTGATTATCGTTTTTGATAATCATATATTTGTGAAATTTGATTATCTTTTGTGATAATTAAATATTTGTGTTTCTGATTATCATTTTTGATAATCAGATATTTGTGAAATTTGATTATCATTTGTGATAATTGAATATTTGTGATTTCTAATTATCGTTTTTGATAATCATATATTTGTGAAATTTAATTATCTTTTGTGATAATTAAATATTTGTGTTTCTGATTATCGTTTTTGATAATCAAATATTTGTGAAATTTGATTATCTTTTGTGATAATTAAATATTTGTGATTTCTGATTATCGTTTTTGATAACCAGATGTTTGTGATTTCTGATTATCGTTTTTGATAATCTTGTTGATTCTGATTTTCATCTTTTTGATAATCGGATATTTGATGTTCTGATTATCGCTTGTGATAATTAGAGATGTGAGATTTAATTATCATTTGAGATAATTAAATACTTTTTTTATTTTATTATCGTTTGAGATAATTGAATATTGATGGTTTGAGATCTGATTATCGTTTTGATAATTAGGTAATTCCTAATTTTGCTGATTATAATATTTTCTAGTCCCTAATTGATTCTAGATATTTGCAGTTTTGCGATTTGCGAATTTTATTTTCTAATTATCTTTGTTGATAATTATTTTGTTGTCTTCTAATTATCGTATCGATAATTAGATATTGCTGTTTTGTGATTTCTGTATCTAATTATCTATTGATAGTTAGATTTTGTTGAAAAATTGTGAATTTCTTTTATGAAAATAAAATATGTTTCTTGTGGAAGTTCAATGGTTCTCAAATCATAAGGATTGCTCTTAGGAATCTAGAGAGTTTATTGAGCAAACATGTTCAAGCTTACTTTTTCATGCTCTTTATGGTGAACTTCCTATTTCGAATTTCTTCATCTTGTGATGATATGCTCCTATGGTTGTTACCTTTTGTCCATTTATTCCTTATGATTGCGAGGACGCAATTTCTTTAAGGAGGGGAGTCTGTAACAACCCTGTATTTTGTATCCTTTGATTATCGAAATTTGACGATTAAAATTTGCTATTGAAATTTAAAAATTAATTTGAAATTTCTTTTATAAAAATGGTTGAGAAATTTTTATTGGGTTTTGAATAAATATTTTTTTTATTATGGCCGGCCCCTTTTAAAACATCGGCCCGCTTCCTTTTATCTGGTACTAGCCCTTCTTCATATTATTTGCCCGATCCTTTGATCTTAAGCCCGATCCTCAGAGAGAAAAATATGGCGATTTTCAAAATAGGGTTTCGGCGAATCTTCAATTCTGGCGAATACGAGCTCGATCTTCTTCAATGCTTGCTCTTTGAAATTTAAGGCTTTGCCTTGTTCTATTCACTGGCAATTTGGAGCTTCGGCTTCGTCGACTTGTGGCGAATCTGGAATTAGTGTTTTACCCTGTTGCAATTTGGAGCTTCGTCTCTGAAATTGGTATGTACTTCTGCTTTGTGTTCTCTGAATTGAGCTTGAATACTTTTGCTTTATTGTCGGTGATGATTGGGTTTTCTCTGATCTTCACCACACTCGTCGATGATGATTTGGGTCTCCTTATATAGGAGTCTGATTTGATTAAACGTGTTCTTCACGTTGCAGATTCTTTCCTTTATTATGCTATGTTATTTTTAGAAATTGCGTTGAACCCATGGCTTTTATTTTGTGACGTTCGATGATTTTCTTTTGATCAACTTTATATCTGAAACATTCCTAATTTATAAACCTGATTTTGACTATTTCAATTTGTCAACTCTTGATTTCCTTAACTAAAATATATGGCTTTGACTTTGTGATTTTATCTGGTCTTCTGCCTTCCTGTTCCTTCACAATTTTAACTTGATCTTTTTACTTTGTCTACTGCCTTGACATTTTGTATATTGGTGCCTTTGTTTCTCTATTGCATTCGACTTGATAGTGTTCTTCACTGTTTGCTTTCACTTGTATAGTTACCACTGTCACTTGAAGTTGTATTCATTGTGACCTGTTTATTCAAGACTATATATGTGCATATATACATATGATGTGTGTATGTATATATTCTTGAATTTAAATGCAAAGTTTGGTCATTTTGTTGCTAGTCTGGTTGCTTGGCATATTCTTGTATTTCTCTGGTCTCTTCTCTGTTGCACTTCACTGTTTATTTCTTGAGTTGTACTTGAGTCATCTTCTCTGTTGAACTGCATTGATGAACTTGATCATGTTGGACTTGAACTTGTGATATTTGTGTAGTCTGAACTGTATGACTTCTGACATCACTTATGTTGTCTTCACGCTTGAGTTTGCATTGTGATGATCTTTTGTTCGTGTTGATGGATGTATCCAATTTACTTCATATAAACTTGAGTCTCCATTTGAGTTCATCCTTATTTGTATTGTTGCAGTATCATGTTGACAGACTTGATCACTTGAGTTTGCCTGCCTGTACATGGTGATGTTGACACTGATGCACGGTGTGTGTTCATTTGAAGTTGCATTCATCCCAGTAGTCATTTGAAGTTGCATTCATTCGAGTAGTCACTTGAAGTTGCATTCATTCCAGTGTACATTGATGCTTGTTTGAACTGTTTGTTGACTATGGCCTTGACATTTTTATGTTGATACCTGACTTGTACATACTTCATATATGACCTGTTGCTCATGTGCATTCGAACTTGTATACTCTTGAGTCTGTTGCCTGCCTTCATTTGTGATATTTGTTCATCTGAACCCTGGGTAGCTCTGGTTACTTGATCATCTTGTTCAACACTGTTTTACTTGAACACTGTGCATTCATGTACATTTGTCTGTAACTTGCTTTCACCTGTGTGCTTCTGCATTGATGCTGTAGTCATGTGCTCTGGTCATTCACTTGTTAATGTAGACTGTGCTTGTCTATCCATTCATGTGTACATGTTTGATCAGCTGCTAGTGTACATTTGAATTTCACTGTGTACATCCACAGTTCATTGTTGCAGTGATACTTTGACATTTTGTTTTGGTTTAATTTGACGATTTTGTTGTAATTGCCATTTAGGAAATTCTGATATTTTCTAAAGTATCTTTACTGATAATCTTTTTAATTATCTTCGTTGATATTTTTGAATCTGCTGATTTCATGGTTTAACACTGTTACGTGTTACTTTCACTGTTATCCTATTTCCTTGTTAAAGGATCAGATAGGTGAATTTATTCTGACTATCGTCTAATTGTTATTGATTCTTGATTAATAACTGAGTTTGAATTAGACTGACCCGTGTATTATTTTCTTTTTGAACGTAATACTCGGGTCAGACCCGAGTTATTTCAGGTTGTAGATCTCTTGCTTTGGGTTGCTGTTTGAGCTATGAAGACTTTTCATATTTTTGGGAGATGTCGTGTCATAGTATAGGATGATATGTATTCATGTATATTAGTCGATAATGTACTTGTATATATAACTTCCGGTGTCGACTGTTGTGGTTGTATCATATGTACCGTGTCAAATGTATTGTAACTGACATCAGTTATCATATATATATATATGAGACTTTTCTATTTAATCTGTGTTCCGCATTTATCTATATTATCTGTGTTATTCTTATATATTTTGTCCTAAACTATTATAGCCACTGTGTAGTAGTTTTGTGTTTGTATCGGCATGTCGGATTTCCTCCTGAAATAAAAGTGCATATTATACCATCTGACATATCGGTGCTCGCACAAAGCAATTACATGGATGGTCGCTCCTCAACAGCCTTATTCTCCGCGCTAGTTGACAGCACTACACCGTAGTGTTCTTGGCTAGCATGGGTATAGAGGTGGGGCGTCACAAGTGGCATCTTCAAGCTCGGAGGGGGAATCTAGGATGGGAGTTAGGCATTCGAAATGGTGGATGAGTTCGACGAGCGGAGTTCGTTAGGAGGGTGGGCGTAGACTCGAAGTCGGGGTCGTGGGGCTGTGTGACATCGGCGGGCGAGCTGGGGTTGGCCACGATGCCTGGTGAGTTGTGTCGTGATGGTGGTTGCGATGAGTTACATCAGGCTGTAAGGTATAATGATAATTTCAACTTTTGAGATATATGTATGTGTATATATACATATAGATCGGAGAAGAATTGTATTCAGTAAGGTAAGTTTTATTAAGTAGTTTTTAAATTTCAAGATAATCTTAATTTAATTTAAATCTGGAAATATTTGTTAAGATGTACAGAAACAGAAAGAAAATATATACACACTCATATTTTTATCTTACTAATTAATTTTAAATAAGTGTTAAGGTGGTTAACTTATTTAATTGGCTTATATAATTATTTTAGTTACTAAAAGATTATTATAGGGAAATTGGGTTAAAAATATAATTATTAGTTAATTAAATTAACTAATAGTAATTGATTGTCCGATCATGCAAATGTTAATAAATTTAGAGAATGTTATACAAGGTCAAAAATCGAGAAACAAGCTGGAATGAAAATGGATTGCAAATAAAAAGCAAAGGTGAGTTAATCTCACTCATATGGGTTATTTAAATTTAAATAATTGGTTGAATGATTGAATTGATTTGATGTGCTATATTTTATATAGTAGTATATAATATATATTGTAGTTATTGATTTCCCGCATTATATAGCGGATGAGACCCTATGCGCCGCATAATAGCGGATGATATTTTATAAACTTATATACCGCGGTATTCCACCTCGAAGTGGAATTGGTATTGTGCTAACATCTGTGGATGCAGGGAAACAAGTTGGAGGGATCCAACAGGATTCCTCAAAATTTATTTAGAATGTTTAATATTCTCTGTTATGATTATTTGATATCCTGTGATGAATTATATTGATGATTGGAATGTTGGATGCAACGGGTTGAATTGAATATATTTGGGTATACTGGGTTACCAAAAATATATATATCGGATTTTTGAAAAGGAAATATAAGAGAAGATTTTTAAGTAGATAATGATAGAGAATTTGAATAAATTTAAGAATGATTTGGAAAAGAATGAAAGTGATTTTAAAATTCTAATAAATAAAATTCCGAATATGGAAGAGGGAATTTGAATAAACAGAGGGATAATGAATTTAAAAACTTAAGTGATATTATTTAAAAGAATAAAGAGTTTATTTCAATTTTAAATTTAATTAAAAGAAAAAAGAGGGAATTCGGGAAATCTAGAATTTAAATTTTCAGTTTAAAGATTTTATATCATAATAATGAAATAAAATCTGAAAGTTAATGGATTTTGAAATAAATAAGGAAATTTATTTCAATGTGAAGTAAATTGGAAATCAATTGTAAATTGATTTAAGTGTTTGGAATTGGAATTTAAAAGAGAAGTGAGATTTTGGAATTTATAAACTGGTTTACAAAGGTGAAGTAATATATCAGTGGATATTTGGATGAATAAATTCACGGTGGGAATTTATTTAAGAAATGGGTAAATTCGTTTAAAAATAAATAGTGATTTATTTTTAAAGATGTAAAAGAGAAGTGTATTTCCCTAGATAGCCAAGTACGTTTCCAAAGCAAACTTTTAAGTATGAGTTAAAGGTTTTAAAGTTGTTTTTAAAGTAAGTTTTAGAAAATTTATTGTTTTTAAATGTTTAAGTTTAAGGTAAGTATTATTTTCAAATTTATTTTAGTAGTAATTATTTAAAGGTGACTTGGTATTATGTTTTGAAAAGATGAAAATTTAGTTTTATAAAGTAGCTTTATTTAAATTATTCTTAAAGTATATATCTTTAAATAAAGTATTAAAATAGTTTTAATTTAAATGTTTTAAAGTATATTTTATACTAAAGTGGTTTAAAATCTAAAGTTTTTGTGCTTGGTGTTCCAATGGAAATAAATATTTGGGAATTTATTCCATGAGAGAAGACGGTTTAAAACTGTTATCAAAGGGTTGAAAAGTGGAAATATATCTTGCGAAGATATTTGAGATAAATAAATAATTTGGAAAATTATTTATTGTTTGATGGATGTTTGTGAATGTTAATTGATAGTTAAATAACCGACTATCAATATTGGCCAATGCGCTGATCATTTCGAAAAGACCGGGATCGAGATTAATTTCTCAAAAACCACTTCGATCCGGTTTGTACGTTTTCGTGGGGAAAACGAGTTTGGAGTCGAAGATGGAGCAGTGAAGTGCAAGGGCTAATCGCTACTAATCCTGAGGATGATTCCAAAATAGATGTAGTAGGAATAGTGCCTTCGGTTCCGTTCGAACCCGGAACGGACTTGTATGGATGAATGCTTTCGGAACATCGTCGGGTGGACGGTGAGCATTCTAAGAGATGTGTTCTCAAAAGGTAACGCTTAGCCTCAAGCCTCATCAGCCGGGAATGACTGAAAATCAGGGGTTATGCAGCAAGACTATGTGCATCGCACCAATTAGGGTGAGGTCATCCCTGTCTAGATGTCCCTTTTATTTCGGCTTAGTGGTGCGGTTGCTGATCCCAACCGTGGGGTGATCTTACTCGAAATTATCCAGTAAGGGGTAGTTCCGGTCTTGTGTTGCAGGAAATCGGGCGTGGTCCTCGGTACACTGATCTAGACCAGGTACTGTGAGAGGTGGTACCCCAGTGCCTAGTCATTAGTTGGAAATCCATTCTCCCTACGTGCTTTTACGGTTTTTGTTTGTAGAACCCACTTTGTGGCTAGTATGCTGGAATTTAATCATGTAACAATTTCAGCTATTTGAATAAGTATTTGTATATAGACACTACTATAATATCAGAGGATTTTGATACGAAAGTGTTTTGGCTATCGTAAGGTAAAAACCCGACAAGTTTATTTGTGGCATGGTCTTACGAGATGCTTTTGATTTCAAAGGGTTTGGAAAACTTTAATAATCCAATTGAGTGTGTTTTCTCACACTGGTTTTCCAGACTGACTCGGGTGTTATTTTATTATAATGCTCGGGTCAGACCGAGTATTATAGGATACAGGTTATGATGCTGTGGAGCTTAGGAGACGAGCTGGATGGCGAGACGTATCACTCGTACTTGTTGTATATTCCGTTGTGTTGTATACTGTGTATTCTGTAGTGGGACAAGTTAATATAACTGTCCAGTAATGTATTATTGATTGTGTTGTACTCTGATGATGAGATGTAAAAACAGATATAGTTTCTTTTTGTGTAAAGATCAGTCATTTATCTATGATATATTGTTCCGCTGCGATTGTGAGATTCTGATGTTGTTCCTATTTTCTTCTTCTACCTCTTTCTTCTTTAACCCTAATGGTCCGATTTTTCGGGCATAGAAAATCGGGTCGTTACATTTGGTATCAGAGCTTAGGCTGGAGATAACCTTGGCTCTGGTGGGGATTACTCATAGAATAGAGTCCATAGAACTCTAGAATGAGTTTGGGTGTATTAATAGATATGAGCGCGTATTTGTTAGTGGATATAAAAATTGTTTTTTATTGTGTTGACTTATCGGTTGAGTGTTTATGAATTCTGGTCGATATGTGGGACGCCATGTTATCGATAGGAATTTCTAAACTCTTAAACGAGATAAACCGACACAGTATGGTTTTCAAATAGGGTAAATGAAATAATTTTACCCCAAATTATTTTCGAATGTAAGAGGAAAACTTTTTGTAAATTATTGGTTGCTTGGTTGTTAGAAGATGATAATATAAAATCATTATCATTGTTAAGTGGAAGTTGGATATAGAAAATGAAACCATAGCTAAAAGTTAAGAAATAAATTCATATACAAATGGAATTTGTAAATGTGAATTATAAATGTGATTTATAATTGAAATTGAAAAAAAAATTCCAAAGTAATGTTGAATAAGAATTGGATGGATTTGGAATTTGAAATTTTTGGGAAAGATTTAAATTCTTCTGGGGTTGAAAATGGTTTTCAAAGGTTTTTAATAAATAATAGTGATATTATTTTGGAAATATTTTTGAATTGGATCTGAAATCTGGTGAGGTTTGGAATTTAAAATATTTGGAAATGCTTTTGATTGGGATAAAGGCACTAAACTCTCTTCGGTCGCTGGAAAATAATTCCGATGATGATCGCGACATCATCGGTGTTCATTTTCGAGTTTCTAGAAGAGGAATTGCTACCAAATTATTTTAAATTGGAATTGTTTGCAAACTAGGTTTGATTTAGAAATTGAATTTGCCAAATAATTTTGGATATAATTGGCTTCAAATGATTTTTGAAATACTTAAATAATTATTAAAGACTCTGGAATTGGTTGAAAATGTTTTTGAGTGTCTAAGTAATGGTTTAAACTCTGGAGGTTTAACTAAAATGTTTATGGAAATGGAACTTGAATTGGTTGAATGAATGTTGAATTGTGAGTTAGTAATGGAGTTGGAAATGAACTCGAGTTATAAATAAAATTCAACTTGGATTGTTGGTGAATTGAATATAATTGGAAATGTTGTTGTATAAAATAGAGTTGGATTGAAATAGTGATGGTTTGAGTTGTAAATAAAACTCAAGTGAGTAGAAATAGATTGAAATGGCCTTGTTAATAAATAACTTAAGTAAATATTGGATGAAAGCTCGACTTAAGTAAATTGTGAAATGGTTGTTGTCAAGATTTTATAAAAAGATTCTAAATAAAACTGATTGGGTTAATGAAATGAAATGCAAGTTAAATACCAATTTGAAGTGATAATTGTTTGGGTTGTAAATAAATTGTGGAATGAGTATTTGATGAAATCAATATGGAATGTTCTAAGGTTAATAAAATTGATTTTAGAATCAATTGAAAGGGATGTGAGTTCATTTCATTTAAAAATGAATAGAATGTAGAAAACTGAGTTGTAAATTGCTTAAATTGAATGAAAATGATGTGTGATTTAGTTGTAAGCGACTAAATTTGTGTCGAAACCTTATAAATTGCTTATGGAAAGTGTTTAGTGCTTATTGCTTATGTTATGCATGTATTTAGCTATTGAAAATAAGTGAAATGTTAATAAGCTTTGTATATTTGTCACTTACATGTTTAAACTGAATAAGTACAGGTATATGGAAGCCGTTTGGCTGGTTTAGGCCATGCAAAATGCTAAAATAATAAGCCGTTTGCTTAAAAATGCTAAATAGAGGTACGCCTATGCAATAAAAATAGGAAATATGAACTGTTTTTGTTTTTCCGACCGTGTGGGTCGATCTATATATATTTATAACTCTTGTCAAATTGTAAAAGCTCCTCCGTACAAAGGAGACTCTGCCAAAATTTTCCGGAAATTTTGGGAGTTAGAAATTTTTTAAAATTTTCACTAACGACAAATGATTTAAAATTGGTAAGCAAATAGAATTGAAATTGAATATCGAAATCTGATTTAAAAATGTGTATGTAAAGTAAGGTGAATAAAATTCAATATTCAAAGTTTGAAGATAAATTGAATTCAAGCAAAATTGAAAATGAAAATCTGAATGAAAAACGGGAGAAAGTATTTAGATTTGAAAATAATTAATGAATTGAAGAAAATTGAAATTGATAGAGAATTGGAATTCAATTTGAATATAAACTTCGGCAGTGAAGAAGTAAAATAAATATAATAAAATATTTATATTGAACTTAAGAAATGAAGAATGAAATTCTTAAGTAAATTGGTGTTGGGAATATACTGAGTAATTTTGGAATGGAGAAATATACTAAGTGAATAATTGAATGAAGATTAAAACTGAAAGTTTTGAAATGGGATAATTATGGATAAGTGAATAGAAATCAAAATGAATGTGAATAAAAGGAAATTGATATAGTTGATAATCAATTGAAATTTATACGTAGGATGGACGTATATTATTTTATTCGCATAGTGATTTGATCCGGATTCGAGCACAGAATTTTGAGGTAATTATACCGATCCGAGTTAGGATTTTTCACTCGATTTTCGGCGGCGAACCCTGGATATGGATTTTGCTTGATTATGGATATTCTCTATCATAGTTTGTGGCTATGCAAGGAGAATGACGGTTTCTGATCAAGAAACCAGATCTGAGTCCGCACTAGAAAGTCGGGTGGACGATACTAGTTCGGAAGTGAAATTGTGTGGTCGAGTGAGCGATCGAATTAGGTATTGCGTATGGATGATATATGCGCATCGTACGGATGTGAGTGAAATGGATATTGAAATTTTTGTAAAGAAAGGTATAAAATGATTTTGAAATCTGTAATTGGATATTATTGCTAAGTAGGATACACAGGTATCTAAAGATAAAGGATAAATGGATGTTATGATTTTCGAAGATAAATTTGAATTTGCTCGACAATAAGGTATGTATTTAAAATTTCAGTATGCAACTTGATGGGTTTCTGAATTTGCCATTTAGCATTTTGTTTTCTTTTGGAATTTGGGGGCCCGTAGAGGCATTTTTTGGTTGTACCAAGCTAGCCGCGCAAAGGAGACGCTGGCAAAAATTTTCGAAAATTTAGGGAGTTAGAAAAGTTTTGAGAAATTTTGATAATTTAAAATTTGGTTTAAAATTTAAATTTGAATTGTTGAGTAAGTAATATTGTTTGGAACCTGTGGATAAGTTTGAAAAGTTAATAAGAGGGATATTGTGTCTTTGATAAAAAGATTGTTTTGGGAAGTCACTGAAAATTGTTTGGTTTGGGAAGTTAGTGAACGGGTTGTGGATCATTCTTCCTAACTAGTAATTTCGGGGACGAAATTCTTTTAAGGGGGGAGGAATGTGATGACCCGGAATTTTTGAGAATTTGAAATTGAAATATTTAATTGATTTTAAATACTTTAAAGGTAGTTTAACTTAAATTTCAAATATCTCTATTTATTGGATAATTAGATATTGAATTTAATAATTGAAGTTGGGTAAAATGTTGGATCTGGAGTTTTAAGCCTGTTAAAAATAATTTGAAGGCTTGTAAAATTTATATTGATAGTACTGAAGATAGTAACAATGTTAAACATGAATTTGGAAATGTTTTGTTAAGTTTTGAAATTTTATCGTTTAAATCGATATTTAAAAATAGCCTTCCGAGGCATAGTCTCGAAATTCGACGAAACCAGTCCCATTGGATCCGTAATATTG
Organism: Allium fistulosum; assembly: GCA_030737815.1. Taxonomy (NCBI): domain Eukaryota; kingdom Viridiplantae; phylum Streptophyta; class Magnoliopsida; order Asparagales; family Amaryllidaceae; genus Allium; species Allium fistulosum. The sequence continues at coordinate 928,439,369 of CM060901.1, forward strand.
TAGTATTATTGGATTTTAATTTTCGTAGTGTTTGGAGTGATCGTGTGGCCGTACGGTAAGTAAACGCGCTGAAAACTATATCGAAAATTTAATATAATTACTGGGTTCAAAAAGCTATCTTCTCCATACGATCGAATTAGGACTCGAAACCTTTTCCATTGCGTTCGTATTAGGGGTATAACGTTATGAACGCCTAGCGGCACGACTCGATAGGAGGTCGAGATTTTGATTGCAAATTTCGAGACAATTTGAATTTGAAATATATATATATATATTATACTGGTCAACTGCAGCTGTTTTTCTTTCACATCAAGCCTTTTACACCTCTTTTCGAAATCACTATAGCTAGTTAATTCAAATACGTTACCTTCTAATCGTGTCTTCTTGTTGAAGCCAGAGAAAAAAATATACAGTATATGTTTGCCTGCAAAGTAAAATATCGGCCTCCTCATTCTCTTTTCTTCCCGATTGGAAGTAAAATCATGGTCGATACTTAGGGAAAAAAATTCAAAAGAGGAATAGATGGCCGAGCTGTTCATTTTCAAATCTTCCATCGTTTAGACGAAATCTTCAATTCGAAATCAAATCATTGTCGTTCCCCTTTTCTATTCATATTTGAATTAGCCCTAAATCTTATCCACGAAACTCGAATACCTCATCTCGTTCAAATCAATGGTGACCAAGTTGTTAGCGATGCCTTCTTCTTTTCGCTTACCAGTCTGAAGACGATGATCCCTTCATCTCGATCGCGACTTCATCAACCGATCGATGCTCGAACAAGGCAGTCTGGATGAGGTTTCCTTCGAGCACGGCCATCGATTCGCGGCTGCGGTGGCATCTTCGAGCTCGGAGGGGAATCTAGGATGGGAGTTAGGCATTCGAACTGGTGGATGAGTTCGACGAGCGGAGTTCGTGAGGAGGGTGGGCGTAGGCTCGAAGTCGGGGTCATGAGGCTGTGTGACATCGGCGGGCGAGCTGGCGTTGGCCACGATGCCTGGCGAGTTGTGTCGTGATGGTGGTTGCGACGAGTTACATCAGGCTGTAAGGTATAATGATAATTTTGAATTGTATTCAGTAAGGTAAGTTTTATTAAGCAGTTTTCAAATTTCAAGATAATCTTAATTTAATTTAAATTTGGAAATATATATGAAGATGTACAGAAACAAAAAGAAAATATATACACACTCATATTTTTATCTTACTGATTAATTTTAAATAAGTGTTAAGGTGGTTAACTTATTTAATTGGCTTATATAATTCTTTTAGTTACTAAAAGATTATTATAGGGAAATTGGGTTAAAAATATAATTATTAGTTAATTAAATTAACAAATAGTAATTAATTGTCCGATCATGCAAATGTTAATAAATTTAGATAATGTTATACAAGGTCAAAAATCGAGAAACAAGCTGGAATGAAAATGGATTGCAAATAAAAAGGAAAGGTGAGTTAATCTCACTCATTTGGGTTATTTAAATTTAAATAGTTAAATTTAAATAATTGGTTGAATGATTGAATTGATTTGATGTGCTATATTTTATATAATAGTATATAGTATATATTGGAGTTATTGATTTCCCGCATTATATAGCGGATGAGACCCTATGCGCTGCATAATAGCGGATGATATTTTATAAACCCATATACCGCGGTATTCCACCTCGAAGTGGAATTGGTATTGTGCTAACATCTGTGGATGCAGGGAAACAAGTTGGAGGGATCCAACTAGATTCCTCAAAATTTATTTAGAATGTTTAATATTCTCTGTTATGATTATTTGATATCCTATGATTAATTATATTAATGATTGGAATGTTGGATGCAACGGGTTGAATTGAATATATTTAGGTATACTGGGTTACCAAAAATATATATATCAGATTTTTGAAAAGGAAATATAAGAGAAGATTTTTAAGTAGATAATGATAGAGAATTTGAATAAATTTAAGAATGAATTGGAAAAGAATGAAAGTGATTTTAAAATTCTAATAAATAAAATTCCGAATATGGAAGAGGGATAATGAATTTTAAAACTTAAGTGATATTATTTAAAAGAATAAAGAGTTTATTTCAATTTTAAATTTAATTAAAAGAAAAAAAGAGGGAATTCGGGAAATCTGGAATTTAAATTTTCAGTTTAAAGATTTTAAATCATAATAAAGAAATAAAATCTGAAAGTTAATGGATTTTGAAATAAATAAGGAAATTTATTTCAAAGTCAAGTAAATTGGAAATCAATTGTAAATTGATTTAAGTGTTTGGAATTGGAATTTAAAAGAGAAGTGAGATTTTGGAATTTATAAACTGGTTTATAAAGGTGAAGTAATATATCAGTGGATATTTGGAAGAATAAATTCACGGTGGGAATTTATTAAAGAAATGGGTAAATTCGTTTAAAAATAAATAGTGATTTATTTTTAAAGATGTGAAAGAGAAGTGTATTTCCCTGGATAACCAAGTACGTTTCCAAAGCAAATTTTTAAGTATGAGTTAAAGGTTTTAAAATTGTTTTTAAAGTATGTTTTAGAAAATTTATTGTTTTTAAATGTTTAAGTTTAAGGTAAGTATTATTTTCAAATTTATTTTAGTAGTAATTATTTAAAGGTGACTTGGTATTATGTTTTGAAAAGATGAAAATTTAGTTTTATAAAGTAGCTTTGTTTAAATTATTCTTAAAGTATATATCTTTAAATAAAGTATTAAAATAGTTTTAATTTAAATGTTTTAAAGTATATTTTATACTAAAGTGGTTTAAAATCTAAAGTTTTTGTGCTTGGTGTTCCAATGGAAATAAATATTTAGGAATTTATTCCATGAGAGAAGACGGTTTAAAACTGTTATCAAAGGGTTGAAAAGTGGAAATATATCTTGCGAAGATATTTGAGATAAATAAATAATTTGGAAAATTATTTATTGTTTGATGGATGTTTGTGAATGTTAATTGATAGTTAAATAACCGACTATCAATATTGGCCAATGCGCTGATCGTTTCGAAGAGACGGAGATCGAGATTAATTTCTCGAAAACCACTTCGATCCGGTTTGTAGGTTTTTGTGGGAAAAACGAGTTTGGAGTCGAAGATGGAGCAGTGAAGTGCAAGGGCTAATCGCTACTAATCCTAAGGATGATTCCAAAATGGATGTAGTAGGAATAGTGCCTTCGGTTCTGTTCGATCCCGGAACGGACTTGTATGGATGAATGCTTTCGGAACATCGTCAGGTGGACGGTGAGCGTTCTAAGAGATGTGTTCTCAAAAGGTAACGTTTAGCCTCAAGCCTCATCAACCGAGAATGACTGAAAATCAGGGGTTATGCAGCAAGACTATGTGGGTCGCACCCATTAGGGTGAGGTCATCCCTGTCTAGATGTCCCTTTTATTTTGGCTTAGTGGTGCGGTTGCTGATCCCAACCGTGGGGTGATCTTACTCGGAATTATCCAGTAAGGGGTAGTTCCGGTCTTGTGTTGTAGGGGATCGGGCATGGTCCTCGGTACACTGATCTAGACCAGGTACTGTGACAGGTGGTACCCCAGTGCCTAATCATTAGTTGGAAATCCATTCTCCCTACGTGCTTTTACGGTTTTTGTTTGTAGAACCCACTTTGTGGCTAATATGCTGGAATTTAATCATGTAACAATTTTAGCTATTTGCATAAGTATTTGTATATAGACACTACTATAATATAAGAGGATTTTGATACGAAAGTGTTTTGCCTATCGTAAGGTAAAAACCTGACATGTTTGTGGCATGGTCTTACGAGATGCTTTTGATTTCAAAGGGTTTGGAAAACTTTAATAATCCAATTGAGTGTGTTTTCTCACGCTGGTTTTCCAGACTGACTCGGGTGTTATTTTATTATAATGCTCGGGTCAGACCGAGTATTATAGGATACATGTTATGATACTGTGGAGCTCAGGAGACGAGCTAGATGGCGAGACGTATCACTCGTACTTGTGGTATATTCCGCTGTGTTGTGTACTGTGTATTCTACAGTGGGACAAGTTAATATAACTGTCTAGTAATGTATTATTGATTGTGTTGTACTCTGATGATGATATGTAAAAACAGATATAGTTTCATTTTGTGTAAAGATCAGTCATTTATCTCTTATATATTGTTCCGCTGCGATTGTGAGATTCTGATGTTGTTCCTATTTTCTTCTTCTACCTCTTTCTTCTTTAACCCTAATGGTTCGATTTTTCGGGCATAGAAAATCGGGTCATTACAGTACTTGTTACCCAAATCAGATCTTAGACACTACCTTTCCAGATAACTTACTAAATAGCTAGATTTTAATCAGTTAGCCCTAACATTGCTAATTTAGACCGCATAAACCATTGGGCTCTGATACTATGGAAGGAAGGGGGCTAGTTGAAAGGGAGTGAATTAGGTGGATTCCATTTTTTTTAATATTTTGGATCTATTGGGATTATGAAGTCAAAAAGGATTATATGAATGGGAGTGCAGATTAAGGATCTTAAGGCTAATTTAACACTAGAGGGAGGGGTGAATAGTGTTTAATGGATTCTAAGACTTATATGGACTAAAGTAAAATTATGGCACAAACAAATGCAGAACTTAATCACAGAACAATCACAGAATCAAACACAGATGCAGAAAGTAAATAAAAAGAAGTAAAAGGAAAGAACACATCGGATTTTATACTGGTTCGCAGTTACCCTACATCCAGTCCTGTACCAAGACAGAACAACTCATATAGATTTTTATTATACCAATGTCAAGATTACAATCCTCAGTTTCTAAAGGCCTTGAGGTACCCTCCTGTCTCACGAGTCCGGGGCAAACTCTCTTGATTTACGGGCCACAAGATTACCCAATTGATTTCCAGGCACAACACAAACCTTATAAAGAGACTCAATAAACTTTTGATTACAAATTGATACTATAACTCTGAATAGCACTTTGATCTTCGAGAGAGGGCAGAGAATCAAACAAGAATGAGGTTCTAATTTGATTCACTTGAGAATTCGGCAGAATTTTGGCACGATCTTAAAAATATGAATATTTTAGAATATGGATTTGTAGAGAAGAAGGAGTGAAGAAAATAAGAAAGTTGGAAGTTAAAAAATTCGTTTGTGAAGGCTATTTATAGACCAGTAACGGTCATAACCATTCGTGAAGAGATTTAAACGAATAGACACTTCTTTTGAAAATTGAAACTTTTGAACTTTAACGGCCACCATGTCGACATGGGGTATCCCATGATGTCGACATCCCTAAGTAAAAAAATAATGTAAAATTTGTTTTGAAAATGGTACTGAACGGAAAACAAGATGAAATGATTCTGGAGTAAAATAAACTAACTTTCCTATGTTTTGAAATAAAGAAGAGTAGAAAAATATATTTTTAGAATGTATATATAAATTTGATTTTAAATCTCAAGTATATATATATTATAAAAGAATATTTAAAAAATCAGAAGATAGTTTTAAAAACAAACGAAGTTTAAAACAAAAGTTTATTTAAAAACAAAAACAAAGAATATTTTAAGGCCAAAACATCGTTTTGAAAATCATTTGAAAAGATAATTTTTAAGGCTAAAACATTTTGAAAAGCAGTTTTGAAAATCATTTTGAAAAACCATTTTGAAGTAGTTTTGCAAGCTTCTTCCTGCAGAATATCTCATCACATCAGGACTCGAGAACTTGTACAAAACCAGGATGTTCGTGGGTTTGTAAGCCACTTGTCATAGGTTTGTAAGCTACTTGTCATGGGTTTGTAAGCCACTAAGAAGATAGAAATGGGTTCCATCCGAAATGAAATTTGGAATGAAGATTTCCGTGCTATTATGAAGTTTTAACAATAAACTAGACACATATCTTGAAATCTTGATCTTGATACTCTAGAGTCTTCAATCTTGAATCCTGAGTCTTGAGTCTTTATACTGATCAGTCTTCAGTAATCAATACCTGCATATATCTATATATCATGCCTATACATATCTATCTAGACAATAGTATTAGTATATATTTTATAATAAGATATGTTAAAAAGGTTGTTGTCATCAAAACCAACATCTCAGTTCCTAACAATCTCCCCCTTTTTTATGATGACAACCTGTATTCATAAAATATACTTACCGTACCATAACTCCTATCATAACTCCCCCTTACTCCATGACTCCCCCTTACTCCAATCATAACTCCCCTTACTCCAGGCCAACTACTATTTTATAACTTCTCCCCCTTTGTCATCAACAAAAACTTCTTACTAATAAATTCCCCGAACTTGGTATAAGATGATCAACCATAATACAAACTAGAGTAATCCATATATAAGTGTAATAAATGCTAAGTGTGATCATAAGTATGAAATGTGATCATAAATGTGAGATGTGATCATGAGTGTGATCATAAGTGTAATCCAACAGTAAATCAATCATCATCCAATCATATTTATAGTAATTATTCAATCAATCATATATACAAACCACACCAAATGTTTTTAAATAATTCAAGTCAATTAAGTTTAAAACAAAACAATAACATACAGAATGACTAGACATTCCTTGGTACTTCCACCCATCCATCTTTTCCAAAGATAGGGTATGCTTTGATGGCATCCCATTCTTCTTTATCTTTGTCGAGAGTGATTGGTGGATTTCCTTCGAGATCATCCTTGTTAAGGGCTAAGATCACCCAACGAAGGGTGTTGAAATGTCTCTCTTGCTCCTTGATCATCTTTATTTGACTCAATTCTAAGTGACGCTGATTACGAAGTATGAATGTAAGGATATTCTTGAATGAAGTGAGAGTTTCCTCAAGATTATCACTTAGATTCTTAATCGGAGAGGCTATAATTCAAGAAGTAGGAAGAAATATGAAAGAGAGTGATTAGAAATGAGATTTGATAAATTATTCTGGAAGAAACAGATATAAATAGGGGTAGAAAGTCGTTTAAAATGAATAGACACAAGTTCGTTACATGAAATAAAAATTTGAAAGTGTAACTACTTTCTGCCCGTTGTATGTCAACATGGGGGGATGGGGGATGTCGACATGCCTCTGTCTAAAGTGACAATTTGCTTTGTTTTGAATATTATGAACAAATCTATGCAACTATAATTTGTATAATATAAAAACAAGCAATTATAGAGACAAGTGAAGTTGAATAAAAGATTTCATTGATGATTCTAGTCAACATTACATAAACTAATATAATATTAACTAAAATAAAGGAAAATACATGGATAGAACTGGAAACAAACAAGATAACATTAGCTAAAACTAATTAGATGAAGATGAAGAAGATGATAGTCCAAGCTTTCTACTAACTTTTCCGAAGAACTTGTCGATTTTAGTGGAAATCTTATCCATTTTCTTACTCATTGATCTTTTAAGTGTCTTTTGATTTTCCACTATAATTCTTTGATTATTGAGAATGGTCTTATTGGATGGATTAGCGGGATTAGTAGGATATTCAATACTTTCTAAGGAAGTTTCTTGATCTTCCTCTTCTTCCTCTTCTTCTTCTTCCTCCATTTCTTCCATCTCTTCGTTAGCAAGCCTTTCTTCCTTTTCCATAAGTGTTTCATATGGTTGAAACACTAATGGAATTTGCATAAGGGAATGTTTCCATGGTTGAACACTTTTCTAGTTATAAATTATTCCCTTTTGAAATCAACTCCAAAGTAATTAAAAATCCGAGTGAGATAAATTCCATGATATAATGTGTTTTCACCCATAGTAAAATTCTTGGGCCTTAGCTCATCCAAAATAACTTGAGCCCAATTGATATCATAATTTCCAAAAATTGCAAAAAGAGCTTTGCAAACTTTCAAAGTTGGGTTGTTGTTGTTTTCCGATCTTAGTATAAGGGTGTGTTGAATAAGAAGGTTAATAATTCTTGCTTTTGGACAAAACTAACGATTTTTGAATTCAAAATTGTTATCCCCTTCAAAGATGTGATGAAATGTCTCTCGATCATTTTCATTTATTTGAAATTCCGAGAGATTCATTCCAGTATACTTGCATCCCAAAATATTTCCTAAAATTTCACAATCCAAAACTATTTGTGTTCCTTTAACACTACTCCAAATTTGTCCATCTTGCCCATCATAAAAACCACGATTTAAATTCGCATAAAACATCTTAACAAGGTTTGGATAACATACAAAATCATTTTGTTTGTTATCTACTACACTAAGAATAGAACATTATTGAAAAAGATTTTCAACTTCATAAGAAGGAAAATATTCAAAAATAGCAAACTTCCCCGTATTTATTTTACCAATGTTTACATAGTTGATGTAAGCTTTGATAGCTTTCGGGTCATTAAAGAGAAAGTTTTTGATAGATTTTGGAAGTCTAATGGTGTTAGGAGTGCTTGAAGAGGCCATTGAAGAAGTTTGAGAGGAGTTGAAGATAATGAAGATAAATTTGAAATTTGAAATAAAAGTGAAAAGTGATGATAAAGAGAGTAAATTAAATAGAGATTCTATAGACATGTTCTCTGGTCAAGAGGCATCTTTCCAGAGCATTAAAGTTGGTGAAAAGGTGGAGGGAAATTCAAAAGTTTGAATTCAAATTTTGAAATCAAATTTCTAAGAGGCATGTCGACATGGGGTAGCCCGGTATGTCGACATGTGCCTATTGAATCAAAGGACAAGTGACTATTCCTAATTTCTAATAAATGTATATATTATTTCCTATATTCTACTTATATAATTCCTGTGATAACATTAAATATAATAATACTTAAATATTAATAATTTAATATTTAAAATATTATTAAAATAATATTATTTATGAATTTAAAATTCAAATTTCAAGGGATAAATTTGAATTTAAAATTCAAGGAAATTAAAAAATCAAGCAAACAAACAATCATCCATTCAAAAAAGAAAATTAAAAATAATGTAAATGCATACTTATTTTTAGATCCATACTCCCATCGTCGTCTGATTCATGAATAGTAGTGAAACACAGATTTGAATTATCCATCTTCTTTTCATCGTCACTGGATGATGAGTCTGAGTCATCAAGAGTTGTTGTGTATGCTTTCTTTCTTTTCCTTGATGAATCATTGTTTGAAGGGAACAACTGTTTATCTGGATACAGACAATCTTTCCTATGATGCCCGACTTTACTGCAATTGTAGCATCTATCATTGTTGACGTTCTTCGTATTATTTCTGGAATTCGTTTGATCATTTCTTTTGTAATTATTCATTTTTCTATATTTAAGGAATTTCTGGAAGTTTCTTGTCATGAAAGCAATCTCCTCATCACTGTCTGGTTTCGAATCTTTAGTTGTTGCATTGAATGATAATGACTTCTTTTCTGTAACCTTGTTTTCTCTTCTTCCTTTCAGTTGAACTTCATAAGACATCAGATTCCCAATCAATTCTTCTATTTTCATTAGACTGATATCATTTGCTTCTTCGATTGCAAGTGTCTTTTGATCCCATTCTGGAGTGAGTGAGGACCCGATTCTTCGACTTCCGAATATCGACATCGATACGTCCACTGTATCAACTGCCGAGCAAACGAATGCCGGAAAACCAAATTCTTAGGGTTTAAAAGAAGAGGTAGAAGAAAAGATAGAAGAAAAATAAAGAAGAACAACATAACAACATCAGAAACAGAACAATAACAGAATCTCACATTCGCAGCGGAACAATATATAATAGATAATCACTAGTCTTTTAAAACAAAGAACTATATCAGTTTATACATACATCAATCAGAGTCAATATACAACTCAATACAACAATGGACAGTTATATAAACTTGTCCACATATAGAATACACAGCGAAATAAATAATATCAGATACAAATACTATGTTTCGCCAACCAGCTTGCTTCCAAAGCTCCAGAATATCCTGATAACATAACTCTAGGCTGCCCGTGTGGAAAATTATGGGCACCTAGAGTTTAGAAGGGAAACAATAAACTCCGAGTCAGTCATGGTGACTGGTGTGAGATCGTAAACAGTTATTTTTCACAAAGAAAATAAAAAATTTCGAAATGCTTTTGGAAAATGAAACTACCATAAGACCTCCCGCCACACACACAATGCAAACGCAGAATTGGAGAAGATTTCTTCTTATGATAGTCAAAGATGCTTACTATGCAAAATCAAATCATTTTTGATATTATTATTAGTGTATAGTGTAGAAAACATTTCAAAAGTATAATATTAATCTTAGCCAACATACGACCAGTATCGTATGCCTACTATAGCTACCATGTTCAATAGCAGGTTACCGCCACATTCCATGGCAGGTAATACAACTAAAACCGTACAAGTCACGTATTGTTTCTTTGGATTTTCCAACAATGGTCGGGCAAAGGAACTTCCCATATAAAATAGAACGCCTTTGGAGCGACGTTCCCGGATCCTAACCGGATCTCTGCTACACAAGGCCGGGTTACTCCTAGCTGGGTAACTACTGACACAAATATGTCATCCCCCGGTCGTTTGCGACCTTTATCTGAGGATCCCCGATTCCAACAACCACAAGTAATAAATTTGCAGCAACCACAAAGTAAGTATCTGGGCTCCATAAGATGATACCACTCATAATCCAGAAGGAAATGACATACACTAAGGGGTTGCTATCCCCTAATAACCTTACTACAACGATTCCTGTTTCGACCATACCGGGGTGTGAGGTCCGACGAAGTCTCGTCCACAAAGCTACGCTTTTCACAAAGCCATGCTTCGGGTCAAACAAATGATCAAAGAAATGATCACAAAGATAAATGATCAAACAAATGATCATATCACAAATGATCAAACAACGATCATTTCACAGCAACACTCAGCATGCCACATTACCAAATTGGGAGTATATCGCTGATAAATTTCAACTACATAACCTTTGAGCTCGTACGTCTCAGAGAAGGGTGTTAAGCTAAGTGAATAAATTCTCCGCCGCCAACAGAAATGTATTTGAAAGAAATCATCTTTATATCTCAATCTGTAACGTCAGACATACAATCCATACAAGTCTGTTCTGGGATCGAACAGAACCGAAGGCACTTCTCACGAAGCCCTTGCAAATCCGGATAATTTTCTAATCACGTCCGGACTTCCCGTCACTAAGGGTGATAAAACCTCTATATCGGAGATCAGCCGATGTAGAGTAACTCGACGGTAATCCTTCCGTTTTCAAAAATATCCGGTCTTCAACACCGGTCATCAAATGCAATTCATTACGACGTATCACATATTCGAAATGGGTTATATGACCCCATGGTCCTTTCCCGGCTAACCCGAATAGTGAGCGCTTATTCAAAAATAAGTGTGGCATTCAATTCACAACAAATACCCATTCAAGGTAATTATTGATAGTCGGTTATTTAACTATCAATAAAGATGTGCAACATCATCAGATTCCAAATAACTTCCCAAATTATTTATTTTCCAAAATATCTTCACTAGATATATAATTTCCACACTTTAAAAATAAATCAACGTTTATTTTTCTAAACAATTCCCCTTTCCTTTATAAATTCCATAGTGAATTTATATTTCAAATATCTATTGATATACGATTTTCAATCGATTTCAAATATTCACTTTCAATTTATCTTTACAAAGATAAATTCTCAAAAACGTTTCATTTCATATTGGAAAACATTTCCCTACTTATTTAATAATAATAAGTAATTCACAAAGCTTATTTATTTTCAACACTTGAAAATATTCAATATACTTAAATCAAAATTAAGTATATATTTCATTCTTTAAGGAAATCATTCTCTTTCATAAATTTTATTTGAGTCAAAACGAATGTTACGTAAAACATCGTTACGACGGCTCAAAATCACTAGTATAGGTATTCGGAATTAAGATAGATATATAAATCCCAATACTATAAAAAAAACATTTCCTTTCGAAAATCATTTACTATAACAACTGTGTTATAGTCCACCATTTCCTTCTTCCTCGAAAACGTCTATTTCAACAATGAATGTTGAAATCTATGTTTTTGATACTTAACACGTTTTAAAACATCTTTTAAAACAATTACTTCATTTTCAATGTCACTTCCCCAAAACAATATCCATTTTACTTAATAATATATTCACTGTCCAAAATCGTGAATATACTTCACTAACCAAATTTCAATATTTTCTACACATTTTATTTCAAGAATTTATCCACTATCTAAAATCGTGGATAAAATTCCCTTAATAACCTTCTATATTAAATTCATCAAATTTGATTGATTTTCGGATTTATAAAACAACGTTTATATATTCACCTTTATATTTCATAACAACTTTGATTTATAAATCTCCTTTATTAACAAATTCGATCAATATTCCATTTAAAGGAAAAAATCCAATTTATAAGTTAATTTCTTATAAATATTTTATTCTACAATTTCATTCATTTTATAACTTCACAATTTATAAATCTATAAATTTCATTCACTTACGAATTCCATTAATATTTCATTTTTAACACATATAAAAACTCGTTTTATAATTCCAATATTTTTATTTATAGATATCAATTTTATAAATCTTTTATATAAACCGTTTACAGAAATTCAAAAATCTCAATTTAAACCATTTTATAAATCAATCAACTATTTATTTCAAAAATGACACTTTGGTTATATTTCACAAAAATCTTAGTCTTTATAACTTTAAAATTTGAACGTTTATTTATTTAAAATAAATCAATTCAAAAATCTCAATAAAATGTATACTTTCAAAAAATCACTTTAAAAAAATCTCTTTTAAAATCAACATCATCATTTTTAAATTTCAAGGATGAATCCGATGATGCAACACACAAATTAGTCAATCACGACATCCAAACCTCATATATCAATATATGATAACAGAATACATCACAATATCTGTAAATAAATAAATACTGGTGAGGAATCTAGTTGGATCCCTCCAACTTGTTTCCCTACATCCACAGACGTTAGCACAATACCAATTCCACTTCGAGGTGGAATATCGCGGTATATGGGATTTATAAAATACCATCTGCTTACTAACGGCGCAATAGGGTCTCATCCGCTATAAAGTGCGGGAAATCAATCAACTCCAATATATACATATGCCAATATGTATATATTGTTATATATATAGATATATCCTACTATATCTGATATCACATCCAAACAGTCATCAATCAATAATAACTGCAATATCAAAATTTTCTTTTGAGTGAGAAAATCTCACCTTTGCTTTAATTTGCAATCCATTTTCCATTTCCGACTTGATTTCATAGTTTTGACCTTGTATAAGCAATTATACAATTTATTAATATTCGAACAGATCGAATAATAAATTTTCATTTGATAATTTTAATTCATCGGTGATTTCATTTTAATAGTTAAATTAATTGATAGTTTTATTTAAACCAATATTTCTCCTTTAATAAATTTCTTTAAGTGTCTAAGAACAAATAAATTTTTCCATAGTTCATTATTTAAAAATTTCACTAGTAAATGGAAATAGGTATATTTATTTTTAAACTTCATATATATAAAAACTATTCTTTATAAAAATCCAATCTTTATATAACCTTTCCAATTTTCTACACATATATATGTATTTACTAAAATTAACAATGAATTCCTTTACTGTAAATATATATATATATATATTTTGAATTCATTCCCTCTGTATATATATAAATCTATATAAACTCTTCACTATAGATTAAAGCTTATCTATCTAAAAAAAATTCTGCATACACTATTTCTTGAAACTGCATTTTTTTCTATCAAAAACATGTTTTTATCAAATTTAAATAAAAAAAAGAAACTACCTCACTGTTAACATCTGCGACCCCAAACGAGAATACAAGACCAGAGCACTCAAACTCGAGCTCCTAACCCACCACGTCGATGCCGAAACTAGGGTTCGAATCGCCACTTCGCCCAACTCATAGTCTCCGCCTACTAACATCCCAGTCACCACGAAATCGGTGAACTAATCGCGATCCCTCACTCACACGCGAATGCCACGCGACTCGCCTCGTCGCCATCACGATGCCATGTTCATCCTCGAGTTGCCCTACCGCCTCGACCCCATGCCGACGTCGCGAGCTCGCGCTTGCTGACCGGCCTCGATTCGGTTGTCGATCTCGAGTATGGAGGGAGGAGGGGAGAAACGACTTTTATTTTATCTTCGTTTGATTTTGAAAGAGGAAGAGCTTGGCCATTTATATTTTGATTCGCGAATGAGATTGAAAAGAAGCTTCGACTTGATTTTATTTGATTTCGTTTCGTTTGGATTGGATTTCCAGGCTACGACCATTAATTTTCGAACTGAAGTTTGATTTAGAAAGTGAGGGAGAGGACGTGAATTATTTAAAATCGAAAGGGGCGTGCTTGCACGATTTTTGTATCGTGATTCTCTGCGTTATTTTAGGCATGATTTAAGGAGGAAAAATAGCTGATGTTGACTAAGTTTATAAATTTAAATTTAAATTGAATTCAATTTAAATTTCAATGCGTTTACACGTCGTATGTTCACACAACAACTCCGGTCAATACGAAATTTGAAATCCGGTAATAATTCAATATTACGGACCCAATGGAACTGGTTCCATTGAAATCCGAGACTATGCCTCGGAAGGCTATTTTTAAATATCGATTCAATGATAAAATTTCAAAACTAAACAAAATCACTTTCAAATTAAATTCTAAAGCTTCTATTATCTTCAGTATTATCATTACGAATTTTAAAAGCTTTTGCAATATTTTTCTTCAGCTTAAAACTGAAGATTCAAATTTTTATTCAACTTTCAATAAATTAAATTTTATAATTTAATCGACAAATTCATTTTGATAATTTGAAATTCAAGTCAAACCATCATTCAAATATTTAAAATTAATTAAATATTTTCAATTAAATAGTTCAAAATTCTGGGTCGTTACAAACTTCCCTCCTTAAAAGAATTTCGTCCCGAAATTACAAGTTAGGAAAAATGGTCCTTAACACGTCTACTATTTTTCACAATCCAATAGTTTTATCAATTTATCAAAACAAATCTTTCTACTAAAGATTCGTTATTAATTCAACTAAATTTCCAACTTCAATTATAAGTTTCAAACAATATTGTTTACTTCAAAATTCAAATTTAAATTTAAATTCAAATTATAAACTTTCAAAATTTTCTCAAAATTTTTTCTAACACTCGAAATTTTCGAAAAATTTCGCCAGCGTCTCCTTTGCGCGGCTAACTCGGTACGACTACAAAATGTCCCTATGGACTCTCAAATTTCAAAAAGAAAAGAAAAAGCCAAGCGGCTAGACAAGAAATCATCAAATCTCATATCGAAATTCAAATACTTACCTTTTGTCGAGCAATTCAAATTCATCTTCAAAATCAAAATTCCAATTCTATTTCCTTTAATACACCTGTATATCCTACTAGCCATAATATCTAGTTACATATTCAAACCATTTTGCACATTCTATTACAAAATTTTCAATATATACTTCTTTTACATATTTACTTCACTATTGAAGTTTATATATTCATTATCATTCAATTTTACATTTCAATTTCATTTGAATTCAATTTCAATTTCAATTAAATTTGGATTCTATTTAACTTCTGAATATTGAATTTTATCAATTATCTTTCATTCATAACTGCACTATTTAAATTAGTTCCAATTACTAATTCATCACAAATTCTAATTCACTTTATTCAAATTTGTTTTCAACATTCGGTTTCATTTCCAGTTTTATTCTTTTGTTCATTCCCAAAATTTATTTTCAATTCACTATTTTGGTTTATAACCACTTATATTTAAACTGGATTTCCAATTCGAATTCAATTTACCTTTCTTTTATAATTATTGAATTTAATTCGTTTCAAACCGTATTCATTTGGTCAATATTCTATTAGCTTCACTTACTAATTTTAGTTTAATAATTCACTTTGTTTTCCACAATTTTATTTTCATAATTCAATACTCAATTCCAATTCATTTGTTACTACTCCAAATTTATTTTCAACTTAATAAATTTTCTTTAAGTAATCATTTCACTTTATTTAATTGATTCATTTATACTTACTTTAATTTAACTTCATCCTTTAAGTTAAATTTATTCTATCAAAATTCAAATTGTATAAGTTATCAACTCATTTATTATTCCTTTAATGAATTTATTTTCAAATATTCTCTCTGGAATACTATTTCAAATTATAAATCACATTTATAATTTATGTTTACAATTTCTATTTGTATATGAATTCATTTCCTTATCTCTCAATTCACATTTATAAATTTCATTTGTCAAATGAATTTATCTTCAATCTTTGGTTATACATTTTAATTCCTTATTCAATTCCATATAATAATGATAATATTTCAATATTATCACTTCCTAACAACCAATCATCCATATACTATAGTAATTCATAAGAAAAACATTTCTTTTCTATACAAAAATAGTTTTGGGTAAAATTATCTCATTTACCCTATTTTAAAACAATACTGTGTCAGTTTATCTTGTTTAAGAGTTTAGAAATCCCTATCGATTACAGTTGGCCAGACTGCACCGACCAGAATCTATAAACAATCAACCGATAAGTCAACACAATACAAAACAATTTCATATTCACTAACAAATACGCGCTCATATCTATTATTACACTCACACTCATTCTAGAGTACTACTGACTCTATCTCTAATGAGTAACACCCAACAGAGCAGGGTTGTCGCTTAACCATATGCTTTGATACCACGTTGTAAGGACCCGATTCTTCGACTTCCGAATATCGACATCGATACGTCCACTGTATCAACTGCCGAGCAAACGAATGCCGGAAAACTGAATTCTTAGGGTTTAAAAGAAGAGGTAGAAGAAAAGATAGAAGAAAAAGAAAGAAGAACAACAGAACAACATCAGAAACAGAATAATAACAGAATCTCACATTCGCAGCAGAACAATATATAATAGATAATCACTAGTCTTTTAAAACAAAGAACTATATCAGTTTATACATACATCAATCAGAGTCAATATACAAC
Organism: Allium fistulosum; assembly: GCA_030737815.1. NCBI lineage: Eukaryota > Viridiplantae > Streptophyta > Magnoliopsida > Asparagales > Amaryllidaceae > Allium > Allium fistulosum. The sequence goes on from CM060901.1 coordinate 928,456,358, forward strand.
TCAATACAACAATGGACAGCTATATAAACTTGTCCTCATATAGAATACACAGCGAAATAAATAATATCAGATACAAATACTACGTTTCGCCAACCAGCTTGCTTCCAAAGCTCCAGAATATCCAGAATATCCTGATAACATAACTCTAGGCTGCCCGTGTGGAAAATTATGGGCACCCAGAGTTTAGAAGGGAAACAATAAACTCCGAGTTAGTCATGGTGACTGGTGTGAGATCGTAAACCAGTTATTTTTCACAAAGAAAATAAAACAATTTCGAAATGCTTTTGAAAAATGAAACTACCATAAGACCTCCCGCCACACACATAATGCAAACGCAGAATTGGAGGAGATTTCTTCTTATGATAGTCAAAGATGCTTACTATGCAAAATCAAATCATTTTTGATATTATTATTAGTGCATAGTGTAGAAAACATTTCAAAAGTATAATTTTAATCTTAGCCAACATACGACCAGTATCGTATGCCTACTATAGCTACCATGTTCAATAGTAGGTTACCGCCACATTCCATGGTAGGTAATACAACTAAAACCGTACAAGTCACGTATTGTTTCTTTGGATTTTCCAACAATGGTCGGGCAAAGGAACTTCCCATATAAAATAGAACGCCTCTGGAGCGACGTTCCCGGATCCTAACCGGATCTCTGCTACACAAGGCCGGGTTACCCCTAGCTGGGTAACTACTGACACGAATATGTCATCCCCCGGTCGTTTGCGACCTTTATCCGAGGATCCCCGATTCCAACAACCACAAGTAATAAATTTGCAGTAACCACAAAGTAAGTATCTGGGCTCCATAGCATGATACCACTCATAATCCAGAAGGAAATGACATACACTAAGGGGTCGCTATCCCCTAATAACCTTGCTGCCACGATTCCTGTTTCGACCATACCGGGGTGTGAGGTCCGACGAAGTCTCTTCCACAAAGCTACGCTTTTCACAAAGCCATGCTTCGGGTCAAAAAAATGATCAAAGAAATGATCAAACAAATGATCATATCACAAATGATCAAACAACGATCATTTCACAGCAACACTCAGCATGCCACGTTACCAAATTGGGAGTATATCGCTGATAAATTTCAACTACATAACCTTTGAGCTCGTACGTCTCAGAGAATGGTGTTAAGCTAAGAGAATAAATTCTCCGCCACTAACAGAAATGTATTTGAAAGAAATCAGCTTTATATCTCAATCTATAACGTCAGATATACAATCCATACAAGTCTGTTCCGAGATCGAACAGAACCGAAGGCACTTCTCACGAAGCCATTGCAAATCCGGATAATTTTCTAATCACGTCCGGACATCCCGTCACTAAGGGTGATAAAACCTCTATATCGGAGATCAGCCGATGTAGAGTAACTCGACGGTAATCCTTCCATTTTCAAAAATATCCGGTCTTCAACACCGGTCATCAAATGCAATTCATTACGACGTATCACATATTCGGAATGGGTTATATGACCCCATGGTCCTTTCCCGGCTAACCCGAATAGTGAGCGCTTATTCAAAAATAAGTGTGGCATTCAATTCACAACAAATACCCATTCAAGGTAATTATTGATAGTCGGTTATTTAACTATCAATAAAGATGCGCAACATCATCAGATTCCAAATAACTTCCCAAATTATTTATTTTCCAAAATATCTTCACTAGATATATAATTTCCACACTTTAAAAATAAATCAACGTTTATTTTTCTAAACAATTCCCCTTTCCTTTATAAATTCCATAGTGAATTTATATTTCAAATATCTATTGATATACGATTTTCAATCGATTTCAAATATTCACTTTCAATTTATATTTACAAAGATAAATTCTCAAAAACGTTTCATTTCATATTGGAAAACATTTCCCTACTTATTTAATAATAATAAGTAATTCACAAAGCTTATTTATTTTCAACATTTGAAAATATTCAATATACTTAAATCAAAATTAAGTATATATTTCATTCTTTAAGGAAATCATTCTCTTTCATAAATTTTATTTGAGTCAAAACGAATGTTACGTAAAACATCGTTACGACGGCTCAAAATCACTAGTATAGGGATTCAGAATTAAGATAGATATATAAATCCCAATACTATAAAAAAAACATTTCCTTTCGAAAATCATTTACTATAACAACTGTGTTATAGTCCACCATTTCCTTCTTCCTCGAAAACGTCTATTTCAACAATGAATGTTGAAATCTATGTTTTTGATACTTAACACGTTTTAAAACATCTTTTAAAACAATTACTTCATTTTCAATGTCACTTCCCCAAAACAATATCCATTTTACTTAATAATATATTCACTGTCCAAAATCGTGAATATACTTCACTAACCAAATTTCAATATTTTCTACACATTTTATTTCAAGAATTTATCCACTATCTAAAATCGTGGATAAAATTCCCTTAATAACCTTCTATATTAAATTCATCAAATTTGATTGATTTTCGGATTTATAAAACAACGTTTATATATTCACCTTTATATTTCATAACAACTTTGATTTATATATCTCCTTTATTAACAAATTCGATCAATATTCCATTTAAAGGAAAAAATCCAATTTATAAGTTAATTTCTTATAAATCTTTTATTCTACAATTTCATTCATTTTATAACTTCACAATTTATAAATCTATAAATTTCATTCACTTACGAATTCCATTAATATTTCATTTTTAACACTTATAAAAACTCGTTTTTTAATTCCAATATTTTTAATTTATAGATATCAATTTTATAAATCTTTTATATAAACCGTTTACAGAAATTCAAAAATCTCAATTTAAACCATTTTATAAATAAATCAACTATTTATTTCAAAAATGACACTTTGGTTATATTTCACAAAAATCTTAGTCTTTATAACTTTAAAATTTGAACGTTTATTTATTTAAAATAAATCAATTCAAAAATCTCAATAAAACGTATACTTTCAAAAAATCACTTTAAAAAAAATCTCTTTTAAAATCAACATCATCATTTTTAAATTTCAAAGATGAATCCGATGATGCAACACACAAATTAGTCAATCACGACATCCAAACATCATATATGAATATATGATAACAGAATACATCACAATATCTGTAAATAAATAAATACTGGTGAGGAATCCAGTTGGATCCCTCCAACCTGTTTCCCTGCATCCACAGACGTTAGCACAATACCAATTCCACTTCGAGGTGGAATATCGTGGTATATGGGATTTATAAAATACCATCCGCTTACTAACGGCGCAATATGGTCTCATCCGCTATAAAGTGTGGGAAATCAATCAACTCCAATATATACATATGCTAATATGTATATATTGCTATATATATAGATATATCCTACTATATCTAATATCACATCCAAACAGTCATCAATCAATAATAACTGCAATATCAAAATTTTCTTTTGAGTGAGAAAATCTCACCTTTGCTTTAATTTGCAATCCATTTTCCATTTTCGACTTGATTTCACAGTTTTGACCTTGTATAAGCAATTATACAATTTATTAATATTCGAACAGATCGAATAATAAATTTTCATTTGATAATTTTAATTCATCGGTGATTCAATTTAATAGTTAAATTAATTTATAGTTTTATTTAAACCAATAATTCTCCTTTAATAAATTTCTTTAAGTGTCTTAGAACAAATAAATTTTTCCATAGTTCATTATTTAAAAATTTCACTAGTAAATGGAAATAGGTATATTTATTTTTAAACTTCATATATATAAAAACTATTCTTTATAAAAATCCAATCTTTATATAACCTTTCCAATTTTCTACACATATATATTTATTTACTAAAATTAACAATGAATTCCTTTACTGTAAATATATATATATATATATATTTTGAATTCATTCCCTCTGTATATATATAAATCTATATAAACTCTTCACTATAGATTAAAGCTTATCTATCTAAAAAAAATTATGCATACACTATTTCTTGAAACAGCATTTTTTCTATCAAAAACATGTTTTTATCAAATTTAAATAAAAAGAAGAAACTACCTCACTGTTAACATCTGCGACCCCAAACGAGAATACAAGACCAGAGCATTCGAACTCGAGCTCCTGACCCACCACGTCGATGCCGAAACTAGGGTTCGAATCGCCACTTCGCCCAACTCATAGTCTTCGCCTACTGACATCCCAGTTACCACGAAATCGGTGAACTAATCGCGATCCCTCACTCGCACGCGTACGCCACGCGACTCGCCTCATCGCCATCACGATGCCCTGTTCATCCTCGAGTTGCCCTGCCGCCTCGACCCCGTGCTGACCTCGCAAGCTCGCGCTCACTGACCGGCCTCGATTTGGTTGTCGATCTCGAGTATGGAGGGAGGAGGGGAGAAACGACTTTGATTTTATCTTCGTTCGATTTTGAAAGAGGAAGAGCTTGGCCATTTATATTTTGATTCGTGAACGAGATTGAAAAGAAGCTTCGGCTTGATTTTATTTGATTTCGTTTCGTTTGGATTGGATTTCCAGGCTACGGCCATTAATGTTCGAACTGAAGTTTGATTTAGAAAGTGAGGGAGAGGACGTGAATTATTTAAAATCGAAAGGGGCGTGCTTGCACGATTTTTGTATCATGATTCTCTGCGTTATTTTAGGCATGATTTAAGGAGGAATAATAGTCGATGTTGACTAAGTTTATAAATCTAAATTTAAATTGAATTCAATTTAAATTTCAATGCGTTTACACGTCGTATGTTCACACAACAACTCCGGTCAATACGAAATTTGAAATCCGGTAATAATTCAATATTACGGACCCAATGGAACTGGTTTCGTTGAAATCCGAGACTATGCCTCGGAAGGCTATTTTTAAATATCGATTCAACGATAAAATTTCAAAACTGAACAAAATCACTTTCAAATTAAATTCTAAAGCTTCTATTATCTTTAGTATTATCATTACGAATTTTAAAAGCTTTTGTAATATTTTTCTTCAGCTTAAAACTGAAGATTCAAATTTTTATTCAACTTTCAATAGATAAATTTTATAATTTAATCGCCAAATTCATTCTGATAATTTGAAATTCAAGTCAAACCATCATTCAAATATTTAAAATTAATTAAATATTTTCAATTAAATTGTTCAAAATTCTGGGTCGTTACAGAGTGAATTTAGAATTTTTCTGACTTGGTCTTCCTCCGAAAAGCCTTTTCCCAGTGTAATTAATGAATGGACAATATCTTAAAATCGACAATACATGTCGGAAATGGACTCATTTGCATGCATTTTAAACAATTGAAACTGATTAGTTAATATGGAAATCTTAGTCTGTTTAACTTTGCTTGTTCCTTCATGAGTAACTTGCAAAGTTTTCCAGATTTCAAATGCAGACTTACAAACAGACAATCTATTAAACTCATTCCTATCTAGTGAACAAAATAATATATTCATGGCCTTTGAGTTATTTTGTGCAACATTCTTTTGCTCAGTAGTTCACTGGGCAAAATCGGTAGTTGGTTCAACATACTCAGTTTGTGTGATATTCCAAGTGTCTAATCCGGCTGATTGTAAATAAATTTTCATTCTACAAGCCCAATATGCATAATTACTGCCATTGAAAAATGGTGGTCTGACAGTAGACCGACCTTCGACTAATGAACTAGTGTTAGTGTTAATAGAACTAGTACCAGAGTTGACAATACCAATGTTGGTAGCCATTAAAACAATTTTCAAGTTTCAGATTATGAAAACTATGAAACCCTATGCTCTGATACCAATTGAAAAGGAGTGCAGATTAAGGATCTTAAGGCAAATTTAACACTTGAGGGGGGGTGAATAGTGTTTAATGGATTCTAAGACTTATATGGACTAAATTAAAATTATGACACAAACAAGTGCAGAACTTAATCACAGAACAATCACATAATCAAACACAGATGCAGAAAGTAAATAAAAATCAGTAAAGGAAAGGACACACCGGATTTTATACTGGTTCAGAGTTACCCTACATCCAGTCCTGTACCAAGGTAGAACACCTCATACAGATTTTTATTATACCAATGTCGAGATTACAATCCTCGGTTTCTAAAGGCCTTGAGGTACCCTCCTGTCTCACGAGTCCGGGGCAAACTCTCTTGATTTACGGGCCACAAGATTACCCAATTGATTTCCAGGCACAACCACACCTTATAGAGAGACTCAATAAACTTTTGATTACAAATTGATCCTATAACTCTGAATAGCACTTTGATCTTCGAGAGAGGGCAGAGAATCAAACAAGAATGAGATTCTAATTTGATTCACTTGAGAATTCGGCGGAATTTCGGCACGATCTTAAAAATATGAGTATTTTAGAATATGAATTTGTGGAGAAGAAGGAGTGAAGAAAATAAGAAAGTAGTTAGTTAAAAAATTCGTTTGTGAAGGCTATTTATAGACCAGTAACGGTCATAACCATTCGTGAAGAGATTTAAACGAATAGACACTTCTTTTGAAAATTGAAAGTTTTGAACTTTAACGGTCACCATGTCGACATGGGGTATCCCATGATGTCGACATCCCTAAGTAAAAAAATAATGTAAAATTTGTTTTGAAAATGGTATTGAACGAAAAACAAGATGAAATGATTCTGGAGTAAAATAAACTAATTTTCCTATGTTTTAAAATAAAGAAGAGTAGAAAAATATATTTTTAGAATGTATATATAAATTTGATTTTAAATCTCAAGTATATATATTATAAAAGAATATTTAAAAAATCAGAAGATAGTTTTAAAAACAAACGAAGTTTAAAACAAAAGTTTATTTAAAAACAAAAACAAAGAATATTTTAAGGCTAAAACATCTTTTTGAAAATCATTTGAGAAGATAATTTTTAAGGCTAAAACATTTTGAAAAGCAGATTTGAAAATCATTTTGAAAAACCATTTTGAAGTAGTTTTGCAATCTTCTTCCTGCAGAATATCTCATCACATCAGGACTCAAGAACTTGTACAAAACCAGGATGTTCGTGGGTTTGTAAGCCACTTGTCGTAGGTTTGTAAGCTACTTGTCATGGGTTTGTAAGCCACTAAGAAGATAGAAATGGGTTCCATCCCAAATGAAATTTGGAATGAAGATTTCCGTGCTATTATGAAGTTTTAACAATAAACTAGACACATATCTTGAAATCTTGAACTTGATACTCTAGAGTCTTCAATCTTGAATCCTGAGTCTTGAGTCTTTATACCGATCAGTCTTCAGTAATCAATACCTACATATATATTAATTTACAATAACTTATAAATTAACCAAATCGTGTGGGTTTTGGGAGTATTCATCATTACGGTTGCTCAACTCAAAGGTGTAAATCCAGTCAGTGATTAATATCGAACAATTTAAATATTAATATTCACAGACACCTTAGCTAGTGGTCTGACATTTTTTTTCCAAATTTATCGTTTATAGATCTCTTTGGTAAAATTCAATTTTACTATTATAAGCGGTAACTATAGTAACGATAAATTAACACTAATTCTCTTCGTCAAAACTATATCATAATAGGACTTATGGAATTTTATTTTGATCAAAGTTCCAATATCGACCACAGTCAACTTTATTAGTCCAAACACAAAACTCTTGGTTCAATAATAACAATTATTATTAACTATACAGCTCTGGCCAGAAACTTTAACTTTAAGTTGACTACAATTGACCATAATACTAACCCTTATAACTAGTGAGACGAATTCTCTATTGAATAGTGTTTCACTTCCAATGCTTCAATTCAGATCTAGCTATAGTCGTTCGATGGACGTAATGCCATGATTTAATTATAATCAAAGTTGAGTGTCCACATTGAAGTTTGATAGTATTTTCAAGTCGAGAGAACTATAATACCGTCACATCGAGATTATCCATTTGACCTTAGTTATATTAGCCATTAAAAATCTCTCGAGTGATTCATTCCATAATTATGCAATAACTATCAGTATGTAACCCCTTGGTTCCTTCAGTGCTTGTGACTAATACATCACCCCTAAGACATGGAAAGCATTACATACTATAGTCTCAATGAATGAATCAATGTCCTTTCTCGAAACATCTTAACAGAAATATTTAAAATAATATGTTATTTTAATGTGATAAATTTCTCATGATTACAACATATTGTAATTACTATCACATAACATATCATTTAAGGATTTTCATATATACTTTAAATTAATCACTTAATTATATCACTATATAACAACGTAGATAATACAAATCAAATAACTTTATTACAAACAAGATTGGTTATCGACTTAGATATATGTAATAATTATGTGATATCTTCTAGGGCATACCCATAACCCTATTAGTTTGGAGGAGCCGTGAAGTGTTAAAAGCGGTCCATGGGTAGCTAGTGTTAAGGTGAGTGCTTCACTCACAAATCAATGTCTATATGTTGATTGCATTGTTGGTGCACCGATTGAAATGCCTAGTGAGATGAACCCATATACTATATCCTTTTATCACCACTACTACTTAGATTCATTATGGTTTTCTATATATGTGCATGGACTGATGTATTATTGGGTTGCATAGAAGTGCATTAGCTTAAGCTAAGAATTGGTAATGCAACGATGAAGAAACAGATGTGCCTAGAGCTAAAAAGCTCTAGGTCATATTCATTTTTCAACCCCTAATTCAAGAATGGCGACAGGCGATTCAACGTTCCCAAATCCATAATTTCATTTCACCTCTGCTCCTTTTCACCTCTAATTTGCAATTCCTCTCTTTCTCCTCCCTCCCTAGCTTGCCTGTTGCTCTGCCTGTTCACGGTTGTGGGTGTGCTGTCGCGTGATGAAACCTGGATTTTTCAAACCCCTTGAGACCGCATCCAAAACTAGCTCAGGAAAGATACGTGTGCCGCCTCCTGCCTCTAACTAGACAAAGCTTCGGCCACCTACTTCTGCTGGGTTGCCATACAACTTCCCCATACCAAGAACCTTACAAGCTATTTTTGATGCTTGTGAACCAAGAGTCTATTGCATGTCATTTAAGTGCTTCATCTTTGCTTGGAGCTTGCGATAGTACGGAACCTGTTGATGTGCGCGTCTCTATGCCTGATGCGCCTTTACCTATTCCTGCTTCTGCTATTGGTCGGTCTGTACATGCTACTGCTACTAATGCTCCCATGTCCAATCTAAACAATGTTGTTGAATTCCCTGATTTGGTTAAATCTGGTAATCATCCCTTGTTGCCTGTTAGTGCCGCCTCTCAGCCAGGCCAGGAGAAATTTGATTCCATTGAAAAGTCTTGGAAATCTCTTTTTACTACAAAGCCACGAAATGCCAGCAGGTATATCTCTAAGCGTTACGATATTGTTGATAATTGTGATGAACTTCTTATGCCTCCTAGTGAGGTTGTTTAGGCGGGAAAGTCTTTTTGGAAGGATTCAATTGTTGGCTTTTTCCTAGATAAGGGCCTTAACTAAATAGTTAAGAATTTTCCTAAGAATAAATGGAAATTAAAAGGTTCTCTTAAGGTTAGATTTGACAATGACATGTTTTTCTTTGGTTTCTCTTGCTCGGATGACAAGTGTATGGTTCTTGAGTCTAATCCTTGTGTTATTGATGGTAAAGTATTTATTTTAACCAAGTGGAGTCCTTCGGTTGACTCTGCTAAAGAGCATATATTGTTAATACCTATCTGGGAAAAATTCACGAACATTCCTTCTTCTCTTCAATCTTTGGAGGGACTTGTCTGGTTGGCATGTCATATGTGTGAGCTAATCTGTTTTGATGAGAATACAGAGGGTCATGAAAGGCTTGGTTTTGCTAGGGCAATGATTGAGATTACCCCCATGCGGCTTCTTCCAACTCACCTATCTGTTGCCCTTTCTAAGAATAGAGTGGGTCGCCTTGATATTGATTACCAATGGTCTCCTCCGATCTGTACTTTCTACCACTCTTTTGATCATATCGCTTCAGGTTGTAGACATCATCCTGTTGATGGTGTGTCCTCCTCCTTGCCTCCCAAGGACCCCATTCGGAAACCAAATCCTCACATTTGGAAAGCTAAGATTGTTGATACTGTTGTTGTTCCTCCTCCTAATCCCATTGCTGCTCCTCTTGATCCCTTATCTCTTACTAGGCCTCTGCTCCTGCTCAGTATGCTGACACTCTTCCTGTAGCCATGGATAATGTTGTTGCCTCGCCTCTTCTACCAGTTTCTTCATCCACTCTGTTGGTTCCTGATGACTTGTAGATCTTTTCCCTGCTTAACCGTCGGTGGTTATTTTTTCGGTCTTTTGGGTATTTCGTTTTGTGATGTAAGTTGGTCTGTATCGATATTTTGTTGCCTAACCCGTGTGTGGATTGTAGGTATTGTATGTATGTTGTAGCTGATGAGGCACCTTTGCCTCTCACCTGTTCCAAAATTAATAATATAAGTGGACGGTTCACTATAAAACCGGCTTTCCTTGCAAAAAAAGCTCTAGGTCGCATCACTAGCGGTCAACAGATCATAACGACGGTCGACCGATCTTCACGATGGCATCGACAGGTGGTCTTTGACTTGGAGCTATTTAGCTCCAAGTCTAGTCTATGCTTCAATATGAAAATAATAATATTAAATATAGTTTTTGAAAAGTAAAATAGAATTATGGTTTTAAAAGTAGAAAGAAGGTGTTTTACAAATGCGAAGCTATTTTGTAAATAATGATTTATTTCTGTTAAAAATAAATTAGTGGAAGAATTAATAATTCAAATTATACAAAAATTGATTTTTTGGGATTTAAAAATCCTTTTAAAAATTCTATTTAACATCAAGAAATTATGGAATGATTACTAATAAATATAATTTGGTTTTAAAAGAGTTTTCTATGATTTTTGAATATGAGGAAGAGATTTTAAAATAAATATTTTGGTTTAAAATCCTTATTTTTGGATTTAAATGAACACGGAAATTATATTATTACTAGTACATAAAGTATAAGCTATTGGTATGAATAAATATATCTTTCATATACATAAGAATCACATTTCAAGATAATTTGGGTGCTTATTTGGCTATATTTCTATATTATGAAAATTTTAAATAAACATAGTTGTAATGCCATCTTTTATGGGATGTTCAGTAATATTTCTCCAGTTATTTTATAGACTTGTTATATAGAATAATTATGTGTTGTGAATGTAGTTTATGAGCGTTGAGCAAACAAGCGAGTACCACTAGCTGGTATGGGTAACATAAGATGATATTTTTTCCGGTTACTTTATGTAAATAAATGTCACTTTTGTTTGTAATTGTGACAGCCCGCACCTCCCGACATGCACCAATCCAAAGCTCAGTGTGGCTCTTGGCCATGTGTCATGTCGAGAAATGCGGATTATTGGGGTTAACCTTTAACATTTCAGAGACTAAGATAAGCGGATATAATATAACATGTACTAAACTTTCAAAACTCACAGTGGAAGGAATAAAACATATATAACATAGAAAAATGTCCATCTCAAAAAATATCCAAATCACGGTCTCAGAAAAATCAGTATGTGGCCCAATACAAAGTATATAGAAAAATATCTCTCAAAGTCTGATACGAAGAAATAAATTGTACTGATATGATAGAATAATACATGGAGAGTAAATACGATAAAAGCAGTCTCCAAATATAAGAATGACTCTCTAAGAATCAAGAATGGGCCAATCACCTGCTGCCTTATCCACCTATGGTGGGGAAAGATGGAAAAAGAATGGGTCAGAAAAAAATCTAATGAATGAGTACCAATTTAATATGTAATGATCATGTGCAGATAGATATAGTACTACTCTAAATGACATAGGGTGTGCTACAAGTGTCCGTGAATCCTAAAGGTCCAATACCTAAGGGTTCTTATCTAACACAAAGGATCGAACTCTACATCGAACCTCACACTAATGATTGACCAACGTTCCTAGAGTTACCCAATAAGAAAACACCGTCCGTAATTGACTGGAGGAACTACTCTTCCATAAATACCTATACCATCACTGCACTTGGAGAGGGATAACCCTGAAATGCAAACACGCTATATGACTCATTGTATGCACCCATGTCCATCTCTCGATCATAGTGCAAAATGCTTCTTATTGTGCTACGCCGTTGTCCACCTATATCACGTCGCATCAGAACAATGTGTACAAGAACTCCCATTAGTATCAGACTCCTTTTCTACTCTGTAGCCTCATATCGTGCTACGCCGGGCCTGACTGTCCATATAAAATCACCCGTTAGCACCGGGCTCACTCAATTGGAGTCTCCATTAGTGTTGCGCATCCATCGCAAAACTGCCCATGAGTGTGCAAAATACATCGCCCTAGTCGACTCTCAACTTTCAATCTGCAAAATACATTGCCCTATTCGACTCTCAATTCTCAATTGGGTATTTAACTGTAACCCAATACCACAATGACATACTGTCCTCCGATAGGGAACTGACTTCCCTACCATCCTTACCACATGTACTTAGATAGAATGTGCTCAAATAAACAATTTCCGTCTATACAATGTTTAACTAAAATTATATAATTTTAATATCAATCTTTGGCCTTAGGCCGAGGTTCAACATTCGTAGTTTTCTTCATGAACAGTTGACCGTCGAACCTCTTTAGTCAACCATTACTGGTCGACCGCTAGGGTACCAGGGTCGATCAGTCGCATGGTAAAATTAGGGTTTTCGGTATTCATTCGATTTTTAATTAATGGTTAATTACTGGTTAATCGATGTCATTAGCAGTTATTGGTGAACCCTAATTACTAGATGACCGGTCTAATTATCAATTTGCAATTTAATTTAGAATTTTTTTATTTAGAGTTCGCAAATTCAAATGTAAAAGTGGTGTATAAATCAATATCCAATTAACAGTTTACTGTAGTTCTTATTCTAAGATTATAATTTCAAGTTAGGGTTTTACATATTCAATTAGGTTTCTAACATCCTAAATCAATTAAAATAGTCTAAATCTAACTGTAATAATCATCTTATCAAAGTTGTTCCTACTCACCTCAAGCCTAAGCTCTTCATATTGCTTAGCTTGAGAATCGCCCCCTATTTGCCAGCTCCGGAGCTTGCTCTGCTTGCTCCTCCTTGATTCCAATGCTTGTGTTCTTCTAGGTTGTTTTTATTTGAATTTTAAGAAATTTTTAGAGTGAGGGAAGAGAGAAAATTTTGGTAGAGTTTTGTTATTGTAGAGAGTTATATGAAAATTAAGGTTTGATTTGGCTAGTATTTACAGGGTTTTCAAACTAATTCGAGCTGTTAGATTTAGGTTAATTAATATTTTCTAGAATCAAGTTCACTCGTTAACAACTTGCGTTCAAAGAAATCCATCTGAACCATTCAAACACGTCATAGGGAATCCAAAACGCTCGATTTTACAAAGCTTACAGTCGAACGCTACTCTCCCTTGGTCGACCGCTTCCGGTTGACCATCAACCCCCATGAGTCGACCGGTTCACATGTAAATATGTGAATTTTAGTTTTAACATTTCTATTCTATTTCAATTCTTCTAATGCCTATAACTTCTCTGTACTAACTCTAATTACGAAGTATTATATATGAAAATTGCCCAGAATATCGCTACGAACGCAATGGTATGAGTTTCATAGCCAAATTCAGATGTTTTTGAAAATTTTCTTTTTAAGTCCTTATTTTATTTCATTTAAATTTACATTAAATTTTCGTGGTGCTACATTCTCCCCTCATAAAAGGATTACATCCCTGAAATATCAAAGGATGGAAAAATGTAACTAATACACATAGCAATCAATTGCTACAACCATCTACTCATCCGTCATCTACAAGCAATCATGGTTCTTAGAAATTCTCTAATGCAATATGTACATATGTATATGAAATGTGAAATGCACATGAACATATTCTAATGCAAAAGAGTAGTTGGTCTACTGATTCAGTCGACATCCTGTCATGTAAATGTTCATGTCATGCATCTAAATGTATGCAACATCCTAAATAAGTATACCTGTAATACTATATGCATGCATAACAATTCAACACATATGCAACATTAATATGATAACATCGACTAGCATATAAAATAAAGAAATAACATGCTACTAAATATGACTCTGTGTGTGTACCTAAAGGGTATACTATCCTACCGTGTAAAAGTGTACAATCCGAACAGTACATCCATTAACATCCATCATCCATAATATGTCATATTGACTAGTTTGCAATTAATCCTACCATCCAATGATCTCTACCTAAAGGGTATACCATCTAAGTCCAACACATAAGTAATCTATACTTATGAAAATCTAAATTTAAGGCGTACCAGAAAAGAGTTGTAGGTGGGTAGCTCGAATATTCTCCTTGGGCTCCCATGTACCCTCCGTTGGACCGTCTCCCCACTGGACTTTAACCAGTCTGATCTCCTTATTACAGATTCGCTTCGTACTACTCTAAAATACGAGTGGGTGCACGAAGAATATGAGACTCACTCAACCTCCACCTCCTCTAGCTGACTCAGCTCAACCATGGTAATTATATCATGTAAGCACTTTCTAAAGTGAGACACATAGAAAATGTTATGTACCCCTGCCAACTTCTCTGGAAGCTCTACTCTGTATGCCAATTTCCCTACTTTAGCCACTATAGGGAAAGGTCCAACAAATCTCGGTGTTAGCTTCCCTGACCTACCAAATCTTGTTACATGCCTAAGGGGTAAAACCTTCACAAATGCCATGACTCCCACTATGACTTTAACTCTGTACGTCTCCTATCAGTATAAGATTTCTGCTTATCCTGAGCAGTTCATCCTTTTATGAATCAGATCCACTTTCTTGGATGTATCTCTCACCATGTCTGGCCAAAAAAATCCTATCCGATGTATCCTACCAACACGATGGTGATCTACAGGGTCTACCATACAATGCCTCAAATGGTATCATCCCAATATTAGGCCGATAATTGTTATTGTAGGTAAATTCTACTAATGACAAGTGATCCTCCTAAGAATCTCCAAAGTCTATAATGCAAATCCATAGAAAATCTTCCATAACCCAATTTATTCTCTCTCTCTCTCTGTCAGCCTATGGATGATATGTAGTACTCAAGCTCAACTCGGTTCCTAACGCTTCCAGTAGACTCCTTTATAACCCACTATTGAAAAGTGGATCTCAATTACTAACTATACTAGTAGGAACTCCATGTAGCCAAACAACCTCTTCCATATAAATAGCCACCAATGATGCTGCCATCCTCGTACTCCTCACTAGTTTGAAATGACCGCAGTTAGTCAACCGATCAACTATGACCCAAATGCTCTCATTCTATCTCCTACTCCTCGGTAAACCATCTATAAATTTTAGGGAAATACTCCCCCACTTCGACTAAGGAATATACAATGGTTGCAATAATCCTCCTGGCTTCTTCTGTTCGGCCTTTACCCTCTGGCAAGTCATACATCTATCTACATACTCAACCATTTGCTTCTTCATATCGAGCCAACTAAAAACTCTCTTTATGTCATCATACATCTTGTCACCACCGGGATATGTCATCCTAGAACAGTGGGAATCAGCTAGTACCTCATATACCAAATCCACACTATGAGGAACACAAAGCCTATCATCCCTCTATAACCATCTTCTCGAGTCAATGGCTTAACGCCTCAAATGACTCAATGACTCTCCTCTACCAATCCTCTCAAAATTATCTACTTGCTCCTTATCCTCCTTCTACCTAAATCCAATATGCTCCACCAATGTAGAATGAACATCTAAAGCCGCTAGTAATTCTAGGGAAATATCCGATGATGGTCTAAAATCAATGGTAGAAATATACTCCAAATGTCTCCACTTAAAGAATAAGGGACTTAACACTGCATGTTGTCAACTCAAAGCATCAGCCACTACATTACCCTTGCCTGGGGTATAAGAGATATCAATGTCATACGATGCCGAAAACTCCATCCACCTTTGCTGCCTCAAATTCAAGTCCTTTTGGGAGAACAAGTACTTCAAGGACTTGTGATCCATATATAGCTCAAACCGCTTCCCTAAAAGATAATGCCTCCAAGGCTTGAGTGTGAAAACAATAGCCGCCAACTTAAGATTATGAGTAGGATAGTTCCTTTCATGGGTCTTTAACTACCAACTTGCGTAACTCACCACTCTTAACTCTTGCATCAAGGCAACGCCTAAACTCGTACCATAGGCGTCGGTATAAACTATAAATAGCTTCATCTCAACCAATTGTACCAAAACCGGCGCACTAGTCAATGCCACCTTCAACTTGATAAAAGCATCTTTGCACTTAGCATCTCACGAGAAACCTAAATTCTTCTCGGTAAGACGGGTTAGTGGGGTAGAGATCTTCACGAAGTCCTTAATGAACTTTCAAAAGTAGCTTGCTAAACCAAGGAAACTTCTCACTTCCATGGCATTCTTCGGTAAATTCCAATCCTGAACTGCTGCCACCTTACTAGAAGCAACTGCTAAGCCACTTTCTAAGATGATGTGTCCCAAAAAGCATACTACCTCTCTTCAAAACTTTGAAAACTTTGCCTTAAGGTTATGCGCACGGAATGTACCGAGCACCTCCTCCAAATGCAACGCGTGCTTCTCCTCGCTCCTCAAATAAACTAGGATATCATCCACAGTTACCAATATGAAGTTGTTAAGTAACCCCTTGAATACTCAGCTCATCAAATCAACAAAGTAGGCAGGAGTAACAACTTGCACCCTAGTGGGCCCAAATTTTCGATAAATTGGAAACCCAAGTCCACCAAAGTATGGGTCATTGGTTTGGTATCCTATAGATAAACAAATAATTGCATTTAACAGCACTATCAATATATCTCATAGCGGAATAGTAAATTATAATAGAACATATGTTACTGACCAAGGTTGACACTTCCCATATCTAGTGCCCTTGTTAGTGCCGAGCATGCATTAGGAAACCTGCCCTTCCACTGTTCCCGCCTTGCAGCAGTACTTGTACCTCTAAAGCTATTCTATGGGTTGTAATGAGAAGGGGTGTCAGAACAACGTTCTGGTGAATGGTGAATTATAATTTGTACATAACACTATTTTATATTGATTGTCTTCCATTACGTGTTATGTCTATTCATTTTTTTTATTTAGTTGTCTCGACTCAACGTTCATGTACGATACGCCCCATCAACCTAAAGTAGATTATAACTACATACACATACATATATATATATAAGTATTACAGTCCCTATTCGGACCAGGATACTATCCTCGCAAGTATCCGTAATCTGGCACCATGTCTAGATCCATCATCCATAATATCACGTCCGTATGGAACTACATCTCTTATTATGACTACCCATATAACTACATGTTGGGGAGGGTAACCCAAAATGCAAACCCACGGTGTGCCTCATTGTATGCACCCATATCCACCTCTCAATAGTAGTTTACGCCTCGTAGTGCCTAATACAGCGTCAGAATTGCTTAGCTTTATTCTATCTTGCTTTGGGGATTTACTACTTGTCTACTTCCTATTGATTGTAGAGGATTCAACTCCTCGGATCGCACCATTCGTTTTTGAAAGAACTTTTTTATAGGTTAACTAGCATTTCCTTAACAAACAAACTAGCAAACAACGATGGTGGTGCATTACCTAATGGAACCTACCCTAGTAGGAGGCATAGTCTGTTAGGTGTAACCATGTCTTTACCATTGACCGTGTAGGACCGATGATGCGCTCGACCTATATGCAGCTCCAACTCCTTATTTGGTACCAACACATCCTGACATTAGTGACAAGTCGCTCACTATCCTATTTAGATTTCCTAATGTAATCAAGGCAATACCCTCCCCCTAATTTATTAAAGAAAACTCTACTGAGGGTATTCCTTCACCTATACGTAAGCGTATATATTCCATAGTTCTCATAGTTAGATATGTCCCACATCAGCATAATGTATACACAACTGCTGGTAGCCCCTTTCGGCGGGCAGGCTTCTATTGTATAACACTACTAACCCCACATTCCAACCTATTCTAATGACTATGCCATTTTACTTATTGTAGGTATTTGGGTTATATCCCATAATTCATACCCATCATAATGTATATTTTAATTTGTATACATTCGTTTAATTATTACTTCACTTTCGATTATTGATGTTCAATAAATCTTACATAACTTACTTTTGATTTATTCTTATTTTTTTACTATCTTTTGTTATCCATTTCTAATTTATTAACTTAAGTGTCATTTAATTTCCCTTTCGTTTAACATTATTAGATGAAATCTCTTGTTTCCTTTTAGCTAATATCTCTCTTTAATTGTCTATTTAGACTTATTACTTCCATATTCATTTAGTTGTATCTTCATTGTTTACCATTTGTTTTGTACACCATTTTAAATTATACTTTAGTTTTTCCATTTAATTGCTGTTATTATTCCCACTTACATTACTTTAGTTATGGTTAAGGATTTTTATATTTTAATACGTTGGAATTACTTCTTTTCCCAAAGGAAATTGTTAATACTATAATTCTCTATAATTACATAAAAAAGAACTTGTGTTATGTGTGAAATTACAAGGAATTATCTTTTATTTTTCTATTGGAATAGATAGTACAAAATACGGTGATTCCCTTACTTTGTACACTCTTACTTTTTGTTTACTTTCCTCGTTATTTCAACCAATACAATTTTATTTGAATTTTTAGACAATTTATAGAGATTAACATTGTTACACAATTCATTCCAATGTATTAAAATATTGTCTAATCCTAATTTAATTTATAATCAATTCCAATTTATGTTCAATAACCAATATAAACTAACCAAATCTGAAATCCCAATATGATTTCATTAACAAGTTATTTACAAATCTAGGGACTAGTTATACCCTTAACTTTCCAAATCCAAACGTATACAATATCTATTAAGTTCAGGGTTTTTCAAAAAAAATAGCCTATTTTCCATAATTATTATGCGTATACAATTAAATATCCCATTCGTGATTTAAATCAATTCCTTACACGTATAAAATTAAATATCCAAATCATGATTTATATCTATACATAAGTGAAATAGATCTACAATGATATAAATCCGGTATTATTACAAAATATGTAATTTCTCACGCACCTTACTTTAGCTTTCCAATTCTCCAGATCTAGATCCATTTCATTTTATTTGGCTCCCTCTTACTTTATATCCAAAATATAAAAACCATGTATGCCTCTTAGAATTACAGATCTTTGGAAGGGATTAAGTTAAATTAAGATTCGAGTTTAAGATTCATGATTTACCTTTGTTTCTGTGTTCTGAATCGATCATATTTTTTTCTTTTTTTGCAAAGCCAGCCAGTTTTATAGTGGACCGTCCATATTTTATTACTCAACCAAACTTTTGAAAGTATGGGTGAAGAGCTTAAATGCTCTTACTACTAAAAAATACAAAAAAAAGTTATCACTCAGAGGATGAGTCACTACTCACATCAGACAGATCGGTTCCAATAACATCTACGTACCCAGAGAAAAGGCTAGCATGGCCAAGGACGTAGTCTGCAGAATCATTAGAGTATATAAAACTTCTATCCTAAGAACTATCTTCAAATAATAGCCTGTTCCATTTGCCAAACTCACCTTTCGTCGCCAGAATAAGCTCATCACCCGAAACTTGATAATATAAGCATCGGTCTTCGCCAGATCATTTTGAGACAAATCTGAAAAAACAACGTTTAGCGAAATTGATCATATTCTTCTCTTCTCTTATTTTGTGCTTTTCTCTGCTTTTATATATATATATATAGTATTATTATTTTTAGGATTTGGAGAAGAGAAAATAGTAGATGTAACACCCTAGATTTTTGGTAACATTATTTAGGATATTTAATTAGTTTAATAAAATAAAATAATGTGTTGATTAGGGGATTAAGATTTAATTTTTAATTAAGGGTAGCTGTGCCATTTAATAATGAACTAAAGAAGGGTTTAACTTGAAATAGAGGAGGGATAAAATAGGAAAGAGACCATTCTTATATCCTCCAAACCTTGACCTTGTAAAATTTTACACGTTCATTTCACTTTCAAAAAATCTTAAGAAAGGCCAGCCACCATTAACAAGGAAGAGAAGAAGAAAAGCTAGGAAGAAGCAAATTCAAATCAAATCTATTCACATCTCAATCACCATAATCTCTAAAGCTAAGGTGAATAATGTTTACATCTCATATTTGATTGGGTTTTCGGTTTTAATATGAATTCCAAATATTTTGCAATGATTTTCCATGTTTTTCTAAAATGGAATGAATATATATACTTGTTGATGAATTATGGTTATTCATATTGAATTTATGATATGTTTTAAGGTGATAACCCTATAAAATGACTTCTAATTGCCTTGCAAATTTTTACGAAGATCATAAATATTATTTTTGAGATGGGTTTCAATTTTCAGATTTTTCTGAATTTTCGTGGAATTAATATGAATTTTCTAGTAAAGAAAATGGTATTTTGGCTTATAAATTAATTACGAGTAAAAATTAATTATTTGGGTCTTAAATTTTTATATATTGTAAAACATATATAAAGTTATTTTCTGGAATTTTTCTAGATTTTTCCTAAGTGTTTTAATGGTTATATAAAATTATTTAATGCATGGGACTTAAATGTTTTATATAATTAAAAGAGGAGAAGGGGCTTTTTGTAAAAGATGTAAATTATAAAATCTAGAAAAGTCGGCAGCCCTTTTGACAAAGTGCAGTACTTTTTATTGGTAAAGAAAGAGGCAACTAATCACAATTATACAGATAAGCCAGGTTAGGTGAAAAGAACTATTTGCTACAAGTTTTTCACTATTTCATCTCGACTAGAGGTTCCGCCTCCATAACTATCACCTCCGACACAGTCGAAACCAACGCATATGGTATGAGGCAACTGATACATAATGAATTGGATTAGGACGGAAGGTAGAGAGTCGAAATAGTGGGGTTCGAAGGGGTTGAGGCAGTCCTTTGTTTTTAAAATAAAGAAATACATCTGCTTGCTTTCGACTAAATGGCTTTCGACTAAGTAGCTTTTGACCAAGTCAAATGATTTAAAGGAAATGGTATCGATTAGGTTGCACCTCAGTTTTTAAATAATTGCTTTCGACTAAGTCGAAACCTTTTTGCTGCCGCCTTTCCAGCTTTCGACCCAGATGGTTTCGAAGGGGTTGTTTTGTTTTCTAAAACCTGGCCACCTCTCCAATGCTTTCGAAGGGATGGTTTCGACACCATCACTTCATTACTTAGGAAATGAATTTCGAAGCAGATGCTTTTGACTTAAATGTTTTTAAGACCCTTTTTCTATAAGTAAAGAGATAGTTTTAAAAGGTTTCGAAACTGATGCTTTCGACTTTAATGGGTTTCTGATCCTTTTGCTCTACTTGAAGGCAGAATCCACATGGATTCAAATGAGACGTTTTTAAATGGCTTCGAAAGGTTTCCACATGTTTTAAATTGTACCCAAAGTACTTTCAAAAGGATTTACTTTGACTGTTTCAAAAGATTTTAATAAATGGTTTCAAAAGGTGTGGTTCCCTAGGGTTTCAGAAGGATTGAAAGGAAATTTTTACTATGTTTTCGAAAGGCAATATTTAAATGGTTTGAAAAGGGGGATGTATGATATTTTGAAGCTTTCGAATAAAAGAAAGGAAAGGTTTTCCAATGTTTTCAAAAGGCTATATTTAATAGTTTTGAAAGGTAAAATTTAGCCTTTCGGCCTAGATTAAGTAAAAGGTTTTACTTGGTTTCAAAGGGGTTACCTTCATAGGTTTCGAATGGGTTGTTTAAAGGTTTAAACAAAGGTTTCGAATATATTAAATAGGCTGATTAGCCAAAGTGTTTTCAATTTAAAAAGGACTTTAACTTATTTGAAAGGATGGTTAATCCTTATTAAGGCTCATCAACATTATTTTGAGTAATGTATATATAACACGGCAAAATGGCTTTGAGTAAAGCTAAAGAAATAATTTCCTTGTATATGTATGTGATTTGAAGGAATAAATCATTTTGAAAAGGTTTTCAAGGAAAATTTAAAGGGTAGTTAACCCTAAGAAAATATTTCGAACAGTTAGTCCATTTTGCGGGTGGTCAGCCTAGATTTTGGACAGTTAGTCCAGTTTGCGGGCAGTCAGCCCAGTTGTTTGGACAGTTGGTCCTTTTGTAGCATAACAGACCTTTCTATTATATGTGGGCAGATAGTTCACATATTACTTGTTTTACGGACAGATAGTCCATTTATTAGCATAAAGGATGTTGCTATTTTGATATAATCAGTTTGATTAACCAGTTTGGTTGCAGGAAAGGATTGCAAAATATATATGTTTTGAAAAGGGTATTAGCGAGGGGAACCTGTTCCGCTAAGCGGCGTGGTCTCACTTAGTATCAGTAAACCAAGATGTAACAGAATTATTCACACCGGGCTTTATGTCTGACTCGAAGTTTTTTGTTTCCCCTTAAACTCTCGGGTACTCAAAATTGATTTGAGTAGGCTGAGGGTTGGGGTTTTCAAGTTTTATCTTTTGGCGAATAAAGCATCCGAAGACGAGCAGGTGGCTGACGGACAGCTAATTAGGATTTGCCGTTTCATTTTGTTTTGATTCCGCTGTGTATATAAGTCGGATATGACTATATTGCTTTGATCAACCAAGGGGCATCGTCATATGTCGCTCTTGGCGTATTTCTGTAATGATATATTTAATCATTGCCTAGGAAACGTTAAGGGATTATGTAACATGGATATGAATTATTGTTTTGAAATGTAATTAGCAAAACATTGTTTTTGAAATCTGTGATTTTGTTCATATTCATGTGCTTCTGATATTATGAATACCATTATCATTACCGTATTTTGTCACTAGAAGTAAATACCGTGGATGACTGCAGTATCTGTAGCGCTTAGCTTTTGGCCTACAGATACAGGATGTTACAACTTGGTATCAGAGCATGGTTTATGAAAAAACTTTAAACTAAAAATGATTTTAAAAGCATAATCCTAAGGAATTAGAGTGAAAATGGGGTATGAGATAACGCTATAATAACGTACTTGTATTTTCTATATATAAGTATACGCTTTATCTCTAGTCTCATGTCTTTGTTAGGATATTTTTCTATATCTCATAAGGTTTGAATACAGATATTGAAGGAAGAAGAGGAAGAGTTAACCAAGGAGGGGAGGGCACCAAAGGGAATGCCAGGCCTAATGTGAGAAGATGTCAAGGTCAGGCGCAAGTAGAGAATACAGGTGCTGGAGTCCCGCAAGTGGACATGGGGGCTATGTATCAGTTTTTTGTGAATATGATGCAAGCTGGAATGGTGGGAGAAAATGTTGTTGGAGCAGGAGTTCCGAAAGCTCCGATAGATAATCACTATGCTAAGTTGAGTGGAAATTACACCAAGCTTGGAGGAAAGCCGTTTGTTGGAACAGAGGATGCCATTGAGGTAGAGAATCGTCTGTTGCACTGAAAAAGGATTTTTGCAGATTTGGGGCTCACCGATGCTCAGAAGAGGAGGTTGACATCTAACAGCTTCAGGGAGCAGCTCTATTCTAGTGGAATAGCGTGACTGTGGCAGTGGATGAGGAAACTATGACCTAGGAAGATTTCAAGGGAAGGTTCCAGGAGAGGCTTATGTAAGCAATGGCACGGTCAGCTCTGGTCGGGAAGTTTGCTGAGTTAGAGCAAAGGGAGATGTCAGTTCTGGAGTATGCAAGGAAGTTCAAGGAGTAGGCCCGATATGGGTATGCTTTAGTGGACACGGTCATGAAGAGAAACGAGAAGTTTATTAGGAGGTTGAAGCCTGAGTTAGCTAGGGCCACAATACCTCATATTAGATATCCTTCTGACTTTGTTGTGGAGATGGCCTTGAGGCATGAGGAGTTGCTTGATTCTCTGGAGAGGAATAAGGCTAAAGTGGTCCAGGTCGGGTAGAATCAGATGAGGAAGTTCTTTTCGAAGAAAGGTACTTAAAAGGATGGAGCAGCTAAGAAGGGGAAGTCCGAGATTATCTGTTTCAAGTGTGGCAAGAAGAGACACTTTGCTAATGAGTGTCGTGCCGGGAAGGCTAAGAAAGTGGCTGGGAGGAAGAGTGTCAGGTGCTACAATTATGACCAGATTGGCCATTATAAGAGCCAGTGCAAGGAGCCCGCAAAGGATGGAAAGAGCAAGGTGTAGGCATTGGAGCCTGCTGCTTCTAAGCCGACAGATCAGGAAAAAGGAAAGGTGGTCTTAGGAGGTACGCTTCAGATTCATGGTATGACCCATATTGTTAGCGTTCTATTTGATACTAGTGCATCGCATTCTTTTATATCTAGATGTTTGATATATAAGCTTAACCCAGAACCCACTTATTTAGTTACTTCCTTATAGGTTGCGAATGCAATAGGAGGGTATGCAACTTTGGGGATGAGATGTGATCAGTTAGAGTTTGACCTGTTAGGTCATACTTTTGTTTGCAGTTTGCATGTATTTGATTTTGTGGGGTTTAGAATTATTCTTGGGATGGATTGGTTAAGTGAGTACGATGCTAGGATATTTTGTCAGGATAGGAAAATATCTCTTAGACACCCAAATTGTAGTGATCAGATAGTTTATACCGTAGAAGGTTCTTGTGGTGAGATGTATGCTTTGTTGGGTGCTATGGAGTTGGATGATGAGTTGAGTCGAGTTTTCATGGTTAGAGAATTCGCATATGTTTTTGAGCCTGTAGTTGGTTTACCGTCGAAAAGAGCCATTGAGTTTCGAATAGATTTGGTTTTGGGAGCAGAACCAGTGAGTAGACCACCAAGCAGGATAACCCCTTCAGAGATGAGAGAGTTAAAGGTGCAGTTGGTGGATTTAGAAGGCAAGAATTTTATCAGGCCGAGTAGATCGCCTTGGGGAGCAGCTACAGTGTTTTCTAAGAAGCCGGATGGATCATTAAGGCTATGTATCAATTATCGTAAGTTGAATGAGAGGACGATAAAGAATCAATATCCATTGCCATAGATTGACAATTTGTTCGACCAGTTGAGTGGAGCTAAGGTATTCTCGCAATTGAATTTAGCGACAGGTTTCCTTCAACTTAGGGTAGCAAGGGATAGTATACCTTTGATAGCGTTTAGGACCAGGTACGGGTCGTATGAATGGTTAATCATGCCGTTCGGACTGACTAATGCGCCAATTTCTTTATGGATTTGATGAACCGGGTTTTTCGAGAGCACTTGGATAGGTTCGTATTGGTTTTCATAGATGATATCTTGATTTACTCTAAGGATGAGAGAGAGCATGAAATTCATCTTAGAGTGGTGCTTGAGACGTTGAGGCAGCATCAGTTGAAGACGAAGTTTTCGAAGTGTCATTTCTAGAAGAAAGAAATGAAATTTCTTGGTCATGTAGTCTCAGAAGAAGGGTTGTTAGTAGATCCGACTAAGATTGAAGCAGTGAATAGTTGGAAGAGACCCGATACAGTAACCAAGATAAAGAGTTTCCTTGGGTTGGATGGTTATTATCGGAGGTTCATTATGGATTTCTCACGGATAACGGCACCGATGACCAAGATGACAAAAAAGGATGTGAAGTTTGTGTGGACCGATAACTTTGAGGAAGCATTCTAGAGTTTGAAACACTTATTAACCCATGCACCTGTGTTGGTTGTTCCAGAAGGGAATCAGGATTTGGTGGTTTATACCGATGCGTGTGGAACATGATTAGGAGCTGTGCTGATGTAGAGTGGTAAAGTGATTGCCTACGCTTCTAGACAGCTTAGACCACATGAGGTCAGATATCCAACGCATGATTTAGAATTAGATGCGGTTATTTTTTCTTTGAAGGTGTGGAGACATTACCTTTTAGGAGAAATGTTTGAGCTATATACAGATCATAAGTCGCTGAAGTATTTCTTCTCTCAGAAGGAGTTGAACATGAGACAGCAGAGGTGGTTAGAGTTTATCGCTGCTTATGATTTCAGGATTGAGTACACACCATGGAAAGACAACAAGGTTGCAAATGCACTTAGCAAGAAACATCAGAATGCGGTATTAGCAATGATTACTGAGTGGAAGGATTTAGAAGCATTAGCAGATTGCAGAGTGCAGTGGAGATCCGAGGCTGGGTCTAGTGGAGATACAGTTGTATTATCTTTTTTGGAAGTTCGACCAGTGTTGATTGAAAAGATTGCTTCTAGACATATAGAGGATCTGGTTTTAGCTGAACGGATCAGGAAACTAAGAAATGGAACTAAAAGCGACGACTTTAAAGATTTCAGCCTTAACCAAAATGGGAGGTTGAGAAAGAAAGGAAGATTATGTGTTTCGAGTGTAGGAAACATAAGGAAATAAGTCTTCGAGGAATGCCATTGTTTGAAGTTCTCTATTCACCCAGGAGGTACTAAGATGTATCAAGATATGAAGAGAAGTTTCTTCTGGGAAGGTATGAAGCAGGATATTGGGTTATGTGTGAAGCAGTGTATGATTTTCCAATAGGCAAAGGCCAAACACCAGAAACAAAGTGGGTTGCTTCAGCCGTTAGATATTCCAGTATGGAAGTGGGACTCTATCTCCATGGACTTTATTGACGGGCTGCCTAGGTCGAACAGAGGAAATGATAGCATATGGGTTATAGTGGACAAATTGACTAAGAGTGCTCATTTCATTCCAGTTAGGTTAACCTGAACTGCGCCTGTTTTAGTGAGGTTATTTCTGAAGAATGTAGTTAGACTGCATGGAGTTCCTAGTAGCATAGTTAGTGATAGAGATCCTTTGTTCACTAGTGAATTCTGGAAGAGTCTACAGGAAGTTTTGGGAACCAAGCTCAAGATGAGTACCGCTTACCATCCACAGACCGATGGGCAAACGGAAAGAGTTAACAAGATCTTGGAAGACATGTTAAGAGCTTGTGTTTTGGATTTCGGGGGATCTTGGGAAGACCATCTGCATTTAGTCGAGTTTTCATATAACAACAATTATCAGACTAGTACTGGGATGGCACCGTTAGAAACTTTGTATGGAAGGCCATGCAAATCTCCCGTTTGTTGACTAGAGACCGAGGATAGGTTAGTTCTTGGTCCAGATTTAGTCCGAGAAGCTGTAGATAAGATTGAGGTCATTCGGGATAGAATGAAGGAGGCTCAATCTAGGCATAAAAGTTATGTGGATAAGAGACGGAAAGATCTAGAGTTCTCAGTTGGAGACCAGGCTTTCGTAAAAGTGTCACCAATGAAGGGTGTGATTAGATTTGGAAAATTGGGGAAGTTAGCTCCGAGATACGTTGGACCTTTTCCTATTGTTGAAAGGATCGAGAAACTCGCATATAGAGTGGAGTTACCGAACAGTTTAGTAGGAGTCCATGATGTTTTTCATGTTTCTCCTCTCAGGAAGTGTGTTAGAGACCCGGAGACCGCTATTGCACCGACTTTGCTAGATGATTTAGTGGTAGAGCCGATTTAACCATAGTGAGGAAGCCAATTCGCATAGTTGCGAGAGATGAGAAGAGGCTTAAAACCAAGATGGTCAGATTAGTCAAAGTCCAGTGGAGCGACGATGATAGGGACTGTACTTGGGAGATTGAGAGCAGGATTAGAGATACTTATCCTGACATTTTTGATGGTATGCTTTACCTTCTTGTATGATTTGTGTGTACCTTATCGTAATTGCGAGGATGAAATTCTTTAAGGAGGGGAGTTTATAACACCCCAGATTTTTGGTAATATTATTTAGGATATTTAATTAGTTGAATTAAATAAAATAATGTATTGATTAGGGGATTGGGATTTGATTTTTAATTAAGGGTAGCCATGCCATTTAATAATGAACTAAAGAAGGGTTTAAATTGAAAACGAGGAGGGGTAAAATAGGAAAGAGACCATTCCTATATCCTCCAAACCTTGATCGTGTAAAATTTTACACGTTCATTTCACTTTTAAAAAATCTTAAAAGAGGCCAGCCACCATTAACAAGGAAGAGAAGAAGAAAAGCTAGGAAGAAGCAAATTCAAATCAAATCCATTCACAGCTCAATCTCCATAATCTCTAAAGCTAAGGTGAATAATGTTTACATCTCATTTTTGATTGGGTTTTTGGTTTTAATATAAATTTCAAATATTTTGCAATGATTTGCCATGTTTTTGAATGATGGAATGAATATATATACTTGTTGATAAATTATGGTTATTCATATTGAATTTATGATATGTTTTAAGGTGAAAACCCTATAAAATGACATCCAATTGCCTTGTGAATTTTTATGAAGATCATAAATATTATTTTAGAGATGGGTTTCAATTTTCAGATTTTCTGAATTTTCGTGGAATTAATATGAATTTTCTAGTAAAGAAAATGGTATTTTGGGTTATAAATTAATTACGGGTAAATAATTAATTATTTGGGTTTGGAATTTTTATATGTTGTAAAACATATATAATGTGATTTTCTAGAATTGTTCTAGATTTTCCTAAGGTTTTAATGGTTATATAAAATTATTTAAGGTATGGGACTTAAATGTTTTATATAATTAAAAGAGGAGAAAGGGCTTTTTGTAAAAGATTTAAATTATAAAATCTTTAAAAGTCGGCAGCACTTTTGACAATGTGCAGTACTTTTTATTGGTAAAGAAAGAGGCAACCAATCGCAATTAGACATGTAAGGCAGGTTAGGTGAAAAGAACTATTTGCTACAAGTTTTTAACTGTTTCGTCTCTTTCGACACCAGGTTCCACCTCCATAACTATCACCTCCGACACAGTCAAAACCAAAGCATATGGTATCAAGCAACCGATACGTAATGAATTGGATGAGGGTGGAAGGTAGGGAGTCGAAGCAATGGGCTTTGAAGGGATTGTGGCAGTCCTTTGTTTTTAAATTAAAGAAATACACCTGCTTGCTTTAGACTAAATGTCTTTTGACTAAGTAGCTTTCGACCAAGTCAAATGATTTAAAGGAAATGGTTTCAATTGGGTTGCGCCTTTGTTTTTAAATAATTTATTTCGACTAAGTCGAAACCTTTTTGTTGTCGCCTTTCTACATTTGGACTCAGATGGTTTCAAAGGGGTTGTTTTGTTTTCTAAAACCTGGGCACCTCTCCAATGCTTTCGAAGGGATGGTTTCGACACCATCACTTTATTACTTAGGAAATGGATTTCGAAGTAGATGCTTTCGACGTAAATGTTTTTAAGACCCTTTTTCTATAAGTAAAGTAAAACCTAAATGGTTTCGAAAGAGATAGTTTTAAAAGGTTTCAAAACTAATGCTTTTGACTTTAATGGGTTTCTGATCCTTTTGCTGTACTTGAAGGCAGAATCCAAATGGCTTCGACGAGACGTTTTTGAATGGCTTCGAAAGGTTTCCACATGTTTTCAATTGAACCCAAAGTACTTTCGAAAGGATTGAGTTTTACTGTTTCAAAAGATTTTAATAAATGGTTTCGAAAGGGGTGGTTCCCTAGGGTTTCGAAAGGATTGATTAACCAGTTTGGTTGCAGAAAAGGATTGCAAAATATATATGTTTTGAAAAGGGTATTAGCGAGGGGAACCCGTTCCGCTAAGCGGCGTGGTCTCACTTAGTATCAGTAAACCAAGATGTAACAGAATTATTCACACCAGGCTTTATGTCTAACTTGAAGTTTTTTTGTTTCCCCTTAAACTCTCGGGTACTCAAAATTGATTTGAGTAGGCTGAGGGTTGAGGTTTCCAGGTTTTCTCTTTTGGTGAATAAAGCATCCGAAGACGATCAGGTGGCCGGCGGATAGCTAATTAGGATTTGTCATTTCATTTTGTTTTGATTCCACTGTGTATATAAGTCAGATATGATTATATTGCTTTGATCAACCAAGGGGGAATCGTCATATGTCGCTCTTGGCATATTTTTGTAATGATATATTTAATCGTTGCCTGGGAAACGTTACGGGATTATGTAACATGGATATGAATTATTGTTTTGAAATGTAATTAGCAAAATGTTGTTTTTGAAATCTGTGATTTTATTCATATTCATGTGCTTTTGATATTATGAATATCATTATCATTGCTGTATTTTGTCACCGGAAGTTAATACTATGGATGACTGCAGCATCTGTAGTGCTTAGCTTTTGGCCTCCATATACGGGATATTACAGTTGATTTTAAGTATGCAGTAAGTTTTCTAAATATATTAGGGTTAAGTTAGCTGTTAATTTGTAGGGGTTTAGGATTGATTTAGAGCGTTAGATTTAACCTAGGAAATCTTGAGATCCAACTTAGGCGCACATCACTAACTTGGCAACAAAGAAAAATAATTGGTTTAATCAACGTCGTTCAGTAGCACATCCATTTACAAATTTTTCTAGTCAATGGTCGACCGTTCCTGACCTTGGGTCGACCGCTACCGATCGACCTAGGTGAATCAGGGGTTGACTGTTCCTTTGTTCAAATGGTGATTAATTAGCGTTGTTTGATTTTGTGTATTTTATTACTTATTTACACAACCGATATAATTTTCTTCCTATTTTATTATTTTCTCAGATTTGATTTAACATTAACATTGCGTAACATTGATTTACATATTCCTTAACTGTCATGTCCCCTGCTTTGATGGATAAACTTCTCTAGCTGAATGTCTTCCTACACCCTAGAAAGGAACTTCATCTCAAATCTCCTACGGAACTCATCCCAAGAAATTTTACCTCCATCAGCCACAAACTCAATAACCTCCCACCAGTTCAACGCTTCTTCCTACAATTTTTAGCACTACAACAAAAAGACCCTACGATAGCGCCCGAAAAACGCTATTAAAGGATATTATAGCGGTTCGATAAACGCTGTATAACGACATGTGATTAAAAACAACCAACATTAGATAGCACAAAAAAAGAGCTATAAAAATTGTTAATTTCATAGCGCAAATATTGCGCTATGTTATTTATTTTTATAGCGGCAAAATAGGCGTTATTGATTAATATCACAGCGCTATTAGCCCGCTATGAAATTCGTTATTAGCCACAAAATACTTTTTGTTTTTTCTAAGATAGCACTAATATTGCGCTATAGAAAGTGTTAATAACGGATTATTAGCGCTGTATTTGAACAGGTTATTGTAGACGGTGACTTGTCACAACTCCAATATGCCGCTATAAAAAGTCAGCAACAATAGCGCTTGTACTCTGCTATAATATCTTATTTTATAGCGCTTACTGACCTATCATTCATCATTATTTATAGCGCTTTTTGTAATACCATAGCGCTTTTTATGGTCTGCATCTTTAATACTAACAGATTTGATAGCGGCCATTAGGCGCTATTAAATATTATAGCGGTTTTGAAGTGCTATAATTTAATTTCACAATTCAAAAAATTTCTGCATCATACTAATAAACTGCAGTATTAAATACCAATATCAAAAAGCACAATAATAATCATAAAAGATAATAAATATAGAGATGTAACACATTACATTAAACATACCAAATATTCATACACATCAAAACGTAGTAGCAAATATTTTAAGCACACCCCAAAAAATAGTAGCATAGTTTAACAAAAAAAAACAAGTACATATTTGATTGTTTGCATTAAAATGAAGATCACAACTTTAGCATCTTCTTCTTTCACACACCTGCAAATAAGTTAAATAATTACATTAAGAACGATACATAATTAATGATAGATGTTTTTACATGTAACAAAAAACTAAATTATTGCATATTATTGCATGTCTCATTTTATATTCGTACATGTTACTATCCATTTGAATCTACATCAAAATTTCGGGCATAAGTTGGTAGCCAACTGACTTTTATTAAGTCAGATAGCTAATTTACTTTTGGACAGTATCATGTATATTCAAAAATTATGGCTTCTACTTGTTTTATGTGTCTACCATTCACTGCGCCCTTCAATCAAGGGAAGTAATTAATCATTCAGAACTCAAGAACCACTAAAAAAATTCAAAATATTAAGTACGTACTTATAGACAATGTGTATAAATTTTGTTTATTATAGTGTTGTATCCAACCGCCCTGCCAACTTCACCCATTCCACCCATTCCCCAAAATCAAGAAACATCGCCAACTTCAACCCACTCCAACAGCAAGCCACTACGTGAAAAATACATGTATCAGTTTGTGTAAAGTTGGAGGATGGTAGTGGTAGGGAGCCCCATGTATGTATTTTTGAAAAAACTAAAGGCAGTCAAGCATAGATTGAAGCTTTAGGCTAAAGGACACAAGAGTACTAAAAAGGAGGTGGAATACTTACGTAATGAATATGCAGAATTGCTAAAACTTTTGGAGTGAGATAATTCAATTGTTGTGCAGAATAAATTAAAGGAGGAAAGACTAAATTTGAAGAAGGCTATCTATAAGGAATTTGTTGATACTAAACATAAATCTAAAGTGGATGCATTTTCCTATGCGAAGATATCCAGTAAAAAAATGCTAAAAAACTGAAATAACCGTATAACAGTTTATGGTAAAGTTCAATCCAGATGAATTTGGTGAGAAAGCAGTTGTGTATTATGAGAACCTTTTCAATAAGAGCAAATGTAAAGTGATGCCAAAAATTTGTTTGCAGGAATATCATTTCAGAGTATGGGAAATTTTATTTAAATGACAGAATAAATAGTTATGAAATAAGAAATGCAATCATGAGCATTATAGATGATTCTTCTCCAGGTCCGGCTGGTCTGAAGGCAAAATTTTATAAAATTCACTAGGACCATATTTAATAATACACACCTCAACATCTCCCCTATCCGTAGCTGCCTGCACTTCATCATACAAACTGCCTCACATCATCATAACAGAAACCTTCCAACCACTCATTAAAACTACCAACTATTCAATCTGTCACTACTTCAAAAATTTCCACTACTTCACTAACTTCCACTTCACCCTCGTCTAAATCTCTACAACATTCCTCACTCATGGCCTACCCATTTCAGTCAAATAACCTCCCTTAACCAAAATCACCAATTTCAATCATACCCTACATATCACTGCAACTGAACAAGCCAAACCATTCCAACCATCCCTCTTCAATCACCCCGCAACAAAGACCAAACATGCCAAACAACTCCACTGCCAAAAAGAGGCAACATTCATCACTACTTTATTTTCCATGTTTCCAGAAATTCCTCAAACAACTCCCCAACCTAAAATATTACTACTAATTATTACTATTACTATTACTATTACAACTACAACATCAATAACCAATGAAGTGATGGACATGTTTCCAATTTCTTAAGATAACAATGGTTATTATTATTATTATTTTAGTTAAATTTTATAAAACTTAGTTAAATTGTTTAATACTTTATCATTTATCATTATTATTGTTGTTGTTAAACATTTCAACAAAGTGCCACTTTGTTGAATATAAGTAAACATAAATTTCACATATGACTTCTACATGGTTTGTGATAACTGTTGGAGGAAAAAAATACTGTTTTACACTAAAATAATATTGATGTGCCACGGCCATCAAACTCTTGACATGGAATCTAGCTTTCAAATGCTTATCAAAGCCATCTTGTTGAATGTGTGCAACTATTTATATCTAATGGTTTAAAGTTACTCAATGTTACCTCGAGAGCAGTAAAACCATTAGCAACTTCTGATTTGGATGCCCGCGTCATCTTTAGCTTATTTAAGAGAGTTTCATACGACATGAATTGGATGAAAGGATTGCCGACCTAAAGCATATTATGAAAAATGTGAATATAGATAGTATAAAGTTGAACATTTGAAAATATCAACTAACACTGACCATTATCGGTATGGTAATTACACCCTTCCAAAATCCAAATACTCCAGCCTCATCGTAGAGTTCTTGTATCTACTAAGATGAATTATTAAGACAATGTTACTATAATATCAGATGACAAGATAAAGAAACACTATTGAAGCATATGGTTGATTATACAATTACAAATCAACTTGCAGATTACATAGAGATAGGATGGGAATGGTGACTTTTCGATCGTTATCAGCAAAATTAATAGTGTAGCAGCATTGATACAATCCTACTTATATTTAAACCAAAATTTTATGACATTTTTGGTTCCTAAATATTTGAGTAGGCCAAATTTAAATGCATACCGCATCTAAAGTCCTATAAGGCGGGGGTTTAATTGCTGTATTCCAAGTGTTTACATAAAGAGGGTGACCTGTTGGCTTGCTCTTGCTCTTCTTGTGAGTCTATGAGAAGCAATAGTAATTCAAAATTGAGAACCAATTGTTTGAGTAATCTTACCCACGCTATCAACATAAAAGATACTTCACCTGTGTACGAGTACCCATATTGAGTTTGTCATAAGCACATTAATGCATCTGTATGTATGAGCAGGATAAAGCTATTAGCAAAGCTCTAGTACCATGTTATAGAATTGGGGAAGATATTTTAATCAATGGCATGTGTTGTTATTTCTAAAAAATTGGAAATAGAAATCGAAGTTTTATTCACATTGGGAACATAAAGAACGTTACCAAAAGTTAAAGCGTGTGAGGTAATATATAAAGATGTAGAATCGATATATAAAACTTGTTAAATTTAGTTAAACACATGGTTAAATACTCACACTTCAGGATGACATTTCTTGAAAAAGCTTAAGAACACGATAACATGCTGGTATTTCTCATGACCCAAACAATTCATATAGTTTTCTCAACGTGTTAGGAAAAATTGCAAAAAGATTACCTTCCTACCAAACCCTGAAGCACATGTGTCCCCATCCTAATACAAACAATGAAAAACAAAATATTAACTGAGCAAGTGTAACAACCCAAATGAGATCACACTTATTATTAGCGAATACACTGCTTTGTTGAAATAGAAATCATGATTATGAAGGGATTTCAAAGTAAGACACATGCAATGTTCAAGGTAAACAGATTTTCTTCAATTAATTGAACCAATGATCCTTGAAATTTGGATCCATTTGAACAGTAAAATTTAGGTGATTTTTTAACTAAATTCATTAAAAAAAAATAAGAAAAAAGGAACATAATAAATCAACAGTTGAATAACAACTTTTTTAGATTTAATTTAAGTTGGTAACAATCATAACATTATAACATTATAGAGAAACCAACCATTAATTCCAAACTGAACCCAATACTATAAACATGCTACTTGCAGCTCTCTATCATCATTCTATGATTTACTGTTGCCATCTTCAGTTAAGAGTTCCCCAAATGTAAATGATGTTTGTTCTGAGAAATTTATTTCAATTGCCCCCGTTCCAAATAAAGGAGGTATGGATGTAAATGACAATTGAGTTCCATTAGTTTCCAGTACTTCATCCCAAGCTGGTATGTCAGATTGTGATCCAGCTTCACCATAACCTAAGTCAAGGTCTATACGATCAAGTACTTCAGCTATATTACTTTTTGAAGCAGAAGATGTATCTGTTTCAGGTGTCATTGTCTAAGGTATTTTTGATAATTATCTAAAACAATATGGA
This sequence comes from Allium fistulosum, assembly GCA_030737815.1. Classification (NCBI taxonomy): domain Eukaryota; kingdom Viridiplantae; phylum Streptophyta; class Magnoliopsida; order Asparagales; family Amaryllidaceae; genus Allium; species Allium fistulosum. The sequence continues at coordinate 928,491,759 of CM060901.1, forward strand.
AACATGATCATCGTTCTTGAAACATAAACTAAAAATGCATCGCTTTACGAACTCGTAAAACATATTATTTCAAACCCTAAAGATCTCATGGCTTGTAGTAGGCCAATCCAGGTCTTACAATAGGTTTCAGATTATAACAGTTTAGTTAAATACTATTAAATTTGAGCTGAATTTTACATGTCGTTTTAAAAAACCATTATAAAGAAAAATACATGTAGTGTCATTCTTATTTGGGCAGCTTATGAGATCTGAAGAACCATAAAGCAAATACTGGGTTTTGAGTAACTATTATATGAACATGAAAGATTTGGAACTTCAACATAAATTCAATTCATGCATAACTTACAACGATCAGTTAGTGAAGAAACTTGTGATGTCCAGATTTGCATTGTTTGTCTGTTATGAGATTTGTGTTGTTTGTCTGTTATGATTGATCGCAATCGCATGTTTGTCGTTATAATATTTGTGTTATTTGTCTTAGAATCAAAATATATAAAATGCAAAACTATGAACACTCAAACTTTTACAAGTTAAAACTCAAATTTTGAAATTGAGCATAGTAAAATTCCAAAATTCAGAATTCTCCAAAATAAAATTGTAGATATAGATTATTTTTCAAAACTAATTTTTAGAATTCAAAATTTGAATGTAAAGGTACATCTTAACCCTCAAAAATTAAATCATTCACTTTCCATCAATTCCAAAAAATACATTAAGAATTTAATTTTTCAAACAGAGCTTCAAATAGGGAGTTCTTAGATCATTTCCCATGTTTTCATTTTATTTCATTTTCTTCCATTTGATTGTTTCTCAATCACTTCCTCCATTCGCTACCTATCAAAAAATTTCATGATATTGTTTTTCAAATTCAAAAAACATTTGCTTAAATCTCTCTTAATATGCCAACAGTTCGATTGAATATAATTTATTTCAGGAAAAAAGTCAGTTTAGAAGGAAAATAAAAAATTTCAAATATTTGGAAATTCATCTTTCTAAAATAAAACATGAAAAGGAAAAATTACATAATTAATTCTTGACTGTGTCAATTGAGCTTATATTTTCTTATACTTGTCCTGATTGTATAACAAACTAAGATAAATCGAAATTAAAAATTTATATATATAAATGTTCAATGATTTATAAATTAAAAATTAATCCAATTTAAAAATTAATTGTTATGCACATATTCTCAATTTCAGTTTTTTTGTTACCAATAAGAGATATGTGGAAGTTTTTATTTTTTATTTTTATCTTGTTGCGAATATTTCTTTAATCTAGAATTTCAAAACCAGAAAACAAATTGCATAGGGGTCATGGATTGAAAAAACGTATTATCAGCCAAGTAACACAAGTACCTTTAGTCTAAATTAATTTCTGCATGGATGTCTGCATTTTATTATGTTAATATCGTATTTTGTATCTACGATCTTGGTCTGAATTCATTTGAGAATGATTTGCTAACAAGAAAGATTATGTTTGAACAATAGAAGCGGTATGGGTGATGAATTACCTGATCCCGAGCTTCAACTATTTGGCTATAAAGCTCCTAAAGGCGAAGAGAGAAGTGTGTAGAGCTGTGGTAGGCATGCGTTGGAAGCATGGTGAAAGTGCTAGCAACCAATTCTTTAGTGTACTACTTCCCCAAGGTCATGCAAAACCTGCTTAATATTCCCTTGATGATATTCTTCAGTCTGATGACCAAACCTCCTTCTAATATGCTTTGTAGTGTGAATACTTTATAATTAATGGAAACCGTGAAACCGATGTAATTTTTGCCAAGGTTCTCCTTTTCCCTATCAAGAAAAATCCAGGATTTGACGATCAATTATTGGAATAGGAAATCACAAAGTATGATGATTTGAGATGACCCTCCTATTTCCACCCTAATTTCATAAGGATTTTTTTTTTTTGAGAAATGATATATAGATATATCATTCATTACAAATACATTTCCCAGGGTCATTTTCTTTTTCCAATAAACAAAATATATCCAGGATCTTTCCCAATATAAAAATATTGTTTTAAATCTAAATCATCCCTAACATACATATATGAAGATATCTATGTTATATTCTACTAGAATCAGAGCATGTTAATATGTAAGTAGAATTCCTTTTAAATCTATTAAAATGTGATAATTCCTTAAAAAGATTAATTATTGTAATCTGATTTTTGACCATAGAATCCACTGGAAACATGTACTATAGCCTGTTATTTTAATTGAGAAGTGATCAAGTAATAATCAGTGGAAAGCAAGCTTTTTATATGGATGATTGTGTTAAAGTCTACATAGTGTCAAACTCAGGCTAAAAGAAAGTGGATCCTAAGTGAACACAAGCAACATCTAGGCGTAATGGAAACGCGCCTAACTAACACATGAGAGGTCACGAGTTCGAGTGCTATGCTGGTCGGTTCAAACCCAATTTTTGTTTTTTTTTCCTGTGAACAAGATTGTCTGAACCTAATATATACTTTGGCTATGAAACAGCTCCAAACTTTTAATTTAAATCCTTAGTTGTTGGCTTGATCCAGGCTCAAGAAAAGGGCTATGTTAGCCTTGTTCTGGTTTGCACTACTCAGTTACATAATACATGCTATATTATTTTCTTTTTAAAGCAATTCAAACTCTTTCTATCAGATTTTCTTTTTGACTTGAACATGGATTTTCTTATGCCAGATCTATAGATATACATACAAACCACAAATTCTTTTAATCTCAGATCTTCTACCATTTAGCCTAACTGTTCTTGAAGCTTGAAATTCATTTTTCTTAGCAAAGAACTTAACAAAACAAAGCACATAGTTCAGCTGAGACATATAAGTTCAACAACTACAAAACAGTAATTATCCATACATTGGTTTCTCAAAGTAATTTTAAACAATAGGTCTTAATCTAGTTCATCATGAAGGTGTAGTTTACTTCAGCAAAGTCTTTTAAAAACAAAGCATCCAAATCTTAAGCAGTTTAACATCCAAGCCTGATCAAAGCAATTTCCTATTTCCCTGCAAAACCACCATGAACTGCCCCATATGAATATGAGACACCCAATGGTGCATAAACACAAAAGGGTCAGACTATTTGTCTGGTGTGAATAATCTAACTGAAAACATGATCTTATTCAATTCTATTTGTATTCCAGTAATTGCAAGAATAAGAAACTCAGTATCTTCTGTGTGCATGTTTTTGTGAGGCATGTGCATTCATATCAGTGTTAAACAAATTCTCTATGACTTGATTCGTAGAAAACAATCATAAAATTCATCAATAAAAAACACCAAAACAACCAAATACAAACATCAATTCAGTTATCATCCCCTTTTCAACTTTACTGGCCATCAGGGATTTTGCCCAGACCTCTCCTGAATTTATTCCTAGAATTCATTATCAAATATAATAGGGTCTTTAGCTACTTTCTTCTTTACTGGCCATCAGGGATTTTGCCCAGACCTCTCCTGAATTTATTCCTAGAATTCATTATCAAATATAATAGGGTCTTTAGCTACTTTCTTCTTTACTGGCCATCAGGGATTTTGCCCAGACCTCTCCTGAATTTATTCCTAGAATTCATTATCAAATATAATAGGGTCTTTAGCTACTTTCTTCTTTTTAAACACACACTGCCTGGGACATTTTCTCTGTTAACCCAGCACACTCAGGCCCCTGGGTATAAATATACCATGTGTGAACTTGCAATATTCCCATTGCCAAGCTATACTTTGGTAGCCCTAAGATCCCAAGTCCTTAGTTAAATTACTAAGTGTTATTATTATTTTTCATAGCAGTGCTAATCCCTTCTGCATCTCACTTCTTAATCAGAGAAATATAAATAATGCAAGCAATATGTATTCATCCAGAGTTTGATAATTTATATTCTCATAAGCAAACATTTTATCATGAAAGAGGGAAGTGACTTCTTAGCACATTATTTTTGCCTGTGGGTTTCACTGGATCAAGATGTAAGCATATGGTCCTGAGTAATTTGCTATATATATATTTTCCCTTACCTCTGGTTCAATCAGATTCATGATCTGGCTAAACCACAAGTATATTTGATTTGGGTATTTCATAAAACATAGAAGCTCAGCACATGTACAACATTGCACTTCTACATTTTCTTTTGTTTTAATTAATATGAGACATAAGCAACAACACAATGTTACAGCCCATATTTCTTTCTACCTTCAGACCATACACCCACTACTTGAATCCGGGGATTTTTATAAACAACTCATAAAGAAAACTTATAAAAGAAAATTACTCAATCACAAAGTTAACCCATATCTCAGACAAACATTTTAATTCATGTATCCATGACTCTTATTTTTCTGGGTAAACCAGATAGAGGTTTTATCCTTAAACAAATCATTAACAACCCAAAGTCATCCAAACATAAAACATAATTTATAAAAGAAAATTAGTTCAAACTGGCTGCCTCAATATTCAGGTCTTAATGCCAAAGTTTTCAGTGAGGTTACTCACCTTAATCCTTCTTCTTCCTATGCCTTATGAACCCCCTTTTAGTCTTCTGCCTTCTCCTATTTTCTCTGGTTTATGCCTTGTATATTTTTCTCTTTAGGTTAATGAAGAACAAAAACATATGGTCTTACTATACTAGGCCTTTTATATAAATCTTGGCTGTCACTAGGGTTTATGGACTTACCCAATGTCAGTTCTACCCCATCCCAAACATAGCCTGCCTCTGGTTTGATTCAAGAAAATAAAAGGGTATGTGGTCCTTGTCTCCTTTTCCAGAAATTAGTTTTTCTCTTTTAATTTTTCCTGGTCATGTCATATGCATGACTTCCTATTATTATTGTTATTATTTTCTTAATAAAAGAAATTACTGAGAATAGATAAAGTGCTTGTTTAGGGACTCATGCCATTTTCATGCAATTTCTGTTTCTTTCCAGAGATTGATTGACTGTATACATGTATAACTTATGTATACCTAAGCCTTTTATTTTTTTTTTCTTTCTTTAAATAATTTTAAGTTTATTTCAGCCTAGCTTTTCCTATTTTCTTTGTACTCTATTTTATTTAAAGACATAATTCTATCTTTATGCATATGTATTTCTAAATCAGTTATTTTATTTTTATCTATTAATTTCTGTCAAATTTTGTTACACAGAAATCTGTGTGCATGTGTACACTGTCTTGTGCACATGTACATGTTTTATACTTTGTATCTGCAAATCAATTTCCTATTCCAATTTTTCCAATGCAATTTCAAACAAATACAAACTAAATTAAATCATGAAATTACTCACAAAAATCAGGGTTATCACATATACTCCTCCTTTTAGGAATTGTGTCCCACAATTCTTTCATACTTAATTTAAGTATCATCTCTTCAGAAAAATGAATTTTTCTGATTTCAAAACCATTTTCAAACCAATCACCTATTAAGCACTATGCATATCAACACAAGAAAAAAAAATCACAATGCATATTCAACCAACACATTCATTAGTATGTATATATAGATTTACCTTTTTTTCAATCAAACAGCTGGGGATAATCATTTCTGATTTTATCCTCCACTTCCCATGTGCAATCATTTGGGTCTAGACTCCATTGTATTTTTACTAATTTAATTTCTTTGTTTCTCAATTTTTTGGTTTCTCTAGAAACTATGCCCACTGGTTCCTTTTCATAAATCATTCTAGGATCAATCTGCACATCCTTAGAGGATTCTAGTATTGCTTCCTTATCATGAACCCATCTTCTTAGTTGAGACACATGAAAGACATCATGCATTGCTCTCATTTCTTCTGGCAATTCTAATTTATAGGCTACTGTCCCTATTCTTTCTAGAATTTTATATGGTCCTATATATCTAGGAATCAACTTTCCTTGTTTCCCAAACCTTAGAACCTTTTTCATGGGTGATATCTTGATGAACACATAATCCCCATCATCATATTGCACTGCCTTCCTTCTTTGATCTGCATATTTCTTTTGCCTATCTTGGGCAGAGGCAATTCTTTTTCTGATCAAGGCTACCTTTTCAGAAGTCTCCTTCACATTTTCTGGTCCTAAGACTACTTTTTCTCCAGACTCATGCCAACTTGAAGGTGATAAACATGGCCTTCCATAGAGAGCTTCAAAGGGGGCCATGCCTATGCTACTGTGATGGGTGTTATTGTATGCAAATTCAGCTAGATATATGTAATCTTCCCAGCTTCCTCCCCAATCCAATACACATGCTCTCAACATGTCTTCAAGCAATTTGTTCACAATTTCTGTTTGACCATCAGATTGAGGATGGTATGCTGTACTCAAACATAAATCAGTCCACATTGCCTTGTGAAAACTCTGCCAAAATTTTGAAGTGAAGATGGTATCTCTATCACTCACTATAGTCTTTGGTATACCATGCAGTCTGACTACTTCTTTAATAAACAACTGGGCTAGGGTATTAGCATTTCTTTCTGATTTCACTGGTATAAAGTGGGCTGACTTGGTTAACCTATCAACCATTACCCAAATACTATCATTTCCCCTCCTAGTTCTAGGCAAACCATCAATAAAATCCATTGATATGTCTTCCCATTTCCACTGTGGTATTTGTAAAGGTTGAAGCATTCCTGAGGGTTTTTGATACTCAGCCTTCACCTGCTGGCAAACCATACATTTTGATACATAGGTTGCCACTGCACTCTTCATACCACTCCACCAATAATCTCTCTTGAGGTTGTGATACATTCTTGTGCTTCCTGGGTGTATAGTATATTTGCTTTTGTGGTAAGCATCCAAAATTTCTTGCTTCAACTCATCCATTGCTGGAACACATATTCTTTCTCCTTTCTTCAGATGGCCCTGATCATCCAACTGAAAACCTTCTACTGTCTCACCATTTAATATTTGTGTCTTCTTTCCAAATAAAAATGGATCATGGTTTTGTAGCATTGCAACTTTATTTTTCAATTCTGATCCCAGAGTAATAAAACTTAATTTTCCCATCTCTACCTTCCCACTGCATAAGCTCATGTTTTCTATGTTATCACTTTTTATCTCTGAATCAATTAATAATGATAAAGTGTTAAACTCTTCTATCATTAATCTAGCCACTTTAGCATGTTGTCTACTTAGGGCATCTGCTACTTTATTAGCCTTACCTGGTGTGTATAATATTTCAAAATCATATGAGGCTAAGAGTTCAACCCATCTTTGCTGCCTCATATTTAATTCTTTTTGTGAAAACAAATATTTGAGGGATTTATGGTCTGTATATACTTCAAATTTTGCCCCTAACAAGTAGTGTCTCCATAGCTTAAGGGCATACACTACAGCAGCCAATTCAAGGTCATGAGTAGCATACCTTACTTCACTTGATTTCAACTGCCTAGAAGCATAAGCTATTACCTGATGTTGTTGCATCAATACTGCTCCAAGCCCTTGTCCACTTGCATCAGTATACACCACCAAGTTTTCATTTCCCTCAGGTACTTTAAGAATTGGAGCTTGTACCAGTGCTTCTTTTAATTTCCCAAAGGCATTTTCACATTCCTCAGTCCAAGTGAACACTTGATTTTTCCTAGTCAATCTGGTTAATGGAATTGAGATTTTTGCAAAATCTTTTATGAATCTTCTATAGTAACCAGCCATTCCCATGAATGATCTGACTTCAGTGACATTAGTAGGCCTTTTCCAAGCTTGCACTGCAATGACTTTATTGGAGTCCACAGCTATTCCTTTTTCTGATATAATATGGCCTAGAAAGTTCACTTCATTCTGCCAAAAAGTGCATTTTGAAAACTTTGCTTTCAAGTCTTCCTGTCTCAATTTCTCAAATACTATATGCAAATGGTTCTCATGCTCTCTAACTGACTTAGAATAAATTAGTATATCATCAATAAATATTAATACAAACTTATCCAGGTATTCTCTAAAAATCCTATTCATCAAATCAACAAAATAGGAAGGAGCATTTGTTAAGCCAAATGGCATCACCAAAAATTCATAAAGTCCATATCTGGTGTTAAAGGCTGTATACTTAATGCTTTCCTCGTCTACTTTCATCTGATGAAAGCCTGAAGCTAAATCAAGCCTGGAGAATATTTTTGCACCACTCAATTGATCAAAGAGATCATCAATTCTTGGTAAGGGGTATTTATTTTTAACTGTGACTTTATTTAATTCCCTATAGTCAATACATAATCTTAGGGATCCATCATGTTTCTTAACAAAGACTACTGGTGCTCCCCATGATGAGCTACTGGGTCTAATAAAACCTTTTTCTTCTAGTTCAACTAATTGCTTTTTCAACTCCATCAATTCCTTAGGCCCCATTCTGGTTGGTCTTTTAACCACTGGGCTAGCTCCTGGAATTATTCTAATTGAAAATTCAACTGGCCTGTGATTAGGAACTCCTCTTACTTCCCCAAACACATCATCATATTGATTAACTATGGGGATCTCTTCTAATGCAGGCATGGGTTTTTCATTTGACAATGCAGAAAGGTTGGCTATACTTCTATTTTTGTTTGCCTCACAAAGAACAATTATTCTTTGTCCATCAGAAACCTTCAATGATATGGTGGATGTTTCCATATTTATGATAGCCTTATATCTACTCAACCAATCAACTCCTAAAATAATTCCTATGTCTGGATATTGCAACACATATAGGTTTGACTCAAACACATGTCCTCCTATATTTAATCCCAGTTGCATGCACATCATACCCATGACACATGAACTACCTATAGGGCTTCTAATTAGCAGTGGTTTATCAACAATCATACAGTTCAATTTTAATTGTTGTGCAATATCATGAGAGATCAATGAGTGTGTAGCCCCAGTATCATATACTACCGTTAAAGGTATTGAATGGATAAGCAAAGTACCTTCAACTTGACCATGCTTTTCAACATTTGATCCCTCAGCTGCCTTGCCTTTCCCTTCCAAAGCCCCTAATTTTCCTTGCTTAAAATCTGGGCAGTTCCTCTTTATGTGACCTTCCTTCCCACAATGGTGACAATTGAAGGATGCTGGTCTAGGATTGGTGCACCTATTTTTCATGTGCCCCTCTTGTCCACAGTTGTAACAAGTGATCCTCTTCTTAACTTCAGCAGTTCTAGCTTCTTCTGGTTTCTTGGTGGAAGTTATGTCTGTTTTCTTTTTATCATAAGGGTGAAATTTACCCTTTCCCTTCTTGTTTTGATTATTTTTGAATGCCCTGAAATTCTCTCTAGCTTTATCATGTTGTTCAATGCTCAGAGTCAAATCCAAAACTTGATCAAAAGTTTTATCCTTATATGGTAGCATGGCTCTACTAAGGCTAGAGTTCAACCCTTGGATATATCTGCCATTCTTAGCTTCCTCAGTAGTGATGAGTACTGCACCATACTTTGCCAATGATTCAAACTTCTGAGTGTACTCAGTGACACTCATAGTCCCTTGCCTCAATTTGATGAATTCCTCCAGTAAAGATTCCTTAGCTGATGCAGGGATAAATCTGCCTTCCAACATTGCTTTAAACTGATCCCATGTTACTTCTCCTTCAGGTCTTCCAGCTATGATAACCTCCCACCAATCCAAAGCTGCTCCTCTCAATTGCCTGGATGCAATTTGCCTCTTCCTTTGGTCTTCAACTTGCATGTCTGCAAAGATTCTTTCCAAAATTCTAAGCCAATTTTGAACCCCCATAACTCCTTCTGTGCCATCAAAGGTTTTGCCTCCAAGATTGGTAAAAGTCTTGAGTAGTTTGGAAAGTTCCTCATGTGGATTTTCCTGCCTGTTGCCTACTCCATCTCTTATGGCCCTCATGAATTCTTGCACATTCACCATGGGTGGTTCACTTGTTCCTACATTTTGATGTCTGGGTCCTACCATAGCTCTATGGATATAACACTTAGGTTAGTCTGTTTTGCCTAATGCTCTATAGATTAATTCATTTTAATTTATCACTTATTCTGTCATAATAGATATCAATAGTGTAAATAAAAAAAACAAAACATCCAAAGCAGTAAACACTTCTATACATCCAATGCAAACAAATTCATACAAAATTTTTTTTTTTTTTTTGCTATGTTATTTAACAACATAGCTCTGATACCACTGAGATGACCCTCCTATTTCCACCCTAATTTCATAAGGATTTTTTTTTTTTGAGAAATGATATATAGATATATCATTCATTACAAATACATTTCCCAGGGTCATTTTCTTTTTCCAATAAACAAAATATATCCAGGATCTTTCCCAATATAAAAATATTGTTTTAAATCTAAATCATCCCTAACATACATATATGAAGATATCTATGTTATATTCTACTAGAATCAGAGCATGTTAATATGTAAGTAGAATTCCTTTTAAATCTATTAAAATGTGATAATTCCTTAAAAAGATTAATTATTGTAATCTGATTTTTGACCATAGAATCCACTGGAAACATGTACTATAGCCTGTTATTTTAATTGAGAAGTGATCAAGTAATAATCAGTGGAAAGCAAGCTTTTTATATGGATGATTGTGTTAAAGTCTACATAGTGTCAAACTCAGGCTAAAAGAAAGTGGATCCTAAGTGAACACAAGCAACATCTAGGCGTAATGGAAACGCGCCTAACTAACACATGAGAGGTCACGAGTTCGAGTGCTATGCTGGTCGGTTCAAACCCAATTTTTGTTTTTTTTTCCTGTGAACAAGATTGTCTGAACCTAATATATACTTTGGCTATGAAACAGCTCCAAACTTTTAATTTAAATCCTTAGTTGTTGGCTTGATCCAGGCTCAAGAAAAGGGCTATGTTAGCCTTGTTCTGGTTTGCACTACTCAGTTACATAATACATGCTATATTATTTTCTTTTTAAAGCAATTCAAACTCTTTCTATCAGATTTTCTTTTTGACTTGAACATGGATTTTCTTATGCCAGATCTATAGATATACATACAAACCACAAATTCTTTTAATCTCAGATCTTCTACCATTTAGCCTAACTGTTCTTGAAGCTTGAAATTCATTTTTCTTAGCAAAGAACTTAACAAAACAAAGCACATAGTTCAGCTGAGACATATAAGTTCAACAACTACAAAACAGTAATTATCCATACATTGGTTTCTCAAAGTAATTTTAAACAATAGGTCTTAATCTAGTTCATCATGAAGGTGTAGTTTACTTCAGCAAAGTCTTTTAAAAACAAAGCATCCAAATCTTAAGCAGTTTAACATCCAAGCCTGATCAAAGCAATTTCCTATTTCCCTGCAAAACCACCATGAACTGCCCCATATGAATATGAGACACCCAATGGTGCATAAACACAAAAGGGTCAGACTATTTGTCTGGTGTGAATAATCTAACTGAAAACATGATCTTATTCAATTCTATTTGTATTCCAGTAATTGCAAGAATAAGAAACTCAGTATCTTCTGTGTGCATGTTTTTGTGAGGCATGTGCATTCATATCAGTGTTAAACAAATTCTCTATGACTTGATTCGTAGAAAACAATCATAAAATTCATCAATAAAAAACACCAAAACAACCAAATACAAACATCAATTCAGTTATCATCCCCTTTTCAACTTTACTGGCCATCAGGGATTTTGCCCAGACCTCTCCTGAATTTATTCCTAGAATTCATTATCAAATATAATAGGGTCTTTAGCTACTTTCTTCTTTACTGGCCATCAGGGATTTTGCCCAGACCTCTCCTGAATTTATTCCTAGAATTCATTATCAAATATAATAGGGTCTTTAGCTACTTTCTTCTTTACTGGCCATCAGGGATTTTGCCCAGACCTCTCCTGAATTTATTCCTAGAATTCATTATCAAATATAATAGGGTCTTTAGCTACTTTCTTCTTTTTAAACACACACTGCCTGGGACATTTTCTCTGTTAACCCAGCACACTCAGGCCCCTGGGTATAAATATACCATGTGTGAACTTGCAATATTCCCATTGCCAAGCTATACTTTGGTAGCCCTAAGATCCCAAGTCCTTAGTTAAATTACTAAGTGTTATTATTATTTTTCATAGCAGTGCTAATCCCTTCTGCATCTCACTTCTTAATCAGAGAAATATAAATAATGCAAGCAATATGTATTCATCCAGAGTTTGATAAGTTATATTCTCATAAGCAAACATTTTATCATGAAAGAGGGAAGTGACTTCTTAGCACATTATTTTTGCCTGTGGGTTTCACTGGATCAAGATGTAAGCATATGGTCCTGAGTAATTTGCTATATATATATTTTCCCTTACCTCTGGTTCAATCAGATTCATGATCTGGCTAAACCACAAGTATATTTGATTTGGGTATTTCATAAAACATAGAAGCTCAGCACATGTACAACATTGCACTTCTACATTTTCTTTTGTTTTAATTAATATGAGACATAAGCAACAACACAATGTTACAGCCCATATTTCTTTCTACCTTCAGACCATACACCCACTACTTGAATCCGGGGATTTTTATAAACAACTCATAAAGAAAACTTATAAAAGAAAATTACTCAATCACAAAGTTAACCCATATCTCAGACAAACATTTTAATTCATGTATCCATGACTCTTATTTTTCTGGGTAAACCAGATAGAGGTTTTATCCTTAAACAAATCATTAACAACCCAAAGTCATCCAAACATAAAACATAATTTATAAAAGAAAATTAGTTCAAACTGGCTGCCTCAATATTCAGGTCTTAATGCCAAAGTTTTCGGTGAGGTTACTCACCTTAATCCTTCTTCTTCCTATGCCTTATGAACCCCCTTTTAGTCTTCTGCCTTCTCCTATTTTCTCTGGTTTATGCCTTGTATATTTTTCTCTTTAGGTTAATGAAGAACAAAAACATATGGTCTTACTATACTAGGCCTTTTATATAAATCTTGGCTGTCACTAGGGTTTATGGACTTACCCAATGTCAGTTCTACCCCATCCCAAACATAGCCTGCCTCTGGTTTGATTCAAGAAAATAAAAGGGTATGTGGTCCTTGTCTCCTTTTCCAGAAATTAGTTTTTCTCTTTTAATTTTTCCTGGTCATGTCATATGCATGACTTCCTATTATTATTGTTATTATTTTCTTAATAAAAGAAATTACTGAGAATAGATAAAGTGCTTGTTTAGGGACTCATGCCATTTTCATGCAATTTCTGTTTCTTTCCAGAGATTGATTGACTGTATACATGTATAACTTATGTATACCTAAGCCTTTTATTTTTTTTTTCTTTCTTTAAATAATTTTAAGTTTATTTCAGCCTAGCTTTTCCTATTTTCTTTGTACTCTATTTTATTTAAAGACATAATTCTATCTTTATGCATATGTATTTCTAAATCAGTTATTTTATTTTTATCTATTAATTTCTGTCAAATTTTGTTACACAGAAATCTGTGTGCATGTGTACACTGTCTTGTGCACATGTACATGTTTTATACTTTGTATCTGCAAATCAATTTCCTATTCCAATTTTCCCAATGCAATTTCAAACAAATACAAACTAAATTAAATCATGAAATTACTCACAAAAATCAGGGTTATCACATGATTCCTCGATTGAAACAAGAACCATCACATTTGTGAAGACAATGACTCGGTCTGAGACATGATATAGGAACTAGCTTTACAGTCCCTAGGCAATGTGTAGAAATAACATACATACATACATATACATATATATACATATATGTATTCCATTTTTTAAGTGTGTACACACACACTGATCTACAGAGTATTACATGCAAAAATGAATTATCTGAAATAGGATTTAATCATTGTCATGCAAAGTTACAGTAGACTTCAGCCTGCATGAATTAGAAACAATCAACCTATACAGTCATCGTCTTCATGGAAAATTGTCAGAATATATAGATGTAAATCTGGTATGACACTATAGTTCGTTACTGAAATTTAGAAGTCACTTGTAATGCTAAGTGCATTCTTTGGATGGGAGCATTTTATTCTTTTAGAAAGCTATAAATGTTTTCAAAAATTCAACATATATGTATACTAGATAATTGGTATTAGCTATGGATATTCATTAATAATATGTAGAATGTGTAAGCTGTAACTTTGAAAAGCTAATTTATGATCTGTTGCCCTCTTGAAAAAGACACTAAATGTACCAAAACGTGGTATACAATATTTTAACTTATGCCACATGCACTGTTGACACATTGAAAACCTAGAGATTTACATTATCTTGACATGGCATGTTCGACCTAAATGGGCACAAGTACAACCATGCTCTTTTGGATGCAAAAATTAACACTTAACCACGCACTTACAATGAAAGATTTGGAACTTCAACACAAGTACAACCATGCTTTATTACTTAAATTTTTTTACAGATTGTTGACAAAAAGATAGGTAAGTACATGATTAACCATAATGATATTCTGATGTTTGAGAACCGCTTGGACTTCCACTGTCTGTACCATGTGAAGGTAGTTGATTTTGACTTGTAAAAGAATTAGAACAAACAGGACTCAAAGACCGAGCTATGTCAACTCATGCTAGACCAAGAGATTGGGTGGATTGAAGGAGTTCACGACAAAGGGGTTGAGGAGAAGGTACAAGGATCGACAGTCGATGGGTTTGCGATGAGGTACGGGGATCAACAGTTGATGGATTCATGATTTAAGGACTTTAGATTTCTGATTGAAGCGAAGTTTGTTCGTGGATTGCCAACGCAAGCGACCGTGCTGGACGAAGGTCTATGTTGTAGGCTATGTTCAGGAGGTCAAGCGAGCTGCGTACAGTGGTCGTAGAGGTCTGAAGGAGCGATTTGGGGATTTGGAAGAGAGAGAGAACTGGGGAAGAGGGAAAAATTGGAACGAAAATAATTTTATGATAAGGCGGGACGAAAATAATTGGAGAAGCCCTCTTTTTTTATGCATTATGGAGCCAATTCTAATCTAAATAAAAGAAATTAAATCAAACAATAACGCTTAGTAATAAAGCGTTGTCTATTGGCGTTATCAAAAGCAATTATTCTTGTAGTGTAGGTAGCTAAATTCCTCCTCACAACATCAGTCAAACCGATCAGACCAAATATCCTCTTGCAAGCACAGATCCATATCCTCGAATCCATATAAGATTCCATCCCCATGTATGGCTTACACTAAGACTAGAAAAATATTTGCACATCTTGGCAAAATCTAGAGCGATAGGTGGGCAAAAAGGAACCTCACTTGTCGCTCTCTCCACGGGCTCTCTAGCGGGATTGAGATCAGCCTATCCCCTAACCAAAGATATAGGCGGAACCATATAGGACATTCACGTCCGAGAACTCAGCTGCATTGCTGAAGCCTGAATCTACGGGATTCAGTCATCTTATATATGTGAATGTTAAGAATTTCATTAGTAACTTCCACATATAGCATAAATACAATTAAGAGATAAGAGAAACCATAATCACGAATAAGAGGGATTTTGATAAATGAAAATTTTTGAAAAGCTTTTTGAAAGTAATATTTTATTTATACTTATAAATATGCTTTTAAAAATTCCATTTTTGGAAACTTCTGGAGACTATTTTGAAAATCCTTTTCAAAAACCATTTTTTTCAAAAACTTTTCAAGTACGTTCTCTCAATACGGTCTAAATCCCTGATAAACTTTAAACCTATGCTCCGATACCAACTGTGACAACCCACACCTTCCGACATGAACCGATCCAAAGCTTTATGTAGCTTTCGGCCTCGCCTCGTGCCAAGAAATGCAGATTATCGGGGTTAACCTTTAACATTTAAGAGATTAAGATAAATACATATAATTTAAGATATATTAAACTTTCAGAACTCATAGCGGAAGGAATAAAACATATATAACATAGAAAATGTCCATCTCAGAAATATCCAAATCACAGTCTTAGAAAAATTAGTACGTATTCTAATACAAAGTACATAGAAAAATATCTCTCAAAGTCTGATATAAGAAATAAAAAATAATGATATGATAGAACAACACATGGAGAGTAAGTATGATAAAAGTAGTCTTCAAAGATAAGCATGACTCTCCAAGTATCAAGAATGGGCCAATCACTTGCTGCCATATCCATCTGTAGTGTGGAAAAGATGGAAAAAGAATAGAACGGACAAAAAGTTTGGTGAATGAGTACAAGTTTAATATGTGATGATCATGTGCAGATATATATAGTACTACTCTAAATGACATAGGGTGTGCTACAAGTGTCCGTGAATCCCTAAGGTCCAATACCTAAGTTCTTATCTAACATAAAGGATTGAACTACGAATCGAACCTCACACTAATGATTGGCCAGTGCTCCTAGAGCTACCCAATAAGAAAACGCCATCCGTAGGCAATTGTGGGAACTACTCTTCCATGCCTATACTATAATTACGCCTAGAGAGTGAGAACTCCGAAATGCAAACTCGCTGTATGACTCATCATATGCACCCGTGTCATCTCTGGATCGTAATGCAAAATGCCTCTATTGTATTGTACATGTGTTGTACCACGTCACGTCAGAACCGTGCATACAAGAACTCCCATTAGTACCGGGATCCTTTTCTACTCTGTAGTCTTTTATCGTGATGCGTCGAGCTAGACTGCCTATATAGAATCCCCCTTTAACACCGGGTTCATTCAATTGGCATCTCCATCGGTGCTACGCGTCCACCGAGGAACTCCCCCTGAGCGTATGTGAAATACACCGCCCTAGTCGACTCCCAACTCTCAATCTACGAAATTCATCGTCTTAGTTGACCCTCGATTCTCAATTGGGTATTTAATTGTTACCCAATACCGCGATGACCTATTATCCTCTAATAAGGAATTGACTTTCCTACTATCCCTAACATATGTACTTAGCCAGAATAGGCTCAAACAAACAATTTCCATTTATATAATTTTTGACTGAAATTATATAATTTTATAATCAATCTTGGGCCTTAGGCCGGTATTTAACATTTGCGGTTCTCATCACGAACGGTCGTTCGCTGGACCTGTTCTGTCGGCTGCTACCGACGACCGCTAGGGTCCAGGATCGATCGAAAGCATAGTAAAATTAGGGTTTTCTACATTCGTTCACTGTCGATTTTTAATTAATGGTTAGTCGATGTCGTTAGCAGTTATTGGTGAACCCTAACTACCAGATGGCCAATCTAATTATCAATTTGCAATTCAATTTAGAGTTTGTTGATTTAGGGTTTGTAAATTCAAGTGTAAAAGGAGGTGTATACATTAATATCCAATTAACAGTTTATTGTATTTCTTATTCTAAGATTATAGATTTAAAGTTAGGGTTTTACATATTCAATTTGGCTTTCTAACATCCTAAATCAATTAAAATAGTCTAAATCTAACTGTAATAATCATCTTATCAAAGTTGTTCCCACTCACCTCAAGCCTAAGCTCTTCCTATTGCTCTTGCCTAAGAATCGCCCCTCTATTCACCAGCTCTGCCTTGATTCCAATGATTGTGTTCTTCTAAGTTTTTTTATTTGATTTTTGAGAAAATTTTGAGAGTGAGGAAAGAGAGAAAATTTTAGCAAAGTTTTGTTACTGTATAGAGCTATGTGAGAATGAGGGTTTGATTTGCCGAGTATTTATAGGGTTTTCAAAATAATCTGAGCTGTTAATTTAGGTTAATGAATATTTTTTAGAATCGGGTTTGCTCTTCTACAACTTGCGTGTAAAACAATCCATCTGAATCGTTCTAACACATCAAAGGAAATCCAAAACGCTCGATTTTACAAAGCTTATGGTCGACCGCTAATCTCCCTTGGTCAACCACTATTAGTCGACCATCGACCCCATGGGTCGACCGGTTCCCATGTAAATTTGTGAATTTTAATTTCAATGTTTCTATTCTATTTTCAATTCTGCTAACTTCCATAACTTCTCCGTACTAACTCCGATTACGAAGTATTATGTATGAAAATTGCCTTGAAAATCACTACGAATACAATGGTACAAGTTTCATAGCCAAATTTAGACATTTGTGAAAAAATTATTTTCTAATCCTTATTTTATTTTATTTAAATTTTGGAGGTGTTACCGTAATATTGGGTTAGGAATTTTTGATAGCGTTTTGAGGTGACTCCTTTAGAATTTAGTGGTCGAGAAGCTTATTCATCCCCAATGGCTACAAGTTGGAAGTATGTTGGGGATTTACAAGTTTATTCCTCTAAGGGTGAAGTAGTCTAGAATTATTTTCTCTTAGGGCGAGGTGTCTTCCTTTACTTTTCTGGTTCTTCTTTTATTTTGGATAGAACTGGTGCTTTCATTTGATTCCTAAGTGTTGATCCATTTTCTCGGTTAATATGTGCTTTTCATTTTTATTAGCTAGCTTGGCAAGTTTGTTACCCTTGGCATTCTTCTCCTTAGGATATGTTCGATTTTGTAGTTTAGTGTTTTTAGTACCTCCATACAATGCCAATCAAGTCCCTTTAGTTTGGTTTTCATCGAAAACTTGCTTCACTACTAGTTGAGAATTAGTGTATATATGGAGTTCTTTGGAAATCATTAATCCAGCAATTAAGGCTTCATATTCTACCTTGTTTATTGTAGTGTTAAACTCTAGGTTTAATGCGAAATAAATGCACTGTCTTTATTGTATTACCTTGACAGTTCCTATAATTGAATTCTGGTGGTTGGAAGCTCCATTGACATAAAATTCTCATTTTGATATTTCATATGGATTTTCTTTAGTTTCCTTCGTTAAACCTATGCATTCCACTAAGAAATTAGTCAACACCTACATCCTTTAATCATAGTTCAAGGTTGATAACAAATATTATATCAACTTAGCTTTATTGACCATTTCTATGGTCTACTTGAAGTTTCAGTGAGACGTAAAATCTGCCTTAATAGTTGATCAATCAAGATTATTATTGCATGCCCTTGAAAAATAATGTGTGATCTTTCAATTTGTGATGAGTAGTGCATAGAGATACTTTTCAATTCTACAATATTAGGATTATGCATTGAGAAACCTTTTGCTAACATAGTAGACTAGGCATTCCTCTTCATGTACTAACGGTGTACTAACTGTTTTATTTGATACAACTAGGTATATGCGGAGTTCTTCATCATCGATTGGTTCTGATAATATTAGTAGTTGAGCTAGGAAATCATGTAATTGCTTGAAAGCTTTTTTATAGTCATATGTCTATTTTAATTTTGCTCTCCTCTGCAGCAAGTCGTAGAACAAAACACATCTGTCCACCATTTTAGATAAAAATCGACTTAATGTAGCCATTCTTTGTAACGACTTGTCATTCGTGACACCCGTAATCCCATGCACTAGTGCACATTCAGATTTCATAAGCATCATGGATGCGTCTTCAGTTTGGACTAAGGAAGAAAGAGGCATATAAACGGATAGATTGACAATTAAGGCAAGATCACTTATGGTGTAGTTTTTCATTTCAGACTTGTGCATGTCTATGTGAATCAAAGTGAGGTCGAATTGAATCAAAGTGCTTGCCACTCATTCATGATGGGCGAAGAGCTTGTTGAACCAAAGTGCACAAGAATGAGAAAAGGAGATGCAACACCAACCATTTGTCTTCCCTATAACGTTGGAGCTATATGTAAACTTCTACATTTTGAAGTTCAAATATAAATTTGCCAAGTTAGTATCAGTTTGGTTTCAGATTTAATATTACATAATTGCAAGAAGTTACACATGTAGGGATAAATGTATATATATCCAAATCTAGTTAGAATTTTAATAGTCAATGAATTTGCGTTTATTTCCATTGCGTGATGGGATTTTGGAAACTTTTAAAGTGTGATTTAGTAAAAGGAGTTGATTGGTGCCAGGGTTCGCCTTAAACCTTTGTGATTGAAATTAGTTTAATTGATGACATCAAAATTACGGTAAATTATCTACAATTATTACCCTGCAAAGTCCATATTTTTTTGGCACATATATGGAGATCAAATCCTCTGGTCCAAGTATTCCTTAAACCCCTAGTTCATTCCAATGAATTTTTGACACATTTCTATGTATTTTGCAAAAAGATCTATTCAAAAGTCTTAACATAGCAAGAAAATATGTTTTTTTTGTAAAATACATCATTATGTGTTAATTTTTATTTCGTGGAATTAGGATTTAAGTCAAACTTGGACTAGAGGATGTCCCATATATGTATAATTCTTTAGCATACTCTACTCAATATCTGATTGATTGATGATAAATTGGCAGAACAACTAGTTTATGAATGTAAAAAGATAGAATAGTTTTGCATTGTTTCTACAAAAAGGTTTATGAAATTTTCTTTACTATGAACGTGAGCCAAAGTATAATGGCAAAGTAAAATACATCAAAGCCTAAAAGGAAGAGTAGTTGATTGGATTATTGTCGTGTGCCCTCTATGGCATCTTTTACAAGTGAAACCAGATGCATATACAAACATAGGACATAAAGTCGCCTACAGACTAACAAATTTAGAAAATCCGACTTAACAAAGTTTTATTTACTTTTATGGCTCTTCAACGAACGTAATTGAAATCAACCAAACTTTTCTAACGGGAAAGGTAGTTCGTCAAAATTCTCAACACAAACTAAAGTTTAGAAGAGAATCACACATAAAAGTACTTAGTACCCCATGAATTTCACAATTTACACTAAATCATATTTTTTGATAAAAATGATGGTCGGTAGTTCAAGCAACTCTCAATTGAACTTCCTGCTATTTTACCACTTTAGCCTCTTCAAAAATTGGAACGTTATAACCTCTACATATGCCAGGAATGTTGGTTAAATGGCATTACAAAAATTTCTCCAAGCCGTATATCAAGTTCTGCAATAGAAAGTCATTGTAACCTTTCATGATCAACTCAAAGTAGCTAAAATAAAATTCATTTGTCATCAACTGCGTACCTTCAGGCGCACCACTTTCCTAATGGCGATAATTAGTCCAGGCATCATTGACTGCACATTCGTGATGTCATGGCGCAATGAATAGATCTGTAACATTTTACTTAACAGTGTCAGACTGCTACCTATATATAACTGCAGGTTAGGAGAACTAGAAATTGGGGCACCTCTCCAGGACCTGAGAAATGGACAGTTGTGCTTGACGGTAAGCCTGGAAGAACCAAACTGTGCACACGTACTCCATCTTCGCCTAGAATTTGCCCTCTTGCCTTCACCAAACAAATAATACAATTCATTAAGTACTTTAAATAGAAAGTTTAGTCGTTATTTGTCATGATTATTTATACAAATTAATGAATAGTTGGAATATTTTCAACTATGTATTTCAGTTTATACTATGAATTTATAGGGAAAGTAGATTTAGGCTGTATGTATATATATACAAATAGAGACAAAGAAGACATAACCGTTCGTTAGATGTAGAAGATATAGCGTTTAAAAAAGTCAAAAAGAAGATCTACGTTATATAGAAATGTAGTATTAAAAATGTTCAAAATAACTAAACTTAAGTAAAGATATCATTGAATATAAAAACCGATGAAAATAAGAATTCATGTGGTTGAACCTAATTATTCGAAAACAAGGCAAAGATGATGATGGTTCTACATTTACTTACTGGCGATTCGGATGAAATGTCTTCTCTGTTGTACATCTGTCCAAGATTGGATAAATTTTCCGCAATTTGATTTGCATCAAAAGAAGGAAGATCCTAGCATTTGAGAATATCATACATGAATAATTTTATGTCAAAACATTTATCGACCAAATTAACTAGCTGAACATTACTACTACGTTCAATGGTGGATACTTTATATTTATATGTATTTTAAACCTAACAGATGTTGAATCAAAACTAAATTTGTAGATCCATCAATGAATTTGTGTTGAGCATACAGTTGAATCAGCTCTGGATTCCACAATCTCGACATTGTTGTAGTGAAATGAAGCTGAAATGGCTGCTTGTTGTAGTAGTACAGATCCTATGGATAGAGTTGGAGCTATGAGACATCCCTGTTACACAATCAAATATACACCAATTTACTTTTTGATTCTATAGAAGACTACAAAAATGAGCTTACTTACCATGCTTGCCTTCTCACAGAAGACGGACAGCGCGCTAACCGTCTCTAACGTAAGCTTTGGCACGTATACTATACTTCTTAATCCAAATGCTGAAGCCTGCACTAGTTTTGAACAGGTCATGAAATGATATATATATATATATATATATATATATATATATATATATATATATATATATATATATATATATATATATATATATATATATATAGTTATATACAACTGTGCTTGTAAAGAGAAGTAAAAGACGGTACCTGCTTAACATTGTCATAAACACTTGCGGGGTTGGTAAAATCTACTACCACACCTGTTGCTTTTGACTACAAAGAGCAAAAACTATTAAATGACTGAACAAATGGTGAATTGTTTTGCTAGGTCCTTACTTGTGATATTGAACCCAAAACCATAGTTAGATCATTCAGTATCGGAACCTCAAGCGCCTCTTCCATACCACATACCTTGAACAAATACACAACATCACAAATTTCAAACTTTTTAACTTATATGAATGCAGCAGAAAATTCCTAAGACAAAGGTTTGGAAGAGACCTCTCCAGCGTCATGGCCAACTAAGCGAGAATCGATAGCACCAGCCAACTCCATTCCTCGAGCTTTGGTTACTGCAGCAATAGCAGCTCTGCCAATATCTGTTGTTGCACCGTTAATCACGACTTTAATATTATTGCTTTGTAAAGGCTGCACTGTGCATGAAACAGTAAAATTCACGGTGTTGGTAGAAGTGGTTGTTGGTCTAATACTATTGCTCCTCGCAGCAAGTTGAAGTGAAGAAGAGTAACAGAGAGAGGCCATTTCAGTATTTGGTATCGTATGAAACTGTTAGTTTATAATGGGATTGTATAGGACAGTTTTTGGTTTGGCTGAAGGAATAATGAGTGATAGAAATAAGGGCCTTATCCTTCCAATATTGCCGGGTTGGATCAGATTAGTGAACTCCAACAGATAGAAGGCCTTAATATTCATCCTTTGAACATTGAAGCGACCAATTGGGGACCTATTTAATATACTTCTGAACATAGGCGCTTATTATATATGCGTTTGTTGTTCAGATGCCTATCAAATAAACGTCTGACCCTCAGACTTCTATTAAACATGTACCCTAAAATAAACGTCTATAAGTGGTGTTCGCGTCAGTGATTTGCTAATTTATCAATTTTTTTATTATTTCAATAAAAAAAGACAAAACGTCGCCATATGCTACCAAAATTGCAAGATGTGTCATTCAAAGGCAGACATAGGAGGAAGCTGACTCGATTTATACGGGCTCAAGCCCTGATACGATGATTTTTCACTTACGTATATTGTAGGAGCTTCCAAACTGAATATGTTCATCGCCTATGGACCACATTGGATTATGTCCGTGTGTGTGCATTTATTTATTTATTTCAACTCTTTTACTTATAATCGTAATCTGACTATGAAATGATCACTACAAGGCACAACAAATATTCTGACGATTGGAAACCGTCGACGGCCGTCGAAAACCATCAGAAACTAATGGAAATAGCCGTCGAAATATTGGTCGTCGAAGAACGGTTCTTCAAGGACACTTTCTACGGCCTTCGACGACCATGGCGACGGCTTTCGACAATAGTGTGTATACGTGGAAGGCCATGGTCATACTAGTTTGGTGTCGCTAGCCGTTGGTATGTTGCTATCGGTAAGCCGTCGGAAATCCGGATTTTTTTTAATTACAGCAGCCACTCAACCCTAAACAAGACATATATAACAATATATTCTACAGCTCAATTTCACACATATAAATTCTATATATCAAAGCTCAAATCACATATATCACATCAATAATAAAAACATCAATACATACAATAAACCAACCTCAAATAACCAGCATTATACTCAAACATCTAACAACATACAATAAGCCAACCTCAAATCAGTTAATAGGTCAAAATATATCCAACACCATCTCAAATCAATCTCAAAACATCTCAAAATGTATCATACCTATCAAATCACATCAACCTCACACATCTCTCATAGTATATGTAACTCACCTAGCAACAAAGTCAAACTACCTCGTCCGTCTCAAAGTGCATATATATACAATGTCTCAACATAAACAGATAAAGCCATACCTATCAATCCTGATCATCGCCTTCGAATCCTGCTGAAGAAGGAAATGTGTCATGTTACAACATATATACGCAGCAATGTGCTTTTCCAACAACTAGGTCATCTCCACAGACCGACGCTTGTCTTGGTCCTCCAGCTCGGCAATCCTAACTCTCAACTCTTCAATCTCCATGTTGTCCTGAGCTTTATTTATAGCCGCTTTGTCTACGTCTAGCATGTAACATTATTTTACAAAGTGCATGAATTAAATATAGTATGATTAATGAAATCAATGTGTTATACGTTATTCATAAATATATTATACATAAATATTACCTCTTGGTTCCCAAAACTATAACGCCTAATCTGCGTTGGTGACTCCATGACAACGTTAAAGATTTAGTCCTCCTCGCCAGCGGTCAGCTCTTCCCGTCTTGTTCTCTCGAGTAGTTTTTATCGTTCTTGCATGAATTTATCCTGCAATTTTAAATAAAATTACAATTATCATTTAAAGTGATTATTAATAACTTATAACTAAAAATATGCTTACCATTGCTGCTTGTGATTTCATGTCATGTGTATGTTATTGTGCCATCTTCATTGACATGCTCGATGGCAAGAGTACAAGTAAACATGTCCACATAAAAGACGGGACGACCATGCTCTCTTTCCTAAAATAATTATCATGTAATATATATATATATATATATATATAATTAAACAATGTAATAATAAATATTTATAAGCGCAAATAATAAATTTACCAACTTTTGACGGTAATGCTGGAATGAAGTGATAGGATTTTTATTTCTATTTGTAGAATTCCTCTCCGACTCTGCCTATAAATTTAAAATCAACATTATATTTCACATTTATAAATTGATACAATTATTATATTAATTGTACTAAATTTTCAATAAATATACGAGACTAGTAAACTTCCTTTGCTTCTGGAGTTTTCCAGTAATCAACCCAAGCTTGCCGTACACTTCCACTCATCTAGTCGGGTTTTTTCCCCCTTTTTATGCTCGACATCATATCGCGGTAGGTTTTTCGCATTTTTTTATCCAATAATTTATGCAAAGAGCAAGGTCAAATTCCTGTAAGTCTACTGCCCCCTACACATTGAAAAAAAAATAAGTTGTACATTTATACTTACTCAACAAATTGTACAGTGGTTGTATATAAAATGAAACATAGGTTTAAACTTACGGTGAAATCCGGCCATATACGGTCTAAAATGTAGAGTGAGATATTATCCCACCTTGGCCAGAACGCGATCATTCTACTCTTATAAGCAGCCCTGGAAACATCGAGAATAATATCAGGGGGCTCCAGCTCAAAGCCCATGTGTATTAATTACGGTATAGATCTTTAATAAGTCATGAACAATATATCATACACAAAATATTTATGATGCTGCAAAAAATTTGACACGTACCCACTCGTTTTACTCACGAATGCTACTGTGGACACTCTACCTATGATGGATCACCGCCATCGCCTCCCCCACTGGTCCCTCTTTGACTAGAAGAGGGGGAACTCAATGAATGGGATGATCTCCGATCTCGAAACATAATACATGTCATAGACATATCATTTTATTATAGGAGAACATATTATTTAATTATGGAAAAAAAAAATTTATGAGAAAAATGTAACATCAAGGATCACATAAATTACCTTTTATCAAAATGTACATTAACAATTAGACTTCATCGTTTTCCGATTCAAACTCGGTCTCATACTCTATATCGTTTTCCTCTGTTGTCTCAAATGCTTCTACTAAAACATTTAATTCATTGCTTAAAGGCCCAAAATCAGTATGATTGTCGGTTATTATTAGTTCATTATTTTGCTTAATATCTTCCTAATAAGCTTGTTCGTCTGGAATATTCTTTCCATCAAACGTAAATCTTGGTTTTGTTTTAAAGACTGTTAACCAACTTGCTTTATCTCTTTCTAGAGATGGATTCGGACCATAATAAACTTGTAGTGCTTGTTCGGTTAGTACAAAAGGATTATACTTATGGTAATGCGAGTTATGTTTATTTCAACAAGATTATAATTTTTGTGCACGTTGATTCCAGAAACTGAAACACCGTTGAACCAATTGCATCTGAACAAAAAAACTTTCTCCGCGGGTCATATAAAATATGTCAATTCCAAATCCTGGGTTAACACGTCATAGAAATCATTTATATGATCATTGGATCATCGATACCTTTAACAAATACACTGGTATTATTAGTTAATTTTTCAGCACCATATTCTTTAAATTTAAAACCATTGACGAAGAATATTGGATATGTCTTGACATTTCTTTTTGGTCCCAACGCAAGATGTTTCAATCCTTCATCGACTACAAAATTTCTTGGATCATAAACGTAGTTTGAAAACCAATCAACGAATTCTTTACTCAATATTATTACCTCTCAAATGGATATTCAATATTATTACCCCTCAATATTAGTACCTATTAAAAGTTATTTCAAGTTAAGTTTTACTTATGTGATTAAATTAATATTTAACATACTCAAAATTATTACCTCTCAAATGGATACAACCATCCATATTGCATAGGACATCGGAGACGAGATTCACATGAAAGATGAATATGTAAATGCTCCATTACATTAAATAAACCTGGAGGAAATATTTTCTCCAGTTTGTAGAGTGGTATAGGGGATCTACGTCAAGTTTACCTAGACATTCAACTTTTAACGTAGTCGAACAAAGCTCTTTATAAAACAAATTATGTTCCGTTATAGCCTTCCAAACTTTTACGGGTAACGGTTCTTTGAAAATGACTGGTAACAAATTTTCTATCATTACATAACAATCATGACATTTCATCCCACATAGTTTATTGTTTTTAAAGCCGATAAATCTATGAAGATTAGAAGAAATCTCATCGCCGAATCTTAATCCTTCCATATGTTGGAACTGAACCAGCCCGCGGCGGAAGTTATGGGTGAATTTCAAAAAATTTACCCTATTGGATATATATTGGGCCTATGAAGTCTAACTGAATTAGAACATTTCTAAATTTCATTTAAATAAAATCATTTATTTTATTTCAAATATATAAAGATATGAAATTAATTTTATTTGATTTAGTTTATACATAATGTATCATATACATATATGTGTGAGTGCATGTGTAACATAATAATCTGTGAAATGTATAATATGCCCATATGTGGATGTTGGGATTTACATCGCAACAGATATATATTAGCTCATTTTGTATGTCATGTATGTTTTCCAAATATGTGCATGTATATGTGTTACAATACACACACATACACACATATATTATATATAATATATGAATATAAAACATTTATATATAGATATATATATTTAGAAAGAAAGAGAACAATTATTAAAAATTATCAGGAAATTATTGTCAAGGACAAAATTTCTTAGCGTTTTAGCCTCAAGGACATACCTTCAGTATTTTAGCCTGAAGGACAACTTTTTTTAGGTATCAGTTTTTAGTTAATGATAGCAGTTTTTAAGTATTAGTTTGTAGTTATCGGTAGCAGTTTTTAGGTAACAGTTTTTAGTTCGGTAGCAGTTTTAGAAGAATGTTTGTCCTTATGAATAATTTTGGAAGAATGTTTATCCTTATGATTAATTTTTAGGAGAATGTTTGTCTTTGTAGTTAAAATATTGAGGTCGTGTCTTTGAGGCTAAAAATATACAAAATTTTGCCCTTTAAATTAATTCCTCCAAAAATTATTTATAATTCAAATTTAACTTAGCCTTGCAAACATAATAATTTTAGCATTTTAATTTGTATATATTATGAATAAAATAATGTTTTCATCCATAAATAATTAACATAAAATAATATATTGATGAAAATTACAATTTTTGAAAATCTAGGATCATAAAATAGAGCTTAGAAAAAATTTGGATATTTTTCAAAGTTGAAATATTTTTTTTAAAAAAAGAAATATATTGATTTCGGCAATAATTATTTAATATAAAATAATATATTATTAAAATTCAAAATTTAAAATTTTAGAAATTCTAGGATCATGAATGAAAGATTTCAAAAAAAATTTAGGATTTTTCAATTAAATTATTATTTTTAATAAATCATAAATAGTTTTTCCAAAATAATATTAATAATTAAAAATAATAAACTTTATTTAAAAATTCTTAAATTTTTTTATATGTTTCTGAAATGATATAACATTTTAAAAAAATATAAAATTGAATTTTTAATGTAATAATTATTTTATATATAATAAACAATTCAAAAATTCAATAAATGTTAATTTAAAAATATGAATATATGTATGATAATTAATTTTCGAATTTTTAAATTAATATTATATATAAATAAGTGTATTAAAATTTTAAATCATATATGTATCTTATATATACATATATGCTATTATGAGAGAGAAATATACACTAATATATATATATATAAAAATTTATTAATAAATATATATAAAATAATTATTAACGACAAAAATTGATTTTTTATAGTAAACAACAATTGTCTATACATAAATCAAATAGTATAACAAAAAATTATGCACATAACCAAACTGATTTGTGACAATTACATCTACTTACAAAATCTCACCTAACTAAACATATAGTAGCAATATATTTAAACAGATATGAAATTGCTCATTATATGATCATAGAATATAATTTAATTATTGTAATATGAATTAAAATTACTAATTTAATGATTCCTTTGAATCCACGTTGAAGCGATGACTTCCGTTCCTTTTACTGTTCTTGATTCGTCGGATTGCAAGTTCGGATCACCGACCTCTAACTATCGAATAATATTATTTTAATTTGAAATATATTTTAGAATTTTAGAGTGGATTGAGAGCTATGTTTTAACCAACAATGTAGAAGGTAATGACGGCCAAAATGGTTAGTTATTGTTTTTGGAGATACATACACACATACACACACAGATATATATATATATATATATATATATATATAGGGTTGTATTAGAGAGAAACGAGGAAAACCTATTTACCCATTCTCACTTTATCTCAACCCATTATCTCCAAGCCAATTTCCTATGTTTTAGTCACTCCTAGACTTTCCCAAAACCGAAATTTTGCAGCCCTAATGATGGGCCTTAAATCCATCTAAGCCCAAGCCAAAATACTATGCAATTAAATCTAATTTAATCGCTTGTCGATATTGTATATCGATCGATATATTTATGACTATTATAAATATATATAACATTATTTATTTCTAGAATCATATTCAAATTTTATAATAAATATTTCATAAATATTAATTAATTTAATTAATATATACCAATTATAAACTAATTAAATCGTTCGATCTTAAGGGAATTCATCATTTCGGCTGTGTAACTCTTGGGTGTAAATTTGGTTAGTTTAATAAGCGTTACCCGTTTGTGACATTTGTTTACACCAATTTTCTTCGTCAAAACTATATCACTTTCAACTTATGGAATTTGGTAATGGTCAAAATTCCAACCTCATCCACATTCAACTTTATAGTCTAAATACAAAGTCCTTGGTTCAATAATAACAATTATTATTAACCGAAATGCTCTGACCAGAGACTTTGACTTTGAGTTGACTTGAGTTGACTGTGATACTAACCGCATATAACCGAGGAGACGATTCCTCTCTTGAATAGTGCCTCACTTCCAATACTTCTGCTCGACCCAACTATAGTCACTCGATGGACGCCATGCCATGATTTGGCTATAATCAAAGCGGAGCTTTCATATTGAAGATCCATAGTATTCTCAAGTTGAGAGAACTGTGTAAATCAGCCACATCGATATTTTCTGTTTGACCTTAGTTATATTAACCAACATAAAACTATCGAGTGAGTCGTTCCATAGTTATCCAATAACTATTAGTACGTAACTCCTAGGTACCCCCAGCAGTCATGAGTAATACACTGTCCAACATTTGGAGAGTGTTACGTACTCCAGTCTCAAATGATACATCGATATCCTATCTCGATGCATCTTGACTATGAACATTTAAAATGATATATTTGTTTCATTGTGGTAAATTACTCACGGTTATAACACTTTGTAACTACTATTACAAAATATACCATTTATGGATTTTTCTATTAAATATACTTTTAATTAAGTTAATTAATTAATATAATCACATTATATCATGTATATAATAGGAATAATATACCTTTTATTTCGAACAAGATTGGTCAACGAGTTAGATATATGTAACAAATTACATAATTGCGCCTAGGGCATACTCCTAACTCTATCACCAAATATGTTAACACTAGTTTTACTTGGTTGTTGTCTAACTCATAGCATGCTTTGTCTTTTTTAGTGTTATTTCGCTTGATATGAAGCTCAGGATGCTTGCATAATACTTCTTTATCACGTCTTGATTTCAAATCATCCTTAGTCTTTCCCTTAACATTCAAAATTGTATTAAACACATTATCAAACACGTTTTTCTCATTGTGTGTCACGTTAATATTATGACAAAGTAACTCCCAAAATATACTTTGTTTTTACCAATTATGAATCATTGATTTACCTAGAATTTCAGCTTTCGCTTGACTATATCGTTGGTGGTTGTTTAGTCTATGCTCTATTAGCTATAAAGTTTTTTATCTCTTCTAAAAGTATGATTAACAAGGAGAAAACACCGATAATTATCAAACCATGAAATTTTCTTTCCATGTGGTAAAAAAATGCTCGTGTTTCTTCCATGCAATAAGAACAAGCTAGACGACCGACCGTATTCCAACCTGAAAGCACTGTATAAGCAGGAAAATCACCAATAGTCCATAATAAAGAAGCAAAAATACAATTTTTTTTTTGAAATGTCATATGTTTCAACTCCTCCATGCCAGAGTGTTTGCAACTCTTCAATCAATGGTTGTAAATAAACATCGATTCCTTCTATCGGACCATCAAGGCTAGGGAAGACAATAGTGAGAACATATATGGAGTTTTCTTACACATCCACGGAGTTAAATTATAAGGTGTAACAATAATAGGCCAAGATTAATATTTAGAACTAAATTAAGAGAATGGTGAAAATCCACCCATACACAAACCAAGTCTAACATTATGACTCTCTGCTGCAAAAAAGGGATAAATCTTATCAAAATGTTTTCATGCTTCTCCATCAGCTGGGTGTATTAATTTACCTTCTTCCTGTGTTCTCGCACTGTGTCATCTCATATGCGGTATGGTGACAAAAGATGCATATAACCTTTGAAGTCTAGAAGTGATGAGTAAGTAATGGATTCTCTTGTATGGAACTTTATTTCCCTACTTTTTTCTTGGTTTGTATCTTTCCTCGTCACATATTCTACACTTCCTAAGATTGTTGTCCACTTTCCAAATAACCATGCAACCATTTAAACATGTATCTATCTTTTGGTATGGCAAACCGAAAGCAGACATAAGTTTTTTCGCTTCATAGTGATTTTCACACATTAAATTATCGGATGACATATGTCATTTTGAAGTTTGTACAACGGCTATACATCCAGCTTCTATGAAGTTGAATTTAGATTTCATAGCAATGTATTCGGAAGAAACTTATAATTGGGTGCCGCTTTTATAGCTATCCCAAAGGGATTTCTCAAAATCATCCAATAAATTATAGATTTCTTTGCTTCGGTCTTTGGTTCTTCTTCGACATTTACATAGTCGTCATCCACTTCAACCATAGGGAACATTGATCATGCTGCATCTTCAATTATATCTTTCATAGGATTCGTCGTAACATTGTCATTACCCACCTCCTCCTCCAACACTACAGGATCAGGTGCAACAAGTTCTCTATGATGATCCCATACAAAATATTCTGGCACAAAACCATTTTGATACAAATGAACTATAACTATATCCGGTTTCAAACGCATCACATGTTTGCAGTTACTACACGGGCAACAAATTTCTTCGTCGTTTTCATTATTACTTAAAGCGGATTCAATAAATACGTGTACACCATTATAAAAATATTTCTTTATTGAACCTCTCATTCCCTTTCATTGATACATCCAGCTTCTCCAATCAACAAAATAATTGACCGTTTTTTCCAATTTCAAAAGATATGATAGAAATCCAAAAAATTATTGAGCATTTTTTGGATTAACATATTTTCAATTCATTTATACAATTTAATGTTATATTAATTATATAATATGTAATAATTATAAAGTAATTTGTTTATATTTTAATGTTTTATTAATTATATAATATATTATTCTTTTAACTTTTTTTATAAAATCTTATATCTTTCAATTTTAAAAGATTATAATATTATATTTTCACTTTATTTTTTTTTGATGGTCGGTCATCCTACTTTCCATTACAAACGCAATAAAGTAATAACATTTTGTATCAATTCATCTTAAACGATTCAACAAAATTTCGATAGCACTTCTCCTTTGTTCCCTATATTGTACCCAAATACGTGTATACAGAAAACAAAAAGGAAGTGCTGCCAAAATTTCGTGAACCATTTAAGGCGAAATTATTTACAAAATGTAATTAATTTATTGTGTTTGTAACTCGTCCAATACAAAAACAAATCAGACAAATACTGTATTATATGGGTATTAATGTCCGTTTTGTAATAAAAACAAACATATATATAACGATCATATATAATACTTGTCAGACGGTGGCAAAAAATCTATGGGGTTTTTAAAAATAAAGTATATTATACATTAAATTTTTTATTTATATTATACACTAGTTTATTATTTAAATTTCTTAACGATCAAAAACTAATAAAAATTGTTTTTTTCAACATTCTAGCTAACATTAGTTTGATTTTATTACACGCTAATAATAAATTAATAATATACACTAATTTGTTTATATTATCACATATCACATACATATAAACTAAATTTATGTATAATTAACGGTATAACCTAATAAAGGAATTATGTTAAATTATTATTTCCGACATTTTTGCTAACACATACACTAATTAACACTAAATTATGTTACACTAATCAACCCAAATTAGCCCTAATTATACATTGGTTTTTGGATTTAAACACTAATAACCCTAATTAATATTTTCAAATCAACCAATACGCAATTATTACCAATCAATAATTCTAAGCATAAATTAACAATGATTTATCATAATTTCAAATAATTAGTTTAAGGGTAGAATATACCTAATTTTCGATGAATTGAAGAAAGAGAGGTGTGGAGATTCCAATTTGATGAAGAATTCGACAAATGGTGATGGCTTACGATGGCTAGGCACGACTGTGAATCAGATTGGGGATTTGGGTTTTATGAGAAGGGTTTGAAGATGGAAGAATAAGGCAGGAACGAGTTCAGGTGCTGCTGTATACGCAACTTTTCGAAGGCTTACGACAGTTGTCGACGGCAATATTGTCGATGGCTGTTGAATATAATTATTTTCTTTTCTCCCTATTTAAAATAAATTAAGTTTAAATTAATTTATTTAAAAACTTAATTTGTAATAATTTTTTTACAGTAACCCACTTTTATTTCTAAATATTAGAAAGATTATATTTATACGTTATACGATACTTTTTGAACGATTTGATATAATTAATTGTAAATTTTTAATGTATTTAACATAATAAATTCATATAAATAAAATATTTGGTAAAAATATAAATTTGTTGAATCTTATGTTGATCCAATATATTTTGGGTTTACGGTCGAAATATGAAAGGAAAATAAACAGGTTTAAGATATCAATCGTTATTTTCAAATTTATAATCGTTCGTCGATATTTAGACTTTAAACATGTCGTTCGAAGGTCAAACGATCTTCAAACGAGATGAAATTCGGATCATATATTATATATTATGTGTTTATCCAATCTGTATGGCTGGTTTTAAAAAAATAGATAGAAAAAATTTTAGACTTCAAATAGGTTATTTTCATAGAAGTTGCGCCAATAATATATGATCGATGTTATAAAGAAAATGATATATTTTGACTCTAATTTTTTTCCTTTTGTTTTTCTTTCAATTCTCGCCATACGGATTGGATAAATATGTTATAAAGTATATGCAACCAAAATTTTGCATCGTTTGAAGATTGTTGGACCTTCGAGCGAAAGGTATTTAGTCCAAATTTAAACAAACGGTAATAAATTTCAGAGTCAAGATCGACACCTTAAATTTATTTACTTTTTTATCATATTTTGGAAGTAGGTACAAAATAGTTTGGGTCGATCTAAGATTTTAAAAAAATATTTTTATGTCGAACATTTTCTTTTATATTAATTTATAATGTTAAATATATTTAAAAATTCAAAAATAATTACATAATGGTTTAAAAATATATTTAAATTCATAAAACTATTATGCATCATAAATTTTACTGAAGTTGTATAATGGAGAGATTGAAAGTTAAATAGATTGATCGTTTGAGTTCGATTTTTAATAAAGTTAAATATTGAATTACACAACACAAGATTATCGAAAATACTAATTTAATTAATCACAAACAGTCATAAAATCAAAGAATCAAGTAAAAATATCTTCTTTATGTAGGAATTAAATTAGTATTTTTAAAAAAATTCAGATCTCAATAATTAATAAGTTATAATAATGTGATAACTAAATTAATTAAAATAATAAGCCATCGAAAGCCGTCGATATCATCTCGATGGGGCCGTCGGAATGGTCCATTGCTATTTAGGCCTTTTCTAGTAGTGGATAATATAAAATTATTGTTAGTATATCAAGGTTAGGTTAATTATATATTAGTTATGCATTGTTGTTTATTATATAGACTAAGTATATCAGATGTCACTGTACTTAGTCTGATTGCATTGGAAAGTTTTACGATATACTCCCTCGTGCTCTCGCAGATAGACGACATACCAATCCATTTTCCTATTTCTTATAGATTGGACCTGTCCAATGTCTGGATCTTCCACTCATATCGACCTTAGTTGAGAAACGGTGGTCTATTACACACACATTCCATTATGTAGATTTTGCAATGGGCGTTACTCCAATCGATTATTACATGATAACTAGTATAAAGGTTGGTGGTCCAAATAAGATACATTTTCCTTTTAATGATGAGTATGATACTCATGCTCCCTATACTATTTTCCTACCACCTTTTGATGATGGAACTATTAATTGTGGTGTTGTTCCCTTGAAATATCTACAGCGCAACATTGCAAAGTATAAGGATGTTGATTTTATGAGTGATATAGTCTTAAAGGCCTTTGTTTTCTATTTATTTGGTTCGATATACTTTTCAAACCAAACGGGGACTATTCGATTAGGCAATGGTGTAGTGATAGCCGATCTAGGCCAGCTTCACACCATAGATTAGGGGATGCCCATACTTGGATGTTTGTACACTACTCTCCACATGTACGCTTTAGGGGAGGTGAAGCAATGTTTGCATTTTGGCATATTTTGCTCGGTTGACACTACAAGTACACAGCTGATAGAGTTAGGATGTGCCCTTGGGGAAATTATGTAATTTGTTACATATATTTAACTCGATAACCAATCTTATTCAAAATAAAAGGTGATTTTCTCTATTATATATTTGCGATACTATGATATAATTAATTAAATGATTAATTTAAAATATATTAAATAGAAAATCCTTAAATATGTTATGTGACAGTAATTACAGTGTGTTGTAATCAATAGAAATTTGTCATATTTAAAATAACATTTCATTTTAAATATCCTCAATCAAGATGTTTCTCGCAGGCATATCAATACATCCGTAGAAACTATAGTGTGTAACGCTCTCTAAAGTTGGGCAGTGTATTACTCATGGCTACTAGGTGCATTAAGGGGCTACGACTGATAATTATTGGATAACAATGGAACAACACACTCAAGAGTTCTCTGTTGATCAATATAACTATGGTCAAACAGAGAATCTCAAAGTAACAATGTTACATGGTTCCCTCGACTTGAGAATACTATGGAACTTCAATGTGTACGCTCTACGTTGGTTATAGTTAAATTGTGGCATGGCATCCGTCGAATGACTATAGTTGAGTCTGAGTTGAAGCATTGGAAATGAAACACTATTTAATAGAGAATTTGTCTCCTCGGTTTTATGAGGTTAGTGTCAAAACCAACTATAGTCAACTCAAAGTCAAAGTTCTTAGCTAGAGCAACACGATTAATAACAATTGTCATATTGAATCAATGATTTTTTATTTAGACTTATAAAGTTGAATGTAAACGATGTTCTACTTTAGCCAAAACCAAATTCCATAGGTCTTAATGTGATATAGTTTTGACGAAAAGAATTGGTGTAAATAATCGTTACTACCAAGTATCGCTTATAATTAGTAAAATTGGATTTTACCAAAAAGACGTGTAAGAGATAAATTCAGCCAAAATGTCACACCATTAGCTAAGGTGACGTGTGAATGTTAATATTCGAATTGGTCGATATTAATCGTTGATATAATTTATACCTTTGAGTCGCACAACCGTAATAATGAATACTTCGAAAAAACTACACGATTTAATTAGTTTATAATTATTTTAAATTAATTAAATTAATTAATATTTATGAAATATTTATTACTAAATTTTATTTGATTTGTTCGAATAACATTAGTGTTTAAAAAAGTGCGTATATAAAAGTTATAAACGTGCGTACCGATATACGATGTCGGTAAAATACTTAAATAGGATTTAAATAAAATAAATACTAAGTGTTTTAAATAAATTAAATTAGTTAATATTTGTGAATATTAATTATTAAAAATTTATTTTATTTGTTTGAATAATATTAGTATTTAATAAAGTGTTCGTATAAAAATTATAAAAATATGCCTATCGATATACGATAATGATAGAATGTTTAAACTGGATTTACAAATTAAATGCTAAGTAATTTTGAAATTTTTTTAGGGCTATGAGGCACCTATTTTGGACGGCCATAGATAATAAAGAGGGGGAGAGAATTTGATGAAATTTAATTAGGAATTAAATAGAGAAAGTTTTAAAGAAAGGAATTGAATGATTCAACGTTTCCTTTAAAACAAAATCAAGTTATGATTAAAAATTTAATGAGTACCATGGCTATAAAAAATTCCCAAAACAAAATCAAATTAAAATAAAAAACAAAAGGTGGTTTTTATCTCCCGAATCCTGCAAAATCTAGATGTTGATTTAAGAATCTAGGAGCTATTATTCACTGCTCAAGGTGCTCCTTTTTTGCCACATCCTAAGGTGATTCTCAGTCCTATTTATTCATATATTAACCATGTTTATATATTTGAATCTCTTACATGTTGTACATCAAATGTTTGTATATTCATATTGTAGCATAATTTCATATCCCTTGTTTTACATCTCAGTTAGTTATTGTTAATATAATTTGGATCCACCCTTTTGCTATTCCTCAACTAATTATATGGAAAATATGTTAATGTAGTTTAGATCCTCCATCTCATATGATTATTTATGTATATTGTTCATATAGTTTGATATTAAATCATTCATAACGAATTTATATGTGCCTAAATTGTTCGATCCAATTTAATTGTTGTTTTGAAATCATTTTGATTGAATTCCCTTTAATAAAATATATGCATGTACATAGTTGATTTAATTTTTTGTTTGAAAATAATTTTGATTAATCCTCATTTAATTTTTGACTGAAAACAAGTTTGATTGAACCAACTTAATTACATGAACTTACTTTTAAAATGAAAACTTGTATTACATAGTTGTTGTTTGAATAATTTTGTTTAGTTGTTGTTTAAACAAGTGCAAGAGATTTTAATTTAAAACGCATAAGTGAATTTTTATGTAAAATCTTAACTTAATTGATTCCTTTTCTAAATTTAGAGTTGAATTTAAATTTATCAACTTTAGATTTTATATATATATGTGTGTGTGTGTGTATGTATATATGTATGTATGTATGTATATGTACGTATGCATATGTGTATGTATGTATGTATGTATGTATGTATGTATGTATGTATATGTGTCTCTATGTGTGTGTATTGTGTGTGTATCAAATGTTGTTTTATATCAAAACAGTGTTTACAAATAAACATACGTATCCTATGTTAACTTCACTTTTTTGAATAGACTTTTATGTAAAACTATAATAATTCCTTAATTATAATAGATTGCATGTCATTCCCTGAATTATCCCCCATTTTTATAGTCTATCTTTTTTAGAAGCCTTATGATATGTGCTTTGAATGTTGCATGTGCCGTCTTTGGATCATTACACCTACTCCATATCACTTTGTGTCAACTGCGGTTGGATAACGTGTTCTTGTTTCTTCCCAAGCTTCATGCAGATTAAACTCACCTTTCCCATTACTTTTCCTGACCCGATTATCATTTTCTCTACTATAAAAAAGAGGAGTAACTTCTATTTCTTGTCTTAGATTTCATGTAACAAGTTACATGTCACATCTCCAATCATCATCCCTTATAATTGACTCTCCAATCATGTTAGGAGAAACATTTATTGAGTAGATATCCCAATTCATTATGTCAATTAAACTTTTACTGTTATGCCAAGGATCTATCTAAGAAAATTTATTTCTCTGCCATGAGTAATCGACCTCTTAATTAACATGCCTAACTGGTCTCTCAGATTTAGGACGTTTTTCAAAGTAATTGAAGCATTATTGTTTGTTTCATTGTCTAGAAATTGTCTTTCCCTCATACAGGAAGAAAGCAAGCTTTGTATCGTACACCTTCTTCAATTCAAACAAATTCTTGAACCCAACTCCACCTTCCTTCTTTGGCTTAAAATGTTCATTGTAACTAACTTTATGCATACCACCTCTGCATATAAAATTGGCGCAAACTGAATTATTTTTTACAATAGAACAATCTACAATTTGGAAAGTTTGGAGTCAAAATCAAACTTTTAAAGTAATAACTGTATGCACTTGTTGGAACTATTACAATTGGAAGCGGATGAAATAGGTAGATTTCAAAAAAAAATCCTTATTTAGATCGTATTGGACCTATAACGCTTAAAGGTATATTAGATCCAATCTAATAAAATTTTAAAAAAATCTTATTTTGTCTAAATTGTTAAAATAGAGATTTAAACTTGATTTAAATTTGTATGTATTATAATAAATGTATCAAACACATTCATTTTTGTGAAGTGTAAGTGTAGTATATAGGTGGTGTATATTTTGTGTAAATGAAACATGTTGTAACACCCCTAATTTTTAATAACATTATTCAGGAGATTTAAATAGATAAGTTAAATAGAATAATGTAAATCCTAGAGTGATAAGGGGATTGAGATTTGAAAATAAATTAGAGGCCGAGCTAAATTAATTATATAAATGAGCTTATAAATGGTTTTGTATGTTAATTAAGAGAATAATTAACGCACGGGTATTAGGGTAATTGCCGCACTACATTTTCCATTACCCTTATATTCTCGTTTCATTCCCATTCATGTTCATTTTACAAAACACAAACAAACGCAAATCAAAAGAGGAGCTGGCCATTACTTAGGAGAAAAGAAGAGAAAATCAATCTAAAGCTAAAGAATTAAAACGAGGAAGATTCATCTCAATCAAATCTCAAAGTCCTTATCCTAATCAAGGTGAATAATAATCAAAATCATCTCTATTTTGTTTTTATAATCATTTGATTTTGGGTTTAAGACTAAATCCATTATAATGATGATTTTGAGATGATATGCTTGGATTTTATAACATGTTTGATTTAAACAAGATTGTTCGAATATAGTTTTATACGGTTTTAAGGGTAAAACCGGTTATAATGAATTTTGAATGCCATGAGGAAATTATTTGTTATGTAAAACATGATTTTGGATGTGGGTTTTATTTTTTATAATTTTCCAAGAAATGGAAAATTTATTATGAATTTTCAAAGGAAAATATAAATAATTGGGTTTAGAAATTAGTTTCGATTATTTTATGAAGAATTTAGGTCTGAAATTTTTATATGTTAGATAAAATATTGAAAGTGAATTTCTGTAATTTTTGAGGATTTTTCATAAGTAATTTACTATGGAAAATAAACTATTTCAGGAGAAGGATTTAATTGTTTTAATTGTTCTGCTTAATGGAAGGGTTTAATTATGAAAATTAATCTTTGTTTAGATCTAAAATTTTGTGGCAGTTATTTTGTTAAAAAATATGAAAAGTTTATGACAACCAATTAAATGTTTACAAATAGGCAGGTTAGTTATAAAGTAATTACTTTAAATGGCATTAAATTAGCCTTTACCTAGAAAAGTGGGTTCCGCCTCTTTTAGAAGCCACCATTCGACCCTATGCTTCCGCCTTCAACAAAGTCGAAATCTACCAGGTCGAAACTAACTAAGGCGAAACCAATACACAAGGTATCACAAAGTTGTTACGTAGTGGATTGGAGAAGGGCGGAAAGCATGGTGTCGAAACATAGCATTCGATGGGGTCAAAACCTTTGGTTTACTTCCTAAAGAAATGCGCTTGCCTGTTTTTACTAAATGCTTCCGAAGGAGTCAAAACGTTGCGAAGGGATCTTTCTAAATTGTTGTTGAAAGGGGTTGCCACCTCTTGTTTAAATTGTAGCTTCCAACTTAGTTTTAAAACCAATGCTTTCGAAAAGGATAGGTTCAACCAAGTCGAAACCCTTCTGCCGTTCCTATGCCTTCCGAAGGGATTAAAGTTATCAATGCTTTCAAAAGGTAACTTTGTTTTATATTTGTACTAAGCCACTTCCTAAAAGCTTTCGAAAGGATTCAAGGGTTTCGAAGGCAATGGCTTCGAAAGGGGTTTCGAAGCTATCCTTCAATTGTTTTACTTAAATGTTTTGAACTTTCGAAAGGATGGTGCCGAAACCATCTGTTTTTCCCCAAACTCTTTTTAATGGTTTGGAAAGGGGTACTTTCGCTTGTATTCACTAAGACCCAATAAGATATGTTTTAAATTAAACCCAACGGTTTCGAAAGGGGTACTTTCAAATGGTTTCCAAGCTATGCTTCTATAATTGAATGGTAATACTTTAATACATTCAAAAGTTTCGAAAGAAAGGTTTTAAAGTGTTTCGAAAGGCAGTTGCCTAGAGTTATTAAAAGAAGATTTGAATTCTTTTGAAAGGAAGTTTTCTAATGGTAAAACCCATGGCATTATAAACGAGCTTTTAAATGCTTTTAAATTGGAGTTTTTGAAAAAGCTTTCCTTGATAAAATAATATGTTAAAGGGATTAACCATGTTTTAGATGAAACCGATTTCAAGGTTATTAAACCATAGGTGTTGTTATTATTATGTTAATATGTTTGCTTCTTTTAAATTATATTTACATTATATTGGACCCATAACTGCATTTTGGAGAGAAAGGGCAGAATAACAAGTTAGGTTGACCGCGTAGTGAATATAAGTTGAATTAATTCCTGAATGAGTAGAATTGCATCAAGGAGGTCAGATAGACCAGAATGTAGGATGACTAAGTAGTGAAGTTGTCAGGTAGACAGGTTCATAGTAAACCCATGAAAACTATGTTTAGGAAAAGTTATTGGCAGATGTCAATAGGTTCATAATAAACCCATAAAAACTATGATTAGAAAAAATTATTGGCAAGGGCCAATAGGTTTGTGGTGAACCCATGAAAACTATATCCGGATTAAGTTATTGACAGTAGTTGTAACAACCCTCATATTTTACAATTTCATATTTAAATATTTTATTTAAATATAGCATCGTTGATTTAATTTAAAGTCCGAAATGTGACTTTTTGTAAACAGTCGAATCCGGACTCGAGACCACTTTCATTGAGTTCAAAACGACGTTTACAACTTTTTAGAGTATAAACATTGATATGTTTGAAGTTGATTAAGATTTTGGTATTTTGTTTGGGCTTTGGTTTGTGTTCTAGCCCACTATCCACATAAGAGAACCCCAAACCTTCTACCAAATACCTCCCACTCCAATCCTCCTCATTCATTCATTCCATTATTCCTAACACTCAAGCCCTAAGGGGAAAATGGAGGAAAAGAGGGGAAATCAAAATTCCTAAGCCCTAGATTCTTAGGAAATTCAAATTCAAGTTCTAAAATCAAAGAGAAGATTAGGTAAGCATGCTCTTCATCTTCTCCATCTCAACTCCTCTTCAATTCTTGAGTTTTCCTATAACCTAACTTAGGAAAAAATTTGCATTTGATCATGGATTGAAGGTTCTTGAAGTGAAGTTGAAGAGAGATTGATCTTACTTTGTTTTAGAGCTTCTAGTTCTTTGTTTTTGAATTTAAAGGTGAGTTTTTGAACTCACATCTATGTCTATAGCTTTCATTGTTGTTAGGTATGAATTCCTAACATCTATTTCATGTTCAATTGCTTCTGAATTGAATTGGTTTGGTGAACCAATTTTGGTATTTTGAAGTCAAAATCTATGAAAATCCTACTATGGATGTTTGGACATGTTGTTTGGAGTGTATTGAAGAGCCTATAGGGCTGGGTTGTCGCTTGGCATAAATATCCAGCCACACTCGCTCATTCGATCGCTTCTGAGTTGAATTGACCATCAATGGCCTAGGCAAATTTTGCCCTGAGCTTCAGCTTAGACGTCTGGTAAAACACTCAAACGTCTGAGGCAAAGGAATAAACATTCCAGACCTACGGCTCAGACATCTGAGTGATCTGGAAAAATTCCAGACCTTCAGCTCAGACATCTACGAGAACCACCAGATGTTTGGCGCTATTAAAATCAGCCGATTTGCCTGTTTTTATGCAAATTTCCAATTTTTATCGATTTTTGTTGATCCGGTTAGTTGCTGTCAATTATTATTGACTTTGATGACTTCTTTTCTGGATTTTTGGGAATATCCATTTGATGGATTCATTATCATTTTTCATGGGTTTAATTCACGTCGTCGTATGTGAATTTTTGGTGATAGATTGTTTTTACAATCATTTCTATGATTTGTCACTTTAAAATACAAAGGTTTTTATACCAGTAGTAAATACTCAAACTCATTACATAAATTATTTCAACGTTACTTTTAGTACAAAGCTCGTTTTTAAAACTGTTTTCGAATCTATTAGTATATACAAACCTTTACCTCATTCGTACGAGAAATCCAATTAAATGACTTTGCAAAACAAGTGGTATGAAACGTTTGCGTTTACTTCGTCGGTTAATTCTTAGACTTGATCGATTGAAATCTTGTGACAATTTTCGAGTGAAAATCTACAATTTGTTCATAAATATTTAAGTTAAGCCAGTGGTTATGGGATGTGAAGCTAAACTCATTTATTTACTAGCTTGGTGTAATTTACACTTTTATTGATCTATGATGATCATTTTGTGGTTTAGACTAGTGATATGCGATGTCTCTTAGTCCGCGTGGGGGACTGTACCTCGTTTTGTGGAGTTTCGTCTTATTTTTATGGGCTAGCTACCCATGGTCTTTTTATGGAGTTCGGTTCATCGAATGTACCGTTTTACTACGTCGTTGTTCCGGCTTATTTGAGTTTCAGGTTCCTCGGGCGTATCGTTGTACTACGTCGTTGCACCGGCTTTATGGGTTAGCGACCCATGGGATAGTGTCCCGTTTGTGATACACGTGTTGGTGAGTTTTCACGCTCGCGTTTACGATAGGCCTTCCCTTTTTATGTTTTTTGGATTTCTAATTATTGATTTCTAGAATTTGTGTTTCACCAACTTTTGTGATTTGCATTGATAAGCTCTATCAATATTTTTGATTTGGTGAATAAGCTAAAGAATATGACATTCTTTTTTGTGTTTGAGAAAACTTGAGATATTGTATGACATTATTGTTATCATATATTTTTGCCATATCTCTTATCATATCTCACCTTGTATGATATTTATAGCTAAACTGATTCGTTTATTATTTTTCTTCTTAAATAATACTCGGGTCAAACCGAGGTGTTTCAGGTGCTTCCACTTGACTTCATAGCAGAGACTAGCTTCTGACTTTTGGCTAACTACTTTAGCTCAATAGTTTTTGCTTGTGTACATTCGAGATAGAGACTCCGTGATGTATACATATTCTTTTGTCTAGCACTTGTACCTATTCTTTTGTGACGTAATGGATCTTGTATGACCACTACTTTGATGTTCACTTCTATGTGTTATATTCATATCTGTTTCCGCCTTAGTGATATGAATATCTGTGACTGATTTGTGTTATGCTTATTTTATATTTGTTCCCGAAGGCCTCATAGCCACTGTGTAGTAGCTTTGAGTTTGTATTGGATATGTCAGATTTCCACTTAAAATGAAATGCATGTCATACTATTTGACATATTGGTACTCGCACAAGCAATTACATAGATGGTCGCTCCTCAACAGCCTTATTCTTCGTGCTAGTCCAGGGCATTACCCATAGTGTCCTTGGCTAGTGTGAGTATAGAGGTGGGGCATCACAGTTTGGTATCAGAGCCAAAATTCGGAACAACATAGAATATTATGACAAAGATCATTGTCCTAAGTCTCTCTTAGGAACCATGCTCAGGATTTAATTCGAGTCTTTAGACCCGTTCTATCCTATTTTC
This sequence comes from Allium fistulosum, assembly GCA_030737815.1. Classification (NCBI taxonomy): domain Eukaryota; kingdom Viridiplantae; phylum Streptophyta; class Magnoliopsida; order Asparagales; family Amaryllidaceae; genus Allium; species Allium fistulosum. The sequence continues at coordinate 928,536,299 of CM060901.1, forward strand.
TTTTATGATGCCTTGTTTTATCAATCAAGTTTGTTTGATATTCATTCTAAGAATAACATTTTTCCTCTTCTTTCTTTCTTAAAAAAGAGAAATGGTTAGACCTAGCCGTCCCAACGCCGGTCAATCCAGTGCTACACCTCAAGATGGCATATTCAAGTCTGCCCAACAACTTTTGGATCTTATAAAGAATGCCCAAGCTGCCGGACCCATTCCTGAGCCTACTCATCCTAAATCCTGGTTTGCATGCTTGTGCAGTGATTATACCAATTTGGGTGGAAGGCCATTCAAGGGTTTCGAAAGCGTTATAGAAGTCCAAGCTTGGCTTAGAACATGCGATCGCATCTTTTCTCGCATGAATCTTGTGAATTTACAACGAGTCCAAGTGGCTTCTAGCATGCTCTAGGAGAGGGCATTAGATTGGTATGAGCTATTGATTTCAGAAATTGTCGAAGTGGATCTTACTTGGGAGCAATTTTGGTAAAGGTTCGAGATAAAGTTTGTGCCCGAAGCAGAAAAAGTAACTTTAGCTTGATGCTTTATTGACCTTATTCAAGGTGAATCTTATGTGACAAATTATGTCGCATCATTTAAATCCCTCTCTAAATATAGGGTCGAGTATATTAATACCCCATTGAAGAAAAATAAGAGGTTTATCTATGGGTTGAATAAAAACCTCAAAAAGCCTTTACTACTGAAGCTAGAAGTTTCTTTCGATCAGCTTGTAGATATCGCTCTTCGACTTGAAGAGGTCGATAAAGAAAGTGATGGTGATGTTGGGGTGCCAAACAAAACTTCAACAACAAGAAGAGGCAATCCGACAGTAAGTTCAAGGGCCCTAATCCCAACAAGAAAGGGAAGCAAGCAACTTCGATAGCAAATACTCCTACCTCTAGTCATGGGCAATGCTACAATTGTGGTTCTAGAGACCATTATGCAAGTAGGTGTCTGAAACCCCTTTATTGTCGCTATTGCAAAGGTTCGGGTCATCTTATATCTTCATGCCCAAACTTCAAAGTAGGAAAGAAGGAAAGCCGAATGCTGTGCAAGCCCCTAGTAACACTTCTCTTGGTCAAGGTATTTCTCATTCTGTCCTTGATGGCATTATTATGTTTCGTGATCATCCTATTCGAGTTCTTTTTGATACAGGTGCATCTCACTCTTTTATATCAAAGGAACTTGTTGATACTTTGTCTTTAAATGTTATGGGCTTGATGACTTCACTGAGAATTGCGAATCCGATTGGTGGATCCGCAACACTCAGTTTGTTTTGTAAAGATGTCGAGATTATTTTATGTGATTATGCTTTCCGAGCCGATTTGCATGTTATGCATTACCTAGGTTTCGAAATGATTTTGGGAATGGATTGGCTTAATCGTTATGAAGCCCACATCTTATGTCCCAAGAGGACTATCCATCTTCGACATCGCCAATCTGTTAAGCAAATTTCAATTGTTCTTAAAGATTCAGATTCCAATTCGGTAGCATCCTTATATTCTCTAAATCCGCATGATGACGATAATGATGATGAGGAAGATGTTATTTCCCTCATTCACGTTGTTTGTGAATTTCCCGAGATCTTTGAGCCTGTTTTAGGATTACCACCTAAGCGAGCAATCGAGTTCAGAATTAATCTAATCCCTGGAGCTTTACCTATCACTCATCCTCTTTATCGTATGTCCAATAAGGAAAATGAGGAGATGCATACACAATTATCTGAATTGGAAGCAAAACAGTTTGTTCGCTCTAGTTCCTCTCCTTGGGGAGCTTCAGCTATCTTTGTGAAGAAAACCGATGGTACACTTAGGCTTTGCATTGACTACCGCAAGCTTAATGATCTCACCATCAAGAATAAATATCCCTTCACTACAACAAAACTAAGTTTCGACCGCATATATTCTCAGCGTTCTAGTTTTGAAGGCTGTAGAAAATGTATTTGACGGTATTGCTTTTAGGGTTTAACGCTGACAAAAAGATTTTGGATTACCGCCTTAAGGCATTTTTCATTTCCCTCGTCAATAGAAAAAAAGTTCCATTTTTCTTTTCACCCCATCGCACGGTATTCATTTCCTCTTCCTCGATTTCAGTTTTCCCCAACGTCGATTTCGATTTCAATCCTTCATCCTCAGCGTGGATTTCTCTACCGCTAGCTAAGTTCGGCAGTTTCCTTTCCTCTTCAATTTCCCTACCCATGGTTGCCCTAAACCCAGCGGATTCCCTTTCCACTTCGACCTACCTGCGGTTGCCCTGCATTCGGCGGAGAAAGAAAATTCGGTGAGCGTTTTTTACCCTAGTTTTCAGTTCGATTTCAAATCATTACTTATTATTAGATCAAGTTCAAAGATTACCCTATTTTTTTCACAATTCACTTAACTTTTTTTTTAATGCAAAAATTTACAGTCAGATGATGATCTTATATTTCAGAAATCTACTGATTATGCCTTTAGATTTCAAAAAATAAAACATTTTCTTTAGTAATTTATAAATTTTGAGTAAATATTTAACATTATTTTGGCAGTATAAGTTAGTGTCCATGTTAAAGAGAAAAAAGAGCTGCAACACATCTTCATCAATACTAATTAGTATTATTCTTCCATCAATAAAAAAGTACACAGGCATATTTGATAACGAATTATTGATAATTGGATCGAAAAAGTAATTTGATTATCTTATGTAAAATATAGTAATTTTTTTATGGGTAAAGTCTGGGGAATATACTAGTAAATAACACACTGAAAAGGAAAACATTTGTTGTGTGGTAAACCGATTGGGATTAAATCAATGATTGACATAAGGATTTGAATTTGAAATATTCTTGATTGAATCCTATATGTTCTTAACTGCAAGTGCAACTTTGAGTGGTCATGTTTCCTATGAGCAGTCTATACATTAAAAATAGGTATCTATGTTTTGTAGCCTAATAGTGAAGCTAAGCTGTAAACGCTTTTATAATTTGGCTTATATGTGATGCTCTGGGAATGCCTAGATTGTAAACATGTGAATGCGATCATGTTGCATCAAGCCTTTAAAAACAGTTACATACAAAAAATTGCCCACTTGACTCAGTTCATCAAATTTTTAGTTCTGGTCACAAAGTGAACCATTACCTATGGAGCAAAATCTTCTACGCACACTGTGAGTTTTTACAAAGTTAAGGCGGTAAAAAATACTGCAAGTTTAATATCTAATGGGAAATTGACAACTCACATTGTGGTGGCAAACAAATGAAAGGCTAGGCAACTAGGTGCAATATACTTATCTCTCTTTCTATATTTACGATAGTATTTCTGCCGAAATATATACATTTAATTTTCAAATTCAGATAAAATAAAATATCATTATTGCGGTTTCTAGTTTTCTTTCAATATGTGAAAAAAATAAAAAATTGCATTAATTTTCTCTATTAAATTGCTGTAACTCTGCATGATCTATGAAAAAATGGAAACGCTCTTTAAAGATAAACTATCGAATCATACCCTGGAATAATAACTGTAATCCAATAATCAACATTATTGGTTTCCCTTAAACGACATATGTCATACCTCTATGTCACAGTGGTAGAATATGCCAATATGTGAAATGCACTTTGTAATTTTTTATTATTATTTTAGTAACTATATGCCAATATGATTCCTGTTTATGGATACTATCACAATTGCAATTAGTTGAGGGTTTCTGTATTTCTAATCATAAATGGTGAATTACAATTGAATACCATCCATGCTCTTCCATTAAGCAGTCACATGGTTCAAAGATTTTACGGTTTGTGTAGTATATGAAATATAGGATGCATAATAGTAATGACTAGCTTCATCTTCAGTAATTTACCAGAGAAACATGCTAATTTGTAACACAGGGAACATTCACTTCTGCTGTTGTAAAGCCTACTTTAAATGCATCACTAAAATGGAAAAAAATGTTGATTCAGATAATAAGTCACATACTGGGGAATGTATCTTTAACGGCGGGTGCACATATTACAGTTTATTGAATTTTTAACCCCATACCACCTTCAGCAATTAATTACATAACTTAAGCATCTTCAATGTTCAATTGAATTGTTCGAGATACTATTCTTTTAACTGGCGCCATTAAAAGGCACACAAAATCTAGATGTCTGTTTAACATGCACTACTTCTGCGTCTTGACTCTAGGCATCTGCTACACATATGTTTAGACCCTTGTGCTTTTCTGATGCACATACTTCAGTTTTCTGTTGTAATATTACTACTTGTAATTTTTACTTTTTATACAATCTTGGAGATGTTCCAAGGGATCTTGTTTTCAGGATTTAACAATATTTATGTCATTATGTAGATATATTAATAACTTTGATATTTTCAGGAATAACATTATGCTAAATATCACATTGAACTCCTTGAACTGAGTATGGAACGAGGTAAGCTTTGCCAAATAAGTCATTAAATACATCAAAAGGAAAAGAAAAAACACGCATGTTTGCTTAAATTACGCGAATCTTAGTTGGAAAACACAAAAACATTATATTTGAAAAAAGATTTACAAAACTGACATGAAATAGAGAAACTTTGAACTTAGATATAAAGTTAAACATGAATACATGGTAATCAACTAAAATAGGGCAGCATAAATATTGTGAATTCTGGTAGTTCTTTTTCTTCTTCTCTATATCCTCCTAACTCTAACTAAGTTGCAAACAATTATTCATGATGTTAAATGATATGTCTTGAAATAAGCCGAACCACCAAAATTATTTGATTCTTTAATCCAGATATTGCAAGCGCTTCATTTAATGATCTCAACTTTTATATCTGTCTAATATTCATGTCCATTCAGCTCATCAATAATTTAAACCAGTAACATAATTTCACCTTTTTTGGATTTTATTTTAGTTTCAATTTTTGGCTTACAATTTCATCATATGTTGTTTGGCTTTCTTGCAGTTTATACTATCGCTATAATATCTTTTAACAACTTGCTATACATTCTAATTCTCCCTTTTTTGTGTCATTTTCTTTCATTGTATGAGTCTTGATGGCGGAAATCTCAACATAAATGTTTCTTTATTTTGATTAAGGTGTGGTCAATGAGAACTGAGAATATGAACTCCGTAAACATAAAATTTCCTTCGTTGAGTAAGGTATAGAACTACCACTAAGTACTAATATCAATGAACTTTTCACGATCCTCCTGCTTTAGAGAATTGAATTGATAAATATGATCCAAATTGGTTTTAGAAATAAGGTTCCTACAGTTTTATTGTTGTACGACTTAATCAGCGTTTTGCTCATTTAGCGATGGGGTGGAGTGGATCTGATTCTTGTTGGCTAAAAGATTGTCATTTTTGTGTAATTTAGGCCTGTCTTTTGCCATTTAATGTTGAGTGAGAATATGAGAGCGCTCGGTTAGGAATCTGTTTTTTTTTTCTTTTTACTAAACTTGAAATATGAATTATTACTAGTAGACCGTATTCTGTTAATGTTTCATGCTCAAATAATTGCACTAAAAAAAGAGGAGAAAAGTAAATTTCTTTTAGAATACTTTCAGAATATCAAAAAACTGGACGGGAAGGAGTAGGTGTATCTACTTATTTTCTGACTTGACACATGCACTTTTTATATTATTATTGCAGCCATTTCTAGTGTAGTAGTTACATGAGCAGCTTGTTTATCATGTATAAACAAGCCTAAATTGTCTTTATAGGTGATTAAATTTCGTTTTGTAGCTGGTTAATAATTCAGTAGTTAGTTTCTTTCCACATAATCATTAAACACGTAGGCGACATGAAAATATCAACTATTACAAAGGCTCCTAATTTATACAGTACAAAATTTTGATTTACTATCTATTAAGGTGTAAGTAATATATTAAGCTTTACCAGATGTATTTAGCATCAGAATAACATGATTGATGTATGCCAGTACCCGGAATTACAAATTCTATCCAAAAAGTGAAAAAATATATTCAATTATCTGTGTAGGATATATCGGTTTTGCTTATTCAACCAGCAAATCAAGAGTACGGGGGAGTATGTGGGGATAATCTAAACCATTTGTAGCCCCCCTAATATCCACCTTATATGTTTAGATCCATGCATTTCATATAGTAAAAACCCAGTCGTTCTAGCACTTCTCATTATATATATGCATATATATGAGCTACCACATGACAATTGACAATGCTAGCAAAGTATGTATGCTTTTTTGGAACATTTGTCCATATTTCGTATGGAAATGACTATTATTTATAGGAAGCAAAAAATACCATAAAATTGATGTTCCAATATGTTTTACTTGCAAACTATAACTTTAAAAGAACCTATATTTGAAAAAAAAATTGTATACGTTTTTGACAACTAACAGGCTACATCAACATATGTCAGGTTGCAGATGCAATGTCATTCATACTCCACATTACTAATGTAACAAGGAACGCCTTGTCTATGATAACCTCACTCCAACGCTACGGAGATGACACCTCATTATGGGGTCCTCCCCAAACAGAAAGAGACAATTACTGGGGAACAGATGCCGGAGGGCCTGGAGATGCAGACATATTCTTTCAAATGGTACTAATGTCCTTCCTTTTGTTTTCTTAATTGTAAAATATTTTAATAACATGTCAAGCAGTTATCTATTTAATTGACTTTCTACACATTAGTTATGCTAAATATCTAATTTTGTAGTGTTACTGACATAATTGAATATTTTCATTATCTCTGATGTAGTTGATCGAATGAGCAAGGACAAAACGTGTTTGTTCTAGAGTACTCAAAGGTAATGTTGTACTTCAAAATTTTATATAGAAACATAGCACAACAATGCTTAAATGAGTTCCACTTGATTATCTACAGATGAACTAATATTGTTTCTATGTAATTAAAAGAGAGCGTGCACTACGATGACACTTAACATATCTACACCCCTTAATTATGTATCTCCTTTTGTGCATGTTAGTTGTAGACAATATGTGCATTTGTGCATGGTCGGAGCAACTGCTGTAGGGGATGGGTCGGAAGTATGTATGCGGTTGAAGAAGGTGGTGATCAAGTTTGGTTTATAGATATTGTGCATTTGTCTAATTTTGTATGCAGTTGGTTTATAAATTTTATCTCTCTTTACGGGTTTATGTAAACTTTGTTCATGGATATTGTGTTCAACTTATTTTATGGATGTGATTAATAGTTATGCTTTTATTTTACAATTTTTAGTTTGATTTGTTTATGTTATGTACATTAACTGATTAAAATATAATTAAATGTAGTTTATATTAATGATATGTGTGAATATTGCAATGGCACAACATTGCTGTTAACTCTTTGGGAAAAAAATGCATATCCCTACGACAGCGTTTATACATTGCTGTCAATTCATTGGAAAAAAATGCATATCCCTACGACAGCGTTTATATATTGCTGTCAATTCATTGGGAAAAAAATGCATATCCCTACGACAGCGTTTATACCTTGCAGTAGAAAACTATTAACAGCGTTTATACCTTGCAGTAGAAAAATTATTAACAGCGTTTAAAAAACACTGTAGAAAGTGGGTTTTTGACAGCGTTTATATTTTGCAGTTAAAAATTTAGGGTCAACGACCGCATGTCGTTATACAGCGTTTTTAAAAACGCTGTGAAAACTTTTAACAGCGTTTTTCAAACGCTGTGAAAAGTCTTTTTTGTTGTAGTGCTTGCCTCGGATTGATGATCTATTCGATCAACTTAGCGGTGCTAGAGTCTTTTTACAGTTAGACTTAGCAACCGGTTTTCATCAACTTCGTATTGCAGAGGATAGCATTCCTTTGACATCATTCCGTACTCGTTATGGATCTTATGAATGGATTGTTATGCCATTTGGTTTAACGAATGCTCCCGCTTATTTCGTTGACCTTATGAATCGAGTTTTCAAAGACTTCCTCGATCGATTTGTTCTCATCTTTATTGATGATATTCTTGTTTATTCTAAAATCAAGGAAGAGCATGAAAAACATCTTCGAATTGTGTTGGAAACCCTTAGGAGCAATCAATTGAAAGCAAAATTTTCTAAGTGCCACTTTTGGCAATCCCGTGTGAAAGTTTTAGGACATATTATTTCTGAATCCAGAATTTCCATGGATCCTTCAAAAGATTAAGGCGATTCAAAATTGGAAGAGACCAGAGAGTGTGATGGAAATCCCTAGTTTTCTTGGATTGGCGGGTTATTACCGTCGTTTCATAAAAGACTTTTCTAAAATTTCCATGCCTCTTACTAGTTTGACAAAGAAGGGAGTTAAGTACATTTGGTCAGACAAATGTGAAGCTGCTTTTCAGAAATTAAAAGAACTCCTTTCCAATGCTCCTATTCTGGTGATTCCCGAAGGGAACCAAGACTCGATTGTTTATACCGATGCTAGTCGTGTTGGTTTGGGAGCCGTTCTCATGCAAAAGGAACGTGTTATCGCTTATGCTTCTAGGCAATTAAAGCTTGCCGAGACTAGATACACCACTCATGATTTAGAGCTCGCGGCCATTGTTTTCGCCCTTAGAATTTGGTGTCATTATGGGAAAGAAATTTGTTCTCTACATCGGTCATAAATCTTTGAAGCATTTGTTCTCTCAAAAGGAACTTAATTTGCATCAACAAGGTTGGCTCGAATTCCTTGCATCTTATGATTTTGATATTCTTTATACTCCTGGAAAGGGAAATCGTGTTGTCGATGCCCTTAGTCGTAAGCAATATGCGGTTGTTTCCATGATGATATCCGAATGGAATGATCTCGAGACTCTGTCCACTTGTGAGATTCGAGATCGTGAATCCGATTCATGTTCATCTTTTGTTTTGTGTAGCCTTGAGGCCCATCCATCTCTTTTAGACCGCATCCTTGAAGCTCAAAAGCTTGATCCCGAATTGGCTCTTCTTAGCCAAAGTTTTAGGGATAAAACTAAGGTTGATGGTTTGAAAGACTTTGATATTGATGCTCGTGGAGGCATTCGAAAATTTGGTAGACTTATTGTGCCTAATATTAGTGATCTCCGTAAGGACATTTTAGAAGATTCTCATCCTTCTAAATTTACCATTCATCCCGATAGTAGTAAAATGTACGCGGACATGAAATGACTTTATTATTGGGATGGAATGAAATTTGATATTGCTAAATTCATTAAGCGTTGCATGACTTGCCAACTCGTTAAGGCCGAGCATCAATGGCCCGGTGGGCTATTGCAACCTTTAGACATTCCAGTTTGAAAGTGGGATCAAATTTCCATGGACTTTATTGACGGTCTTCCCCGTTCTCATTCGGGTCATGATAGTCTATGGGTGATTGTGGATAGATTTACAAAATCCGCTTATTTTATTCCTGTTCGGTCCAATAGGACCGTACCTCTTTTGGCCAAACTCTATGTTAAAGAAATTGTTAAATTACATGGAGTTCCTACTTCTATTGTTAGCAATCGTGATCCATTATTTACTAGTGGATTTTAGAAGGGTCTTCAAAAAGCTTTGGGAACGAAGCTTAATTTTAGCACCGCTTATCATCCTCAGTTCGATGGACAAATCGATCGTGTGAATCAAACTCTTGAAGATCTTCATCGTGCATGTGTTCTTGATTTTGGTGGAAGTTGGGAAGATCATATTCCTCTTGTTGAGTTTTTTTATAATAATAGCTTCCAATCTAGTATTGGTATGGCACCTTTCAAGGCACTCTACGGAAGGCCATGCCGATCTCCTTCGTGTTGGCTTGAAGCCAGTGTGAAGCAAGTTTTAGGTCCAGATTTTATTCGTGACGCCACAAAAAAGATTGATCTTATTCTTCATAGGATGAAAGAAGCTCAAAGTAGACAAAAATCCTATGTCGATAACCGAAGAAGGAATTTGGAATTTTCTGTGGGAGATTTGGTATTCATTCGTGTTTCACCTATGAAGGTGTTGTGCGTTTCAGTCGATCGGGAAAGTTAGCACCTCGATATATGGGCCCATTTCCCGTCACCGAACGCATTGGTTCCGTGGCTTATCGAGTTTTATTACCGGCTCAATCTTCTATTATTCATGACGTATTCCACGTTTCTCAACTATGGAAATGCCTTAGAGATTCTGATTCTATTCTTGAGCCCGGTGTTATTGAAGAAATTGAAGTTTCACCTAATTTGACTAATGAGCAACATCATATTCGTATCATTGCTACGGAGGTTAAACGCCTTCATACTAAAGATGTTCCACTTGTGAAAGTTCAATGGTCTGCAAATCCTAAGGATTTTTCTTGGGAATCCAGAGAATTCGTCGAGCGAACACATCTAGACTTACTCTCTCGTGCTCCTTAAGGTGAACTTCTCATTTAAAAAATTTCTTTTATGTTGATATGTCACAAAATGGTTATTACCCTTTATTTCCTTCTTAAAATATTGCAAGGACGCAATTTCTTTAAGGAGGGGAGTCTGTAACAACCCTCATATTATACGATTTCATATTTAAATATTTTATTTAAATATAGCATCGTTGATTTAATTTAAAGCCGAAATGTGACTTTTTGTAAACAATCGAATCCAGACTCGAGACCACTTTCATTGAGTTCAAAACGACGTTTACAACTTTTTTGAGTATAAACATTGATATGTTTGGAGTGGATTCAGATCTTGGTATTTTGTTTGGGCTTTGGTTTGTGTTCTAGCCTACTATCCCAATAAGAGAACCCAAACCTTCTACCAAATACCTCCCACTCCACTCCTCTTTATTCATTCATTCCATTATTCCTAACACTCAAGCCTTAAGGGAAAAATGGGGGAAAAGAGGGGAAATCAAAATTCCTAAGCCCTAGATTCTTAGGAAATTCAAGTTCTAAAATCAAAGAGAAGCTTAGGTAAGCATGCTCTTCATCTTCTCCATCTCAATTCCTCTTCAATTCTTGATTTTTCCTATAAACTAACTTAGGAAAAACTTTGCATTTGATCATAGATTGAAGGTTCTTGAAGTGAAGTTGAAGAGAGATTGATCTTGCTTTGTTTTAGAGCTTCTCATTCCTTGTTTTTGAATTTAAAGGTGAGTTCTTGAACTCACATCTATGTCTATAGCTTTCATTGTTATTTGGTATGAATTCCTAACATCTATTTCATGTTCAATTGCTTTTGAATTGAATTGGTTTGGTGAATTTTCCAATTTTGGTATTTTGAAGTCAAAATCTATGAAAATCCTACTATGGAAGTTTGGACATGTACCTCGTTTTGTGGAGTTTCGTCTTATTTTTATGGGCTACATACCCATGGTCTTTTTATGGAGTTCGGTTCATCGAACGTACCATTGTACTACGTCGTTGTTCTGGCTTATTTGAATTTCAGGTTCCTCGAGCGTATCGTTGTACTACGTCATTGAACCGGCTTTATGGGTTAGCGACCCATGGGATAGCGTCCCCTTTGTGATACACATATCAGTGAGTTTTCACACTCCAGTTTATGATAGGCCTTCCCCTTTTTATGTTTTCTGGATTTCTAATTATTGATTTCTAGAATTTGTGTTTCACCAATTTTTGTGATTTGCATAGATAAGCTCTATAAATATTTTTGATTTGGTGAATACGCTAAAGAATATGACATTCTTTTTGGTGTTTGAGAAAACTTGAGATATAGTATGACATTGTTGTTATCATATATTTTTGCCACATCTCTTATCATATCTCATCTTGTATGATATTTATAGCTAGACTGATTCATTTATTATTTTTCTTCTTAAATAATACTCGGGTCAGACCGAGGTGTTTCAGGTGCTTCCACTAGACTTCTTAGCAGAGACTAGCTTCTGACTTTTGGCTAACTACTTTAGCTCAGTAGTTTTTGCTTGTGTACATTCGAGATAGAGACTCCGTGATGTATGCATATTCTTTTGTCCAGCACTTGTACCTATTTTTTTGTGATGTAGTGGATCTTGTATAACCACTACTTTGATGTTCACTTCTATGTGTTATTTTCATATATGTTTCCGCCTTAGTGATATGAATATCTGTGACTGATTTGTGATATGCTTATTTTATATTTGTTCCCGAAGGCCTCATAGCCACTGTGTAGTAGCTTTGAGTTTGTATTAGATATGTCAGATTTCCTCTTGAAATGAAATACATGTCATACTATCTGACAAATCGGTACTCGCACAAAGCAATTACATAGATGGTCGCTCCTCAACAGCCTTATTCTTCATGCTAGTCGATGACATTACACCGTAGTGTCCTTGGCTAGTGTGAGTATAGAGGTGGGGCGTCACAGTAGTCAATAAGTTACTAGTCAACACATGAAAACTAGGATAAGAGTGAAGTTATTGGAGATACCAATAGGTTCAGGGAGGACCCATGAATGATAAAGTTATTGGCAGGGGCCAATAGGTTCTTAGTTATCGCATGAAAACTATGAAACCGGATAGGGAATCCATAAGCTTTAAATGGGTTATTAGTCAGCCCATGAAAACTAATAGGTTATTAGTACCCTAGAAACTATAAATGAGACAGATAGTAAAAAAATGAATGGGGATGAGAAATCCAGAATTGATTTACTAGTTTGCATATCATCATTATATTTTGAATTGTTATGTTTTAACCATTATGGATGTAGGAGCATAATATATGGTTTTTACAAAGTTTTGGATAAGATACCAGTGAGGGGAAAACCCATTCCGCTAAGCGGCATGGTCTCAGTAGATATCTAAATGGTTTGAGATGGTAGATTATTATTCATACCAGGCTTTATGTCCGACTCGAATTTTATGTTTTCCCCCTTTAAAATCTCGCTTGCTCAATTGATTTTTTGTAGTTTGAGAGTTGAGGTTTTCAAATACCTCTTTAGACGAATAAGCTTTCGGAGACGTGCAGGAGGCATGCTAGCTATTTAGAGCTCTTTTCTATTTTGATTCCGCTATGCTTTTTTATAAAGGCAAAGTTGTTTAATTGCCTAGTTACATACTCTGATCATTCAAAGGAGCATCTTCATATGCCGCTCTTGGCGTATGTTGTAATAATTATATTTTTCTCTGAATGAGGTTAACGAATGTGGGATTATGTAATGAATTTGAAATGCTTTGACATGGAATGAGAAAGTTGTTTGTTAATTTAAAAAAATTTTCCACATCCATGTGTTTCTGTTATATCAATGTATATAACATTACCGTATTTGGTCGCCGAGGATTAATAACTATGGATGACTGCAGCATCCGTAGCCATTAGTTTTGGGCCACTGAGTGGGGGATGTTACAAGTTGGTATCAGAGCATAGGTTTATGAAACTTAAAAGAAATTTAAACCTAAAAGATTTTTCAAAACATAATCCAATGAATCAGAAAATAAGATCAGGGCTTGGGATAACGCTATAGTAATGTACTTGTATTTGATATAAATATATATAAGTATGTATTCCCCTCTCTCTTAGACCATTCTTCTGTATCTTACTAAGGCTCGTATGTAGATTTACGAGAAAGAAGATATGGAGGCTGGAAATAGAAGTAGAAATCTCAGTGGAGGAAGAACCACAACCAATGGAAATGTTCGACCCACCAGAAGGAACCCGGGTCGATCAGTTAATGCTAACCAAAATGCAGATGCCAATGTGGGTGCTGGAAATCCACCAGTGGATATGGGGGCGATGTATTAGTTCTTCGTCAATCTGATGCAAGCAGGAGTAGCTGTTGGTGTTGCTACGAACGTTGGAGGAGCTAATCCTATGGCTCCAGTTTGCAATAATTACGCTAAGTTGAGCAGGGATTACACCAGCCTATGTGGGAAGCCGTTTATGAGAATTGAGGATACTATAGAAGTCGAGGATTGTGGTTGCATTGTGAGAGGATCTTCGTTGATTTGGGTTTGGATGATGAGCAGAAGAGGAGGCTGGCCTCTAAGCAGTTGCAAGGGGTAGCACTTCATTGGTGGAATAGTATTACTACCGGAGTTCTGGAGGAGGAGTTGACTTGGGGCAGATTTTAAAGGGAGATTTGAACATAGGTTTTTATCTGAAGTTGCTAAGTCAGCATTGCTGAGAAAGTTTATGGATTTGGTGTAGGGAGAGATGTTGGTAATTGAGTATGCTACTAAGTTTGATGAGTTGTCCCAATATGGGCATGTTACTATAAACACTGACATCAGGAGGAATGAGAAGTTCATTTGGGAACTAAGACCTGAGATTGCTAGAGCAACCCTGCCACATCTCCATGATCCTTGTAATTTAGTTGTGGAGATGGCAATCTGACATGAGGAGATGCTTGCTATTTATGCGAGAGAAAAGTCAGTTGAAACCCCGGGCCCTCAGGGGAAGAAGAGGAAGTTCTTTAAGAAGAAGGGAGCCTAGAAGGCGGAGGCAACCAAGAAGGAAAAGGCTGATTTAGTTTGCTTCAAGTGTGACAAGAAAGGTCATTATGCTCATGAGTGCCGGTCAGGCAAGGGGAAGAAGGCTGCAGAAAAGAAGAATATGAAGTGTTTCAACTGTAGGTTGGGCATTACAAGAACCAGTGTCCAGAACCAGTCAGGGCGGACAAGGGAAAGGTTTTTGCTATTGGACCATCATATACTAGGCTAACTACAGCTGAAAAAGTGAAGATTGTGATGGAAGGTACGCTTTTGATTCAGAGTATATCAGTTAGGGTATTATTTGATACCGGTGCATCACATTCATTTATATCCTAGTGTTTGGTTGATAGGTTATGTTTAGAACCCACATACCTTATTACTCCTTTAAGGGTTGCGAATCCAATAAGAGGGTATGCAAATCTTGGGATGAGATGTGACCAGTTAGAACTTGACTTGTTAGGTCATAAGTTTGCATGCAGTCTGTATGTTATCGATTTCATAGAATTTGGAATCATTTTGGGTATGGATTGGTTGGGTGAGTATGAGGCTAGGATATTTTGCTAGGATGGGGAGATATCACTAAGACGCCCTGATAGTCATAACCAAATCATATTCTCAGTGGATAATTCTGAATGGAGTAGTTGTGCTTTGTTAAGTGCTATGGAAGTGGGAGAAGAGTTAAGTTAGGTTCGAATAGAAAGAGAGTTTGCAGATGTCTTTGAGCCAGTTACAGGACTACAACCGAAACGAGCTATTGAGTTTCGAATAGATCTTGTGCCAGGAGCTGAACCTGTGGGTAGACCACCTAAGCAGGATGGCACCGACTGAGATGAAGGAATTGAAGGTGCGGCTAGTGGATCTATAAGCGAGAAATTTTATTAGTCTAAGCAGTTTGCCTTAAAAAGCGGCCGCGATGTTCGTGAAGAAACCAGATGGGTCGTTAAGGATATGTATTGACTATCATAAGTTGAAGAAGAGGACGATTAAGAATAAGCATCCTTTGCCGAGAATAGACGATCTATTTGATCAGTTGTGTGGAGCCAGAGTGTTTTCCTAGTTAGATTTGGCGATAGGTTTCCATCAGTTAAGAGTGGCAGAGGACAGTATTCCTTTGACAGCATTTCGGACTAGGTATAGCTTGTATGAGTGGTTAGTAATGTCGTTCGGGTTAACGAATGCACCCGCTTTCTTCGTGGATTGATGAACAGAGTTTTCTGTGAGTACTTGGATAGGTTCGTGTTAGTGTTTATAGATGACATTTTAGTATACTCTAAGGATGAAAGAGAGCATGAGGATCACCTTAGAGTAGTGCTTGAAATGCTGAGGCAGCATCAGCTGAAGGCGAAGTTTTTCAAGTGTCATTTTTGGAAGAAAGTGGCTAAGTTTCTTGGTCATGTAGTTTCACAGAAAGGGTTGTCAGTCGATCCAGATAAGATCAAAGCTGTTAATAATTGGAAGAGACTAGAGATGGTGACCGAGATTAGAAGTTTTCTTTGATTGGCTGGCTATTACTGGAGATTCATCAAGGATTTCCCGTGGATAGCAGCACCTTTGACTAAGCTAACCAGGAAAGATATGAAGTATGTCTAGTCCGACAAATGTGAGGAAGAATTCCTTAAGTTAAAGCATTTGTTGACCAATGCACCTGTGTTAGTAGTTCCAAACGAAAACCAAGGTTTGGTGGTGTATACCGATGCATGCGGAACTGGATTAGGACCTGTGTTGATGCAGAAGGGTAAAATGATTGCCTATGCTTCACGACAGCTTAGACCGTATGAAGTAAGAAATCCTACTCTTGATTTGGAGTTTGCTGCGGTGATCTTCGCATTGAAGATTTGGAGACATTATCTCTTAGGGGAGAGATTTGAGCTATATACAGATCATAAGTCATTAAGGTATTTATTCTCTCAGAAGGAGTTTAATATGAGACAACAGGGGTAGCTAGAGTTTTTAGCTGCTTATGATCTTAGTATAGAGTATACTCTTGGGAAAGGAAATAAAGTAGCGGATGCTCTTAGCAGAAGACATCAGAATGTGGTGTTAGCTATGTTGGCAAAATGGAAGCATTTAGAAGCTTTGACTACTTGTAGTGTGTAGTTATGATCGACTGCTAGTTCTAGTTAGAGCTCCGCCATGTTGTCCTGTTTAGAAGCCCGACCAATGTTGATCGAAAGGATTGCTTCTAAGCAGAAAGAGGATCCAATATTAGTCGAGAGGATTAGAAGGCTTGAGGTTGGAACTGAGATCGATGATCTAAAGGATTTTAGTCTTGACCCGAGGGTATGGTTGAGAAAGAAGGGACGATTATGTGTTCCAAATGTTGAGGACTTAAGGAAAGAAGTTCTCGAAGAGTGTCATCGATCCAAGTTTACGATTCATCCTGGAGGGACCAAGATGTATCAAGATATGAAGAGGAGCTT
This sequence comes from Allium fistulosum, assembly GCA_030737815.1. Lineage (NCBI taxonomy): Eukaryota > Viridiplantae > Streptophyta > Magnoliopsida > Asparagales > Amaryllidaceae > Allium > Allium fistulosum. Next base: position 928,552,982 of record CM060901.1, read on the forward strand.
CTATTGGGAAGGTATGAAGAGGGATGTTGGCTTGTGGGTTAGGCAGTATCCAAACTGTCAACAAGTGAAGGCCGAACATCAGAAGCCGAGTGGGTTGCTTTAACCTTTAGAGATTCCAGTTTGGAAATGGGATTCGATATCCATGGATTTTATAAACGGGTTGCCAAGTTCGATAGGGGAAATGAAAGTATATGAGTCATAGTGGACAGGTTGATCAAGAGTGCCCATTTCATTCCAGTTAAGTCAACTAGGACGGCACCTATTTTTGCTAAGTTGTTCATGAAAAACATAGTTAGACTACATGAAATTCCTAGTAGTATAGTCAGTGACAGAGATGCTTTGTTCACTAGTGAATTCTGGAAGAGTCTACAGGATGTATTAGGTACTAAGCTTAAGATGAGTACAGCATATCACCCTCAGACGGATGGGTAAACAGATAGAGTTAATAAGGCAATCGAGGATTTATTGAGAGCTTGTGTATTGGACTTTGGTGGATCTTGGGAAGATCACCTACATTTGGTTGAGTTTTCCTATAATAATAGTTATCAGACTAGTACAGGAATGACACCTTTTGAAGCTTTGTATGGAAGGCTATGCAAATCACCAACATGTTGGTTGGAAACTGGAGACATATTAGTCTTAGGTCCAGATCTGGATAGAGAGGCGACAAAGAAGATTGATTTGATCCGAGAAAGGATGAAGGAAGCTCATTCCAGACACAAGAGTTGCGCTGATAAGAGGCGTAAAGACCTAGAATTCTCTGTTGGGGGTACGGTTTTTATTAAGGTATCACTGATGAAGGGTGTGGTACGATTTGGAAAGTCAGGGAAACTGGCACTGAGATATGTTGGTCCGTTCCAAGTTATAGAGAGGAGCGGGAAGCTCGCATACAGAGTAGAGTTGCCGAGCATTATGGCTGGTGCCCATGATGTATTTCACGTGTCTCATCTTCGCAAGTACGTGCATGATTCATAGACTATTATTCCTCCAACAGGGTTGGAAGATTTGATAGTAGAGCCTAATTTGACTTTTGTTAGACAACTAGTTCGGGTTGTAGCGAGAGATGAGAAAAGGTTGAGGAACAAGACAGTCAAGTTTGTGAAAGTTCAGTGGAGTGACAATGAGAAGGACTATACTTGGGAGATAGAATACAGGATTAGAGATACTTATCCTGATCTACTTTGAGGGTATGCCTATATTAGATTTATTTAGATAGTTTCTAGTTAAGTAGGCTAGTATTGTTGTTAGGAGTTGTTACAGATGATTGCTATGTATAGTATTTAGTCCTTACTGAATTTCATGGACAAAATTCTTTAAGAAGGGAGCCTGTAACACACTTAATTTTTAATAACATTATTCAGGAGATTTAATTAGATAAATTAAATAGAATAATGTAAATCTTAGAGTGATAATACGCATGTTGTCGCCCGAAATTGTACTATTACATCTCCAGCTCAACATTAGCAGCATCATTTTACTGCTAATATGCATGTTGTCACTACTACTTCTCAGGATAAAACTCCACCTTCAATAGCACCCTAGACTAATGAGCTAAAAAAAGAATTAAAATGGTCCTCATTATTCTCTACATTGCCAAAAAATGCGGGTGATTTTGTGCCCCGTAGTTTTGAAATGGTTAACAAAGACGGGGTTATGATCTCCCCTCTATAGGTAATACAAGCTGGTATTGATTATTGGTTGGACTATCTTGTTGGATTCTTTTTGGACTATAACCCACCTTATATTGTGGTTAAGGATCATTGCTTCAAAGCTTGGCAACCTAAGGGTAGCCTTCTAGTCCACATGGACAACTCTATGTTTTTCTTTAAGCTCTCAAGGACTGAGGAGCGTCTTCGAATTCTTAGTAAAGATCCTATATTTATCAGAGGCAAGCCATTTATTGTCACTCCATGGAGTCCATCTGTTGATTGTGCCAGAGAGCAGGTACTATCTATTCATGTTTGGACTTATTTCTCTCGTATTCCCTCTGTTTTGCAACCTATGTTAGGCCTAAACCGGCTAGCTAGTGCAGTTGGTAAAGTAAAATGTTTTGATGCTAACACCGTAACTAGGGAAAAACTAGTATATGCAAAAGCTTTAATTGAGATTTCCCCGGATAAGCCTTTACCAGATTCAATCAAAGTAAGAGTGACCGAGGATCAGGTAGCGGAGATTGTAGTTCGTTATGGTTGGAAGCCAGACATATGTACGTCTTGTCAGTCCTTTGGTCATATATCATCAGCATGCTCTCGTATGTCATCTATTGGTCCTTTGTTGGTTCATACCCCTCTACTTAGGCCTCCTAACATGAAATGGATCCCAAAAGTGCATATTGTTCCTCCTTCTGTGGCACCTTCCGTCCCTCCTGTTGAGCCTTCAGTGCCTCCCATTATTCCTTCCCTCTCTAACGCTGTTGTGGATCCCTCTGTTCCTCTTGATATTCCCGATCATGGTTTTACTCTACCTCCCCTGGTTTCTAGTATTGTGTGGAATCCTGCTGAGATGGCTTGGATCCATGTTCAGTCTGACATGAGATATGACCCGGCTAGACATGATTTTCATACTTTTGTTAGTGATAATGATGGTGAATCTAGGCGTTTACATTACTCTGTAGACTGTGGTGATCTTATTCTCTCGGTTGATGGAGCTCGTGGTAAGCGAAATAGATCTCTTCTCCTTGATGATAGCTGAGATAGGAGATATATATACTGTAAGGAACACCCGGGTTTTGTTTTGGATATTGTGTCTCTCTTTGCAAATTATTTTTATGTGTTAGGCCCTGCTGGAAGTGATTCTTCCTCCTCTTGGAAGGAGGAACTGATATTTCCTTAGGACATTTTATTTAGCAGCAGAGGCTCCTTTGCTTCTCACATGTTCTGTACTCTAAGTGGAATGGCCACTATAAAACAATTTACAGTTGTTTATGTGCATGTGCAGAACACCTTTTCTTCATTTATATACAGTGGCATGACCCACTATAAAGTCGGCTGGCTTTACTTAAAAAATTTTTAGAGTGATAAAGGGATTGAGATTTGAAAATAAATTAGAGGCCGAACTTAATTAATTATATAAATGGGCTTATAAATGGTTTTGTATGTTAATTAGCAGAATAATTAACGCATGGGTATTAGGGTAATTGTCGCACTACATTTCCATTACCCATTTATTCTCGTTTCATTCCTATTAACGTTCATTTTATAGAACACAAACAAACGTAAGTCAAAAGAGGGGTCGGCCATTACTTAGGAGAAAAGAAGAGAAAACCAATCTAAAGCTAAGGAATTAAAGCGAGGAAGATTAATCTCAATCAAATCTCAAAGTCCTTATCCTAATCAAGGTGAATAATAATCTAAATCATCTCTATTTTGTTTCTATAATCATTTTATTTTTGGGTTTGGATTAAATCCATTATATTGATGATTTTGACGATGATATGCTTGGATTTTATAACATGTTTGATTTAAACAAGATTGTTTGAATATAGTTTTATACGGTTTTAAGGGTAGAACCGATTATAATGAATTTCGAATGCCATGAGGAAATTATATGTTATGTAAAACATGATTTTGGATATGGGTTTTAATTTTTATAATTTTCCAAGAAATGGAAAATTTATTATGAATTTTCAAAGGAAAATATGAATAATTGGGTTTAGAAATTAATTTCGGTTATTTTATGAAGTATTTTGGTCAGAAATTTTTATATGTTAGATAACATATTGAAAGTGAATTTCTATAATTTTTAGGGATTTTCCATAAGTAATTTACTATGGAAAATAAATTATTTCAGGAGAAGGATTTGATTGTTTTGCTTAATGGAAGGGCTTAATTGTGAAAATTAATCTTTGTTTAGATCTGAAATTTTGCGGCAGTTATTTTGGTAAAAAATTTGAAAAGTTTATGGCAACCAATTAAATGTTTACAAATAGGCAGGTTAGTTATAATGTAATTGCTTTAAATGGCATTAAATCAGCCTTTACCCAGAAAAGTGGGTTCTGCCTCTTTTAGAAGCCACCTTTCGACCCTATGCTTCTGCTTTCAACCAAGTCAAAACCTACCAGATCGAAACCAACTAAGCCGAAACCAATACATAAGGTATCACAATGTTAGTACGTAGTGGATTGGAGAAGGGCAGAAGGCATGGTGTTGAAACATAGCGATGGGGTCAAAACCTTTGTTTTACTTCCTAAAGAAACGCGGTTGCCTATTTTTACTAAATGCTTTCGAAGGAGTTGAAATGGATTCTTTCGAAGGGATCTTTCTAGATTGCTTTCGAACGGGGTTGCCAGCTCTTGTTTAAATTGTAGCTTTGGAAGGAGTTACTTAGATTTAAAACAATGCTTTCGAAAAGGGTGGGTTCGACCAAGTCGAAACCCTTCTACCATTCCTATGCCTTTTGAAAGGATTGAAGTCATCAATGCTTTCGAAAGGTAGCTTTGTTTTATATTTGTACTAAGCCACTTCCTAAAAGCTTTCAAAAGGATTTAAGGGTCTCGAAGGTAATGGCTTCGAAAGGGGTTTTGAAGCTATCCTTCAATTGTTTTACTTAAATGTTTTGAGCTTTCGAAAGGATGGCGCCGAAGCCATCTGTTTTTCCCCAAACTCTTTTTAATGGTTTCGAAAGGGGTACTTTCGCTCGTATTCACTAAGACCCAATAAGATATGTTTTAAATTAAATCCAATGGTTTCAAAAGGGCTACTTTCAAATGGTTTCGAAGCTACGCTTCTATAATTCAATGGTAAGACTTTAATATATTCAAAATGTTTCGAAATAAAGGTTTTAAAGTGTTTCAAAAGGCAGGTGCCTAGAGTTTTGAAAAGATGATTTGAATGTTTTCGAAAGGAAGTTTTCCGACGGTTTCGAAAGTGAATATTAAAGATTTCGAAAGCCTTAGTTTTAAAAACAAACAACCCAATCTCAATTTTTAAAACATAAAACCCATGGCATTATAAAAGAGCTTTTAAATGCTTTTAAATTGGATTTTTTGAAGAAGCTTTCCTTGATAAAATAATAGGTTAAAGGGATTAACCATGTTTTAGATGAAACTGGTTTCAATGATATTAAACCATAGTTGTTGGTATTATTATGTTAATATGTTTGCTTCTTCTAATATATATATTCACATTATAATGGACCCATAACTGAATTTTGGGGAGAAAGGATAGAATAACCAATTAGGTTGACTCCGTAGTGAATATAAATTGAATTAACTCATGAATGAGTAGAATTGCATCCAGGAGGTCAGATAGGCCAGAATGTAGATGCCTGAATAGTGAAGTTGTCAGGTAAACAGTTATTGGCAGGGGCCAATAGGTTTGTAGTGAACTCATGAAAACTATATCTAGATTAAGTTATTGACAGTAGTCAATAGGTTGGTTTCTAGTCAACCTATGAAAACTAGGATAAGAGGGAAGTTATTGGAGATACCAATAGGTTCAGGGAGGACCCATGAATGATGAAGTTATTGGCAGGGGCCAATAGGTTCTTAGTGATCCTATGAAAACTATGAAACCAGATAGGCAGTCCATAAGCTCTAAACGGGTTATTAGTCAGTCCATGAAAACTAACAGGTTATTAGTGACCCTAGAAACTATAAATGAGACAAATAGTAAAAAAATGAATAGGGATGGGAAATTCAGAATTGATTTACTTGTTTGCATATCATCATAATATTTTTAATTATTATGTTTTAACCATTGTGGATGTAGGGGCACAGTATATGGTTTTTGTAATGTTTTTGGTTGGATAATGGTGAGAGGAAAACCCGTTCTGCTAAGCGGCGTGCTCTCACTAGATATCTAAATGGTTTAAGATGGTAGATTATTATTCATACCAGGCTTTATGTCTGACTTGAAGTTTATGTTTTCCCCCTTAAACTCTCGGGTACTCAATTTATTTTGAGTAGTTTGAGAGCTGAGGTTTTCAGGTACCTATTTAGACGAATAAGCTTCCGGAGACATGCAGGAGGCATGCTTGCTATCTAGAGCTCTTTTCTATTTTGATTCTGCTGTGTTTTGTTGTAAAGGCAAAGTTGTTTAATCGGCTAGTTACAGACTCTGATCATCCAAGATGGCATCTTCATTTGTCACTCTTGACATATGTTGTAATAATTATATTTTTCTCTGAACCTGGTTAATGAATGTGGGATTATGTAATGAATTTGAAATGCTTTTAAATGGAATGCGAAAGTTGTTTGTTGATTTTAAAAAATTCCATATCCATGTGTTTCTGTTGTATCAATGTATCTAACCTTACCATATTTGGTCGCTGGGGATTAATAACTATGGATGACTACAGCATCCGTAGCCGTTAGTTTTGGGCCTCCAAGTAGGGGATGTTACACATGTATATATGAATTTATAGAAGGAAATATTTTGTTTTCCTCTCTTAACTTATTCACTTAATTTAGGGAAGATATGACGATATATTTTAAGAGAGAAACTTTTCATTTCTCTCTCCGTTTAAATGTAATAATTGACATATTAAATGACATTTATAACTTATTAACTAAATTCACTCATGTCTTTGTTGTCAAATTCATGACTAATTAAATATATGTTTACATCTACAATTATTATAGATATATACATCATACGTACATACGTGCATACATACATACATATACTGAAAAGTTGTCAGTTGTTTTAAATAATTTAAAATAAAAAATTAACAATAAAGAAAATGATTTGAATTAAAGAAATGTTTGACAACAAAAGGTTACGTTATTGCACAAAACCATCTTGCAAATTTAAAATAAACTGCACATGTATATTTCCATATACATGATTATTACGATTTAATAATTTAGATCTAAAACACATGTGATATATGTATATATACAAATATACAATTAGTTTTATATTAAGGCTAACAATTTTGATTAAATTTTTTATTTAGGAATGAAACTAGAGCGTAGAACTTTAAATGGGACTTTAAATTTAGAAAACCATAAAGAATTAGAATTTGCAATAAAGTTCATTCATTAATTTTAAATCGAGTTTTTTTATAAACAATGATTGAAACATTTATATTCAAGTATTTACCATACAAAATTAAAGATAATTTCAAAGAACAAAAGATAATTTAACTTATACAATTTATTTGCATTTGTGTATATAAATGTTATATAATTGTAAATAAATCTCATTCAAAATTAGCTTTCAGTTTCATAGAATTTCCAAAACGTAAATAAATTTGACAAAGTAGGCATGTGTACATTTGTGATAAGAACTTATAGTTCTAAACAATACAGAGAATAATAATAGGTTATCAAAAGTAATATAGGATCGAAAATATATCAATTTTTCATGAACATATACTAAAGGGAGATGATGGACAAACATAGATCCGAACCAAAATAATACAATAAATATATTTTAATCAAAATAGACATAAGGGATGTTTAAGTTGCATGTGGTAAGATGAATAATTAAAACAAAAAGTGAATCATATAAAGTCTAATTATATCGAAGATATAAATACATAAGTGAATTTAAATCAGAGAATTACCTTTGAATGTGGCCAATAAATTACATCTTGAATGTATGAAAACTCTTAGATCTGATTGAATCATCTATAGAAATTGCAACGATCTAAAGAACCACTTTTGTATTTATTTTACTTGATGCCTGAATTGTTTAGGGAGTTTTTTTCATTCATGAAGACATGAATTTTCAGCCATTAGTGGAGATGAGGATGTTAAAACTGGCTAGCCCGCAGCGGAGGTAATGGGTGAATTTAATTTTTTTTACAATTCTGGATTTTATTGGGCCTATGAAGTCTAATTTATTTAGAATATTTCTAAATTTCTTTTAAATTCAATATTTTATTCATATTTATAATATAGTTTTATATTATATAGTTTATATTATATATATACATACGTGTATCATATACACATATATGTGTGTGTGCATGCATAATATAGCAATCCGTGCAAGGTTTAACATGCCCGTGTACAAATGTTGAGAATTACACCGCAACGGACATGTTAGCTCATCTTGTATACAGATATATCGTCCAAATGTTTGTTTATATGTTTTAATTTATTTATATATATAAACATATATATATATTATTTTGAATAATTTACAAATATATATATATATATATATATATATTTGTGTGCGTAAGTGGAATTTATAATATATGTATATATATATGTGTGTATTTAAAATATTAAATTTATTTATTTATTTTGCTGTAAAAACCAAAGAAAATTGGTGTTTTTTGTTAAAATAAACATATATATTATATATGTATGTATAAACATCTTATCGATATTATATATATATATATATATATTAATATCAACACAAAAAACATACAAAATTTATAACATAAATTTTATATACCTTTGACAATAATCACGATAAAATTACTATATGAAAGTAATTAAAAAATTAAGTAAAAAATCATTTTCGAAAGAAAATTTTTAATTTAAATTTTTTAGCAAAAATCCGAGTAATATTTAGTATTAAAATATAATAAAAATATACTTTTTATAATTTAAAATCAATTTTTTAATTTTGGCTAGTATTTAAATATTTAAATTATATATAAAAAATTATATTTCTACCAAAAACATGTTATGTACTAATTTAATTTTATAAAATATAGGACATATTTTATGTAATATATATATATATATATATGTGTGTGTGTGTGTGTGTGTGTTGATAAAATTAATTTATTTAGTTAATTGATTCAGGTAATATTAAAATAATAATAAATAAATATAATAAATTATTTTATTTATGCTGCAAATTATTTTGAGACTAATTATCTAAAATTATAAAACCATATTTTGTATAGTATAAAAATATTATTTAAATTATGATGTTTATATAATTTAATAAAAGAATATTAAATTAATTTAATAATGAAAAATATTTTTTTTATTGCCATGAGTATTATTACTAGGTATATGTCAAATTTTTAATAATACATATATGTACGTATAATCATATAACCATTATAAATGTGACGATATATCGATATGCTAGAATCGTCGCCTAACTAACAAGCAATATGTAATGTATAAACTATTTAGACATTAAGTTATAATTAAAGGTTAGAAAATTACCTTATCCCTAAACCCTATTAGTACACCTTGAAATGATGAGATCAACTCTTTGAACTAGTTTCCAGTCCAACAGGGTGTTAGCTTTTGAACTGATGACCACCAACTATCGAATAGCATTTATTTTTGTTTGATTTGAGCTTTAGAAATGGAGGAGATTAGTATATATTAATCAAAAGTAAGGGTAGATGAACGATCCAAAAGTTTGAAAAAGAATGAGTGTCATGATCTATTTATAGAGGAGAGAATAGAGAAATAAGTCATGATCCGGATCCATTATTCTCTCTTACCCATTCTTTCCTCTTATATATCAAGACCCTAGCTCATTCTTCATGCCGTAAGCCGCCCATACCTGATTATGTTATGGTTGAAACACACTAGCCTCCATGTGGCTTTTAACCCATTTAAAGTCCAAACAAAGTATATTGCATTTAAATCTAATCTAAAAGTGTATCGATATCGCATATTGATTAATATATTTATAACTATTATAAACATATTTATTAATATTTTTCATCAAATCAAATAAAATTTTATAACTAATTTTTTCATGAATATTAATTAATTTATAAGAATTACAAGTTAATTAAATCATGTGGTCAACGGGGTACGTTTCGGTTGTATGACTTTTTTGGTGTAAATTCAGTTTGCGGTTAATACCGAACAATTCGAATATCAACGTTCACACTTTACTTAGCAGGTGGTGTGACATTTTGGCCAAATTTATTGCTTATTTGTTTTTGATAAAATCCAATTTTACTTTGTTATGTGTTACCCGATTATGACTATTATTAACAACAATTCTCTTCGGCAAAACTATGTCACTTTGAACTTATGGAATTTGGTAATGATAAAAAATCCAATATCGTCCATATTCAACTATAGTCCAAACACAAAGTCCTTGGTTCAATAATAACAATTATTATTAACCAAACTAATTTGGCCAGAGTTTTTGACTTTGAGCTGACTTGAGGTGACTATGATACTAACCCTATATAACCGAGGGGACGAATCCTCTCTTGAATAGTGTTTCACTTCCAATGCATCCACTCGATCCAACTATAGTCACTCGATGGAATCCGTGCCATGATTTGACTATAATCAAAGTGGAGCTTTCATATTAAAGATTAACAGTACTCTCAAGTTGAGAGAATTGTGTAAATCAATCACATCGATATTTTCTGTTTGACCTTAGTTATATTAACCAACAGAGAACTATCGAGTGAGTCATTCCATAGTTAAATAACTATTATTACGTAATCCCTTATGGCCCCAATAGTCATGGATAATACAATGCCCAACATTTGGACAGCGTTATGTACACTAGTCTCAACGGATGCATCGATTTCCAGTCTAAATGCATCTTGACTAGGAATATTTAAAATGAAGTGCTTATTATATTGTGATACAATACTAATGATTATAGCTATTTACAATTACTATCACAAACACATGATTTATGGATTTCCTATTAAGTGTATTTTAATTAAATATTTAATTATTTATAACACATTGTAACAAATATATAACAGAAAGAAAATAACCTTTATTACGAACTAGAATTGATTACAGAGTTGATTAATTTACAATAAATTACAGAACTACCCCCAGGGCATACCTCTAACTCTATCAATCTTCCACTTGCACTTGAAGCCAATTATAAAGCCCCAATCCCATCCTTCAATCCGCTTCTTGAGAGCCGATCGAGCAAGACACTTATCGAATGGATTTGCTATGTTGTCCTTGGTATCTACCCTTTGTATCATAACCTCTTACCCATAAATTCTCTAATTAGGTTGAACTTTCGAAGAATATGCTTTGACTTCTTGCGTGCTCTGGGGATCCTTTGTGATATGTATCGCCGCATTGTTATCATAGAACAATGCCATTGGATTCTTGGTATTGGGATCACTCCGAGCTCACTTAAAAACTTGTGCATCCAAACTACCACCTTAGTTGCTTCATTGAGGGAGATGTACTCGACCACCATCGTTGAATCAGCTAATGTCTCTTGTGTGGAACTTTTTCAACTAACGATTTACTATCATTTATATCACTTTCAAAGCTAGAGTATGTATACCTCTTCATAAGGAGGTCTCCATTCTCGTATATAAGGAACAAATCCCGAGTATTTCTTAAATAGTTCAGTATATATTTTACAGATGTCCAATGTTTTTTCCATGGTTAGACTGGTATTGACTTATGCATCCTAATTTGTATGGCACATCTGGTCTAGCACATAGCATAGCGTACATTATGGATCCTATGGCTGAAGCATATGGGATTCTCTTCATGTGCACTTTCTCCTCATCGGTATAAGGAGCATCCTTCTTAAAAAGGACAATTCTAGACTACATTGGAACGTTTCCACGCTTGGAATTTTCCATACTAAACCTCTTCAGTATAGTGTTTATGTATTAGGATTGGGACAACCGAACAGCATCTTAGATCTATCTCTATAGATCTTTATACCTAGTATATAGGTTTCTTCTCCCAAATCCTTAATGGGAAATTCTTGGAAACCAAGCTTTCACTTATTATAATAATGAAGTGTTATTTCCGATCAATAATAGATCGTCCACATACCTCACTGAAAATACGATGGATTTGCCCTGTTCCTTTCTATATACACACACTTCCTCTTTGTTCAGATAAAAACCAAACTGTTTGATTACCTTATCAAAACACATATTCTGACTTCTTGAAGCTTGTTTAAGTCGATAAATGGACTTTAAAAACTTGCAAGCCTTGCCTTCGCTCCTAACGACTACAAAACCTTCGGGTGCACATATAGACGGTCTCCTCTAAATCACCATTTAGGAATGTCTTCCTCACGTCCATTTTCCAAATTTCACAATCATGGAATGTTGCAATCCCCAGTATATCTAAATGGACTTAAGCATGGCAACAAGTGAAATGGTCTCATGGTAATCAACATCTTGAATTTGACGAAATCCTTTCATAAATAGCCGAGCTTTGTAAGCCTCTACTTCTTTATCAAAATTTAGCTTTTTCCTAAAAAATCCATTTAAAGTGGGTGGGTTTTATCTCTTTGGGTATGTTTGACAAAGTCCATACTTTGTATTCGTGCATGGAATCCATTTCGGATTTCATTGCTCCAAGCCAGAGTGCAAATTCTTTATTATGGGGCGCTTGTTGGAAAGATAGAGGAGTGTTGTCATCAAAGACACATTCCTCCTTCTCGCCATCCATGAGGAAACTGTAGTATCTCTCCGGTGCATGAGATTGCCTACTATACATTCTAATAGGTTGCATGTTATCCTATGGGAGTGAACTCAGTAATCCCACTATTTTAGCCTAGTTTTTCTCTCTCAGATCTCATCCAAATCTACAACTTCGCTGTTAATTTCCTTTAATATAAATTCTTTTTCTAAAAAGAAAAAGTGTGTGAAAATAATCACCTTTTGTTTCTTTGTGTTGTAGACAATATATCCCCATATAGTTTTAGGGATATCCTATAAACTTATATAATGTTGATCTTGGCTCGAGCTTATTCAGGCCAATGTTCTTAACATAAGATAAATAACCACATACCTCCAAATAATTAAAGTGCGGTTTCTTCCCATGTCATATCTCATATGGCATCTTAGGTGAAAATTTAGTATGATACTAAGTTTAGCATATGCGCTCCGGTGTACAATAAATATCACCAATAGGATGAAGACAACTCATCCTTACTCATTATGAACTAACCATATTTAATAGGGTTTGGTTCCTTTGCTCCGACACAACATTGTGTTTTGGAGTATAGGGTGGGGTAACCTGAGAGATTATCCCATTATCTTTTAAGTACTATTAGAGCTCTTGTCCAATGTACTCGCCTCCTCGACCGGATCATTGGATTTTTATCATTTGGTTCGTCTGATTTTCGACTTCATTCTTATACTGCTAAAATTTCTCGCAGACATCAGATTTGTTTTACATAAGATATACATATCCTAATATCGAGAAATAATCCATAAAGGTAATAAAGTAGGAACTATTATCTTTGTTTACTACGTGCATTGGGACACATACATCACTATGTACTAGCCCTAAGAGTTTATTCGTTGCTCGTACTGAAGGGGTGCTTGGTCATTTTTCCTTTGAGACGCGGACGTGTCAAATGATTTAAAATCAAGTAAAGGTAAAAATACCTTCGGTTTTTAGTTTGTTTAGTCGTTTCTCACTAATATGACCTAGCCTACAATGTCAAAGATAATTATCATTTATATTGCTACCAGAATTACTCACAGAATGTACATTATTTGTATTCGTCGCATAAATGCCATTTTCAAGAGAACCATCACATATTTTATTTCCATTCAAACTAATGTTCATAATATTATTTGCACAATGAAATATATATCCAGTCTTAGACATTCTAGAAACAAAAATAATTCCTCGAATAAGGTATTTTTTAAAATAGCATTTATTTAATATCAAAACAAAACCACTGGGCAAACATAAATGAAAATATCCCACTGCCGTTGCATCCACATTAGACTCGTCAACAATTTGGCGTCATATTTTGTACTTGGCTATACGACGCCAGTTCCTAAGCCCCTGTAACAAATTACAAATATGAGTTCCAAATATTGTATCTAAAACCGAAGACATTTTACTGATTACAAAATTATTTTGAATCATAAATGTACTTGATGGAGCTAGAGAACTATCCTGCTTCATTTCTTTCATAATCTTGAGATACTCGTGATAATCTCTGTTCCAGTGTCCTTTTTTATAACAGTGGTGACACTTACCCTTATCATTAGCAGCTTTCTTTCATATCTTTGTTTTCTTCTTACCTTCTTTCTTTCGCTTCTTCGAACTGTTCAAAGATGACGTGCCACCTTTTACAGCAAGCACATCCGGTTGATCCTTAGATTGTGTCTTGGTCGACCTCAACATATTGAGGAGCATCACGAAATTCACATTCGTATTGTTTATATTATATTTCAGTATCAACGGTTCATACTGAAGGGTCCACGAACCAAGAATAAAGTTGACCTGTAACTTATTGCTTACAGACACGTTTAATGATGCAAGCTTATCAACTTAACCCTTCATCATCAGCACGTAATCATCCACCTTCTTTCCCTTTTACATTTTGGTGTTGAACGGTTTCTTAACGGTCTCGTATTTTGCAGAAGGAGACTGCTCAACAAAAAGTGCCTTCAGAATACCAAATATCTCAGGGACAGACATTGATTCATGTCGCCTTTGCAACTATTTGTCTAGAGCAGACAACATGAATACTTGAGCGATTTTAAGGTTAATGATCCGCTTGCTATAAGAAACATCCAGGTCTTTGTGATCGTCATCAGCGGGCCTTGTTAGTGGAGCATAAGTTATAGACGACAAAACACACTCTTATGTCAAAGCTATTTTTATAGCTCGTGGTCATTTGACATTGTTGTTTGGTCCGGTTAATCAATCGCTCTTATTAAAAAGTCTTGGATTCAACATTATCTGCAAGTATTAATGGGTAAATTATTAGGATATTAGCATAGTAGATTTTGTTATAATATTAGTAAGGTTAAACCTTATGTTTCATTTTACTAACATGCTCCCACTAGTGTCTTAAGTTTTTCCAAACCCTAAGTCAAAACAAAGAAGTCTTACGACTTCACTAATTGGTTTAGGACTTGTATGTCTTGGGATTTTGACCTTGAGGAAAGCACAAAAAATCATACTCCCACATATGATGGATAACTCCATGTCGGTTATATCATATACAACTCCTAACCTATGGTATTTTTTCATATTCCCATCTTTACCTTGAGGAAAGCTCAAAAAATAAAGTAGGATTATTCACTCAGGCATACCATTTCGCGATGGCCTAAGTATAATGCACAAAACTTTTAGAAAGCTCAACAAATATGTGCAGTTATCTTACCTCGTCTATTCAATATATTAATACTACTACACATAACATCCCTAGCTTAGGAAAGCTCAACAACTAAAGAGTATGCATGTAATCTATTAATAAATAAATTGTAGAGAACAACATTTATTAAAGATTCATAATCTTTAATATACTATATTGAGTGATATCGACTTATGGAATATTGTATTTATTATGAAATACCCTTATAATTCAAGTGTCGGACACATCAAAGATCACGGCATACACACATTTACGTATGTATTCATTTCTTAAGTCTATTTAGGATTTCTTGATGTTCCACCTTTAATTTATACATTCATATTATATAAGTTTTACTATTATATTTTAATTTACTTATATAATAGTCTTATGTATAATATTATATTAATTAAATCTTAATTAGTTAATAAATTATTTAGTTAATTTATATTATTTTAATATAACATTTATATAGAATATTTATTTATAGTATAACACATATATCATATATATGTGTATATTATTTAATTACTTAACCTATAATTAATTTTTATAATTAAACAATTTTAATTAAATTTATATTAGTTTATTAGTTTTGAAATTCATTTTATATATATACATGTATACTTATGTTATTTTAACATTTTAAAACAACATAACATATATCATAATATATAATACATGTATATGTTTATTAATTAATTAACTTATTAAATTAATATAATTTATTAACCTTGTTAATAAATTTAAATTTCAAAAAAAATTTATATTAATTTTCAAACATTTTGAAAATTTTCATTATAGTAGACATTTATACTATTTATGCTTTTATTTTAAATTTAAAATCCTATATTATCAATTGCAAATAATTTTGAAAATTAGCCGAAGGCCCAATTCAAATTGTGCCTTTTGTATTAGGGGCAACCATTGGGTTCACATATCTGTTATGGCTAGGCCGGTAGTTAGGTAGGGCAGAAAATTTGATTATCCAAACTCAATCCTTCGATACTACCTTTCTAGACACCCCACTATCTGGCTTGTGAACTTAATTAATTAACCCTAACATGACTAATTTTGACCACATAGGTTATTGGGCTCTATGATACCATTGTTGAAACTGAGCCAACTCGCAGTGGAAGTATGAGTGAATTTCAAAAAATTTTACCATTTTGGACTTTTATTGGGTCTATGAAGTCTAATTTATTTAGAACATATCTAAATTTATTTTAAATAAAATCATTATGTTATTTATATTATAACATAGTTTTATATTATGTAATTAATATTATATTATATATATACATGTATCATATACACATATATATGTGTGCATGTGTAACATAGCAATCCATGCAGGGTTTAACATGCTCGTGTATAATTGTTGGAATTTACACCACAACGGATATGTTAGCTCATCTAGTATACAAATATACCATCCAAATGTCTATATGTTTTAATTTATTTATATATAATATCGTAAATACATATACATATCCATATTTATTTTGAATATATATATAAATATATATATATTTGTGTGTAAGGAATTTATGATATATTTTTTGCAGGCAAAATAAAATATTATTATATTGCATAGGCAAGCTGGTTTTATAGTGGCCATACCACTTACAAATGAATACAGGTTTGAGGCTAAGAAGCCTCAACAACTAATATAATGACTAAAACTAGCTCCAACACAAGAGTTAGATAACATGCCTAAACTACTAAAAAATGACTCGACGGGGTGCATACATTCAAAATACACTAACACAATCACAAATCCAGATATAATTACATACAAACACATATACATCTAACACGTTACATGAAAGGACAAGCCCTCTAAGTTCCTTCATTATACCAAAAGGTACATATTACCATGTTACCTTCAATGTGATTAGAATCACAACTTCCTTCAAAGATGATGCAAAGCATGAAGTATAATTTCATGAAGCAGCGATAATCATCAAAAGCTTACACCATTGCCAAAACTTGCATAATTCAAACAAAATATATTCCAACACAAACTTCGACCAGCACCAGAGTTAAACTTTCTTGATTACCTAATACATTGCAAAATAACCACTAAAACAGTATATCAACTCAACCTTGTATAGAGCCAAAAGGCATCACGTACCCACCACGGTTGGAGGAAGGAAACCACACATGAAATGCTCTAAAGAACCACAAAAAAATAGCCACCGTGCCACCCATAAAGCACAACATAAAACATTAACATGAGCTCCATCAACGGCAAAAGTAGTCACTATAGAAAGGGTCGGTGAGTAGAAAAAATTGGCAAGGAACAGAGTCAGGCCCATAGAAGCAAAAATATCCGACTATCCAAACAAGCAGCTGGTGTTATATCAAACTAGCACCGCACATAGATCAAAAAACACAGACAACAACAAAAAGGAGCAACCTAAAGCGAAACAGCAAGCATCACATACTAGTGCGTGACAAATAATCATCAAGAAAGGCGGCTTCTACCAACCTAGGGTTTTCAACTTTGTTGGAAATCAAGCAGGAGGTTTTAGATAACTAAGACAAGCTTCGGCTTATGAATGGAAGAGCTCACAACTTGAGACAAATGGACCAAATCTAGATAGATACAAAAGATGAAACTGGTTCCAAGCAATGTTGAGGTAACGACAACGGGTAGGGAAAGGATTAGCCTAAAATCGACAGGGACTAGAAAACAAAAAAAAGCAAAATAAAATAAAAATAAAGATAAAAACCTACGAGTGATGGAAACGGGTGAAAGCAAAATGAGGTGAGGAAAAGAAGAGAGGCGACGGCGCTAGACCTAGTCCCCATTAATATTACATTTCAGAAAAATGGAATTTATAATATATATATAGTTTTTGTATGTGTATTTGAAATTATTTAAAATTATATTAAAATTATTTATTTATTTTGCTGTGAAATCAAAAATAAAATTAGTGTTTTTAAATTAAAATAACCGTATATAATATCTATGTATATATGTATGTATATAAATATCTTACCGATAATTTAATAATATATGCGTTAATATTGCATTTAAATCAAATTTATATGTGTATCGATATCGCATATCGATTAATGTATTCATAACTATTACAAACATATTTATTAATATTTTTCATCAAATCAAAATAAAAATTTTATAATAAATATTTCATAAATATTAATTAATTTATAAAAATTAAAGATTAATTAAACCATGTGGTCAAAGGAGCATCCACGTGGTTACAACTATTTGCAATTACTATCACAAACACACCATTTATGGATTTTCTGTTAAATATATTTTAATTAAATATTTATAACAAATATATAATAGAAAGAAAAAAACATTTATTACGACCGAGCAGAATTAATTAATTTACAGTAAATTACAGAATTACCCCTAGGACATACACCTAACTCTATCGGAGGAGAGTAAGAGAAAAAGAAAATGGATTTCATCAGAAAGAATGAATCTCTATAGGAAATGAATTAGTGGACATGTTTTAATTAAAAGAATGAAACTTGTCACATTCTTTTAATTAAATCTTCCCAAATTAATTCCCTTAATTATCACTCTCTCCACTTCTCTCTCTTTACATGGTACAACCAAAATTACTTGCCATCAAATGGAATTAGATTTCTATAAATCCTTTATGTAACTACCTTTTATTTAAACTCGTTTTTAAAATGCACTGATATCGTCTATCATTGCGCACAAATATAACTTTTATATATTCATTAAAATAAATTACAAACAACTTCAAATATCAAATAAATAATAATGATTAATATTCTCAAACATTAATTAATTTAATTAATTTATAACATTTTATAAATTAATTAAATTGTGTGGTTTATTGGAAAATTCATCATTACGGTTGTGTGACTCAATTGTGTAAATTCAGTCGACAATTAATATCGAAAAATTCGAATGTTAACGTTCTCATGTCACCTTAGCTAGTGGTGTGACAATTTGGTCGAATTTATCACTTATATATCTTTTCGGTCAAATCTAGTTTTACTATTATAAGCGATACCTAGTAAGAACGATTATTTACACCAAATCTCCTGCCAAAAGTATATCATCTTAGGACTTATGGAATTTGGTTTTGATCATTCCACATTTTCCATATTCAACTTTGTAATTCTAAACACAAAAATCTTGGTTCAATAATAAAAATTATTATTAACCTTTCTACTCTAGCCAAAGAATTTGATTTTGAGTTGACTATAGTTGAACATGATATTAACTTCATATAACGGAGAAGATGAATTCTCTATTCAATAGTATTTCACATCCAATTCTTCAACTCAAACCCAACTATAGTCGTTCAACGGACACCATGCCATGATTTAACCATAACCAAAGTAGAGTGTCCACTTTGAAGTTCACAGTATTCTCAAGTCAAGGGAATTATGTAACATCGTCACTTTGAGATTGTCCGTTTGACCTTAGTTATATTAACAAACAGAGAACTCTTGAGTGGGTCATTCCATAGTTATCCAAAAACTATCAATACGTAACTCCTTGGTGCCCCTAACAGCCATAAGAAATACACTTCCCAACATTTAAAGTGTGTTACGTACTCTTGTCTCAATGGATGAATCGATATCCTTTCTTGAAACATCTTGAATAGGAATATTTAAAATAATATTTATTTTCATTTTGATAAAATTCTCACGATTACAACGCTTTGTAATTACTGTCACATAACATATTATTTAACGATTTTCCATCTATAAACTTTAAATTAATTACTTAATTATCTATATATCTATATAACAAGTATATGATAGAAAGAAAAACACGTTTTATTTTGAATACGATTGGTCACAGAATAAGATATTTGTAACAAATTACATAATTGCCCCTAGAGCGTACCCCTAACTCTATCAATCTCCCACTTGCACTTGGGGTCAATTATGGAATCTTATTCCAACTTCATCGATCAATTTCCTCAAAAACTAACTGGTTCAGTCCTTTAGTAAACAGATATGCTATTTTGTTTCAATCATCTACCCCGTCAACCAACTGTCTCCGATGTTGATAAACTGCCTTTATAATAAGGAATTATTCGGAGTATGTCTCTCAACTTCTAATGGGCTTTAGGTTCTTCTACAAACTATATCGCAACATTGTTATCATATAACAATGTCATGAGATTCTCAACATTTAGAATCACCCTTTACTCAGTTATAAATTTGTGCATTTAAGTATACTTCTTATGTTGTAGCAGCCTTTGGTTAAATTAACTACTACTTATTATTTTGAACAATTCTAGCTTAAAGCTTCTTAATTAAAGTTTGAACATGAATTTAATATTGACGTATTATACTCAATAACACTTATGAAATTTGAGTCTTAATACTCCTTCATAAGGAATTTGTTGTTTCTATAAACTATTCTCTTGTATTTTATAAATATTTGGACACTCTAAACTACCATTTAGTTATCTTAATTTGGATTTGATATTTGCTACATGCATCAAATAGACAAGCAAGATACGGTATTGTAGGCAATACAACGTGTATGATAATTCCTATTGTCAATACGTAAAGAATCTATCCTACATGTTCCATTTTAAACATTTTAATATAGTGTCTTCGCATATTGTTTGGGACATTCCCACCATCCTATATTCTTATTATAAAAGATATAATTTAAAAATCCAATATCGAGTATCAAACAACCAGACTATTACTAATTTTAACATAAGTGTTGTTTGCACCAAAAGTTGGAACAAACACCCAATAGAATGAATGTGGAGAAATAAATGAAGAAATCTAAATTAAAATAGAGGAAAAAAGCAAAAACCAAAAAAAAAACAAGGACAAACAGATTTATAGTGGTTCGGCGGTGAATGACTATGTCCACTTTGATGAAACAACTTTATTGATCACTTAAATTTCTGAGTACAAGAGGGATCAGATTGGAATCCATAAATACAATGGAGTATAAGAAAAATAATAGTGTAAAGATCCCTAAAATGACTATGAACTCTGTATTTATAGGGGTAGGCGACCGAATATCTTCCTGAAAATCCAAAGACAAAATCTCCAGATATTGATAAGGTTACTTAGAAAATTTCATGGCCCAATTCCCACTGTATAACGGTTGGGCCGATCATTCCCCCTGGGCATGTGGCATGCTATGATTGGTCTTGTGGGTCCCCATCGATGTCAGTTTCATGTTTCCAAAGTTGTTTGCATAGTTGCTTTCATGTTTTTATAGATAGTAGTCGATTCCCATTGAGTAGAACAGTTGGTTAATGTTGTTCATGACCATTGTGATGCGATCGGATCCCCTGCCTAGGGGAAGTAATAGGTACCGATCCTCTGCCTAGGGGATGTACTAATCCATACTTAGAATATTCTAAAAAGCCAATCTCTAGGTCCTGCTTGATCGTTGATTCATATTGTTGTATGTGCTTGATCTCTGGACTCCATGATCACCTCTTTGGGCTGCTTGCCTTTTCTATCATCGAGTCTAACTTGTCCAATCAGTTTGGATACAGCCGAGTCAAAAGGCCGGATAACACTTGCCACCCAAAGTACGTCTTGTTTTGAACATCACGTGCTTTGAATAGAAGCAGGTTAGAGTTGTCGGAAAGGATTCCATTCCACTCTCTGAACAATCATTGTCCTTTGTCGAGTTGTCTTTTTGAAGATTTGTATCCGTCTCTATTTGTTACGATGCTTGTCGATATTAATCAGTATAAATCCGGAGTGTAATCCCTAGTCTTTGTCTATGCTCAGTTCCATTGAGCTTGTCAATCGAGTTAGTAGACCTTGGCTATCAGTAGTGACTTTTTTTGAGAAATCCATGTGAGAATTCAATTTCCGTCGATTCAAGAAATCGAATGTTGAGTATGTACACGTGCACGTTCATTCGTGTACACATTTTATTAACGGCTCCTGAACACGTTCACACGTTTATGGGTCGAATTTCATGTAGTTCAAACACAATTTCATCGCTATATTATCCTCTCTTTTTTTAAAAACATCGGTAAGAGATCCGTATAAATCCCCTAAGTGGGGGATCGGATCTGATCCCTTCATCTTGGTGGACTTATCCATTCCATAGCTATATGGAAATGGGCCGAACCCGTATTGGTATTTAAGTTAATAACTCAATTCATTTTCCTTTACTAGCTTTGTTTCATACTTCAGCCGATCCGAACCTTTATTCCTCCTTGCTATCACCATTAACAAGCTTTAGATAATAAAATCATCGATTCTCCCAATCCCTTCGTCAATCCAGTCCTTCTCTATCCTCTACAGCCTTCACCATCACATCAAATCAATTCGTGGCCTTCATTAACCCAAGCTCAAAACCCAACTTCAATTTTCCCCACTCTAATCGAACCTGACCCTTCAATCAACCTCTTCTATTAATTCGTTCGACCATAATTACATAGGTGGGCATCGACTTTGTTATATGTGATCGGAGTAATAAGTGATGAGACAACTTGGGTTTATTCATATTGTGGTTGTAAAGGAGCGGATCGATGTGGATACGGAGAAGATGGAGTGGTATGGATGGAGATAAGATGGATCAGTGTAAGCATTAGGATCATTATGGCATGGGATTAGATGGAAGCATGTTGGAGATAAATTGAAGTAGTGAAGTTTAGGGGAGCGGTTGTGATAGTATAGAGAGGATAGGATGGAAGAATTATAAGTAGAGGGATCGATTGGTGCAGGTTCGGTTCATGGGATTGGTTGTGGCATTTTTGAGTTCAAAATTTGAAAAGGCGAGGACGCCTATGCGACGGATCAGGTGCAATCCTCTCGCCTAGGGACACTTAGCCAATTTTTAGCCTTATTTGTGCACTTGAACATTAAGACCCGATCACTTGAACTTGTATGCATGAATGAATCCAAACAATGGGATATGTGAACTTGAATATGATCTTGAACTCGAACATAAACCCAACTTGAGCGTATTATCATACGAAAATGAACTTGAATATAAACTTGAATTGCAGCATATGCTTTGAACAGATTTGAATGCTCAAATGAATTCGAATGCAAATATCGAACTTCAACATGTCGATAGCTAATCTCAGGACTTAGATAAAATCCATAACCATCGATGTGAAAGCCGGTTGAGACGGTCAGTGATGACGGTCACTCCAGTCGATCCCAGAGTCTCATTACAGCCAACGTTTTAATTCCGAACCTTTTATCACTGCATTGCATAACACTGCACCACATCGCACTAGTTTACACTTTACACGGGGGGAGGAGGAATAGGTTAATTTCTCTAACAATGATTATCTGCAAAGTTTGATAGCTATGGGTTCCAGATGGTCGAAGAGTTTAGCTGCTATGGGCGCTGAACAAACTTCTTCTTATGACAATCCCGACGCTGAATCAAGCTCTGCAACAATCTGCTTGAAACTCTTTAGGCCATCAACATGAACAATTCGAACGTTCTCAACAGATGCCAAAAATTCCTTCGAACTTAGAAGCAAAAATCGAGCCAGCTCCTGACACTTTGGAAGATGCCATATTTTTAAACGATCTAGAGGATTTAATGGCTTCAAGGGTCGATGAGGCCTCTCTCCACAGACTATGCATTAAACACGGGATTCCATACGAGGATGTGCGAGTCCCATCTCATAACGATAAGGCTCACTTACCATTAGAAGAGTATACTGCATGCAACAAGTTTATGTGTTGGGCAGGCTGCGTTCTGCCTTTCAATCCATTCATTCGGAAAATGTTACATTATTTAAGATTGCCGCCGGCTCAGCTACATCCGAAAAGCTACACATTTCTGCGTCGCATGTATATGATATTCCTCGAATTCTTATATCATGAGCCCACTCCAAAAGACATCAAATTCATTTATAATCTCAAGCGGCAAAAGGGAAGCCTGTCATACACTTTCCACGAGTTAGTCACTAAGCGCCAGGTCGTAACTGGCGCTTGAAACAAACTGAACACTTTTAAGAATGAATGGTTCCATGTGCGCTTCCCACCTGTTTTTGTAGGATGGTGGCTGGAAGGATGTAAGTGTCGCTTCAAACTCAACTTTAGGTGCTTTTGTTCAAGTGTATCCTGAAATAAGCAGTTTTTTTTTAAATTACAGTCAGCCATCCACGACCCAATGATAATAGATATTCAGAGGCAGTTTCAGCACAAAAAATACTGGTGATGGATAGGGACGTCAAATATCTTCTTATCGACAATCACCTTTTTAACTTTGGCTTACTAGAAGAAGGTCGCAGTATGGGACTGCCAAGAAACACCTAGGAGAAAGTTGTAGAAAGAAGAAGCGTCATTGGGTAGGGAGGTGACAAAGTTGATCCTGTCATGCCCCCAATTGAGGGAGCTTAGGATGTCGTCGAAGAAGGCGAGGTGAGGGATGATGCTAATGAGCCTGGTCATGACAATGTGAGCTCAAGTCATGGGCCTGCGGTTGGACCCTCTAAAAGACCCACGGCTTTCCACCTTAGAGAAGTGAAGAAGAAAGAGGCTTGTTTATAAGCTTCGTAGAGGGCACGTCTCCAAGAAATCTAAGTCAATCTCTACTGCTATAGATCAATCTAGCTCTCTGCCTCCAAAAACTTTATTTGAGGGGCTGTCGGGCATCCCAATTCTAGATGATGTTGGGAATTATGATTTCACCAATTTAAACCTCGGGGGCTCCAAATCTCCCATTCGATTTGGCTTTGACATTCCTCCAACTAGTGTGGGAGATATTACTTCAGCTAGCTAAGCTCCAGTAGCTGGTCCATCGGGGGGACACTCATGATCATGTGCACATCACTGCACGACAATCATTTATCTTTGATTCCAGTGATCCTTATAGACTTTCATTTTGTTTCCAGGCTCAATAGGATGCCCCTACAACTGTGGTCACTTAAAAAGATCATCATACTCCCAATCGTTTTATTTTGGGTCCAGTCTACGTTCGGAGCCTGGTCGAGATAGAGAATGTCATGAAGGAAGAGAAGACTGAGACTGAAGCCAACAATCCAAGGACTTGTCATCTAGGCATAAATCAAAATCTCAGTCTTCTCACCACAAGGGTGTCGGTCAATACCTTACTATATATAATAGAAAGTTGCTGCCTCGTGCTCCCACTTCGGCTACTGCGCTCGAACAACATTCGGGTTCTTCCGACATCTGTCGATCATCGGAATGCCAGTCTGGCTCAGTAGGTTTTGATACTTCATCCCGCTAGCACACAAATGGGACCTCTCAGGTCTGACTACTCTTGATGCCATGGTTGCTAAGAAGATGGCCAAGCTCAAGGCCACATTTCCTAAGTTGTGTTTTGATGAGATCATGTTCATTCCTCATTTGCATCTGATTCTTCCGGATGCAAGGGAAATAGCGCTCGCTTATGTTAATGATGTTTACATTCAGCACGGCACAATGCTTCATGTGGCTAAGTGGATTTCTGAGGTGTCTATGGAGTGAAAGCACGAATCGACTGCTTCACTCTTGAGGAGATCCACGATAAAGACATCATCAAGCACTTGGATGAGGAGGTCAGCCAGTTGGGTACAAAGGTTGCCGATGTTGAGAAAAGAGCCGGCGAGTCTTTTGAAGCCGTAGAGCGTTTCATGAAAGTGCACCAAGATGAATTGGACACTACCGTTCATCACGGTGGTGCTTTAGACCTTGAAAAGGATGTCTTACAAACGGAGAAGGATGTGCAAAAAAAAGACAATGATGCCTTAGCCCTTCGTATTAAACAGCTTGAGGAGGAGCTTGAGAAGGCAAAGCGAGAAAAACTTGAGGCTCAGCTGGAGTCTCAACGATGTTGCGAGGAGACCGTCGAGGCTCGCGAAAATAAAATAGAGGCTGGAAGACAACTTTCGTAGATAAAGGCCCTCAAGAAAGAGGCTAAGGAGGCCGGTCGGATAAAGATAAAGGAATAGTTCGACCCATTGCTGGTATATTACAATGCATGCGTCCTCATGAATCGCAACCTCCGCTTCCTTGGAGAGGGGTATCCTGAGTCGCTTGTTGAATCCTGGAACCATATTGTAGATCTAGAGAAGAAGTCCCTTAGTGGTTCTGAAGTGGATGAAGAGCAACTCGTCTGCGAAATCTTGCGCGATGAAGAGCCCTATGAACTCAGGGCTACTCGGCTCAGTTTACTCAAAGATCCAATAACCTTCGGAAAGAAGAAAATAGCGGTGAGGCTTCTAGATGTGGTCCTCAAGACCCTCGTCCAAATCAAGCAGTTGATGTTACAAATTTGCATGCCCCTGAAAAGGACACAAGCTATAATCTAAATTAACCAAGGATGTATAAGTCATTTAGGCTATCTCCAATTTTAGAAGGCGGCACTCCCGCAATGACCGAAGGCCAATCTAGTGAAGGTATATCTCTTACTTCTCCAACGTTCGAGAAAGTTTACATCTCGCCCCCGATAGTCATGGGCTTACCTATTGGTATTAAGGAAATTGCAAGCTCGTCTGTATCTGTCCATTCTACCAATGATGATGTTATCCTGGGACAGCAGTCGCTGACCACGAGGTCCACTACTGCTATCACTGTACAGGTAGCTCTTACCGATCAACCTGCTGGGACTCCCAGCCCGGATGCGGAAGTCATAGGGGCTTTGAAGGAAGAAAAGACTGACGATCAGTAGGGCCAGGATGAAACAAAGGACATCATTTTGACTCATGCCTCCAAACATATTGAAAAACTTAGCATGAAGGAGGGCATTGAAAAGGAGGAGCTGGATTTGCAAGTCAAGAAGGAGAGTGCTGAAGTGGATATTACTCTGCTCCAAGTTATCTTGTCGGGCGGTGCCACTCTGGAAGAGGTCGAACCTTATGTATCCCAAAGTGAGACTCCTTCTGCTCATGTCTCTGAAATCATTTCTCCTAAGGGTGACAGAGGCAAAAGAGGGTCGAAGAAGAGAGGACGAGGCAGTAGCTCTGGAGAGTCCACCTTGAAGAACACCCTAAATAAGCCCATAGAAGATGAGAAATAGCCATCGAATCGGCTTGGGTAATGCGTAGCTAGGTAGCTAGTTTCTTTTTTTGGCCACAATTGTGCAGAGACAGCCCCCGCTTTTGGCTATTAGTTTTTGAAATAAGCTTGTACTTAGTTTCCAAGTTAAGTATGTGAATAAAAACTCTATCATTTCTGTTCAGCTTTCGTACGAAACTTGTTTAAGTGTTCGAGCTATTACGCTTTCCAATCAATGTACTTGTAATTCATCGCTAACCGTTCAAGTTGCAATGTCTTTCAGTCGCCCTGGCTTCGGACGTTGATCCGACAAATCCATTTCAAAGCCACCTTTCGGTCGTGTAGGAAATGCGGATTACGGATCTTAAGGCAGAATTAACACTAGAGGGGAGGTGAATAGTGTTTGATTAATTATATAAATCTTTTTGAAATCCTTTCAAATTAAATCCAAACAGATGCAATTCACAAACACAGAAACAATCACAGAATCAGACACAGATGCAAAAAGTAAATAAAAGCAGTAAAGGAAAGAACACATCGAAATTTTATACTGGTTCGGAGTTACTCTACATCCAGTCCCACACAATTTCTTGTGCAGATTTTTTTTCAAATATAATGTCGATATTACAACCTCGATTTCAAGGACATGAGATAAACCCTCCTGTCTTCGACTCCTAGGCAAACTCTCTTGATTTAACCCGGCTACAAGATCACCTAATTGATTTACGGGCTACAATCACACCCAGCTAACTTACGGGCCACAATCACACCGTTTCCAATCACACTTTGGTAGAGAGAGACTCGATACACTTCGATCTTTCGATCTTTGATTACAAATGATCCTATAACTCTAAATAGCATTGAGATCTTTGAGAGAGAGTGAAAGAGAATCAAACTAGAGATGATCGAGTTTGGTTCACTTAGAATTTTGATAGAGTTTTGTTAAAGCATTTGAAATATAAGAGAATATTTGAGTGGAGAAGAAGGAGCGAAGAAATGAAGAAAAACTAACTTAAAATTTGTTGAAAAAAACTGGTATTTATAGGAGAACAACGGTCATGTCCATTCATGAAAGGTTATGACGAATAGACACTTCTTTTGAAAATTTGAAATTTGAATTCTATGGCTACCATGTCGACATAGGGGATGAGGGATGTCGACATGCCTATGTTATTTTTGAAAATAGATTTTGCTTTAAAATGATTTCTATTCTAAAACTTATTAAAACAATTTCTAAACTTTGTAAACCATTTTGAATATAGTTTAAACTTATAAAAAAGTTTTAGAAAGTAATCTTAAAATATATAATCTATAATATAAAAGTAATATTAAAAACTAAGTACATATTTCTTTTAAATATATCAAAGCTAAAATATTAAAATCAAGAGATAGTTTAAAAATAAGAGATGATTTGAAATTAATATGATTAAAAATAGTTTTTGAATTAAGGCTAAAATATTTAAATTGATAGAGATGACTTTAAAAAGATAGTTTTGAAAAAATAAATCATTTTGAAAATTTCGTGGATTCCATTCCACTAGAGAAGGTCGTGGGTTCCATCCCACTATAAAGCGAGAAGGTGGATTCCATTCCATAATTAAAATCCGAATAAAGATTTAAGTGCTATTATGAAGTTTTAACATAAATCTAGACTCTATTTCTTCAATCTTGAATTCATCAGTCTTGAATCTCTATACTCAGTCTTGAATCTTTATACTATAAAGTCTTCATTCTCAGTACCTGCACATATATATCCTACATATACATATATATCTAGACAAGAATATTAGTACTTATATTTTATAACAAGTCCTAAGTTAGTTGTCATCAAAACCATCATTTCAGGAACTAGTAGGTCATGGCTTTAAGTCATATCAAATACCAGGTGCAAACCACAGTGTTACGCTGTCGTGTACGGCGGTTAAGTGATTATACTCCTGCCCTTAGTCTTAGATTGGCAGAGTTAGTTCGTGGATGTTAGGGCCCCATCCATGATGAATTTATACTCCTTCTGTTGGGTTCAGGCCAGAGTTGGAGAATGAATGTTTGAATCGCACTCATTCATTTAGTTTATACTCTTATCCGCACTCTGGAGATCAGAGTTAGTCGACAGGCGGTTAATCACACATGTTTGATGTTCAAAATCTATCTCACACTCTGGGGACTGAAGTAGTTCTAAGAAACGGTCAAATCACATTTCCTTTGATTAATTCCCTTGCTCCCAAGTCTAGGGCAAAAGTCAAAGAGTGGTCGGTCATATCATGACCACTTTTACTTTACATCCTTCCCGTCGAATCAGGAGACAAAGTTAGTTAATGGATAGTTGAGTCACACCCATTCTCTGTTTTATACTCAGCCCTTCAAATTGCAGGCGAGAGTTAATGGACAAATGGTCGAGTCATGTTCATTTTGTTTAATTCGATTATGGAGCCAAGTACTTGGTTGGCATCAAATTCCGGGTACTTATTGGTTTATATTAGGCATATATAGATGTAAGTTGGTCACATATCAGAACTATTATATTGTACATAAACAATTCGTAGATATGGAGCAAACTTTGGATTTTATTGCAAACTGAAAGGAAGCGACAGAGTCTGCCTTATTACACAGCTTTGAATTCAAATGCAAAATAAAATTCTAGATGAAATACAACTGAATGAAAAAAACAAAGTGAAATATCATCGTAAATGCTCGCTATTCTATGCTCTGCGGAGTGTGATGCCACAACAGTCGCCAGCTTGAAAGTTCCATCTCTAAGCTTCTGATTAATGGCATACGGTCGTTTCCATCTCGGACCCATGTTTGCAGGGCGAGGAAAGACCATTTCAGGACAAGATTGTCAATTTCAAAGGTCCTAGGTCGGACTTTAACATTGTAGTACCGGGCGATTCGATGTCGGTGTGCACCTGCCATCAAGTCAACTTCTTCACACTTCTCATCAACTATGTCTAGAGATTCCAAAATGATATCTCTATTAGTTTTAGTTTCATAGTAAGTCACTCGATAAGAAGGGACTTCAAGTTCTATAGGAATCATGGCTTCAGAGCCATAAGGAAGGGCGAATGGAATGTAGTCAGACGTAGACTTGTGGATGATTCTGTATTCCCATAATACTAATGGGAGTTCATCAACCCATTGCCTCTAGCCTTTTCCAAACGCTACTTTAGAATGGGCTTGATGATTTTATGAATTTCGACCTGTCCATTAGCTTGAGGGTGAACAACTGCCGCAAATATTTTCTCAATATGATGTTAGTGATAGAAGTCTTTGAATTCGGCACTATCGAATTGGGTCCAGTTGTCAGTTACGATTGCTTGGGGAAGACCAAAACGACATATGATGTTTTGAACCACAAATTTGATTGCTTTCTTCGTTGTGATCATGCCCAAAGGTTCAGCTTCAGCCTATTTACTGAAGTAATCGACTGCTATGATGGCGTACTTTGCACCACCTTTGGAAATCGACAAGGAGTCGATGACGTCAATACTCCAAGTAGCAAACGACCATGGACTGACCATCTAAGTGATTTCCGTCGGTGGGGCTCTCGAAATCTTTGTAAACATTTGGCACTTGCCGCATCGTCTAGCATAATCAGCTATGTCTTGATTGATAGTTGGCCAAAAATAACCATATCAGATTATCTACTTCGTCAGGATTTTCCCCTTCTCCCCCTCCCCATATGATCGCCACATTCTCTTTCATGGACTTCACTTAATATTTGCTTGATTTCATCGTTAGCGATACACTAAAGCAAAGGGACGGAGAAACCCTTCTTGTACATGACTCCTTCTTGAAGGATGTATCGTGAAGCTTTATGAAGGATATATTGTTTTTCATTCCTCCATTTGGAAAGGATTACCCTTTGCAAATAGTCTTTAATCGGAGTCATTCACGACTCCTTCTCGGGCTCTATCTCTAAGAACCAATCAATCTCCATTTGGCCAATGCTCGAAGCGTTAAGTACTTTAACTGGGACCAAACCTATTTGCCGTGCATCTCCGAAACTGGCCAACTTGACCAGTGAGTCGACTTTCTCATTTTATTCTTTAGGGATATGTGTAATGGTGTAATGCTTGAAATCGGTTAGCAGCTCTTGGACCCAGTTGAGGTAAGGAGCTAGTCGTGATCCTTTGGCCTATTCTCCCTTGACTTGGATTACTACTAACTAGGAATCACAAAAAAATTGCAATGCCTTTACTCTCAGCTCTCTAGCAAGTTTAAGCCCAGCGATCAAGGCTTCATATTCGGCTTCATTTTCATTGCAGGGAAGTCAAGTTTCGGGGCGCAGTAGATCAAGCGTTCCTCAGGAGTTACCAGTATTACCCCGGCATTAGAATACCAATCGTTGGATGTTCCATTCATGTACATCTTCCATTAGATGGTAGGTTCTCTACTTCTCTCCGGAGAGTCGTCATGTGTAGTGATTTCAGTTATGGAACATGCAAGTGCTTGTCTTTGGATGGCCCTCTGAGGGAGATAAGTGATATGAACTGGCTCAATTTGATGTTCTATTTAACTAACCTTCCAGACATCTCAGGTCATTGTAGGACCTAAAGTAACGGCGGGTTGGTGAAGACATTGATGGAAAGAGCCTGGAAATAAAGGTAGAGCTTTCTTGATGCAATCAACAGGTAGTACGCAAGCTTCTGCAGTTTTGGATAGTTCTTTTCAGCACCTGTCAATTGCTTGCTAACATAATACACTGGCCTCTGGATCTGATCCTCTTCACATAGTAGTGTGTTACTTATGGCATGTACCGACACTGCCAAGTAAATATACAAGTCTTCATGATTCAGTGGCTTGAACAAGATGGGGGGGTCTCTTCAAGTGATGTACTAGAGCTTGAAATGCATCAATACAATCTTGCGTCCATTCAAAGTTCCTCTTCCCTTTCCAGATCAAGTCGAAGAAAGTGATGCACTTATCGATGGCCCTAGAGATGATTCGACTCAGGGAGGTGACCTTCCCACTTAGGCTCTGCACTTGCTTAATTGTCTTTAGTACTTGAATATCTTGATTGCTTCAATCTTCTCGGGATTGGCTTTAATTCCATGAGAGTTGACGATGAAACCCAAGAATTTCCCTTATGCAACGTCGAAAGAACATTTCAAGGGGTTAAGTTTCATACCATATTTCCAAAGAACACTGAACATCTCCGCAAGTCATCGATGTGGTTGCTTGATGACCGTGACTTCACGAGCATATCTTCCACATATACTTCCATTGATTGCCAGATCTGGTCATTGAACATCTGGTTGACCAGTCTCTGGTAAGTAGCTTAATGTAACATCCGGTATCTGGAGGCCAAAAGCTAAGCGCTATGGATGCTGCAATCATCCACGGTATTAACTTTTGGTGATGAAATACGGCAGTGTTAATGGTATCCATAATATCAGAAGCACTTGAATATGAACAAAATCGCATATTTCTAAAAAAATTCAATGATTATATTTCAAATAAATCATATCCAAGTTACAAAAATTCCAATCGTAATCCCAGGCATTGATCAAATATAATTTACAACAATACACAAAGAGCGACATATGAAGATGTCCCCTTGGACGATTAAAGCAATATAGACATAATTGACTTAATACACATCGGAAACAATTTTAAAACATAATTCCTAAATCAGCATCCGTCAGCCACCTGCTCGTCTTCGGATGCTTTATTCGCTGAAATCTGCTAAAACCTGAAAACCTAAACCCTCAGCTTACCCAAATCAAATTTTGAGCAACCGAGAGTTTAAAGGGAAACAAAAACTTCAAGTCAGACTTAAAACATGGTATGAATAATTTCTGTTACATCTTAGTTACTGATAAATAGTGAGACCACGCCGCTTAGCGGAACGGGTTTCCCCTCACTAATTTCTCTTTTCAAAACATATATTTTGCAAATCCTTTCCTGCAACCAAAGTGGTTAATCAACTAATTATAATAATAATAATATAGCAATATCCATTATGCTAAAACATGAAATGGAAGAGACTATCTGTCTAAAATCTGAACTATATGTTCTAAATTCTGAGCTATCTGCTCTTTTCTAGACTATCTGTCCTAAAACTGGTTATACCAAAATAGCAATATCTTTTATGCTAGATAATGGGCTATCTGCCCAAAACAGGTAAAAAGGGTGGACTAATTGTCCTTAAAAATTTAGCAAAATCCGTTATGCTAATAAATGAACTATCTATTCATATTAGAGTTGACTGCTTTTTCTGGACTAACTATCCTCTTGGCTGACTACCTATAAATGGACTGACTGTCCGAATTTAAAATGAGCTGACTGCCCGAATTTCTTTTGGGTTAACTACCCTCAAAATATCTGTGCTAATTGTTCTTTAAACTTTCCTTGAAACCTTTTCAAAATGATTTAGTCCGTCAAATCATATATATACAAGGAAAATATATCTTTAGCTTTACTCTAAGCTATTTTTGCCATGTTATATATACTTTACTCAAAATAATGTTGACGATGTTCAATAAGGATTTTTTATCCTTTAAAATAAGTTAAAGTCCTTTATAACTTAAAACACTTAGGTTATCTGCCTAATTCTTATATTCGAAACCTTTGTTTAAAACCCTTAAACAATCTTTCAAAAACATAGAAGGTGACTCCTTCAAAATCATTCATAAAACCCTTCGAAAGTATTGAAGTAACTCCTTCATAACCTTTAATAAACCTTTCGAAATCATTGAAGATAACTCCTTCTAAACCTTTAAAAAGCTTCATTTTACAAGCTTTAAAACATATGACATCCGCCTTTTAAATCATTTAAACCTTAGCCCTTTGAAAACATTGCAAAACCATACTTTCGACCTTGTCGGAAGGTTTCTTTTCGACCTAGTCGAAAGGTTTCATCTTCGACTTTGTCGAAAGCCTGGGGTACCTCCCCTATATAATAAACCTTTCAAAAGCAAGGTAACTCAAAACCTTTCGAAGACATTGGGTTCAATTTAAAACAGGTGAAAAACCTTTTGAAACCAATCAAAGTTAACTACTTTGAAACCTTTAAAACATTTCGACTTAAAACATTTGGATTATGCAAAAGGATCAGAAAAACATTGGAGTCAAAAGTACCTACTTTGAAACCTTAATAAAACATTTTGAAACCATTCGAAAACAATGAAGTGGGCGTTGGAACCAACCCTTCGAACTCAATGGAGAGAGGCGGAAAGTTTTAGAAAACAAAAGATAACCTTTGACTCCATCTGTGTTGAAAGGTTAGGAAGCGGCAACGATGCTTTCGGCCTTATTCAAAGCTATACCTTTTGACTGTGTTGGAAGGTTTCATTTAAAACAACAAAGTAAACCAATCGAAACCTTTTTCTTTTAAACCTTTTTGACAATTTCGAAAGCTCTTTGTCGAAAGTTAGCAGGCATATTTTCTTTAAACCAAAACAAAACTTCATCTCTTTCGAAAGCTATAACCTTTTGTCCCTAAACCTTTCGACTCCATCCAATCCACTATGTACCAATTGCTTGATACCTTGTGCACTGGTATTTGACCTAGCCGAAAGGTTTGATACCTTTCGACCTTGTCGGAAAGTCTAGAATGAAGGCGGAAGCTCTGCCGAAAGGGTTGAAATAGAAGAAAGACTATTTGTTTGTACTTTAAAACAGTTCTTTTGTACCCCACTTGGCTTATTTGTCTAAATTTGATTGGTTGCCAGAATTTTATATTCAAAAGTGCTGCCGACTTTCCTTATTTGGAAATTTGAACAATTTTGAAAAAGCCCCTTTCTCCTTTATAATTATATAAAATATTTAAGTCTCATTCCTTAAATAATTTTATATAACTATTAAAACACCTTGAAAAATTCTGGAAAAATTTCGGAAAATCAAATAATATGTTCTCTTCAACATATAAAATTTTCGAATCCAAACTATAATTATTTGGCCCGTAAATTATTGTATAATCCAAATTATCCTTTTCTTCCTTAGAAAATTCATAACAATTCCACAAAAATTCAGAAAATTCAGAAAATTGAAACACATCTCTAAAATAACTTTTTAGATTGTCATAAAATTTTTCAAGGCTATCGGGTGATATTTAATAGGGTTTTATCTCAAAACATGCCATAAAATCTATAAGAACATATATAAATCATCAACACGTATATATAATCTTTTTATCATTCAAACACATGGTATGTCTTTGCAAAATCATTTGGAATTAACCTTAAAACTGAAACCAAAATTATTTAGAGATGTAAACATTATTCACCTTTTGCTTTGATGATTAATGAACTTGAGATTTTAATGAGTTTGATTTGAATTTGCTTTCCTCAAGCTTCTCTTTTGTTTCCTCTTCTTCTTCCTTCGTTAATGGTGGTCGACTAAGCTTTTAAAATTTTGAAAGTGAGAATGAACGTGTTTTGAAATACACGACCTAAGGAAGACAATATAGGAATGACCTCTTTCCCATAATACCCCTCCTCTAATTCATTTTAAATCTTTCTTTTAATTTATTTGTTAAAAGGCATGTATACCTTAATTAAATCAAATCTCAATCCCCTTATCAACTCATTATTTTATTTAGTTTATATAACTAAATCTCCTAAATAATGTTATCAAAAATCTGGGTGTTACACTTAAGCGTTCTTTAGTCCAAAAGGCATCACAATGTAGCAGTATAATCCCAAATAAGTAATGAAGCTGGTGTGTTCCTGGTCTGGGACATGCATCGAGATTTGATTGTATTCGAAGTATGCATCTATGAATGAAAGCAGTTCATGTCCAATGGTTGACTTTACCAACTGGTCGACCCTCGGAAGTGGAAAGATGTTTTTCGGGCATGCCTTGTTCAGGTCTGAGTAGTCGACGCATGTCTGCTCCTCTCCATTAGCTTTTCTCAAAAGAACTAGATTGGATACCCATTTCGAGTAGAGGGCGTCGTGGATAAACCCATTGTTTTTGAGTTTATTCACCTCCTCTTTAAGTTCAACAGATCTATCCGGATCCAAACCGCGTCATTTCGGTTCCATTGGGACATGCCACGGATCTATATTCAATGCATGACTTGTGATAGTCGGCAAGGTCCTACATATGTTAAAATGGGTCCAAGTGAACACATCAAGATTCATTCGGAGAAAGCCAGCTAATTCCTTCATCATCGTTGCACTAAGCTATCATCCGATCTATAGGACCCGTAATGGGTCATCGTGGCTAATCGCAATGTCGATCGTTAGCTCAGTGGGTGCAGCCTTGGTTACTTTGGGCTCCTCTTATTTATCTCTCGGATCTATATTTTTATAGAACCAACTATAGTGCCCGAGCTAAGGCTCAAAAGTCGATTGCTAAGTTTCATTAGTTTTGATGTAGAGAAACTTTTCCACATCCTTTCCTTTCTCCTTTCGCTGAGCGTCTCTCAACTCAGCCACATAACAGGCACGTCCAGTCACCTGATCTCCATAGATAATTCCCTCTCCATTCTCTAACGGGAATTTGAGTGTCAGACACTAAGGGGCGATAACTATCCTAAATTCAGCAGGGGCCGGTTGGCCCAAAAAGCGTTATACAGAGAGTTCACATCCATCACAATAAATGGTAGCACCCGCACTCTCCTTCGATTTCCATCTCCTAACTCCATCGGTAGCTCGACATAGCCTACCGCCTCAATTGCAATACCATTAAAGCCATGAATATGGGCTTTGCACAGTTTCAAATCTTTGGCTTCCAGTAACATCAGGTCGTATGCCTTCTTGAAATTTATATTCATAGAATTTCCACAATCAATCAGAATCTTTCTCACCAAGGCAGGGCCGATCATGGTTGAGATCGCCATTGGTTCGAATGTAGGGGTCTCCACCTTGTCCGCATCTCTACTCCGAAATATGATATCATCTGTCATAGTTCGCTACTGCTTTGTTGGAGCACCGTCCTCCGTTTTCGAGTAACATTCAATGTCAATCTAATAGCACTCATGTAACACTCCATTTCAGAACAGCTTTTGTCAACTGGATGTAGTCTTCCAATAATGGTATTAATAACTAATCTCCCTCTTGTCCGTCGAGGTTCCTCAGCACTGGGCGGAACTTGTCCACGATTGGGGCCGAATGTCCCATACCCGCCATCCTGCAAATCTTTAACAAATTATTACAACTTTCTTTCTCGAATTAACTTCTCAATAATATCACGGAGCTAGCAACACTCATCCATGGTATGTCCATAACTTTCATGAAACCTACAATACCTTCTGGACTGCCTTTGCTTCTCCGTCGGTTCCTTCGGAGGTGGTTCCTTATACTGCATAGTGTTACAAGTCGATAGATAAACATTCTTTAACGACATATTCAATTGCCTGTATGTACCAGACGATGGGATCCTTGACTTCCCTCTCCCGTAATCCCATCTTTGGTCGTAGTTTTTATCATCGCCTTTCTTTTGATCATTCGATTTGTTCTGAACATTGATTTGAACTTTCCCAGAACTATCACCGGACTGCTTCACTACCACATTACTTTGTACTCCCTCAGCGCTTGGGCTGGCAACATCTCTCTTCCTAGTTCACTTTGCCTCCTCCTTCCTCAAAAACTGAGATGCCTTTCCAAAGAAAAGGTCCAATGTAGAATGATGATTTCCCGCTAACTAATCGCAAAATCGGAATTAGAGTCGACTCCCCTAGTTAGTGCCATGAGTATTGCATCATTATTCGGATTGCTAACTTTTGTAACAGCTGTATTAAACCTTTCCAGAAAATCTTTTAGTGACTCCCTCAGTGCTTGTACCAAGTTGGAGAGTGACATTATATCCTTGGGGAGAGTCATGTGCATGCGGAACTTCTCTAGAAACTTCTTTGCTAACTAATCAAATGAAGAGATTGACTGCAGTGGTAGCCTGGTGAACCACATGGTTGAAACATCTTCTAGAAAAATTGGAAAACACCTACACTTGACTGCATCGGTGGCTCAGACGAAGTCCATGTGCCATTCGTACTTCAAGAGATGCTGCAATGGGTCTATTTTTCCCGCATAGGCAGGCATCATAGGCGTATGGAACCTCCATGGATATTCTGCATGTAGAATGTTGTCGGTGAATGGAGTACAACTTCTGGAGAGTCCCCAATCATCGTTGGTCAAGCCTTGAATTTCTTTCACTGGTTGTCTCACCATAGCTATTAAATCTGGTGTTTGGAGAATTGGTGCCAGGCGCAAGTCGTGTTCCACCTCACGTGAGTGACCTGATCCATGCCTCCAGGCAGCGCCATGTTGCCTCAGCTCCTCTTGCTCTTGATCCATTTTCTGAGCAGCAGTTCTATCATCATCTCTCAGCTGCGGTTCAACCACATTCGCCTGAGCTCCAACAACTTGATCGATCGTGGCACCTCCAAAGTGAGCCCCTCCACCTGCATTCTGACTGCCCTTATGATTTGAGGGTTCGATACTTATCCCCCAAGGGGGTTCGGTATTGATTAGTGCAGATCGGCCATAGCCGATCGTCTGATTCCTTCCCGATGTTCCAGCTACATATGTGTCCATTTTGTGGCGTCTGTTTCTATGATAGTCGTCATATGAGGAGGAGTTCTCCGATCCTGAGTATAGAGTAGGCCCACTCCTTGTCTTTCCATGCTAATATTTCAACTGGTTCATCAGGTCGATGTTAGCTTGGATTTGCTAGTTAAACTGATGACGGCTATCCATCACTTTCTTCATTAGAACTTCAAAGTCTACTTTGGTGATGTAGTCAGCTGGATTGTGGGAATTGGTAGTATCCAGTTGTATGCTCTGATCAACTTGTTGATCACTAGCATCGGCATTGCCTTCAACAGAAGCGTGGGAAGTAGTAGACTTTCCTCTGACCATGGCTAATAGCTTCCTTTTAGGTCTTCTTCAAATCTGAGTAGAAATGGAAACTTGTCGGTAGAAATCTGGATCCATCTCGCGAATATGGGAATCCATAAGTAGATGATGAGATCCAATCAAACTGAGTTCAATTCTCAATGAAAGCACTAAAATGTTGTGCACCAAATGTTTACACCAACACCCAATAGAATGAATGTAGAGAAATAAATGAAGAAATCTAAATTAACACATAGGAAACAAGCAGAAAACAAGTTAAAAACAATGACAAACAGGTTATGGTAGTTCGTCGTTGAATGCCTACATCCACTTTGATGAAACAGCTTTACTGATCACTTGAATTTCTGAGTACAAGAGGGATCGGATCAGAATCCGTAAATACAATGGAGTACAAGCAAAATAACAGCGTAAAGATCCCAAAAAGTACTATGGACTATGTCTTTATAGGGGTAGATGACCGAATATCTTCGTGAAAGTTTGCTGATGGAATCTCCAGATGTAGATGAGGTCATCTGGAAAAATTTATGGTCCATTTCCCATTATAAAGAGATTGGCACTGATCGGTCCTTCTGGATATGTGGCATGCTGCGATCGGTCTGGTGGACCGTGGATCCCCCTTCATGTCAGCTTCATGTTTCCAAAGTTATTTGCACAGTTGCATGTTTTTAGAGATATCGATCGATTCTCGTTGAGTTGAACTATTGGTTGATGTTGTTCATGACCATTGTGATGCGATCCAATCCCCGCCTAGGGGAAGGGATAGGTACCGATGCCCTGCTTAGGGGAGGCACTAATCTATACATAGAATATTCCAGATAATTTATCTCTTGGTCTTGCTTGATCGTACTTCATATTATTGTTTGTGCTTGATCTTTGGACTCTATAATCACCTCTAGGGGCTGCTTGGCTTGTCTATCATTGAGTCTAACTTGTCTAATCAATCAAGATACAGTCGGGTCAAAAGGTCAGATAACAGCACATCATCAACAATCAGTAGTATATTGTTTACCTATAATTTTAGAAATATTTATGAACCTTTTAATGTTCTTTCTTATGGACACATGCTTCCTTTGCATTTTGACTAAAAATCAAACTATTCAAAAATTCTATCAAAATACATATTCAATTTTGATACTTATAGAAAAATACTATCGTACCATTTCTTAAATCATATTCGAAAAACCCACAAACACAATACCGCTCCCACTGATTTTGAGATAATTTGAATGTAATGTGTAAACAGCCTATTCTAATCATAATTTAGAATTTTTCTGTTTCAACACATCCGTACTAAAACAAAATGTCATGCCAGGCAATAATTTTGTGAGTAAAATCCGAATTAGCTATAACATGTTGAAAGATGAATTTGTTACGT
This sequence comes from Allium fistulosum, assembly GCA_030737815.1. Classification (NCBI taxonomy): domain Eukaryota; kingdom Viridiplantae; phylum Streptophyta; class Magnoliopsida; order Asparagales; family Amaryllidaceae; genus Allium; species Allium fistulosum. The sequence continues at coordinate 928,593,043 of CM060901.1, forward strand.
TCGTTTTAACAATTTAAATTTACGATGTTATTCTTATCAACATGGCTTATATTTCAACTACGTTCATTGATCTTCTTATGAAAGATATTTTTGCAACCGATGGATCATTTTCTTTCGGGTATCAATATCAAAATCATATTTTGATAACGTACGTGGAATCCACTCCTGATTTGTGCATCGTGCCACATGGTAGAGTCAAAACTCTTAATGGCGTACTTAAGGCTAAGAAATCTCTTCTCTCAACATTAATAAAATTCCTAATTTCTCTTTATCGTTGGATATTTATCATTGGACATTCCAATGTGTCGTGTCTATTTAGGTTTGCTTAATTTGATTTCATTCCTCATAATCAGTTTCATCATTGGATCATCTCCAAATCCATTTTGTTACACCCATATTTTCCAAACATTGTCAAAAGAAAAGTGATGCAAGCATTGAGGCAAAAGAACTTCTCCCGTAACTTAAGTTGGACTATGAAAAGGGAGCAAAATCAAAGTCCAGATTGTAATGTGCCAAAATCTAATACAGCGGAGGATTGAGCCTTTCCATTGAGCATCACTTTGGCAATACAAAACTGCGCTAGTAACCTAAGATGGCTGAAAAATAAAAGGACTGATCTGCAATCCTAATAATTGCTTCGATAAGCAGAAATGTGGCACATCCTTCAATTACCAAACATGGAAGTTGTGCTACGAATCCAAAAAGTAGACCTCGATAAATTGAAACTGCAGCATAATCTTTAAAATAATGGTAAGAGACTGTGTTGTGGCCCAAATAGCAAAAACTAATAATATAGAACTGCTGCACAAACCTTAAAGCAACTATATGCGATAGGGACACGACATGATCTTAAAACTTTTTCAAACATTATTATCCATAAATACTTTCAAGTAATACTACTATTATTTTCTGCCAAAATATTAGAAAACCAGTTTCAAAAATACCAGGATTCAAGTTCTTAATTTCTTTGTTTAAATCCTCTTCGTTTATAAACAATATCTTTATAAACCATACTTATATAAAATCACTTTCTTACGTAAAATCTTTCCACGGATGTTTATTTGCAAAACACCTTATCTTTCCTTTAGATTATAATAAATATTTTTTACTAAATTTAAGTGTTAACCCAACATTATCAACAAACTTCTTATAGTCAAACTATGAAACTCAACTCACAAGGTGTTTGTTTCATTGTATATACAAATAATGCCTACCTAACCCAAGTAGTAAAAAGGTAAGTTACTCATAAATCGGTGGAGTACAAACAAAAATTAGCAAACAAAAATCAATGTTCTAAACGTGCCAAGCATGACTAAACAATCATCAAGGTTACATGATATAAAACTATGAGAAGCACTAGTGTCATACAAAACACGAATAGGAAAGCCATTAACATAAAGTATACCCTCAAGAATCTGCTTCCCCTTCTCAGCTACAAAAATAGCAAAGACCCTAGGCTCCTCCCTTTTCTTGAGCATAGGACAAGCCTTAACAGTATGGCCTAACCGATGATTATCATAACAACCCTTCGGTCTGTGCATCGAACCTCGATGCCTTAACTATTTGCCCCCTTCCACCTGATCTACACCTATTAGAAAAGTGACCCTTCTTCCCACACATAAAGCAAGCTAAATGGGCAATACCCTTCAGCGGATTAAAATTGCGCTTTTTGCTTCCAGTTGGTGTAAATACATATGGTTTCGGAGCCGAGCCCTCGAACCAAAGAGGCATACCTATTAAATTCTTTAATGCTCCCTAGATATGATCTGTCATGTCCTTACATACCATGCCACAAAAACTAATCCAATCATGGACCTCGATGATAGTTTTGGTGTCGTTGAACCTCTTTTTGGCTAACACCTCAAAGTCGTGCCATATCGAAGCAAAATCTTTCTGTGGTCGAACCAACACCACTTTTTCTACTACATTTACCTTAGCATTAGAAGCCCTAATATTCATATTTCTCACTACCGAACCAAATAAAAACTTCTTTTGGGACACTTAAGTATAGAGCTATTTCAAAGAAAGATTTATTCTTAAGGAAAAGCTAAAAAGGAGTATAAGTTTATAGACAAATACAAATAAGCCCTCATGTGTATAATACACTCAACTCATCTAGGGTTTCGCTTACCCTATCTCTAATGAGCCATACCCAACCAAAGAAAAAGTGTTTACTCAACGTTGGGCTTTAATAAAAAATTGTAATGACTCGATTTTTCGACCCTCAAAAGCCGACACTAAATACTTCCACGATATTCAAGTGCCGAGCACCCGTGTTGAAAAGATATATAGTTAGGGCAAAAATAAAAGAAAATAAATAAAAAAAAGAAAGAAAAAACATAACATTAGAATCTCACAAAGGAATGATAATATACAATATTAAAAGACAGTACAAAGGGTTACTCCGAATACAGAAATTTCAGAGTTAAAAGAACCTAAGTATTATCATCGGTTTGGACAATTATAATAGCTTATCCTCACAATGTCGATACATACATACATAATACAATGCAATATAAATAGATAGACAATGAAAACCTCCAACTCATCTCCTTAACTCTGAAGTGTCTAAAATAAAACCTATTTTACTCAGCCTACTCGAAAGAGTATATGAGGAATTTAGAGAAAACAAAAACCATGGCATTCGTGTGCCATGCACCCAAGTGCCAGAAAGACAAATTGTTAGGGTAAAACAAAGAAATATAATAGAACAATAAAGAAATAACACGACATCAGAATCCAACAACGGAACAATAATATATAATATCAAAAAAATAGTACAAAGGGTTACTCTGAATATAGAAATTTTGGAGTTACAAAACATAAGTACTATCATTAACCTAGATAGTTATAACTGCATGTCCTTACAATGCTGATATATACATACATGATATAGTGCAAAATAATTAGAAATAGATAGATAACGGAAGCCTCCAGCTCGTCTCATAAACTTATAGGCATCCAAAGGAAAGCCTATTTTACTCAGCTTACTCAAAGGGTATGCGAGGAATTTAGGGAAAATAAAAACCAAGCGTCAAACATAAGTCTGGTATGAGAAAACTCAAGATACATGCAAAATGTAACGGTAACTATTGCGACTGTATGGATTCCCATAATAGTTTTCCCTTCAGAAGAAACCAATAATTCATTAAGTTAATATAGTGATATAATAAACAATGTCTAGAGTGTAGAATATAAATCATATCAAATAGTTGTGCGACTTGCATCTCACAACACAACATTATTAGAAGTATATCTACAACCGCTAAGGTACGTTCATATATAGATTTTTCCATGGAGATCTCTTCAGCCAAGCCAAATCCAATCTTCTGCATAAGGGTCAAAAACCTTCTCTAAGCATTGTATATCTCTAGATAAAATATACCATAAGGTAAACATATATGGCCCATGCTCTGATAAGTGATCCTACATATCACCAACTCCTGCTAGCAACATCAATAAGCATACTCTAGATGTGAAGTTGATATATCCTGTCATGGGTTAGCTAAACCCCGGGCTATGAGGCATACTTTGTTTTTAGTCAATCCCGATGTCGAGGCTACGTTCGGCATCTCTTACACGAAGCTTCTTCACTGAAATAGAACACGAATCACTTCATGGATTCCTGCATAAGCCCATTTCACAAATGCTAATGCTAAGCTCTTTCTTAGACTTAACCTTAGGAAAGACAGTTCAACTCTATAGCATGAGTCTGAAATGTTAATGCTAACCTCTCCCTTGGATTTTACCTTAGGGTAGACAGTTCATCTCTATAACATTCCACTTCACAACCGTTTCCAAAACAAAGACTCATATACTAGTTTTGAAATGGTATTTGGTAAATAAAACACTTACCGATCCTAGACTCTCCAAAACTAATTTGATGAATTTCTAGTTAACTCAATTCCGATTCTTTTAGAAGTAAGTGAACTATATAAAGAGGAGTCCTCCCTGGGGATCTCGTATATATAAGTTCTTAAAGTTAAAGACTTTTCATACCAATGCTCTTACTCAAGGGTTCTCAAAGGGTATGATGCTGTGAAGCTTTTAGATACTTCTTAAGTTGTAGTTGGTCAAGTTCGATAGTCGACTAACCGAATATCCTATTAAAAACGATTGCTTATAGAAATCAAGGTTCGTATACTTAACACATTTCTGACATTCCAACTTATACTTTCCTTGATTAAGAGTGAAGCTAGGTAAGTTAGAGCACTGGTTGCATATCAAAGCCTTACCTAGACACTTCATTCTTAACTCTCATAGACAAACCAACCTACCTCTTCGGGTTTTAGTGTTAAGTATAGTATTAACGACTTCCATAAACGAGTAATAAACCAGCATGATTAACACATTATTAACCTTTCTAACTTAGCTATTCCTCAGTCAAGAATGAAGACGGTGGGTTAAATCACTATTGCTTCTATCCCTATTCGAACAAAAATCTTAACACTCATAGATAGATAAGTCTACTTCATCGGCTTTTAGTGTTAAGAATAGTTTATTACTTTTCAAAAAAGTAATTAAACAAGTATCCAATTAGCTACTAAGAAATTCCTAACCCCTTTTGAAATCATTTGTTTCATGATTCAAAAACCCTTTTTAAAATGTTATATGTATGTATGTATGTATAGTAATTTATTTATAAAACTAGATATTTCATAAAACAATTTAAAAGATAATTTATATCATAAGATATTTATACTTTAATGAAATAATCAACTAATTTTTACTTACTATATATTCTTAAAAATGCTTTCAAAATACTTTAAAATACTGATGATAGGTTTTAAAACATTTTCTTAAAATATTACTTTAAAATAACAAGTTTATAAAACATTTTGAAACTTGGAAAACCATGTTTCCCTTATATTTAAAAGTAAACCCTCTTCTTTAAAAATTCATAACTAATTCTAAAACATGCTTAAAATTCTCAAACATACTTAAAAACACTCAAATATGAGTTAGTAAACACTTGTAAAAAGAATGAATCAGAATACTTAAATATAGTCCTTTCCAAACATTTGCAATTTAAAAAAAAGGATAAACGGGGTAGCTCAAGTGGAAGTTTGACTACTTTTCAATATGTTAAATAAATTTAAACATTCATACTTTTTATGGCAGCAAGCATATGTAATAAAAATCACAAATATAGTGAAAAACATTTAAGGACCTCTCTACAAAATTCATCAAAAAATGCCGAACACAATGCAATTCCTAGTGCATCTATAGCGATTATTGCTATCAGAGCACTTTCAAATCCAAGTCCAATTCAAACCTATGTTCAAATAAAACTTATATGCTTTGTTTCATGGCTATGCCACTAGTTATACAAGTTCATCAAGTCCATATATATGTATTACATATTCCATTTGCTTTCAAAGCAAGAATCGAATAAATATTACAACTTATATCAATATACATTCAATCATAAAGAAACAATCAATCACGAGCACATATACACAATATATTTGCATTCAAGGTGGTGAATTAGCTCACCCTGAAGCAAGTAAACAAGCAAGTCTAAGCAACCACTTCCTACCTCAACCTTGCTAACACTTGCTTCCTACCTCTTCCTTTGCTTTGCACTAGTTTTCAAGGTAGTATTGCCTATAATAGCTCACGGCCTATGATGAAAAGGGGAGCTTTGATTTGGTTCCTCAAGATCTAACTTAATTGAAGGTGTTATGATGTTGCCCTAAAGCTTTGATCCAAGTTTGAGTTGATTTGGAGTTGTTTTGAAAATATTTTTCTTTAGAAAATTATGTAGAGAAAGATATGAGAGAGAACTTGATTTATTTTGGTAAATTAGTAAAAGTGTTTTCAAGAGGTATGCCCCATCTTATATGGGCTAAAGATGGTAGCCTAGCCCTTGCTCTTACTCTCCATAGAAGGCTCACCCCCCTCCCCACATCCTCCACCATATCTCCTTTCCACCTCATTTCTAAGTATATCACCAAACTATCCCTTACAAAAAATGTCTTTTATCCCTTAGAAGATTTTAGTTACTCTATGAAGAAAAGTGTGTTGATTAATATTGTGTTCAATTGTTCATTAACTAAGTGCAAAAGAGTTCGAATAACTTATATCAATTAAAAAACTATTTATCGATAAACCGATTTTCGGTCACGTTATCGATATTTCTTCAAAGTGTATATTTTTGTAAACAAATTTCAAAACATGTTTCTTATAATTATTTATTAAAATATGTTTAATAAGGTTATAAAATCAAATTTATAACAAATAACTATACTTCAAGACGTTACTATATTAAAAAATGAAGTGTTCAAAATTATGGGTCGCTATAGCTGTGCAACCATAAGCCATGGTATGTGTTTGCACCAAAATTGGTTACAAACACTCAATTAATATGATAACACTACATATTCAATATCTAAATCCAAACATAATAATGTAGAGAAAAAATATGAAGAAAGAAAATTAAAACAATAAGAAAAAGAACACAAGAGAGTTTATAGTGGTTCAGCTGACTCCGGCGTACGTCCACTCCAAAAGCTTTCCTTTTATTTATACTGCCGATTACAGTTACAATCCATGAAATCCAAGAATAAAAATAGCAGAGTTCAGCGAAGAGAGAAGAAGAAGAGAGCAAGAAAAAAGATCCCACTCCCCGAGCCAATGATCCGGTATTTATTGGGGAAGACGAGTAATATCTAGCTAAAAATTCGCGTGCAGAAGACTAAGGCCAAGATGGGCCGATCCAGAAAAAATGAGGCCCATCTGGGCCATTTGGAGCGATCGGCACCGATCCATATGGGGATCGGCACCGATTGGTCGAGAGCTTGACCATGGGGCCGGCGATCTCCATGGTGGGTCCTCCTCTTATATTACTCCATGTTTTCGTAGTCGTTTGCATAGTCCTCCTGGTGTTTGTTGAGATATTGAGCGATCATTTTTGACTTGAACTGCCAATCCAAGCAATCCAACGCCATAGTGATCTGATTCGATATGTTCCTAACCATATTGATCTGATTCGATTTTTTCTTAACTATATTGATCTGATTTGATCCCTTGCCTAGAGGAAGTTCCAATTCATACTTAGCCAATTCGAGGATGCCATTCGCTCGAGTCCACTTGACTATTATCCACGGCATTGCTTCTATTTGATGTCCGGCCTTGATAATCATCTCTTTGGCTTCCTACTTTGATGATCACAAATCCGTTTAGCCAACTCCATGGTATCACGGCCTTGCTAAAAGGCAGGATAACATTTGCCCCCCAAAACATGCCTTGCGATAGGAAGGTGGGTTTTGAATTTCCATAAATATAAAGTCCATAATCCATCGATAGCCAACTTTTTAATCCAGAATCCAATCCTTTGTTAAAACAAATTGTCGTAATCCGCGGTTGTTCCGAGCCGATAGCCAATTTCGAAACCATTCCAAATTCTTAGTCTAATCTATATCCATCCAAAGTCGTTAACCAAATTGTAACGACCCGTAATTTTCGATAATTAAAAATAGTTAATTTAATAAGATTTTTGTGATTTAATGTTGGAAGAAATAAAAATTTGTTATTTAATAATAAGAATATAACTAGAATGAAATGTAATAGTATTAATTTAAGGTAATTGATAACTGGTTTAAATTTAATTCCAATTAACTGAAATAAATAAAAAGTTATAATTGGTTATATATTTAAAATTAATTTTAATAATGTGTGTATTAATTGACAATTTGATTAAAAGAGTAATAGATAATTTAAATGTTGATATATTAATGAAATAATGTGTAATAAATTGTAATTGGATAGAATTAGTATAGTGTAAGTTGTTATAACATTTGTTTGTAAATAATAAACTTACAAATGTTATTAAATGTAGAAATGGCGACAAATGTTATTTGTTACCAATATATTTAATCAATTATAATTAAATGAAATTAAAATGTTATGTAATGTGAGTTAGGACTATAACTATAAAAGGTGAATGCAATAAAATGTACAGAAATATCAGTTACATTCATAAGGTAATAATTGATTTAATAAAAGAATGAAACAAAGATAAATTCATTTATTGAGATTTTAAATTATAATAAAATTGACAAAATTCAATATAATTGAAATATAGTAGTTAATACAAATAAAAGATGGAAGTGTAGCATATTAATGTAATAAATATTAAACCAATGTTAACTAGGCCTATGGAATAATGATTGATTGAATAAAAAGATCGAAACTAAATTTAATCAATTTATTGAAATTTAAAATTATAATTAATTGGATTTAATTACAGTTGAAATTAAACACTGTAATTAGTAAAACAAGTTGACACCGAATTGATATGTAAATTTGTTTTAAATTATTGTAAATGTCTAAATAATCAAAATTGATAAAATTGTTAGTTATTAAATTTGAAATTAAAAAAGTGATTTAATTAATTTAATATTAATTATTTAATATTAATTAATTTAATTAATGTGAAAATAGCATTTTTGGCCACTGTCTCGGATTTCGACAAAACCAGTTTCATCGGATCCGTAACGGTGAATTATTATAGGATTTCAAGTTTCGTAGCGATTGGACTTGTCGTTTGATCGTACGGGCTCGAAACCCGTAGAAATCAATTTAATAAAATTCAATTGAAATCAATTTGAAATAAGCTGATTTTAAGCTAACTTCTTCATACTATGGAATTAGGACCTGAAATCTATTCCATTGAGTTTAAAAATACCGAAAACATCTATTTTGATATATGGGATGACCCATTTTCGTTCCGGAGACAGAACGGGCTTTTCGGGTCGTTATCGTCAATTCAAATCTATTCGGGTGTTCATTCTTTCTTATCGAGCTTCGTTAGTATATATTGTTTTGTTCAAACCCTAGAAGCCTTATTACTTCCCATTTCTGTACGTACAATTCAACTGTGTGCTTCTTCTTCTCAATGATGGGAAACCCTAAATTCCCCATTTCAATTTCAGTTCAAAATTCAACTTCAAAATCAAATCCCTCCAAACCCTACCATGTTATATATCGATTTGAAGCTCTCGACGAGCGCAATTAAAATCTGCAGTTAGTTTTTCGATTTGGATTTCGGTGTGGCCAGGAATCGACTAATTATTCACGGCCTTCGCGTGTTGATCAACTTCATCAGATCATCGAATCAAGGTTACCGTTGCGTCGAGATTGGCGATTGGAACGCATCGACGTTGGTTGTGTGGTGTGATGACGGCTGGATCGTCGCTCAAAATTTGATTAGGGTCTTGAGAACTAACGGCGGCGGCTCATTTTGGGGCTCTCGATCGAGGACTAGGTGCTCGGGGTGGTCGAGTAGGCGTAGGGTGGTCAGCTTTGTCAGGGTGGCTTCAAGCGCGCGTGCAATCGAGGCTAGATGGGGCGGCGATCGAACATGATTCATGGCGGCTGAGGTAGGGTTCACGAGTTCGAACGGGGCAAGCGCAGTAGGGTACGCGTGAACAGTAACGTAGAGGTTGTCGTGTAAAAGGTGATTTCTTTATTTATTTATTTAAATTTCATATTCAATCATTCTAACTTGTATATCTTTCCCATATGAACTCAGATTCACGCGTAATTTGTTCCATTGGGATCGTATGGAAATTTCGGACATTTTGACACTGGTTTGGATGAATTTTGGGCCTAAATTGGATTTTAATTCAATTTAAAATCAAAAGTGAGTGTTTTAACCAACTCACAATTACTAAACTATCTTACGTTAGTTAAATTAAATTTATGATGTGATTAGAAATTTATTGATCGATGTTTCGTATGTTTAACTTGTCATTCTAGTTAATTTTGGCTTTATTTGTGTTTAGTCATCATTTAATTTAATATTGAATTTAATTGTTGAATTAATACCTGTTAATGATAATCAGTTATCTATTGATGTTTATTGATTGATTTGGATGATGATTGTGATGGATGTTTGATTGTTGATATTGGATGACTGGATGGTACATTTTACATTGTTATACCACTACAAGTTTCCTACGGGTTGAAATGATACATACCCGAACGAACTATAGATTAGGGAAAAATCATTATGGGTCGAATGATAGACTCGAGCGATTTTATGGATTTTATTTAATTCGGGATTGCGGTTTGAAATGATATATAACCGTAAAAATTTAAATTGCGGATTGAAATGATAAATATTTGTATCACTTGACCATTGGGTAGAAAATTATATACGGACACCGGATTGGTTAAATTAAATGATTTTCATTTCGTTAAATTTTGAATTCAGTTAACTGGCATGTTGAAATAGAAATTGATTTATATAAACTGAATTATTTCCGATAATCCAAGCGTTAATGCTGAAATTGGAATTGATTTAATAAATTGTTCAAAGGATTTAAATTGGAATTGATTTAATGAATTGTTCAAAGGATATAAAAATTGGAATTTCAAAGTTGAAGGGTCAAATATAAATGAATTTATCGGAATAGAGTTATTGAAAATGTTTGGATATAACTCTTAAATCTATTTTAAACTAACTTAAACTATTTTAATTAAATTAACTATTTAAATCAATTTAAACTATTTTAATTTATTTTAATCTATTATAAACTATTTAATCCAATTTAATCTATTTTACCTATTTTAAACTAATTAAATCTATTTAATCTATTTTAAATCTATTTAATATAATTTAAATCTATTTAGTCTATTTTAAACCTATTTAATATAAATTAAATCTATTTAATCTATTTTAAATCTATATAATATAATTTAAATCTATTTAATCTATTTTAAACCTATTTAAATCATTTTAAATCTAATAATAACCTATTTAAACTATTTTACTATTTAAACTATTTTAATCTATTTTAAACTATTTTTAAAACTATTAAACCTATCTATGACTATCTAAACTATTTTCTAAAATTCCAGGCTGTGTAAAGTTGAAGTATTTATACTTAGATCCTTGATGATGATACAACCTAAGTTGGAATTTGGAATTGATACCTTTTAGTGAAATAACATATTTGAGTAAATATGATGATCTTGGAACGAGGATTTAATTAGCCTATCTTATCGATAAATTCAAAAGTGAATATGATTTTGGAAGTGAATATGATTTCGAAGGTGAATATGACTTCGAAAGTGATATGGTTTTGAGGATATGATATTTTGATATCAAATATGAATTGACTTTTGAAATGTAAAAGAACCATCCGGTGTGAAATAAGCGTTTGGTTGTTAAAGAGACCAGGATCAGATATTGTCATACTCTTTGCCAATACCGAAAACCAGTTTAACAACTATGTACGTGGTGGAGATTCCAAAAATGAAGTTGGATGGTTTGGCGAACGATTCTGTATGAGGTATTTACGTGATCCTGACTCCTGTGAGTCAACTTAGATGTGACTAAAACAGTAGCTATGCCGGGCCAAGTGAGGTCATTCCTTCGATCAGACACATTTCTTCGATACCATACTATTACCTTGTGATTGATTTGGTGGCCACCCCTTGATTTTGATTTGGGAGTGTGTTCTGAGGTGGGCGGTAGTAGCTGCTATGCGTTACCACCAGTCCGGCTCTACAAACGGTATATCTACCCTGGCATTGCCTCGAGTGCCGTGTTCACATGCCCTATCGCGCCTTCTACGAGTTTGTTTTGTACTATACCTATGGAGTGCCCTATGATAACCCTCCAGCTTACGGAGGAATTACGGTACTGTATAGACTATGGGAATATATATATATATAATGTGTTAAGGGGGACATGGGTAACGCCTTAATGCTATTTTAATACTTTACTTTACTGCAGACACTATTATAATAGCGTATTATACTACATAGTAGATAGTTTAAAGGACCCTCAAGAGATGGCAATCCCGAACATCTCTTAAGTTATTTGCACTCACGTTAGACACTAGATAGGATGTGCCAAACCCCGTAAACACCTCTGATACCATACACTCATATTTATTTACTGTTGATTTAACTTATATAAGATCTTTTAGTTCTGACTCGAGTGTTTTGTTTTTTCAGTTCGCTCGGGTCAGTATGAGCTTTTCAGTTTATCGAAGACTGCTTTCTAGAGGATGAAGACGAAGATTTTATACTACTATTATGTATCATATTTCTTCCACTGCATTATGTTGTTCCGCTGCATTTATTTATTATTTATTCTTGTTATATGTCACTTTGATCCGTATTATAAAAGTTTAATCAATGTCATTTGTAAACAGCTTCATGAACTGTTTATTTGATTATTATATTTTGTCCTTCCGCTGCGAGATTCTGTATTTGTTTTCTTTCTTTCTCTGCTTTTTCTTATTTACCCCATAACAATCTGCCCTTTTGAATGGTTTGAGTCTAACGTGTGTTTCTGCTTGAAACGTCCAAAAAGGCAGGTCGTTACACAAATCCACGATCTCACCGGATAATTACCCAAATATGTGACCTCTCTAGGTCAATATCCAAGTCCACGACCACTCTGGATCGATATCCAAATCCATAATCGTTTGAAATCCTTGAAGTCTGTAAACCAATCCGCGATCTATTCAGATCGTTATCCAAGTTCATGGTCTCTCCGAACCACTACTAAGTCCAATCCAAACTAAACAATGAGTAGGCCGATCCTGCTCTCCGGCAAAGAGACCTATCCCTTGCACTCCGGCCCTTTTAAGTCATGGAGATGTCTTGATCCTCCTGTACGGATCATAGCCTCTACGAGCTCTTGTTGGGCCCCACCCTGTCACTCTCCGGTGAAGGAGGAACAACGACAAGTAAGTCGATCCTATCGCTCTTCGACGAAGAGGCGTGACTTCCTGCACTCTAGTTCAGTGTCCTTGAATGTCCTGGCCTTCCTTGGCCGATAACGGCCTCTTTGGAACCTTGCGAGACCCCATCCAGATTCTCTCCGACGAAAGGGGGAATGATGATAAGTAAGTCGATCATATCGCACTTCGACGAAGCAACTCATTTCTTGCACTCTAGTCCCTGACTCTCCAACCAGGGACATAAAGCGATCAATTCTGTACCGACTTCCTTTCTTCGGCCTCGACTCTCTGATCTAGGGCTTAATTCATAACGTACGAGTCCATCATGTCGCTCTTCGACAAAAATTCTAGCACCTTGCAGTTATTGCCCATCTCTACGATCGGGACAACCGCGACCTATTTTGTTCATCGCATTAATGTGAATTTAACTATTTTAGGATCCATTCATCAAATTTGAGTTTCAAAAAACCAAAAAACTGGGAAAACTGAATATTGTCTCTCTAGGCATGGCGGTTCATCTTCATCTCAGAGCGTGCCTAGGGACCGACCTCGATCCCATACATGTGTAAGTGATTTAGCCATTTTATTGTGGAGTTTATATTATTAGGTTCTTGCTATCCTGATCAAGAGATAATAATCTATGATCTCGATCTAAGGTCATTTCCATTTGACATGGATGGTGGCCGCTCCTGTTCCACTACCACAGCCCGAGTCCTTACATACTGCGATAGCCTGCCATCCCTGACATGTTCCTCACTCATATCCCATAAGTGCATGCATTCATCCGTAGTATGCCCATCAAATTCATGGAATATGCAATACTTTCTAGACCATTGTTCCTGCTCCATAGGATCCCTCATCGCCTGTTTTCAATAGGGAAGTTTCCCCCTTATGACCAGGTAAATCCGTTCCAAATTTTCTATCAAATCCGAATAAGATGAGAATTTTGGCTCCCGTTCTTCCTAGCCTTTTTGATCCATCATCCATTTTCCGTTTACCCTTATCCTTTCTAGACCCTTCTCCAGACGGTCCTTCGCCTCTCATAGCATTTGCTTCCAGTTTGTCGGCTCGTGTGTCCTTCTACCGCAGGAACCTAACCGCTTCATGGAAAAATGCCTCGAGATCCATTGGTGGATCCCACTCCAATGCAGCCTTAAAATATGTATTGTCGGCAATCTCGGATACTGCTGCCATTAAAACCATCGATGGTTCCGGCTGATTCATCGAAGTAACCGCCGCATTAAACCGTGTCAAGAAATTACTCAAGGACTCCCCGGTCCTTTGCTTTAGTGCTGCCAATGTCAGTACGTTCTTTGGTCTTGAAATATGGACCCTAAAATGCCTTACGGACCGATCTACCAACTCGCTCCATGTCCGGATCGATCCATTTTCAAACTACCTAAACCAGAGCATGGCTAATTTCATCAGGTAAAGTGGAATACACCTTGCCATGACTTCCTTCGATGCCCCCCAGCACTTCCATGTGTTGGATATACCTCATCAAGTGTACCATAAGGTTCGATCGTCCGTCGTACACCTCCAGTGTTGGTATTTTGAACTCCTGTGGGTTTCTAGCTTGCTTGATATTCGGAGTGAACGGACTCCGGGTTACATCCCCCAAACTCCTATTGGGCAATCCGCCTCTCATTTTCCCACGTACCATCTCAGCCATCCTTTCATTCTCATTCATAGATGGCCGCCAATCCATATTACCAGCCTGCCCCTGACTTTGCAAGGGTACTCCGGAATATACTCTTCCATGTTTCGATCCCCAACTATAGGTCCTGCATCAACCACCGGTCAAACGACATCCTCACCAACATCCATACCAGCCTGACCCGGGAGCATGCCCTCTGGCCTTAGGGGATCGGTTTCGATCCCTTTGGGGAATCGGTAACAATCCTCTGTTGTTGGCTAAGGACTTCTCTCGGTCGCTCTACCGCGATCTTCTGACTTTTGAATCCATTTCCATGCTCGGGTTCGGATTTTCTGCAACTCTTGTTGCTCCAACTCCTTGATCCAAATTAATATTATGTCCTACTCTAGCATGTCTAATTTTCCTGAGGAAATTCTGGATCACCTCCTCTTGTCTCCTCATAATCCACTCATGCATTGCCTCCATTATAGTCTCTATCTCATTCCTAGTGATGTAGACGAAGGGTTGTCTAGCTCTAGCTCTTAAAGATTCCTTCTGTCTTCCTTTATGGTGAATCCTATTTGTCGGTGCTTTCCTTATAGATTGACTGACCATTGATCCAAATTCAAGCTCCAAATTATTTCTAAATCTAAGGGTGCAAGTAACCTTGCTCTGATACTAAAATGTTTGCACCAAAATTGGTCACAAACACTCTTTTTTTTTTGAAAAAAGGTTAAAAGGCTGAGCTCAGTACAAAGCGGGTAAAGATATACCCGAACCACATCTCTTAAGATAACATAACTCTAGCCGACACATCTCATTACACAGCCTCGATCCCTAAAACTAAAAATGGCGACAAGGAGATCTCCACTACTTCATCTATATCTCTCTTCCACCATACTTAGCACTACTCGACTCTCCTCGTTCCCAATATGATAAGTTGCTGTTGAAGCAGCCTCGCATCCCATCAATGTTTATTTTGAAGCGATTGTTCCTCTGACGAATTGAAAACCAGGGGGAATTAACAGATCTGTTAATTCTTCTCCTATATTTGTGTCTTCACCTAAAAATGAGCTCCAACTCAGCCTGGGAGCCTTGATTTTTCGCTGATAAGAAAGAGAGTCACTATTATCTGCAGCTGAACTCTGGTGAAGGCCACTAGTTTCACAAGGTTGTTGCTTGTCTTGAGGCTCTTTAGCACGAGGGAGAAATAGCTCAAGATGCTTGCTGCCAGCTTCATGACTCCAGTAATCTGCCAAAAAATAAAATTTGGTTTGG
Organism: Allium fistulosum; assembly: GCA_030737815.1. Lineage (NCBI taxonomy): Eukaryota > Viridiplantae > Streptophyta > Magnoliopsida > Asparagales > Amaryllidaceae > Allium > Allium fistulosum. Next base: position 928,608,661 of record CM060901.1, read on the forward strand.
TCTCCGATTATTTTCTTTGATTTATGAAGAATAATCCTGCTATCTGTCTCGAAAATTCCTTTCTTTGATTTATTATGCGTTCGAAAATTCCTTTCTTTCCAAATATGATACACCGCAGTAGTAAGTAGTATGTGAGTATAGTCCCTTTCATAGCTTTTATCTTTAAAATTGTTGTTTATATGTTGAATAGCTTGTAGTAGACCCATCTGATCATTATTAGCAATATGCAGTGTAGTTGGAATACAATTCCATATGTAATAAGAATAACTGCATTCAAAAAACAGATGATTAGCACTTTCATTTACTAAATTGCATAAGGAACAAAGTGAAATATTTGAGTTTCCCCATTTATTTATTTTATCCCAAGTTGGAAGTCTGTTATTAATTGCAAAGTATGCACAAAAAGCCGTCTTGGGACAGTTCACCTTGTTCCATATGCAATTATACCAATCCACTATAGGTGCTTTATTTCTAATATTTGCCCAAGTAAGTTTAAAAGAAAATTTCCCTCTGAAGCTAGCCTTCCAGTCCCAATAGTCACTGTCTCCATGAATATCAATAGGAATTTGACATATAGTTCTCTTATGTGGGTATGTGATAGGGTGCAACTGTGGCTGCCATTGATTATCTTTTATTATCATAGCCACTGTATCATTAACCCCACCACAAATGACCAAACTGTCCCAACCCACTTTATTAACAAAAGATTCATTATTGAACCAGGGTTCAAACCACATACTGGTTTGTTCTCCTAGTTTAAATTTTCTCTCCAAAAAAAGTTTACCAATATTCCTACATTTTAATATTTGTTTCCACGCATAAGATTGATTATTTCTTGGTAAAGCAATCCAAAAGTTATCATTTTTGAGGTATTTGGACCTCATCCATCTTGCCCAAAGAGAGTCTGCATTCACAAACCTCCAGAATAATTTTAAATGGCATGTTAAAATGAGATCATTCATACTCCTAATACCAAACATCCCCTCTTTTTTTGGTCTGCACACTTTTTCCCAGCTTATTTTATGATATTTACCCCTCCATAAAAAATCAGCACATCTACTTTCAATTTTTTTAATTGAGGCAGCTGGAATATGATATGTTTGTATCCAATATAAAATAATGGCATAAATCACAGTTTTTATAAGTTCCAACCTGCCAGCAATAGAAAGAAGTTTACAGGACCAAATTTCCATTTTTTCTTGAATTTTTTTCTATAAGAACAGAACAATAAGAATCTCTAATTTGATTAATAGACAAAGGCAGACCCAAATATTTAATAGGGAGATGACCTTCTGCTATATTTAGAGCTTCCAAAATCTCATTTTTTTTACCTATTGTTTCTACTGAAATAAGCTTTACTTTTGCATTCACTAAGTTGCAGACCAGCATATTTATAAAGTTTGCCAAAAATGTTTAGCATCTGCATTAGTCTTATTAGCCTTAATGAAAGCCATAAGGTCATCTGCATATATAAGATGATTAATACAAGGTTGAATTTTATTCATATGAGTAATATTACCCTTAATAGCCTCTTTTTCCATTAAAATAGAAAAGTAGTCCATGACCAGAGTAAAAAGGTAAGGTGATAGTGGATCACCTTGCCTAATACCCCTATTACTTTTTATAAAACCCTTTGATTTACCCTGAATGAGAATAGAAAATGTAGGGAATTTATATATTCAAAGACCAAATTACAGAACTTACTTGGAAAACCCATACACTTCATTATATGATATATAAAGTGTTTTTTTACTTAATCATTGGCCTTTTGCAGATCCACCTTTATACAAACATTATCAACAATTCTAGATTTAAAATTTCTGACTAGTTCATGGGCTAGAAGAGAGTTTTTATAAATGAGTCTGTCAGGAACAAACGCACTCTGGTTTTCAGACACAATAAAAGGCAGAATTTGTTTAATCCTATTACTTAAGACAATAGCTATGATTTTATAGATAAAACTACAACAAGAGATAGGTCTATAATCACCAATACAAGTGGGATTTTTAATTTTGGGGACTAAAGTAATAAAAGTATGATTTATACTTTTAAGGATTTTTCCTTTATCAAAAAGTTCATTTACTACATTCATAACTTGATCTTTAATGCTCTCCCATTGATTTTTATAGAATTTAGCATTAAATCCATCAGGGCCAGGACTTTTGTTGTCACCAACATTGAACACTACGCATTTAATTTCTTCAATAGAGAATGGAGAGAGTAAAATATCAGAGGCATTGACATTTAGAACATTCTTGCATATAATATGAGGAAAGTTGTTAGTAATAGATTCAGAAAAAACAATTTTTCATAATAGTCAACTGCCTCTCTAACCACTTTATCATATGCATTAGTTAGATTACCAGCTTTATCTATAACATTACCTATATTATTAATATGCCTTCTACTACTCATTTTAGCATGAAAAAATTTAGTACAATCATCACCCATTGTTAACCAATCAACTTTGGCTTTTTGTTTGGCATTCATAATATTAGTATAGAGCTCTGTAGATATATTTTGTTGATTGGAAAAAAAAAATTTAGCAGCAATAATGTTCCCAGGATTTTTATCTACTATTTCCTGTAATAGTTTCCCTTCCTGTCATAACAGTACCAATTTATTATTCTTCATAAAATTATTTTTGTTCCAAGCTTTAAGTTTACGTTTGGTATACTTCAAAAACATATTGAATTGAAACTGCTTTGTACCATTACAAGAAAAATTCAGGCACTCTTCCATAAGAATTTTATAATTTTCATCTAAAACCCATCCATTCTTAAATATGAATGGAGGAATTCTTTTATCAGGAGCTAAATCCTTAAAAAGAGTGATAAGTATTGGAGTATGATCACTAGTACGTTGCTCAAGTGTAGAGCATATAAATTTGGGAAAAAATGGAAAATTCTTTATTAATCAAAGCTCTATCTAATTTACAGTGAATATTCCTTTCAATGCCAGATTTCCAAGTATATTTATTTCCACTAGTATTTGGTTCCATTAACCCAGTCTCAATTAAAAATTTATTTAGCCTGTCTAATTTGCTTTGCTGTATTTTATTATCCCCAAAATTTTCAAATGCATGTGAAACAGTATTAAAGTCCCCTACAATAAGCCAAGGGAAATTATAGTTTAAATTCAAAGCTTTTAATCTATTCCACATACTATTTCTTTCAATTTCCAAGTTACTACCATATATACTAGTAATTTGTAAAGAAAAACCACAAATATTTTCAAATTGACAGTCTATAAACTGTTTATCCATATTACTACTTAACATATTCCAAATATTGGAATCCCATAAAACAATAATTCTACCTTTACATCCACAATCATTGTTGTTTATAGCTTTCCAATTTCTAGATAATTTAAAACAGAATTTCTCAAAGTTATCTTCATTCAATTTATTCTCAATCAATGTTATAACAGAGGGTTTATATACATTAAGTGTGTGCAAAATATCAGACTGTTTAGAAGAGGAATTCATACCTTTTACAGTCCATGCCAATATAGACATAATCAATAGATAAAAGGAAGGGTTTAAATAGTACCTGATACCGAGGTACTCTTACCTCTTCTTTTGTTCTCAACACTTTTTGCTTTTAACCTGGTTGACTTTTCTTCCCAATCCGGATTTATAGATATGTATTTTTGTTTAAAAGCTTTCCTCTCTTTATTACTCTTGCTCTTACCAATAGCCTTTGTTTTTTGTATATGCAATTCAGAAATATCAAACTGATCAATAGCATCCACCATTTCCATTTCTGGTCCAGTATCATTGGCACCATCTGGAATTTTAACAAGAGAAATATCAAATGGATCAGCAGCGCGAGGCATGGCTGAGTCAGACTCCTCAGCCAGTGCAGCCTGCTCAGGTGGAGGGGTTGTTTCAGTAGACTTTTCCATATCCAAAATTGCAAAATGATGATGGTCTTCATTGTCATTATCATTATTGTTATGCGAATCATAATTTTCTGTAATTAAACAAGGATCTGTAATTGGTGGGGTTACAGATTCTAAGACCATTGTATTCTTTTCACCCACCACTTTATTGCTCCGCGATTTTCCCTTTGAGATGATTTCATTACTGATATGATGAACTTCCTTAGCTATGACCTGATCATCTTGATCAGAGAGCACATTGTTATTCCTTCTTTGATCGGAGATGATGCCTATTTGGTTGATTCGATTATTATTTTCAGATGATACATTCTGCTTCTGTACTATCAAATGATTTCTTGAATCAAAATTTGGGATTTCTTTATCTTGAGTTTCTTGAATATTGCTCTTTGGGACCCATGACTGTTTTGAGTTACACTGATCTCTAGTGTGACCAAAGCATTTGCAGATATTACACTTAGGCGGGACCCATTCATATTCAACTTTTTGAATAATTTTCTCCCCATTATACAAAGAAAGATATATTTCATTGGGAAGTTCATCATTTACAGACACTTTTATGAGAAGGCGAGCGTAATTCAATCTCGTCTTCGAAGTTGTGGCTGCATCCATTTTAATGGGTTTTCCTATAATACTTGCCATGACACTGAAGGCCTCCCTGTCCCATAACTTCAAATTAACACAGGGTAATCTTACGCAAATCGGCATAAGGTTAACAAGTCTCTATCCATTTTCAAAGAATCAGACCACTTTCTCACTATGATGAGTTTGCCATTGTAGAAATACGGTCCATTTTTTAAAACTAAAGAGCAATCTTGAGATTCTTAAAATTTTACTAGAAAGAATATGTTCTCTCTAGTAAAAATTTCAAATTCACCAATCGGATTCCAAACTCTTTGTATATATGATTTAAAAAATAAGTAGTATGGTTTGGTACCCACTACATACACAAGAACAGAATTATTCCATGATTCAGTTGCCCTTTTACATACCTCTTCCTTTACCAGACCATACTTCTTATTGTTGATCTTGATTGGGGCAATATGCTCTAGATTGCAATCTTCGTCATTGGGTTCTTGAGGTTGGTCAGCAACAATATCAACCCAAGGTTTCCGGCCTTGCTCTTTATTCAGTGAGATGGCTATCGGTTTTCTTTGTATCAGCAACGTTACACCTTTCTTTGCAGTCTGGGTGGTTGTATTCTGACCATCTCTGCCTTTTTGGTTGTCTTTATTGAGAATCGGTAGCAACTCCTGTGATTTCTTGGCCTCTCTCTTCTTTTTCTGTTTGGATTGGACCAGTTTAAAACCATCATCATCAATGTTGATAACCCCTGATGGCTCACTGAAGTGAGAGGCCTTAGGTGGTCTGATACAAACACTCAATTAATATGATAACATCATAGATTCAATATACAAATCCAAACAGAATGATATAGAGAACAAAATATAATGAAAGAAAATTAAAACAATAAGAAAATGAACACAGGGGAGTTTATAGTGGTTTGGCTGACTCCAGCCTTCATCCACTCCAAAAGTTTTCCTTTTATTTATACTGCCGATTACAGTTATAATCCGTGAAATTCAAGAATAAAAAAGGGTAGAGATTGGCCAAGAGAGAAGAAGAGAGAGCCAGAAAGATGATGCCTTTCCTTGAGCTAATGATCCGGTATTTATAGGGGAAGACGTGAAAATATCCAACTGAAAGTCCGCATGTAGAAGGCTTAGGGCAAGATGGACCGATCCAGAAAAACTAGGGCCCATTTGGGCTATTTGGAGCTATCGACATCGATCCCTAAGGGGATCGGCACCAATCGGTCAAGAACTTGACCATGCGATTGGCGATCCCCATGGTGGGTCCTCCTCTTCTATTGCTTCGTGTTTCAGTAATTGTTTGCATAGTTCTCCTAGTGTTTATTGAGATATTGAGCGATCATCGTTGAGTTGACCTGCCAATCCGAGCGATCCGTAGCCATAGTGATCTGATTCGGTCCGTTCCTAACCATATTTATCCGATCCAATCCCCTACCTAGGGGAAGTGCCAATTCATACTTAACCAATTCTGGGATGTCATTTGCTTGAATCTACTTGATTATCATCCATAGCCTTATTTATATTTGATGTCCGAACCTAATAATCATCTCTCTGGGCTTTCTGCCTTGATGATCACAAATCCATTTAGCCAACTCCATGGTATCACGGCCTTGCCAAAGGCGGAATAACCGTATGTTCCCCAAAAACAAGCTAAGAAGTTATGATCTTAAGCTCAAAATCCCATAAAATAGCTTAAATACAAGAGCGGTTGCACAGTCCTATATTGACAAGGACAACTCAGAATTGGATAAGGAGATATGACCTCCCATCAGAATGGCGACGCGGTTTTATTTACTAAGCCATACTGCTCAGCCCTAACTACCCCTAACTTTGTGCTTTATTTCTATTTTTGATAAACGGTATAGTACAGCTGCAAGAATGTCTACGCAGTTTAGATGTTGTATAATATTGTCATCTAGCATAGTCACGAAGGCTCAATTCTCAATGGCCCGTCCACAATAGTGAAGTCCTAAAATGCTGAAAACTACATAACTTTCTTGAAATTAGGATATTTTCTCGTCGCAGTTTTGCCTACACATAAGTGAGGTCCATAGGCTTTTTGCTTTATGAAACCATCAGGTCATAGTCCACTCAAAATTGGGATTTCCTAGTTCAATTTCAATCTTACTGCTCAAAGTTAAAATTCACCAATTCAAATTATAGTTTCCCACCAAAGACTACATTGGTAATTTATGTACAGTAAATAAGCAAGATGGATGATTAAAACAAGGCATGATCCAAAGGCAGGAATCAAAAGAGTAGAAAAATGACGTTGATGATCCATGTGAATCTCCATGTACTATAAATAAATGGGTTACTGTAGCAGAAAGGAGAGGAATTTGAGACTTTACTTTTTTTAGAAACATTGAAATCAAAAATGTATACTCTCTGTCATTGTTTGTTTATACTAAGAACCAAAGGGAAGAATAGGGCATTTTCGCATGGACATAGGATTCATTAACATCCAAAACACATAAATTCTCTATGTAATTTTATTGCTTTCAGTACTTTATTTTACTTTTTCTGTTTCTAGTGCTAAAGTTGGAATAAATTGCTTAATGAATTTGATAAGGACGTGTCATAACATTTTGAATATTTTCCGCTGTAATTGTGTAAGTGTTATTGCACATAATTACTTCCTTTAAAGGAAATCTTAATATTACTTAATTTAGTTGATTCCTAATCATATAAGCGTTCAACGTCATGATAACTTCGAAAAATAGTAGGGTGTTTCTGAGATGAAAATCTCATTAACATTTTTGTTGCTAGAAGGAGGGCCTGAGTTCCCTCTTTAGCAAAATTTACTTACATTCCCTTTAGATACCACTACAACACCATGAATCCCACCGATTCTAACACTCCTCCTAATCAAGAACAGCTTGGCATGTCCTAAAAAAGGTCAAAACAATAACTCCTCGCCTCCATAACCCAAACTGAGGCAGGCGCCAATATAGAACCTACCTCGAACCATGTCCTGACCGCTCTTCAAGCCTTCACAAACCAATTAAACCAATACATGGATGGAATAGAGAGATCTCTGACCCAATATCCTGCCACTAAGCCAGTCTCACCTCAACCTTACGTAGCTCACCACCATCATTCACCAACTGCACTGACTATGCAGCGTGTGAGTGATAATGGCAATCTTTGAAGAGAGAAAGGTGATGTTGGTCAAAAAATAGATACCAAGCTCAAAGGGAAAATTTGAATCAATCCCCATATCAAATCAAAGCTTTTGAACATTAACCCATTACTGCTGAAGAAGCAAGCATGAATTATGCCCGATGACAATAACATTACATCACTCTATAAAGATGGATCATCCCAAATAAATCCCATGGAGGGTGAGATCCATCAACCGAAAGCTCGCGTAGAGAAACGGGCAAGACTTTGCCGACAAAAAAAGAGAGAGGAAGTAAGGGAAGAGGGCCCTTTCTCATTTAGTGAAACTATTATAAAAGCAGACTTCCCCGATAACTTCAAAGCCCCGTCAACCGATAAATTCGATGGGACCACTAACCCAGATGACTATATTTGCACCTTTGAGTACTACATGGACAGTCTAAAGATGGAAAGGACGGCCAAATGCAAGCTCTTCCTAATGTACCTAGCTGGAGCAGCTTGCAGATGGTTTAGGAGGTATGGACTAGGAGAGGTTCATTTCTAGCCGCAGTTAACTATAGATTTCTTAAGACAGCTCAACTCGGGGAGAAAGGCTTCCCCAAATGTGAATACCATGTGCTGCATGAAGCAGGGAGAAAATGAAAGCTTATGCAACTTTATAAAATGCTTCAAATCCGAGGCACTTTGGATTGGGGTGACTTGTGAGGGGTGCTGCTTATGGCAATGCATGTTGAGACCAAAAAAACACTGATATATAGGATAGGAACAACAGGAAACCATGTCGTAGCATGAAGGCTTTCAATGAAAGTGCTAGTGGCTACATTAGTATGGGAGAAGCTGGAGCCATAGAATCACATTCATCTGAGAGAGCTTCTACTCCCCACAATGAAAAGAAGATCAGGGCAAAAGGATACCATCCACCTACAAAGCGGTAGAGAGAATTTGACTTTACAACAAAGACTCCCCTCACCCACACACCTAGTCAGATATATGAAATGAGCAAAACTAAGTTGGCCTACAACCCCCTAAACAAGAGGGGGAAACCAAAACAAAACAAGGAAAGAGCATATTGCCACTTCCATAGAGCCAATGGTTACAATACTGATAACTATAGACACTTGAGGAATAAAATATAGAGATTGATTCAGAAAGGATACTTAAGCAGCTACCAAAAGGAGAATAATGGAGAGGGGACTGGGAATCTCTCTCCAGATCTGAATGTAGACCTAGTAGGAAACCCTCCAATCTCATTGCCTCGATCCATGGAGGACCACACATCATTTGAAAAAAGAATAAAAAAGCGTAAGAGTGATACATATAGGAGGCTAGAACAGAGCGAAGAACCATGTTAAATGTAAAACAAAAACCCATCTAGGACATAATCTTCACTATTGCTGACGCCGCTGGAGTGGTTTCCCCTCATCCAAATCCATTGGTAATTACGGTGCAGATCACAAATTGGACCAGGTAGAAAATCTTTGTAGATTCTGAGAGCTCATTCAACGTTATCTTTAAATCTTCATTCGACAAGATGAAGCTTCCAATGGAAATACTGAATCTAAGCCCCGAACTTGTTTACAGATTCGATAATACTACAACAGTCCCTATTGGATTGACATGTCTTCTCATCACCATTGGGGCTGCTCCTCTTCACAAATCATTCTGCGCAAGCTTCCTTATCATTGATCAACGGTCTCCGTATAATGCATTTTTGGTAATGCCAACACTAATTGACATAGGGGCAGTAATTTCCCAGAAGAATTTTCTTATGAAATTTCATACTCTAACTGGAATAGGATCGATTAGAGTAGAATAATTGTTGCCCAGGGAATTGTATAATGTAAACCTTTTTTCTAGCAATAAAATTGTACAAAACTATTATATTATCTCTCCTAATACTTATGATGATAATAATGAAAAAGAAGTCAAGCCAGTTCTAGGAACTGCATCGGTACAAAGTACCAAGACTGATGATGAAACAGATCACTCTTCGACCACACCATCGATAAAGAAGAAAAAGAGGAAGTATATGTACGTGATGGGCATAGATAAGTATAACTTAGTCCATGCGTAAAAATTTTCCGAAGAAGCCCAGAAACAAGCACTCTATGCCACTTCCCAACCCAAAGAGAAAGAAGAAAGCAAGATAGATCCGAGATTAGAGGAAATAAAGAGAGAGTTGAAGCCATGAGATGATCTTGAAGATATACAATATATCCCAAAGACCCACAAAGGTTCTTAAGATAGGAAAAACCTCTGCGCAAAAGCCAGAACAAAACTGATAGACTTCAAAATCAGCAGATGCTTTTGATTGGGCACACTCGGACATGGTAGGTATATATCCAGCTATCATCCGCCACGTACTCAACATCGATCCCAATGCTCATCCAGTCAGGAAAAAATGCAGAACTCTAGATCAGGAAAGGTATAATGCTATGCATGAAGAAGCTAAGAAGGTGAAAGCAAATGGATTCATCAGGGAAGTGTATTACGTAAAGTGGATCACCAACCCTGTTCTTTTGAAGAAGTCTAATAGGAAATGGTGAAATTTCTTAGACTACACCAATCTTAACAAGGCCTTCCCAAATGATAGCTTTCCTCTACCTAGAATAGAATAATTGGTGGATACAACTAGTGGATACGAACTGCTCTCGTTCATCGATGCATACTCAAGTTACAATCAGATATCTATGATTGAGCTAGGTCAAGAACATACGAATTTGTGATGGACAAAGGCTTATATTGCTACAAAGTCATGTTGTTCAAACTCAAAAACACTAGAGCAACCTACTAGAAGTTAGGTAATATAATGTTCTTCGATTAGATTGGTAAAAACATCTAAGTATATGTGGACGAAATGTTAGTCAAGTCAAAAGCAGCATCAAGTCATGTTCAAGATTTGGAGGAAACATTTGAGGTCCCAATGTAATATAATAGGAAACTGAATCCCTTGAAATGTACTTTTTCCATTCAATCAGGGAAATTCCTGTGGTACATGTTAAGAGCTCATGGCATCGAGCAAACCCAGAGCAGATTGAGGACATAAGAAACATAGGAGTCCCAGAAACACCGAAAGATATCATAAATCTAAACGGCAGGGCGGACGCTCTAGGCAGATTCATTTCCAAAGTAATCGATAAGTATATGTTGTTCTATAACCAAGTGAAAAGGGGTGGAATTTCAAATGGACTGAGGAATGCAAATCGCGTTCCAGAATTTGAAGGACCATCTGATCATCACCCCTATGCTATCAAAATCAATAACAGGCAAGGACTTATATGTGTATTTAGCCATAACTGATAAATCTATTAATGTTGTAGTGGTTCGAGAAGACAAAGGGACCCAGAGGCCTATCTACTTCACGAGTTGTAACACCCTATAAAATGAACCATAAATAAATGAAGTAAATTGAATCAAATATAATAAGGATTGAATATGAAAACTTTATAAAAGTTGTAATTTGGCCACGAAAGTTATTCCGTTGCGATCGTGATGAAATTCTGGTCTATTTCATATATAATATGCTAAAAACGAAGCTCAAGTAAAGAAGTTATGAGCATTTGAAGTCTTTAGATTTAAATTAATTCAGATTTAATTCAAATTCAAATGAGAAATCAAATTTAGGGTTCAAAATTCAAAAATTAGCTTGGGGGCTAAGTAAACGTTTCATTAACGTTTAACGTCAAAAAGTTAATTAGGGAATAAAATAATTATGCAATTGAACAAAATAAACGTTCCCCGAAATAGTGGAGCGGTTGACCTATATAGGTTAACCGTAGTGGTCGACCGGTCGCACATAGGCGGTCGAGCGCTTGGCAACGAATGTTGCTAGTGGCAGCTAGGGTTTGAAGCTATGTTATATTCAGTTGTATGCTCCAAGTTTATCGATTTCTTACCTACTTCCATCATACGGTTCTGGTGCCTTTCACCCCTGTAAATAGAACCCTATCCTCTTCACTTTTGTTCATATTATTTTGGGGAATATGACGAAATTCTTCCATTGCTATCTCTCTCTAATAAGATTCAGAAACTCCGTAGAGAATTCAGGTAAGAATTCAACTTATTTTTTATTTGTTTCTTCTTCCTCCAATCTATTTTTATCCTATTCTCCTCCAATTATTTTGAATCTAATGAATATATATATATATATATATATATCTTCCCAATTGTGTGTGTAGATATATCAAAAGGGAGAAACTCTGGAAGAGATTGGAAGGCTACAGATCCATTTAAGTGAAGCTAAGGTTAATCTGTGAGTGGAAACCTGAGTATTTCTTTTCAACAATTATTTAGTGTATTTCTTTTTGGATTTGAATATGCCTTAGGGATTTTGGGATTTGGAAAATAAGATAGATAAAATCCCCTAAAATTTCTTTTTATTGATATATCAATTCTATGTTGAGATTCTCAATTATTTGCATTAATTTGATGGAATCTATTTTGTTTATGCAATTTTTGATAATTTCATAGTCTATTCCACTTCTCCTTCTCCTTTGGGTCAAATTGTGATTCTTTATTAAAATAAGGGGTTTAGATTATGAATTCTATTCGTAATTTACACCACTTTTTCTTATTTATTTCTTTGTAAAAGTGGAGTTAAATAGATTATGGTGTTTCGATTGCAATGCTTATTGTTTAAGATATTCCATTTAATTGGTGTAATAAATTAAGTTTCTATTTTATTTACAAGTCTGTTATTGCAGTTTTCCCTACTTCGGATATTAGAATCCCATGAAATCTTGGGAATTTGAAGAAAAAGGACTTGTAATAATAATTGGTTAGGGAATTGACATTTAACGGTAATTTAGAGCGTAAAATCCGTGCGTTTAGAACTTATTAGGCCTGAATATTTATTTATCTCTATTTGTGTAATTACTGCATATATGGTGTAATTAAATTAGGCATTTATTTTTATTTATTTCCACATTAGGACGGTAATCGATTATTAGGCAAAAATAAGAGGAAACTCTTATATAGCCTAATTATTATTTTAAGGCGTAACAAGAAAAGTTCCTTATAAGGCCTTATTTATGAAACAGTGAGATGAGTGTGTGCACGCGCGCGCGTGTGTATGGAGAGTAATTGATTTATGGTTAAGTCATAGGGATGCGAGGTCAACAGAGTAACATAACAAAAGTCTGCCCTTCACTTTGAGGCTACTAGCAGTTGTGTACAACTTGCTTATGTGAGATATCCTTATGATAAATATTTATAACGACGCAAGGTTGGTCCCAAATTCTGTAGGGGAAATCTACCCAGCTAATCTGGCTACAAGTTCCTACGAATAGCGGACTAATGTGAGACGTCATTATGAGTATGGGCCATAAGACAAAGGTCCTGCTTCGGGGTTTTGAGGTATTAAGTGATTGGACCCGCCTCTTTTCCCTAGATGAAGTATTAAATGGCCAAGGGGTTATGTTAGGTGGTACCTCTACAGGGGTCTGCTTCTAGAAATAGGTATTAAATAATGGGGTCTACCTTAATTATGGTATTAAATGACCAGAGTCTGCTTATTTTCCACATGGAAGTATTAAGTGGCCTAAGGGATTCCATATGATGTCAACTAGATAGTACCATTGGGGAGCACGCCTTGGAAATAGGTATTAAATAATGGGGTCTTCCTTAATTAAGGTATTAAATGACCAGAGTCTTCCTATTTTCGAATAAAAGATATTAAGTGACTGGACCCACCTCTTTTCCCCAGATGAAGTATTAAATGGCCAAGGGGTTACGTTAGGTGGTACCTCTACAGGGGTCTGCTTCTGGAAATAGGTATTAAATAATGAGGTCTACCTTAATTATGGTATTAAATGACCATATTCTGCTTATTTTCCACATGGAAGTATTAAGTGGCCTAAGGGATTCCATATGATGTCAGCTGGATAGTACCATTGGGGAGCACGCCTTGGAAATAGGTATTAAATAATGGGGTCTTCCTTAATTAAGGTATTAAATGACCAAAGTCTTCCTATTTTTGAATAAAAGGTATTAAGTGGCTTGGGTATCGTCTCTCACATTATTAGCTATTTATGACGTATGATTGGGATATGGGATTTTAGAAACCTGCTTATGAAATGGAAGGTATCAAGTGATTTGACCCGCCTCCTTTCCTTATAAAGAAGTATTAGATGGTTTTAATGGTTTTATGTTCGTAGATATATTCTTATTTTGAAATATATTATCCAAGTACCGAAAAGGTAAGGCTCGAGGTTTTTATTCACTAGACACTTGTTGTTCTGACTCCCTTCTCATTACAACACAAGGTAAGGACAGAGTGATGGCGGTGACAATGTTTAGAGATGGGAAGCTTGTCTTGTGGCAGTATTTATTATTATTACTTGCTTTTAAGTGTACCCATGTATTTAGACAATTGTTGTAACGAATATTATGTTACGGTTTTATGGAATTCTGTATTATGACATTTTTATGGTTTTGAAATAAATGGGTACACTTTGCTATTATATTTTTCCATCCGCTATGAGTTCTAAAAGTTTAGTTATGGCTTTGTAATGTTATTTCTCTTTACCACCAACAGCTTACCTTAGAATGGATCTAAGTTTAGATAGGCCTTTTCTTGGTTGAAATTTAAGCATGTTCCAGGGTAGGTTGTTACATTTGGTATCGAAGCCTAGGTTACCCGATTAATGGGGAAAAACTATATGTACGAGAGACATATTTGTTATTTTGAAAAAGGTTTTTAAAATAGAATTTTCAAGGAATTCTTACTATATATATATATATATATACACACACACACACTTGTATACCATATCTTCTTGAATATACACATATACACTCGGCAACCTTTTTCTTTCAACATGTAAATATTGTCTTAGGAAATCGTCGCTAAAGGTTTAACCTACAAATAGTTGATATGCCTGATAACCAATCTTCTTTCGAACAAGGTCACTCTATCCATGGAAGACCACCCATTCGTGGAATGCCCGAATGGTTTAAACAATATCTTAGGACCGTCAAGAAAATTTCTATTCCTCCAACTGCACCAACTACCCGCTCGCCAATGCAGCACCCTATCATGTCGACTTATCTAAGTTGTGTAAGGACTTTATCAATATGGGAGGGAAGACATACTCTGGAACTATAGGATATTTGGAATCTAAAGCTTGGATTAGTAACTGTGAGAAGATATTTAGAGAGCTTGGTTGGGATGATCAGCTAAGAAGAAGAATAACAACTTGGCACTTCAGGGAAGAAGCCTTGAATTGGTGGAACTTTATGACTGATGAGCACCCGGGAAGGATATTCTCTTGGGATGAATTCAAGGACAAATTTGAGAAGAGATTCATGTCTAGAGTAGAGGTTAGCTTGCAATTGAAAAGGTTCATTCAGCTAAGACAAGGAGATTCTACCCTTAAGGAGTACACAGCTAAATGTACTGAATTGGCTAAATTTGGAATGAGCCTAATAGAAACACCTACAAAAAAGGCCATTAAGTTCGTGAAGGGCTTATATTCCCCACAAAGATAAATGTTATTGACCCAAGTACCTATTGGGGCCACGTATGAGATGTTGGTAGAAACGGCAATGTTGCATGTGGCCAATGAGGAAGATAAGGGAATGGAGAAGTTGAAGTCTGCACTGACTCAAAAAAAAAGGAGGATCCAAGAAGGGGAACTTTTGTGCCAATAAGAAATCGAAGAAGAAGTTTAAAAGGATGGGAAGGTGTGTAAGAAATGCCAAAGGAAGGGTCATGAAGCTAAAGATTGTAGGGTGAGTCTGATAAAGGAAGCCTTTAAAGGTAGGTGCTTTAGCTGCCACAAGGAATGGCATCATAAGAATCAATGTCGCAAGATGGCCAAGGAAAGATCAAGCGGACAAGCCTACGTTATTGAAGCCATCCCTATTGCCAGTAAGCGACCAAGGGATCAAGGAAAATAAGCTCTAGAAGGTATAACTCTTATTTTTGAGGTTACTATTCGTACTATATTTGATTCAAGGGCATCGCATTCCTTTATAGATAGGGATGTAGTAAATTCCTAAAATCTTCAAACCCAGATGGTCAATAGCCCAATAGAGGTTTCTGTTCCCATTGAGGGTTCGACGCATTTTCTCTTATTTGCAAAGACCTAGCATTAGACATATGCGACGTTGATTTCATATGTAATGTGTACATTCTAAATTTCGAAGGGTATGGACTTATCATGAGTATGGATTGGTTGTCATATTTTGGAACGATTCTTGACTATGATAATAGGGTAGTACGATTAAAGAGTTGTGGAGGTCGTGACCAAGAAGTTCTTTGTACACCCAATGTTTTAGTTGAGTTAAGCCATTTATACTCACTAAATCTATCTGTTGTTGGAGAACCATCATCTGTACCCTCAGTTTGTGAATTTCTTGATGTCTTCGAGGAGGTCTCAGGTCTCCCACCTCATAGGGAGATTGAGTTCCGAATCGATTTGGAGAAGGATGCAAGACCCATCGCTCTGCCTTTGAGACATATGGCCCCCAAAGAAAGAAGGGAATTGGATAAACAAATCCCAGACCCATTGAAGAAAGGATTCATCCGTAGAAGCACTTCTAAGTGGGGAGCCCCTGTTGTTTTTACTACTAAGGCAGATGGTTCTTGGAGACTTTGCGTTGATTATAGGGAGTTGAAAAAGTTGAAAAGGAAGAATATGTACTCTCTACCTAGAATAGATAACTTGTTCGACCAACTTGTAGGTCCTAAAGTCTTTTCCCAATTAGACTTAGCAACGAGATTCCATCAGTTGAGGATTGTAGAGGAAAGCAAGCCGAAGACCGCATTCCATACTCCAGATGGGCTCTACGAGAGGAAAGTAATGCCTTTGAATGACGAATGCCCCCAACATACTTTGTGGATTTGATGAGTAGAGTATTTAGAAGGCAACTTAATAAATTTGTCATGGTGTTTGTTGATGATATCTTGGTTTTCTCCAAAGGCAAGAAGGAGCATGAGGACCATCTTAGGGAGGTATTGGAGACCTTGAGAAGAAACTAACTCGAAGCCAAGTTTTCTAAATGCCACATTTAGAAAAATTAAGTTAGGTTCCTTGGGCATATTATTTAGGAACAAGGATTAGCTATGAACCCTATTAAAGTAAGGGCTGTCCAACGATGGAAGACCCCTAGTAATGCATCAGAGGTTAGGGGTTTTCTAGGGTTAGCAGGCTACTATAGGAAGTTCATCAAGAATTTTGCACAAATTGCAGCCCCTTTAACCTAATTGACTAAGAAGAATCTAGTTTTTGTTCTGAATGATAGATGCACTGAGGCATTTGAGAAGCTTAAGGAGTCATTGACTAGTGCAACTGTGCTCACTATTCCAGATGGAACTAAGCCGTTTATGATTTTCACATATGCATGTGGCACATGATTAGGTGCAGTTCTTATGTAAGAAGAAAAGGTAGTGTCCTATGCTAGTAGACAACTGAAGGACCATGAGAAGAGGCATCCAGTGCATGATTTAGAATTGGTAGCCATTGTTTTTTCCTTAAAGATGTGGAGGCATTATCTCTTTGGGTAAATGTTTGAGTTATTCACTGATCATAAAACACTAAATTACCAATTTTCCCAAAAAGATTTGAATCTTATGCAGTAGAGGTGGATGGGGTATGTAGTGTCCTTTGAATTTAGTATTCAATATACACCTGGAAAAGGGAACATAGTCGTCGATGCTCTTAGTCGGAGGCATGCTACCTTGTGCTATATGTGAATAGAGATAGTTGGAGTTTCCTTCGAATTTTAACCTCCAATTGTCAACAGAACCCATATGTTCTATCATTTATGGAGATTAGACCAGCCTGATGGATCATATAGGACATGAGCAAGTGAAAGATGAGAAGTTACTACAGATTTTAGAAAAATTGAGAAAAGGATAGCATTTTCCCAATGCTAGGAGGTATTCAGCCGATGAGAAGGGATGTTTGAGAAGAGATGGACGTCTTTGTGTTCCAATGATTGATGATTTGATGAGAGATATGCTTATACAGTGTCACCACTCAAGGATGACCATTCATCCCAAAGAAGATAAGATGTACAAGGACATGAAGAGAATTTTCTTTTGGAATGGAATGAAGAGAAGCGTAACTGAGTTTGTTGCTAGTTGTTTGACATGTCAAAAAATAAAAGCTGAGCAAGAGAAGCCTGGTGGATTACTATTACCTTTGGAAATTTCGACTCGGAAGTGGGAACATATTTCAATGGATTTTGCGGAAGGATTGCCTAAAAGTCAGAAAGGGCAATGAAGCTATTTAGGTTGTTGAAGACAGACTCACTAAGAGTGCGCATTTGTTCCAATTAGGAGAAATAGGACTAGCACCTCTCTTACATAGATTTATATTAAGGAGGTAGTTCATCTACATGGAATTCCTATAAGCATAGTTAGTGATAGGGACCCCTTGTTCACTAGCGAGTTTTAGCGGAGCCTACAAACAGCTTTGGGAACTTCTTTGAACCTTAGCATGACATATCACCTACAAACTGACGGACAAATAGAGAGGGTAAATAGGATTTTGGAAGACTTGTTGAGAGCTTGTGTTTTCAATTTCAAAGGACATTGGGAGCATCATCTACCTTTAGTTGAGTTTGCGTATAATAATAGCTATCAAGGGACGATTGGTATGGTCCTTTTTGAAGCACTTTATGGATTGTCATGCAAATCGCCTAGTTGTTGGTGGGAAACCACCGACAAAGTATTTCTTGGACCTGATTTGATCTGTGATACCACGGAAAAAGTATAGATTATCAGGTAAAGGATGAAGGGAAAGACTGTCAGAAATCTTATATGGATAAAAGAAGGAAAGAGCTCGAATTTGAGGTTGGAGATATGGCATTTGTTAAAATTTCCCCTCTTAGAAAAGTTGTTAGGTTTGGAAAATTTGGAAAATTGGTGCTTAGATTTGTTGGGCCATTCAGAATTCTGGAAAGAAGAGGAAAATTGGTATATCATGTTGAGCTTCCTGACAAGTGGGTAGGAGTCCACAATGTTTTCCACGTTTCTCACCTTGGGAAATACCTTCATTACACAGCTAACAGTATAAAGCATGATCAATTGGGGGATTTTGAAATGGAGCCAACGGTGCCTTGTGCCACCGCACGCATTATGGAGCACGGTACTAGGAGACTCCACAGTAAAATAATTAGGTTGGTCCGAGTACAATAGGGGGACAATCCGGCGAAAAGCACATGGGAGACCGAGGAGAAGATGAAGAACACTCACCCGGAGCTTTTCACTGGTAATTCTCTCTCTAAAATTAGGATTCGGTTGCATCGTGGTTGCTAGATTGGATGATAGGAGATGGTTGTTACACTTTTTCACAATCACTTTAACTTATGTAAAAAAAATTATGCATTTTAGGATATTTGCATACATACTTTCATGATACGATTACACACTCACGCTAGGATTGAGCTCATTTTAGCATGTCTGCAATATATAATCACATTGCATTATTGGTTGAGTAGATGGTTGTGTATAGAACTTGGTTGTATAACATCGTTGTTACTGCTTGTTACGTTGTTCGCCCATTGGAATATTTCGAGACAAAATCTTTTTTAAGGGGAGAATGTAACACCCCATAAAATGAACCATAAATAAATGAAGTAAATTGAATTAAATATGATAAGGGTTAAATATGTAAATTTTATAAAAGTTGGAATTTTGCCACAAAAGCTATTACATTGCATTCATGGCGAAATTCTGATCTGTTTTCATATATAATATGCTGAAAACGGAGCTCAAGCAAAGAAATTATGAGCATTTGAGGTTTTCAGATTTAAATTAATTTAGTTTGAATTCAAATTCAAATGAGAAATCAAATTATGGTGCAAATTTCAAAAATTCACTTGGGGGCTGAGTAAACATTTAATTAATGTTTAGTGTCAAAAGCTTAATTGGGGAATAAATAATTGTGCAACGGAACAAAATAAACATTCCCCGAATTAGAGGAGCGGTCGACTTATATAGGTAAATCGCTCGACCATGGCGGTCGACTGGTCGCACATAGGCGGTCGACCGCTTGGCAACGAATGTTGCCGGTGGCAGCTAGGGTTTGAAGCTATGTTAGATTCAGTTGCACTCCAAATTTATCCGTTTCTTATCTACATCCATCCTACGGTTCTAGTGCGTTTCAACCCCTATATATAGAAACGTATCCTCTCCACTTTTATTCATATTATTTTGGGGAATACGATGAAATTCTGCCAATGTATCTCCCTCTCATAAGATTTAGAAACTCCATAGTGTTTGTACCAAAATTGGGCACAACACTCTTCGGAATTTTTTGAAGAGATAAAAGTGAAGAATGAAAATTAAAACTATGGATTATCTAACAAAAACTCCAAATAACAGAAAGTAAATTGCAAAGACAAGCGATTTAGAGTGGTTCGGCGTTTTGCCTACGTCCACTGTGAAGTTTGATGATTTTATTGCTCGATTACTTGAAGATTACAGTAGTTTATAAGGCAATACAACTGAATTTAAATGCTAAGTGTCAATCTAAAGCAGCGGCGGTGTTCTGGAGTAAATCTGGCAGAATCTGGGCGCTCTTCAGTACTTAGAATTATCCGACCCCTTTTCTGAATGACCAGGGGCTCTATTTATAGGTGTAGGAGGCTGATATTTCGCCTAAAATGAGGGGAGACCAGTTCTGGTACGTCAGGGGGCCCACATGGCCGAAATCTGGAGATCCGGGCCCACTTTGGGATCGATTCGACCCTTGGTTCGAATCGATCAAGAAATCATCCAATCGAGTTGAAATTTGGTGTGAACATTCTTCATCATGTGTTTAAGCTTCTGTGAAAATTTCATGGCATTTGGACTTGTAGAACTCGAGATATGATCGATTCAATGTTGCATTTCTGGAGAACAGGGGTACTTCGAATCGATCTCAGTTCGAATCGATTCGATCGACTCGATGCCTTTCGCTGCTTTGACCAGGTGGATTCGTGATAGTGGTTTCGAATATATTCATCTTCGAATCGAACGAACAAAGGCTTCTTCGAATCGAACGAACAAAGGCTTCTTCGAATCGATCTAGGTGTGTTAAAGTTGATCGACTCGAGGTTGCCTCAAATTGTGTGGATTCGAAGTATCTGTATCTCTGTGGATTCGAAGGATGTGACGACCTAATGGATTCGAACTAGGCCCCCGTTCGATGGAGTCAAAACCAAAATCCTCCTAGTGGATTCGAAGCAATCAAAGGAAACTTCTATCGATTCGAACATGCTGCCTTGGGTGGTGGACACGAAGCTTAGCCGTCTGATGGTTTCGAATAAGATGGCTCTGGTACCAACTCGTGTCCAGATGGACTCGAAGCAGACCGAATCGAACTCGTTGGAGTCGATCTTTGATGGATTCGACCCTTAGTCGAGTCGAACAAAGAGGAGGCGATCTTACGGCTATGCCCTTCAATTGCGTTGATGATATCTCGGGCGTACGAACTCGGATTGACTTGAAATCTGGAACGTAGGTTCCTACGACTTTGCTTGACGTGCCTTATCAATTGTAGCCCGATCCTGACTTGAACAAATTTCATCGATATCCGTAGCGATTCTTACGTGTAACCGACTTCCGAGACGATCTGTCACCGGTATCTAGTCAAGTCCTTGGTGTCACGGCCTTGCCAAAAGGCGGGATAACATTTGCCCCCCAAAGTACGTCTTGTGTAAACATGACGTGCTTTGAAAAGCTGCAGTCTCTCATTGGATAGCTACAACATGCTTTATCGAAAGTTGCATTCTGTATCACAGTAATCGACTGTTGTATAATTGTGACTGGCTGTTTGGGCTTTTGAGTCATGACGAGATGAACATTTGATTCCTGTTGATGATAAAGACCAAAACATTAGTCAAAAATACGTGCATACGTGTATTATCTTGACCTTGGTTAACGTTGCGTGATCGCAAGTTGTTGTCAGTTCGGTTTTGCTATCGAAATCTGCATCGGTCCTCTCCTGAACCGATTTGAGATTTGAGTTAAAACATTGCTTTTATGATTGTCTATGGTCATCCTCCCGTATCGATCCTCTCCTGAATCGGTACGAAAAGTAGACAAGCAATTTTTCACATTGGAACGGTTCGTCCATTTTCATTAGTGGTTGGTGATGGATTCGAAGCTGTGCCTCTTCGAATTGATGGCCTTCGAATCGAGGGTTTGAGGGACCTCGTGCTTCGAATCGATATTGTGTGGATTCGATGTGGTTGCCTGAGTTGTTGGTTTCGAAACAAGTACTTCGAATTGATGTGATACTGTGACTTTGATTCATCTTCCGTCAATTGCCTCGAATCGATGGATTCAGAGCTTTAATGAATTTGACAACGATGGATTCGGAGGCGTGGACTCGAAGCAGATTCGAAACGTACGCACGTTGGAGTTCGAATTGGTGAGTTTGAATCGTCTACCCCGTATCGATGATGCTCTGCGTCATACCGTATGGATGAATTCGAAGTTGATGGGTAATCGAGCATACGTTCGAACCGATGGAGCTGTGACCTGCTGTGTGCGGTTATCATGACCGGGAGACGAAGAGCCTCGAGTCGCCCTTGGAACCCATATAAATACGCGTGGTTAACTTCACTTTTTCTTTTTACATTTTACTGTTGCTATAGCCTCTTCTTCGAATCGATCTCTCCAAGGCCAAGTCGAACGTGCTTTCTCCAGATCGATCGAACCCCTTCACGCTTTCGCTCGTAATAAAAACAGGTAACCAAGGGATCGATTCGAAATAAGTAAGAAAGATAGGACTTAGAATTTTTTAGCATCAATTCAGTTTTTTCTTCTGAAAAAATCGAGGAGTGATGAAATCTGAACGAGGTGGATCGACTCGATGGAACCGAGGAACGAAACTATTTGAGTTGTATCGATCAGAATGTTGCTTCTCGTTGCTTCGTATCGATCCAGGGATGAATCATTCGAATCGATTTTTGAATGCATAACTTCGAATCGATGGTTTTAAGAGAAGAAAGGAAAGAAGGTTCGTGGCGATCGATTCGAAGTAGCGATACTCCGATCGATTCGAAGGATCTCAGTTTTGATCGATTCGTGGTTATGCATATCTCATGGTTTCGAAGTGCTTCTCCACCCCAAGACTTCATCGAGTCGAACTATGCGGAGTCGAAGCATATCGATTCGAGTCGAAGCATATCGATTCGAGTCGAAGCATGCGGAGTCGAAGCACATCGATTCGAGTTGATCAATTCGAACACCCTTGCTTCAGAGGCTTCTACTCTTCTAATTTGTTTCAACATCTGGACTACGGCCATTTCCAAGTTTGAACTTTGACGAACTTTCCGAACTTACCGAACTTTAGCATACTCGACTCCGACGAGCTTCGGCCTTGTACAACAGAACTTGACTGAAAGATTATACTTGAATTTCCTTTGAGGCTCGTCGATGGAACTATGACATAACCAACAATACAACTGATTTATACTTGAAGTGGTCAGTAGCGTCTGGATGGTGTGGAAGTGACGGTCAGCAATGACGGTCATCTTCGTTCTCAAATTCCTAAGTTTTTGTCGTATGGGCATCTTGCTTCAATCTGTTAAATTTGCTTAAGTAATGCACAACACTTGCACTGCACAACACGCTCACACACTCTACCCTGGGGAATGCACGGGCTGTTTATGAACTTAACGTTGCTTTCTGATGAGTTAGTTAATTATGGAATCTTCGAGTTCCCAACAACAAGAGGTACAGAGCTCGACTCCTCCGGTTCTTGAGATTCCCGATATCCCTGCCGATGTAATCGATCCAGCTCCAGATGAATTGCCGGAGGCGATACTTATTGAGGACCCTGTTGATTCGGTTCAGTCTAACATCTCTGAATCCTTATTGGGACGAATATGCTTAAAGCATAACATATCTCTAGGTGACGTATTATTGCCCAGCGCCACTGATAGACCGCACAACCCGCCTGAAGGATATACAGCATTCTACCGTCATGCTTGTGCGGCCGGAACTCTTCCTCCTTTCAACCAATATATCAGAGGGATGCTATCATATTTAGGAATCGCTCCTTCACAACTTCATCCCAACGGGCACGCGTTGCTGAACAGTGCCTTTGTCATATTTATGGACTGTCTCTTCCGCCCGCCGAGGCCCTCCGAGATCAGACACATATTTAACTTCAAGAGTAGGGGTGATAGCCCGTCTTTTACATTTTTGGAGGCAGTTAGGAATTGCCAAGTTGTAGTTGGAGCTTGGACTCGACTGAGCTATTTCAAGAACGAGTGGTTCTACGTTCGGTGCCCTCCGGGTTTCGCTAGGCGTTGGTTGTCTAGACGTAAGCGCCTTAACCTGTTTCCTTGACCAATAGCTCTTCAGTGTTAAAATTGATATTTCATTCCCTTTACAGCTATTATCTCCAGGCCCGATGGAGGGCGTTTCAAGGGTACCGTCCGGAGTCTTCAAGAAGTCCCAAGCGAGCTGAGGCATATTGACTCGGTGCTGAATGATTACAACTTAAGAGTTCTTGGTTTGATCGACATCAATCAAAGCATAGTTGTTGAGGGATTTGCAAAGTCCGCCTCCAAGAAGGAAGATAAGAAGAAGACCAAGAAGAAAATCAAGAAGAAAAAAGTGAAGAAGTCACTCGGAATCAGAATAATTGAGGCGGGTGACGAAGAAATAACCCACACAGATTCAGAGCCGATGGCTGATCTCTCGGGAAACTTTGAAGAATCAGGAGAAAAACGGAAAGGCAAGGCCGCCGTTTCCAAAAAACTTAAGTCCAAGGGGGGAAAATCCGTAGATGTGTTTCTTCCCGCTTCCGGGGTCATGATTTCTGAGGCCGCCCCTTCTCATTCGAGAGATTCTTTCAAAGGGCTAGACGATATTCCTATCCCAGATTATATATCGATTTCTCATAATCCTGGGTTGGAGGAATTTCAAGATGTTCTAAACATGAACGAGCCCTTTCCTTTAAGTGCGGTCAACACTTCCGGTCGGTTTTGGGGGTTTACACATTTACACACACTTCCACGGCACTTCATGACTTTTGCATAGTAAACATTGCTTTATGGGATTTTAATCCGTAATTCTTTCTTATCGCAGGTGAGATGTCAGGACGTGGCTCTACTCTAGATAGGCTTCGGAATGTGCGCCAATCTTCTCCATTTTACGATTCCCGTAGGAGAGAGACAGATAGGGATCATGGGCGAGGCTATTCGAGTCAAGAACGTTATGATAGAGACAGAGATTACTCGCGTAGCCGTTCTGGCTATGATTACTCTGACAGAGACCGGGGATACCAGTACCGACCCCGATCTCGCTCTCCTCCGCCTCCCAGGGCTCCAGTAGACCTCCCAGGGCCATCTCATCGGCAACAGTTGCCTTCTCAATCTTCTCGGCCTGATACTCAGCGGCCAAGAATGGAACCGACAGCAGCCGCTATAATTGAACAAGCTCCGGCTGAGTTGACAAGCGACGGAGCTGCTAAACTCGCCCAAATGAAAAATGACTACCCGGAAATTTGCATGGATGGCTATATCTTCCCTCCTAACTTTAAAAGAATCCCTCCGGAAGCTGAGATCACTGCTCATAGTTATATCCACGACTTCTATGCTCAGTATAAGGAGTGGTACAAGGCAGCCGTGAAGGCTTCTAGAGTAGCTTTTGATCGGGCGAAGACTATTGCTGAACGCGATGCTGAAATTGCTAAACAGAAACGCATCGTTGAAGTTCTTCAATCTGAAATGGAGACGTCCCGGAATTCTGAACTTCAAGCTCTCCAGAAGCACGAGGACGCCGTGGCCAAAATGGCTAGGATGCAACAAGAACATTGCGCCACGGTAGAGGAGATGGGCCACCGCAACACCACCATTGCAGCTGAGCGAGACTTAGCCGTTAAAGAGCTGAACGAGCTCGAGGCCAAATTCGCTGAAATGGTGAAGGAGAAAGATGATGCGAATGCCACTGCTCAAGAGGCTTGCGACCAAGCAGTATCTCTCAGGACCGAACTTGCTGCGGCGGCGGTCAAGGCTAAGTCTGCGGAAGCAGAAATTCAGGAAAAGATCTTGGAGGAGAGGTCTAGGCTAGATGCTGAGTTTGACGACCTCTTAGTCACGTATAACGCTAATGTACTGGAACACAGAAATTTAGCTTGGCTGGGAGATGACTCCATGATCTTGTACAATGCCTGGACCCGGCTGGTGAATGAGAAAAGAGCAGCGCATCCAGATGGAACACTTGACGACTTTGAACTGGAGATGCGTTTGCTTACCGAGGATGAGAGGAAGACCCTTCATGAGGTGGTGATCTCTATGGCGAAAGAAAAGCTCGGCGTTCGATCTCTAGAGACAAGAGAAGGCTCGGGGATCGTGCCTCACGGGACAAGTGTTGGAGCTGTAATTCCAACATTGCCCGAAACCACTGGTGCGGTAGATCCCCAGTCTGTTCCTGCCTATAATCCTGACCAACCATTATTATCTTCGGCCGAGGATTCTGCCCACGTTTCGGTCCAGAACAAGGAAGGTATTTGAAAGCTTCTCGTAGTTTAGTTGTGAAGAACCTTAAGCAACACACTTGGCTAACAATCTTCGTTTTGTCGCATTTCAGTGACTGAAGTTATTGTCTCTGCGCCCCTTGCTCTATCAGTTTCTCATCAAACACAAGGGGTTGTTTTTTCTGAAGCCATCACGACTTCTACTTTGATTGGCGAGGAGGGAGATGCAAATATGTTTTCTTTCAGCGCTCAAATGATTGAGGAGCTTCTCAATGAACCCATCGATCCCTCTGTCAACCCGTCCGATGTTGTGAGTGGGGCTGCTCCGGCCGTTAGTTCATCTACGCCAGCTATTGGCACATCCGACGCGACCCAAGCATCTCGTGAGGATGACATCATTGCTGAGATTGATGCCGAGATGGCAGCAGGGAATGCGGGTACTAATCCGCCCGGGCCTGCCCCGTTAATGGTGATTTCACCGGGCGGTACTGTAGTGATTGAGACCGCTCCTGTCCCTCCTCCTACAACTACTCCTATGCCTCCAGCTCGTCCTCCTAGAAGAACTTCCGTCGCCTCCAGCTCTGAGGAAGACGTCGACATTATATCGCTGCCGGAGGGCAAGCCTGAAAAGAGTAAGCGATTGAGAAAAAAATCAGGCAGTGGATCTGGTGGGGCTACCCCGAAGAAGAAGATAAGGAAGAAGAAAGATTGAACTCTTTCTTTAAATCTTTGTTGCGTAGGGTAGCATTTTGTTGATTTTTCTATTGCCGTGTATAGATGTGGATTCGGCTCCCACTAGCAGAATTTCCTTTTAACACTTTGTAATCAGATTCTTTTTGTCGATAGTGGAAATGAAAATTTATTCCCTTTTCATCTTCAACTTGTCATGTGTTATGGTTCTGCCCCCAGCATTGGGGATAAGTGTGGAGTTGATGTATGTTTATACCCCGTCTCGCGCTCTGGGAGTACGGAGTTGAATGAATGTTTATACTTCGCCTCGCACTCTGGGAGTACGGAGTTAGATGAATGTTTATACTCCGCCTCGCACTCTGGGAGTACGGAGTTAGGGAATGTTTATACTCCGCCTCGCACTCTGGGAGTACGGAGTTAGGGAATGTTTATACTCCGCCTCGCACTCTGGGAGTACGGAGTTAAGTAAAAAGCTTGTACCCAGCTCGCGCTCTCGGAGTACTCTGGGGTTTAGGAAAAATGTTTATACTCCGCCTCGCACTCTGGGAGTACGGAGTTAGATGAATGTTTATACTCCGCCTCGCACTCTGGGAGTACGGAGTTAGGGAATGTTTATACTCCGCCTCGCACTCTGGGAGTACGGAGTTAGGGAATGTTTATACTCCGCCTCGCACTCTGGGAGTACAGAGTTAAGTAAAAAGCTTGTACCCAGCTCGCGCTCTCGGAGTACTCTGGGGTTTAGGAAAAATGTTTATACTCCGCCTCGCACTCTGGGAGTACGGAGTTGAATGAAAGTTTATACTCCGCCTCGCGCTCTGGGAGCACGGAGTTTAGTAAAATGTTTATACTCCGCCTCGCACTCTGGGAGTACGGAGTTAGGGAATGTTTATACTCCGCCTCGCACTCTGGGAGTACGGAGTTGAATGAAGGGTTGTCGTGTATCAACCCATTTCGTGGCCTGATGTGATGGCTTGCCCCCGAGCTCGGGTTTCATTTAGTGAGTGGTTGATTGCTTCACAGCCACTCCTTACTTGAATAAATTCCACTGTGTGATGGAACTTAGCTCTTCGTGCATCGTGATGTTGTACATTGTATTTAATGAATCACAGCTCTGGCTCGAAGAGATGGCATTTTATTGCTGAAATAAGAAAATATGGCAAATCAGTTGCCTTATTACAAATTCTAATTTCGAAATGCAAAAGTAAATTGCTAAATAAAAAACATAATGAAATGAATGAAGCCTGTCATATGTAGTAGCGACGGAGACTCTCGCTGTTCCAGGCTCTTGGTAAAACTAGACCGTCCACGGTTGATAGTTTGAATGTGCCATCCCCAAGTCTTTGAGTAATCACGTACGGCCCTTCCCAATTTGGTTTCATGTGTGAAGGAACCGGGTAGATTCTCTTGAGGACCAGATCACCGAGTTCAAAGGTTCGGGGGCGAACTTTGGTGTTATATAACCGGGCGACCCGACTTCGGTAGGCGGCCGCTCTTAAATCAGCTTCTTCTCGTTTCTCGTCCAACAGATCCAAAGATTCAGCGAGTAATATAGCGTTTGTTTTTGGATCATAATAAGTTACACGGTGAGAAAATACTTCTGTCTCAACTGGAATGACGGCCTCCGAGCCATAGGATAAGGAAAATGGGGTGTGTCCAGTTGCGGTCTTGTGAGTTGTTCGATAAGCCCATAATGCCATAGGAAGTTCATCGACCCATTTGCCCCCAGCCTTTTCCAGTCGTTTCTTTAAGATGGATTTGATAACTTTGTTAACGGCTTCGACCTGACCGTTTGCTTGTGGATGTGCGACTGCAGAGAATTTTTTATGAATATGAAATCGTTGGCAGAAATTCTTGAACTCCGAACTTTCGAATTGGGTCCCATTATCGGTGATGATGGTATGCGGGAGTCCGAATCGGCAAATGATATTGCGGACCACAAAGTTTATTACTTTCTTCGACGTAATCGTTGCGAGAGCTTCGGCCTCGGCCCATTTCGTGAAGTAGTCAACTGCGACAATGGCATACTTCGCACCACCTCTTGCCAGAGGTAAAGCGCCAATGATATCGATACCCCACATAGCGAACGGCCAGGGACTGACCATTTGAGTTATCTCGGTAGGCGGGGCTCTTGGAATTCGAGCGTGTTTTTGGCATTTGTCGCACTTTCTGGCATAATTGGCCGCATCTCGATTCACTGTCGGCCAGTAATATCCATATCGGAGTATCTTCTTAGCAAGCGCCTGTCCACCGGTGTGATCGCCACATTCTCCCTCATGTACATCATGTAACACTCGTTTGACTTCATCGTGAGCGATACACCGGAGGAGTGGAACAGAATAACCTTTTCTATACATGATCACGTCCTGAATGATGAACCGCGAAGCTTTTCGTAGAACTTGCCTTTTCTCATTTCGGTGTTCAGGCAATATCCCATTCTCAATATAATTTCAATACGGAGTCATCCATGATTCTCTGCTGGGAAAGGTTTCCAACACATCATTCGTTTTGATTTGATCGATGCTTGGGAAGAACAAAGTTTCGACCGGGACAAGTCCCATTTGCTGTGCTTCACCTGTGCTGGCCAACTTTGCCAATGAATCGGCCTTTTGATTGCGATCTCGTGGTATGTAGTAAATAGCATAATAATCAAACTGATCCAGTGCTTCCTGAACTCGGGCTAGATAAGCAGCTAACCTTCGATCTCTTGCTTGATATTCTCCCCGTACCTGACACACAACCAACTGTGAATCACAATAAACTTCTATAGCGATAATTCTCAGATCTCTGGCAAGCTTTAACCCAGTCAACAGGGCTTCATACTCGGCTTCATTGTTGGTTGCGTGAAAATCAAACTTCAAAGCATAGCATATGGATCGACCTTCGGGGGTTTCTAGTACAACTCCAGCGCCCAAACACCGATCGTTTGATGCACCGTCTGTATAAAGTTTCCAGACATATTCAGGAGACTCGCTGGTTTCGGGTAAGTCGTCTGGAACAGTAAATTCAGCTATGAAGTCAGCTAGGACTTGCCCTTGAATGGTTCTCCGCGGAGCATAAGTAATGTCAAATTGACTCAGTTCGATATTCCACTTGAGTAACCTTCCAGACGTCTCAGGCCGCGTGAGGACCTGTCGTAACGGCTGATCGGTATACACAGTAAGCGGATGAGCTTGGAGATAAGGACGAAGCTTTCTCGAGGCGATGACCAAACAGTAAGCCAGTTTCTCCAACCTGGGGTAATTTCTTTCAGCTCCGGTCAATCGTTTACTAACATAATAGACCGGTTTCTGCACTCGATCCTCTTCCCGGACCAGAGCAGCACTGATCGCATGCTCTGATACCGCCAGATAAAGGTATAATTGTTCGTGATCAATTGGTTTTGACAAAATCGGTGGCGTAGAGAGATGCTGAACCAGTGATCGAAATGCGCCTTCACATTCCATGGTCCATTCAAAGTTTCGTTTTCCTTTCCGGATTAGATCAAAGAAAGGGATGCATTTATCAGTGGATTTCGAGATGAACCTGCTTAGCGCTGCTACCTTCCCGTTGAGACTCTGGACTTGCTTTATGGTCCTTGGAGTTTGCAAATTCCTTATTGCCCAGATCTTTTCGGGGTTTGCCTCTATCCCACGAGCGTTGACGATGAACCCCAGAAACTTTCCGGATGCGACGCCAAAGTGGCACTTTAACGGGTTAAGCTTCATTCCATATTCACGTAAGATGCGGAACATTGAATTTAAATCCTTGACGTGATCTGTGGAAAATCGGGACTTAACTAACATGTCATCCACATAGACTTCCATGGTCTTCCCGATCTGATCAGCGAACATTCGATTAACCAAGCGTTGGTAAGTTGCTCCGGCATTCTTTAAACCGAAAGGCATGACTCTGTAACAGTAGAGTCCTAGATCAGTCACGAAACTGGTATGTTCTTGATCGGATAGATGCATGGGTATTTGATTATAACCGGAATAAGCGTCCATAAAGGATAACAATTCATGGCCTGCAGTTGAGTCTACGAGTTGGTCAATTCGAGGAAGTGGAAAACTATCTTTAGGACAAGCTTTGTTTAAGTCAGAGTAGTCGACACAAGTTCTCCATTTCCCATTCGGTTTCCGAACCATTACCGGATTTGACACCCACTCTGGGTATAGAGCATCTCGGATGAAACCATTTGATTGCAACTTGTCAATTTCTTCTTTAAGGGCGGCAGATCTCTCTGGATCCATACCACGCCTCTTTTGCTTGACCGGAACATGTCGCGGATCAATATTCAAAGAGTGACTTGCAATGTTCGGTGAGATTCCGCACATGTCAGAGTGCGTCCAGGCAAAGACATCAAGATTTGCTTGAAGAAATTCAACCAATTCCTGTTGTATCTGTTTTCCCAGTTGAGATCCAACTTTTAGTACTTTCGAGTCGTCATCCTCACTGACCGGGACGTCCACAGTCAGTTCGGCTGGAGACGCTTGATTCTCTTCTACTTCATCTTTATCTTCGCTATCTCTAGGGTCAAGATCTCTAAGGAATTGGTAGTGGTGCCCGGGCCGGGGCCCAGGCGTTAGTTGTCAATTATCAGTAAAACGGACGCAGAGAGATTCCTCTACGCTCTTTCCTTTCTCCTTCTTCTGTGCTTCATGCAACTCAGCAACATAACAGGCTCTTCCTGCTGCCTGGTCTCCTTGAACGATTCCTATGCCATGATCGGTTGGGAATTTTAAAGTCAAACACCACGGGGCAATGGCTGCCCTGAATTCAGCAAGGGCTGGTCGACCCAGGAATGCGTTGTACGGTGAAGCGATGTCAAGAACGACGAATTGCAGCAGTCGGACTCTCCTGCGTTCTCCAATCCCCAGTTCTACTGGTAGTTCCATTATTCCAGTAGGTATCGTTGCACTCCCATTGAAGCCATGAACTCGGGATTGGTAGGGTTTCAAGTCTTTGGCTTCCATCTTCATTAAATCGTAAGCTCGCTTGAATAGAATGTTTACAGAACTCCCATTGTCAACTAGGATCCTCTTCATCCAAGCAGGACCAACTTGGGCAGATATGACCAGTGGGTCAATTGTTGGGGCTTCGATTTTATCAGCATCTCTGCTTCTAAATATGATATCGTCAGACATCGTCTTTTGTTGCTTAGCCGGGGTTCCATCCTCACAATTACTGCAGCATTCGAAGCTCGCATGCCTGATAGAGCTAGCATACGACTCCATTTCCCTCCAGCTCCTGTCCGCTGGATGAGGACCACCACTTATGGTATTGATAACTAGCCTCCCGCCTGTACGAGCGGGTTCCTCTTGTCTTTCCTGGTCTTGCGCACGGTTTGGATTCGATGGGCCCGCACCACCAGACTGCGGCGCCCGCACGAATTGATCTAACTTCCTCTCCCTGATCAACTTTTCTATGAGATCTTGCAAATGGCGACAGTCATTAGTATTGTGGCCATAACTCTCATGAAACCTACAAAACTTTCCTGTCTGAATCTGCCTTTCTGATGACCGCTTCGGAGCGGGTTTCTTATACTGTTCTGTGTTGCAAGTTTGCAGGTTCACATTTTCCAGCGAAGTATTTAACGGTGTATAACTTTCGAACATCTGAGCCCTACGCCGTGGGCCTGGATTCGGATCTCTCTTCTTATTTTGACCATTGCCACCTCTTGGCTGAGTTTGTTTGTTCTGTATGTTTAACTGGACTTTTCCGGAATTGTCACCGGACTGTTTAACTGCTACATTGCTTTGTATTCCCTCATTTCCAGGTTTCGCATCGTCCTGCTTCCTAGACTGTTTCGCGTCCTCTTGCCGTAAGAATTGAGCGGCTTTGGAGTAGAAACGGTCCAACGATGCGGGTGGTTTTCCGGCTAACCAGTTTCCAAATTCAGAATCGGGATCAATTCCCTTTGTCAATGCCATTAAAATTGAGTTGTCGTTGGGATTACTAATTTCCACACATGCCGCATGGAATCTCTCCAAGTAACGCCTTAATGTTTCCCCACGAGCCTGGGTAACATTGGACAGGGTGTTAACATCTTTGGGTCTAGCGACATGCATACGGAATTGTTCAACAAATTTCTTAGCCAATTGGTCAAATGAAGAGATAGATCTTGGAGGTAGTCTTGTAAACCACATTGTTGCAATTCCTCCCAGTGAAATGGGGAAGCTCCGGCATTTTACTGCATCGTCGGCCCTTGCGGCGCTCATTGACCATTCGTATTTCAATATGTGCTGATTGGGATCAGAGCTTCCTTCGTACATAGGGAGAGTTGGCATTCTGAATCGCCGAGGAGGTTCAGCGTATAGTATCTCGTCCGTGAAAGGAGTATGGCTTCGAGAGATCCCCCAATCGTCATTGGTAAGACCTTGGCTTTCACGGATCATCTGACGTATCATAGTCGAGATGTCTGGCATGGCTACATTTTGAGCATGCTGAGCTAAGGTGTGGTCGGGTTCCACAGTGCGAGTTTGGACCGGGCGCTGTCGACGGTCCAAGTTTCGCCTCCTTGGCTCAGCGTCTTCCGGGACGTATGGTTCAGAAGTACGTCCCTGTTGTTGATTACTCGAATCCGGGAGATGTCGGGTATCAACCCTTATTTCTACTGTGGCAGCTGTGACATGATTGTCCGTAGTATATTGTGGAGTACGACCACCTCGCGCTGATGGCCCAGCCTGGAAGCTGGTTGATGGTCCTACCCTTAATTGCCCGACAGTCAGGGCGGGTTGATATCCAGCAGCCTGAGCATGATCTCCGTCTAATCGGGGACGGGTAGATCTGTGATGATAGTCAGATGAGGCAGAACTTTCAGTGGATGAGCGGGAAACATCATCCCTTCTGGACCTCCTACGGCCCTGGCGGTTCAGTTGGTTTGTCAATTCAATATTGGCACGCAACTGTTCCGCTAACTGTTGCCGACTCTGAGTCAGCTCTTGGAGCAACACCTGGAATTCTTGTCTAGTGACTGCCCCAGACGGATCTGAGTGAGCAGTGTTGTCTTGGTTGGATGGCTGCTGTTGAGCAGGATTCTGTCCATCCCTACCTTCTTGTCCAGCAGCTGTAGAAGTGGTTCTCGTGCTAACCATTTTGAATGATGAATCCTTTTCCTAGATTTTATGCAAATCTGAGTAGAATGGAAGGACTATGAATCGAAGATCTGGATCTTCCTCTTGGATTTTTGCAATCCGGTATCGATGGTAGATCCAAGGAGCAGGAGAAAAAAGCTGGTTTTTTCTCAGTGAAAGCACCAAAGTGTTTGTACCAAAATTGGGCACAACACTCTTCGGAAGTTTTTGAAGAGATAAAAGTGAAGAATGAAAATTAAAACTGTGGATTATCTAACAAAAACTCCAAATAACAGAAAGTAAATTGCAAAGACAAGTGATTTAGAGTGGTTCGGCGTTTTGCCTACGTCCACTGTGAAGTTTGATGATTTTATTGCTCGATTACTTGAAGATTACAGTAGTTTATAAGGCAATACAACTGAATTTAAATGCTAAGTGTCAATCTAAAGCAGCGGCGGTGTTCTGGAGTAAATCTGGCAGAATCTGGGCACTCTTCAGTACTTAGAATTATCCGACCCCTTTTCTGAATGACCAGGGGCTCTATTTATAGGTGTAGGAGGCTGATATTTCGCCTAAAATGAGGGGAGACCAGTTCTGGTACGTCAGGGGGCCCACATGGCCGAAATCTGGAGATCCGGGCCCACTTTGGGATCGATTCGACCCTTGGTTCGAATCAATCAAGAAATCGTCCAATCGAGCTGAAATTTGGTGTGAACATTCTTCATCATGTGTTTAAGCTTCTGTGAAAATTTCATGGCATTTGGACTTGTAGAACTCGAGATATGATCGATTCAATGTTGCATTTCTGGAGAACAGGGGTACTTCGAATCGATCTCAGTTCGAATCGATTCGGTCGACTCGATGCCTTTCGCTGCTTTGACCAGGTGGATTCGTGATAGTGGTTTCGAATATATTCATCTTCGAATCGAACGAACAAAGGCTTCTTCGAATCGAACGAACAAAGGCTTCTTCGAATCGATCTAGGTGTGTTAAAGTTGATCGACTCGAGGTTGCCTCAAATTGTGTGGATTCGAAGTATCTGTATCTCTGTGGATTCGAAGGATGTGACGACCTAATGGATTCGAACTAGGCCCCCGTTCGATGGAGTCAAAACCAAAATCCTCCTAGTGGATTCGAAGCAATCAAAGGAAACTTCTATCGATTCGAACATGCTGCCTTGGGTGGTGGACACGAAGCTTAGCCGTCTGATGGTTTCGAATAAGATGGCTCTGGTACCAACTCGTGTCCAGATGGACTCGAAGCAGACCGAATCGAACTCGTTGGAGTCGATCTTTGATGGATTCGACCCTTAGTCGATTCGAACAAAGAGGAGGCGATCTTACGGCTATGCCCTTCAATTGCGTTGATGATATCTCGGGCGTACGAACTCGGATTGACTTGAAATCTGGAACGTAGGTTCCTACGACATTGCTTGACGTGCCTTATCAATTGTAGCCCGATCCGGACTTGAACAAATTTCATCGATATCCGTAGCGATTCTTACGTGTAACCGACTTCCGAGACGATCTGTCACCGGTATCTAGTCAAGTCCTTGGTGTCACGGCCTTGCCAAAAGGCGGGATAACACATAGTGAATTCAGGTAAGAATTCAACTTATTTCGTATTTGTTTCTTCTTCTTCCAATCTATTCTTATCCTATTCTTCTCCAATTATTCCGAATCTAATGAATATATATATACATATTCTCTATTGTATGTGTGTGTGTGTGCGTGTGTATCAAAAGAGAGAGATTCTGGAAGAGATCGGAAGGCTACAAATCCGTTTAAGTGAAGCTAAGGCTAATCTTTGACTGGAGATGTTAGTATTTCTTTTCAGCAATTGTTTAGTGTATTTCTTGTTAGATCTGAATATGCCTTAGGGATTTTGGGATTTTGAAAATATAGCAAATAAAATCCCCCAAAATTCTGTTTTATTTCGATATGTCAATTCTAAGTTGAGAATCCTAATTATTTACATTAATTTGATGGATTTTGTTTCGTTTATGCAATTTTTGATAATTTCATAGTCTATTCCACTTGTCCTTCTCCTTTGGGTCAAATTGTGATTCTTCAATAAAATAAGGGGTTTATATTATGAATTCTATTTGTTGTTTATACCACTTATTCTTATCTATTTCTTTGTAAAAGAGGAGTTGAATAGAATATAGGGTTTAGATTGCAATTCTTATGATTTAAGATATTCCATTTAATTAGTGTAATAAATTGAGTTTCTATTTTATTTACAAGTCTGTTATTGCAGTTTTGAGTATGAATACTTATTCCCTGCTTTGGATATTAGAATCCCATGAAATCTTGGGAATTTGAAGAAAAGGGGCCTATAATACTTATTGGTTAGGGAATTGATATTTAATGGTAGTATAGAGGGAAATTCATGCATTTAGAACATATTAGGTGCCAATATTTATTTATCTCTATTTGCATAATTAACGTATAATTATTGTGTTTATGGCGTAGTTAATTAGGCATTTATTTTCATTTATTTCCCTCATTAGTAAGGTAATTTCTTGTCAGGCGAAAATAAGAGGAAACTCTTATATAGCCTAATTATTATTTTAAGGAATAATAAGGAACATTCCTTATAAGGCCTTATTTATGAAACGATGAGATGAGTATGTGTGTGTGTAGAGTAATTACTTTATGGCTGAGTCATAGGGATGCGAGATTAATAGAGTTACATGATGGAAGTCTACCCTTCAATTTGAGGCTACTAGAAATTATGTACACTTGGATTGACGTGAGATATCCTTAGGATAAATATTTGTAATGACGCGAGGTTGGTCCCAAATTCTGTAGAGGAAATCTACCCAGCTAATCTGGCTGCCAGTTCCTACGAATAGCGGACTAGTGTGAGACGTCATTATGAGTATGAGCCATAAGACGAAGGCCTCCTTTGGGGTATTAAGGTATTAAGTGGTTGGGCCTACCTCTTTTCCCCAGATGAAGTATTAAATGGCCAAGGGGTTACGTTAGGTGGTACCTCTACAGGGGTCCGCTTTTGGAAATAGGTATTAAATAATGGGGACTACCTTAATTAAGGTATTAAATGACCAAAGTCTGCCTATTTCCTACATAGAAGTATTAAATGGCCTTAGGGATTCCATATGATGTTAGCTAGATAGTACCATTGAGGAGCATGCCTTGGAAATAGGTATTAAATGATGGGGTCTGCTTTAATTAAGGTATTAAATGACCAAAGTCTGCCTATTTTCCAATAAAAAGTATTAAGTGGCTTCAGTACCGTCCCTCACATTATTAGCTATTTATGACGTATGATTGGGATATGTGATTTTAGAAACCTGCTTCTGAAATGGAGGGTATTAAGTGATTTGACCCGCCTCCTTTCCTTATAAAGAAGTATTAGATGGTTTTAATGGTTTTATGTTCGTAGATATATTCTTATTTTGAAATATACTGCCTAAGTACTGAAAAGGTAAGACTCGAGGTTTTTATTCACAAGACACTAGTTGTTCTAACTCCCTCCTCATTACAACACAGGTTAAGGACGAAGTGATGGGGGTGACGTTGCTTAGAGATAGTAAGCTTGGCTTGTGGCAGTATTTGTTATTATTACTTTCTTTTAAGTGTATCCACGTATTTAGGCAATTGTTGTAATGGATATTATGTTACGGTTTTTATGGAATTCTGTATTATGATATTTTTATGGTTTTGAAATAAATGGGTACATTTTGCTATTATATTTTGTTCCATGCACTGAATTCTGAAAGTTTAGTTATGAATCTGTAATGTTATTTCTTTTTACCACGAACAACTTACCATAGAATGGATCTTCGTTACGATGGGTCATTTCTGGATCGAAATTTAGGCATGTTCCGGGGTGGGTTATTACACGAGCAAGCGCCTGTCAAGAGCACAGCTCAACAACACAGTTATTAAATAGCTAGCTTACATTATGCTTCTCGCAGCAAGGAAACTACAGCCATACTTTCAAGCACATCCCATCAAGGTCCTCATAGACAGACCGCTGAAGTAAATACTGCAGAAGCCAGAGACATCGGGTTGCTTGCTAAAATGGGCAATAGAGCTCGATCGGTATGATATTTCCTAATGTCCAAGAAAAGCAATCAGAAGGCAAGCACTAGCAAATTTCATGTGGAATGCATGCTACCTAATGACCGACGATGAGGAAGAAGCGCCCACTCCATATTTCTGGCAATTATTTATGGATGGAGCATCTAATGAATAGGGGGCAGAGATCGAATATGTTCTAATTACTCCAGATGAGGAGAAACTATATGGGGATGTGCAACTTGAGTTCAAAGCTACCAGTAATGTGGCAGAATATAGGGCCCTCCTCCCAGGCTTAAGGATGGCTTAGGTAATGAAGGTAACAAATATTAAAGTTGATAGTGATTCCCAATTAGTAGTAAATCAAGTGTAAGAGATTTACCAAATAAAGGAGCCAACTTTAGCCAAATACGTGGAACGGGCCAAAAAGTTGCTAGAACAGTTTGATCAATTTGACCAGTTTGATATAGAGAAAATCCGATGTGAGAACAATTCTTCTACGGGACTCTTAGCTAAACTATCTAGTACTAAAGTAGTGCAGCAAATGAAAGTTGTCCCAATAGGGTATCAAGCTGAAGAAGCATCACTAAGGCCAACCAAATACTGGTCCTAACTAGGGCACAGTGAGCTATGGTCAGAGAAGCTCGAAACCAAGAGACAACTGAAAATCAAAAGTAGGCCCTAACTGTGCCTATCCCTCAGCGAGCAGAAGAAGACTAATGGATGACCCCTATCGAACAATTCTTGGTAAATGGTGTTCTACTTCCAAACAAGAATGAAGCTTGTAAAATAAGATACCAGGCTCCGTGCTTTTCTTTCTCTGACGGCATATTATACAAGAGAGGGTACCATACCCCTTATCTTAGATGCACTTCCAAAAAAGAGGGAGTATGAGTCTTGGATGAAGTACATGAAGGGCAATGCCGAGATCACTCTAGAGAAGCCAAATTGGCAAATAAGGTGCTAGGACACGGTTACTATTAGCCCACCGCACTTTAAGATGCGCAAGAATATGTGAGAAAATTTGATAGATGTCAAAGGTTTGCCATTTTTCCAAGACTACCTTCCCATGAGCTCATCCCGTTAGCCATCCCATAGTCGTTCGACATATGAGGCATAGATTTGATAGGACCGTTCTCTTGTCGAAAGGAGGGGCAAAGTATGCCATGGTGGCAATAGACTACTTTACTAAGTGGGTAAAAGCATAACCCTTAGCTACAATCACCGCAAAAAAGATAGTCACTTTTGTTGTGAGGAACATAATTACAAGGTTTGGGATCCCCCATAAAAAAATTTCAAATAATGGAACCCAGTTTGAAAGTAAGGACTTTACGAAGCTTTGTGAAAAGAATGGAATAATAAAAATTTCTCCTCTGTCGCACACCATTAAACAAACGGACAAGTCGAAGCAGCGAATAAAACCATCAAGAAACTGCTCAAGAAAAGATTGCAAAAGGAAAAGGAAAATGGGCATAGGAGTTAACTTTAGCACTATAGGTTTACAGAATTTCATCCAGATGTCCAACTGGCTACACACCTTTCTCCTTTATAACCTATGGCTACGAAGCTATGCACCCAGTCGAAACAAAGGTTCCATCGTATAGAACATATTGTATGTAGCAGAAATGAACAAAGAGTTAAAAGAGGCTAGATCTTATCACTACAAGAAAAATTGTGTTTAACAGGTCTATATAACAGCCTTTAAGCTAAAAAGCTGTAATTATTCAATTTTACTTCTATTATATACAATAAAAATCGCTGTTTAATTACAAAAATCGCTGCCTTATTGATTTGGCGGGGCGTCTGCAAATTTTCGCTCCATGTTTTTGGCCTTTTTTCATTTCCCCTCCCAAACCCTTCCTTGTTCATTTCCAAACGAAATACCTTCCCTCAGATACTTTCGCTCACGCTGTTAATTGCTTCCTTCATTTCATTGCCGACCTACCCTCCCTCCTCAGATACGTTAGCTCGCACTGTTAATTGCTTCTCCGACCTCCACATCACATCGATGACACTTCGTAGATTCGTGTAAAAGCTCCATCCATAATCTTGAATTCGGTCCACTCACGTCGCTACGAGTTCTCAGTTGCAATCCTTTTTTAGGTTAGAATTTGTGAATTTCTTTCTGCTCAATTCAGAATTAATTTTTTTTACTATTGTACTGTTAGGTTTACTATTGTACTGTTAAGGAATCCGACTATTATGTAGGCAAATGAATAATTCATGTTTACTTTTTCTAATTGATGTTTCCCTATTAATGTTTTTCAAATTCATTTCCCTTGATAAATTAGGATTATGTTTTTGCTAGTCAGTTATTACATGATATTATTCTTCACTAAATAGTTATCAGTGGTAGGATTCATTATATTATTGTCAAACTCTTTAAAAGAGTTTATGTTGTTACCATATCCTAGTTTAGATGAAATTGTCATATTATTTTAGTCTCATGGGATCCTCCAAAAAAATGCATGTTCAGAATTTGGGAGATGAAGTCCAATATTTCAGACTAAATGTTTGAAATTTTGTCCAAATTAGGAATGACTGATTTTGGTATTTCACTCAATTACTGTCAAAATATTCCAGCTTCCAATCCTATGATTATTTCAAAAACATAAATTAACAAAAATTATCAAACAATGGATTAAAATTAAACACTTTTTTTCATATTATTGAATATGCCATTGTCATGTGCCTCTGATGAACTTTTTGTCATTCATATTTTACCTTTTGGTTTCTCTTTAATCAATATTGCAACTCTTTGAGATATGGGGCATTAAGCAGTTGGGTGTTAGATTGGCATATCTCTCACCGCTTATAGGAGTTATTCCTTCCCAAACGAAAATGATTATCAGAAGAGAGATTGGTCATAAAATCTATAAGTGGCATGAATATTGAAGTTTTGAAGTTCAATCACTAGGTGTGAACTTGTATCTCATCAGTTATGGTGTAGATTAACTTTAGATTATAAATATTTGGTCACAGTTTTAAAACTGTTGTAGGAGAGAGAGAAAATAGCAGAGGAACACAAGCAATGTATTGCTGAATTCAGATCGTTTCTCGAGTCATGTGATTTCATTAAGGTGCTGAACATAGACCATAGTTATTCTTTATTT
This sequence comes from Allium fistulosum, assembly GCA_030737815.1. Classification (NCBI taxonomy): domain Eukaryota; kingdom Viridiplantae; phylum Streptophyta; class Magnoliopsida; order Asparagales; family Amaryllidaceae; genus Allium; species Allium fistulosum. Next base: position 928,649,606 of record CM060901.1, read on the forward strand.
TTGTATTTTTTTATATTATAGCACTGATTATTTCACTTTCATGCTTAGTTCAACACTACATGGAGGAAAGTTCAGGTTCACATGATGGATGAGGATAATGATAGATGTCGTCAACTTGAATTACTGGACCAATTGGATGTTTTCCAAGTAAGCCAAATTTATTTATTTTCATTTGTAATATCACTTATAATGTGATACTTCCTCTAACTTGCATATGTTTTCAGGAGTACATATATGATCTTGAGAAAGAAGAGGAGCAGCACAAAAAAGTACAAAAAAGTAAGTTTATATCATTATTAATATTTTAACAAAATGGTGATTACAAAAAAGGATAGCTATATTTTGTTTTCAGTTCTGAATATAATTGGAATGTTCTCATTAACCCTTAAAATTCTATTAAGGTGCAACTAAGGCGTGAAGAGCGTAAAAACCGCGACGCATTCCGCAAAATAATGGAAGAAGATGTTTTGTTTGGTTGGCTTACAACTAAAATGCATTGGCGTGATTATTGTGTTAAGGTATGTTAGAAATAACATAGAAATTAGTATTCAAATATATTCCTTTATTCGGAGGATCTTGAAAAGCAGGTACTCTTTACATTAAGTTCGCATACTCTGCAACTTTATGATAAGTCAATTAAAATTATTTTTCTTGGCTTTTGACTGGAAAATGCTATCGGTTTAATTGTACATGTTAGAAAAACTCATCATGGTTTCTTATTTTATTTTATTTTTCTTAGTTTCTTATTTTATTTTATCGCTCAGCTTTATAAACTTTATAACGAAGGTAGACCATTCTTTTTAACTGTTTTCGAGAGGGAACTTTTTTTGTGTTTTGATCTAGTGACCATTTGTATCTATAAGTGCATTCTATACTAAGGGTCGGTAATGATTTGTTGTGTGGTTTCACCTTTTTATTTTACCTTAAATAGCATTCAGACTTCATCGATTGGAAAGGAGATGTTCCTTTCCGGCACATCTTATTCCATTCTTGTATTTTGGTATTTAACTCAATTTTCTTGTCTTTTGGAAAATAATTATCATTCTTAACTTTTCTATAGCTTGAAACTGCTGAATACTAAGTTGAATTTTTTTCAGGAAAAAAAAACAATCATTCATTCACATTAGATGACTCACCAATATTGTTATCTAACAAATTTATGACCTTTAGTTTAAGGGTGTTAACTACAAGTCTACAATCTACCTCCAGAGATAATTTATTCATAAACATGGAATGAATGACCCACAATATTTTCGAAGCTCGGTCTGCATGTATGCTTATATATTTAGAGCTTCTTTAGTTTTTTTTCTTGAAAACAAAATGGGTGAAAAGGGAACTGTTTGTGTGACAGGAGCCTCTGGTTTCGTAGCTTCATGGCTCATAAAGAGACTTCTCAAATCTGGGTATAGCGTCAAAGGAACCGTTAGAAATCCAGGTTTCCTTATATTCCTCTTGTTAATTTTAGTTATTTGTGATTACCAGGTTTTTCTTCTTTTGTACAAACATCGACCAAAAGCTTCTAAACTGACCTTCATATTACATTATGTTAATTATTATACAGGAGATCACAAAAAAGTAGCACACTTATGGGAGCTAGAAGGAGCAAAGGAAAGGCTTCAGTTGGTAACTACTGATCTCATGAAAACAGGTAGTTTTGAAAGGGCACGATGATAAGGCCCTGATAAATGAGGCGATGAAAAATGAAAAGGGGATGCATTTTGGAGTTTATCATTACAATAACCTAGTGTAAGTGGTATCGGTATCCAAACTTTAGATTGAGCTGACATTGACATGGGCATATGATAGTTTTAAGGATGTTGTTCTGAAAGATGAAAAAATGAAATAGCTTTAAGCAATACATCATGTTGTCTCTTATAAATTTCATAAAATAGCTTGATAAACTGTAGGTTGAGTTTGTGAAATCACTCAATGATGCAGATAGGCCTCAATGGAAGCATTCTCCTTTTGGGAATCCAACCGATCCAGAAACTTTCAGGTTTGGAAGTTTGCATTGTCTTTACTTCCATATTTATTCCAAGTAACCTCATCATTTGACCCACACACATCTCCATTTTAAATATGTTGGACTCAATTATTATGTATTTATTTTCCTTTTACATGGTCCCCAAATCTGTTGTTGTGTTTTACTTTACAATTTTCAAGCGGTTGAGATCTATGCAAGTGTAGCTACTTCCCTTGCTGATAGAAAAAAAGGCAGTCAATTGCCTGAGTTTTTAGGGAATATTAAAGGCACTATAGATGAGGATAATTGGGATCAGGTAAGTATAACAATTTACTTGCTGATGACATTTCTTAATGATTCAGTTGTAAAAGAAATTGCTTGTAGTTTCTAATTTAACCAAAAACTATCAATTGACCAGTGCATTATTATTACTTGAGCAATTTTTGGAGCTCTACCGACAATTGAGGAAAAAACAATCGAGTTGTTAATTTTTGGCAACTTGATTGCTCAAATATTTTTTTTATAAGTATAGACATAAAATTAGATCATTTTGTCCAAATACAATCGAATTATGCATAAAGTGTTTTATAAATCATTATAGGACATTCAGAAAAGTCTGGATAATACAAAACATCTTATGTGTTCTCAATTTTAAGTCGTATCGTAGAGTTCAACATGGTAATTATGCATAAAGTGAAATATGCAGCTTTTACACTGGTTTTGGAAAAAGTTATAATTACATTGGCATACCAGAAAGTGGACAATAATTGTTACATATATTGAAACTATGCGTAACATGTGCCCACCGAGCACACGTTTATCTCAACTCAGCTAAAAGCATAGATTCTTCTTGTTCCTTTGTTATTTACAATAAATTTGTTGTGTAGATTAACCCGTTTGAAATATTTTTCTTGATAAACAAACTTATATGGAAGATGTTCTTTTACTTTCCTACATTCAAAAACATGGGCCGCATAATTGGAGATTAGTCCCAGCTAACACTGGTATATATTTTGCTTAATTTTGCAATTGCTTAATTATGCATGCTTTTTGTGTATATACCATGTATGAATTGATGTGTATATGAATTAATATGTATGCATGCAGGATTGCTAAGATGCAGCAAAAGTTGTAGATTAAGATGGACAAATTTTCTCAGGCCTGGAATAAAGAGAGGCAATTTCACACCTAATGAAGAAAATTTGATTATACAACTTCAATCTATGCTAGGGAACAGGTACCTATAAATAAACCCACACATTTTTCCTACATGTAGCTATACGCATGTCAAACAGCTATAAAACATAACTAATTGTGATTTTCTGACCTGTTCTTATGTTTGGAGAAAACGACAATTTCTAAACATGTAATGCAAATCTTATGTAGGTGGGCAGCGATAGCTTCATATTTGCCACAAAGAACAGAAAACGACATAAAGAATTACTAGAACACTCGACTCAAGTCGGTTATATGAACCATAAGTTGAAGTCCCCTTCCCTCTCCTTTTTTGTAGCTTGTATTTGACTATTTCATGGAAAAGCTGAGAGAAAAGGAAGAGAAAGAAGCTAAAAAGAGACAACGGCTCGCAGATGATTTCACTGATGCACTGCATGCTCTTAAGGTATTAACCATGCAACTAACTCCCATAAGTAATGCCATCTATCTGCATCTTTTTGTAGTAAGCAAGTGATGTTTTTTTGCTTTTGTTATATTTTCTATAATAATAATAATAATAATAAACTATCTAAGTTTATAAAAATTAACTAAGTATTATAAAAAATAAAATACAACTAAATCTATAATAATAATCCTTATGTTTCTCACTCAAATTATCGTCATGCCATTCCATACATGCTAATTAGTTGCTTCCATCTTATGTCACTTAGTTAGCATTCTTTAGTTCAGTAGTTTGATTGATCATCATGATATTCAGTTCACATTTCATATTCAGTTCATAGTCCGTTGGCTTTAGAATATTGCTGCTCCAGTTGTCATTATTGTTAAACGCTATTTTATTGCTTCATTTTCTATTCAATTTCTTTGTGAAAGTCATTACTTGCAGTTGTATTAGTCTTTGTTTCAGCTAATTGCATATGTCAATGCATACTGCCAATACAACAGTCTAATCCTTTTTTGCATTATATTCAGCTGGATACGACAGAACTGGTCACCATTGTTAATTGGTTGCTTCATTCATCTCCTCAGCCCACCTGCTCCATTCTCGAACAAAGGATTATTCAAGGCAAAATCTTGGAAAAATATTTGGTGTTGTTGGAAGGTTTTGATATAAACTTCAACGATTCATATCCCAATAAGTAATTTTGTTGGCCATAATTTATTATTTTCTGCATTATGTTTAACATGGTAAAGAATATAAGAACAAAGTATTATAAAGATATTATGTAAATATGGATATGTTTATTATATATAATGTGTTGAACTATTTAAATGTGTTTATATGATTAATGTTATTGTTTCATTTGAATATGTTTTATACATCTCAGCTAATTCAAGGGTCTGTTCTAGAAAATTAATAAAAATATATGGCTTTCTACAGGGTTTTATCTATGCTGTGAAAAATCTTTTTGCAGCGTTTTAAAAACGTAGTAATTTACTTTCGCAGCGTTTTAAAAACACTGTGAAACACATTCGCAGCGTTTTAAAAACGTTGTGAAACACATTCGCAGCGTTTGAAGAATGTTGTTTAACAACGAACTATAGTAGGGTTAGGACATATTGCAGCATTTCTGAAACGCTGCAAAAAGGCAAAACGCTGCAATATGGAATATTCTTACAGCGTTTTCAAAACGCTGCAATATATTCCGACCCTATTACAGCTTGTTGAAAGAGAGCGTTCTTCATAACGCTGCGAAAGCATTTCACAGCGTTTTTAAAACGCTGCGAAAGGCCATTTTTGTTGTAGTGTATTCAAGAAAGAAGAGACGAGACTGAATTCCGATCTGCCGCATATCGACAAAGGATGACAAAAATTACAATGCTAGGCTCAAGGAGAAAAACTTGTGCAAGGGAGAACTAGTGCTACGAAGAGTAATGGCTAACACCAAGGACTAGGTAGATGGAGCTCTGGGCCTAAATTGGGAAGGTCCACTAGTTGTAGCAGAAATCTTAACAAATGTGGGCATACCGACTCTCGAGACCAGATGGAAATTTAGTTTCGAGAACATGAAATTTTGAGCATCTCAGGCCTTATTTTGTATAAGCAATGTTAATTGTAAAACAAACATTGTAATTATTATGGAAAATAGTAATATAATGAAATGGATGTAGTGATATTAGTCAGTTAGAACTGGTATAAAAATCTTTCTGTGTTAACTTTACTAATATAGCTAACAACATTGAGTTGTAATTAACACAACTTGTCTTTTTAGCCAAATAATTACAGTGGACGTAAGGATATTAGACGGTCTGAACAAGTACAAAAAACCAAGCGCATGAATTTAAAAGATTGTAAATACACGACCTGACTTCACAGTCTAGTCGGCCCTAAATAGTGGAGCGGACCGTGCACACGGACAAAAGATGGATGTAATGCTGAAAATCGATTAAACTCCATACAAATGGAATTGAATGCAAGCGCAAAATAAGCTAAAGTTCACAAGGTACTAATACTCATTTACAAAAGAATTTAGTTTATACAGTATCTCTATAAATATTTGCACAGCCAAAAGAAAATATTTCCTACAACATAATTTTACAAAAGGTGCTCTATATTGTAAGACCCTAAAAAACTAAATTATAAAGTATCTAGTCTAAAGGATGCTTGCCAAAGCTTAGTCTGTTCTGATACGAAAAGTTTTTCCTTGGGTCATAGTTAGCCCCTGTCCATGGGTCCATGGGATCCTCCACGGTTACCACGAAGCCTTCTTTATTGTAGAGAAAATTTAGGTCAAGCGCATGGTAAAAATAATTAAAAACATCTATAGACCATTGCAAGGAAATCTGCTTCATCTTACATCTGACATTCTCGTTCTTAAGATTCTCTTCAAGATCAGCAAGCCGACCCTGCCCTGGCTCATCAGCAGATACTACCGCTATACTAGAAGCAGCGTGAGCTTCCCGATGATGATCTTCAAGCTCGTAAATTTTAAGCATGGCGATCTCTCTCGTCTGTTCTAAGGTATTTATTAGATCAACCCATCTTTTTTTGAATCCCTTAATAAACCACAAAAATACTTGAGAGCATCCACTTCCCACCCCTTCCTTTGTGTATGAGGGTGTACCTTTGGCCCCTAGCCGCTCTAATTGTCGCTTATAATAGGCTTCCATCTCTTTAAGTTTACCTTGGTAGTGTAATTCAAATTGACTTTGGAGATTGAACTTTATCGAAGTTTTGTACATTACGAACAACGACTTTTCACCATACAACATTTGTATGTGACTGAATATGGATCAAATACCCATTTTCTTGAACTGCTTACGAGTTCGAAATTCAAAAGAAAATACATAGTCTTGGACTAATAAACACGTAAGTGACCAATTATGAATGTATTTAGGTATAATAAAATTAGGTGCTTGCATGGGTATTGAAATGACAACATGCTAAAAGATTTGAGGTAAGTATATTTAATATTTTTATATCAATATTTAATTATGTTCCTTTGTATATTTTAATTGATAAACATTTTATTAATTTTATTAGTTGCACAAATTTGTCGATGTAGATTATTTTAATTTATACATAGTAAATGTTCTTATAATATTAGAAATGTTAAGTGTTACCATTTCAATTTTCTAGTAAGGCTCACACTAGGCTTTTATGTTTCTCCAAACCTTAAGACAATATAAAAGTTAGTCGACTTCACTAGTTGGTGTTAGGGCTCGTTTGATTTGAGATTCTGACCTTAAGTTTTCTCAATAAGTCATAGCCCTACAAATGGTGGATAGCTATTTATCGGTTTAATCATATACAAGTCCTAACCCATGGTTCGTTGTCCTAATCTCATTTGGACCTTGAGTTTGCTCAACAAATCGAAAAAGATTATTCACTCGTACCTACCATTTCGCAATGGCCTAATTAGAGTATATGTATCTTGAGTTTGCTCAACAAATACATATAGTTATCTTACTTCGATATTCATAATCCTACATATAACATCCCTAGCTTGAGTTTACTTAATAGCCAAAGAGTATGCAAGTAATTTATTAATATATAAATGATCGAGAACAAAAATTATATTAAAGATTCATAACTTTAAATATATACAATCGAGTGATATCGACTTATGGAATAATGTATTTTTTATGAAATACCTCGTGATTCAAGTGTCAGACACATTTGAAATCACAGTATATGTGTTATACGTATGTATTTATTTCTTAAGTCTAATTTGGGTTTCTTACTATTCCACTTTTGTTTTATATATTCACATTATGTAAGTTTAATTATTATATAACTTTTATAATTTAATTAACTTATATAATAGTCTTATGTACATTACATTAATTAAATCTTATTTAATTAATTAATATTTTAATTAATTTTATGTTATTCAATTAAACATTTTAACGAAATATGTATACCATAACATTTATGGTTATGCACACATAAATATGTGTTTACGTATGTATTTTATTAGTTGTTAATTAACTTATTTAATTATATAATTTAATTAAATGTTAATCTCAAAAATTTCTTATGTATATACAAATATACTTACATTATCTTAAACAATTCAAGATAATGTAACATATATATATATATATATATTGTACATGTATATACTTTATTAATTAGCAATTTAATTAATTTATTAATATTCTTAACAAAATATTTAAAACTTTGAAATATGTTTATTATTTTTTCATAGCACTTCTGAAAACCGTATTATAACATTTAAAATATACATTGTTTTCAATGCTAACTTTGAAAATCATATTATAACATTTATAATGTGATTCTTATTTTAAATATAACTTTTAAATTTAAAACCTTATTTTGAATTCAAAACAATTTTGGAATCACATTATAACATTTGTAATGTATTTCTTATTTTAAATCTAACTTTTAAATTCAAATTTCAATTTAATTTTCAAAACAATTTTGAAAATTATTCCAAGGCCTAATTTAAATTAGGCATTTTCTATTAGGGCAACCTTTGGTCTTACATCACTTTTCGAGTCAGGTTAGTAACTTGGGAGGACAAGATAATGGATTATCCAAACCTAAGCCTAGGCACTACTTTTCTAGACATCCTTCTAAATTGGTAGGTTTAGCTGGTTAGCCCTGACATGACTAATTTAGACCATATAGACTATTTGGCTTTAATAACATTGTTGCTCCAGCCCAAACTCCTTTTGGGTGACACAACTGGATACCTCACGAGTGAGTGAGCTTTACATGCAGCCTTTCGACTAGCACAACCGTCATAGGACATGTAAAGGTGAGAGGCAATGCCATGTCACATATCACAATGTGAGAACCCTCTATCATGCTAGTTGTTGGGAGTGAACCTGGGACATCCAATGTACTAGGTGAATGCCTCAACCAACCTTGCTTTGAAACCATTGTTGGAATCGTGCTAGACGGAAGCGAATGTAATAGGTAGATTTAAAAAAAATCCCTATTTAAATCATATTGGACCTATGAAGTCTAAAGGTATATTAGGTCTAACCTAATAAAATATTATTTTGTTCAAGTTGTTAAAATGGAGATTTAAACTTGATTCAAATTTGTATGTATTATAATGAATGTATCAATACATTCATTTGTGTGAAGTGTAAGTGTAGTATATAAGTAGCGTATATTTTTTGTAAATAAAACATGTATAAATGAATTTAGAGCAGAAAACCTTATGTTTCCCTCTCTTAACCTATACAATTAATTAAGGAAAGATATTGCAGTATATGTAGAGAGAGAAACCTTTCATTTCTCGCTCCCTTTAATTGTAATAATTGATATATTAAATTACATTTATAACTTATTAAAAATATTTACACAAGCCTTTATTGTCCAAGTTTTGACAAATAAAATATATGTGTACATTTATAATAATTATAGATACATACGTACATACATACATACATACATACATATATATATATATTGAAAACTTATCAGTTGTTTTAAATAATTTGAAATCATAAATTAACATTAATGGAAATGTTTTCAATTAAAGAAAGGCTTGATAGCAAAAGGTTACAATATTGCACAAAAATCCTCTTACAAATTTGAAATAAATACACATGTATATTTCCATATACATGATTATTACAATTTAATAATTTAGATCTAAAACAACATATATTTACAAACATTGTAGCATATGATATATGTATATATATACATACATATATATATATATATGTATATACATACATACATATATATATACAAATAAGTTTGATTTCAAGGTTAACAATGTTGATTAAAATTTTAATTTAGGAATGAAACTAGAGTTTAGGATTTTAGATGAGACTTTAAATTTAGAAAACTACAAAGAATTAGAATTTGCACTAAAGTTCATTAAATAATTTAAATCATGTTTTTTTATAAACAATGATTGAAATATATATGTTCAAGTATTTACCATATAAAATTAAAGACAATTTCAAATAACAATGAATAATTTAACTTATACAATTCATTTGCATTTGTGTATTTGAATGTTATGTAATTGTAAAAAATCTCATTCAAAATTAGATTTCAGTTTCACGGAATTTCCAAAACAAAATAAAATAAATTTGACAAAGGAGGGGTGCATAAATTTTTGATAAGAACTTACATATCTAAACAATACACAGAATAATAATAATAATAAGTTAAAAGTAACATGGGATCCAAAACATATCAATTTATCATGAACATATACCAAAGAGAAATGATGGAAAAAAATAGATTTGAACCAAAACAATATAATAAACATATTTTAATAAAAATAGGTATAAGGGATGTTTAAGTTACATGTGGCAAGGTAAATAATTAAAACACAAGGTGAATCATAAAAATTAGTTATATCAATGATATAAATACATAGGTAAATTTAAAGCAGAGGGTTACCTTTGGATGTGGCTAGAAAAACACACCTTAAATGTATGAAAACTCCTAGACCCATTTGAATCATCTCCAGAAACTACAATGATATAAAGACCACCTATGTATTTATTTTATTTGATGCTTGAATTGTTTAGGGAGTTTTTTCATTCATGAAGACATTAATTTTCTACCATTAGAGGAGATGAGGAGAGCAAGAGAAAATGAAAAGGGATTTTATCAAGAAGAATGACTCTGTAGGAAATGAATTAGTGGACATGTTTTAATTGAAAGAATGAAACTTTTCTCATTCTTCTAATTAAAACATTCCTAATTAATTTCCCTAATTCTCTCTCTCCCTCCCTTTACATGGTAAGACCAAAATTACTTGCCATCAAATGGCATAAGATTTCTATAAATGCCTTCATGTAATTATATTTTATTTAAACTGGTTTTAAAAATACACCGATACTGCATATCAATGCACACAAATATAACTTTTGTATATGCATTCAAATAATCACAGACAACTTCCAAATAATAGATCAAATAATAATTAATATTTCTTAAATATTAGTTAATTTATAACATTTTAAAAATTAATTAAATCGTGTGGTTTTTCGAAGAATTCATCAGTATGGTTGTGCGACTCAAAGGTGTAAATTCAATCAGTAATTAATATCGAACGATTCGAATATTAACGTTCACACATCATTTTAGCTAGTGGTGTCACATCTTTGCCGAATTTATCACTTACACATCTTTTTAGTAAAATTCAATTTTACTATTTCAAGCGGTATCTGGTAGTAATGATTATTCATACCAATTCTCTTCATCAAAAGTATATCACATTAGGATTTATAGAATTTAGTTTTGGACAAAAGCCAACATCATCCACATTCAACTTTGTAATTCCTAACACAAAATTCTTGGCTCAATAATAACAATTATTATTAACATTTCTGCTCTGGCTAGAGACTTTGATTTTGAGTTGACTATGGTTGACCATGATATTATCCCCATATAACCGAGGAAATGAATTCTCTATTGAATAGTATTTCACTTCTAACGCATCAACCAGACCTAACTATAATAGTTCGATGGACATCATGCTACAATTTAACTATAATCAAAGCGGAGTATCCATAATGAAGTTCTACGTTATTGTCAAGTCGAGGAAATTGTGTAACATCGTCACTCCGAGATTGTCTGTTTGACCTAAGTTATAATAATCAACAGAGAACTCTCGAGTGACTCATTCCATAGTTATCCAATGACTATCAATACGTAACCCCTTAGTGCCCCCAGCAACCATGAGAAATACACTTCCCGACATTCGGAGAGCGTTATGTACTCTAGTCTCAACGGAAGAATTGATATTCTTTCTCAAAACTTCCTGACTAGGAATATTTAAAACAATATGTTATTTTCATTGTGATAAAATTCTCATGATTACAACACTTTGTAATTACTATCACATAATATATCATTTAAGGATTTTCCATCTATTTACTGTAAATTAATTACTTAATTATTTATATCGCTATATAACAAGTATATGATAGAAAGAAAAACACCTTTTATTTTGAACAAGATTGGTCACAGAGTTAGATATATGTAACAAATTACATAATTGCCCCTATGGCATACACTTAATTCTATAAGCGCTAACTCCACCCTTCCAGCTTATGATAATAGTTTTGTTCTCCATCCCAGTAGTTTCTCCCTTATGTTGTAAATAAGTTTCAACACTCTTCATATCTAATTTTATTGTTGGACATATGGACTCATAGAAACTTGACTGAGAGAATACCCTCTTAAACACCAAGTTCTTCAGTCGGACTTTGTTTCTACATGCAGAATTTATTAAAGTAGCACTTAGTCTTCAGTTCATTAACTTTCAGGCCAGCATTCTCCTCTACTGTTTGAAAATACCTTTAACAGTAGAAATTTCTTTAGAGTTTACTTTAATCACAACCAGGAGATCATCTGCATATATAAGGTGAGTGATTGCAGGTTGAATGTTATATATTTGGGATATTAGCTTCTAATGACAAGCTTACTCCATTTGCAGTGTGAACCATTTCGTTGCTATAGCAAATAGGTATAGGCACAGTGGGTCTCCCTACCGAAGTCCTTTGGAGCTATGAATATAACCCTTAGGAATACCATTAATCAATATAGAGTATGTTGGGGTATTTATACAATGGGAAATAAGAGTAATCATTTTTTGTGGGATCCCTATGGATTTGAGCATGTGAGATATGAAACCTTGTTTACTCTATCCTCTGTTTTGTGAAGGTCAATCTTTAGACACATTCTATCGGCACCCTTTTTACTGAAATTCATCAACGATTCATGAACCATTAATGAAGTTTCTGATATGAATTTTTTTATAGAGGCATTTTGGCATTATGAAATAAGTCTTGGCAGTTAAGTCTCATATAGATTATCTTGCTTAAAATTCTATATGTCACATTACAATAAGCAATATGAGTGTATTCTTCTATCTTCTCTAGTTTGTTTACTTTTGGAATTAATGAAACGAAAGTGTGACTAATCTTTTGTATGAACTCACCATTATTCAGTGCCTCTTGGTACGCTACTAACATGTGATATTTCAAGTGTATCCGGTGCATTTTGAAGAATTTTTCCCACATTCCATTAGGCCCAGGGCTAGAATCATCATGATTGGAAAAGATATCCTTTTTCACCTCTCCTTCTTGTATTCTGGATTCCAGCATTTTTCCATCTTCTGGAGAAACCCCACACCTAATCTTTATTTCAGGTTTGTTCTTGGGGTATTCTCCATTATATAGGTCAATGAAGTATTCAATTGCTTTAGTTTCCAGTTTTTTAATTTTCTCCATATTTCTCCCTGTTTGTTTAAATAATTAGTTAAATTATTATGATTTTTCCCTTGAGATATTTTGTTCAAAAAAATTGTTGCATTCATCTGCCTCTGTAAGTCATTTTTCTTTAGCTTTCTGTTTGAGTTTTCTGTCTGTTTTTTCAACCCCACGTTAAGTTGTTTCTACAACCAGTAAAAGTCTGAGTTGAGTCCACCATGTTGAGGGTTTGCATAAAGCTTGATTTGGACTTCTTTTAGTGTTTCTTGAAGCTTTTGGATAACATTTTATGTCATGGGCCTTTTTTTTTAACTCTGTGAGTTAGTTCTTCATATTATTAACAATACAAAATTATACATGCAACTCCCATTGTATATTTGCACTTCACTGAAATTAACTGCATCGGAATAACCACTGCATAAATGCCAATTATTAGCATATCTGAATGGTTTTCCTTTCTCAATTTGATCATCATTGTTAAACTAAATGAACATAGGGCAATGGTCACTTGTGGAATTAGGTAAAACTGTCACTTTCAAATTAGGAATAAAATTTAAAAAAAATAGAATTTCCCAATGCTCTAGCTAATCTTGAAGAAATTTTTTTCGTCTTATCACTTCTCCATGTATATTTCAGGCCAGTATGGAATGCCTATATAAGGCCACTAGCCAGCATGCAATCATTAAACTCGGCAACTTGGAAAACCTTCAATGTAAGTCCACCCTTTTTCTCATAGGTTCTCAGTACTACATTAAAATCTCCCATGACTACGCATGGATTATGTATCATTTTTGAATTATGCATTAGTTTTTTCCAGATAAGTTTCTTGTAGAAGCCCAGTTACTAGCATAAAAAAATGTGAAGTATAATTCCAGCCCACCATAGTTCTTAAAATCTACAGTTTTCTATTGATCATCAAAATTACGAGAAGTAATTCACCATACCTCTTTATTCCATAGCACCATGATTCTACTTTTAGCAAAATTGGAACGGTTATGCATTAGATCCCATTACTCACACATTTGAGTTCTGAACATATCTATGTTTTCCTCATTTGAGTTCTGAACAATTATGCATTGGATTCTGTATGTATGTATGTCTTGTGTGTGTTTTATGTATGTATATTTCTACTCTTTTACTTATAAACATAAAACGTAAACCTGACTATGAAATGTTAAATATAAAATAATTAGTAGTATATCAAGGTTAGGTTAATTGTATATTAGTTATGCATTGTTGTTTATTATATAAACCAAGTATATCAGTTGTCAATGTAGTTCGTCTAAGTGCATTAGACAGTACACCTCTAGAAAATGGATTCCATTAACGACAAGGTTACTAGGGTACTACTGTCTGTCACAGTACACCTTTAGAAAAATGTATCGAGAGCCTCACATGGACCCTTTGCCAACACAAAGCTGGCTTACCCCTTCCTGGATAGTACCAAATATGTTATCACTCTGGTTGCAGCCAACAACCGTACCGAGTAACTAGCATACAAAAATCCATAAATATTGATCTAGATTAGGTGATGATCATACCATAAAGGTAGTTATGTTATCATTAGAGGATGTGAGGCTTGAGGCTACGTTTTACCTTTTTATCAAATCCAACTTGGAATGCTAACACTACCCTCCAAGCAATGATGCACTTTCACTATTCATCTATACAAGTTGTTTAGCATATGAACAAACTGAAGGCACTACTTCTACTACATCCTTGAGAATAGTAGTAAGTAGCCCTTGCACTTCAAAGACTCCATCTTCGATTCCATCATCTCCAAGATGTCCCAATTCGAATACTTATGCAGGTTCGAAGTGGTTTTCAGATAACTCATGCTTATCCGATCCCCACTCATGCTTATCTGATCCCCGTCTCTTCGAGCCGACAAATGAAAATTTCAAAATTGGCCAAGATTTTGATATCGGTTATTTAACTATCAAATAAACAAACAGTCTAATCAGAGATTAATTTCACATGGAAACTAAGCATGGTTAAGCACATAAGCAACCACTAAACCCCTTTAATTAATTCTTTCATTAATTAAAATCTCTTTCCAAATATTCGTATTAAATGCCTTTTTCAAAAGATATATTCACAAACCCTCTCCACTCTTTCCAATACTTGGAAAATATTCATTTTCCGATACTTAGAAAATATTCTTATATTTATCTCGATGGTATACCATTATACTTTCAATGCTTAGAAAATGTAACAATACACTTATCTCAACCGTATAAGTATATTCACAAAATCTTTAGAAAGATCCAAAACCATACTTTTTTGGGTTAAAAAAATGTCATTTAAAATATTGTTTACTGTAAACCCACACCACTTTCCTTTTTGGTGTAAGAAAATGGATTACATGTAAATTAGATCAATAAAGTTACCGCCACTTTCCAATTTCAAACTTGTGCTATCGCTCGATTGACAATGAATTCGGATAAGTTAGAAATCTATCTTTGACTCCACATACATTCTTAAATCTCAAAATAGAGACAACTTTTCCTACTTTAGAATTTGGTGTTAAGTATGGGAAGAACACTTTCCATACCACCATAATTTAAAACGATCATTTATAGAAATCAAATCTCATTCCTTTTATAAAATTCCTTCTATAAATCTGATTTGTATTTATAAACTTCTTTTATAAATCTCTTTTATATTTATAAAACTCCTTTTATAAATCTATTTTATATTTATAAAATTTATTTTATAAATCTCTGTTATATATTTATAAAACTCCTGATTTTAAATCTCTTATATTTATTACCAATCTTCGATGCCAAAATCAGCTAAATACTTTCTGTAAAACGATCACTCCATATATCACCATAAATTCACAAATGTGATTTATCGCTCCAATTTATCAAAATGATATAATTTCCTTTCTATAACTTTCTATAAAATATTATTTATAAATCTATTCTTTTATTTATAAAATATCATTCATAAATCTATCTTTCTGCACAACATTTTATATGAAGCGTTTCAAAAATGTTCATTCCAAATTATTTATATTTTCTTTTAACATAGAATCACTAAATTATAAAAGATAAGTTTCCCTTTTTCTTTAAAATAAATATCCATTATTATATTAACATTTTTGTAAAATAAATATTTCTAGAAATACTTTTAAAACATTTCCAAAAAGCTTGGAGTAAAATAGAGTAGTTCAAAAACCATTTTTAAATAAAAAGCCCCAGAAAATTCCAAAAATAACATTTAAAACCCTCTTCCAAAACAAAACCATTTTCAAATCGAAAAAGCAATTAGTAGTATTTTCAAATTACTATAATGAGGCATAGAGTTGCCATATCACTTAACAAGTGCTTCCATAGATATATAACTAAAAGAGTTTAACTTTCCAATAAATCAAAGTCATACCCAATATGGTCAAACTACAAAGTTTTGACATTCAACAATTTATACAAGTATATACCTGAAATTTAAATTCAACAACGACAAGGAATTCGGATTCCTCTACAAAATTCTCTGTATTTCATTTTATACGTCATTCGCTTTTCAAAGCGGAAATTCAACCAAACCAATAAATCATTTAAGCATAGAAACAATAATTTATATCTACCATATCATATACTGTTCATGCAAAGGTGAGTAAACTCACCAAAATTCCAGCCGATGCTTAAGCATTGCGGTTCGATCTAAAACCGAATGGCATTCAACTTTAGCTCAAAATTCCACTTGCTCAAAACTTGACGAAATCAGCTTCCATACATAGGTAATGCTCCTATGAGCATAATGCAAAAGACCGCGTCACGATTGAACACCGTATGAAGAAGTTATTAATTTTAAAAGTTTTTGAATTAATTAAAACAATTAATTTCATAATTAACCTGATTAATTTAAATCACCCACCCTTAATCCTTCCTCCCTCACCCTCCCTTCACCATGCACGCACACAGATTCCCTTTCTATGGGTTGCGCACACATGCAAATTCCACCTTCCTAGTCCACGAAATCGCTCGCCGCCTTCACCGATGAACTCCGCTTCGCTTAAGCTTCGCATCCTCCCATCACATCGACCTCGACCACCTAGAAAAAAATTGCAACTTAGAGCTTCTCACCACGACATTAAAAATGTCGCACCAAGCAAACCCAAATCGGACTCCATCAAACTCCGATGAAACCAATGCCATCGCCTGAACCTGCCTAAATCCCCTCAAATCCAAAACCCTAATTCCGCCTTTGTAACGACATGGATTTTTGACCATCGAAACCCGATACTGAATACATCCCCGGTATTCAAATCTCGAACATCCAATCACTTGGAAGGCAGATTGTTAGGGTAAAATAAAAGGAAAAGAATATAGAATGGAGAAATCAGAATCTCATAGCAGAATCGACAACATATAATATAACAAAGACAATAAAAACAGTTGCTCCAAAATACAAAGTACATCAGAGATAAACCTTGTCAATTGGACAGTTATAAAATTCTGACCTTACAATTGTTGATAGGTATACAATATAATAAGCGGAAAATATAACACTATGATAGGTGAACATCCAGCTCTTCTCTAATAACTCCATATCACGAAATCCAACCTGGGAAAAACTCGGTCTGACCTGAGCATTATAGTAAAATAACACCCAAAACAGTTTGGAAAACCAGCGTGAGAAAACTCAAGAAACATGATGAACATATAAAAATTCTATGGGCCCATGCCGCTAATGCGGAACAGGTTTTTACCTCATAAGAACAACATCCATAAATGAAGAAATGGGAAAAAAATTAGAACAACAATCCAATCAAGAAAGAATGGAAATAAACAACAGAAACAATCCAAATAAAAGGGTGGGTACTAGTAGGAACAAATCTCATACTGAATGAATAGGCATAGACAATATCAAATTCCAGACATGAAAGAATGGTCACAAATAATTGAACATTGAGAAAAGCACAAGGTGGTTCTTAATGCAATTAAGGAAACAATTTTTAAGATTTGAATTAACAACAAGGGAAAGAGAATTTTTTCCAACAATGACTAAGTGGGTGCACCTCTCTTACCGAAAGTATACCTCTAGAAATATAATTGAGAACTCTGATAGCTCTCAGACACGTCCAAGCCGGACCCCAACAACAGTTACCTGGTATTTGAGTATTTCACATCCATATGCGCAAAACAAATCCAATCTAGAGTGGATATGAAAATACCCTAATGGGAGCAACCCCACTTAGCTTGGCTTCCACTTGCCTTTTGGATTTAGTCATTTCGACAAAGGATAACAAAGCTTAAATGAGCAACACGTCATCTTAGAGTGATGGAATATAAAGAAGAAAGCAGAATCAAAGTCGATAATCGATAAATCAACTATTGGGAATGATAAGATGGTTGTTTTCACTTGCGCTTAATTTTTACATCATAATACTTTGAAGACACTTTAAAAATACTCTTTAAAGGGGAAAATTATATTTTCTAAGTGTATTAAAACCAAGGTCAAAACAAATGTCAAGACGTTGTTTATTATGAACCCAAAACAATTTACACTTAGCTTTACTTGAAACAATTCCTTTTTTAAAAGATGATCTGGTTTATAAACTATTATATATAAATTTTAAAACAATATTTAGTATCCCAAAAGACAATAAATCGATTAAATTACTTTTATAAATTTTAAATCAAAGGTTAATCATCCCGAAGGATAATTTATAACATCCTTTTATAATTATTAAAATTGCATTCATTTTCCCAAAGAAAATAAATAAAATTTAAACTCCTTTTTTTAATTCAAACCAACATAATTTTCTTGAAAGATAATTAATCACATTATAATCTTTCATAATTTTAAAAAACAATATTAATTATCTTGAAAGATAATAAATCAAATTTATAATCTCTTTTTATAAATTAGTCAATTATCTTTATTTAAACAGTTAATTATTTCTAAAACACTTTTATTTAATTAGTAAACTAACTTTAAAACCTTATTAAATCAGTTCATTAACTTTAATACACTAAATCAGTTAATTAACTTTGAAACACTTTTATTAAATTAATTAATTTACTTTAAACTCTTTTATTAAATTAATTAATTAACTTTTAGATATCATTAATTAAAAATATTAACTTGATTCAAGTATCATTAATTAAAATGATTTGACAAATTTTAAACATCATTAACTAAAATGATTAATTAAATTCAAGTCACGTTAATTAAATGATTAATTAAATCCAAATATCATTAACTAGATGGATTAGCTAAGTTCAATTATCTTTAATTATAAAAATGTAACTAAATTCAAACATCATTAATTAAAATGATTAATTAATTTAAATATCATTAATCAAAATGATTAATGAATTTAAATATATATTTTGTGAAAATACAAGCTTAAGACAACACACACAAAGGGTTTAGGAGATGATATTCAATAGATGATGGTATAGCGAAAAATTGATATAACGACACTAAAACAATTTAAATAGAATATCACGATTAATTTCAACCAAACATCAATATAAGTAGCATAACGATATAAATAAGTATTATTGGTGAGAAACCCCTTAGGGTCTCTCTATAATTATTTCTCACAAAACAATGGTTGCGGACAATATATATAATTATATGGGTTTACAGCAATTAAGTTAATATGTTGTCTGTTTTCCAAAACTGGATTTCAATCAAACAATAACAACAATATCTAAACTATCAACCAAGCATTCAACAAAAAATTTATAGCATCATAGATATTATATAGCTGATTTAAAGGTGAGTAAACTCACTGAAATTCTAGTAACCACCGAGGAGTCCCGTTTTAAACTAAAATCGAATGGGCGTTCAATTTTAGCCTAAAATTCTATAGGCTCCAAACAACTTCAATCTAACTCTAGAATGTAGCTAACGACGATATGAGTACAATGCAACTCGTCGCGCATGAATCCGACCTCGTATGAGCAAGACATACATTTTATAAGATTTGGCAATTAATTTATTAATTAAAAACTTAATCACTTTACTTAACCCACTAACCCCACCTTAACTCATCTTCTCCATCTCTCTAATCACGATCCTGTATAGCAACACAGTGCATATCTTGTGCACGCACACCGAAACTCCGCCCTCACATGACAAAACCAAGATCTGATTTTACCGACGACTATCACTTCTCCTCCTCTCCACGACGGCTACCTCCGATTGCCGCTCCATCTCTTGCCTCAAATTGCGACCTGCACCGAGTCCCCTTCTAACCCAAAATGCTGCATTTTTCAATACTCAACTGCACAACACAAGATTTTGCAAATTGAAGCTCCTCTCCTCGACAAACCTATTACTACAGACGTCGCACCTTAACGTCGACTAGAATTCCCTAAATCCTAAGCCCAAGATTTAGCCTACACCACGACGACCACCCAAGTCGATGACGCAACTGAAGGAACTTATATAGAATCGAAGATCAATCCACTATAAGTTCAATAAATCTAGTTTGGCGATTTTTAGATGAAGTAATGATTTTACAATGATTTTTGAATGGGGTTTTTTTTCCTTTACTGGTAATGATAAAAGAATGTGGACAAGAAAAATGTGAACAGGAAGGCTCTAAGTGAAATTGTCTAGTTTTATAACCAAACAATAAATAAAGAAAAAAAACAAAATGATTATGTTTTTCCAAAATAAAGATCCACATTTCATGACAAGGGACAAGGCAAGAAGACATGTTTATGTGCATGGGTGTACTTATGTGTTTTTTTTCTTTTTAATAAATATTTTTGTGGCACGATACTACACAATATCACATTCACGTATGGACCGTGATCGACCGGAATAAAAATACGATCGCATCGAACAATGTGACACGATCACAAAACAAAAATAAAATAGACTGGTTATCTTATTTCGGGAAGTTCCAAAAATACAGATGTATGCCACAAAATGCGTCAAATGGAAATTTGATTATTTTTCAAATTAAAAATTACAGAAAATCCAATAAATTAAAAAATACGTCACCGAAAATCAAGTCTTTATAGTACAATTTGATTTCCTTATTATTTATTATTTTCGAACCATTTAAATTTGTACATAAATTTACAAAAGAATTCACCATTGTTATTTATTAATTAAAAGGAGTTAAATAAGGTTATTAAATCCATTTAATTAATATTTAATTCATCAAATAATATTTAATTCATGATTCAAATATTTAAAGGATCACTATATTTGAATTCAAGTTATTTAATCCAAAATCCAATTATTTAAATATTTAAAATTCAATGACTAAAATTCTAGGTTGTTACATTCTCCCGCCCTCCCCCCTTCCCCC
Organism: Allium fistulosum; assembly: GCA_030737815.1. Classification (NCBI taxonomy): domain Eukaryota; kingdom Viridiplantae; phylum Streptophyta; class Magnoliopsida; order Asparagales; family Amaryllidaceae; genus Allium; species Allium fistulosum. The sequence continues at coordinate 928,670,692 of CM060901.1, forward strand.
GCCCTCGCAATAGAATTTCGTCCCTGAAATTCTTAAGGAAGAAAATGCCAGCAAAACCTAAGTTTTAAAAACTTATTAATTAAAATGAGTTATTAAAGTTATTACTTAATTGATTCTCAAATATTATGGAAAAATTCGGCAGCACCTCCTTTGCACAGTTCGATCGAAAAAACCACAACTTGCTTTAATGGGCCCAATCCAACCAAAAAGAAAACAAAAGCCAAGTGGTATCCCTTATCTGGGGCATAAAATCATCAACTAAATTAAATTTCTAAATCTATTACGTACCTTTTTGCGTTTAATTTTTAAATTTTTGCAAGCAACTTATTATCTTGATACAAATGTAGGTGCGTAAGAATCAAATAGCAATCACATGCTTACCTGTACTTACACAATCCAAAAGAGATTCATACTGATAAAAGAGAAATATACTAGCTACCACTATCATAAATTCAAATATCATAAACAATATATCATTCATAGTCAACAAGGCAATAGGGTGCAACTAACAACAATGAGGCAACTCTACATGAAAAAATAGTATGATATAAATCTACATGCAGACAAAAGCAACATATCAACCATATGCAACAAAATACATAAAATGCTCTGTAATAAATGCTAGTCATCCAATATTTTTCAAAAGATAAATTTAGAACTAAATGCCCGAGTTTTATATTCAAAATTTATTTTCAGATTCCTCTTAAAAAGAAATATGTCAAAACCAAAATTAATTATGACAAGGAGAGGGCACTCCCTACCGAAGCCTGGTATAACTCTAGAATCAAACAACATGGAGCATCCAGTGGTATTTCGGTTCCTCCTAAAACAATAATGAGTAAATAAATATACCTGGCGAGTCTCCCGAATAGGAAGACCCCTATTTGCCCAAATTTAGTCATAACAAAAACATTTTAAAAATCAGATAAAAATATTTTTTTCAAACGTTCTGAAATATTAACACTTCATCAATATTTTTTTTTCAAAACAATATTTTTATTATTCCTTTCACAAATTTTTTCGAAACTATTTTTTCCATAAGCACCAGGATTTAAGTCCTAATAAACAACAATTAAAAAAATTTGCTTGTAAATTCAAACTTTATAAACTATGGTATATAAATCACGTAACCAATCAAATCAAATCAAATTTCGTATAAGAATAAACTAACATTATTAATCAATCAATTTTCATAGGGGAAAAATCTAACACTTAACATTATTTAAAATGTCAAATGACTAACGATCGGATTTAGAATTTTGCTTAAGTTCACAAATTTCTTAAGTCACCTACTAAGTATAAAATTATACTTAAGTCTGTATGACATACGTAAATCACCCGTACACTAATTTGATCTGATCACTTGCTCGGATACGTAGATTTCTACTTTTGAACTACTACCGCTCACTCGACCTCTCTATAACGGACTTCGATCATATCCCTCAACTAAAAACTTCTGTTTTTCTTGCATAGTCATAAACTATGATAGAAAACTTAATTATCATATCGAGAATCTAAATCAAGTGTTCGCTGATAAGAATCAAATGAGAAATCCTTTTTTGGACTAGTGTGAATCATCCGAAGTAATATATTCGAATCTTAGATCAAGAACCATGTGAATAAAACGATCTACGTATAACTTACGTACTTAGTTCAACTGGTTTCTTAATTATACCAATCTCTTTCTAAATCCCTCATATTTTCCATTTAGTATTTTATTTAACACTAAAATTATTCAATGAATTACTTTATAAATTTTGACCTAAGTTTATAAATATTTTACAAAGACAATTCTTTATAAAAATAACAAATAAAAGCTTAATTTATCTTATTTGCTTGTATAATGCTCTTCTAGGTCCTAAGAGTAAACACAAAACACCAATTTTATTTTATTTATTTGTTATTTACTTTTAATTTTTCTCAAAATTTAAGTGGAAGTCCAAAGACAATATGGGTCTTCAAAAGTGAGTCAACCCTTTGACATCCTTCCCTTAGAGTTCTCTAAGGAAAAATGTCCATTGGTTGGCTCAATATCACTAAATAATTTACACAACTTATTTGATTAACAAAACTATGGTCTTACTTAAATAAATTTACCAAAACATTTCTATCTAATTTAACCCATTTAAAATTTGAGTTAAATTATCTCTTTTTTATCCAAGAGTTTTAAAATTTTCATTTATCAAATTATTATTCAAAATAACTTTTATTTTAAACCGGTTTCCTTTAAGGAAACTTAAGACTAATTACCTTGGTTTTTACTTCAAAACCCTTTTTGAAATCATACTACTTTTATTTCTTTATGAAATAACTTCAAACAATTTATTTACCAAAACTCACTTTAGGTTCGTCCGGATTTGAACTCATTTCGATCGCACAATAATTAAGAGAATAATTTACTAACTGCCCTATAACGTTCGCCTAAGCAAACATCTAAGCGTTACTTAGAAAATTATTCATATTATCACAAAACTAATAGAGATGTTTTCCCCGAATTACCCCAAAGAAAATGTATTCCATTTAAAATTTCTCTTCCAAAATATTTATATTTTAGAAATACTTCCAAGTAATACTATTGTTATATATTTTTCAAAAAACCTTTTAAAATTATTTCAAACAACTCTGGATTTAAATTTAAAAGTCCTTTTGAAAACACATTTAAAAAATCAAATTTATATAAAATTACCTTTATATAAAATCATTTCATATTATAATAATTCTCCTTTATTATAATAAAATTTTCTCAAATATCTATTCTCTAAATGTCTTATCCTACCATTTAGATTATTATAAACAACCTTTATTAAAAGATTACTTTAATTTAACATTTACTCCGACACCTTATAATCAAATTGTGAAACTTAAATCACAAGGGGTTTGTTTTAATGTACTTACAATTATCAAACAACATATGCTCATAAACTAGTTAAGCATGGATTAACAAATCAACAAACGATAGTCAATGCTCCTAAACTATCTGAGCACGACAAATCAAACAATAATGATAATAAAGAAGTATTATCATTAACAAACAAACACTATAAATAATTATATAAATTTGAAATTATTCCTTTATATATAAAAATATAGGTAAATATTTAATTTACCAAATTTTCATAAATCAATATCGTGTCTGTTGGCTTGTTCAAGTATTTAGAAATCTCTATCGATATTGTGGCATCCCATGTCTCGATCAGAATTCATAAACAACTCAATAGACCAATTAACACAATACGTTTTTATAACAATAACAAAACGCTCTCGTAATATATAATACTCTCAAACTCATACTAGGGTGTCACTTACCCTATCTCTAATGAGTAACTCACTCTAGGTTATTACTAACCCAATCTCTAATGAGCCATACCCTACCAAATCCAAGGTTCTCGCCTAACATTCTGCTTTGATACCAAATTGTAATGACCCGCCTTTTCAACCATTGAAAGTCGACACCGAATACATCCCCGGTATTCAAATGTCAAACATCCAATCACCGAAAAGGCAGATTGTTAGGGTAAAATAAAAGGAAAAGAACAGAGAATAGGGAAATCAGAATCTCACAACAGAATCGACAACATATAATATAACAAAGATGGTAAAAACGGTTACTCCAAAATATAAAGTATACCAGAGTTAAAAGTAAACCTTATCAGCTGGACAGTTATGAAATTCTAACCTTACAATTGTTGATAGGTATATAATATAATAAAGCGGAAAATAAAACACTACGATATGTGAACATCCAGCTCTTCTCTAATAACTCCATATCACCAAAGCCAACCTGGAGAAAACTCAGTCTGACCGACGCATTATAGTAAAATAACACCCAGATCAGTCTGGAAAACCAGCGTGAGAAAACTAAAGTAATATGATGAACATATAAAAATTCTATGGACCACGCCGCTAACGCGGAATGGGTTTTTACCTCATAAGAACAACATCCATAAATAAAGAAATAGGAAACAAATCAGAACAACAATCCAATCAAGGAAGAATGGAAATAAACAACAGAAACAATCCAAAGAAAAGGATGGGTACTAGTAGGAACAAATATCATACTGAATGAATGGGTATAAACAATATCAAATTCTAGACTTGAAAGAATGGTCACAAATAATTGAACATAGAGAAGAGCACAAGGTAGTTCTCCATGCAATTAAGGAAATAATTCAAAGATTTGAATTAACGATAAGGGAAAGAGAAGTTTTCCAACAATGACTAGGAGGGTGCACTCTCTACCGAAAGTATACCTCTAGAAATATACTTGAGAACTCTGATGGCTCTCGGACACATCTAATCCGGACCCCACCAATGATTACTGAGTATCTGAGTATTTCACATCTCTATGCGCAAAACGAATCTAATCTAGAGTGGATGTGAAAATATCCTAATGGGAGCAAACCCACATAGCCTAGCTTCCACTCGCTCTTTGGATTTAGTCATTTCCGACAAAGGATAACAAAGCTCAAATGAGCAACACATTGTCCTAGAGTGACGAAATCTAAAGAAGAAAGCAGAATAAATCAACTATTAGGAATGATAAAACGGTTATTTTCACTTGCACTTGATTTTTACATCATAATACTTTGAAGACACTTTAAAAATACTCTTTAAAATCTTTTTAAAGGGGCAAATTATATTTTCTAAGTGTATTAAAACCAAGGTCAAAACAAATGTCAAAACGGTATTTATTATGAACCCAAAACAATTTACACTTAGCTTTATTTGAAACAATTCCTTTTTTTAAAAGTTGATCTTGTTTATAAACAATTATTTATAAATTCTAAAACAATATTTATTATCCCAAAAGATAATAAATTAATTAAATTACTTTTATAAATTTTAAATCAAAGGTTAATCATCCCGAAGAATAATTTATAACATCCTTCTATAATCTTTAAAATCACATTCATTTTCCCAAAGAAAATAAATCAAATTTAAAATCCCATTTTCTAATTTAAACCAACATTAATTACCTTGAAAGATAATTAATCACATTTATAATCTTTCATAATTTTAAAAAACAATATTAATTATCCTAAAAGATAATAAATCAAATTTATAATCTCTTTTAATAAATCAATCAACTATCTTTATTTAAATAGCTGATTATTTCTAAAACACTTTTATTTAATCAGTAAATTAACTTTAAAACCTTATTAAATTAGTTCATTAACTTTAATACACTAAATCAGTTAATTAACTTTGAAACACTTTTATTAAATTGATTAATTTACTTCAAAATCTTTTATTAAATTAATTAATTAACTTTTAAAATACTATTAATTAAAAATATTAACTAAATTCAAGTATCCATAATTAAATGATTTGATAAATTTTATACATCATTAACTAAAATGATTAATTAAATTCAAGTCTCGTTAATTAAATGATTAATTAAATCCAAATATCATTAACTAGATGGATTAATTAAATTCAATTATCTTTAATTAAAAAGATGTAATTAAATTCAATCATCATTAATTAAAGTGATTAATTAATTTAAATATCATTAATCAAAATGATTAATGAATTTAATATCTATTTTGTGAAAATACAAGCTCAAGACAACACACACAAAGGGTCTAGGAGATGATATTCAATAGATGATGGTACAACGAAAAATTGCTATTACGACACAAACAATTTAAATAGAATATCATGATTAATTTCAACTAAATATCAATATAAGCAGCATAAAGAATTAAATAATTATTACTGGTGAGAAGGCCTCTCTACAATTATTTCCTGCAAAACAATGGTTTCGGACAATATATATTATTATATGGGTTCATAGCAATTAAGTTAATATGTCATTCGTTTTCCAAAATGGGATTTCGACCAAATAATCAATCAAACAATAACAAAAATATCTAAACTATTAACCAAGCATTCAACAATAAATTTGTAGCATCATAGATATTATATAGCTAATTTAAAGATGAGTAAACTCATAGAAATTCCAGTTACCGCCAAGGCATTCCTTTTTGAACTAAAATCGAATGGGTGTTCGGTTTTAGCCAAAATATCTACAAGCTCCAAACTCCTTTAATCTAACTTCAGAATGTAGCCAATGACAATATGAATACAATGCAACTCACCGCGCTCGAATCCGACCTCGTATGAGCAAGAAATACATTTTATAAGATTTGGCAATTAATTTATTACAGAAAAAATTAATCACTTTACTTAACCCACTAACCCCACCTTAACTCATCTTCTCCATCTCCCTAATCACGATCCTGCATAGAAACATAATGCACATATTGTGCATGCACGTTAGAACTCCGCCCTCACGTGACGAAACCGAGATATGATTTCACCGACAACTATTACTTCTCCTCCTCTCCGCGATGGCCGCCTCCGATTGTCGCTCTATCACCTGCCCCAAATCGTGACCTACACCGAGTCCACTTCCAACCCATAATGTCACATTTCCCAATACTCAACCGCACACCACAAGATTTAGCAAATCGAAGCTCCTCTCCTCGACAAACCTATTGCAACAGACGATGCACCCCATCGTCGACTAGAATTCCCAAAATCCTAAGCCCTAGATTCAGTCTACAACATAACGACCACCCAAGTTGATGATGCAACTCAAGGAACTTATATAAAAATGAATATCAATCCACCATAAGTTCAATAAATCTAGTTTAGCGATTTTTAGATGAAGCAATGATTTTACAATGAGTTTTGAATGGGGGTTCTATTTTTCCGTTTACTAGTAATGATAAAAGAAGGAGGAAAAGAAAAATGTGAACATGAAGGCTCTAAGTGAAATTTTCTAGTTTTATAACCAAGCAATAAGTAAAGAAAAAAAATAAAATGAATACATCTTTCCCAAAATAATGATCCATATTTCTTTGAAAGAGACAAGGCAAGAAGACATGTTTGTGTGCATGGGTGTACTTGTGTGTTTGTTTGCTTTTTAATAAAAAAAATTGGGGTACGACGCTACACAATATCACGTTCGCGGTCGCGAACGACTGGAATAGAAATACGATCGCATAGAACAATGTGACATAATCACAAAACAAAAATAAAATAGACCGGTTATCTTATTTCGAGAAGTTTCAAAAATACAGATATATGCCGCAAAATGCGTCAAACTGAAATTTAATTATTTTTCAAATTAAAAATTATATAAAATCCTATAAATTAAATTAAAAAATACGTCATCGAAAATCGAGTCATTATATTACAAATTGATTTTCTTATTATTCATTATTTTCGAATCATTCATTATTGTAAATAAATTTGCAAAAGAATTCATGGTTATCATTTATTAATTAAAAGGAGTCAAATAAGGTTATTAAATCCATTTAATTAATATTTAATTCATCGAATAATATTTAATTCACAATTCAAATTTATAAACGATCACTATATTTGAATTCAAGTTATTAAATTCCAAATTCCAATTATTTAAATATTTAAAATTAATTAATTGTTACATCCTTCACCATGTTGAACAACCCCAACCATCACCTCACCCTCCAACGCCTACTCGGATTCGAAGCTAACACTCATATGAGTTCAATGGATCCAAATTCATATTTTTTCGTTAAGTGGATTATTTGATTTTGATTTTGAAGAGGAGGCTAGGTTTTTTACGTTTACAGGAGAGGGAAAAATGAAAAAGGAAAGAGGAAAAAAGAAACGAGACCGTTGTGTATGGTGGGGTTTATTTAATTTTAAATTTTCTAGCACTTCGCTACACAATATCACATTCATGTATGGATCGCGAACGATAGAAATGAAAATACAATCACGTACAACAGTGCGATACGATCATAAAACAACAATAAAATATACTAGTTATCTTATTTTGAGAAATTTCAAAAATACCAACGTTTGTCGAAAAATTCATCAAAAGATAATTTAAATATTTTCCAAATTAAAAATTAACGAAAAAATCGCATAAATTCATTTGAAAATACGTCATTAAAAATTAAGTCATTTTATGAACAATTTATTTTCTTACTATTTATTACATTTGAATTAAATTTGAATAGTTAAATAAATTAAATATTCTCATTCAAAACTTTAAAAACTGCAAGTCGTTACACATAGACTGAGGGATGTCCATACTTAGACGTTTGTACACAACACTCTCCATATGTACCCTATAGGGGATGTTTGCATTTTGATATAATTTGCTTTGTTGATGTTATGAGTACATGATAAACATGCATCCCCACATAGTTGGGACATTGAGCCAGGCAGTAGAGTCGTGCTTTCCTCGCATGAGATGAGGGAGTATCTATAGTATGCGCACCATGCACCTATGGGGGTCAGACACTTCTTGATGGAGGCACGATCTCATATTGGCTTGAGGAGTAGGAGTAACCACTTACGGGCACCATGAGTTGAATATTGCATTAATTTAATAGAGACCGGGCAGATGTACAATGTTCATCTCCTATTGATTACATATCATGCTTCTAGGTGTAGGAATACCATGAATACAACAATATTTTTTCCTATTTGGTATTTAGGAATAGATGTTGGTATCTACAAATACCAGGAGATCCTCTTTCATGCAATGACATGTTTATGAAATGTAATACTGGATCCTGGTATCTCTTGACACTTAGACAGGCCAAATGGGTAACCATTTCACCATTCTTCTTAGTTGTCGATGATTTTGACATCTATTGGGCTAGAGTCGCTCCACGATGCTACATGTTACTAGTCTATTCACATGGGGTGAACTCTAATCATGTAGGTCCCTAATTAGTTGATGGTCGAGTTTAGATCCATCGTTTTTCCTTTGATCCCACGCCCTCCTAATACTCACATCAACCAATGCAGGTAGAGATCGACCTAGTTTTAAAGTATATGGCATCACCGCTACTCTTATTGAGCAACCTATAGTCTATTCTCCAAATAATGAGATTTTAGGTATTCTTTAGTTTAGCTTATATCCTTCATTTAAGGTAATTTCATAATTTATTACTTCAATTTTGTGCTTCAAGTATATGTCATTTACTCATATGTGGATTTGTAATTACATTATTCATCTAGATTGGATGAGTCGGTGTAACGACCCATAAATTAATTAATGACTAATTAAGCAAATTAATTATAAGAATAAAGGTTAATTGATTACATAAGAAAATGAACGTATAAATAAAATATATGAAGGGCGTTTATTTACTTTGTGGATACGGGATTCAATGAAAAGTAAGGAATCAAAATAAGTGAGATGTAATTAAATTCAGCTGCCAATAATGAAAATTAATCAATTGGCAATTAAGAGCAATTAGATATAATTAAATTCATTTGTAAATATGTAAGAATATTATTTAGTATTTGTACAAAGGATATCTTATATTAAAGATAATTAAATTTAGTCGTATGTATAATTAAATGTGAAATATAAACATTTGAATAACCAATACTTTTATTGAGGAAAATAAATTAAGCGATAAAGGGTCAAATATAGGATATCATTTATTAAGAGTGTTTGCATGTAATTAAATCTGGTCTTATATAATAGGAATCAATTTAAATATGTGAATGAGAAATAATAAAATGCGCTGCATATGAGGTAATCAAATTAATATTTGAATAGAGAGGATCTTGCAAAGGAGAAAATAAATTAATAATAAGGAAAATGAAAAAGAAATTAAATTAAATTAGTTGCAAAAATTGCCTAAGAAAGATTGTATTAATCAGGCATGGGTCACTTTTAATAGTTAATTAAACAGACCAAAGGTAATTAGAGCAATTGAAGTCGACCTAATTAATGAAAATAAATAAATTTGAACTTTGAATGGTAAAGGATTTAAAATATGAATTTTAAATGAAAGAAATCTTTATTTAGGGAAATGGATTAATGAGAACAAATGAAAGGAATTTAAGACCAATAATATAAATACCCCTTACCACCTCGTTTACATTCACATTCTCTTCATTGTAAATCAAAAAGGAAAAAACAAAACTCCATTACCATAACAAGGCCGAGCATATTTCAAGCGAGGGAGAAAGAGGAAATCAAAAATCAAAGGAAAATTTTTCAACTTTAAAGGAAAAGAAAAGACTTAAAGAAAGATTTTAAATCTTTTCTAGTCTAAAGTGATTAAAATTTCCACTAAAACCTTTCAAATCCATTTGGTTCTGGATTTGATTTTGTTTAGATGATTTTAATGTTGAAAAACATGTTTAAATGATTAGATATAACTTTGAATATGGTTAATGATTTAAATGAAAGTAATTTAGTCATATTTTATGAATCGAAACATCCACGGCTCGTTCTACAAATGATCTAGAAACATCAAATTATAAAGCCATAACTAACTGATATAGACTTGCTTCATATACGCGATATCGTATAGAACTATCACAATACCCTAGTTGTCATGTCTGACTCTATAATACCCAACATAGGAACCAGATCTTGTCTCGAACCATCGCCATAGTCTATATCTCGTCCAACATCAGCATATATTTCCCGAGATAAAGTGTACCATCCTAAAACCTGTCATCTTGCTCTATAGTCACTCGGGATCTTATTGGCATCACGTGGATCCTTGAACCAAACTCGATCTCCCAAAATATAAATTTCCAAAATACAAGGCTTAACTTCCGTCAACATAGCATCTCAAATGTCTAAATATAACATTCAGACGTCTGACCTTTATTTCAGGCATCTGAACCCAAATTTCAGATGTTTAAAACCCTAAAAGTACATGTGAATAATACGGAATAAAATCACTGAATTTCAAACATCTGAAAATTCCAACTCAAACATTTGAATTTCAAACGATTGTGAGGCTATGAACCATTTCACAACCATTCGAGTTCAACTACTCGATCACCATCTCAACTTCACATTATTCAATCAATATCAGTTACCGACATCATGAATGTCTTTATCATTCTATCAACCCCCAACCAATAATCAATCCAGCAATCCAACCAAACTTAATAACAATTTGTATTAAGTTATTTAACACATTTATCCTATATTCAAATTCACTTAGAACAACCACTAAACAAAATTCTCATCTCCATGACCCAATTCAAGTTCATAAACAAAGCTCAAACTAACACTGGATATTTAGCATGATTTCTAACATATTAGTTATCATACATCAAGTAGATCCCACTTACCAAATATCGAGAAATACAAACTATAATAAAACCCAAACTTCTTCGAAATGTAAATTTGAAGAGATAGATTTGTAGAGAATCCTTTAACTTGAATTTATAGATTTGTTTCGTAATTTTTATAGTACAGAATTGAAGAAGTATGCTGATTTTACTTTTGAAACCCTTACTTTCTCTTTTGATAAGACGGAGAAGAAGAGAATGAGTAATGATTGAGAGAAGGCCCCATCTCATAATTAATAAGATCATTCCTAACTAAATGACCAGTTTCCTCTATTCTCTCTTTTCTCTTATTTTTATCAATCTCATATGATTTTAATAAACTTTATATGTTTTTCAAATGTAAACGACATTACGAACACAATGGAATATGTCTCGAGTTTAAATTCATTCATCTTTAAAAATGTCTTTTTAAGTCACTGGTTTGTTTTATCCGTTTAATTCAATTAAAACAATTAAATATCTTTATTACTAGGCATTAAAATATGGGTTGTTATATAAGTGGTTTCAAAAGCTTAGTAACATAAAGTTAAAGAGGTGTTATGACACTACTATGACTTTTTCTTTTAGCTATATTTAAAGGAGATAACTTTTGACATTAAAGATATTATGAAATTCTCATAAATCATTGGGAGTTAGTTTATGGTATTTTGAAGAGGGAATGGACATCTTTTGGTTAAATAGAAAATATTGTAAAATCATAGAAGTTGGGGGTTGTCATCCTAAGTAAAAGAAAACATTTAATGGTAACATTTGCTTGATTTTGTTGCATTTCTTGCATTTGACACAATCCCCCTTAACTTAGGAAACCGTGTTATGTTATAAGATGATAATTTTCAAAGTGTGACTTTGACTTATCAATGACTGGCTTTTGACCGTTGAATTTGACTTTTAATTTAGGAAAGATATAAAAGAGACGTGATATCATATAGTTGGAAACTTCTTGATGAGGCTCTATTACTCATATAAAATGTCTTTCCCTTCATAGGAAATGTGTTTCGAAACCTATCTTTGAGGCTCAGCCATATATATTGCTCGCTTCCTTATAAAAGAACTGGAATTGAGTTAACCGGAAGTTCATTGGACAATAATTTCAAATTTACCGGAATCAAAGAAGTAATTTTGACTTGACTGATACCGCTTTGATACTAATAACGAGTTAAGTAGAATGGTGATGTTTTTAAGACCCAAAAGAAAGTGCATAGAAGAAATCGTGTTCGAGATGTAGAGTACTCGTAATGGGATCAAGTATGGGTTTTAACGTAGATGAATGCATTAGAAGGAAAAACAAAATTGACTATAGAGGACATGAAAAGAGATAGAATCAGTTATGTGGACCACTATCATTCGGCTATATCTAGTCTTGAGATATACGGTTCTACGGCTCTTAAGTGTATATAGTCTAAAGGTACACTGTCCCACGATTAGGGGATAGTCTACCCTAGTCATGTTGAAATTATATGTGTGTGTGTGTATTACGTCATGTAGACACCTAACTATGATATGTATGGGCATGTTACATCTTTAATATATATATAAAGAAACGTGTGTGTGTGTATATATTTATATATATATTAAGAAACGTAAACACCTTTGGTTGAACTTATTTACTTAATGTAATTAGGTTTGGTACTTATGAGGTGAAAAACCCATTTGGTGCTTTGGCCACATGGTCTTGTAATATAACATGATATTTGGGGAATACTACTAGTTTCTCTCACTAGATTTATGTCTAACTCAAAATATATAATTTTCCCTTGAACTTTCAGGTGCTCATTTGAGAAGGCTAAGAATACATGATTAGGCTTGACATTCTAGAGCTAATTGGTGACAAAATGGAGGTTGTCGATTACTTTTTATTATTTCTGCTATATTGGTGATGTATATGTATAAGCATTGCGAGGAAAAGTTGTTACAACTATCCATAATTGAGGGTAATAAAATTGTTTTTGACGTTGAAAATCTGAGAATTATATTTTGGAAATGACCATATGTACTATCAATGTTTAACCACATTTTATTATATTCCGCCTATACGATGTGAGCATAGTTTTATTGTTCAAAGTTTTGTTGGCTTACTTTTACCACAACGATCTTGATTTCATATGCTTATATATCGGCACGAGTACTAGTGAATGGTATTAGGTGTTGATCCTGGGTATCAAAATGAAGGATTGTTACATTAACTATTGTAATTCGCTATCTAATCGTTTAATTCAAATTAATTAAAAATATTATGGGATAATCCCTAGAAATTCATCGAAAATTATAAAAACAATATTTTATCTCCACTAAAAAATTCAGATCAAAATGTCAAATTTTCTTATTTATTAACATTATTTTACAACCAAGAACTACTTATTTTCACCTTAGTAAATTAATAATAATTAATTTACACATGGAAAAATTATAAAAATAAAATCCATCTCTGATTTAACATGGAAATGTCGTACTAAAATTAAATGCAATCAAATGTCGCTGGATAGGGTTTAAATTCAAAAACTTCACTAAATAACTTTGCATAAACATACTGTACTCATTATCATGATAGTATACCAAAAATCTCATACATTAATCATCTTCTTCCATTAATGAATTTATATAGAGATGAAAATATAATGGGTAATTATATTACTCACTTAAATGAAGATAATTGGTTAAAATCTTCTTCGTCTTTGTGAAAATGAAAACTTCACTTGTATTTAATTTGCTCCTATCTTCCTTCTCCCAAAGTTGACAATCAAGCTTAGTTTTTGGGTTAATTTTGTTTTATATAAAAAAATAACGAAGAGTCCAGAATTTTTTAAGGACTCTAGGGTTAATATCATGGGTTTTGGACCAAAACCCTTTGCCTAATCTATTAACTTCTTAACACTTTATTACATAGATCCCACACGATTCCATTCCTTGGGAAAAATACATTGTGGCTGAAAATCATCTTATCAAATTTTATTTTAAATTTCATAACTTAATCAATCATCCAGTATTTAGTTTACTTAGTTGTTTAAACGTCGTTCACTTTATTGATCAAACTATCAATTGAGTAAATATGTTGTTTATATTAAATCAATTATATGGTTTATTATTTATTCCGACATTCTAGCATTTGGCCTACTTCAAAACATGAGATGTTATAACTCATTTTCGAGTTGATCTTCCTTTAATAGTTGACTAACCACCTGTGATTTGTAAGCTTACAATAAATATTAACTATGGATCTCATATATTTTATATAAAATGTTAGAAGAATTAGGAATTCGGTACTAAAATCCTTTGGTTCTTATACCCTTCCACCTATGTCTACTTCAATGTTTCATTCACATTCGATCATACAATTTTATATGCTTAAGGTTCGACATTTCAATCTCTTCGACATTTCAATTATTAGAGTAAAACATCTTTTTAGATTGTTTTGGGTTAAGGAACATTTTACTTTTACTGCTTTAATGTCGAGATAAATTATATTGAAAATATAAAACATTCCCTTGGTAAAATATAGTGCAACGTGTACAATTTAACTATTCCAAACTCTGTTCTAGCGGAAGCTTTTTGCACTTGGTGCATGTGGTGCGAATTTGTTGTTCAAACCATGAGGCACAAGTGGCTTGCAACAAATAGATTTATAAACATATCAATACAAGGCATCTATATCCATCTTACAGATTTATAAAGAAATGTCACTTGCACAATTAACACCTCAAACTGAAGTCTTTGTATACTCCGAATAGAAAAAAGCACTATAACCAACATTGGTATACATATACTTAGAGCAACTCTAGGAGGAAGGATTTAGGATTGAATATTCAGAAGGAGCTGTTCAACATATGGATTCAGACTGAAGATTTAGTCTATTCTTCTGTTTGTAATTCAGAAAACTGAATTGGCATTGAACGTTTATTTAATGGACGTCCAGTACCAGACGTTCATTTAGTGGGTGTCAGAGCGTAGATGTCAATAAAAATGACGTCTGACAATATTTAATGAACGTATACAACACTTATTGGACGGCTACTTTGTAAAATATAATTTAAAGCTGATGCTAAACGCTCATTAAATGAACGTCTAAACATATGGATGGCTGACTGTCAGGATTTTCAACTTTCAGCCACATTAAACATTCGGGGTATATAGAGCTGAATATGTCCGATTTTTGTCCTTCCTATGTGCTGCATTAATATCAGCAGTACAAATTAATTGTAGTCATATATATAGACCAGCCTTCTGAAAAATACATGTGTTTATTTCAGAATCATTTCATATCAAAGTTCATAAGCAAAAGCAACATCAATTGAAAATAATGTCAAAACCTCCCGACTGGCCAAGCTATTGGATTTGAGGTTATTTTCTCAGTAAATTATTCACTATACATGAAAAAGAAGAACATTGTAAGATGGCTAATCACGTAATAATTTGTTATATAATGATAAAACAGCGATAACAGCTGTACCATAATATTCATATAAAATTCTACAAGTTGAAAACCATAGAAAAAGAATTGTACAGATAAATATGGGTAAAAAGAAAGAAACAAATTCAATATTCTGTTCATAAGTCTATTTCATTTAATAATTTTCTAAAAATCACATGACATTAACATCCAACCTGTCTCCTTTAATTTCTTTCTTTACTCTCCCACCAATTCATTCTCCTCCTACTCTTTTAAAAACTAAAATGCTCTCCCCCAATTGTCTTAAACCCCCTACGCTTCTCTGACCATCCAATTCACCCCCTTCAAATCCCCAAAAAATGATGCGCATGTCCTCCAAAGTCCCTCAATCCACCACCACCACCACCTCCTCCTCCTCCTCCACCTTAGAAGTCCGACCATGCGGCATGCTCGTCCAAAAACGGGTTCCGAACTCCGAACCCGCACCCGCACCCATTCCAACGATTCGCATCCGCATAAAATTCGGAGCCGTTTACCACGACATCTACATCAGCTCCGAAGCAAGTTTCGGAGAGCTAAAGAAGAAGCTCTCGGGTCCAACGGGTTTGCACCCATTAGACATGAAGATATTGTACAAAGACAAAGAAAGAAATTCCAAAGAGTTTCTAGATTCTTGTGGCGTCAAAGACAAGTCAAAAATGGTTGTCGTCGAAGATTTGAATGCGCGGGCGAAACGATTGCTGGAGATGAGAAGATTGAAGAAGTTAGAAGAAGGCGTGAAGTCCATCGAAAAAATTGGGATCGAAGTCGACAAACTCGCAAACAAGGTCAGTAATCATAACCATCGTCATAATTTTATAGTTACATCATAATCTGATTATTGAACAATTATTAGGTTCACGCTCTTGAATCGATTATTAAAAAGGGGAAAAGAGTGGCAGAAAGCGACGTATTGACTTTGATCGAATTGCTGATGACTGAGCTGCTGAAGCTGGACGCCGTAGTTGCAGAAGGAGATGCGAAAATCAAAAGAAGAATGCAGGTAAAATTCAAATATAAATCCGAATCACGAGAAAGAAAGTCAATCAAGTAATTGTTATCATGGTTACAGGTAAAGAGGGTACAGGAGTACGTGGAGAGATTAGATATGATCAAGGTGAAGAACTCGGAGCAGGGGATGAAGAAAATGGAAACGATACCGCTATCGCCGGTGGTGACGAAAAGGGTGGCGTTCGATTTGGTGTTTTCGCCGACGAAGACGTCGGCGGACAGCTCAGCGAGCAGTTCAGGGAACCCGACACCGAGGCTTGATTGGGAACTATTTTGACGAAGACGGAATTAGGTGAAAAATGCATTGAATTGGGAAAGGAATCTGTAGGGATAGCCTGGCAATCAATTGGACGTTTTGTCTGCTTTGGTTCGGTTGCTGCTCCCTTTCTTTTTTTTTTTTTCTTCTTTTTTTTTAAATGTGGTTTATATACTATATTATCTTTGTTTTGGTAATTAATTACTTTAATAAGTTTATAATCATGTATATGTTAGAGATTTTGTGAACGAGGGGAGAAGTGCTGTTAATTAAATTGATGATTGCTCTCCTTTCCAATTGTAGTTATAATTTAATGGACAATAAAGAAAATGGGTTCATGGTTTTGTTGTTGGAGAGTATATTCTTGTCGGTGGGGATTATATGTATGGTCATCGTTTCTTTAGACCATCCAAATAATAATTAGCAAAGCATCTCCCTTTCCTCTGTTCTAGGTCTGTTCTAGGTGGTACACAAGATTTTCCCTCTATATAAAGGTGCCTAGGATGCGAACCTTGCGTACAACAAATAGCGTGTAAAGGGAGAAAAAAATAAAAAATAAAAAATAAATAAAACATTTCATCTGTGCTTTTTAGGGTGTGTTCAAAGATAATTCGTGCTACGTTCCGTTTACATTTTCCGTGTGATGAAAAAATCGGAGGAATTAAGCACGAAATCATTCTTCCCTATTCCCTATAAGCGAGGAAATTGTAAAATTTGAAAATGATGTTCGGCTTTAGAAAACAAGTAATAGGCAATAGAAAATAAGAAATAATAAAACTTTAAACAAGTGTAAATAGTTACAATTTGTAAAATATTTATACCTAATAAACAACGTTTTTTTTTAACAAAAAAGGTATAATTACTAGTGATATTTTGATACCTTTTTTTCCTGTTAGATGTCCATGTCCAATAGATCCTACTATATGAACGATTAAATCTATCGTCCATCTTCGCATCCGTCTATTGTGGTTGTCATCCTCTTTGGACCCTTCCAATGGGAAAATATGTGTGACTGCACCATTTTTCAAAAAACATATTATTCAATTTCATATATTTAATAAGTAATTTTGAAAATATTATTTTTATTTATTAAATTAATAACATTAATTTAATAAAATTAAAATAAATTTAAAACAATGATACATTATTGTAATAAATAAATAAAATATTTTTATTTCAGTTCCAATTTACTGATTTACATTTATGTTTTGCAGTTTTCACGTTAATTTATTTAGGTTTTGAAATCAGTTACTAATATTTATTCACAAATACTTAAAAATAATTCAAAACAAATAAAAGTACAAAAAAATAAAAATAAAAATTTATGTTTTACTGTTCCCTTTCGCATTGCAGAAAAGCACGTTTCTTTTGCAATCTGATAGCTTGATGCTCGTAAAACTTCCATATTGGTGGCAAGTTTTAATCAGTTCAACTTTTGCTACTCTTTTGGATCATGTTAGTTGATTTATATTTTCAGTCAAATATATTAAGTATGTTATATCAACATCAAATATCAAACATATTCTTTTTTCCTCTGGATGCAAACTATTCAAGATGCTTTGTGGGGGAACGGAAACAAACCATTTAAATGAGATATTTGAACAGACCATTTGAACAGAGAAGTTGAATGAACGAGGATTACGTTTAGATCTACGAACGGAACGGAGTATTTGAGTTGAATATTTGAAGAGGATGATTGGAAAAAAAAATCATAGAAACTATTAACCAGCATCAATCATAGTTAGTATACGTGCTTCGGTTTCTAATGCGTGTTAGGTTAGCAAAATAACAGCAAGTGCGATTGTCTAATTCTAACTATCTGTACTCGCTGTACTCACCTAAAACTTTGTTATTTTAAGTACCAACCTATAAATAAATTTCATCTACAAAATTCACGTGTGCATTCTTTTTCTAAGTAGGGTGGTAAGGAAGTTTTACTTATAAGATGGCTAACAAGAATAACATTTCTTATTTTATACTTTGTATAGGATATCCGAGGAACATTCTAAAAATGTTTAAAATAGGTAAAGTCTTTTTTTTTTCCAATATAAATTTATATATTAAGTACTTATCAACCAACATGCAATACTGCTTGTTTCTTCAATTTGTTACGCTTTCCATATGTTATTTCAATTAAACATCAACAATCAACATTTGCAACATTTTATCAATATTTGCAGTATACATAAAAAATTTAGCAACGATTTGCAAGCAACATGCATGCA
This sequence comes from Allium fistulosum, assembly GCA_030737815.1. Lineage (NCBI taxonomy): Eukaryota > Viridiplantae > Streptophyta > Magnoliopsida > Asparagales > Amaryllidaceae > Allium > Allium fistulosum. Next base: position 928,689,728 of record CM060901.1, read on the forward strand.
AATATTCAAATTTTTGAAGGATTCATATTCCTCTTTTAATCTCGTTCATTCATTACTAAGTTCTTATTATTACGTGAGACACGTTGTTTTACATGGACGATTTGAGTAGAATATGAAAATAGTGCACATAATAAAAAGGAGAAAGTAAGGGACAATGAGTGATGATGCAAGTTTTCAATTCCAACACCAATACAATACAGGTTTGTTTTAGCAGTGATAAAAAATACAAAGTAAAAGCAAATGTAATATTATAAAACAGTTGGCTGCATGCATATCATATGTTGGTTACAACGGTAGAATTGAATACGTTAAAACCGAAGATTGGACAAAAAATAAAGATGTTGGTAAAACGTCGATAATGTTGAAGCAAAACACAATTGTAGTCGTGTGTGGAATTGAGCTGGATTGGAGTTGGTGGAGAGAGACGCCTAGAGAATGATTGAATTGCATATATATATATATATATATATATATATATATATATATATATATATATATATATATATATATATATATATATATATATATATATATATATATATATATTTCAGTTTGGCCATATACATATGGACACATATTGGGCAGGTAGAAAATAAACGTAGATGATTAATATAATACAGAAGATGATGGTGGCGCAGGTTGGGGGACTGCAAGTGAAATTATTTGCCAATGATTTGGTCGCTGAATTTGGAATTCCAACAAGGCACATTCAAACTGTGTGTGTGGTTGGTTACACATGGGTACAAGAGGGATCTATCAAGGACTTCAATATTCATGTTACGTTTCTTCCCATGTTGGTAAGGTCACCCCCAACTAATAAAAAAAATACATCCACTTTAAAAAAATACTCAATCTTACAGCTTTTATAATTATAAAGCCGGTTAAGGTAGATCACGTGGATTGCAATTCGTGACCATTGTAATTTGCGTGGTGGAAATTTGCATGGTGAGAATATTAAATTCTCGATTTTATAAACGCCAGTTGACTTGGCAAACCGCAAATGAACGACCCACCTCTTGTTGGGACATTTGAGTAGGACATTTAAGTTGTGATTTTTAACTTAATTGATTTATGATTGATTAATTATTTATTTTGTTGTGTTATATGAGTTTAATTAGAACGAAATAACGGTACAGAAATTGAAATACATTCAAATTAATTAAAATTCGCTAAAAAATACACTGATAAAATGCATAAATAATACAACAGAAATACAATTATAGTAAAAGTCATATTTGTTGTCACCACCTTGGTTTATCAGATAAGATTTGTAGTTTGTAGAAAGACGTTCGGCTGCAACCACTTACGTCAACCACTCAATTGCTATTTCGTCGTTAAGAGCATTGAATAAATCTTTATTATTGGCTGCATATCAACTATTATCACTTCACCGAAATTAAATTCCCCTCCTGCTCCAAGACTTCTAACACGAGCAATCATATCTGCGTAGTTTACCGAATTTATTATTGAGTTTACGCTGTTTGTGTTCGGACTGTTTGAAGTCGTACGAGATTTTTTTATGTCTCTCGTGCATTACGTCAATGATGTCGTACAACTTCTTATCAGATTCTCCACGACGTCTTCTCGAATTGCTACGTGCACCAAAAGTGAACCAATGTTCCGAGCTTGTTGCACTGGAGTTTGTTGTAATGGAGGATTTGTTGATGAATTCAAATTTGGAATTATTTGTGATTGTTCTTGTGTATCATCCACTTAACTATAAAACCCCTAAAAAGCTCATGCTCTATCAAACTGGATTAGCACAGAAGGAGAAGTATTGTTGCAGTTGTTCTAGTGTAGAAACTGATGTATACGATGTTTGTCCGGTTGCATTCGTCCCTTGAAACAATTGTTGCACCAGCTCTATATTTTCAAGCAGTACTTTCCTATATTTTGGAATAATCGTTCCAAGTTCCTACAAGTAAAAATAAAATTAATAAAAGATTACAAACAAAAAAAATTGCATATATGAAAACTACTTTCACACGATCACTTCACCACTTTTCGCTGCCTGTAACAGTTTGTTTACGAGTATCCCAGTCGGCACCAGTTTTATTGCACAAGCTTTCCCATCTAACTCAATCTCTTCTTAGACTATCATATTTATGTCAGATTTTTACTTCGTCTATCGATTCAATATCTTTAATGTCTTTTACAGCTAGGTTGAACTTTTCCATATAACTTTGTGCACTCCCTTTTTATTTTTACCGCAAGCAGAATATGTTTCTACAACACATTTCAGCATAATCCGAGTAGTGTCGGGTGTGCACTGATGAGGGGCTCTTCGGTTTTCCATTCTGTTTGAAAAAAATTATCAAAAAAATATATGATGTACAGAAAAAAACATAGATGCTAAAAATTACCGGAATAGTCAAGCGGATTGACAGATATAAACTGATATTTTTTGTTTTGGAGTAGGGAAGACGGAGGTTGAGAAGGAAGATTATATAGAAAGAAGAGGATGAAGGTCTTTTTCCTCCAACGGCTCGAACCGACTTGGGGAGGAAATGAACATTGGGGCATCGACGCATCGGACGCGTCAAAAACGCTAACGTGCGAAATTTTGGCTGCAAACGACGCCTAATTTCATAGGTTCCCACTCTTGTGAATTGAGCACCAAGGGAGAAAAAGTAAAACAAAAATAATTTAAGGAAAAAAAAATAAAGTAGAAGTAATTTATAAATCCTTTGAAAATGTCTATTTTTTTCTTGTGGTAGTATGGTAACAGAGAGATTACAGTTTGGATGTGTAACTTCCACAAATAAAATTGCATTTTCTCTAAATTGATTTCAGAATAATGCATAACTGTAATATATATTGACAATTGTATTGCTGTAAACAAAAAATAATAAAAATACTAAAGAAAATGAAGCGGTAAATATTAAAAGTGCTTTACAAGAAGGAGGAATAAGTAAACTTTAAAGATGATGAGCACAAAGAGGAATCTGTATAATACATTTGCAAAGACTAGAAGACGCATCATAATATGAAGAGAGAAAAGAGACACATTATTTGAAGCAAGGAAACATGATAAAATATATTAGTAGTACGAAGGGAGAAATAAAGCATAGTATGTTGACTTCAAACTATTTGATTTTACAAGTCTATAGTAAAACAAATATGTCTAACGATTGATCTGCGAAGATATTGTGCTCTTTTGATTTCAGCTATAAAAGAATTCCAAAATTGTACATTCGTCCTTATACGGTTTTCTCTATGGAGAAACTGCCTGATCATTTCACTAACCATCCATCATTTCCTTCTTCACGTCCTTCGCTGCGGCTATTAGTCGCATCCTGACCGTGTGTTGGAATTGGCAAACAACTACGATGGTCGTTGCTCAAGCGTTCACATATGACGGCATGATGCCTAGATATCCTATCTTTGGGGAGTTTATTCGCATGTGCCTCCTTTCTCTACCATGACGTTTTTCACGACTACGTCCTCCGGGATGTTCTCTCCCATGGGAATCCCTTCAGCATTGTACCTTGCAATACTTCTAGTGGGAAAATTCTCGAGTTGCTGCCTCTATCCACCAGGCTCTCTATTTCAATCGTTCTTGTTGTTGAATCAGGTTCATCTGACAGTGGTGTAAAATGAAGAAAATATAAAAATTATTTAATTCATCATGCACTAGATCTTTATGTCGTACTATTATGAATAATATACAAGAAACTCCACCTAATGCCATGCCTTGAATCATAAGCCCTAAATTGGTTGTCAATGATCTTCGGTACAATCATTAATGTTCACAATTACAATAATAATGTTTCTTAAAGTTTTGAAATGTTTTGTTAGATGAACTTTATCAATTTTGTTAGCTTTTTGATTGGATTTTGATTTCATTATATTTACAAGGAACACTTGTGTACATAGAAAAATGCTAAAGGATCTCATGTTGGCGATTGTGGTTCTTCAGGAGGCATTTTCGTCCAATTTCTACCCTTCTTAAGTCATCTAGTAGGAAAATTGAGTCCAATGTTTCTTAAAGGAAGAAGTGACTTAAAGTTGAAAATGATACTAAAATCAAGTAGTATCGCATACTAGGTTTATTAAGAAAAAACAAGATGAACTAACTATCATAAGAAAGATAAATGAGGTAAAAGAAGTAGATGAGGTTGTGACAAATGAGAATGAAAATGTAGACAAGGATAAAAATAATAAAAATGAGGGCACCTTTGAAGATTGTAACAATTTCTTTTGATATTAGCGATCCAATAGATTGGAAGAACATGAACCAAACACTTGCGAGAATTGGTTATTCATTGAGGTTTAAAAAAAAATTAAGGCCAACAACCATATAACGTTATACCATTATGAACAGCAACCATATATTGTTATACAAATAATATTAATTTTTCTAAAGATACATGAAATAGACATTTCTCCATTGAATACTATTTTAGATAACAATTAAGTAGAGACAAAAATAATAGAAAATGGTTGAGCTACTGAATTATTTTGGATATGGTATTTTGTTATTGTTACAAATTATTTCAAAACGATGAAATGATGACTCAAATGGAAATTGAAGAATTGAATGATTGGAGAAATATTAGTGAAAAGCTAAAAACGTATGAAGTTATTATTGATCGTATCACTAACATGGAGAATCAGATTGAATTAGAAATTAGATTCAAAGAAATAACAATAGACAAATGTGCACAAGTGAAAATCAATAAAGAAAAAGAGCATTACAGATAGGTGCTTATAAGGTTAATATTGATTGTCATGTCGCAACTCCTGCTCAAAATATTTTGACATATTGTAAAGTCAATAAGAAAAATTATCAAGAAAATAATGATGTATTTTCAAACATTATAAAATGACACTGCAAAATAATGAAAATTAAAGATCGTAAATTTCAGTCTTTAATAAAAAAAAATAGTCTTTAATTAAAAATCAAAGACTGCCTAAAGACTAAAATTTCAATCACTAAATCTCAAGTTCCAAAAGTAATTTGAGACCGAAGTTTCAGTCTTTATAAGTAAAGTCCGAAAGTTGATCATTGAAAATTAGAAAATCGAAGGCTAGAGATCGAATTAAATCCTTAATCAGTCTCAAAATAAATAAATAAATAAAAAAGAAAAAATGAGGGAATGAAACGCGTGCTTTGAAATTTACAATCACTAACTTCTCCATTTATAAAGAAAATTACTAGAAAAGAAAATCAAAATATTTATATAACTTAACAGTGCAAAGTTTCATCATTGTGGATCGTCTTTCTAGGTTTTTTATAACACGATAATTTTTTTTAATATTAGATACAAGTTGTGCTGGAATTTTATAAAAAGCAAGAGAACAACTAGAATTCATTTTAGGATTAAGCATTGCAAAGTCATGAATTGAGCAGTTTACTTGATAAAATGAAGCAACGACAATAACATGCTCGTTCACAAGGCAAACTCATAGTGCCAACATAATTTGTTCAACTATTTATAACTCAAACTAGCTATTAATTTCAGCCTGCTCCTCCCTTCTTTGTCTCGTTTTAGCACAAAACACCACTTCCACCTAAACGACTAATATTTACATTTTGCAAATCATAAGAACTACCAAAATCATACCCACTTAAACTACAAAACCTAAATGCATTATTGAAAACTTTATAAATAAGCCAAAATATTACGAATCTATTTATTACTAGGAACTTTAGTTACAAGGCAAACCAAATCATCCTTATCAATTGGATCTCAACAAATGAAAGAAGAATGCTTTCTCTTCAATCGACGGATTTGTAATCCGAGAGAATTAAGAACCTGCTCAGATCTGAATGTACTTAGCCCTAATGGTAGCGTATGGTAGTAGTTCATCTCACTGTTATGGGGTATCTTCGATTCATATGAATGGATATCAAAGTTATAGAAAATAAGAGGCAACATCATAGGTACATCAAAGAGGATGGTGTTGGCTGCAGTTAGATTTGGATATTTGGTAAGATTTTATTTTACCGTGTGAGGAAGAAATGAGTAACATTTGTAGGTGGAGAAAGTGGGTAGTCACATGCACAAGTGACTTAAGGAAATGGTATTACTTGTAATTATACTAAATAAATTATTTAATGTGTCATGGATCACCAAATTTAACCATTTCGATTTAATATAAAATAAAAAACCTTACCACTAGATGTTAAGTAATTTAGAAACTAATTAATAATCAAGCTAAAGACTGAAATTTGTTTTTAAACAGTTTCGAATTTTACATATTGGCTACAAACTTAATTTCCATCACTAATACTAAAAACTAATGATTAAAGTTTTCAGTGTTTAATCAATCTTTAATTAAAGACAGAAAATCTCAGTTTTTAATCAACGGTCTTTAATTGAATATATTTTTTATAGTGTGATTGCTAAATTTATGCAAAAAACGTTACTAGATTTCAAAGTAAAAAAAATCACTATCATTATCCTTGTCAAATGATTCAAAACGAATTGATACTGATAATCATAAAAGAAATTAGGAAACAATTATTGTAATAATTAAAGAAGCAAAGTATTTTTCGGTTATACTTGATTATATGTTGGACAAAAGACATGAGGAGAAAATGACTTTAATCCTATGGTTTGTGGACATTTCAAATAGAAGAGTTTTTTGGGATTTCAATTGTCGATGACATTTGTAACAAACAGCATTCTTTTACGACTGGATATTTAAATAATTAATCTAAATATTAGATCGTTAATGAATTAAAGGTCCAAAATCTAACTTTTCGCATACGAAAGAATTAGGATTCGAGACCACTTTCATTGAGTCAAGATCGACGTTGCGAATTAAAATAAGTATAATATTGCTATATTTGGATCCATAGTATTTTTACGATTTATGTATTATTATACGTATTTTATAAAAATACGTATGTGGTCGAATCCAGTGAGATCTCGATTGACAGCTTGTGTTTCTGGGATGAGAACTTCATTATGGGATGTACAATTAGGGAATTTTTTGAATCGGGCGATCTAATGGCTAAAATGGCCTCAAAATGCATGAAATTATCACGGTACCGTCTCGAATAGCGATGAAATTTATACAATTGGAACCGTAAAAATGAGGTAACGTATGCCGACTTGGCTGTCCGATGTGCCGTGTGATCGTATGAGCTCAAAACGTATGGCGGTTTATTTGAAAAATCAAATAAATTATATACATATTTTATTATACAATAACCTCCCCCAGAAACATGATATTATTATTTCCTCCTTTTATTTCTTTCTCTTCAGAAGTAGCCGCCCCTCTACTTCTAAATTTGGAGCTACAGGCCGCAAATGTCGACGAGATTGAATCCATTGAGCATAGAGAAGAGAGAGCTTCACATCTATAGTGACGAAAGTGTGTATGATGAGACTTGGCTGAACTCCATTTTTTCTTGTGTGACTAGGGTTGGACATAGGTGGGGATTGGGGAGGAGTTGAGTGTTATGAAGGCTACCATTGTTCTTTTCTTGGCGAGACTCACCTTTTGGCACCAACGAGCCAACTTTTGGCCATCACTACAGAATCACAATTTCTGGAGGTCGATTTAGAGGTGAGTATGTCACTTTTTGGTCAAAGCAGCCGAGCTTGTCGTGTGTGCACACATTGCAAAGAGCACATGACATGAAGCACGTAGGATCCAACGGTTCATTGAATCGGTAAGTGTGGAGGGAGAGAAGGAGGAAAAAACAGGGCGGCATTGGGTTGTGTACATGTGTGCATGCACAAGGATTTGGCTTTAGAGAAGAAAGGGATTAGGATAATGAGGCAATTAAGTGATTGATCATATTTAATTATTTGTATTTAATTCGAATCTTTTGCATATGATGTCTAATCGATATGCGGTCTTCGTTGTTGCACTCATATGGAGATTATCTATGACTTAATATAGGTTTAGATTAGAACCGAACGATTGGGAATTTACAGCTCAGGTGATCAGAATTATAACTTTGAGTTTATATTTCATTGTAAATTTCGATAATTTTATATATTGGAAATTATTATCTAGGATAGGTTGAACAACAAATATTTCTCTTATTTGATTGGATTTGTTTGAGTAGATGTACGAGATAATTGATTAGAAACTCATATATATATATTGTATTTTAGTCATACTGAATATATATATTGTATTTTAGTCGTACTGAATAACGGTAGATAGAGTTGATATAAATTTATAACATGATTATAAATTAATTTAACTCTAATTTGATTTATATTAGTGATAGAACTAATATTATATATTTTTATTATCGAAATTCACAATAATTGATTAAAATCCCGTATATATAAATATTGTGTTATATTCGTATTGAATAGAGTTAGATGGAGTTGACACTAATATATAACTTGGTTATAAATTAATTAAACTCTAATGTGTAATTATATTAGTCATAGAAATATTATCATATATTTTATTACTGATCAAAAGTAAGAAATATGAACTTTAAAATAAGTTATAAGGCTAATATAATTATTTAGGTAGGTTATACTTATATTTAAATGGTTTTGAAGTTTATCTAGCCTTGACATTGGTTTATTATAATGTAAATCAAAATTAACTAACTAGTGAATTTTTATAAAGGTGACTTGAAAAGTTAGACATTAAAAAGAAGTAATGTATTATTTAAATAATTAATTTAAATATTAGATTGTTAATGAATTAAAGGTTTAATATATAACTTTTCGCTTATGGGAGAATTAGGGCTTGAGATCACTTCCATTGAGTCAAGATCGATGTTGCGAATTAAAATGAGTATAAACATCGCTATATTTAGAGTCATGGTATATTTACGATTAACGTATTATTATATGTTTTTTATAAAAATATATGTGCAGTTGAGTCCACTAAGATCTCCACCGACGGCTTGTGTTTCTAGGATGAGGACTTCATTATGAGATGTATGATTGAGTAATTTTTGGAATCGGACGATTTGGTGGCAAAAATGCCGTTGAAATGCGTGAAATTATCATCTCGTACCGTTGTCTCGGATAGCGATGAAATTTATACCATTTGGCCCGAAAAAATGAGGTGATGTTCACCGATGAGTTTCGTGGTAATCCGATGTGTCGTATGATTGTACGACCTTGAAACGTGTGGCGATTTATTTGAGAAATCAACTAAATTGTATAATTTTTATTACATAATAACCTCCCCTAAAACTGATATTATTATCTTCTCATTTTATTTCTCTCTTTCACCTGCTCATTTTCAAAAGTAGCCGCCAGTCTTCATCTAATTAAACTGGGAGCTACATGCCACAAATGTCGACGAGACTGAATCCGTTGAGCTCAGGGAGGAGAGAGCTTCACATCTATAGTGGCAAAAGTGAGTGCGGTGAGACTTGGTCGAACTCCGTTTTGGCTTATGTGAGCTAGGGATAGAGATATGCAAGGATTGGGAAGGAGTCGAGTGCTACGAAGGTTACCATTACTCTTCTCTTGGCAAGGCTAACCTTTTGGAACCAATGAGCCAATGTCCGATGATCACTAGAGAATCACGATTTCTTGAGGCCGATTTGGAGGTGAGTAGGTTGCTTTTGGTCGGGGCAGCCGAGCTTGTTGTGCACGCGCGTTGCGAAGAGCAGATGACATGGAGCGCGTAGGAACCGACAGTTTGTCGAATCGTTAAGTGTAGAGGGAGTGAGGGAGGAGAGAAGAGAGTGGCATTGGGTTGTGTATGTGTGTGTGTATTATACACGAGTTATATTGTATTTTGAGGACTTATCAATAGTTAAACTTAATTTTAATAGAAGAATTAAGTGATATTGAGCTATAATATGATGGATTCAATGAGGATATTATTTTATAAAATAAGTTTGAAACTTCTATTAAATAATACGAAGAAGATATGATTGTTGGATTGGCTACTGAAGTTAGACATGTTTTTGTTGAATTGTTTATATGATTGTATGTATTAATTGTTATTGGTATTGATATGATAGATTTGCTACTTTGGTTGTGTATTGCCTTTGTGTATGTAAATGGGCATGATATGTGTTTATTAGTTCCATATAGGATATACTTGCATAGAGTTTATGTGAGTTATATATTTCTATATTTATATATAGTTCTAGTGTGTCTGACTTGGGGTTACCGGGAGATATACGAAATATTTAAATATATTCATTGATATGCGGTTTAAATCATTTATATATATGGCTTTTGTATGTACGACTAAGGACTACTGATTGGTGCATGGAATCCATTGTACCACTGAGGTGCATGACTTGCATAGGTGGTTATGGAGCAGAGGAAGAGAGAGACTGAGACGCCAGTCTAGAGTAGGTCAATACTGTTGCGTTGTACAGACTGATACCACGATAGGACCTACAAGCAAATTTCTTTTGAGGTGTTGGTTTTTAGGAGAGTCCACAATATAGTTGTGGCTCTCGATAGGTATCTTTGGCAGCTAATGGCAATTCGGAATGATTTATCAATACGTAATTTAACCGTATGTATAGTTCGGTATGCCAGACTTGGGGTTGAATAGTGGATGGTATATATTATACAAGTGTATAAATATGTGGTTCAAGTGGTTTATATATATATATATATATGTATGTATGTATGTATGTATGTGCATATATATATCTATGTATGTGTGTGTATATATAATTATAGATGCATGGTTTGAGCGATTTATATATATTGGTTTGGTAAGCCTGAATTAGGGCAACAGGGTAGTGCATGGCACTTCAAGAACGAGTCATGATCCACACGGGAATGACAATACTTCGGTGTTGTGTACACGTGTGTGATGGGTGTATGATGGGTTTAGTGTTTACATATGCTTTCGGTATGTCGGTGTAGACAACAGGAAGGAAAGGGAATCCAGTGTACCATTGAGACGACACGACCTACAGACGTGGTTCTGGAGCACGGGCTGAGAGAGACTGGGATTCCCGTCTAGAGTATGTCACTTATTATTGCGTTGTATAGACGGGCACTGCATCAAGACCTCATCTTTTTCTGAGGTTTTAGTTTTCAGGGGAGTCTAAAGTATAGGTGATAGAGTTAAGGGTATGCCTAAGGGGCAGATATGTAATTTGCTACATATATCTAACTCGTAACCAATCTCGTTTGAAATAAAAGGTGTTTCTTTTTATTATATAGTTGATATAATATAATATATTAATTAGTTAATTTAATTAAAGGAATAATTAATAGAAAATCCTTAAACGGTATGTTTTGTGATAGTAGTTATAGTGCGTTGTAACCATGAGTGATTTATCAAAATAACATCTTGTTTTAAATATTCCTAGCCAAGATTTATTGAGAGTGGTTATTGATGCATCCATTGAGACTGGAGTATGTAATGCTCTCCAAACATTGGATAATGTATTACTCATGACTGTTGGAGGCACCAAGGGGTTAAATACCGGTAGTTATTAGATAACTATGGAATGATTCACTCGATAATTTTCTGTTGGTTAATATAACTAAGGTCAAATAGAAAATATCAATATGACAAAATTACACAGCTCTCTTGACTTGAGAATAATGTTGATCTTCAATGTGGAAGCCCCAGTTTGATTATTGTTAAATCATAGCATAGCGTCCATCGAACTGCTATAGTTGGGTCGAGTGGAAGCATTGAAAGTGCAACACTATTCAAGAGAGGATTCGTCTCCTTAGTTATATGATGTTAGTATCATGGTCACCTGAGGCCAAATCAAAGTCAAAGCCTCTGTCCAGAGCAGTACAGTTAATAATAATTGTTATTATTGAACTAAAGACTTTGTTTTTGGACTATAGAAGTTGAACATGGATGACACTAGAATTTTGACCGTTACCAAATTTCATAAGTCCAAAGTGATACAGGTTTGGTGAAGAGAATTGGTTTAAATAATTGTTATAATCGGGTAACGCTTAATAAAATAAAATAAAAGTGGATTTTACCAAAACCAAGTAAGCAATAAATTTGACCAAAATGTCACACCATCTGCTAAGTAACGTGTGAACGTTAATAATCAGATAGTTTGATATTAATCGCTGACCAAATTTACACCTAAAGGGTCATACAACTGAAATGTTGTATACTCCTTTGACTAGATGATTTAATTTATTTGTAATTGTTATAAATTAATTAATATTTATGAAATATTAGCTATAAAAATTTTATTTGATGCGTTAAACAATATTAATAAATATGTTTAAAATTGTTATAAATATATTAATCGATATGCGAAATCAGTACGCATTCAAATTGAATTTAAATGCAATAAAAAAATTTTAGGCTTGAAGTGGGTTTGAAGCCCATATGCGGCAAGAGGATTTTGGCCTTAATTACATCAAGAAAAGAGCGACCATAAGATGGCAATTGGCTTAGGTTTTGATATTTTAAAAGAGATAGAATGAGTAAGAGAAGAAAAGGGATTTTGATCTTAATTTATCTCTTTAGCTTCTCCCTTATAAATAATTAGACCCCTCATTTTATAATCACTTTTTGGAACCTCCACCCTTCTCCTTGCTGGCTAAAATCATCCCCTACCAACTCCTCCATTTTCGAGCTAAAAATCAAATAAAACAAAAGCTACTCAATAGCCAGTGGTCATCAGTTCAGGAGCTAGCACCTTGTTGGATTGTAATACGATTCAAAGAAGATCGTATCTTCGTTTCAACGTGTATTCAGTAGGCTTTGGTAAAGGTATGTCACAAATTTACAAATATAAATTAATATTATATATTATATCGTATGATGTTTAGATGATAGGTGACGAATCTAGTATATTAATATATCATTACATTTGATGGTTATATATTTATGTGCTTATAAAAAAATCAACACATATATAAACACTTTGATGCTCACGGCATATTTAAAAAAATTGAATTTTAATTTTAAATATTAAAATAATATTATTTAATACATATAATTTTCACAGATACAAATATTACATATCATATCATATAATTATGTTTTAAAATTTTGTACGAATAGTTTTACAGCTGAAATGATTTTGGTAAAGATTTTTTTTCACATGTATATTATTTAAAATTTATTTAGATAAAATAAATTCCATAAATCTATAACATCAACAAATATATCAAATAAAATATATTTTAAATTTTATAAAATTAATTTCTTATCTTATAAGTTCTCGACAGTAAAAAAACAATTTTTTTAATTTAAATTTAAATATATATGTATATATATTTGCAAAATAAATAATTAATTTTAAAATTGATTTTAAGATTATAACATACGTATGGATAATTTTAAAATTTTAAAAATGTTGTCAGGATATTATAAAATATTAATATATAAAATTTTATGTTTGGAAATATTTTTTTAATTTTTTTGAATTTCGAATGAAATTTATTATTAAAAATTATTAATAAAAAAATTATTTTTGTTTTTCCATGAGTATTAATGGATATGCACATATATTAATATATTTTTCGTATATTTATATTTTTCGTTTATGTATTAAATTATATATTTATTAGATATATATACACATATAATTAGTTTATACTTATAAATCATTAAATTTTATTTTCATATTCTATAATAAAATAAATAAATTTGTTTCAAACTTTTATTTAAAATGATGTTGAATTTATTTTACTTGTGTGTATATATATTCATATATAGTTATATGTATGTATGTTTTATAAATTCCTTATATATATAAATATTCAAAATTATATGTATATATATATATATATATATTTGTAATAATTTGTATATTTCCTAATAAATATACAAATATATATATATATATATCCTAATAAATTGATAAATAAATTAAAATAGAACAAAAATGGCGTCGTCTTTCCTGCTTCTCTTTCTCGTATCCGCTCCCACTTCCCCCTTTTAATTCCTTCGCCATCTCTCTCTTCCATCTTAGTCTCTCCATGCCTAAGAAGCCTCACAAGTTTTCCCCTTTCCTACCTAATTCCGCCCCACCGAGCTTGACTAGGTTTGGACACACGTACAAAGTTCCGACCCAACCTTCTAGATCCTTGTCTCCTCCCAAGTCATTGTTGGGTTTGTCTGTTGATTTCCCAACTCTATATGCCTTTGATGCAAATCACCTGCAAGTTGCCGCTATTAACACTTTTATAGCTCTCCTCTTCACTGTTTTTGAGAAGCTCCTATCCTTTGGGAATGATTCCTTTGTAATTGCGTCTCCTTTGCTTGGTAGCAAGGACGCCTGTTTGGTTGATCAGAATATGGTTAATGAGTGTAATTTGGCCGGTACTTCTGAGCACGTGGTTCGGATCTTGGCAGTTGCAGGTTCATGCACTGGTTGTGTTCGACTAAATGCCCCTTTGGATAATTGCTTGCCTGCTGTGCTACCCAATGCTCCCTTATCCTAAGATCATCTGGGTATCCCCGTTTATACTATGCCTAGTGTTGATGATGGCCAATCTGCAGCTTCTTTGTCTGAACCTGTTTGTCCCAAGCCTTGGTCAACCCTCTTTTGTTCCCTAACCCACAATATAGTTGTCTACATGCCTATTGACTTGGAGATCGAGGAGGAGAATGGAATTTTGTTACCATCTCCTTCTGTTATGCAAGCAAGGGAAGATTATTGGTCGGGGTTCTTGGTTAGGTTTTTTCTAGATCCCAACCAAAAGATTCAAGATGAAAGAAGTCTATGCCAGCACATATGGAAACTTCGTCGGGATCTTCGTGTTATCTATGTCGACTCAATGTATTTCTTTAAATTTTATAGCAATAAGGAACGTCAACATGTTCTTAAAGCTGATCCATCCTTTATTGATGGGAAACTGTAACGACCCGGAATTTTGAACGAATTTAATTGAGAATATTTAATTAATTTTAAATATTTAAACGATGATTTTATTTGAATCCCCGATATGACTTTGAATTTGACGATTAAATTATAAAATTTAATTGATTTAAGTTGAACAAAAATTTGAATCTTTAATTTTAAGCCGAAGAAAAATATTTCAAACGCTTGTAAAATATATATTGATAATTCTGAAAATGATGGAAGCTTCAGAATCTGATTTCAAACTGTTTCGTTCAGGTTTGAAATTATATCGTTCGGATCGATATTTAAAAATAGTCAATTTTCACACAGTCTCAGAATTCGACGAAACCAGTTCCATTGGGTCCGTAATATTGTATTATTACCGGATTTCAAATTTTGTAGCTTTCGGAATTAACGTGTGATCGTACGAGGTATAAACGCTTAGACGATAATTATCGATCTAATTTAAATATCCTTATCCGAATGAAATCAAATCAACAGCCACCCTGTATTTCCTTTAGCCAACCTATCTCTGTTGTAGCCGACACGCAGAAACAAATTTTCACGCGAAACATCTTTTCCTGTTCCCTCTCGTTCAATAATATCTCGTCTCCTTCTGTACAGATCTAAAACGCAGAAGAAATCATTTCGTTCCAAAGAAATAAAAATGGCCGCAAGAAAATGCGTACTCCCCTCCTCTTCAATTCAAATAAAACCGTGCCCTCTTCTAATATCACAGCTCTGAAATCGAACGAATTAATTCAAATGAGAGAGAAAGGGGCATCTCGTTCGCGTGCGAATTTGAATTCGCGAATTCCCAGTCTGGTCGCGTTTAGTTTATCGAGCGATGGGGGATCGTGAGGCGATTCGTCGCGAGTTCGAGCATGGATCGCGATGGTGGCAGACTCGAGGCCACGGCGGCGAGGCGGCTGGGCATGAGGTCGTGATTCGTTCGCGACCAAGTGAGTGGGAGGCGAAGTCGAATTCGATGAATTAGGATTTCGCGAGCATCTCGAGACCCATGGCGATTGGATTGCGGCGTCGAAGTTATGGGTTTCGCGACTGGGAGGCGATGAGGGTGGAACAGCTAGGGTTGCAGGCGAAGTCAAGATTTGATGAGGATGTGCGCGCGAGAGAGGGAAGTCGCTGCTGTGACGTAGGGATTGGTTTCGGCGACGTCGCGGCGATCTGGAGCAGGCGAAGTAGGTCGCGATGGCAGGTAGCAGTTTCAATTGTCTTCAATTTATATATTTATATATATGTATGAAATTGAACAAATCAGAAAATATGTATATAGTTTTAAAAACAGAAAGTATTTTGTATAAAATGAAGTTGAGAATAAGAATATATAGACATAACATTATTTGAAAATTACAGTAAAGTTTATATAGATTAAAAAGTATTAACAGTGAAATTAATTTCTGTTTTATAATAAATACTATTACGATTTTACAGTAGAGATAGACAGGAAAATAATTAATTTAAACAGCTAGATTTTTATTAAGTATGTATACATAAGCAGTTTTCAAATTTTATATATATAATATCATTGGAAAGTTTTATATAAAGGTAATCTGTTAAAGGAGAAATTAGTTTTAAATTTAATTTCTTGTTAAATAATTCTATTAAAAAGGAAATTTAATAATTTATTAATTCAATCTATCAAAATGGAAATTGAACTGTTCGATTTGATTCGAATATTAATAGAATTTTATAATTATTTATACAAGGTCAAATAAGTCAAGAAAACAAGTCGGATTGGAAACGGATTGCTATTAAAAGCTAAGGTGAGATTTTCTCACTCGAAGGAAATTTTGATTTGCAGTTATTGATTGATTTGTTTGAATGTGCTATTAGATATGATAGGATATATCTATATATATAGCAGTATATACATATTGGCATATGTATATATTGGATTGATGATTTCCCGCCTCGTATAGCGGATGAGACCCTATTGCGCCGTTAGTAAGCGGATTTATAAAAACCCATATACCGCGATAATTCCGTACTGGAGCGGAATTGGTATTGTGCTAACATCTTTGGATGCAGGGAAACAGGTTGGAGGGATCCAACTGGACCCCTCACATTGATTGATTTTATTTATACTGTGGTATAAATCTGTGAATGATTATATTGATGTTATTGATCATATCGATGTCTGGAAAATTGTTGAAAGCTAAAATTTAGCTGAATGGATGTTTGATATCATTGGATTCCAAAAATAAACGAAATTGAATTTTTGGAAATCAAAATAGAAATTTCTAAGTGAATTAAATTTTAGGAATTTAATAAATTCGAAGAAAGGAATTTTAAAGTATAAAAAGTTAATTTTTATAATCTTATCGAATTTATTTCCAGAATAAAGTGAAAATGTTAAATAAATGAATTTCGTATAATAGTGATTTTAAATTGAGGAAATTAATTTAAAATCTGGATTTCTAAATAGATTGAAAGAAGACAATAGAAATTTATTTTCTTTGAAAGGAATTTATTTAAAAGGAGATAAGTTGGAAATCCAATTAGAAATTTAATTGGTAAATTGAAATGATTTGGGAAATCAATGTAAAATGAGTTCAATTTAAAGAATCCATTTAAAAACAGGATATTGAATAATTTGAAGGAAGATAAGGAATTTATTTTAGTAAGGATGAATATAATTAGAAATCAATCTATAATTGATTTAATATTTGGAAATGAAATTTTGAGAAATCAGTATGGGAAGTTTATTTAAAGTTGAGAATAAATTTAGAAATCAATATCGAAATTGATTTAGGATTGAAGTTTTATAAATAGAATTGGAATTTATAAAAGTTGTTTATAAACCCAAAGTCACTTATTTTGATAAGTTAAATATAGAAGTTGATAAAAGAAGGTTTATAAGTCGAAGTTGTTGTTAAAAAGAGAAATAGAATTTATAAACGTGCTTATAAATTCGAAATAGATTGAATGTGATAAATTTAGTATAGAAGATTTATTTAAGAAGATATATTCACGATTTTGAATAGCGAATTTTTATTTGAAATAAAAATGTGTAGAAATGATTGAAATGGGGTTAAGTGAATTTTATTCACGATTTTGGACAGTGAATATATTGTTAAGTAAAATGGATTCATTTTTGAAGAAGTAATATTTTAAAAATAAAGTTAAACATTTTAAAGGTGTTTTAAAATGTGTTATGAATCGAAAGCATAGATTTCAACATTTATTGTTGAAATAGACGTTTTCGAGAAATATAAGGAAATGGTGGACTATAGCACTATTGTTATAGTAAATGATTTCCGAAAGGAAATATTTTATATAGTATTGGGATTTATATATCTATCTAAATCCGAATCCCTATACTAGTGATTTCGAGTCGTCGTAACGATGTTTTACGCAACATTCGTTTTGACTCAAATAGATGTAAAATTTATGATTTCCTTAAAGAATGAATTTATACTTAAATTTGATTTAAGTATATCGAATATTTTCTAAGTGTTGAAAATAAATGATTGCGAATTACTTATTTTTAAATAAGTATGGAAATGCTTTTCCAATATAAAGTGAACTGTTTAGAGATTTTATCTTTTAAAGATAAATTGAAAAGTGAATATTTGAAAATTTGTTTTCAAACGGTTAAAGTGTGGAAATTTTATATCTAGTAAAAGATATTTTTGAAGATAAAAAAATTTGGAAAATTATTTGGAATCTGATGATGTTGCGCATCTTTATTGATAGTTAAATAACCGACTATCAATAATTACCCTGAATGGATGTTTTGTTGTGAATTGGATGAATTTGAATGCCACACTTATTTTTAAATAAGCGCTCACTATTCGGGTTAACCGGGAAAGGACCATGGGGTCGTATAACCCATTCCGAATATGTGATACGTCGTTTTGAATCGCATTTGAAGACCGGTGTTGAAGACCGGATATTTTTGAAAATGGAAGGATTACCGTCGAGTTACTCTACATCGACTGATCTTCGATTTAGAGGTTTTATCACCCATAGTGACGGGAAGTCCTGACGTGATTGAAAATTATCCGGAAATGCAAGGGCTTCGTGAGAAGTGCCTTCGGTTCTGTTCGATTCCGGAACAGACTTGTATGGATTGTGTGTCTGACGTTACAATTTGAGATATAAAGCTGATTTCTTTCAAATACATTTCTGTTGGTGGCGGAGAATTTATTCTCTTAGCTTAACACCCTTCTCTGAGACGTACGAGCTCAAGGTTATGTAGTTGAAATTTATCAGCGATATATCCCAATTTGGTAACGTGGCATACTGAGTGTTGCTGTGAAATGATCAGTGTTTGATCATTTGTGATATGATCCTTTGTTTGATCTTATATCTTTGTGATCATAGGTTGATCATTTTGTTTGACCCGAAGCAGGGCTTTTTGTAGAAAGCGTAGCTTTGTGGACGAGACTTCATCGAGCCTCACACCCCGGAAATGGTCGAAACAGGACGAATGCAGCAAGGTTCTAGGGAGTAGCGCCCCTTAGTGTATGTCATTCCTTCTGGATAAAGGTGGTATCATGGTATGGAGCCCAGATACTTAACCTCTGTGGTTACTGCATTATTATTATCTATGTGGTTTGTTGCGAATCGGGGATCCTCGGGAAGATCGGTGACGATCGGGGGATGGCATACGCGTGTCAGTAGTTACCTATTTTTGCAGAGGTAACCCGGCCTTGTGTTGGCAGAGATCCGGTTAGGTTCTCGGGTCGTCTATTCCAGGGACGTACCCATCGTGGATAGGAAGTTCCTTAGCCTGACCATTTGTTGGAAATCCAAAGAAACAATACGAGCCTTGTACGGTATTAGTTGTAGAACCTGCCATTCACTTATGGTGGCGCCCCACTGTTTGGATGGTAGCTATAGTAGGCATACGATACTGGTCGTATGTTGGCTAAGATTAATATTATACTTTCGAAAATGATTTCTACACTATGCACTAATAAAAATATCAAAAAGAATTTGATTTTTGCGTAGTAAGCATCTTTGGCTATCATAAGAAGAAATCTCCTCCAATTCTGCGTTTGCATTGTGTGTGTGGCGGGAGGTCTTATGGTAGTTTCATTTTCCAAAAGCATTGCGAATTGACTTTAAAATCCTTCGGTTGTTTATTTTAAAGATATAACTGTTTTACGATCTCACACCAGTCACCATGACTGACTCGGAGTTTATTGTTCCCTTCTAAACTCTGGGTGCCCACCAATTTCCACACGGGCAGCCTAGAGTTATATTATCAGGATATTCTGGATATTCTGGAGCTTGGAGATAAGCTGGATGACGAGACGTAGTATTTGTATCTGATATACTTATTCCGCTGTGTATTCTGTATGAGGACAGGTTATATAACTGTCCATTGTTGTATATTGACTCTGATGATTGATGTATGTATAAACTGATATAGTTCTTTGTTTTAAAAGACTAGTGTTTATCTATTATATATTGTTCCGCTGCGATATGTGAGATTCTGATATTGTTTTCTGTCTCTGTATCTGATGTTATTCTGTTGTTGTTCTTCTTTCTTTTTCTTCTATCTTCTTCTTCTACCTTTTTCTTCTTTCTTAAAACCATAACTTTTCGGGTTTCCGGCATTCGATGGCTCAGCAGTCGATAAAGTGAGTATCGATGTTGAATTTTCGAAAGTCGAAAATTTTCGGGATGTTACATTTGGTATCAGAGCATATGGTTAAGCGACAACCCTGCTCTGTTGGGTGTTACTCATTAGAGATAGAGTCAGTAGTACTCTAGAATGAGTTGAGTGTAATAACAGATATGAGCGCGTATTTGTTATTTGAATATAAAATTGTTTTATATTGTGATGATTGATTTATTGAGTGGTATATGGATTCTGGTCAATACGAGTAATTAACGATCATTGATAGGGATCTCTAAACACTCGAATAGAACAATTCGGCACAGTATTGTTTTAAATAGGGTAAATGAAATAATTTTACCCAAAGCTATTTTTGTATAGAAAAGAAACGATTTTCTATGAATTACTATAGTATATGGTTGCATGGTTGCTAGAAATGATAACATTAAACTATTATCATTGAAATTAAATGAGAAATTGGAATTATAACTCCAAAGTTAAAATAAATTCACATACTAGTGAAATTTAAGAATGTAAATTATAAATGTGAATTGTAGATTGAAACGGAATTCCAGAGAAGTTCTTGGAAATGTTTTGAAAAGAATCTGAAAATTTTGGAGATTTGAAAAGTTTAAAATCTTTTTGATTTGAAAGTGATTTTCAAAGGTTTTGAAAAATATTTTGGAAGAATGAAAAGCTCTAAACTCTTTTTCAGTCGCTGGAAAATAACTTCGGTAATGACTGCAGCATCACTGATGTTCATTTTCGGGTTTCCAAAAGAGGTATTGCTGCCAAATTATTTTAAATGGAAAGTGTTTGGAAAAATTTGGGTTTTGTTTTAGAAAATTCAAATGGAATTTGAATTGTTTTCAAATGATTTTGAAAATGTTGATAAACTCTGGAATACTATATTAAAATATTTACGAAATATTAATAAGTTGATAACTTATAGAATATTTGAAATTTGATTAGAATGGAATTCAAATTAAAAACGAATGAATTAGTGAATGAATGAATAAATTGTGATTGCAAGTGCCAGAAAATGAAATTGAATGTTAAAATTCATTTTGAATTTGAAAGTAAATAGAACTGGAATTGAATTTGATAAATGAAGTATTAAACTGAAAGTTAGTAAGTGAAGCTAATTGATTATTGACCAAATGGATAAGGTCTGAACGAATTAAATTCAATGATTATAAATGAAGATAAATTAAATTCCAATAGAATTGAAAATGTGAATTATAAGTTCAAATGAATGTGAAATGAAAAATTGAACGAAATTGAATATGTAATTTCAATAGCGAATTTAAAGAGGATATAAGAAGAATATATTGAAAATTTGTAATCGAATTTGCAAAATAGTTGAATGCTGTAACTAGATATATATAGCTAGTAGGATATACAGGTGTATGAAGGGATTGGAAAATTTTATTTCACAGATAATTCGAATTTGCTCGAAAAGGTACGTATTTGAATTATAATATGAGTTTTTGATGATTTCTGGTCTAGCCGCTTGGCTTTTTCTTTTTCTTTTTGAAATCTGAGAGTCCGTAGGGACATTTTGTAGTCGTACCGTATTAGCCGCGCAAAGGAGACGCTGGCGAAATTTTTCGAAAATTTCGAGTGTTAGAAAATTTTTAAGAAATTTTGAAAGTTTAAAATTTGAATTTAAACTCGAATTTGAATTTTGAAGTAAACAGTGATGTTTTGAAACTTATAACTGAAGTTGGAAAGTTAGATGAAATGATAACGAATCTTTAGTAGAAAGATTTGTTTTAATAAATTGATAAAACTATTAGATTGTGAAAAATAGTAGACGTGTTAAGGACTCTTTCTTCCTGACTTGTAATTTCGAGGACGAAATTCTTTTAAGGGGGGAAGTCTGTAACGACCCAGAATTTTGAACGAATTTAATTGAGAATATTTAATTAATTTTAAATATTTAAACGATGATTTTATTTGAATCCCCGATATGACTTTGAATTTGACGATTAAATTATAAAATTTAATTGATTTAAGTTGAACAAAAATTTGAATCTTTAATTTTAAGCCGAAGAAAAATATTTCAAACGCTTGTAAAATATATATTGATAATTCTGAAAATGATGGAAGCTTCAGAATCTGATTTCAAACTGTTTCGTTCAGGTTTGAAATTATATCGTTCGGATCGATATTTAAAAATAGTCAATTTTCACACAGTCTCAGAATTCGACGAAACCAGTTCCATTGGGTCCGTAATATTGTATTATTACCGGATTTCAAATTTTGTAGCTTTCGGAATTAACGTGTGATCGTACGAGGTATAAACGCTTAGACGATAATTATCGATCTAATTTAAATATCCTTATCCGAATGAAATCAAATCAACAGCCACCCTATATTTCCTTTAGCCAACCTATTTCTGTTGTAGCCGACACGCAGAAACAAATTTTCACGCGAAACATCTTTTCCTGTTCCCTCTCGTTCAATAATATCTCGTCTCCTTCTGTACAGATCTAAAACGCAGAAGAAATCATTTCGTTCCAAAGAAATAAAAATGGCCGCAAGAAAATGCGTACTCCCCTCCTCTTCAATTCAAATAAAACCGTGCCCTCTTCTAATATCACAGCTCTGAAATCGAACGAATTAATTCAAATGAGAGAGAAAGGGGCATCTCGTTCGCGTGCGAATTTGAATTCGCGAATTCCCAGTCTGGTCGCGTTTAGTTTATCGAGCGATGGGGGATCGTGAGGCGATTCGTCGCGAGTTCGAGCATGGATCGCGATGGTGGCAGACTCGAGGCCACGGCGGTGAGGCGGCTGGGCATGAGGTCGTGATTCGTTCGCGACCAAGTGAGTGGGAGGCGAAGTCGAATTCGATGAATTAGGATTTCGCGAGCATCTCGAGACCCATGGCGATTGGATTGCGGCGTCGAAGTTATGGGTTTCGCGACTGGGAGGCGATGAGGGTGGAACAGCTAGGGTTGCAGGCGAAGTCAAGATTTGATGAGGATGTGCGCGCGAGAGAGGGAAGTCGCTGCTGTGACGTAGGGATTGGTTTCGGCGACGTCGCGGCGATCTGGAGCAGGCGAAGTAGGTCGCGATGGCAGGTAGCAGTTTCAATTGTCTTCAATTTATATATTTATATATATGTATGAAATTGAACAAATCAGAAAATATGTATATAGTTTTAAAAACAGAAAGTATTTTGTATAAAATGAAGTTGAGAATAAGAATATATAGACATAACATTATTTGAAAATTACAGTAAAGTTTATATAGATTAAAAAGTATTAACAGTGAAATTAATTTCTGTTTTATAATAAATACTATTACGATTTTACAGTAGAGATAGACAGGAAAATAATTAATTTAAACAGCTAGATTTTTATTAAGTATGTATACATAAGCAGTTTTCAAATTTTATATATATAATATCATTGGAAAGTTTTATATAAAGGTAATCTGTTAAAGGAGAAATTAGTTTTAAATTTAATTTCTTGTTAAATAATTCTATTAAAAAGGAAATTTAATAATTTATTAATTCAATCTATCAAAATGGAAATTGAACTGTTCGATTTGATTCGAATATTAATAGAATTTTATAATTATTTATACAAGGTCAAATAAGTCAAGAAAACAAGTCGGATTGGAAACGGATTGCTATTAAAAGCTAAGGTGAGATTTTCTCACTCGAAGGAAATTTTGATTTGCAGTTATTGATTGATTTGTTTGAATGTGCTATTAGATATGATAGGATATATCTATATATATAGCAGTATATACATATTGGCATATGTATATATTGGATTGATGATTTCCCGCCTCGTATAGCGGATGAGACCCTATTGCGCCGTTAGTAAGCGGATTTATAAAAACCCATATACCGCGATAATTCCGTACTGGAGCGGAATTGGTATTGTGCTAACATCTTTGGATGCAGGGAAACAGGTTGGAGGGATCCAACTGGACCCCTCACATTGATTGATTTTATTTATACTGTGGTATAAATCTGTGAATGATTATATTGATGTTATTGATCATATCGATGTCTGGAAAATTGTTGAAAGCTAAAATTTAGCTGAATGGATGTTTGATATCATTGGATTCCAAAAATAAACGAAATTGAATTTTTGGAAATCAAAATAGAAATTTCTAAGTGAATTAAATTTTAGGAATTTAATAAATTCGAAGAAAGGAATTTTAAAGTATAAAAAGTTAATTTTTATAATCTTATCGAATTTATTTCCAGAATAAAGTGAAAATGTTAAATAAATGAATTTCGTATAATAGTGATTTTAAATTGAGGAAATTAATTTAAAATCTGGATTTCTAAATAGATTGAAAGAAGACAATAGAAATTTATTTTCTTTGAAAGGAATTTATTTAAAAGGAGATAAGTTGGAAATCCAATTAGAAATTTAATTGGTAAATTGAAATGATTTGGGAAATCAATGTAAAATGAGTTCAATTTAAAGAATCCATTTAAAAACAGGATATTGAATAATTTGAAGGAAGATAAGGAATTTATTTTAGTAAGGATGAATATAATTAGAAATCAATCTATAATTGATTTAATATTTGGAAATGAAATTTTGAGAAATCAGTATGGGAAGTTTATTTAAAGTTGAGAATAAATTTAGAAATCAATATCGAAATTGATTTAGGATTGAAGTTTTATAAATAGAATTGGAATTTATAAAAGTTGTTTATAAACCCAAAGTCACTTATTTTGATAAGTTAAATATAGAAGTTGATAAAAGAAGGTTTATAAGTCGAAGTTGTTGTTAAAAAGAGAAATAGAATTTATAAACGTGCTTATAAATTCGAAATAGATTGAATGTGATAAATTTAGTATAGAAGATTTATTTAAGAAGATATATTCACGATTTTGAATAGCGAATTTTTATTTGAAATAAAAATGTGTAGAAATGATTGAAATGGGGTTAAGTGAATTTTATTCACGATTTTGGACAGTGAATATATTGTTAAGTAAAATGGATTCATTTTTGAAGAAGTAATATTTTAAAAATAAAGTTAAACATTTTAAAGGTGTTTTAAAATGTGTTATGAATCAAAAGCATAGATTTCAACATTTATTGTTGAAATAGACGTTTTCGAGAAATATAAGGAAATGGTGGACTATAGCACTATTGTTATAGTAAATGATTTCCGAAAGGAAATATTTTATATAGTATTGGGATTTATATATCTATCTAAATCCGAATCCCTATACTAGTGATTTCGAGTCGTCGTAACGATGTTTTACGCAACATTCGTTTTGACTCAAATAGATGTAAAATTTATGATTTCCTTAAAGAATGAATTTATACTTAAATTTGATTTAAGTATATCGAATATTTTCTAAGTGTTGAAAATAAATGATTTGCGAATTACTTATTTTTAAATAAGTATGGAAATGCTTTTCCAATATAAAGTGAACTGTTTAGAGATTTTATCTTTTAAAGATAAATTGAAAAGTGAATATTTGAAAATTTGTTTTCAAACGGTTAAAGTGTGGAAATTTTATATCTAGTAAAAGATATTTTTGAAGATAAAAAAATTTGGAAAATTATTTGGAATCTGATGATGTTGCGCATCTTTATTGATAGTTAAATAACCGACTATCAATAATTACCCTGAATGGATGTTTTGTTGTGAATTGGATGAATTTGAATGTCACACTTATTTTTAAATAAGCGCTCACTATTCGGGTTAACCGGGAAAGGACCATGGGGTCGTATAACCCATTCCGAATATGTGATACGTCGTTTTGAATCGCATTTGAAGACCGGTGTTGAAGACCGGATATTTTTGAAAACGGAAGGATTACCGTCGAGTTACTCTACATCGACTGATCTTCGATTTAGAGGTTTTATCACCCTTAGTGACGGGAAGTCCTGACGTGATTGAAAATTATCCGGAAATGCAAGGGCTTCGTGAGAAGTGCCTTCGGTTCTGTTCGATTCCGGAACAGACTTGTATGGATTGTGTGTCTGACGTTACAATTTGAGATATAAAGCTGATTTCTTTCAAATACATTTCTGTTGGTGGCGGAGAATTTATTCTCTTAGCTTAACACCCTTCTCTGAGACGTACGAGCTCAGAGGTTATGTAGTTGAAATTTATCAGCGATATATCCCAATTTGGTAACGTGGCATACTGAGTGTTGCTGTGAAATGATCAGTGTTTGATCATTTGTGATATGATCATTTGTTTGATCTTATATCTTTGTGATCATAGGTTGATCATTTTGTTTGACCCGAAGCAGGGCTTTTTGTAGAAAGCGTAGCTTTGTGGACGAGACTTCATCGAGCCTCACACCCCGGAAATGGTCGAAACAGGACGAATGCAGCAAGGTTCTAGGGAGTAGCGCCCCTTAGTGTATGTCATTCCTTCTGGATAAAGGTGGTATCATGGTATGGAGCCCAGATACTTAACCTCTGTGGTTACTGCATTATTATTATCTATGTGGTTTGTTGCGAATCGGGGATCCTCGGGAAGATCGGTGACGATCGGGGGATGGCATACGCGTGTCAGTAGTTACCTATTTTTGCAGAGGTAACCCGGCCTTGTGTTGGCAGAGATCCGGTTAGGTTCTCGGGTCGTCTATTCCAGGGACGTACCCATCGTGGATAGGAAGTTCCTTAGCCTGACCATTTGTTGGAAATCCAAAGAAACAATACGAGCCTTGTACGGTATTAGTTGTAGAACCTGCCATTCACTTATGGTGGCGCCCCACTGTTTGGATGGTAGCTATAGTAGGCATACGATACTGGTCGTATGTTGGCTAAGATTAATATTATACTTTCGAAAATGATTTCTACACTATGCACTAATAAAAATATCAAAAAGAATTTGATTTTTGCGTAGTAAGCATCTTTGGCTATCATAAGAAGAAATCTCCTCCAATTCTGCGTTTGCATTGTGTGTGTGGCGGGAGGTCTTATGATAGTTTCATTTTCCAAAAGCATTGCGAATTGACTTTAAAATCCTTCGGTTGTTTATTTTAAAGATATAACTGTTTTACGATCTCACACCAGTCACCATGACTGACTCGGAGTTTATTGTTCCCTTCTAAACTCTGGGTGCCCACCAATTTCCACACGGGCAGCCTAGAGTTATATTATCAGGATATTCTGGATATTCTGGAGCTTGGAGATAAGCTGGATGACGAGACGTAGTATTTGTATCTGATATACTTATTCCGCTGTGTATTCTGTATGAGGACAGGTTATATAACTGTCCATTGTTGTATATTGACTCTGATGATTGATGTATGTATAAACTGATATAGTTCTTTGTTTTAAAAGACTAGTGTTTATCTATTATATATTGTTCCGCTGCGATATGTGAGATTCTGATATTGTTTTCTGTCTCTGTATCTGATGTTATTCTGTTGTTGTTCTTCTTTCTTTTTCTTCTATCTTCTTCTTCTACCTTTTTCTTCTTTCTTAAAACCATAACTTTTCGGGTTTTCGGCATTCGATGGCTCAGCAGTCGATAAAGTGAGTATCGATGTTGAATTTTCGAAAGTCGAAAATTTTCGGGATGTTACATTTCGTTCATTACCTCCAATTGGTCTCCTTCCGTGGCTAGTGCTAAAGACCGGGTAATGTCTATTCATGTTTGGGCATACTTTACGCACATTTCGACTTTTTTACAGCAGTTGATGGGCTTGAATTGGTTATCATGCACAATTGGTAAATTGAAATGTTTTAACTTTAATATGGTGGCCCGCGAGAAATTGTTTTATGACAAGGCACTAATTGAAGTAACCCCTGAAAAGTCACTACCATCTACAATTGGAGTTCAGCTTGCTATTGGCCATGTAGCGGAAGTTCGTGTTAGATATGGTTAGGCGCTTGATATTTGAATCGCTTGCCATTCTTTTGGCCACCTTGCTGACTCTTGGAAGCTCCCTAACTCGACCTTGGAGGCTCCTCCTCCGCTCAAGATTCCGCTTCCTCATCCCCCTATGCGAATGTGGGTTCCTAAGGTTAGGAATAGCATTTCGGCGAATGTAAACTGGTCTGTTACCCCTTTAGATGTTCCTTATGCACCTATTTCTAAAGCTACGTTTGTTTCACCCGTGACTATGTCTCGACCTGCCTCCCTTTTAGCTTAAGTTATTGTTTCCTCTGTGATTTCTCCTTCTGATTCTACTGTTTATCCTGTGTCATCTAATCCTACCCATGCTTATGTTATTGAATGGAATTATTTTGAGAAAGCGTGGATACATGAACCATCTGAGATGAGATATGACCCTGTTCGAAAGAATTTCCAAATGTTTGGTGGTGAAGTTGTAGGTAAATCCAGGTGTCTTCATTACTCTGTTGATTGGGAGAGTCTTGTTCTTTCTGTTGATGGTGCCCTTGGTGCAAGGAGTAGGACCTCTTGATGAAGATGATTGGGATAAGAAAATTTTCTATTCCAAGGATTACACTAATTATATTTCGAATATTGTATCTCTTTTCTCGGGTTTTCTGCATGTGATAGGCCCTGACTCTTCGAATGAAGGAAGTGGTTCCTCCTCTTCTAAGGAGGACTAGCTTTAGGTCATTTATAGTAGTTTAGGCACCTTTTGCCTAAATCATGTTCTGTATTTTCCTTTCATTAGTAGTTGAGGCATACTGCCTTACTCTTGTATTGACTGTTGATGATTTGGTAATAAAAGTGGATGGCCCACTATAAAACCGGCTGGCCTTGCCAAAATAATATTAATTTTTTTTTGTATATTTAAATTAAAGCACATAAACATATATTCGGATGATATATTTGTATATTAGAGGGGCTAACATGTCTGTTGCGACATAAATTCGAACACTTATACATGGGCTTGTCAAACCTTGCACGGATTGCTATGTTACACATGCACACACATATATATGTGTATATAATACACATACATATATAATATAGCATTAATTATATAATATATAACTATATTATAAATTTAAATAAAATAATTATTTTATTTAAAAGTAATTTAGAAATATTCTAAATAAATTAGACTTTATTGACCCAATAAAGATCCAAAATGGTTAAAAAAAGTTTAAAATTCACTCATTTCTTCTACTGTGGGCTGGCCCAATTTCAACAATGGTATTAGAGCCAAATAGCATATGTGATCTGAATTAGCTATATTAGAGATAACTAATTAAGCTTACAACCCAGTTAGTAGGATGTCTAAGAAAGGTAGTGTCTAGGCTGGATTTTTGGGTAATCAAGTACCATGTAACACCCACACCTCTATACCCACTAGCCAAGAGTATTATAGATTAATGCTGTCGAATAATATGGAGAATAAGGCAATATATGTTACGCATGTGAATATTCCCTTAGGCTAACACTGGTACGTATTAAACATCAAATATAACTCACCAACAAACGTACACAGTATCAACATAAAGCAATAAACACCTGTACCTCTAGGATAAAACAATACAAAATATACAGTGAATATCAGAGATCACATAATCAATCATAGCGATAATATATAATATACAATACATGACCAATACACATCACAATAATATACACATAAGAGGCTATACAATACAAAATGATCATATATAATAATGAATATACAGTCTCCTATATGCCTAGAAAATACAAGTTGGCCTCATCATTCCTGAACCTGAAATGTCTCGGACTGACCTAAGTATTATATAAATAATAAACGGGTCAAACTGTATCTAAATCCAAGGTCAATAAATGTATAGAACATAGTATATGCTAGGTGTACATATAATAATATTATCTCAAACAACCTCAAATATCTTATAACGTAGAATATCACAAAACAAAGCATAAAGATGTCATCACCCATATAAAATCTCATCAAATCGGAAATTACGAAATCAACATAAATGGGTGAATCATCATATCCAAAAATCATCATCAATCTAGAAATCTAATAAAAGATTTATGCTAGCACATGGAAATGCCCAAATAAAATCAATAATAAGTAGGCTATCTGCCTGAAGAGAATAGGTTGTCTGCCTAAATAGTATAGGTCGTCTGCTTCAAGAATATAGGTCATCTGCCTATTAATCGTATAAAGATAATATATGAGAATTTACAATATCTAGGACAAAGTCTCGGGTAGGAATATAAATAGTATATGTTTATCTACCACACACACTGGAACCAGACGGGCGACTGACAACAAATCTTTCTGCTCCAGGAGCCTCACATGTATTTGTCTGACACTGCTCCTACAGTCATCTATTACCTCTCCCTTGGTATTATGATAATATCCACCACATGTCACTAACACACTGCAAGACTACACTATGCATCAATCACGACTTGACCCTTTGCCCTATAGGTAATTGACTGCTGGCCTATGTGACACAGGGACAAACGCACACGACAAAGATGCACATAGCTAAGTCACACAACAATAAGTGTGTCACGGATCCAGGGAAAGACCACTGCAATCAGGCCACCAAGGTGGATACAGACCAATCTGGTTCATTTTCTGAAAAGAAAAGTAGCTGGTCAAGATAGATAGACACATAATATCTACACTCGATAACTAACACATGCTACTCGGAAATACCAACACATGGCTCTTATACTACCACCGCACAGCTTGATACAATTGCCGCCACATGGATATAAATATTGCTGCCACATAGCCTGATAATATTGCCAACACACGACTATAAATATTGCTGCCACACAGCTTGGTAATATTACCTACACATGGCTATATATGATACTCATCGCAACGAGTCACCACAAATCACCGTCATGTGAGTGTCATCTACTTATAATGAATAACCGAATAAATATCACAACAACATCCCATACCACTGCATGATACTCAAACGTTTATTCACTACATATAAATTACACTCAATCCCCACATATTCTATATAACAAGTCCAAAGAATAACCGAAAAAGTATTACCGAATGCCCCATTCCAAACGGTATTACTAATCTGTTTATTCAGATTCCCCATCACACAGAATAGAAATCATTATACAATCACATAGAAGAATGTCCTCACCGTATCATTCTAAATCACTAAACAACTCACATCAATGGTGAATCATTCATATAATCCATTTCAATATAAAAGAGAAGAATGATCAGAAAAGTAATATAAAATAGATTATTCAAATAAATAAACATAACAACCAACAACTCAATATTTAATAATGAATCATTTTTAACAAAAATAAATACTTAGAAATAGATACTTAACATATATTACATAATATATTCATTTTTTCTATTTTATCTCAATATAAGATTCAATTACTAAATTTTATTTCTAAATCCTTATATATTTATATTTTCCAAAACTTCCAAAATCACTTTACAAATCAAAATAATTATATAAACTAATACAAAATTTTCTATAGCTAAATAATACTAAATAAATTAATAAACCACCAAGAAAAATTCTTTTCATTTCAAAACATAATTTATAATTCAAAACATTCACTATATACTTAAAATCTCTAAAATAGCTCATATGGCAAATCACCAAATATTACTCTAAATTCATTACATAATCTTTTATATTAAAATACTATTTCAAAATCAATTTATAAGTTACAAACTAATTATATGCATTTCAAACCATAGAATTTAATCCAAAATCTTCACTTTATACTTTAACGGTTACAAATAAAATATCCTCTGTTTCAAAACAACTTTTACATCCAAATTAATTTCCCAGAAATAATTTTATTTTACCAACCAATTTTATTTATTTATAATATACTTAAATTTAATTTTAAAATACCAAAAATAATTTATCGAAGCTTTCAAAAATATCTTAAAACCGCAAAATCAATCAAATATAAAAAAATATGAATTTTGGAGCAAGATCCTCTAAAATCAACAACAATCACCAATATAGATTTTATTTTTTTCATGTGGCTGAGTCGAATTACATCGAATTTTGACCACTGATACACTGTGCATACAATTAGGGATGGCAATTGTGTGGGTTGGGGAGAGTTTTCTATACCCGAGACCCGCCCCGGGTTTTATTAAACCCTGCCCCAGATTCGCTCCATAGACCCAATGCGGGTCTGGACTTTTACCCTAGACTCGGAACCCATACGGGTCAGGGTAGACCTGCCTCGCCTCAGACCCGGTGAGGCTCTACATATTCGTTTAAAACCATGTATTAATCTACATATATTTATTTATTTTATTTGTAAGAGGGATTGTCACTAAATGATACAGTAAATATAGGTATCAAGGTGTTTACAGTGATAAGTAAGTTTATAAGAATGAGGTGTGTAATAACGGCTCAAGAAAAACTGCATAAGTTATTGTATAATTATTAGTGATGCAACTTAATATTTTAAAAAACATATAACTTATTGAATGGAATATTAGAATATCCATGTTATAACTGCTTATGTACAAAAGGATTAACAAATCAATGTTATAATAATAAAGCAATTTTATGATATCTCGGTAGTGCGGGTCGGGTTTGGGAGGGTCAGCCAAGACCTGACCCGACCCTAGACCCGGAGCTCTTAAGTACCCGTCCTGATGACCAAATAGGGTGGGTCTTGATGGGTCAAAACATGGATAGATCTACCGGGTTTAGACTCTAAAACCGCCCCATTGTCATCCCTACATACAATATAAATAAATTACACAAACTAAAATGCAAATAGACAGCATCTCCTTTGCATTTTTAATAATCCAACATACATAAATCCACTATCAAACACCAAATAACATCCAATATCACAACAACTAATTCAACTAAGCAATTCCATAAATAATCGGGATATTAATATATATGTAAGATGCGAGTGGAATTAAATATAGTTGTGGGTAAGATATACTCACCAAACGATGCTCGAATTATCCAATTAGCGACTGCCATTGACACATGAGATTAGTCTTCAACTTCACGCGCACACCGGCAACCAACCGCTCAAAACGATGCTTGCAACCGTATCGCTGCCCAAAACCTTAATAAATCATCGTTGCTCGAAGCTTAAAACTGAAACGCACTGCTCCAACATCCACCATGTCGCCTTTTCCAGTCGAACACATCTAAGATCATCAGTCAAAATCGCTTCATACAGAACAACACACACCTAATTCCTCCATCACATTGCTACTGTCGCACCCACACAGCCTCCCAAAATCGTTCACCTCCAACAAGACACAAACACCCCCAACACTGCATGTGCTTGCAACCTCCACCACCGATCGCCGACCATAAACCACGTGCACATCAATCAAATTATGAATTGCCTTAGGTTATGATGTTGTTTTGATTTCCGATCGTTCATGACGATGTCGGCCTCCCATCAATCGCGAGCCGTATCCTCCAAGTCGACGAAGTCACCATGCTAGAGCGCCTCGAGCATGAATCCGACTATACATATATATTTTTAGGATGTCGCATGCGTTCATTTTTTGGGAGAGAGGATTAGGGCTAATTTTTTTAAAGGGTTCGGGTCTGGGTTAATGTTGAAGTAGGGAGAATTTTCTAAAAGTGGGAAGAGGAGGAAATAGGTTTGGGCTAATTGTTTTGGGCCAAGTCTCAATTCATTTTAAATTTTCAAATTTAAATTCCTGATATTTATTATAAATATCTTCAATCCAATTCAAATAAATTTACACTTCACTACATAAGATATACTTTGATAACTGCACAATTTTTATTCAATTCGATGCCCGTTAATTTTATTTAATCACTTATTGTACTATTACAAAATAAATTTATTTTCTAACTATTTCAATCATATAAAAATTATTTACACTTCAAAATATTTTTTTTTAATTCAATTAAAACAATTTATTTAGTTTATAAATCATCGCAAATCAAATTCAAAAACTTGTATTTTAATTAAATTTATTTATTTATACTACATAGAAAGCAAGGCTGTTGTAAACCCTGTCCTACCTGACTACAGGCCTGACCCAGATAGTTATGTGAGCCCAAAGGTTACCCTTGATAAAAAAAGACCTAATTTGAGTTGGGCCTTGGGATAATTCAAAATTGTTTTAAATTTAAAATAAAAAATATTATAAATGCTATAATATAGATTTTTAAACTGTTCTGAAAAGTAAATTAATTTTTTTAATTTAAAAGTTAAATTTAAAACAAAATACATATTATAAAAGTTTTAATATAATTTTTTCGAAATGTTTGAAAACGTTATAAAATTAATTTCCAAAATATTGTTTATTAGTAAGATTAATAAAATAAATGAATTAATTAAATAAGTTAATTAATTAAATATATATACATATATAATATATATAATGATATATGTTATGTTGTCTTGAATTATTTAAGACAATATGAGTATACATATGTATATAAAAGAATTTTCGAAATTAATAAAAAATTAATTAAAATTGTTTAATTAAATTAATTAATTAAAAGTTAATTAATAAATTAAAATACATATACATATATATATAAGATACACGTGTATTACTATAAAGGATATTGTATATTGGTTTAATATAATATGTTATAATTTAATAACATAATAACTAATTATAATGTTAATTAATTAAATTAATTAAATAAGATTTAATTAATATAATGTTATTCATAAGATATGATATAAGTTAAATAAAATATAAAAGCTATATTATAGTTAAACTTATACAATATAAATGTATAAATTAAAGGTGAAACAACGAGAAACCCAATTAGACATAAGGAATAAATATATATGCATAGTACGTATATCGTGATTTCTGATGTATCCGACACGTGAATCACGAGGATATTTCATAATAAATACATTATTCCATAAATCGATATCACTCATTAAATATATTGAAGATTATGAATCTTTAATATAAATGTTCTCCTCTATCATTTATATATTAATAAATTACTTGCATTACTCTCTGGTTGTTGAGGAAACTCAAGCTAGAGATATTATGTGTAGTATTTTAATGTTTGAATAAATGCGTTCATACACTTAAGAGTAGTACAAGAGGTTAAAATTAATTTCATCTAAAGAAAAGCTTGCAAAATCATATAAGATAAGGTTATATTAGAAACCCTAACATATCCTAAGCAAGTAATTGGCAGGTTGTGTGATTTGAAAGACTGCACGTAATAATTGCACGTGAGGGATATTGTACGAATCACCCTAAAATAATTTTTGAAACGATTGCCATTGGATGACCTATTTATGTTTTGAACATAATTTTGGTAAATAAAAAACCAAATCATTTTTATATATAAGGCAATTTATAAAGTATTTATGAATACCTATTACGTTGCATTGAGAAACAATTGTTGTTGCAAGAAGTACCACCTCGTAGTGAAGAAATTTCTTTTATAAATTATTGGTAGTAAATGAATTTGGATACGATTCAAAGATAAAGCTTATTACGTGGGATGAAATGAAATTAACCTAACCCAAACTAACACATCGCATTAGATTGTCTAATAAGCATTCTCACATATTGAAGAGAAACTAAGGTCTCTTATCGATTTCGAAATAGATAATCCTCGGTTGTCAACTAAACCATTAAGAGTAGACTCTATGATGCGTAGATCCGAAAGGATTCCATGTACGTCATCAAAATATGATTTTGGTATTTGTACCCAAAGGGATATGATCCATCGACCGCGAATGAGTCTTCATGAGAAAGACAAATGCAGTTGGAATATAATGAGCAATGCTAATAAGAATAACATCAAAAATTTAAATTATTGAAATTAACGTAATGAATTATTCAACATGATCAAGTTAATTCGGATTTACTCACAAAATTATCGCTTGGTAAGACTTTGTGTTTGGTAAATATGTGTTAAAATGAAAAATTCTACCTAATGATTTAGAATGGAATGTTTGGACATAGCAACCAAAGTGTCACGAAGTAAGTGGGTTCGATATTGAGTTTGTGAGTTTAAGGATATGATCCAAGAAACAATAAGAAAGTATCGTTTTATAAGCATCGATTGAATACATATTTTGATAGAAACTTCGAATGGTTTAATTTCAGTTAAAATGCAGAAGAAGCATGTGTCCATAAGATAAAACCACTAAAATTTTCAGTTAAAATGCAGAGGAAGCATGTGTCCATAAGATAAAACCACTAAAAGGTACATAAATATTTCTAAACCATAAGTAAACAACACACCGCTGATTGCTAACGATGAACTTGTGCTAAAATCGGCTTTAGTTGTTTTAATACTTGATGATGAATTTGTGAATGATGTCTTTCATAGATAGTATAAAGTATGTTGGGAATGTCCCATATGATATATAGAAACACCTTATTAATATATTTAATAAGGAACATGTGAAATGGATTCCTTATGCATTAGCAATAGGAATTAGCTACATATTAAATTGTCTACGACATCGTGATTTGTTAATGTATTTGATACATGAAGCAAAAAATAAATCCAAATTAAAAGTCACTAAATGGTAGTTTGGAGTTTTTTCATGTATCTATGAAATACTAAAGAATTGTTTACAGAAACAACAAACTTCTTATGAAGAAGTAATCAGACTCAAACTTCATTAGTGATATTGAGTATAATATGTAAATGTTAAATTCATGTTCAAAATTTAATTAAGAAGCTTTAATTTAGAAATGTTCCAAATGAAATATTGTGGCTGGTTCAACAAAGTCTAAGTACAACGCCTTGAATAGCGCCATAATTTGTAATTGAGCTAGGGGTGATTCCAAGCATTAAGAATACTACATCATTGTTATATGATAACAATGTAATAATAAGAGCCCACTGGAAATCGAGAAACAAACTCCGAGTAGTTCCACATGATAAAGGTAGTTTATCAACATCGAAGAGAGTTGATTGATGGAATAGTTAATTAAACCAACATAGCATATCCATTCACGAAGGGTCTAGCTCAATTAGTTCTCATCAAACTAATTGAAAGGATGGGATAAAGATTCCATAATTAAACCAAAGTGCAAGTGGGAGATTGATAGAGTTAGGGGTATGCCAATCTATAAAAAGGGACAACCAATCTGGTTCGAAGTAAAAGGTGTTTTCTTTCTATTATATACTTGATATAATATGTTATATTAATTAATTAATTTAATTAAAATTATATTTAATAGAAAATCTGTAAATTGTATGTTTTTGTGACATTAGTTACAATGTGTAGTAACCATGAGTGATTTATCAAAATAAAATAAACATAGAGTTTTAAATAGTCATAGTCAAGAAGTATTGAGACTGGATATCGATGCATCCGTTGAGACTAAAGTACGTAACGCTCTCCAAATGTTAAGAAGTGTATTTCTCAAGACTGCTGGGGACACCAAGGGGTTATGTAATGATAGTTATTGGATAACTATGGAATGACTCACTCGATAGTTTTATGTTGGTTAATATAACTAAGGTCAAATAGAAAATATCGACGTGACAAAAGTACACAGTTCTCTTGACTTGAGAATACTGTTGATCTTTAATGTAGAAGATTCGGCTGGATTATAGTTAAATCATTGCACAGTGTTCATCGAACGACTATAGTTGGGTCGAGTGGAAGCATTGGAAAGGAAACACTATTTAAGAGAAGATTCGTCTTCTTAGTTATATGAGGTTAGTATCACGGCCAGCAGAAGTCAACTCAAAGTCAAAGTCTCTAGCCAGAGCAGTACAATTAATAACATTGTTGTTATTGGACCAAAGACTTTGTGTTTGGACTATAAAAGTTGAATATGGATGATATTGGAATTTTGACCATTGCCAAATTCCATAAGTCTAAAGTGATATAGTTTTGATGAAGACAATTGGTGGAAATGATTGCCACAATCGAGTAACGCTTAGTAAAGTAAAACTGGATTTTACCGAAACTAAGCAGTTAATTTGGCCAAAATGTCACATCACCTGCCAAGTGACGTGTGAACGTTAATAATTGAATAATTCGATATTAATCGCTGACCAAATTTACACCTAAAGGGTCATGCAACCAAAACGTTGTGTACTCCTTTGACCACAAGATTTAATTTATTTGTAATTGTTATAAATTAATTTAATTAATTAATATATGTGAAATATTAGTCATAAATTTTTTATTTGATGTGTTGAACAGTATTAATAAATATGTTTATAAAAGTTATAAATATATTATTCAATATGCGGTATCGGTATGCGTTTAAATTGAACTTAAATGCGACAAAATTTGTTCGGGCGTGAAGTAGGTTTGAAGTCCATATGGGGCAAGAGGATTCCGGTATTGATTAGATCAGGAAAAGGGCGACCTTAAGGTGGCAATGAGCTTGGGTTTTTATATTTAAAAAAAGAATAAGTAATAAAGAATAAGGATCTTGATCCTAATTTATCTCTTTGGCCTCTCCTTTATAAAATGATCAGAACCCTCATTATAAAATCACTTTTTGGAGCCTCCACCATTCTCCTTGCTGGCCAAAATTATCCTCCACCATCTCCTCCATTTTCAAGCTTAAAATAAAATAAAAGCTATTCGATAACCAATGGTCATCAGTTCTGGAGGTAGCACTTTGTTGGATTGGAATAGGATTCAAAGGAGATCGTATCTTTCTTTCAACATGTGTTTAGTAGCCTATGGTAAAGTTATATCACTAATTTACAAATATAAATTAATACTATATATCATATCATATGATAAGTTTAGATCGATAGGTGACGAATCTAGCATATCGGTATATCATTACATTTGATGGTTATATATTTATTTGCTCATGTGATTATAATTTTTTTTGACATGTGTATAAATACCACGATGCTTATGAAATATTTTTTTTAAAATTGAATCTTTTATTTTAAATATTAAAATAATATTATTTAATACATATAATTTTCATAAATACAAATATTACATATCATATCATGTAGTTATGTTTTAAAATTTTATATGAATAGTTTTGCTCCTAAAATGATTTCGGCAAAGAATCTTTTTTCATATACATACATACATATATATATGTATATATTATTTAATCATTATTTAGATTAAATAAATTCCATAAATTTGTAACATCAACAAATATATCAAATAAAATAAATTTTAAGTTTTATAAAATTAATTTCTTATCTAATAAGTTTTCGACAGCAAAAAAATTATTTTTTATTTTAATATATATATAAATATATCTGTGTGTGTATTTGTGAAATAAATAATTAATTTTAAAATTATAACATATACATGGATAATTTTAAAATCTAAAAAATGTTGTTAAAAATATTATAAAATATTAATATATAAAATTTTATGTTCAAAAATATATTTTTTAATTTTATTGAATTCCGAATGAAATTTAATATTAATGAAAAAAATTTGCTTTAGCGTGAGTAGTAATGGATATGCACGTATATTAATATATTTTTCATATTTTTATATTTTTCATTTATGTATTAACTTATATATTTATTAGAAAAATAATTTATAAATTTATATATATATATATATATAATTAGTTTATATGCATAAAAGAACTAAGTCTTGTTTTCATATTCTATAAATAAATAAACAAATATATATATATTTCAAGCTTTTATTTAAAATGATTTTGCATTTATTTTACATTTATTAATATATATATATAGTTATATGTATATATGTTTTATAAATTCCTTATACATATTCAAAATTTTACACACACACACACACACATATATATATGTAATAATTTGAAGATTTCAAAACAAAATGGTGACCACGTCTTCTAATGCCGACTCTAACCCTAACATATCTAATTCAAAAACTGGAGATCTACCTAAACAAACCGATTTGAATAATGATGATGAGAATTGACAAGAGATCAAAAGGAAAGGGAAGTAGAAAGTGGCAGAGGATCAAGGGATTAGATGGAATCGATCAAGTTATGCAGAGGCACTCAGATACCAAGTATTTTCGAACGATGATGTCAAGAGCTAGACAAAAGAAACGAAATGCAAAACCTAGATCGATGACACTGTGAAATTTTATGACAAAATTGTTGATGAGAAGGGAGAATTTGCTCCTACTGATGATGAAGATTATGCGGAGGCTGATAGCATGTGGAGAAACTTGATTTATATATATCCAGCATGCAAATGTCCTTACTACATACGTTTTAATGCTTATACAAAGAGGGAATGTAAACCTGAAGGGAAGTGGAACATATTTGCTAGAGAAAATGGATACTATTTGGTGAAATTTGAATAAGAAAAGGACTATTAGAGAATTATAGATAATGGACCGTGGTTTATGGCCAGTTGGTTGCTTTTTATTAGAGATGGGAAGTCGATCTGAGACTTGAACGAAATGCTTGAATCTTATCAAATATGGATAAAATTAATGAATTTAAACCTAGCTTTGTGGAGTGATAGAGGAATAAATAAACTTGCAAATCTCAATGGTAAGCCAATTAATATGGACGAAGACACTAAATATATGAAAAAACTAAGGTAGTGTTTGGTTTAAAAACGAATTTTTTGTTTTCGGTTTTCAATATGTATGTCAAATATGAGAAGAATGGAG
Source organism: Allium fistulosum (assembly GCA_030737815.1). Classification (NCBI taxonomy): domain Eukaryota; kingdom Viridiplantae; phylum Streptophyta; class Magnoliopsida; order Asparagales; family Amaryllidaceae; genus Allium; species Allium fistulosum. The sequence goes on from CM060901.1 coordinate 928,730,451, forward strand.
AGACGACGGAGGGGATGAAAGAAAGACGGATGAGAGGACTAAGGGAATAGAGGGACGGCGGATGAATGGGTTATTTCACGTGCTTGTGTTATTTTCCAAAACACGAAAAATAAAAAAAAGTTGTTTTCTATTTTGTATGTTAACTTCGTTTTTTAAATTAGTCATTTTCGGCAATATACATGCATCATGTGCATTTTTGTATGGACGAAAACACACAACTAAAAACAATAAACCAAACACTACCTAAGATTTGCTAGATTATTAGTAGAAATTACTGTAAGTTCCAACCTACCTACCAAGGTCAGAGCCAAAGATGGGAAAGGTAAAGAGTACCTTCAAGATGTGGTATGTGAATTTGTTCCTCCTAAATGCAAAAAATGTACTTGTTTCGGGCATACTGAAATGCAATGCATGAAAGAAACAACAAAAGAGTAGAGAGCTAAAGAGAATACTTGGGGTGCTTTAGGAATTCAAACAAATGAAGAAGTGCAAGGAAATGAGGGAGATGGTGTTGAGTGCTCAGGTACTATTCACGGAGATAAAAAAAACATCAGTAGATAGTTTAGCAGATTTACATACCCCCAAAAAACATCAGCTGATCATATAGACAAAAGCACAACCGACCCTACTAATCTAAATAAAACTACGTATCCAGTCACTGATTCAGTAAATCAAAGTACTGTTGATAGTCAACTACAATCTGATTGTTTCCATGAAACCCAGAATTAAACGGAGAAGAAGGAGTCTGCAGAGGCACTTCCATTGACTGAGAAACCAAGCCAGTGACAGGAGATCTCACCCCAAGAGATCCATAGTAATGAGAAGCAATGGGATGTTGTGGAGCAAGACCAGATTGAAAAGGAACATGAAACAGTAGAGGAGATAAAATAAATTAAACATTCAACTTGATTCTAGTGATGAAGATTCTAATAATGAACAGAAGTCTGGTACTTACACTAAAATAAACTAGGCATACATAGAATAGTTTAATAAGAAAGCTAGTAAGCAAGGACCAAAGAACAATGCTCCTAAGAACTTGAGTAATAAGGCACCACCCTCCAAATGACAATTATTTGCTGGAATGCAGGAGGTCTAAATAATGATGAGAGGTAACTAAACCTCTTTAATTTAAGAAATAAATATAAACCTTCATTATTTGGACTTTTGGAAATAATGAGTGATGATAATATAGACAATTTTCATTATACTCTGCGTGCTAGTTGGAATATTATTCATAACAATTCTAATACTAGTAAATGCAGAATTATTATTGCATGGTGTAGTGAAGTTTGGAGTTGTAAAACTATATCTAATGACGAGCAACAAATTACGGTAGAGGCGACAAACACTGGGGGATTGCACGTAAATATTACTTTCATATATGTTATCACTTTAGCCTCTGGTAGAACCAGTCCATGGAAGTAGCTAATACATTTATCAAGTCAGATTAATTGTGCTTGGATTACCATGGGTGATTACAATGCTGTCTTAAAGTTGATGAAAAGTCCGATGGACTTACATTGAAAATGTCCCAGCTGGAGGAGTTCAATGGCTGTGTTACTGCTGCTGGATTAATGGAAGTGTTCTACGCTGGGCTGAAATACACATAGAGGAGTGAGGAAGTTAAGAAAATTTCTTGCAAACTTGATCGAGTGTTAGTTAATGCTAATGCTATCAAGTTATTCCCTAACATGAAAGTTAGTATTCTTGCAAGCTCTACTATTGATCATTCTCCTCTACTAGTTGAACTTATTCAATCTGACAAAAACGAGAAAGGAAAACCATTCAGATAAGCTAACTTTTGGACTTAATATAAAGATTATCATTTTATTGTTGATTTCTCTACTCTAGAACAATTTGAGGGCAACCACATGTTTGTACTAACAATGATACTTAAGATTATGAAGATGAGAATTAAAGGATGGAATAGGAATAGGGTCAAGCAAACACAGAAAATTGACACTCTATAGGCAGTTCCGGATCAAACTCAAATAGCTTTGGATAATGACCCACAAAATTAAGAGCTCAATAAAGAATACTTTGCTGTTCAACTGGAACTTAAGGAGGCAATCAAAATTCAAGCTATGAATCTCAAGCAGAAAGCTAAAGAAAAATGGTTGCTAGAGGGAGATGAATGTTCTAAAAAAATTTACACTAAAATGTCTCTGAGGAAAAATACCAACAATATCCTTAATATCATTGATGAAAATGGAGATCAAGCTGTAGATCTACATACTCTTGAAACTAACGCTATCCATTATTATACTGATCTATTCAATTTTGAAAGTCAAGGAGATTTACCTATTGTTCAGACCAACACCTTAATTAACGAATGGGGATGTTAGATGTTGACCAGAAGCATTAAAGTTAGGGAAATTGAAGAGACCATTAAAGTCATTCATGATGATTCCAGCCCAGGGCCAAATGGGCTAGGCTCGCATTTCTATGTAACCCACTGGTATCACCTGAAAGAATATTAAATATTAGCATACCAAGAAGTTTTGGATATAGGTAAAATTATAAAAGAAATGAATCATACATTTATTTGCCTTATCCCAAAAAAAGATAAACCTGCCCAAATTCAAGACTACAGACCAATTGCCTGTTGCAATGTCTCTTACAAATTCCTAGAAAAATTATTTGTTATAGAATTGATGATATTTTAAATGACTATATTGGTGAAAGTCATAATGCCTTTGTAAAAGGTAGAAGAATATTAGAGAATTCTTTATTGGCTCATGAACTTATCAGAAATTTTAAAAAGAAAGGCGTTGATAAAGTATGTCTTAAAGTTGATTTACAAAAACCATATGATAAAGTTAATTAGAAGTTTGTTCTACATATGCTTAGAGCCGTGGGATTTCTAAATAAGATAGTTAACATCATAGAAGGATGCATTAGTACCCCTACCTATTCAGTTCTAACAAATGGTGTGCCAAAGGGATTCATCTCAAGTAAAAGAGGTTTAAGACAAAAGGACCCCTTATCCCCTTACTTATTTGCAGTGGTGATGGAATACTTTACACTTCTAATGGAGGTCTACTGCCATAATAGATCATTCAGCCTGTATATGATATCAAACCCTACCTCACTCATTTACTTTATGCCGATGATCTTATTGTTTGCATCAAGGTTGCTAAAAATGCAGTAGAGGGGATCGAGGAAATTTTCTACAATTTGGAAAAGTTTGCTGGACTTAGGGTCAGTGAGCAAAGAACAAAATGTTACTTCAATAACTACTGTAGGGATAGAGAAACAATTTGTCAAACTCTAAATTATACTAAAGGTCAGCTCCTAGTCAAATATCTTGGAGTGCCCTTATCTACTAAAATCATTACTGATAGAGAATGTGAGCCTTGAACATAAAAATCAGAAACAAGCTTCAGAGTTGGAGTGCAAAACTACTGTCTTTTGTTGGTAGAGTGGAACTGGTTCATACAATCATAACTTCTATGGTCAGATTCTGGTTACAAACATTTCAGATTCATAATGCTTCTATTGATAAAATTGAAAATGTATGTGCTAACTTCATCTGGAAAGGAGGGCCTACATAAAGTGGTATATAAGACCCTTTTCAAACCTAAAAAAGAAGGAGGAGTAGGTTTAAAAAACTCAAAGACTTGCAAATGATTATGCCACTAAACTTGCTAGGAAAATCCTAAATGGAAAAGGTCTTTGGGCAGAATGGATGAGAAATAAATATTTGAAGGATAATTTCTGGTTTATAAAAGAGGATAATAATGCTTCTGGTACTTGGAAATCTATCCTCGGAGTTGGAAATGAAGTGCAAAAACTTGCAGAAAGGAGAATTACTAATGGTAAAGAAAGAAGCTTTTGGTACGACCCTTGATTAAATAATCAAATAATTGTTGACAAATTAGGTTAGGATAATTTTAATGCTTATAGAGGAACCAACTTCAAGTTAGACAAAATTATCCAAGGTAATCGATGGAATTTTATCGCTGATAATCCTACCATTCAACTAAGAAGTGATATTCTTAACATATACATACTGAACTTTAGAGGGATGACTGGATATGGAAACCAACAGGCAAAGAGTATACTCTAAAAACGTCTTGGGATAACTTGAGGACAAAAGAGCAAGAAATTAAATGGGTTCAACTGATCTGGAATAGAGCAAGTGTTCCAAAAATGTCTCAAACATCCTACAAAGCTTTATTACACAGACTTCCAACCAAATACAGGCTTAAGAATTAGGGCATTTTGTATGAATCTAATTGTGTGTTATGCAGAAATGAGGAGGAAACTCATAATCATTTATATTTCACTTGCAGTGTATCTATGAGAAATTGGGCTAGGGTGAAAACAACCTTAAACTGCAATTATCATAGTACAGATCTCAATAAAGAAGTCGTTGACTTGACTAGAAGTTGGAAACCCAAAAGCTTGTTGGGTAAAATTGCCTCCATTGTTTCGACTACAACCGTGTGACATATTTGGAAAGAGCAGAATTGATGTATATTCCAAGACAACTAGAAAAATGAGCAAGCAATTAGTGTAATGATCGGTAGAGACACTCAAATCATTATGAAGAGAGTGGATAAAAGATCACTTACAAGGCTATCAGCTATTGAATGGAAGACATTGATGAAGCTGAGACTAAAAGTAAGTAATAACGAGATTTAGATGAAGATGCCATGTCAGCCACCTTGAGCTTTAACGAAAAAGGAATGTTTTAGATTTGTTTGAGTTGTCTGAATGTAACTTGCGACCTTTCCCTTTTTTACATTCTTTGTTTTGTTTTGGGTCGGTTCGGCCTTTACGTTTAGGCTGCATTTTGCTCTTAGCAATAAAATATGTTACCCATTTTGAAAAAATAGTATTTGTAATAATTTGTATATATAAATTAATGCATATAAACATATATTTGGATGATACATTTGTATAATAAAGTGGCTAACATGTCCGTTGTAGTGTACACTTATCCCCCGACATATCAAACTTCGCACGAGTTGCTATGATACACATGCACACACACATATATATGCACATATGATACACACATATATAATATAATGTTAAGAACATAATACATGACTATATTGTAAATTTAAATAAAATGATGATTTTATTTAAAAGTAATTTAGAAATGTCCTAAATAAATTAGACTCCATAGACACAATAAAGATCCAAAATGGTAAAAAAAAAATCATCAATTTCTTCCACTGTGGGCTAGCCCAGTCCCAATAATAGTTGTGGCTCTCAATAGGTCTCTTTGATATCTAATGGCAATTTGGGGCAGGTATCAGTTGTAGATATCCGTATTTTGGTTTTGGGTATGGAGATGTTATGTTAGTAGCATTGTTATATCACTGTATTGTTTTTTCATTTCAAATGTTTTGATAGGGATAATTGAATTGATTGGTATCCATAGGGGGCTCCACCCATCGGCAATGTTGGGTATCAACTTATTCTCTATGTGTCACTTATCATTATGATTATGCATGTTATATTGGTTGGTTGATTATTATTACTGAACATTGTGTGTTAGACTTATATTTGGATGTTTATATTACTCTTGCATTGGTACAATGGGTTACCTCTATCATAGAGTGTTGTATGTTTTGGTCATATTATATTAGTTATGCTGACTCGTTGATTACAGTAGAAGGGCGGGTTATGGTAAGATTACCTCCCTTTGAGTTGGGTTTACTTTACTTGTTTATGGGCAGTTCGGATTTTCCTTGAGCCACGTTTGTAGAGAGGATAGGCTATATTTCAGTAGCTTCCTGTTTATGTTTATATGGTTTTGATATACAGTATTTTGAGATAGTTCCCGTCACACTAGGCTTTATGTCAGACCTGCATTTTGTCCTTGCCTATTTGTATCATGACAACTCTAATGTACTCGATTGAGTAGTTTGGGAGCCAGGTGCTCTTGGGCACACCCTTTAAGGACAGTTGGAGCACTTTGGAGGTGGAGTCGATACTTTGGATATATACTTGATATCGGAGTAGTACATGACAGATATGTTATTTATATATGAGACTTGTCATATCATATAATGTATTCTTACTTTCTGTATTGATATTTATCTATCAGTTAATTTCACCAATATAGACTCTTATATATTGCTTATCTATTATGCTCATATATATTCAGTATATCATGTACTATCATTCTGCTATGAGATTCTATCGCTATGCCCTAGTATGATGTTTATTTTTTTTTATTTTACCCCGATCGACCGTCTTTACTAGTATTCATGAGTTAGACGTTGTCACTTAACGTTGATTTAGGGTATTATGAAGGGCATGTCGTCACAGTTGGTATCAGAGCGTAGGCTCAACACTCAGGACTAAGTAGACCAGTTTAAGTTAGGCAACTTAGTAGATGGAGATACGTTGAGAGAGTGTACTTGTATTTTCTACTATATTATATTGCATACAACACTTGTCTCCTGAACTTTGACTTATTCAGTCATTGGTGGCTATGGTATCTTCATTTAAGGCTATCTGTATAAGCTAACGGGGTGCATGAATGATTGAAGGTAGGTGATTTGAGATACATGATTGGTTCAGAGACTATTGGAATACCGCAAGTGATGCTTCGCCGTCCATGAACATTTCGGCAACAACAGTAGGTGTGGGTGGTGGGTGTAGCCCTTTGGGCATAATAGAAGAGGGGATGGACGAGCATGCCATGAATGTGATTGATTCTAGACATCGCTTTGAGTCTCGGTCTATTTTTGAGAACGAAAGGGACGTGTAGCTCGAGTGTTTCATCCATTTGCAGCATGGTAGCTTGTCAGAGTAGGGTATGTAAGCCAATTTAATCTTTTCGCTAAATGCGGAAAGCATATGATTATTACTCCTTAGAAGTAGGCAAGGAAGCTAGCATGGGCTCTTCATGCATGGATTTGGGATTTATTGTTCAGTCATATCCCATTCAGGACCCCTTATATTGTAGGTGTAACGACCCCGAATTTCGAACGTTTTATAATTAAATATCAAAATTATTTAAAATATTTAAATCGTGGATTTAATACGAATAAAAATGATTTCGTAAGCTTATTTAAATTATTTTTACATAAGAATAATGATGGTAAACTTTAAATTTAGAATTAAAAGGGATTATATTCGTTTTAATAATAATTGTTTTTAATTAACTTGTGAAATTATTATCCCGGGGCACTGTCTCGGATTTTAATGAAACCCGTGTCATTAGTACCGAAATATTGAGTTGTTGTGTGCCAACGGGTCTCGTGGCGATCGGACATCCCGAGTTATTGTACGAGCTCGGAACGTTCGAAGATTTAATCAAAAGAATTTAATATATTATTTATTTTCCTATAAATACTCCTCACCCTTAAAACCTCTTCGTCACTTCTCTTCCTCTCTCTTTTCTACTACAGTAAACCAAATACATAGCCACCATTTAAATTCAATTATTCTAGGAGCATCACTCAATGTAATTCGACAATTCCGAATCCGTTGGCTTCGTAGAGGCGACAGCCTCGGATTGATGTGTGTTGATTAGGTGCAGAAGGGGTTGTGATGATAGACTATCTACAGCTGTTCCTAGGGTTTGGATTTGAGGGTGATTGAAGAGGAAATAGGCTATGGCGAGGTTGAATTGGGGGTTGTTAGGAAAAGGAGAGTTTGTGGTGATGCTTAAAGGACATGCAACGCTCGAATATGAATTGCGACCTGATGCGGTAATAAGGAGGAAGCTCGGTCGCTTTTCAATTGGGGAGGCCGGAGGTGATTTCGAGCATGGTAATGGACTTGGGATGTGAAAAGAGGTCGAACGGTAGTGGTCATTGGTGCTAGAGATGGCCAATGCAAAACACATCAGTGGTGAGGCAAAGTAGAGGCTATAGGTTTGATTTTTGGTGGTGGGGCAAAGCCTAAAATTGTTGGGTCCATGGTGAAGCTCACGAGAAGCGGAGTTCATGGGTGGTGGTCGTTCGTTGTTTCGTGGTCTGTAGCTTCGGCGAGGGGCATGCGTGCACAGGTAAAGGATGGGTTAGATTGGTTGTGCGTGTACAAGGGATGCTATTTGGAGAAGATGATTTATAAAAGGACTTGAGGTAATTAAGTTAAGTGGGGGGTTTAAATATATTTATTATTTAAGTTTAAATTCAATTACTTATATAAACCGTAAATTTTGCATACAAGGTCCAATCGAGATGCTGTTTTTGTCGCACTCGTATCGGGATTATCTTCATCTAGGATTGGTTTGGGTTTGGGTGAATTAACTCATCAGTTGATTGTATATTGTTGTGTAAATAAGTGGTGTTGTATTAAAATATAAATAGTATAACGAACAATGCAAGTTATAACTTTTAGACCCCTTCTTATTTTGTAAAAAAAACGACAACATTATTATGTAGTATAATCTCTCATTTAATCATCTATAACATGTATCGTGGCCCAGACTACTTGTTTACTTGTTTGATATTGTTATTTGATTAAGTTGGAAATTGTGTGTAAATAGTTGAAGTGAAATATCGCTATAAACGCACTTGAAATCCCATGTATTTAACACTTGTTAAACTGGTTAAATGTGAATATATTATGAAATATATATTGGATGTTCTACACACATGTTTGGTTGTGTTTGACATAAAGGAATTGGTTGGGAAAGTTATAGAAATTATGAATGGAAGTTGTGATAGTTGAAGCGAAAAGGTCGTTATGGATGCACTTTGAAATCGCTTTGTGTTCGGCGATTTTAATGTTAACTTTGAAAGATATGCTGGAGCTTCTTCGTATTTTTAATAAGTACTATAAGCATATAAAACTAGATTTTTATGGTTTTTATTAAAGTATAAAACAAGAAATTTTAAGTGATATTTAAATAAATGTTTTAAACCATAGTATAAGTAATTTAAAGTATTTAAAAGTATAAATAGTTTTTAGAAAATTAATTAAGTATTTTATTAAATTATTTTAAAGTTTATATAAAATAATGTCCTTTGAATTGATTTCAGTATTCTAAAGTGTTTATTTAAGCTTGGAAAAGTAATTTAAGTCTCGAATGGAGAGATAAGGGAAGAATTGGATTATAACATTTAAGTTATAATGAATAATTTTGTAAAGTTAAATAAAAGTACTAACTTGTCAAATTTGGGATATGAATGGGTCTTTTAAAAGAGAATGTTTTTAATAGATAATTATAAAGAGGATGATTTGGGATTGTTGCGACATTGTTTAAATAACAATTGTCTTAAACCCGTATAAAAGGAATATAATCTTTAAAAGAGAGTTTTAAAGATAATGATTAAGTGGGAAGTATTTTGGGTTCGTTGTAAACAATGTTTTAGTAACATTTGTTTTTAAACCCTTGAATGATATTTTAAAGTGGTAAAATATTGTTAAAAGATTTTAGGAAATACTTAGATCTTTAATAATGGAATTCTAAAGATAATAACAAGTATGGAATCTTTGGAAAAAGATAGAAAGTATAAGTTTTAAAGTATAAAAGAGAGAAGAGGTTTGTTGTAACAATGTTTGAGTGACATTTGTTTTTGACCTCTTTGACTGTGTTTTAAGTAAGTAAAACTTGTTATTGATTTGTGAATATACTTATACTGTCGAGATATGTAACAACCCTGTATTTTTTTAATTATTTTAAATTGAATTTCCTGATTTAAAACTTTATTTTATTTATTAAAATGGATAAATTTTGTTATTTTAAATATAAATTTTGATTTTTATGTGAATTATAATTCCAAACATGAATAAATAGAGTATTTTCCTGAAATGTGAATTTTTGTCAATGTGGTCAAACTTTGACTTTTAATTTAAAATTTTAAAAGTTTGAATTTTTGAATTTTATCTTTTATTATGAAAGTAAATAAAATTTCAAGTATACTGCTTTTCGTTTCGTTGAAATATGATTTACATTGTGAAAGTTATGCTTTTTACACTATTGTATGACAATTGTTTATTTTAATTTATATAAATAATTGTCATGTCATGTTCAAATTTATGTTTACCTGTGCAACATGACATGTTATATATGTATATTTGATTTTAAAACATTTTATAAACATCTAGATCCCTTATTTATTTCTTGGAAAGAAGTTTCAATATATATATATATATATATATATGTTATTGCTTTAAAAGGGCATATCTTTTAAAATGTATTTATTTAAACGTTTCTTGTATTTAATTGGTTTAGAAGGCTTCTTGTATACATCTTTCGTTAATATATAGGAAACGCATCAATTAAGATAAGTTACCTGTTTTAATTATAGGCATACGTTACGTTTGATTTTTTGCCTTTATATCTTTCCACCCCTTTGATTTCCTACCATAACTTCTCCACAATTTTGGCCGTTCCTTTCCTAAACTTTAGCCGTGAGTTTTTATTTTCTTTTCACATGAAAACATCTCACTTTCATCACAATTTTCGGCCATCATTTCAGATCTGGAAATTGGTAATGGCTTCTTTCTCTTTTTCTACTTTTTCTTCCTTGTTTTTCTATTGATTTTTTCTATTTGTTTTTCCTTGCTTCTTCTTGCTTGGTTCGGCCATACACCTCCACACCCACCACCATCTCCTCCACCACTTCTTTCCCACATCATCCACGACCGAACCCTCCCAGCTATGTGTATGTTTTGGAGTTTTAAATATTGTTTTGTGATGTTTGGATCATCTAGGTGTCATGGCCATCTATGGTCAGAGGAGTGGGAGGGTTAGGTCGTGGATGATATGGGAAAGAAGTGGTGGAGGAGATGGTGGAGGGTGTGGAGGTGTATGGCTGAACCAAGCAAGAAGAAGCAAGGCAAAACAAATAAAAAAATCAATAGAAAAACAAGGAAGAAAAAGTAGAAAAGGAGAAAGAAGCCATTACCAATTTTCAGATCTGAAATGAAGGTCGAAATTGTGATGAAAGTGAGATGTTATCACGTGAAAAGAAAATAAAAATCACGGCTAAAGTTTAGGAAAGGAACGGCCAAAATTGTGGAGAAGTTATGATAGGAAATCAAAAGGGTGGAAAGATATAAAGGCAAGAAATCAAACGTAACGTATGCCTATAATTAAAACAGGTAACGTATCTTAATAGATGCGTTTCCTATATATTAAAGAAAGATGTATACAAGAAGCCTTCTAAACCAATTAAATACAAGAAACGTTTAAATAAATACATTTTAAAAGATATGCCCTTTTAAAGCAATAACATATATATATTGAAACTTCTTTCCAAGAAATAAATAAGGGATCTAGATGTTTATAAAATGTTTTAAAATCAAATATACATATATAACATGTCATGTTGCACAGGTAAACATAAATTTGAACATGACATGACAAACAAATATTATTTATATAAATTAAAATAAACAATTTTGTTAAATAAAACAATTTTCATACAATAGTGTAAAAAGCATTACTTTCATAATATAAATCAGATTTCAACGAAACGAAAAGCAGTATACTTGAAATTTTATTTACTTTCATAATAAAAGATAAAATTAAAAAATTCAAACTTTTAAATTTATAAATTAAAAGTCAAAGTTTGACCACATCGACAAAAATTCACATTTCAGGAAAATACTCTATTTATTCATGTTTGGAATTATAATTCACATAAAAATCAAAATTTATATTTAAAATAACAAAATTTATCCATTTTAATAAATAAAATAAAGTTTTAAATTAGGAAATTCAATTTAAAATAATTACAAAATACAGGGATGTTACACTCAAAACTTTTCGTCCCCGAAAAGGAATGAGGTACGGGAAAACACAGAAAAAGATAGAATGAAATAGGATTAAGACAAGATGACAAGAAGATTGAAATTATACCTGATAACTATTGTTATAGGTAAGTTTAACAAGGTGGAGATGATCTTCCCAAGATCCTCCAAAATCAGGAACACAAGCACGAAATAGATCATCGAGAATCTGATTCACCCTTTCCGTTTGACCGTCGGTCTGTGGATGGTAAGCAGTGCTCAGATTCAGAATAGGGAGAAGTAAGAACCATAGAAGAGATAGAAAAGTTAAATGATGAAGGAAAAAGAGAAATAAAGAAAGACTAGAACAAACTTATTAAGCACAATACGAAAAACACGATTCATCAAATCAACAAAGAAAGTAGGAGCATTAGTCAAACCAAAAGGCATGACTAACTATTCATAGAAAAACCATTCTCAGTATGGAAAGCAGTCTCGGGAATACTTTCCTCAGCAACACTGAGTTGGTGAAAATCAGTGGTAAGATCAAGCTAAGAGAAATAGTAGCTCCACGGCTAACCAATTCGAAATTTGATTTCCTATTCAGAAGGTAGGGGAATGGAAACAACCAGAAAGAAAATAGATTGGAAAACAGAATAAGATAATAAATTTAAAACCATGAAAAGTTCAACTTCCATTCATAATTAATTTCATCCATTTGATTTAACTTAAGTTAAATAAATCTTAGTTATTTTTAAATCTTATTATCTCATCTTCAAATCAACAATTTATAAAGTCATGAATTTGAACAATCATTTATTATATTCATCTTTATTCATTAAATTTCATTCTTCTTTATTCCAATTTATTCTTAAATTTATTCCACTTAATATATCAAATCCTATATATATTAAGTTTACTTATTATAACTAATTCAATTTATTTATAATTTCTTTTAAATATCATTATATCGTAAATTATTCAATTAACCCTTTTTCTCTATTTACCTCTATTGATCCTTTATAAATAAAATTTAAGTGTATAACATTTATTATAACCACTTAAATTTTATTTATAAAATTCTCTTTATATTGTATGTTTTCCAATTACATATTTAACTTTTGAATAATTTGGGTAAGTTATATTGGAATGTAATTGAGTATTATACAAATAAATTCTCCAATTTCAATTATTCAAGTTTACATATTTATTCAAACCTTGATTTCCTTTTATAATTGAAATTATCTTTTAAGATAAAATTTAAGAATTAAATTTCCGATTAACTTCAAACTATTTTAAAGATAATTAAATATACACAATATATATAAAATCAACTCTTAAATGACATATATTATAAATCAAGTCATAATTTGAAAGCCAAATCAATTTAATTCCCTAAAGAAAACTGTAGCAAAACTACAGGATGGTCTCTTCGCTTCGAAACTCGAAAATGAATGTTGATGATGCTGTAGTCATCACTGAAATTATTTTCCAGCGACAAAGAAAATAGCACTGATTTACAAATTAAAAATCATTTGAAACAATTTCTACTAGAAATACCTTTAAATAATATATCCTTTTAAAACTTTCAAAACAAAGTTCGAAATCATCGGAAATTAAATTATCACATTTTTGATTTAAATCCATTTAAATTTCCAAATTAATTTATAACCATGTTTAATTTTTTTAGATATGAAACTAAAGCTAATGATTATAAAATACATACAAAGTTAAATATTATTTCTTAACACCCAATTCCATTAATTATCAAAATTCAGAAAATTAACCTTATAGATATTATAATTATACAAAATTTATCCATCTACTAAATTTAAAACCATATTGTGTCAGTTTGCTATGTTCAAGTGTTTTGGAGATCTTATCGATAGCGTTGATCAAACAAACTGATCAGAAACCCAAATCAACAACTCAAACAACATAATATATAAAACATCTTTAAAATATAAAAATTTCAAATACAAGATAAATTTCCAAAATAAGGATAGGGATTCAGATTTGATGGACTCAAATCAAAGAGAACTCTGATTTGAATATAAGTTGGAGACAAAAGATAAGATGATTAAACAACAAAATAGGGAGTATGGATAAGCCTATATAAATCACAGATAATCTTAACCAGGTCAACCGTGACTTAACGAAAAAGATCGTTGTGGATTTTCTAGGGTAAATCTATATTCGATCTCAAGAGATAAAATTCAGGCATAGCAAGAGATATATAGTGTTAGCACCAAAATTGGTCACTAACCTCGTAGAGAAAGATTATGTAGAGAAATAAGTGATGAAGGTAAATTAAACAGAGAAGACAATGCTAATTTAAATGCAGAAAGTAAGAACACCAAATTTATAGTGGTTCAGCGTAATTGCCTACGTCCACTTTGAGATTAAACTTTATTGATCTTCTTAACGATTGATTACAAATACAATTCGTAGATCAAATGCTTGAATGAAGTTGTTAAGTAGAAAAGATGAGTCTGAAAAATGGCAGAGTCTCCCCAGTGTTCTCCCTCAAAAGAAAGGTCCCTTTTCACTATGACCCTGCCTCTCTATTTATAGAGAAAGATGGGCTGGACTTCCCAGATGGGCTCGGTAGCCGAACACTCTAGCCCAAGTATAGTGGTCGCTGCATGCCGAACCAGGTAGGCCGAACACAATGATGCCGAACCACCCTTCCTATGCCGAACGGTATGTTTGATGTGTGGGAAGTGCAGAATAGTTGTCAGTCGAAGCCGAACGTGCCTCTGTCCGAAGCGCTTGACCGAACAATGCTCTCTGGCCAAACGATGCATTCTGGCCGAACGATCCCTTTGGTCGAACGATCCTCCTTGGCCTAACGTGCCTTCTGGCCGAACGATGCTTCTTAGCCAAACGATCCCTTTGGCCGAACGATACTGCCGTGTCGAGTACTACGCCGAGTACTCCTAGATGCCGAGTGCTTCTGGACGCCGAGTGCTATTGGATGCCGAGTACTACGCTGAGTACTCCTAGATGCCGAGTGCTTCTGGACGCCGAGTGCTATTGGATGTTGAGTACTCCTGTTGCCGAGTTCTACTGGATGCCGAGTACTCATGTTGCCGAGTTCCACTGGATGCCGAGTACTCCTGTTGCCGAGTTCCACTGGGTGCCGAGTACTCCTAGATGCCGAGTACTAGTTGACGCCGAGTACTACCTGATGCCGAGCACTATCTGATGCCGAGTACTACCTGATGCCGAGTACTACCTGATGCCGAGTACTAGTTGCCTGGTCAAATCCCCAGGAAACACTTGCCCTCCAAAGTGTATTACGTGACTGGATCGTGATACGCTTTGAATTGCATATCCCTCATACTTCGCTTCGAATCTAGGTTAACTCTCCTTGGAGACGCTTTCTTGAGAATATCAGTGGTGGAGGTGCATGACGAGCATGGTATAGATGCCGAACGAAGTAGTCGAAACCGAACGCTCCTCATGCCGAACGACTTTGTATTCCGATGCCGAACACTATGGCTTTGACCGGTTCCACCGGATATAGCTTTTTCGACTTCTCCTTCTGTCTTATAAAAGTCGATACCTTCTTCCTCCTTCTCTTTTTACGCTCACTTCTCCTATCTTGTTTTCGAGAAACTCGCCTGTTAACAACCTTCAAAGACTTAACAACTCTTCCTAACCTATTCGGCGCTAATCAAAACCGCGGCCTCAACTCCAAATTTCTCCAAGTCGTGCTCTACTAACTAGGTAACAATCCCTCTAACTAAATCCACAAAGGGGTTTCAACATGAAGCTCGAGTTCGTAAATTGATAGGTGTTGCGTGGATTTTTAGGGCCAGATGATGTGGAGGAAGGTAGGAGTTGGTTAGAATGCCGAACAGGATGGTTCGGTGCGACTCACCGAACGATTCGTCCTCGTGGTTCGTTATGGATGGAGGAAGAAAAAGGGGGAATGAGGTCGCTGTAGAGGACGGTGTGTCGAGCGTTGGCGCTCGGCATAACCTTGGCTCGGCACGATTCGTCATATGCCGGGTAGTGCAATGGAAGGATGTGGAGGGAGTATGAGCCAAATAGGATGTCGAATGTTGTCCCAGCCGAACAAGATTTCGGCCGAATGACGCTTTTCCGAACAGTCACAAATGCCAAATCACCATGGGTGCCGAACAGTATAAATGCCGAACAACATAAATGCCTAACAATACAAACGCCGAACAATATAAATGCCGACCAATACAAACGCCGAACAACACAGATGCCGAACCACATGAATGCCGAACATTCCCTTTAGCCAAGCAGGAACTAGGCTGAACACTTATTAACCTTGCCTATTCATATAGCAAAACAAGGACCAGGACCTAAGCATACTATCACATGAAACTGACCCGATCATTAACTCCCCAGCTTTAGTAGACATAAATCTGAACTTAGATTATCATTCGCTTTCTGAATTTGAAATTGTAGTCACCACAAGGCGGGCTTTCTGAGACGGTCAGCGATGACGGTCTTCGAAGGCGACGATTCGAAGCTCATTTTTATATTTTTGAAATCTCTAGATTCTTATTACTTGTACACGATTGCTTGCACTAGTTCACACATCTCGGGGGGGGGGGGGGAATTTGTGTTGTTAATTCTAACGTTCAACGTTTTTAAAGTATAGTTTTCTCAGGCACTTAGCCAGATTCATTATTTATTGGGGATGTCAAGAAAGTCTAGCTCCGCCACTATATCCGACAGGCCTGGGCCGTCATCAAGGCAAGAAGCCGCTGATACTTCTAATCCGTCGACTTCCCCTGCTCATAACTTAGCACCCGATGCCCTGGAGGCAACAATTCTACTAGACAATCCGAACGATTCACAAGCTTTGAAGATCAATGAAGCCGCACTTCGACGGATATGTTCCATCCACGGGATTCCTTTCGCCGATGTGTTAGTCCCTTCGTGACACGATCGTCCTCACCTGCCCCCAGTCGGATATACCACTTGCAACAAATTCATGTGTTGGATGGGCAGCGTGCCTCCGTTTAACTTGTTCCTTCGGGACGTGTTGCAGTACATCGACATTGCCCTGTCGCAGCTGCACCCGAACGGTCATGCGTTTCTACATGGGACTTACCTACTCTTCATGGCTGTCTTCTCCAGACCTCCAACTTCTGGCGATATCAGATACATCTATATGATCAAGAAGCGGAAAGACAGCCCTTCCTTCATGTTCCTCGAGCCATACCACAAATGCCAGATCTTGACAGGGGCATGTAGTAAATTCGCCCTATACAAACAGAAATGGTTCTACGTGCGTTGCCCTCCTGGTTTTGCGAGGAGATGGGTTGAAGGCAGTAAGTCTCTTCGCTGAGTCATCATTCGCGATCAATCGGAGTCATGCTTTTTCTAACTCCTCGTTTCATCTTTTTTAGGTATCAACCCGCGTCCGGAGGGCCGAGGATATTCTGAGGCCATTAGAGCTCTTCCTGCCGAGGAACGAGACATTCGGACCATCATTTCAAACGAGTCATTGTCGAGGTTTGGCTTGCTTGCCCCTGGTCGTCGGATTAGCCTTCCGGAGGGCGTCTCTATTCCCAAGCCAGCGTCCGGTAAAGGGAAAAAACAGGTCGGATCGTCATCACGTCGCACTCCCAATGCGCACGAAGAAGGCGAGCACAAAGAGGATGAAGCTCCTGAGCCCCAAGGCGAGAATGTGGGCCCCGCTTGGAATCCGGCGGTCGAAGTTCATGATATTGAAACGTCATCCTCCCCTTCGAAGGGAAAGAAGAGGTTAAAATATAATATTCGGAAGGAGAAAGTTGGCGGCACTTCTAAAGATATTCCTATCCCGCCAGAGAAAGAGGCTTCCTCACAGCACCTGGAGAGTTCTCTAAGGGGTTTGTCGAATCTTTCCATCCCCGACGATATACTTAATTACGGGTTTGACGATCCTGAAGCCCTCAAGTTTTCTTCGCCCGCTAGAGGCAATGCGGGAGTTCAACTCCTAGCCCAGGGAGACAATACTCTGATTAGTAAAGACAAAAGAACTGGTCCGTTGGGGGGAACACTAGGACACACACGCACATACGCATTCCATCATACACTTCAAGTTTTTTCTTGTTTCCCGGATCTTTCTTAACTCGTTGTTAACTCTATTCTTTGTAGGTGACATGGGGCGCTCTCACGGATTCGATCGCCTTCATGGTTCTTCCATATTTCATCATTCCGGATGGGACTCAGGTTCAGGCAGACGAAGGGACAGAGATGATTATGAAGATAGAGACAACCGTCCTCGCGATTCGTCTTACCGTAAGAAGGCATATTCCCAATCTTCTCAGTCCCTTGATCCTCTTCCTCCAACTGAGCCGGATAGAGAGAAGTCTTTACAGAAGGGGTCCCAGCCCGATGCTCCTCGAGAACAACACTCTGGTTCGTCGAGTACGAGGCAAATTCGGGAGCAACGAAAAAGAGCAGAACTTCCAAGGCCTCCTCCCCCTACTCCCGCGGTTGACCCAACTATAGCGGAAAAGATGGTCGATCTTAAGGCCAAGTTTTCAAAAATTTGCTTCGATGGTCTGAAGTTCCTCCCGGCTATTCACCATATCCCTGGGAACGTGAAGCAGAGTGCCATTGCCTGTAATAACGACGTCTATGTTCAACATGATGCGTTTGTACACTTGGTTGAAAAGATCTCGGAGGTGTCCGTTGAGCGTCAATATGAGATTGATCGCCTGAAATTGGAGGCTGGCTGCGACAAGAACATCATCAAGCATCAAGACAAAGAGCTTGCTTCGTATAAGTCGAAGCTGGAAGGCGCTGAACAAAGCGCAAAAGATACTGCTGAGGCAGTTACTCGTTTAGAGATGGCTCACAAGAAGGAACTTGATGAAGCAGTCCAGCACAGCGGTGCCCTTGCCCTAGAAAAAGATTCCGTTCAAAAAGAAAGGGACGCGCTTGCTGTACAAGTCAGAGAGCTGAAAGAATTACTCTCCAAGGAGAAGGAGGACAAAGTAGCTGCTCAAGAAGAATCACAACGATATTGTGATGAAATCGTTGCTACTCGGCTCCTGAAAACGAAGCTCGATGGCGAACTCGCTGGGGTTGAAAAAATGAAGGACGAAGCCCGTGAGGAGGGCAAAAGAAAATCTGTGGAGGAGATTGACTCTCGCCTCGAGGTGGCCGCAGAAGCCGACATGGAAGAGGTCAAATGCATGTTTGACCCGTTGATTGCTGAGTACGGAGCCCGCGTCCTTATGCATCGTGACTTAACATTCTTGGGCGACGGCTATCTCGAATCCCTAGCTGAGGCCTGGGAAACCTTAGTAAAGATCAGGAAAATCGAGTCGGGCTCTGAAGAGGTCGATGAGGATGCCTTGGTGAAGGAGTTTCTTAGGGGGAATGAGCTAGCGGATCTATCCGCAGCTTTGGCGCTTTATAGCAAAGGCTCTCCCCTTCCAAAAAAGAAAAGTGATGAAGCTGGCCCATCTGGGGCTGAGACTACGGCTCCTCATATTGCTGCTCCTCCCGCTGCTCAACCGACCGGTCGGTCGACACTTGATCCATTCGAGCAGCATGCCGGTTATGATCCTGAAGATCTCAGGCTTGGCGCTCATGTTCTATCCCCTATCCTGGAGGGTGAAACCCCACGCGCAACCGATAGCCAACCAGAACCTGGTAGGAAACTCTTCTTCTCTAGAAGTTGAAAGATCTGTCATTTTCCAGCAGTGGTTATTCGCTTTAATGTTCATTCTTTATGTTTTCATGCAGGCTGCTCTGACCCCGAGCCAACTCCGAGGAGCGATGACGCCAAGGAGGAGGCAGAGAAAACACGCGACGTTGTTCACGCGGGAGTAATTCCTGGTCCCGATGCTCAAGTGATCGGGGCGCTAGATGATGATAAGCTTGACACTTCATCTCCTGCCGAAGGGAGTGATGAAATCGAAATCACTGGCGCCTCTGAGCATACTTCAAAGATGAGCATGAAGGACCGCCTCGCCGAGGAGGAGAAGAAAAAGGTCGAGGTCAAAGTTGAACCTGAAATACTGGAACTTACCGACCCGTGGAACAGACCTTTGAAAATCATTCTCCCGGGCAGGTCCAAACCACTGGATGTTCCGTCTCCTACTCCTGACTCCGCTTCTTTAGCAAGCAAGAAATCCAAGAAAAAGCGTGAAGGAGAGGAGTCGTCGGAAAAAACAAAGGAAGACAAGAAGAAGAAACCGAAGAAATAATCGATACACTCGTTTAACGAGCTTCTTGCTTAAGTCTTGTAGTTTGTATAGATAGGTTCTTAACTCTGAGTTTTGTAGGAGTAACTGTGTAACCCCATTTTAAACTATTGAATGAAGTTTAGTTTCTTTTTCGTTTGAATGATTCTCTTGCTTTTCTTTGGTTTGCTGACTAACTGTAGTCATAACTCAAGTTCTTATGAGTTGCATTATCTCCCAGTCCATTCTCGTGTTGTTCAAACATTTCCAGACGTGGCATGCTTCTCGTTCCACATTTCTTGAGTACTTGGACTTTTTTCTAAATCTGCGCTCCGGGGATTTAGAGTAAGTTGATCCGCGTTTAGGGGATTCGGAGGTTCGCATCGTTTATACTCTAGTTCGCACTCTGGGGACTTAGAGTACCCCGATCCGCGCTCTGGGGATTCGGAGATTTGAAAATTCGTTTATACTCTAGTCCGCG
Source organism: Allium fistulosum (assembly GCA_030737815.1). Lineage (NCBI taxonomy): Eukaryota > Viridiplantae > Streptophyta > Magnoliopsida > Asparagales > Amaryllidaceae > Allium > Allium fistulosum. The sequence goes on from CM060901.1 coordinate 928,750,758, forward strand.
CTCCGGGGACTTAGAGTACTCCGATCCGCGCTCTGGGGATTCAGAGATTTGAAATCGTTTATACTCTAGTCCGCACTCTGGGGACTTAGAGTACTTCGATCCGCGCTCTGGGGATTCAGAGATTTGAAATCGTTTATACTCTAGTCCGCGCTCTGGGGACTTAGAGTACTCCGATCCGCGCTCTGGGGATTCAGAGATTTGAAATCGTTTATACTCTAGTCCGCGCTCTGGGGACTTAGAGTACTCCGATCCGCTCTTTGGGGATTCGGAGATTTGAAATCGTTTATACTCTAGTCCGCGCTCTGGGGACTTAGAGTACCCCGATCCGCGCTCTGGGGATTCAAAGATTTGAAATCGTTTATACTCTAGTCCGCGCTCTAGGGACTTAGAGTACCCCGATCCGCGCTCTGGGGATTTGGAGATTTGAAATTCGTTTATACTCTAGTCCGCGCTCCGAGGACTTAGAGTACCCCGATCCGCGCTCTGGGGATTCGGAGATTTGAAATCGTTTATACTCTAGTCCGTGCTCTGGGGACTTAGAGTACTCCGATCCGCGCTCTGGGAATTCAGAGATTTGAAATTGTTTATACTCTAGTCCGCGCTCTGGGGACTTAGAGTACCCCGATCCGCGCTCTGGGGATTCAGAGATTTGAAATTCGTTTATACGAGTTCATGCATTGTACAGGATAATGTAGTTCTAGTAACTCATCACCCGACTATGAGATATAGAAACATTAGTAATTCGTGGAAAATAGGGCTTCAAGCCTTTATTAATGAAAAACAACTAAACTGCTTGATTACATAGTTAAAAAGAAACTAAGTTACGACTGAACGAAAACATACAGGAAATAACAGTGCCTAAAACAAGAAAGAAAACATGCTAAATAAAATAGTGCCGCAGATGTTCACTGTTCCATGCTCGGGGGAGTGTCGTGCCATCGACGGTCGCTAGCTTGAATGTTCCCTCTCCAAGCTTCCGTTCAATGACGTACGGACCTTCCCAGCTGGGATTCATACGTGATGGTACCGGGAAAACTCATTTCAGAACGAGATCACCCACATCAAAAGTCCTTGGGCGGACTCTGCCGTCGTAGTAACGCTTGACTCGGTGTCTATGTGTTGCCGCCCTTAATTCAGCCTCTTCTCATTTTTCATCGATGCAGTCCAGTGATTCCAACAAGAGGTCCTTATTCGTCTTGGGATCGTAATATGTCACTCGATGCGATGGAACTTCAAGTTCCACGGGTATAACAGCTTCCGAGCCGTATGCCAATGCGAATGGAGTGTGGCCGGTCGCGGACTTGTGGGTAGTTCTATAAGCCCACAATGCTGTCGGGAGCTCATCTACCCACTTGCCTCCGACTTTCTCCAAACGCTTCTTCAGTATTGACTTGATTATTTTGTTAACGGCCTCGACTTGTCCGTTAGCTTTTGGATGCGCAACGGCAACGAACTTCTTCTCAATGCCATACTTGAAACAGAACTCTTTGAACTCTCTGCTTTCAAACTGCGTTCCGTTGTCTGTAATGATGGTGCGAGGGAGTCCAAAGCGGCATATAATGTTTCGTACAACGAAGTTAATGTCCTTCTTAGAGGTGATTGTGGCCAAAGGTTCTGCCTCAGCCCATTTTGTGAAATAGTCGACTGCAACTATCGCGTATTTCGCACCACCTTTGGATATAGGCAAAGAGCCGATTATGTCGATTCCCCAGATTGCAAATGGCCAGGGACTAACCTTTTGTGTGAGTTCTGTTGATGGAGTCCTCCGGATTTTCGCATATCTTTGACACTTGTCACATTTCCTTACGTAGTCTGCAGCGTCCCGATTCACGGTCGGCCAGTAGTATCCATAGCGGAGGATCTTTTTTGCTAGCGTTTGCCCCCCGGTATGGTCGCCACATTCCCCTTCGTGAACCTCTTTCAAGACCCGCTTTGTCTCGCCATGAGCGATGCACCATAATAAGGGGACTGAGAACCCTTTTCGATACATTAATCCATCATGCATCACGTATCGCGCGGCCTTTTGAAGGACCTGCCGTCTTTCGCTCCTTTTTTCTGGTAAAGCCCCGGTTGTCAGGTACAGTTTGAACGGGGTGATCCACGACTCCTTTTCGGTTTCTGTTTCCAACACACGGTCAACTTTCATCTCGTCTATGCTCGGGGCATGCAAGGCCTCAACGGGATACAATCCCATTTGCTGCGCGTCGCCGGTACTCGCAAACTTAGCCAACAAGTCGGCTTCTTTGTTCTGTTCGCGCGGGACATGCGAAATGTCATAACGCTCAAGATTCGAGAGTAGTTCTTGGACCCGAACAAGGTACGGAGCAAGCTTCTGTCCCTTTGCTTGGTAATCTCCCCGCACTTGGTAAACCACCAACTGTGAGTCACAAAAGATTTCAACTGATTTGATCCCGAGTTCTCCGATGAGCTTCAAACCAGCAATCAGTGCTTCATATTCTGCTTCGTTATTTGTAGCTGGGAAATCGAGCTTCAAAGCATAACAGATTGATCGGTTTTCCGGAGTTATAAGAACTACTCCCGCGCCGGAGCAACGGTCGTTTGATGTCCCATTAGTGTATAATTTCCACCGAACGGGGGGAATGACGTCGTGATTATCTGGTTCTATGGGTATGGTAAACTCAGCGATGAAATCTGCTAATGCTTGCCCTTGTATGGCCCTCCGTGGCAAGTAGGCGATATCGAACTGGCTCAACTCGACGTTCCATTTTAGCAATCTTCCGGAAGTTTCTGGTCGTTGGAGTACCTGCCGCAGGGGTTGATCGGTATAAACACTGATTGAGTGTGCTTGAAAATAGGGGCGTAGCTTTCGTGATGCAATCACCAAGCAATAGGCCAATTTCTCGATCCTAGGGTAATTTCTTTCTGCCCCCTTTAAACGCTTGCTAACGTAGTACACCGGCTTTTGGATTCGGTCCTCCTCGCGAACCAGAGCCGCACTTATCGCATGTGGGGATACAGCCAAGTATATATACAGCATCTCATGGTCTACTGGTTTTGATAGCACTGGTGGACTCTCCAGGTGCCTCACCAGATCCCGGAATTCTTCTTCACGGTCGGATGACCACTCGAAGTTCCTCTTCCCTTTCTTTATTATATCAAAGAAAGGGATGCATTTGTCCGTGGCCCTGGATATGAATCGACTCAGCGCAGCTACTTTTCCATTCAAGCTCTGTACCTGTTTTATAGTCCTAGGCACTTGCGCATCTCGAATAGCTTGGATCTTTTCTGGGTTAGCTTCAATTCCCCTTGCATTGACTATGAATCCCAAAAACTTCCCCGACGCAACGCCGAAGGAACACTTCAGAGGGTTGATCTTCATCCCATAATATCTGAGTATGTCAAACATTTCAGCCAAGTCTCGAATGTGGTCATTTGATTGTCGTGACTTCACGAGCATGTCATCCACATAGACTTCCATCGTTCTACCAAGCTGGTCTTTGAACATTCGATTCACCAAACGCTGATAAGTCGCTCCTGCGTTTTTCAGTCCGAAGGGCATTACTACATAGCAATATAGCCCGACATCTGTGACGAAGCTGGTGTGTTCTTAGTCTGGAATATGCATCGGGATTTGATTGTAACCCGAGTATGCATCCATGAACGATAACAGCTCGTGTCCGGCAGTGGAGTCGACCAACTGATCAATCCTAGGCAATGGGAAACTGTCCTTAGGGCACGCTTTGTTCAAATCGGAATAGTCTACGCAAGTTCTCCATTTCCCATTTGCCTTTTTCACCAGCACAGGGTTCGATACCCATTCAGGGTAGAGGGCGTCGCGGACGAACCCATTGGTTTTGAGTTTGTCCACCTCCCCTCTGAGAGCAGCGGACCTCTCTGGGTCCATCCCTCTCCTTTTCTGTTTAACTGGGACGTATTTCGGGTCTATGTTCAACATATGACTCGTAATGGCAGGGGAAATCCCACACATATCAGAATGCGTCCAGGCAAAAACATCAAGATTCGCCCGGAGGAAATCACCAAGGTCTTCAGTCATTGCGGGGTCGAGTTGTGATCCAATCTTCAGTATTCGCGATGGGTCGTCTCGGCTGACTGAAATGTCAATTGTTAATTCGGCCGGCGCTGCCTTCTCTTCCCTGGGTTTCTCATCGTCGTCTCTCGGATCTATGTCTCTGAAGATCCGAGAATTATGCCCGAGCCAGGGCTCGGGCACTACTTGTCAATTATCCGTATTAAGGACGCGGACTGGATTGTCCGCACCCTTTCCCTTCTCCCTCCGGTGGGCCTCTTGGAGCTCAGCCACATAACAGGCACGACCAGCCGCTTGGTCGCCATGAACAACACCTACTCTTTTGTCAGTTGGGAACTTCAAAGTTAAACACCACGGGGCTAACGCTGCCCTAAACTCAGCCAGGGTCGGTCGGCCCAAGAAAACATTATATGGAGAATCCACATCCAATACTACGAAGGGTAGGATTCGCACCCTCCGACGTTCGCCTTGTCCCAGTTCAACTGGTAACTCAACATAGCCCACTGCATCGGTCGCTGCGCCATTAAAGCCGTGTATGCGAGCTTTGGACGGTTTCAAGTCCTTTGTTTCCATTTTCATCTGGTCATAAGCCTTCTTGAAGATGATGTTGACAGAACTTCCACAATCAATCAAAATTCTTTTCACATATGTTGGTCCGATCGTTGCAGATATGACCATCGGGTCGACGGTTGGAGCCTCCACTTGGTCAGCATCTCTGTTTCTGAACACTATGGCGTCTGTCATTACGCGCTGTTGCTTAGCAGGTGTCCCATCCTCCGTGTTCGAACAACATTCGAAATCTGCATGCTTCAGGGCACTAGCATACCGCTCCATCTCCTGCCAATTCTTATCCGCGGGGTGAGGCCCGCCGATGATCGTGTTTATGACTAGCCTACCCATAGTCCGGGTAGGTTCATTGGGATGACGCGGAGGTGGAGCACGACCTGGGTTGGATGTTCCTTGCCCTCCTTCCTGAGGATCCTTCACAAATTCCTGCAGCTTTTTCTGCTTGATCAACTTCTCTATTGCGTCGTGTAGGTGTCTGCATTCTTCCGTATTGTGCCCATAAGTCTCATGGAAGCGGCAATATTTTCCAGTCCGTTTCTGTTCCTCGGTTGACTCTTTTGGACGTGGCTTTCTATATTGAAAGGTATTGCAGGTTGAGAGGTAAATATTCTCGAGAGACACATTCAGCGGGGTATACTCATTGTAGCTTGGAATTCTCGACTTCCACTTCCCCGCCTCTCTCTTTTTTCCTTGATTTCTTCCTCTGGACTCCTTAGGTTGCCCAGACTTGTTCTGGACATTGACTTGAACCTTTCCTGTGTTGTCTCCGGACTGCTTCACAGCAATGTTGCTTTTCATGGACTTTTGGACAGGTCCTGGTGCCTTATCTCTCCTTACCCACCTAGCTTCCTCTCTTCTTATGAACTGATGTGCCTTTGAGTAAAAACGTTCTAGTGTGGTCGAAGGTTTCCCTGCCAACCAGTCTCCAAATTCAGACTCCGGATCCACACCTCTCATTACAGCCATTAGAATTGCATGATCATTGGGATTACTGACTTCAGTTGCCGCAACTGGAATCTTTGTAAATATTCCTTCAATGACTCCTCGGGACTTTGGATTACACTTGACAGAGACATTACGTCCTTTGGACGAGTAGTGTGTATCCTGTACTGCTCAATAAACTTCTTTGCCAACTCCTCGAAATTGGATACAGACCGCGGAGGAAGCCGGGTAAACCACATAGTAGCGATCCCAGATAGAGTAATTGGAAAGCATCTACACTTGGTGGCATCATTTTCTCTAGCTAAATCCATCATCCATTCGTACCTCATGACATGCTGTCTGGGGTCAGTCTTTCCCTCGTACGCAGGGATAGTTGGCATACTAAACTTTCTGGGGTACGCCGCCTGTAACACAACATCTGTGAACGGAGTGTGACTCTTTGATACTCCCCAATCGTCATTCGACAAGCCCTGATTTTCTTTCATCAATTGCCTGACCATGGCTGTCAGGTCTGGTGTCTGTATGGAAGGTGGGAGGTTAGAGTCCGTTCTACGTGACTGTCCATGTTGATGCCTCCTCTCCTGCCGATCTGCCAATCGTGCGTCTTGAGGTTCGACATCATTAGCGTTTTGATGGTCTGGGCCTCCAGCCTCCGTCTGTACTCCAGTTCCTAAGTTTCCAGCTCCGACTTGGTCACGGTTTCCAGCTGTTTGGGCAGCAGCACCCGTCCGTGCAGCTTCAGTCTTACGGCGTCTGTGCCTGGGAGGTTCAGCAGATGAAGTTGAGCTGTCGGATGAGGAATAGGGAGCGGGATTGCCCCCAGCATTCTGTTGCTGCTGTTGAGTGAGTTGTGCCATCAGGTTGGCGTTAACTTGCATCTGCTCTCCTAGTTGTCTCCTGCTTTCCCTGAGTTCTCTCATCAAGTCGTTGAACTCTATTCTGGTGACAACTGGAGTCTGGTCTTGGGCGGCAATTCCTACACCCGGAATTGCTGGCTGATTGCTAGGTCCTGCTTGTTGCACGCTAGCAGTCTCATGGGCATCCGCATTATGAGAAGCTGACCTGGTATGTGTTCTTGCCATTGTAGAGTTATTGGTAGGAACTCTGAGTAGAATCAACGGATGTCCTATCAATGAGTCGGATCTTCTTTAGGGGATTTGTTCAATCCAGTAGCTTCAAAGCAGATCCTTGAGGTCTGAGAATTCAATTCTCAGTGAAAGCACCAAAGTGTTAGCACCAAAATTGGTCACTAACCTCGTAGAGAAAGATTATGTAGAGAAATAAGTGATGAAGGTAAATTAAACAGAGAAGACAATGCTAATTTAAATGCAGAAAGTAAGAACACCAAATTTATAGTGGTTCAGCGTAATTGCCTACGTCCACTTTGAGATTAAACTTTATTGATCTTCTTAACGATTGATTACAAATACAATTCGTAGATCAAATGCTTGAATGAAGTTGTTAAGTAGAGAAGATGAGTCTGAAAAATGGCAGAGTCTCCCCAGTGTTCTCCCTCAAAAGAAAGGTCCCTTTTCACTGTGACCCTGCCCCTCTATTTATAGAGAAAGATGGGCTGGACTTCCCAGATGAGCTCGGTAGCCGAACACTCTAGCCCAAGTATAGTGGTCGCTGCATGCCGAACCAGGTAGGCCGAACACAATGATGCCGAACCACCCTTCCTATGCCGAACGGTATGTTTGATGTGTGGGAAGTGCAGAATAGTTGTCAGTCGAAGCCGAACGTGCCTCTGTCCGAAGCGCTTGACCGAACAATGCTCTCTGGCCGAACGATGCATTCTGGTCGAACGATCCCTTTGGCCGAACGATCCTCCTTGGCCTAACGTGCCTTCTGGCCGAACGATGTTTCTTAGCCAAACGATCCCTTTGGCCGAACGATACTGCCGTGTCGAGTACTACGCCGAGTACTCCTAGATGCCGAGTGCTTCTGGACACCGAGTGCTATTGGATGCCGAGTACTACGCCGAGTACTCCTAGATGCCGAGTGCTTCTGGACGCCGAGTGCTATTGGATGCTGAGTACTCATGTTGCCGAGTTCTACTGGATGCCGAGTACTCCTGTTGCCGAGTTCCACTGGATGCCGAGTACTCCTGTTGCCGAGTTCCACTGGGTGCCGAGTACTCCTAGATGCCGAGTACTAGTTGACGCCGAGTACTACGTGATGCCGAGCACTACCTGATGCCGAGTACTACCTGATGCCGAGTACTACCTGATGCCGAGTACTAGTTGCCTGGTCAAATAAGTGTTAGCACCAAAATTGGTCACTAACCTCGTAGAGAAAGATTATGTAGAGAAATAAGTGACGAAGGTAAATTAAACAGAGAAGACAATGCTAATCTAAATGCCGAAAGTAAGAACACCAAATTTATAGTGGTTCAGCGTAATTGCCTACGTCCACTTTGAGGTTAAACTTTATTGATCTTCTTAATGATTGATTACAAATACAATTCGTAGATCAAATGCTTGAATGAAGTTGTTAAGTAAAGAAGATGAGTCTGAAAAATGGCAGAGTCTCCCCAGTGTTCTCTCCCAAAAGAAAGGTCCCTTTTCACTGTGACCCCGCCCCTCTATTTATAGAGAAAGATGGGCTGGACTTCCATGATGGGCTCGGTAGACGAACACTCTAGCCCAGGTATAGTGGTCGCGGCATGCCGCACCAGGTAGGCCGAACACAATGATGCCGAACCACCCTTCCTATGCCGAACGGTATGTTTGATGTGTGGGAAGTGCAGAATAGTTGTCAGACGAAGCCGAACGTGCCTCTGTCCGAAGCGCTTGACCGAACAATGCTCTCTGGCCGAACGATGCATTCTGGCCGAACGATCCCTTTGGCCGAACGATCCTCCTTGGCCTAACGTGCCTTCTGGCCGAACGATGCTTTAGCCAAACGATCCCTTTGGCCGAACGATACTGCCGTGTCGAGTACTACGCCGAGTACTCCTAGATGCCGAGTGCTTCTGGACGCCGAGTGCTATTGGATGCCGAGTACTACGCCGAGTACTCCTAGATGTCGAGTGCTTCTAGACGCCGAGTGCTATTGGATGCTGAGTACTCCTGTTGCCGAGTTCTACTGGATGCCGAGTACTCCTGTTGCCGAGTTCCACTGGATGCCGAGTACTCTTGTTGCCGAGTTCCACTAGGTGCCGAGTACTCCTAGATGCCGAGTACTAGTTGACGCCGAGTACTACCTGATGCCGAGCACTATCTGATGCCGAGTACTACCTGATGCCGAGTACTACCTGATGCCAAGTACTATCTGATGCCGAGTACTAGTTGCCTGGTCAAATCCCCAGGAAACATATAGCATTGTAAACCGAGGATGCAGAAATCTTCGGTGAATCAATGCTTCTTGTAAAGGAGTTTCACCCCTTTACAATCATTCGAAGATTGGCGAGACTGCCTATTTTATAAAGATCATTCGAAGTGGAGTTATGGGATACTCCAGAATCAAAAGAAAATGAATAGTGAGGGACAAGAATGGATTTTGGAACCGCAGGGAACGTTCCAAAATTAAAAAGAAATCGAGTCAAAAGGAAGAGATTCAAGCTCGAATGAAAGTGATTCTGTAAATAAATTTACCATATATGCTAAGTTTTTGCCTAGAGCTAAAGCTCTGATACCAACTGAAACGACCCGATATTTTCAACCATTCGCATCCGCACATGTCGGACTTGAATTGCTTAAAATACCGTGTTGTAAATAAAAATTTGGCAGACTCATCATATACAGTAAATAAATAATCACAGATCACAGACACAGAGTAATATAATGCAGTGGAACAAAGAAATAGTAGTTCATGAAGCTACTATATAAATACATCAGAGTTAAGTAAGATACAATAGGAATACCAAGATACAACAGGAGTAACAATATGATAATCAGGTACAACTCAGAATACAACTGGAATCAACTGGATAACAAAATGAATAGATATCTGGATCTTCAAAGCAAAACTCCAGCTCCAAAGGTGAGTCTTAAATGCTGTATCACTCAGTCTGACCCGAGCGTAAAGAAAACACAAAACACTCGAGTCAGGACATACATACTTATACAATGTAAACCAACTCAAGTGAACTGTAATAAAGGTACAAGTAACTCAAAGGATGCTTGGGATCGCCCATCCTCTAAGGATCTGTTAAACTATTTACTATGTAGTAATATTGTGCTATTATAATAATATCTAATATAAAATAAACATACTTTTAAATAGCATTAAAGCTTTACATTTTCCACCTTAACACGTAATAGTCTTAGTAGTCTATCCAGTATTAACATACTCCAAAAATGGGGGCTACCCTCGATATTCCACAGGCTACGGGAAAAATCACAACTCGTAGTAAAGCTCGCTATGGTAGGTGACACGGCACAACAAGGCAATGCCAGGGTAGTGTTACCTAGTGGTTTGACCAGGCAACAAGAGACTTGGCGTAGGGGGGGCTCGTTTGTCATTTACCCTCATTCGGCGTCAATGCTCATTCGGCACGGCTAGGCCATTCGGCATCTATCCTCGTTCGGCATAAAGGGTCATTCGGCACATCTGGCGTCGTTCGGCATCCATGCCTCGTTCGACATTCAGGCTCAATCGACATTCAGTCTCGTCCGGCATGAACCTCGTTCGGCATTCAAGCTTCGATCGGCATAAACCTCGTTCGGCATTCCAGGCTCATTCGGCATTCCAGCCTCGCTCGGCATTCATGCCTCATTCGGCATCTCCCCTCGAATGGCATCGGATCTCATTCGGCCTACACATTCCACTCAACGTACTGCCTCGTTCGGCTTGGGGACATCGTTCGGCATTTTTCTCTCGGCATTTATGGCTCGGCACACAGAAGTTACTCATTTTGGGCCGAGGTATCTTGTTAGTAGGCCCATCAGGGAAGTCCAACCCATCTTCGTCTATAAATAGGGAGGCAGGGGCACAGTGAAATGGAGCTTTTTTCGAGAACACTGGGGAGACTCTGTCGCTTTCAAGACTCATTCTTTTTACTCAGCAATGGTATTCGAGTAGTTGATGTACGGATTGTATCTGTAATCAATCGTTGAGTAAAACAATAAAGATTAACTTCAGAGTGGACGTAGTCAGTTACGTCGAACCACTATAAATCTGGTGTTCTTATTTTCCGCATTTAATTTAGCATATTGCTCTCTGTTTTAATTTACTTTCTTCATTAATCTCTCTACACAATCTTTCTAAAAGGGGGTTAGTGACCAATTTTGGTGCTAACACTTTGGTGCTTTCATTGAGAATCGAATTCTCAGGCCACAAGGATCTACTTTGAAGCTACTGGATTGAATAAATACCCCGAAGGAGATCCGAGTCATTCATAAGACGTCTGTTGATTCTACTCAGAGTTCCTACTAATAACTCTACAATGGGAAGACCACGTACCAGATCAGCCTCTCATAACGCGGACGCCCATGAGACCGCTAGCGTACAACAAGTGGGACCTAGCAATCAGCAAGCAAATCTGGGTGCAGGGACTACCGCCCAGGACCAAATACAAGTTGTCACCAGAACAGAGTTCAACGACTTGATGAGAGAGCTCATGGAAAGCATGAGACAACTTGGAGAGCAGATGCAAGCCAACGCCAACCTTATGGCACAGCTCACTCAACAACAGCATCAGAATGCTGGGGGAAGTCCAGCTCCTTACTCTTCATCTGATAGCTCAACTTCATCTGATGAACCCTCTAGACGTAGACGCCGCAAGACTGAAACTACGCAGGCAGATGCTGCCGATCAAACAGCTAGAGATCGCCTACACCTCGGAGATCGCAACCAAGCAGAGATGGGAAACTTAGGAGCTGGAACGCGTGTGGAAGCTGGATTCCCGGCTCACCAAGACGCCAATGATGTTGAGCCTCAAGATGCACGTTTTGCGGATCGCCGGCAGAGGAGGCATCAAATTGATCAATCCCGTAGGACAGACTCCAACCTTCCATCTTCCATACAAACCCCAAACCTGACAGCTATGATCAGACAGTTGATGAAAGAGAATCAAGGCTTGTCGAATGATGATTGGGGGATATCCAAGAGTCATACTCCGTTCACAAACACTATCCTACGGGCTGAGTACCCCAGAAAGTTTAGAATGCCAACTATCCCGGCTTACGAAGGAAAGACTGATCCTTAGCAGCATGTGATGAGGTACGAATGGATGATGGATTCAGCCAGAGCGAATGATGCAACCAAGTGTAGATGCTTTCCAATAACTCTATCTGGGATCGCTACCATGTGGTTTACCCGATTTCCTCTACGGTCCGTATCCAGTTTCGAGGAGTTGGCGAAGAAATTTATAGAACAGTTTAGAATCCATGCTACTCGTCCCAAGGACATGATGTCTCTATCAAGTGTGATCCAAGCTCCAAGGGAGTCGTTGAAGGAGTATCTGCAAAGATTCCATGTTGCGGCTACTGAGGTCAGTAATCCCAATGATCACGCAATTCTTATGGCTGTGATGCGAGGTGTGGATCCAGATTTAGAGTTTGGAGATTGGTTAGTAGGAAAACCTCCGACTACGCTAGAGCGTTTTTACTCAAAGGCTCATCAATTCATAAGAAGAGAGGAAGCCAGGTGGGTAATGCGAGATAAGGCACCGGGGCCTGTTCAGGAGACTATGAAAAGCAACATCGCTGTGAAGCAATCTGGGGACAACTCGGGGAAAGTTCAGGTCAATGTCCAGAACAAGCCCGGGCAATCTAAGGAATCCAGAGGAAGAAATTAGGGGAAGAAAAGAGAAGCGGGGAAATGGAAGCCGAGAATTCCAACCTACAACGAATACACCCCACTGAATGCATCCCTTGAGAACATTTACCTATCAACTTGTAATACCTTTCAATACAGAAAGCCGCGCCCAAAGGAGTCAACCGAGGAACAAAAGCGGACTAGGAAGTATTTCCGCTTTCATGAGACTTATGGGCACAATACTGAAGAGTGCAGACACCTACACGATGCTATAGAGAAGTTGATTAGGCAGAAAAAGTTACAGGAGTTTGTAAAGAATCCGTAAGAAGGTGGATAGGGAACGTCCAATCCCGGTCATGCACCAGCTCAACGTCACCCCGAGGAGCCTGCTCAGACCGTGGGCAGACTGGTCATAAACAAGATCATCGGCAGACCTCACCCTACAGATAAGAACTGGCAAGAAATGGAGCGGTATGCTAATTCCTTGAGGCATGCGGATTTTGAGTGTTGTTCCAACATGGAGGATGGGACCCCCGATAAATAGCTGCGCATGATGATAGACAATATAGTATTCAGGAGCAGAGATGCTGACCAAGTGGAGGCTCCTACCATTGACCCGATGGTCATATCTGCGAAAATCTGGCCGGCTTTTATGAAAAGAATTTTGATTGATTGTGGAAGTTCTGTCAATATCATCTTCAAGAAGGCTTATGACCATATGAAGATGGAGACGAAGGATTTGAAGCCATCTAAAGCTCGTATACATGGCTTTAATGGCACAACGACTGATGCAGTGGGGTATGTTGAGTTGCCAGTTGAACTGGGGCAAGGTGAGTGTAGGAGGGTGCGAATCCTACCTTTCGTAGTTTTGGATGTAGATTCTCCATACAATGTGTTTCTGGGCCGACTGGCCCTGGCTGAGTTTAGGGCAGCATTGGCCCCATGGTGTTTGACTTTAAAGTTTCCAACTGACATAGGAGTAGGTGTTGTTCATGGCGACCAGGCGACCGGTCGTGCATGTTATGTGGCTGAGCTCCGAGAGGCCCAGCGGAGGGAAAAAGGAAAGGTTGCGGACAATTCTGTACGCATTCAGAATACTGACAATTGACAGGTAATGTCCGAGCCCTGGCTCGGGAAAAATTCTCGGATCTTCAGAGACATAGATCCGAGAGACGACGATGAGGAACCCATGGAAGAAAAAGCAGCATCGGCTGAACTGACGATTGACATTTCAGTCAGCCGAGATGATCCATCGCGAGTACTGAAGATTGGATCACAACTCAGCCCCTCAATGACTGAAGACCTTAGTGATTTCCTCCGAGCGAATCTCGATGTTTTTGCTTGGACACATTCCGACATGTGCCGGATCTCTCCCGCTATTACGAGTCATATGTTGAACATAGACCCGAAGTACGTCCCAGTTAAGCAAAAAAGGAGAGGAATGGACCCGAAGAGGTCGCTGCTCTCAGAGAGGAGGTGGATAAACTCAAAGCCAATGGGTTCGTCCGCGACGCCCTCTACCTTGAATGGGTATCAAACCCCGTGCTGGTAAAAAAGGCAAATGGAAAGTGGAGAACTTGCGTGGATTATTCCGATTTAAACAAAGCGTGCCCTAAGGACAGTTTCTCATTACCTAGAATTGATCAATTATTCGACTCCACTGCAGGACACGAGTTGTTGTCATTCATGGATGCGTACTCGGGATACAATCAGATCCCGATGCACATTTCGGACCAGGAGCACACCAGTTTCATCATAGACATTGGGCTATATTGCTATGTAGTAATGCCTTTTGGATTGAAAAATGCGGGGGCGACGTACCAGCGTTTGGTGAATCGAATGTTTAAAGATCAGATTGGTAGAACAATGGAAGTCTATGTGGATGACATGCTCGTGAAGTCACGACAGTCAAACGACCACATTCGAGACTTAGCAGAGATGTTTGACATACTTAGATATTATGGGATGAAGATCAACCCTTTGAAGTGTTCCTTCGGCGTTGCGTCAGGGAAGTTTTTGGGATTCATTGTTAATGCCCGGGGAATCGAAGCTAACCCGGAAAAGATTCAAGCTATTCGAGATGTACAAGTGCCCAAAACTATAAGATAGGTACAAAGCTTGAATGGAAAGGTGGCTGCGCTGAGTCGATTCATATCCAGAGCCACAGACAAGTGCATTCCCTTCTTCGATATAATAAAGAAAGGAAAGAGGAATTTTGAATGGACATCCAACTTTGAGGAAGCATTTCGAGATCTGGTAAGGCATTTGGAAAGTCCTCCAGTGCTATCGAAACTAGTAGACCACGAAATGCTGTACGTATACTTGGCCATATCCCCGCATGTTATAAGTGCGGCTTTGGTCCGCGAGGAGGACCGAGTCCAAAAGCCGGTGTATTACGTTAGTAAACGTTTAACGAGGGCAGAAAGAAATTACCCCAAAATTGAGAAATTGGCCTATTGCTTGGTGATTGCATCACGTAAGCTGCGTCCATACTTTCAAGCACACTCTGTCAGTGTCTATACCGATCAGCCCTTGCGACAGGTACTCCAACGACCAGAAACTTCTTGAAGGATGTTAAAATGGAATATCAAATTGAGTCAGTTCGATATTACCTACCTTCCACGAAGAGCCATAAAAGGGAAAGCATTAGCAGATTTCATCGCTGAGTTTACTGTACCAGACGAACCAGATGGTCACAGTGTCATTTCCCCCATTCAATGGAAATTGTACACCGATGGGGCATCAAACGACCGTTGCTCCGGGGATGGTGTAGTCCTTGTGACTCCAGAAAATCGATCGATTTGTTATGCTTTGAAGCTCAATTTCCCGGCTACGAATAATGAAGCAAAATATGAAGCATTGATTGCTGGTTTGAAGCTCGTTGGAGAACTCGGGATAAAATCAGTTGAAATCTTTTGTGACTCACAGCTGGTGGTGTACCAAGTGCGAGGATATTACCAAGCAAGGGGGCAAAAGCTTGCTCCGTACCTTGCTCTGGTTCAGGAACTATTGGCGAACTTCAAACATTATGACATTTTGCATGTCCCATGTGAACAGAACAAGGAAGCCGAATCGTTGGCCAAATTCGCAAGCACTGGCGATGCACAGCAAATGGGATTAGTTCCCGTCGAAACCTTACATGCTCCAAGCATAGATGTGATGGAAGTCAATTTTGTGTTGAGAACGGAAATCGAGAAGGAGTCGTGGATAACCCCATTCAAACAATACCTGCTAAACGGGACTTTGCGCGAAAGAAGAAGCGAAAGACGACAGGTCATTAGCAAAGCCGCGCGATATGTGATGCAGGGAGGAGTATTGTATCGGAGGGGATTCTCGGTCCCCTTACTACGGTGCATTGCCCATGATGAGACAAAGCGGGTCTTGGAGGAGGTTCACGAAGGAGAATGTGGCGACCATACTGGGGGGCTGACACTAGCAAAAAAGATCCTCCGCTACGGGTACTATTGGCCAACTGTGAATCGGGATGCTGCAAACTATGTAAGAAAATGTGACAAGTGTCAAAGATACGCAAAAATCCCGAGAGCTCCACCAACAGAACTCACGCAAACGGTTAGTCCCTGGCCGTTTGCAATCTGGGGAATCGACATAATCGGTTCTTTGCCTATATCCAAAGGTGGTGCAAAATACGCGATAGTTGCGGTCGACTACTTCACAAAATGGGCCGAGGCAGAGCCTTTAGCCACAATCACCTCCAAGAAGGTCATTAACTTCGTTGTACGAAACATTATATCCCGCTTTGGCCTCCCGCGAACCATCATTACAGACAACGTGACTCAATTTGAAAGTAGGGAGTTCAAAGATTTCTGTTTAAAGTACGGCATTGAGAAAAAGTTCACCGCAGTTGCTCATCCGCAGGCTAACGGACAAGTTGAAGCTGTCAACAAAATAATCAAGTCCATATTGAAGAAGTGTTTGGAAAAGGCCGGAGGCAAGTGGGTAGATGAACTCCCAACAGCGCTATAGGCTTATAGAACTACCCACAAGTCCGCGACTGGCCACACTCCATTCGCATTGGCATACGGCTCGGAAGCTGTTATACCCGTGGAGCTTGAAGTTCCATCGCATTGGGTGATACATTATGATCCTAAGACGAATCAGGATCTCTTGTTGGAATCACTGGACTTCGTTGATGAAAAACGTGAAGAAGCCGAGTTAAGGGCGGTAGCATATAAGCATCGAGTCAAGCGATATTACAATGAAAAAGTCCGCCCAAGAATCTTTGATGTGGGTGATCTCGTTTTGAAACGAGCTTTCCCGGTACCATCACGTATGAATCCCAACTGGGAAGGACCATATGTCATTGAACGGAAGCTTGGAGTGGGAACTTTCAAGCTAGCGACCGTTGATGGCGTGACACTCCCTCTAGCGTGGAACAGTGAACATTTGCGACGTTATTATATTTAGCTTGTTTCTTTCATGTTTTAGGTGCAATTATTTCCCGTATGTTTTTGTTCCATTGATTCTAAGTTTCCTTTTAAGCATGTAGTCGGATGATGTAGTTTATTTTCATTAATAAAGGCTTGAAGCCATCTTTTCTATGAATTACCAATGTTTCTGTGCCTTATAATCCGGTGGCAAACAACTGGAGTTACATTATTATGTCTGACGTACGAACTCGCATAAACGACTTAAATCTTCAAGTCCCCTGAACGCGGACTGGAGTACTCTAAGTCCCCGGAGTGCGGACTAGAGTATAAACGACTTAAATCTCCAAGTCCCTTGAACGCGGACCGGAGTACTCTAAGTCCCCGGAGTGCGGACTAAAGTATAAACGACTTAAATCTCCAAGTCCCCTGAACGCGGACTAGAGTACTCTAAGTCCCCGGAGTGCGGACTAGAGT
Source organism: Allium fistulosum (assembly GCA_030737815.1). Lineage (NCBI taxonomy): Eukaryota > Viridiplantae > Streptophyta > Magnoliopsida > Asparagales > Amaryllidaceae > Allium > Allium fistulosum. Next base: position 928,767,840 of record CM060901.1, read on the forward strand.
ATAAACGACTTAAATCTCCAAGTCCCCTGAACGTGGACTGGAGTACTCTAAGTCCCCGGAGTGCGGACTAGAGTATAAATGATTTAAATCTCCAAGTCCCCTAAACGCGGACTGGAGTAATCTAAGTCCCCGGAGTGCGGACTAGAGTATAAACGACGTAAATCTCCGAGTCCCTTGAACGCGGACTGGAGTACTCTAAGTCCCCGGAGTGCGGACTAGAGTATAAACGACTTAAATCTCCAAGTCCCCTGAACGCGGACTGGAGTACTCTAAGTCCCCGAAGTGCGGACTAGAGTATAAACAACTTAAATCTCCAAGTCCCCTGAACGCAGACTGGAGTACTCTAAGTCCTCGGAGTGTGGACTAGAGTACAAACGACTTAAATCTCCAAGTCCCCTGAACGCGGACTGGAGTACTCTAAGTCCCCGGAGTGCGGACTAGAGTATAAACGACTTAAATCTCCAAGTCCCCTGAACGCGGACTGGAGTACTCTAAGTCTTCAGAGTGCGGACTAGAGTATAAACGACTTAAATCTCCAAGTCCCCTGAACGTGGACTGGAGTACTCTAAGTCCTCGGAGTGCGGACTAGAGTATAAACGACTTAAATCTCCAAGTCCGCTGAACGCGGACTGGAGTACTCTAAGTCCCCGGAGTGTGGACTAGAGTATAAACGACTTAAATCTCCGAGTCCCCTGAACGCGGACTGGAGTACTCTAAGTCCCCGGAGTGCGGACTAGAGTATAAATGACTTAAATCTCCAAGTCCCCTGAACGCGGACTGGAGTACTCTAAGTCCCCGGAGTGCGGACTAGAGTATAAACGACTTAAATCTCCAAGTCTCCTGAACACAGACTGGAGTACTCTAAGTCCTCGGAGTGTGGACTAGAGTACAAACGACTTAAATCTCCAAGTCCCCTGAACGCGGACTGGAGTACTCTAAGTCCCCAGAGTGCGGATTAAGAAATATTCTAAGTACCAAAAATGTGAAATAAGAAATGTACGATTCTAAAGAATCTCCGAGCCATGTGAAGATGGATTGGAGATTCAGGTGACTCACAAGAACTTGAGTTTTGACCACAGTTATACAGAAGGCTAAAAAACAGGAGTCATTTAGAAAACGAAGAAACTAAACTTTATTCATTGATCCAAAATGGGGTTATACAACCACTCCTCCAAAACTCGGAGTCAAAAGTCTGTCTACGTTGACTACAAAAATAAATAAGTTAAAGTAGTTGCATGATCTAAGCTAACCCTCGTTGAACGAGTGTAGTGGCTACTTCTTCGATTTCTTTAGCTTCTTTTCTTCCTTCGTTTTATCGGACAACTCCTCCCCCACGCGCTTTCTCTTGGACGTTTTGCTCGCCAGAGAAACGGTGTCAGGAGTGGGAGGAGGAACATCCAGTGGTTTGGATTTTCCAGGAAGAATGACTTTTAGAGGCCTGTTCAATGGATCGTCAAGTTCTACTACTTGAGACTCGACCTTGACCTGAACTTTCTTCTTATGATCTTCCTCAAGCTGTTCCTTCATGCTCAATTTAGAAGTGTGTTCAAAAGCGCCCGTGATTTCAATTTCGTAACTCTCTTCAACGGGAGACGAGGTTCTAGACTTATCCTCGTCAAGCGCCCCAATCACCTGAGCATCAGGATCGGGGGTTACTTCCGCGTGAGTAGCCTCGCTTGTTTTCCCCTTCTTCTCCTTGGCGTCATCTCTCCTTGGAGATGGATCGGGGTCAGAATGACCTGCATAAAATCACAAGAGATAAACGTTAGGACATGAAAGCCTTTCGCCGAAAACGACAGTTCTTTGAACTGTAAGGAGAAGAGTTATATACCGGTTTCTTGCTGGCTTTCAGCCGTCCAAGGAGTTTCGCCCTCTAGAATGGGGGATAGCATGTGAATGCCGAGGCCGGGATCTTCCAGATCGTAACCAACGTGTTGCTCGAATGGATCAAGTGCTGACCGATCGGCCGATTGAGTAGAAGGAGGAGCCGCAGCCTCGGTTCCAGATAGACCAACTTTGTCATTTTTCTCCTTCGATGGAGAAGAGCCTTTGCCAAAGAGGGCCAATGCTGCGGACAAGTCTGAAGGCTTGTTCCCCCTAAGAAATTCTTTCACTAAAGCATCCTCGTCGACCTCCTCGGTGCCCGATTCCACCTTTCTAATCTTTATCAAAGTCTCCCATGCCTCGGCTAGGGATTCAAGGTAGCCTTCACCTAAGAAAGTCAAGTCTCGTTGCATGAGGACATGGGCATTGTATTCGGCTATCAGCGGGTCGAACATGCACTTGACCTCCTCTCTGCCAGCCTCTGTAGTCGCCTCAAGGCGAGAGTCAATCTCCGCGGATGCTATTCTTTTGCCCTCTTCACGGGCTTCATCCTTCACCATCCCGACTTTAGAAAGCTCATCGTCGAGCTTTGCCTTCAAGAGTCATGTAGCAACAATCTCGTTGCAATATCGTTGGGACTCCTCTTGAGCAGCTATCTTCTCTTCTTTCTCCTTAGAGAGTAGCTCCGTCAACTCTTTAACCTGCAGAGCGAGTGCATCCCTTTCTTTTTGAACGGAGTCCTTTTCTAAATCCAGGGCTCCACAGCGTTGGACCGCTTCGTCAATTTCCTTTTTATGAGTCATCTCTAGGCGGGTGACGACCTCCGCTGTGTCTTTAACACTATGTTCGGCAGCCTCTAGTTGGGACTTATACGAAGAGAGTTCTTCATCCTGATTTTTGATAATGTCCTTATCAAAAATGGCTTCAAGCTTCAGGCGGTCGATCTCATGTTGACGCTCGACCGAAACTTCTAAGACTTTTTCGACTAAATGAACAAATGTGTCATGTTGAACATAAATGTCGTTGTTGCAAGCGATGGCACTCTGCTTGACGTGCCCTGGAATGTGATGAATTGCTGGAAGGAACTTCAGGCCGTTAAAGCAGATTTTGGGAAATTTATCTTTAAGCTCGGCCAGCTTCTCCGATATCGTTGGGTCTACTGCTGGAACAGGGGGAGATGGCTTTGAAAGTTCTGTTCTCTTACGATGTTCCCAAGACTGCCGTGTGCTAGATGAACCAGAATGTTGATCACGGGAAACATTAGGTTGAGACCCCTTCTGCGAAGACTTCTCTCTGCCTTGCTCTGTTTGAGAAGGGAGATCGTGGGAGTATGAAGATTGGCTGTGTGATTTCTTTCGATAAGTCGACTCTCGGGGACGGTTGTCTCGGTCTCCGGTGTCGTCTCTGTCCCGGCGCTTGCGGGAGCCCGAATCCCGGCCAGAATGATGAAAAATGGATGAGCCGTGGAGACGATCGAATCCGTGGGAGTGTCCCATGTCACCTGCATAGAATGAGAATAACGACAAGTTAGAAAAGATCGGGGTGATGGCAAAGATTGAAGTGTAGGGTGAAGTGCACGTGTCCGTGTGTGTCCTAGTGTTCCCCCCGACGGACTAGTTTCTTTATCTTTACTAATAGGAGTTTTTTCTCCTTGGACGTGGGCTTGATCGCCTGCATTGCCTCTGGCGGGCGAATGAAGCTTAAGCGCTTCTGAGTCATCGAAACCATAATTGAGCAGATCGTCAGGGATGGTGAGATTCGATAGACCTTTCAATGAACTATCTAAAGGTTGGGGGGAAGGTTCTCTCTCCTTTGGAATAAGAGTAACTTTAGAAGTTCCGCCCACTTTCTTCCTCCTCAACTTATAGGTCAATTTCTTTTTTCTCTTGGAAGGGGAAGATGATGTTTCAATATCATGGACTTCGACCGTCGGGTCCTGGGTGGGACTAACATGTTCATCCGGTACTTCGGGCATCTTGCCTTCTCTAATTTCTCCCTCTTCTGGCGTGTCAGGGGCGTTACGTGTTGAAGGCCCAGCCTGCCTTTTTCCCTTGCCTGAGGCAGGTCTGGATAGAGTGACGCCTTGGGGAAGGTTTATTCGGCGACCTTCCGCCAGCAGCCCGAATCTCGCAAGTGACTCATTTGAAATGAGAGATTAGATGTCCCGAACTTCTACGCGGAGAGCCCGGATAGTTGCCACCGCTTTAGAGTATCCGGAGCCTTCGGGACGTGGATTGATACTTGAAAAAGTGGATAAAGAGTCAAAAAAAGATGTAGATTTCGCAAAATTCAAGTGTTGATCTAGAAAACGAACTTACTCCCTTCCACCCATCTCCTAGCGAAACCGGAAGGACAACGAACGTAGAACCACTCTTGCTTGTACTAGGAAAATTTGCTCCATGCCCCAGTTAGGATTTGGCATTTACTATATAGCTCCAGAAATATGAAAGATGGGTTGTCTGATCGTCTCTTAAAGCGGTAGATGTAGCGAATGTCGCCTGAAGTAGGAAGCCTGAAAAGGACACTCATGAAGAGGATGCAAGTCCCGTATATGAATGCATGGCTATTTGGATGTAATTTTGAGGGAGCAATCTTGATATATTGTAGAACGTCTCGGAGAAAAGAATTAAATGGTTGTACGCTGCCTACCCAACACATAAACCTGTTGCAGGCTGTATGTCCAGCTAGGGGCAAGTGCGGATGATCATGCCCCTATGGAACTAACACGTCATCGAAGGGGACTCCATGGACAGAGCATATCCGATGGAGTGTACTTTCATTAATCTTTGAGGCCTGGGAATCGATTGGGTCATCTAAGAAAATTGCCGCTTCCAGAGCGTCGGGGGCCAAATCGACAGACGCCATCGTAGTGCTCGGTAGTCTTGAGTAGGAATAGTTGACGGGTTTGAGGTTCTTATAACTTCTTGTCGAGAGGATGGCCCGGGTCTTTCCGAGACCGTAGTAGAGCTAGATTTCCTAGACATCTCTGATCAAGATCGAATCTGACAAAGCACCTGTTTGAACTATACTTGAAAAACAATTAACATTAGACTTAGCAACATAAATATTCCCCCCATGTGGTGTGTGAACTAGTGCAATCATTCAAATATAAGTGCCAAGTAGTGGAAAGACACTGAATTGAGAAAATAAGTTTGAGCTTCAAATTGTCGTCTTCGAAGACCGTCATCGCTGACCGTCTACGAAGGTTTGTCGTGGTTAAGTCCAAGTTTTCAGTTGTTTAAACATGGGAGTTATCAGGCCGGATTGGTCGATATGCTTTGTTGTTTGAGTCTGTCCTTGTTCATTATCCTATGTTCAGGCATAAAGTATGTGTTTAGTCAATTATGCATTAGATTCGGCTGGTGTTGCTATTGTACACAACGCTCCTACCTAACCACTTCATTGTTCGGCATTTAACAATCATGCCGAACCACAAGCATGCCGAGCTGCACCGTTCGGCACACCACACTTCCAACTCTTCCTCTTCACCGTTCGGCATGCGGCAAATCATGCCGAACCATGCTCGTGCCGAGCCGCATCGCTCGGCATTCTGTCCTTAACACCACTTTTACTCCTTCCCTCCATCCCTGCCGACCGGCATGGTCAAGTCCTTCGACAAGCCACGCCGCTCGGCATTCTACCTAATTACTACTTCTTTTCTGCTTTTCCCTCCAGTCTCGGTCGGCATACAGAAATTATGCCGAGCCGTAGCTGTGCGGGGCCGTATCGCTCGACGCATTAAGCCATAGCTCCTTCAAGCACCTCCAACGTCCACTCCTTTCCTCCACTCCGCCTGGCCTTAAACTCCTCTCAACAACAACGCCTCACCCTTAACTCCTGTTCCACGCGATTACCACTGACCTCGATTTTGCAGAGGTTCACGAATGTGAACTTTATGCTGGTTTTCCTAATCGGTGCGGAGTGTTAGAGGGAAAGGTTCTCACCTAAAAGAAAAACGAGTCGAAGTTCGGGATGATTCTGGAATAGGCAGTGCGGTTCTAATTGAATTCGATTGACTGGGGAAGGAAGTGAGACAACGCGTGATGTTTGAGAAGGAAGGGGTATGTAATTCGCAGAAGTAAGAGGCAAGTTCGTAAATAGGATGAAGGTAAAAGTAAAAAAGAGGAAAAGAAGTGAAGTGCCGGCCTTTATAGGGGGAAGAAAGGAAGTCGAAGGGACAACGACCGGTGGAACCGGTCAAAACACCTCCCTCGCTCGGCATTGATCTCGTTCGGCTTTGATGTCGTTCGGCATCAATTAAGTCGTTCGGTATTCGTATGTCATTCGGCATTAACATGTCGTTCGGCATACGATGCCTCGTTCGGCATCCAGAAGAAGACAATATCAAGAAGATGAAACCAAGGCTTGAGGCAAAACATGGAGGACTTGTGATTCAAAGCGCATCATGTTCGTCCACATAATACACTTTGGGGGGCAAGTGTTACTCAGTGGTTTGACCAGGCAACAAGAGACTTGGCGTGGGGGGGGGCTCGTTCGGCATTTACCCTCGTTCGGCATCAATGCTCGTTCGGCACGGCTAGGCCGTTCGGCATCTATCCTCGTTCGGCATAAAGGGTCATTTGACATATCTGGCGTCGTTCGACATCCATGCCTCGTTCGGCATTCAGGCTCGATCGGCATTCAGTCTCGTCCGGCATGAACCTCGTTCGGCATTCATGCTTCGACCGGCATAAACCTCGTTCGGCATTCCAGGCTCGTTCGGCATTCCATCCTCGCTCGGCATTCATGCCTCGTTCGGCATCTCCCCTCGAACGACATCGGATCTCATTCGGCCTACACATTCCACTCAACGTTCTTCCTCGTTCGGCTTGGAGACATTGTTCGGCATTTGTCGCTCGGCATTTATGGCTCGGCACACAGAAGTTACTCATTTTGGGCCGAGGTATCTTGTTACTAGGCCCATCAGGGAAGTCCAACCCATCTTCGTCTATAAATAGAGAGGCAGGGGCACAGTGAAATGGAGCTTTTTTCGAGAACACTGGGGAGACTCTGCCACTTTCAAGACTCATTCTTTTTACTAAGCAATGGTATTCGAGTAGTTGATGTACGGATTGTATCTGTAATCAATCGTTGAGTAAATCAATAAAGATTAACTTCAGAGTGGATGTAGGAAGTTACGCCGAACCACTATAAATCTGGTGTTCTTATTTTCCGCATTTAATTTAGCATATTGCTCTCTGTTTTAATTTACTTTCTTCATTAATCTCTCTACACAATCTTTCTAAAAGGGGGTTAGTGACCAATTTTGGTGCTAACAGGTAGATATACCAATTACGCATTCGGGCTGGTGGCAATGCATAACAGGTAGATATACCAATTTTGGTGCTAACAGGTAGACCCCTTGATTGTTCGAGGTGGGCGGTAGTGGCTGCTATGCGTTTCCACCAGCCCGGATGCGTAATTGGTATATCTACCCTGGCATTGCCTTGTTGTGCCGTGTCACCTACCATAGCGAGCTTTACTACGAGTTGTGATTTCTCCCGTAGCTTGTAGAGCATCGAGGGTAGCCCCCATTTTGGGAGTATGCTAATACTGGATAGACTACTGGGACTATTACGTGTTAAGGTGGAAAATGTAAAGCCTTAATGCTATTTAAAAGTATGTTTATTTTATATTAGACATTATTATAATAGAGCAATATTACTACATAGTAAATAGTTTAACGGATCCTTAAAGGATGGGCGATCCCAAGCATCCTTTGAGTTACTTGTACCTTTATTACAGTTCCCTTGAGTTGGTTTACATTGTATAAGTATGTATGTCCTGACTCGAGTGTTTTTTGTTTGCTTTACGCTCGGGTCAGACTGAGTGATACAGCATTTGAGACTCACCTTTGGAGCTGGAGTTTTGCTTTGAAGATCCAGATATCTATTCATTTTGTTATCCAGTTGATTCCAGTTGTATTCTGAGTTGTACCTGATTATCATACTGTTACTCTTGTTGTATCTTGGTATTCCTATTGTATCTTACTTGACTCTGATGTATTTATATAGTAGCTTCATGAACTACTATTTCTTTGTTCCGATGCACTATATTACTCTGTGTCTGTGATCTGTGATTATTTATTTACTATATCTGATGAGTTTGCCAAATTTTTATTTACAACACGGTATTTTGAGCAATTCAAGTCCGACATGTGCGGATGCGAATGGTTGAAAATATCGGGTCGTTACAAGATAAGTATATGAATACTTTTGAGAGCATTGAAATGTGTAGAAATAAATAGGGAAGTTTTAATTAAACAATAAAGTTTAATTAATAAGTGAAGTTTCATTTATAAAGAAGTTTATTGAGTAAAATGAGTGTTACTAATAAAAGAGGTTTTTAATTAATAAAGGAAGATTAATTAAAAAGTGGATTTGAAGACATTTATATGACTTGATCGTGCTTGTGTGTGTCGATCATGTTTTATGTGGTTGCTTATAAACAGTATACGGGACTTAGTTTCCCTTCTGTGATCATTCTCATTATTGTTGAAATTAACCAAAATATAAATCTTGAAATATATAGAAAAACACCGAAATTATATGGTACAGTTATCTTCAGAGATGTTATACTATACATATAAACTCACTTTGCTCTAGGACAAATGATAAGGAAATCCATCCACTTAAACGGTTAGGAGGTGATCTTTGCTCTTATGTATTGTCTGTTTATTTCCCATAGAACCGGAGTTGAGTTTACCATAAATCGATTGGTTTTGGAGCGCCCGGTAAGCGGGGGAGTGTACTTATATAAGATGACTTGAAACCGTAACTATTATAAAACCATATACGTGTTCTATGCTTTGAAAGTGGTTTGTGATAGGTTCAAAATGCTGGAATCTATGTGGGGATTCAAGATCTATTGAGATGCTCGAACCCATGTAGAGGTTTGTGATCTATTTTTAGATATGGGGATCCATGTGTTATTCAGAGACCTGTTGAGGTATGGGAATCTATGTGTGGTTTCAAGATCTGTTCTATTTGGAGATCGTGTGGTAGATCTGTTCGAGTGATGGCTCATGTGTTGTGATGCTCAACGTGACTTCACCATCGGTAATGAAAGAAACCAAAGATAAGAAGAAGAAAAAAGAAGCTTTGGAAAAGAAAAGATAAAAAGGAGATTTGAAGAAGAAACATGAAAAAGAAGGAAGGAGGAAGGTGAAGAGAGAGAAAATGAAGCTATAGAGGATGAGATTTTAGAAAAATGTAATGAGGCTACAGGAATGAAGATCGAAACTAGTGAAAAGCTAATAAAGTTAAATATAAACAAACTGGGAATTGAAATAAAGTAAAAATATGAACAATCCAAAAAAAGGGTTGGTATTAAAAGAGGTGAAGGAAAGAATTAAAAATGTGAAAAGTAGGTAACGTTCGTGAAATGCAAAAGCTTCAGACAATATAAATGGAAATGAGTAATGGAACAAATGTGGAAACAATGAAAAGAGTGTGGCAATTATTAATTAGAAAGGGAATAAATGGATCAACTCTACATTGTAAACAAACTTTTGGAATTCAAATTTCAAAACATTTGTTCACTCAGTTAATTTTGTTACCGCCAAACATACAAAAATTGACATTCGTTAAAGATTTAATTAACACAACATAACTAAATTTGAACACACCAATTTACATAACGGGGACCGCCGCTACACAAAATATTAACTACCGTAAAATGTTGTTTTAAAAGTTCAATTTTCTCTTTTTACAACGTTATTCTTATATTCAGAATGGAAACTGTTTGCACAAAAAATGGACAAACACCTCAAAGTCATATGATTTAATTGATTTTATGTTGTTCTTGGTGATTTGGGTGATTTATGCAAATATATGAAAAGCAGGGACTAAACTGTAAAAGACACGCAGATTTATAGTGGTTCGGCCAGAATGTGCCTACGTCCACTTTATATTTTATTTCTCTTCTCTAGTTTAGATTACAAGTACAAAGCTTTGATACAAACATCTGAAAGTTGTTTGAAAGTTCTCTCCGTACTTGAGCTCTCAAACCTCTCCCCCATTGTTGTACCCCTGCCCCTCTATTTATAGAGTGGGGCTGGGGGGCAGGGGTCTTGGATGTATATAGCTGCTGCTGGGCCTGGGCCGATGCAATCTGGCCTGGCAAAGTTGGTCCGGAATGCCTCGGTTCGGTAGTACTGTGGTCCGGTGGTTCTGGTTTGGAGTTGGCTCGGCAGGGGATAGGACATGTGTTGGTTCGGTAGTAAGGTGGGAGACAGGTTGGTTCGGTAGGCACTCTGGTTCGGCATCATTGGTCTGGGGCAATGGTTCGGTAGTCATGAGGAAGGAGGTGGTTCGGTAGTCATGAGGAAGGAGGTGGTTTGGTAGTCATGGGAATTGGACCGGTGGTAGCTTGGGAGAGAGCTGATTCGGTGGTAGGGATGGGGTCGGTCCAGAGAGCTGATTCGGTGGTAGGGAAGGAGCCGGTCGAAACTCACCCAACATTTGCCCCCCAAAGTAGGGCATATGCCTGTATATGGCGTGCTTTGTTTTTTGGTCATCTCCATTCGGTCCCTGAGTGTCGAAACTCACCCAACAGAAACATTCACTTTATTTTCCTCAAACATTCTTTTATTTTCCTTAAAATGCTTATTTGTTACTTGCAATTCATAAATGTAAACATTCTTATATTCTAAAATAATCAACTTATACAATATTAAATCCATTCTTATATTTCCAAATAATGTACATTCCAAATGAAAACATTCTTACATTAAATTTATTAATTGCACTTCGTTTCTATTTCCTTTTTCAATTGAAAGATTTCAATAAATTTATTTCCAATTAATTTCAACCTTCCACTTCAAAACAGACCCTAATTGATGAAATCAATTAAATAAATACGTAAACATTATAATCCTTATTTATAATCATGCAAACACATTTATAAAATTACAGTATCCAACAAACATTAAATTACATACTAAATAAATGTTTTTCTCTATCAATCAACATTCATTTAACTCATCATTAAAACTAGCATTTATTATTCCAATTCATATTATTAAATTATATTCTAATATGCGTTAGCACCTTCCACTTCATTGCTTCATTGTAGTTTGTTGTTTTAGAATTTATTTATGGTCCAAATTTATGACCTAATAACATTCACGTTAATAAATCATAAATTTTAATTTCTAACCATTTTTCATTTAAACATTTCATTACAACAGTAATAAAACTCTAGTTCATTACATTTTATATTTCAACAAATTTTTTATTTTATTTTAAAGATCCTTTATATTGAATCAACAAATACCTTATATGTTAATTAAACATAAGTTCCCATTTTATTGCACTCATTACTCTACAGTTACGTCCTTTCTCATATTACTGAAATATTTCAATTACACTAAATTCCATTGAATACCAAATTAATTTAAAAATGGATTAAAAAATAAGATGGAAAATAAAACAATTGTTACAACTTAGTATTTCGTATATCTATAAATTTATTGTTTACAAACAAGGATTATAAATTTACTTACCAAATAATTGATTTCATATTCTATATTAAAACCAATTTCAATTAAATGACATATGATTTCTCCTTTAATATATTGTTTCTTTTATTCCTTATTAAACTCCACAATCATATCCAAATTAAAATTTACATTTATATTCCAATTAGAAATAAACAACCATTTCATTCTTTATTAACATTTTATTATTTACTATCGATGAAATTTACATTCAAATAGTTATTAGTTATATTCAAATCAATAACATTAAATTATATTCTATTTGTGTTACCATTCTTACCTCATTGAACTTGTCGTTTTTAGAATTCATTTAAGATCGAGTTATATATTCTAACCCTTTTTTATTAATAAATCATACAATCTTTATTTCTAACCATTTTTAATCAATAATTATCTTAAATTTAATATTTCTAAAGGGTTGAAAATACGGGTCGTTGCAGTTTTATAGTACACTGGATTTTCTAATAGAAATGATTTGGTTATCATAAGAAAAAAACCCGTCTGTGTTTATTTTCGGCGTGGTCATACGATATACCATTATATTTGAAGGATTTAGAAATATTGCAATCCATATGATTTGAGTTTCTCACGGTGGTTTACCAGGCTGATCGGGGTGTTATTATCTTTTAAAGCTCGGGTCAGCCCGTATATATTTTCAGATTTAGCTATGGTTCATTGGAGCTCTTGGAGGGAGCTGGATGATTTCCTACCTTATTTATTTTCCATCGCATTACTTGTTTTGTATTTATCAACCTTTGTGAGGACTGGCTGTTATAACTGCCCAGGCTGATGATAGGTTAGTTTACTCTGATTGATGTATGTATATCAAAGTTTTCTTTTTGGTAAAGACCTTTTGTGGTATTATATATTATCATTCCGCATGTGATACCCTGATATTGTGTTCTTGTTTCTTGTTCTATTTCCTTTTCTTTTACCCTAACGTTCTATCTTTTCGGCATTTGGGTTCTCAGCATATGATTATCCTAGATGTATTAGTGTCGACATTAAGGGTTTGAAAAGGCCGACCATTACATGTGGCATCAGAGCTAAAGGTTAAGCGAGATTCTTGATTTTGGTGGGTATAACTCATTGAGAGATAGGGTAATGGAATGCCTTATTATGAGTTGAGTGTATTATGTGTGTGTGTGTGTGAGTGCGAGTGCGCATTTGTTACTGTTATAAAAATGTTTTGTATAGTACTGATGGTCTGTTGAGTGAATTATGGATTTTGGTCAATACGAGTTGTTATCGTTATTGATAGGGATCTCTAAATACTTGAACAAGACAAACTGACATTATACTGTTTTTGAAATTGGTAAATGAAATAATTTTACCTAGGATTATATTTTATATATAAAAGAATAATTTTTAAAAAAAATTGATATAGTTATTTACGATGTTTTTTTGCTAGGAAATGATAATATTCGATTATTATCGTTTATTGTTTGATTAGTTGTGCTCAACCAGTTTATGAACACTTTTATTTTTACCTTTCCACTGCATGGGTTGGGTAGATAGTAACTTGTGGGAACATTGAAACGAACACCTTGTGAATTTAATTTTACAGTTTGACTATAAGCCGTTCGGTGATAATGTTGGGTTCAAAATTTATATTTTAATAAAAGTTGATTATTATAGTCTTTGGAAAAGAAAGTATTTTAAAAATAAACATTAGTGAAATTATTTTATACAAGAAAGTGATTTATATAAGTATGGTTTATAAATGTTGTATATAAATAAGAAGGATTTAAACTGAGAATTTAAATCCCGGCGTATTGAAATTGGTTTTCTAAGGTCTTGGAAAATAATACTAGTATTATTTGGAAGTAGATATTTAGGAAATTGAGATCATGATACTGAATAACGATATTACAAAGTATTTGGTACCACTTTGAAATGATTGTGGTTGAATACCAAAAGTATGGTTTGGAAGTACTGAACTCACTTTTTTTGTTGGAAAATAATTATGGTGATGACTACAGCATCATCGGCGTTCATTTTCAAGTTTCAAAGTGGGGGAAGCTTCAATAGTTGTTTTGGTAAAATATATTTTGATTGAAATCCTGAAAGTATGAGTTGATATACAAAAAGTTATATGTATATATTATTTCAAAATTATTGAAATGAAACCCGGTGTTTAGTTCTTAAGTTTTCTGTTAAGTTATATTATGGATGCATGTATCCTATGCATTAGGGAAGTTTGGCTGTGCATCTTGTTTGATACGCTAATTAGTAGTTTTCAATTATTTGGATAAAATGGTATTTTCGGCGATTTTGGACCATCGAAATCTTCCAAATTGATATAAGAGTTCGAAGCTAAGTGTTTATAAAAGTCAAGTTTTATATAACGCTTAAATCGAAAAGATAGTAGAATTTAAAACAAGTTTTAAATTGTTAAACATACTTGTTAAGTAAAATGAATTGGATGTTTTTGTATATACTCTTTATTATCCCGCCTTTTGGGAAAGGCCATGATACCAAGAACTTAACTGGAAACTAAGGAAAGTCCGTCCCGAAGATCGGTTATACGCAGGCTCACTATGGATATTGATGAATTTTGTCCGAGACCGAATCGAGCTACAATTGACAAGACATGACAAGCAAAGCTATGAAAGACAACGTTCCAAATTTCAAGTCAATCCGAGTTTGTATGCTCAAGATATGACCGATACAAGTCAAGGAATTCAACACCATCGCATCCATCTATTCGTGTCCATCAAGTCTCGGCGTCATCTGTTGTTCGTATCCATCAGCGAGTATCTCTTCATATCCATTAAGGTGCACTACTTCGTATCCATCGAGAGAATCAGCCTTATTCGAATCGACCTTGTTCGAATCCATCGGCATACAAACGCACTGCGTATCGATCAGCAGCCAGAAAGAGTCTACTTCGTATCCTTCAGGACCCTCCTACTTCGTATCCATCGACTATAACACGAATACACATTTTGTATCGATCGAGCTTCAGATATGCTTCGTATCGATCGACCACAGATCGATACAAAATCAAGACTTCCCATCAATACGAAGTGCAATTCAGTCGATCGATACGAACAAGAGCAGTGCAGTCGATCGATACGAACAAAGCAGTGCAATTGACTGATATGAGCAGAACGGTTACGATAGATACAAACAAGGCCAAGTCCAATCGATACGAATAGAACAACTAAGATCGACACGAACAGGGTCGAATTTGATCGATACGAACAAGGCGTAGACGTTGGATACGATGAAGGAAGCAGTCAACACGGCACGAAAAGTGGATCGATCTGAGAATTTAGAGCCATGAACGATGCTGTTAGGAAGAAGGTTAAGTGAAAGAAGCTGAAGCTTCGAGCTTCCAGCTCTCAGTGAAAGCACCAAAAATGTTTGCACAAAAAATGGACAAACACCTCAAAGTCGTATGATTTAATTGATTTTATGTTGTTCTTCGTGATTTGGGTGATTTATGCAAATATATGAAAAGCAGGGACTAAACTGTAAAAGACACGCAGATTTATAGTGGTTCAGCCAGAATGTGCCTACGTCCACTTTATATTTTATTTCTCTTCTCTAGTTTAGATTACAAGTACAAAGCTTTGATACAAACATCTGAAAGTTGTTTGAAAGTTCTCTCCGTACTTGAGCTCTCAAACCTCTCCCCCATTGTTGTACCCCTGACCCTCTATTTATAGAGTGAGGCTGGGGGCGGGGGTCTTGGATGTATATAGCTGCTGGTGGGCCTGGGCCGATGCAATCTGGCCTGGCAAAGTTGGTCCGGAATGCCTTGGTTCGGTAGTACTGTGGTCCGGTGGTTCTGGTTTGGAGTTGGCTCGGTAGGGGATAGGACATGTGTTGGTTCGGTAGTGAGGTGGGAGACAGGTTGGTTCAGTAGGCACTCTGGTTCGGTAGGCACTCTGGTTTGGCATCATTGGTCTGGGGCAATGGTTCGGTAGTCATGAGGAAGGAGGTGGTTCGGTAGTCATGAGGAAGGAGGTGGTTCGGTAGTCATGAGGAAGGAGGTGGTTCGGTAGTCATGGGAATTGGACCGGTGGTAGCTTGGGAGAGAGCTGATTCGGTGGTAGGGATGGGGTCGGTCCAGAGAGCTGATTCGGTGGTAGGGAAGGAGCCGGTCGAAACTCACCCAACATTTGCCCCCCAAAGTAGGGCATATGCCTGTATATGGCGTGCTTTGTTTTTTGGTCATCTCCATTCGGTCCCTGAGTGCCGAATCAATTGGTCCGGTATCCCATATCTGCCTATAAGTAGGGGCTATGCACCTTTGATATTCCTTACCAAATCGATATAGTCGAACCAGATTTTTCTTTCTGCCGAATCAATTACACTGCTGAAACCTTCTGACTACCGAACCAGGTAACTGTCGGATGATTATGATTTTAATGTTTTTGGAACTACCGAATGACATTGAGATCGTGCGCGCCGAATGTCCCTTAGCCTTGAGCCGCCGAATGACTTTGAACTGCCGAATGACTTTGCACTTTGCACTGCCGAATAACATTGTGACCTTGCACTGCCGAATGACTTTACGTGTCTATAAGTGGAACTAGACAATATACACTCGTTCGTTTGAATCTCTATATCCCGTGTTCTAACAATGTGCTTTTTTGCGTTTGCAGATAAATGTCTCACAAAGTGGAAACCCGATCAGAAAAGAAGAGATCTACGGACAGAAGAGAATCTCCCGTCGTGCCCCCAGTTCAGCCGAATCCAGAACGACATGGGCCCACCCCGAGATCGCTAGTGGACGGGTACGATCCTCAAGAGCTTCTGAACTCACCTCCTGATTGCTTCCCTAGCTCCCTCAAAGACGAGCAGCTTGATGTCATTTCTCGCTCTTTCGGGATTGAAAGAGCGCATATGCTGTTGCCGGGGGAAGGAGTGATGCCATATAATCCCCCCGAAGGATATTTCGCTTACAGTCGGTATCACTGTATGTGTGGTGCCATCCCACCTCTCAATGCCTGGATAGTCAGCTTTGTTACATATCTGAAGGTGGCTCCATTCCAGCTTCAGCCTAACTCCTACGACATTCTGGTGAGCCTTTTTGTTATCTTCCAGAGGAGATACGGCCGTCCTCCTTCCAACCGGTAGATCCGGTATTTGTACAACTTGAGGGGCTACAAGAAGGGGTCTCCCTACATCAGCTTGGAATCAGCCGTATCTTTCAAGCCTGTCCTGGACTTATATTCGAAGTTCAGTATGTTTAAGAAAGATTGGTTCTTTATTAGGGATGACTCTGTTTCCATCCGTCGCTTCACCTCCGGCTGTAAGTGTGAAGCTTTATTTATAATTTCCGTTATAACTGCAATGCTCCTTCTTATGTGCTTTTATTTCTTGCTAGCGACAGGTGGCTTTGCGGTCGTAGAGAATGACCGCCTGGTTCAGATGGCTGCGGAAATAGAAGCCATCACGGGAAGGGATAGGCCGGCCTCTTACTTGATTAGGAATGCTACACTTCTGGGGCACAACCTGATCCTACCACATCAGTCTGTGGTCAAGCAGAGAGACACGGCGGAGGAGAGGGCTGCCAAAGCCACAGGAGGGGCCACGGCGAAGAGCGGCAAAAAGAGACCCTTCTCGGCGCATCCAGTCGCCGGGGGGAAGAAACTCAGGAAGTCTGATGGACCCTCTCCTAGCACACATCTAGATGTTCAGGAGGAGGATAAAGTGGAGGGGGAAAAAGGCGAGGATGAAGGAGGTGAGGCGGAGAGCGGAAGCGTTGGAGAAGGTGACGGTGATCGTCACGACGATGACGGTGGCAAAGGACAGGGTGGTGATGGTACCGGGGCTTGTCTTCTGTGCAAGTAGGCGAGATGCAAGAGTGGACGGATGACGCTTTCCGCCAAGCCTTCGAAGGTTTGGAGGAAACGGAGAAGTCCAAGAAAGCTGATAAGGTTGGGACCGGTGTCGATTTATCTTCCGGGAGTGCTTCTACTGAGGCAACTTCTGCGGTTCAAGGTAAATTTCTCTTTACTCTTTTTAATTCTTGAATGATGGCTCAATACATGTTGGTGACACTTGGTTTTTATACCAGGAGTGGGCAAAACGGCCAAGACCTTAGATCTTCGGCACAGGCTTGAACAATACAAACTCCTCAAAGCTTCCGCCAAGTCGAAGACTCCTACAAACCGTCCTGGAGACGTAGTCGGTTATCGTCCTCTTCTTGGAGTTATTGAAGAAGATATACAAAAGAAGAAGAGGAGTCGGTCTACATTTGAATCTCTTCCTGGTCCTCCGGCCCCACTCCAGCCTATTCATGATATTGAGGAGGAGGACAACGAGTTTATACCTTCCCCCCATCCGTCTGAGAATCCAACCGTCATCCCGATAGATCATTCTGGCTCAGTTTGCAATCCGTTTGCGGGTCATCCGGACCTGGACCCGGCATCTCACGACATCTCCTTCGATGAGGTTACTGGTGAGCATCTCCTTCCTCGTAATCCTATGGTACGGGTGCTTGACGAAGCTAAGTCCCTGGACCTTGATTTGCTTACTACCCGGGTCGTAACTCTGGGGGACGAGGCTAAGGCAAATATTGACCGAGTTGCTGAGGAGACCAGGAAATTGATGGGGCACCATGCTCGATTGGTCAAGGCTGGGGAAGAGATAGGAAGCGCCAACATTCGGCTACGGTTGATGGTTTCCGACCAGGCTAAACAACTCGCCGACCAAGCCATCCAAATCTCCCAGCATGAGGCCGCATCCAGACAATTGAGGAAGACTTTTGAAGAGGCCAGTAGGGCGGAGTTGCGGAGGATGGAGGCCGTCTGTAAGGAGCGGATCGACATGGCCATTGCCACGGTGGATGAGGTTCGGCAAGCGGACCTTGAGCGGGTAGAGGAACTATCGGGGAGACTTGAGGCCGCGGAGCTAGCTCAGGCCAAGTCGAAGGAGGAGATGGAGGCGATGAGGAGGTCCCTTCAGGCTGACCGTTTACGGTATCGATTGGAGAGGGATGCTGTTGTTGCAAAGCAGCGGGCTTCTGAGGTCCGAATGAGGGAGTTTGAAGAGAACGAGGGGATGATGGATGGGATGCTCCAGGATATGTACTTCCGTACTTGGAGGCAGGGTAACTTGTCCTGGATGGATGATTACCCCCGGGTTATGGCTAGGATCTATCTCAGGGCTCTAGAGGAGGCCAAGGTTAAGGCGGATAAGGAGGGTGGTGTGGCCTTCAGGATGGATGTGGTTACCGCCCAGTTTACCAAGGAGGAGAAGGTGGCGGTAAAGGAGGGCATGCGGTTGCTTGCAGCTGAGGAGGCAGGTGTGCAAGTAGAGGATGATGATCAAGGTGATCAAGGAGCAGATGCTGGTAAGTCTTCCTTTCTAGTCTTTCCGTTAACTTGGTTGCTTATCACTAACGAATTCTTTCTCTGACCGGACAGGTGGGCAACAGGACAAGGATAAGACTCCGACGCAGCCGGCTCCTTGGTTGGACCCAGATATCTTTTTGTGGACTTGACATTGTTGTATATGTTAGTTTCAAAACAGTAACGTAACTCTTAGGTTGTAATTATGCTACTTGTAATAAAAAACACTATTCTTGACGTGTAATTTTTTAACTTAAGCTGATTCTGTCGTCTTTAGAATGTTTTTGCTATTTTGGCATGTTGTATGAGAAATATAGCTATGCATATTCTTGTAATTAAATTTTGTTTGACATCAGGTTCTTGTTTAAAACATAATTTCATGACTTGCAATGTTAGCGTGAGGTGTGAATAAATTATAGTCACGTGTTTACACATGAGAGAAGGAAATACCGCCCTTTATACTTTGCTTGTAGATGGCAGCTTGGAATGTCTTGTGTGACCGAGTATGGAATGCGGTCCAGTATCTTGCTGTGAGTATCCGCTTCCATTAGCGAATGTTTCTTGTTCTGTGTCCTGTACTTCAGGGATTGTTACAGAGGATAGGAGAAAGGTTTTTTAAATAAAATTGAAATAGTAAAACTTCCAATCACGGAAGGCCTTCGATGTGCTTAAGTTCGTGGCAAACGGGCTTTGTAGTCACTTTCCCTAGCTGTGGGTCTTGGAGACATTTGTCACCCATCTTACGCCTCCGCGGGGAGTTAATTCTTTTTTACCACAGCCGCACTTAAGACAAATCGGAGCCGAGATCGCGCACAGTAACTACCCGGGCCATTATGGCCCGTAATCGTGGGTATTATTCGATTTACTGTGGCCGGCTAGCGTGGGTGCCGATCATCAACCGTGAACTTCCCCTGGCTGGCCACACCTTATGTTGGGGCTTATAGTCGGTTCACAGTTGCCGGCGAGCCAAACGCCGTAATGAGCTGCCTCGGCTATAGTCGGCCTTCTCGGTGGCTTATAATCGGCTCATTACAGTTGGCTTTAAGGGTCGTCGCGAGCAATGAGTTAACCCGCAGCAGAGGGATGCCGGAGCGAAAGTGTCTCATTGGCGAGGGCATAGATTCGCATAGTACCTATTAAGTCTTGTCCAGGTGAAGTTGCGTTGTGGAGTGCCTTGAATGGAAATGCTATATGCATAGGATTTCGTTCAACAGAAAAGGATAAAGTTAACAAGCAGCCAAGATATAAAGGAACAAGTTAAAAAAAGAGACAAGGTTTTTTAAAGTGGTTCGGCACGAAAATGCCTACGTCCACTGATTCTCTTTGTTAATTCACTTCATATGGGCAGTACAAGTTAAGAAAAGTATCGACGGAGGTGTTGGATGTTCCATGCCCTCTGGAACACCTCTCCGTCCACTGTTGACAAAATATAAGCTCCGTTGTGGAGATCTTTATGAATTACATATGGTCCATCCCAGATTGGATCTAGTGCTCCGGGGCGAGGGAAGATTCGCTTGAGGACAAGATCCCCTTCTTGTAAGGTGCGATGCTTGACTTTGGAGTTGTATTGTGCTGCCACCTTTTGCTTGTGGGCTGCTGCTTTGAGGACTGCATCATTTCTTCTCTCCTTAATTAGATCCAAAGACATGTGAAGGAGTTCTTCGTTCTCTTCTGGGTTATAGTGGATCCTACGGTGGGAAGGCACGATGGTTTCAACTGGGAGCATAGCCTCCGATCTGTATGCCAAAGAGAAAGGAGTATGCCCTGTTGATGTTCTGAAAGATGTGCGATAGGCCCACAGTGCCGTAGGGAGTTCATCCACCCAAGCGCCCTTTGACTTTTCGAGTTTCTTTTTTATTAGAGTTTTCAGAATTTTGTTGACGGCTTCGACTTGTCCGTTTGCCTGGGGATATGCTACGGATGAGAAGCTTTTGTGAATTCCGTGCTCTTGGCACCAGTTGGCGAATTCCTCGCTGTCAAACTGAAGTCCATTGTCTGATATGATTTTGAATGGGAATCCGTACCTGCACAGAACATTTTTGATCAAGAAGTTAATAACTTTTGCTGAAGATACTTTATTCAGGGGTTCTGCTTCCACCCATTTGGTGAAATAGTCGACTGCCACTATAGCATATTTGGCCCCGCCTCGGCCCATTGGTAGTTCGCCGATTAAGTCAATTCCCCATACTACAAAGGGCCAAGGGCTGGTCATTTGAGTAATCTCAATTGTTGGTAGCCGCGGAATCTTAGCAAACTTCTGGCATCTGTCACATTTTCTGACGAAATCTAAGGCGTCCTTGCTTAAGGTGGGCCAGAAATATCCATACCGGAGTATCTTTTTTGCTAAAGTTTGCCCTCCGGTGTGATCTCCGCAGCTTCCTTGATGAATGTTGGATAAGATTTCCTTGGCTTCCCTTCCAGCGACACACCTTAATAAGGGGTTAGAGAATCCGCGCCGATAGAGGGTGTCTTCTTGTATTGTGTAGCGGGAAGCTTTCCTCAAGATTTTCTTGACTCGTTACGCCCGTTGGGCAGTGTGCCACTTTGTAAGTAGTCTCCGATGGGAGTCATCCAAGTTGCTTCTTCGGTTGCAGCTATCAGATTCACTTGCTCAAAACTTGGGGTCAGTTGCTTTGAGATGGCTATTGCTCCGGAAATAGCGCCGTCTCTCACGCTTGCTTGCTTCGCCAATTCGTCGGCCTCTCGGTTCTCTTCCCGAGGGATGTGTTTGACTAAGTAGTGGTCCAATCGACTGAGAAGTAACTTGGTCTTCTTTAAATATGCTATGAGTCGTTCTTCTCGAGCCTGGAATTCTCCTAGTATTTGATTAACAATAAGTTGAGAATCGCTATGAAGACACAAAGAATTGGCTCCGATTTCTAAGGCAAGTTCTAATTCAGCTATCACTGCTTCATACTCTACATCGTTGTTGGTGGCAGCGAACTCCAACCTTATAGCATAGTGCAGCTTATTTCCCCTAGGAGTGATTATTACCACACCTGCCCCTGAGCCTTGTTCGTTTGACGCACCATCCACGAAGAGATTCCACTTGATGGCTTCTGCTATTTCCGATTGCTCCTTACCTTCGTTGGTAGTGAATTCCGCAATGAAATCGGCCATGGCTTGTCCCTTGATGGCGGTGCGAGGGTGATAGGTGATATCATACTGACTTAGTTCAATGCACCATTTAAGTAGTCGCCCAGAAGTGTCGGGACGATGGAGTACCTGCCTCAGTGGTTGGTCGGTCAGAACTTTGATGGAATGAGACTGGAAGTAGTGACGCAGTTTCCGGGATGTGATTAGTAAACAGTATGCTAGCTTCTCAAGTTTAGGATATCTGACTTCTGCCCCCGTAAACCTCTTACTTACAAAGTATATTGGCCGCTGCGTGCGGTTGTCTTCCCTTACCAAAGCAGGGCTTAGGGCGTGAGATGACACAACAAGATATAGGTATAACTCTTCGCCTTCGCTTGGAGTCGAGAGTACCGGCGGTTTCTGGAGGTGTTCGATTAAGTTAAGGAAAGCGGTTAAGCATTCGTCAGTCCATTCGAACTTTCCTTTGTCTTTCTTTAGAGCTTCGAAGAAGGGGACGCACTTGTCCGTTGCTTTGGAGATGAATCCGCTTAGGGCGGCCACTTTCCCATTCAGGCTTTGCATTTCCTTTTGAGTGGAAGGTATTTTGATATCTTTTAGAGCTCGGACTTGTTCCGAGTTTGCTTCAATCCCTCTGCCATGGACGATGAATCCCAAGAATTTTCCTGATGATACTCTGAAGGAGCATTTTAGAGGATTAAGTTTCATTCCATACTGGCGAAGTACTTGAAACATCTCGTCCAGGTGGCTTACATGATTGTCGGCTTTCCTTGACTTTACCAGCATGTCATCCACATACACTTCCATAGTTTGTCCTATTAGCCCTGCAAACATCTTGTTGACGAGGCGCTGGTAGGTGGCTCCTGCGTTTTTAAGTCCGAAAGGCATTACCTTATAGCAGTACAAACCCCGATCAGTGATGAAACTAGTGTGGTCTTGATCGGGAGCATGCATAGGAATTTGGTTATATCTTGAGTATGCGTCCATAAAGGATAAGAGTTCGTGCCCTGCTGTGCTGTCTACAAGTTGATCGATTCGGGGTAGTGGGAAGCAATCCTTCGGGCAGGCGTCATTTAAGTTGGAGAAGTCAATGCATTTTCGCCACTTCCCATTAGCTTTCTTTACCAGTACCGGGTTGGCAATCCACTCTGGGTAGATGGCTTCTCGTATGAAGTCATTGGCAAGTAGATTCTTTACTTCTTCATCGAGGGCTGCTGATCGTTCTGCCCCCATACTTCTCTTTCTTTGTTTTACGGGCGCCTTGGTAGGATCAATGTTTAGTACGTGGCATGCTATGTTAGGGGAAATTCCGGTCATGTCAGCATGTGACCATGCGAATACATCCTAGTTGTGGCGGAGAAAGTCAATGAGTTGCTCCTTCAACTCAGCTTTTAGTTGGGACCCGATTTTCAATAGTCTACTCGAGTCATGCTTGTCTACAGATATAAATTCCATAGCCTCTGCAGGCTCGGCGGTGGCCTCCTCCTCTTTGTCCCTGGGGTCTAATTCATTGAAAGGGTCGTTGGTATATCGAAGAGGAGGGGCTTTCTTTAGTTGCTATGCTTCCAAACTTTTTGTGCAGAGGGCGTCCTCTACACTCTTCCCTTTATCCTTCCTGTGGTTGTTGCGAAGTTCAGTTACATAGCAGTCTCGAGCAACCTCCTGGTCTTCTTCTACTTCCCCTACTCCATTGTCCGTTGGAAATTTCATTTTTAGGCACCATGGGGCCAGGATAATTTGGAAGTCAGACAAGGCTGGCCTTCCTAAAAAAGCTTTGTAGGCCGAGTGGTTTTCTATCAGCACAAATGTCTGTTTCCGCACAACGGAGCGGGGATGATTTCCAATTTCAACGAAGAGGTCCAGTCGCCCAAGGGGCATCTTTGCATCTCCAGTGAAACCGTGTAGTGGTTTATTGCAGGGAGAAACATCCTTCATTGATAGTTTCATTTTGTCGAACGCATGCTTGAATAGGATATTTACTGAGCTTCCAGTGTCTACTAGAATCCGGAAAACTTCGACTGGACCGAGCCGGGCAGAGATAACCATGGGATCCATGTGAGGGTATTGTCTTCCCTCTAGGTCACGCCTACTGAATGTGATGTCATCACTCTCTTTCCGCTTCGGGTGGCGTTCTTCTATAACAGAATTAACACAGTCTTCACTGTTTCTAAGCGACTTTCCATATCTTTCCATCTCTGCCCAGCTTCTGTCGGTGATGTGCGGTCCTCCCGAGATGGTATGGACCACTATATTCTCTTGACTGGAGCCGCTAGTGTTGCGGTTTCCTCTGCCTATCTCTGGTGAGGGCAGCCTTGGGTTCTCATTGGCAGGAACTGGAGTCCTGTCCTGACCTTTTACATAGCGTTCTAGTTTCTTCCTTCTGATGTGTTCTTCAATCAAGTCCCGGAGATGATGGCATTCATTGGTATCATGCCCATGAGATTCGTGGAAGCGGCAGAACTTTCCAGACTTCTGTGCATTATCTGATTCCTTCTTGTACGGTGGGCGTTTGTATCTAACTTCGCCATGGGTAGCAAGGAAGATGTTTTTGACGGTTTCATTCAAAGGAGTGTAAGTGTCGAATCTTGGTCCTGGCCGATATAGGCTCTTTTCTCCCTTCTTGCCCCCAGCGTTGTCTCTAAAATCATTTCTTCGAACGTCCTTCGCTGCAGCGGGCGTGTTGCCGTGAGCTGCCTTATTTTGTTGCCCTGACTGCCCCTCAGTGGCAGCATCTTCAAGCCTCATATATTTCCCGGCTTCATGGAAGAAATCGGGTAAAGTAGCTGATTTTTCTTTTGTCAACCTTCTAGCAAATTTAGTATCCGGATGCACAATACTACAGAGGGCCATTAGGATAAGCTTTTCATCGGCATCTTGGACTACGGCCGCTGCGGCAATGAATCGGGTTAGGTATTGCTGCAGTTTCTCTCCAGGTTTCTGTTTGATACTGGATAAGGAATAAGCATCCTTGGGTTGTTCCACATGAATGCGGAACTGACCGATAAACTTTTCTTTCAACATTTCCCACGAGCTGGTGGATCCTTGGGGTAAATGACAGAACCAGGAGGTAGCTAGATCTGCTAAAAATAGTGGAAAGCATTTGCACAGTACTCCCTCTGTTGCTCCACTCATGAGCATATGCTGTGTGTATCTCTGTAGGTGTACAACGGGGTCGGAGGTTCCTTTGTAAGGTTCCATTGTTGGCATTTTCCATTCTCGGGGGGTGATAGCAATTTCGATATTGCGGGCGAAAGGAATGGTTACCCTAGCGCCTATCCCTCGATCTCTTTGATCCTGTTGGACGCACTCTCTGAATAAGCGTGCCATCCTTTCATCAGAATTTGGAGCAGATAGAAACGAGTTTGGTTCTATTCTGTGGGATTGATTCCGTCCAGATGACCTGTAGGGATGGTATCGTCTATCATTCCTGATATTTTCCAGTGGTTGTCTTTGGTCTTCTGGGAGCATGCTAGGGTCAGCTACAGTTGGCCCTTGCCTTGATCTTCCCCTGCTGGGTTCTGATCTAAGCACTTCCTCGGGTCCAACTTCGGGCTGGATTCTAGCTCGGCCCCGTTCATTGGCGTTTCTGTGGTTAGGCAGTACGACCGGCTCAGCTACAATTGACCTCCGCCCGGTACCTCCCCCGTTGGGTTCGGTTCCAAGCGTTTCCTTAGGCCTAACTTCGGGCTGTGCTCGATCTCGGCTCCTACCATGGCTGCTTCTTCCGTTAGCTCCTTCGAAGAAGGAAGATCTTTGTTGTCTCTGAGATCCTCCAGACTGGGACTCACCCTATGACTCAGTGTTGCGGTTGGACTCTTCAGCATCCCTTAAGCGTGACATGAGATGGTCCACCAAGGATTCCTGCTGGGACGTGAAGCAGTTAGTTACTTCAGCCACAACCCTGTCTAGATCTGCCCTAGTAATTGCTGTAGGCTGTTCTGTGGCAGGAGTGGTCGGATTTGCCCGACCTTCATTTGGTACTACTGCTGGAGGGGGACGATCTACTTGATCTGTGCCCACTGGATCTGGAAGACTACTGGTTGCGATGTTTTTTCCTTTGTTAACATCTTTCTTCTGCTTGGGAGGCATGCTTTCCAAGCAATGAACGATGTTGTTAGGAAGAAGGTTAAGTGGAAGAAGCTGAAGCTTCGACCTTCTAGCTCTCAGTGAAAGCACCAAAAATGTTTGCACAAAAAATGGACAAACACCTCAAAGTCGTATGATTTAATTGATTTTATGTTGTTCTTGGTGATTTGGGTGATTTATGCAAATATATGAAAAGCAGGGACTAAACTATAAAAGACACGCAGATTTATAGTGGTTCGGCCAGAATGTGCCTACGTCCACTTTATATTTTATTTCTCTTCTCTAGTTTAGATTACAAGTACAAAGCTTTGATACAAACATCTGAAAGTTGTTTGAAAGTTCTCTCCGTACTTGAGCTCTCAAACCTCTCCCCCATTGTTGTACCCCTGCCCCTCTATTTATAGAGTGAGGCTGGGGGCAGGGGTCTTGGATATATATAGCTGCTGGTGGGCCTGGGCCGATGCAATCTGGCCTGGCAAAGTTGGTTCGGAATGCCTTGGTTCGGTAGTACTATGGTCCGGTGGTTCTGGTTTGGAGTTGGCTCGGCAGGGGATAGGACATGTGTTGGTTCGGTAGTGAGGTGGGAGACAGGTTGGTTCGGTAGGCACTCTGGTTCGGTAGGCACTCTGGTTCGGCATCATTGGTCTGGGGCAATGGTTCGGTAGTCATGAGGAAGGAGGTGGTTCAGTAGTCATGAGGAAGGAGGTGGTTCGGTAGTCATGGGAATTGGACCAGTGGTAGCTTGGGAGAGAGCTGATTCGGTGGTATGGATGGGTCGGTCCAGAGAGCTGATTCGGTGGTAGGGAAGGAGCCGGTCGAAACTCACCCAACAGAAACATTCACTTTATTTTCCTCAAACATTCTTTTATTTTCCTTAAAATGCTTATTTGTTACTTGCAATTCATAAATGTAAACATTCTTATATTCTAAAATAATCAACTTATACAATATTAAATCCATTCTTATATTTCCAAATAATGTACATTCCAAATGAAAACATTCTTACATTAAATTTATTAATTGCACTTCGTTTCTATTTCCTTTTTCAATTGAAAGATTTCAATAAATTTATTTCCAATTAATTTCAACCTTCCACTTCAAAACAGACCCTAATTGATGAAATCAATTAAATAAATACGTAAACATTATAATCCTTATTTATAATCATGCAAACACATTTATAAAATTACAGTATCCAACAAACATTAAATTACATACTAAATAAATGTTTTTCTCTATCAATCAATATTCATTTAACTCATCATTAAAACTAGCATTTATTATTCCAATTCATATTATTAAATTATATTCTAATATGCGTTAGCACCTTCCACTTCATTGCTTCATTGTAGTTTGTTGTTTTAGAATTTATTTATGGTCCAAATTTATAACCTAATAACATTCACGTTAATAAATCATAAATTTTAATTTCTAACCATTTTTCATTTAAACATTTCATTACAACGGTAATAAAACCCTAGTTCATTACATTTTATATTTCAACAAATTTTTTATTTTATTTTAAAGATCCTTTATATTGAATCAACAAATACCTTATATGTTAATTAAACATAAGTTCACATTTTATTGCACTCATTACTCTACAGTTACGTCCTTTCTCATATTACTGAAATATTTCAATTACACTAAATTCCATTGAATACCAAATTAATTTAAAATGTATTAAATAATAAGATGGAAAATAAAACAATTGTTACAACTTAGTAATTCGTATATCTATAAATTTATTGTTTACAAACAAGGATTATAAATTTACTTACCAAATAATTGATTTCATATTCTATATTAAAACCAATTTCAATTAAATGACATATGATTTCTCCTTTAATATATTGTTTCTTTTATTCCTTATTAAACTCCACAATCATATCCAAATTAAAATTTACATTTATATTCCAATTAGAAATAAACAACCATTTCATTCTTTATTAACATTTTATTATTTACTATCGATGAAATTTACATTCAAATAGTTATTAGTTATATTCAAATCAATAACATTAAATTATATTCTATTTGTGTTACCATTCTTACCTCATTGAACTTGCCGTTTTTAGAATTCATTTAAGATCAAGTTATATATTCTAACCCTTTTTTTTTATTAATAAATCATACAATCTTTATTTCTAACCATTTTTAATCAATAATTATCTTAAATTTAATATTTCTAAAGGGTTGAAAATACGGGTCGTTGTAGTTTTATAGTACACTGGATTTTCTAATAGAAATGATTTGGTTATCATAAGAAAAAAACTCGTCTGTGTTTATTTTCGGCGTGGTCATACGATATACCATTATATTTGAAGGATTTAGAAATATTGCAATCCATATGATTTGAGTTTCTCACGCTGGTTTACCAGACTGATCGGGGTGTTATTTTCTTTTAAAGCTTGGGTCAGCCCGTATATATTTTCAGATTTAGCTATGGTTCATTGGAGCTCTTGGAGGGAGCTGGATGATTTCCTACCTTATTTATTTTCCATCGCATTACTTGTTTTGTATTTATCAACCTTTGTAAGGACTGGCTGTTATAACTGCCCAGGCTGATGATAGGTTAGTTTACTCTGATTGATGTATGTATATCAAAGTTTTCTTTTTGGTAAAGACCTTTTGTGGTATTATATATTATCATTCCGCATGTGATACCCTGATATTGTGTTCTTGTTTCTTGTTCTATTTCCTTTTCTTTTACCCTAACGTTCTATCTTTTCGGCATTTGGGTTCTCAGCATATGATTATCCTGGATGTATTAGTGTCGACATTAAGGGTTTGAAAAGGCCGACCATTACATGTGGCATCAGAGCTAAAGGTTAAGCGAGATTCTTGATTTTGGTGGGTATAACTCATTGAGAGATAGGGTAATGGAATGCCTTATTATGAGTTGAGTGTATTATATGTGTGTGTGTGAGTGCGAGTGCGCATTTGTTACTGTTATAAAAATGTTTTGTATAGTACTGATGGTCTGTTGAGTGAATTATGGATTTTGGTCAATACGAGTTGTTATCATTATTGATAGGGATCTCTAAATACTTGAACAAGACAAACTGACATTATACTGTTTTTGAAATTGGTAAATGAAATAATTTTACCTAGGATTATATTTTATATATAAAAGAATAATTTTTTAAAAAAAATTGATATAGTTATTTACGATGTTTTTTTGCTAGGAAATGATAATATTCGATTATTATCGTTTATTGTTTGATTAGTTGTGCTCAACCAGTTTATGAACACTTTTATTTTTACCTTTCCACTGCATGGGTTGGGTAGATAGTAACTTGTGGGAACATTGAAACGAACACCTTGTGAATTTAATTTTACAGTTTGACTATAAGCCGTTCGGTGATAATGTTGGGTTCAAAATTTAAATTTTAATAAAAGTTGATTATTATAGTCTTTGGAAAAGAAAGTATTTTAAAAATAAACATTAGTGAAATTATTTTATACAAGAAAGTGATTTATATAAGTATGGTTTATAAATGTTGTATATAAATAAGAAGGATTTAAACTGAGAATTTAAATCCCGGCGTATTGAAATTGGTTTTCTAAGGTCTTGGAAAATAATACTAGTATTATTTGGAAGTAGATATTTAGGAAATTGAGATCATGATACTGAATAACGATATTACAAAGTATTTGGTACCACTTTGAAATGATTGTGGTTGAATACCAAAAGTATGGTTTGGAAGTACTAAACTCACTTTTTTTGTTGGAAAATAATTATGGTGATGACTACAGCATCATCGGCGTTCATTTTCAAGTTTCAAAGTGGGGGAAGCTTCAATAGTTGTTTTGGTAAAATATATTTTGATTGAAATCCTGAAAGTATGAGTTGATATACAAAAAGTTATATGTATATATTATTTCAAAATTATTGAAATGAAACCCGGTGTTTAGTTCTTAAGTTTTCTGTTAAGTTATATTATGGATGCATGTATCCTATGCATTAGGAAAGTTTGGTTGTGCATCTTGTTTGATACGCTAATTAGTAGTTTTCAATTATTTGGATAAAATGGTATTTTCGGCAATTTTGGACCATCGTAATCTTCCAAATTGATATAAGAGTTCGAAGCTAAGTGTTTATAAAAGTCAAGTTTTATATAACGCTTAAATCGAAAAGATAGTAGAATTTAAAACAAGTTTTAAATTGTTAAACATACTTGTTAAGTAAAATGAATTGGATGTTTTTGTATATACTCTTTGTTATCCCGCCTTTTGGGAAAGGCCTTGATACCAAGAACTTAACTGAAAACTAAGGAAAGTCCGTCCCGAAGATCGGTTATACGCAGGCTCACTATGGATATCGATGAATTTTGTCCGAGACCGAATCGAGCTACAATTGACAAGACATGACAAGCAAAGCTATGAAAGACAACGTTCCAAATTTCAAGTCAATCCGAGTTTGTATGCTCAAGATATGACCGATACAAGTCAAGGAATTCAACACCATCGCATCCATCTATTCGTGTCCATCAAGTCTCGGCGTCATCTGTTGTTCGTATCCATCAGCGAGTATCTCTTCATATCCATGAAGGTGCACTACTTCGTATCCATCGAGAGAATCAGCCTTATTCGAATCGACCTTGTTCGAATCCATCGGCATACAAACGCACTGCGTATCGATCAGCAGCTAGAAAGAGTCTACTTCGTATCCTTCAGGACCCTCCTACTTCGTATCCATCGACTATAACACGAATACACATTTTGTATCGATCGAGCTTCAGATATGCTTCATATCGATCGACCACAGATCGATACAAAATCAAGACTTCCCATCAATACGAAGAGCAATTCAGTCGATCGATACGAACAAGAGCAGTGCAGTTGATCGATACGAACAAAGTAGTGCAATTGACCGATATGAGCAGAACGGTTACGATCGATACAAACAAGGCCAAGTCCTATCGATACGAATAGAACAACTAAGATCGACACGAACAGGGTCGAAATTGATCGATACGAACAAGGCGTAGACGTTGGATACGATGAAGGAAGCAGTCAACACGGCACGAAAAGTGGATCGATCTGAGAATTTAGAGCTACGTCAACTTACAGGCACGTGCTCGGACCGATACGAATAAGAGCGATACGAGGGGTATCGATACGAACGGCGCAGCCTGGAGAGAACACAAGTTTGCATCGATCATAACTCACAATCTACAAGTCCAAATTCTACGAAATTTTCACAGAAGCTTGCGTACATCCTCAGCAACACTCACAATCGATCCCGACCCAATTGGATGAATTTTCAATCGATACTAATCTCGTTCGTATCGATCCTAGATCGCATGTAAATCACGTGGGATCGATCGTGTGGGCCCAGCCACGTGCCAAAAGAGGTCTCCCGAGATCTGAGCGAGATATTTGTAGCCTATGCCTTTAAATAGCATCCCAGAGCCTATAGAAAATAGATCTTTTGGCTCTCTGACGTCCAGACTCTGCCAAATTCACCATTGTACTCGAATTTCACTGTTGTACTCGAGATCTACTGTTGTAATCAGCTGTAACCAGCAAGAAAAAGTTAATAAAGATCAATCATTTCATAGTGGACGTTGTTAGGAACTGGAGATAGTGGTTTTGATGACAACAACCTTTGTAACTTATTTTAATATAACTTATATACTAACACTATTGTCTAGATATATATATGAATGTTATTATGCAGGATATATATAAGGCAGGTACTAATTATTGAAGACTGTGTAGTATAAAGATCAAGAATGAAGAATTCAAGTTTGAACACTCATGAGTATCAAGATCAAGATTTCAAGATAAGTGTCTAGTTTTGTTAAAACTTCATAATAGCATGGAAATCTTCATTCCAAATTTCATTTGGGATGGAACCCATTTCTACCTTCTTAGTGGCTTACAAATCCACGACAAGTAGCTTACAAACCTATGACAAGTGGCTTACAAACCCACGAACATCCTGGTTTTGTACAAGTTCTCGAGTCCTGATGTGATGAGATATTTTGCAGGAAGAAGCTTGCAAAACTACTTCAAAATGGTTTTTCAAAATGATTTTCAAAACTGCTTTTCAAAATGTTTTAGCCTTAAAAATTATCTTTTCAAATGATTTTCAAAACGATGTTTTAGCCTTAAAATATTCTTTGTTTTTGTTTTTAAATAAACTCTTGTTTTAAACTTCGTTTGTTTTTAAACTATCTTCTAATTTTTAAAAATTCTTTTATAATATATATATACTTGAGATTTAAAATCAAATTTATATATACATTCTAAAAAAATATTTTTCTACTCTTCTTTATTTTAAATCATAGGAAAATTAGTTTATTTTACTCCAGAATCATTTCATCTTGTTTTCCTTTCAATACCATTTTCAAAACAAATTTTACATTGTTTTTAACTAAGGGATGTCGACATCATGGGATACCCCATGTCGACATGGTGGCCAATAAATTCAAAAGTTTCAATTTTCAAAAGAAGTGTCTATTCGTTTAAATCTCTTCATGAATGGTTATGACCGTTACTGGTTACAAACAAATTTTTTAACTAACTATTTTCTTATTTTCTTCACTCCTTCTTCTCCACAAATCCATATTCTAAAATTTTCATATTTTTAAGATCGTGTCGAAATTCTGCCGAATTCTCAAGTGAATCAAATTAGAATCTCATTCTTTTTTGATTCTCTACCCTCTCTCGAAGATCAAAGTGCTATTTAGAGTTATAGGATCAATTTGTAATCAAAAGTTTATCGAGTCTCTCTATAAGGTGTGGTTGTGCCTGGAAATCAATTGGGTGATCTTGTGTCCCGTAAATCAAGAGAGTTTTCCCAGGACTCGAAGA
Source organism: Allium fistulosum (assembly GCA_030737815.1). NCBI lineage: Eukaryota > Viridiplantae > Streptophyta > Magnoliopsida > Asparagales > Amaryllidaceae > Allium > Allium fistulosum. The sequence continues at coordinate 928,800,477 of CM060901.1, forward strand.
CAGGAGGGTACCTCAAGGCCTTTAGAAAATGAGGATTGTAATCTCAACATTGGTATAATAAAAATCTGTACGAGGCGTTTGCCTTGGTGCAGGACTGGACATAGGGTAACTCTGAACCAGTATAAAATCTGGTGTGTTCTTTTCTTTTACTGCTTTTTATTTACTTTCTACATCCGTGTTTGATTCTGTGATTGTTCTGTGATTAAGTTCTGCATTTATTTATATCATAATTTTTAAATTAGTCCATATAAGTCTTAGAACCCATTAAACACTATTCACCCCCCTCAAGTGTTAAATTAGCCTTAAGATCCTTAATCCGCACTCCCTTTTAATTGGTATCAGAGCATAGGTTTTCATAGTTTTCATAATCTGAAACTTGAAAAGTTAAAAATGGCATTTTTAGGAAATTTGTTAATACTAGTTTGAATTTATGCATTTCATCAAAGTATCATAAGTCTGCATATAGTTTTTATGAAAAATCAAGTTATCTCCCGAATTGGTTTGTTATGCAGGAACAGACATGTTACATGGCTTTTGAAGAATCAACAACCAATGGACAAACTATGCAAATTGAGAAAGATAAATGGATACTTGGTAGTGTCTGTTCAAGGCATATGACTGGAAATCCTTAGATACTCAATGACATTATATATCAAGATGGTGGATTAGTCAACTTTGGAGATAACTCAAAAGGATATGTGATTGGCATCGGCAATGTCGGTAATTCTAAAAATCCTATTATTTCTGATGTTTTGCTAGTTAGGAATTTAAAACATAATTTGCATAGTATAAGTCAACTATGTGATCAAGGATTTAAAATTAAATTTGGAAAAGATAAGTGTCACATCGAAGATAATAAGTCAAATATTATCTTTGAAGGAATTAGGAAGAAAAACATTTACATCCTTAGTATGAAAGTTTCAAATGATAACTTATGTCTTTTGGCTAATACAAGTGACCCTTGGATTTGGCATAAAATATTTGGTCATTTAAATGTCAAACTGTTATCTAGGTTATCAAAACTTGACTTAGTTAGAGGTCTTCCCAAGTTAAACTTTAAAGTAGATAGTATATGTGATGCTTGCCAATTAGGAAAACTTAAGAAAAGTTCATTTAAATTAAAAGATATGATTTCTACTTCTACACCACTAGAATTACTTCATTTAGATTTATTTGGTCCATCTCAAGTTCAATCAATTAATCACAATAAATATGTTTTTGTAATCGTAGATGATTATTCTAGATGTACTTAGACAATTTTTCTTAAACTTAAAAGTGATGCTTTTGAATTATTTAAGAATTTTGCTAAAATAATTCAAAATCAACTTTCTTTAAAAATAAAAACTATTCATAGTGATCACGGCGGAGAATTTGAAAATGAAAATTTTGAGAATTTCTGTAATAAAAAAGGAATTACTCATAATTTCTCTTTTCCAAGAACTCCACAACAAAACGGAGTGGTAGAACGTAAGAATAGAACGATTCAAGAGTGTGCTAGAACAATGCTTTCTGATGGTAACATACCTAAAAACTTTTGGGCTGAAGCAGTCGCTACAGCTTGTTATATATTAAATAAGATTTTAATTAGACCATTAACTAATAAAACACCATATGAATTACTTTACAATAAGAAACCCATAGTAGCTTATTTTAAAGTTTTTGGTAATACAAAAGATAATTTAGATAAATTTGAACCTAAATCCGACAAAGGTATCTTTATCGGATATTCTAATAGAAGTAAAGCATTTAGAGTTTATAATTTAAGAATTAACACTATTAAAGAAACAATGCATGTATCTTTTGATGAAAATTTTAAAGATACTGTACAAATAGAAGATGAAGAAGATTTTGTAACTTTAAATAATGAACCCAATGAAACTAATTGTGAAATCATTCAACCTAATAAAAGAATTAGGCTATTAAAAGATCATCATGTAGAAAATATACTAAGAAATATTGAATCTATAGTTAAAACAAGAAATCAACTAAATAGTATGAGTAATGTAGCTTTTATATCAACTATTGAACCTAAAAATCCAAAGGAAGCATCATTTGATGATTCATGGATTCTTGCTATGCAAGAAGAATTGAATCAGTTCACTAGAAATGATGTTTGGGAACTTGTTCCTAGACCTGAGGATAAAAGTATAATTGGATCAATATGGGTTTATAAAAATAAAATGAATGAACTTGGTGAGGTCGTGAGAAATAAAGCTCGTTTAGTCGCGCAAGGTTATTGTCAAGAAGAAGGAATTGATTATGACGAAACCTTTGCACTCGTAGCAAGACTAGAAGCTATCAGGATTCTACTTGCTTTCGCAAACTACAATAATTTCAAGTTATATCAAATGGATGTTAAAAGTGCTTTTCTAAATGGTTTTGTAAAAGAAGATGTTTATGTTGAAAAAACCTCCACTTTTTGAAGACAATAAATTTTCAAATCATGTATATAAATTAAAGAAAGCTTTATATGGTCTGAAACAAGCTCCTAGAGCCTGGTATGAAAGACTAAGATCTTATTTACTACAATCTGGTTTTGAAATTGGTAAAATAGATATAACTCTTTTTATTAAAAGAAACAAAAATGATATTCAATTAGTACACATATATGTAGATGATATAATATTTGGGTCAACTATAACATAATGAATAAAGAATTCTCAGATATAATGACTAAAGAATTTGAAATGAGTCATACGGGGGAACTAAGTTTCTTCTTAGGACTTCAAATCAAACAATTAGATAAAGAAATTTTCATTAGTCAAGAAAAATATGCTAAGGATTTAATTAATAAATTTGGATTGACCACTTCTAGTGGGAAACCAACTCCAATGACAACTAATCTAGCTTTAAGTAAAGAAGATAAATCAAAAGATGTTGATCAAAAATTATATAAGGGAATGATTGGTTCGCTGCTTTATATAACAGCAATTCATCCTGACATCATGCAGAGTGTCTGCCTCTGTGCAAGATACCAATCTCAACCTAAAGAAACTCACTTAAAAGCTGTTAAAAGAATTTTAAGATATGTAAAACATACTTTAGATTATGGTTTATTTTACCCTAAAAATGATGTATTTGATTTAATTTCATATTGTGATGCTGATTACGCTGGTTGTAAATCAGACCGAAAAAGTACAAGTGGAACTTGTCACTTTCTAGGACATTCTCTGGTTTCCTGGTTTAGTAAGAAGCAAAACACTGTATCCTTGTCAACAACTGAAGCAGAATATATATCTGCTGCTTTGGCTTGTTCTCAAGTTATATATATGCAACAAACTTTAAAAGATTTTGGATTACCTATAACTAAATCACTAATTTATTGTGATAATACTAGTGCAATAAACCTATCTAAAAATCCAACTCATCATGCTAGAACAAAACATATTGATATTAGACATCATTTTCTTAGAGATAATATAAGTAAAGAAGTCATAACTCTTGAATATATTAATACTGAAAAACAAATTGTTGATATATTAACCAAACCATCAAATGAACAAAACTTTACTAAATTTAGAAGAGAATTAGGTATATGTTCATTAAGTGAAATATAAATTATAAATAATACAAGTATAGTTAATAATTAATATAAATAAAATTTCTAAAAAATTGAACTGGGCATGTCGACATGACCCATCCCCCAATGTCAATATACAGGCCGAGATTTTCAAATTTAAATTTCCCTATAAAATTAGTTATTAAGTTATATATTTTGATTTTTACTCCTTTTCTCTGTTCTATTCTCTGTAATAAACTTCTAAAAACAATAAATTAATGGCTTCCACTTCTAATATTGAACCTTCTTCACCCACTTCTCCTCATTCTGGCCCTACGTTCCACACACGTACGAGTCATCAAATTACAAGAGAAGATGAAAGATTTGCTTCAAATGATGATGGAAATTCAAGTAAGTCAACTGCGAATGGCTAGAGAACAAGATAGGCAAGGCAGAATCCTTAGGAATTTACAAAACTTCCTTATGGATAACCAAGACAATCCCATTGTCATCCAAGAATCATCACAAGCCATGGATTTTGAAGAAGAAGAGCCTCTAGAAGAACCACAAGAGGATTAAGAAGAAGAACATCCTCTGCCGAATCCAGATGTTCATATGGACGAAGACGATTGCGTAATTTGCGTTGGAGAGGTCCTTTTTGACGCTAATGGGAACTTGATCGAACAATGTGGAAACTTTTTTCTCCACTGTCCAAACTGTTCGGTCCATAAATCACCAATAGTTAAGGGTCCTTGTTAGCGTTTTTCGTTTTTGTTTTTCTCTTTCTTGATTATATATTGGTTTGTTAATTTGTATATAAATAATCTTGAATTCAATTTAATTTAGGATGCTATATTTTATATCACTCATACATAGTTATTATCCTTTTGTCATATGTTTGTTTATCTCATTTTCTATTAAGTTCAAGGTTTATAGGTCTTTTTTTGTTGATGACAAAGGGGGAGAAGTTATATAAAATAGTAGGCTTGGAGTAAGGGGGAGTTGTTGGTGTAAGGGGGGGAGTTATGGTATGATCGAAGTGGTAAGTATATTTTATAAGGTTGTCATCATCAAAAAGGGGGAGATTGTTAGGAACTGGAGATAGTGATTTTGATAACAACAACCTTTGTAACTTATTTTATTATAACTTATATACTAACACTATTGTCTAGATATATATTAATGTTATTATGCAGGATATATATAAGGCAGGTACTGATTATTGAAGACTGTATAGTATAAAGATCAAGAATGAAGAATTCAAGTTTGAACACTCATGAGTATCAAGATCAAGATTTCAAGATAAGTGTCTAGTTTTGTTAAAACTTCATAATAGCATGGAAATCTTCATTCCAAATTTCATTTGGGATGGAACCCATTTCTATCTTCTTAGTGGCTTACAAATCCACGACATGTAGCTTACAAACCTATGACAAGTGGCTTACAAACCTACGAACATCTTGGTTTTGTACAAGTTCTCGAGTCCTGATGTGATGAGATATTTTGCAGGAAGAAGCTTGCAAAACTACTTCAAAATGGTTTTTCAAAATGATTTTCAAAACTGCTTTTCAAAATGTTTTAGCCTTAAAAATTATCTTTTCAAATGATTTTCAAAAAAGATGTTTTAGCCTTAAAATATTCTTTGTTTTTGTTTTTAATTAAACTCTTGTTTTAAACTTCGTTTGTTTTTTAACTATCTTCTGATTTTTAAAAATTCTTTTATGATATATATATACTTGCGATTTAAAATCCAATTTATATATACATTCTAAAAATATTTTTTTCTACTCTTCTTTATTTTAAATCATAGGAAAATTAGTTTATTTTACTCCAGAATCATTTCATCTTGTTTTCCTTTCAATACGATTTTCAAAACAAATTTTACATTGTTTTTAACTAAGGGATGTCGACATCATGGGATACCCCATGTCGACATGGTGGCCATTAAATTCAAAAGTTTCAATTTTCAAAATAAGTGTCTATTCGTTTAAATCTCTTCACGAATGGTTATGACCGTTACTAGTCTATATATAGCCTTCACAAACGAATTTTTTAACTAACTATTTTCTTATTTTCTTCACTCCTTCTCCACAAATCCATATTATAAAATTTTCATATTTTTAAGATCGTGCCGAAATTCTACCGAATTCTCAAGTGAATCAAAATAGAATCTTATTCTTGTTTGATTCGCTGCCCTCTCTCGAAGATCAAAGTGCTATTCAGAGTTATAAGATCAATTTGTAATCAAAAGTTTATCGAGTCTCTCTATAAGGTGTGGTTGTGCCTAAAAAATCAATTGGGTGACCTTGTGTCCCGTAAATCAAGAGAGTTTGCCCCGGACTCGAAGACAAGAGGGTACCTCAAGGCCTTTAGAAATTGAGGATTATAATCTCGACATTGGTATAATAAAAATCTGTACGAGGTGTTTGCCTTGGTGCAGGACTGGACGTAGTGTAACTTTGAACCAGTATACAATCCGGTGTGTTCTTTTCTTTTACTGCTTTTTATTTACTTTCTGCATCTGTGTTTGATTCTGTGATTGTTCTGTGATTAAGTTCTGCATTTGTTTATATCATAATTTTTAAATTAGTCCGTATAAGTCTTAGAATCCATTAAACACTATTCACCCCCTCTCTAGTGTTAAATTATCCTCAAGATCCTTAATCCGCACTCCCTTTCAGACGTAGGAAACACTCCGAACCACTCTAAATCTCTGTGTTCTTTGTTGTTTTTCTGATTATTTTCTGGAGTGTTTATTAGATTATCCTATTTTTACATTTACTTTCTTCATTATATCTCTTCAAATACTTCTTAAGAGTGTTGTGCCCAATTTTGGTACAAACACTTTGGTGCTTTCACTGAGAGAACACGGTTTTTTCTCCTGCTCGTTGGATCTACTATCGATATCGGATTGCACAAATCTAAGAAGAAGATCCAGATCTTAAAGATTAAAGTTCTTTCATCCTATTCGGATTTGCATCAAATCTAGGAAAGAGCTTCGCCATCCACCATGGTTAACACAAGGACTACTTCAACAGCTGCAGATCCAGAAGGACGGGACAGAATCCCGTACAACCACTTCCAGCCGACCAGAATGCTACCAGACCATCAAATCCATAAGGCCCTGTCACCAGGGAAGAATTCCAGATGCTAATGCAAGAACTGACTCAGAGCCGCCAACGGCTCACTCAACAGCTCCGTGTTAATGCGGAACTGACCAACCAGTTGAACCGCCAACGACGAAGGAGATCCAGAAGGGATCATGCTTCATATTCATCCACTGAGAGTTTAGCCTCTTCTGATTGCCATCATAGATCCACACGCCCGCGACTGGACGGAAGTTACACACAGGCCACTGGGCATCAGCATACATTGATTCTTGGGCAACCGAGAGTTGGCCCGTCAACTAGCCATCAGACTGGACCCTCCTCCCGAGGAGGCGCTACCCCATACCATATCACTAATAACCGTACTACCACGGCTACTGATTTGGGAGTTGACGCTCGGAACCGAACGAATCCGACCCACCGCCAACGTAACCATACTCCCGAACCTTACTTCCTCGAAGACGTAGAACCAAGGAGGCGAGACATGGACTGTCGACAGCGACGGCCCCTCCTCGCATTGTGGAACCCGACCACACCTTGGCCCAACATGCTCAAAATGTCCAGATGCCCGACATTTCGACTATGATCCGTCAAATGATCCGTGAGAGTCAGGGACTTAGCAATGACAACTGGGGAATCTCCCGGAGTCATACCCCTTCTACTGATGAGATACTTCATGTTGAACCATCTCGGTGATTCAGGATGTCGACTTTACCCGTTTATGAGGGGAGCTCTGATCCCAACCAACACATCTTAAAGTATGAGTGGCTGATGAATGCTGCAAGAGCTGATGATGTAGTTAAGTGCCGAAGCTTTCTGATCTCTCTAGGGGGCATAGTGACTATGTGGTTTACCCGACTGCCACCTCGATCTATCTCTTGTTTTGATCAGTTGGCAATAAAGTTTATTGAGCAATTTCGTATGCATGTCGCAAGACCGAAGGATGTTAATACTTTATCTAGTGTCACTCAAGCTCCTAGAGAGACACTCAGGCGTTATTTAGAGAGATTTCATGCTGCATGCGCTAAGATCAGCAACCCTAATGATAACTCCATTCTAATGGCATTGACTAAGGGGATTGACCCCGATTCCGAATTCGAAAACTAGTTGGCCGGAAAACCACCTGCATCATTGGACTGTTTCTATTCTAAGGCAGCCCAATTCTTGAGAAGGGAGGATGCGAAACAGTCTAGGAAGAAGGATGATGCGGGGCCTAGTATGGAAGGAATTCAGAGTAATATTGTTGTTAAACAATCCGAGAGAGCTCCGGGAAAGTGCAGTTGAACATTCAGAATAAACAAAATCAGCAGAAAGGCGATGGTAACAAAAATAGAAAACGGGATCAGAACCATGGTCCACGACGTAGGGCTCCTATGTTTGGTAATTATACTCCTTTGAATACGTCGCTAGAGAATGTGTATTTAAAAACCTGCAATACCATTCAGTATAAAAGACCTGCTCTGAAACAGTCATCTGAGAAACAGATTCAAACAGGGAAGTTTTGCAGATTTCACGAAAGCTACGGCCATAACACAAATGAGTGCCATCATTTGTAGGATGTTATTGAAAAGTTGATACGTGAAAGGAAGTTGGAACAGTTTGTGCATGCGCCACAGTCTGGAGGTGCGGGCCCATCGAATCAGAACCATACACCGAATCAGGCAAGACAGGAGGAACCCGCTCGTACTGGCAGGAGGATGGTGATAAATACCATTAGTGGTGGTCCTCATCCAGCAAAACGAAGTTGGAAGGAAATGGAGTCGTATGCCAGTTCTATTAGGCATGCGAGCTTTGAATGTTGTAGTAGTTTGGAAGATGGGGCTCCGGCCAAGCAACAAAAGATGATGACTGACAACATCATCTTCCAAGACAGAGATGCCGATAGGATCGAAGCCCCAATCATCAATCCACTTGTCGTATCAGCACAAAAAGGTCCTGCTTGGATGAAGAGGATCTTGGTAGATAGTGGAAGTTCTGTGAATATATTGTTCAAGCGAGCCTATGACCAGATGAAAATGGAGACTAAAGATTTAAAACCTTGTCGGTACCGTATCCATAGTTTCAATGGGAGTGCAACTATACCCACTGGAGTGGTGGAATTGCCCGTGGAGTTAGGTATTGGAGAACGCCGAAGAATCTGGATACTGCAATTTGTTGTTTTGGATATAGACTCGCCATATAATGCTTTCTTGGGCCGACCGGACCTAGCTGAGTTCAGGGCTGCTATTGCCTCATGGTGTTTGACTCTAAAGTTCCCCACCGACCGTGGAGTTGGAGTCGTTCAAGGAGATCAGGCTGCTGGACGAGCCTGTTATGTTGCTGAGCTGCGCGAGGCGCAGCGAAAAGAGAAAGGAAAGGGCGTAGAGGAATCTCTCTGCGTCCATTTTGTTGATAATTGACAATTGACGCCTGGGCCTAGGCCTGGGCACCCCAACCAATTCCAAAGAGATCTTAACCCGAGAGACACCGAAATTGAAGACAAAAGTAAAGACAGTCAAGCTTCTCCAACCGAACTAACGATCGATGTTCTGATCGATGATAGCGATGATCCTAGAATGATAAAGATCGGATCTCAGTTAAGCCAACAAATGCAACAGAAATTGGTTGAATTTCTCCGGGCAAACCTTGACGTGTTTGCCTGGACGCATTCTGACATGTGCGGGATCTCGCCGGACATCGCGAGCCATGCATTGAACATTGACCCGCGGCACGTCCCGGTCAAACAAAAAAGGCGTGGTATGGAACCAGAGAGATTTGCCACCCTTAAGGAGGAAGTATACAAGCTTAAATCGAATGAATTTATTCGAGATGCATTATATCCGGAATGGGTGTCAAATCCTGTACTTGTCCGAAAGCTAAACGGGAAATGGAGAACGTGCATCGATTACTCTGATCTGAATAAAGCCTGCCCTAAAGACAGTTTTCCACTTCCTCGAATTGATCAACTCATAGATTCAACGATCGGACATGAACTCTTATCCTTCATGGATGCGTATTCCGGCTACAATCAAATACCAATGCACTTACCCAACTAGGAACATACCAACTTCGTAACCAATATAGGACTTTATTATTACAAGGTTATGCCTTTTGGACTCAAGAATGCTGGCGCAACTTATCAATGATTAGTTAATCGAATGTTCGCAATCAGATTGGGAAAACCATGGAGGTGTACGTGGACGACATGCTAGTCAAGTCACGATTCTCCACTAACCACATCAAAGACCTGGAGTCAATGTTTGATATTCTCCGAGAATACAGGTGAAGCTTAATCCGTTGAAATGTCACTTTTGGGTCGCATAAGGAAAAATCCTTGGGTTTATCGTCAACGCTCGAGGAATCGGAGCCAATCTCGAAAAGATCTGGGCGATTAGAAACCTTGAAACTCCGAGAACTATAAAGCAAGTCCAGAGTCTCAACGGGAAAGTAGCAGCACTAAGCAGGTTCATTTCAAAATCTACTGACAAATGCATTCCCTTCTTCGATCTGAATCGAAAAAGGAAACGAAACTTTGAATGGACTACAGAATGTGAGAGCGCATTCCGAGCATTAATTCAACATCTCTCCACACCGCCAATTTTGTCAAAGCCTATCGATCATGAGAAATTGTACATTTATTTGGCGGTATCAGAAAACGCGATCAGTGCTACCCTAATTCGGGAGGAAGATCGAACACAAAAGCCGGTCTATTATATTAGCAAACGACTAACCGGAGCTGAGAGAAATTATCCGAAGCTAGAGAAGTTGGCTTATTGTCTTGTTATTGCCTCGAGGAAGCTCCGTCCATATTTCCAGGCTCATCCTATCACCATTTACACCGACTAGCTATTACGACAGGTCCTTACGCGGCCTGAGACGTCTGGTTGGTTACTCAAATGGAATATCGAGTTAAGTCAGTTTGACATTACTTACACTCCAAGGCGGGCCATCCAAGGACAAGTCCTAGCAGATTTCATAGCTGAATTTACCATCCCAGAGGACTTGCCCAAAACAAGTGAATCTCCCAAGTATATCTGGAAACTGCACACAAATGGCACGTCTAATGTCTGTTGCTCAGATGCAGGAGTTGTGCATGAAACTCCAGAAGGTCGATCTATATGCTATGCTTTAAAGTTTGATTTTCGCGCGACCAACAATGAGGCTGGGTATGAAGTCTTACTTGCCGGATTGAGGCTTGCCAGAGATTTGAAAATCATTGCTGTGGAGATTTATTGTGATTCACAATTGGTCGTATGTCAAGTTCGTGGGGAATACCAGGCCAAGGACTGAATTCTGGCTGCTTACCTTGCTCGGGTTCAGGAAATATTAAATCAGTTCGATTATTATTCCATCTACTGCATCCCCCGAGAGCGCAATCAAAAATCCAATTCATTAGCAAAGTTTGCCAGCACAGGTGAGGCACAACAAATGGGACTGGTTCCCGTGGAGACATTAGCTTCCCCGAGCATCGACCGAATGGAAACCGATTGGATATTTGATGTCGTTTCCGAGAAGGAGTCATGGATGACTCCGTTCAAAAATTATCTTGAGCACGAAACCCTACCAGAGCGCAGAAGTGAAAAGAGATAGATTCTTTGAAAAGCTTCACGATTCACTATTCAGAATGGAGTCATGTATAGAAGAGGATACTCTGTTCCCTTACTCCGGTGTATCGCTCACGACGAAATCAAACGCGTGTTGCATGACGTGGATGAAGGAGAATGTGGCGATCACACCGGGGGGCAAGCCCTTGCCAAGAAAGTGCTTAGATATGGATACTATTGGCCAACCGTAAATCGCGATGAGTCAGACTGCGCTAGAAAGTGTGACAAATGCTAGAAGTATGCTTGGATTCCAAGGGCCCCACCTACCAAAATAACTCAAATGGTCAGTCCATGGCCATTTGCAGTATAGGGCATTGACATTATTGGCTCTCTACCTCTAGCCAAAGGCGGTGCGAAGTACGCCATCGTAGCAGTTTATTACTTTACGAAGTGGGCGGAAGCTGAACCCCTTGCTACAATTACAACAAAGAAGGTGATCAACTTTGTAGTGCGCAACATCATCTGCCGATTTGGTCTCCCACATACTATCATCACTAATAACGGGACCCAATTCGACAGTGCTGAATTTAAAGACTTCTATCAATGATTCCACATTCAAAAGAAATTCTCCACAGTTACACATCCTTAAGAGAATGGACAAGTCAAAGCTATTAATAAAGTTATAAAGTCTATTCTGAAGAAACGACTGGAAAAGGCCGAGGGAAAATGGGTCGATGAGCTTCCTGTGGCTTTATGGGCTTACCGAACAACCCACAAATCCGCGACCGGCCACACACCGTTTTCTTTTTCTTATGGTTCAGAAGTTGTTATTCCAGTCAAGTTAGAAGTGCCTTCTCATCGTGTGACATACTATGATCCGAAGACAAATGCTATATTACTTGCCGAATCTCAAGATTTATTGGATGAGAAGCATGAAGAGGCTGATTTGAGGGCAGCCGCATACCAAAGTCGAGTCGCCCGATTATACAATGCCAAGGTCCGACCCCGAACCTTTGAACTCGATGATCTCGTCCTTAAGAGAATTTATTCGGTCCCTTCGCATATGAAGCCAACTTTAGAAGGGCCATATGTTATCGAATGAAAGCTCGGAGATGGTACATTCAAATTATCGACCGTTGACGGTCTCGCTCTTCCGAGAGCCTGAAACAGCGAAAGCCTTCGTCGCTACTACACATGACAGGCTCTGTTTATTTATTCAGTCTATTTTTCATTTGCAATTTGTTTCTGCATTTCGAAATTTGAATTTGTAATAAGGCAACTGATTTTTCCGTATTTTCTTATTTCAGCAATAAAATGCAATATCTTCGAGCCAGAGCTATGATCTATCGAATGTGTCATACAACTATCACTATGCACGGAGAGCTAAATTCCACCCGACGGTGGAATTTATTCAAATAGGGAGTGACTGCGATACGACCGGTTACACGCTAGATGATACCCGAGCTCGGGGGCAAGTCATCACACTGAAGTCAAAAAAGGATTGATACACGACAATCCTTTAACCAACTCCAGGTTCCCAGAGTGTGAACTGGAGTATAAACTTACAAATATGATCTTGAAGAGGGTGGATCCATCCACCTAACGACTTCGCTCGTATCTTGACCAAGTTTGAGGAGGATGGACCCATCCATCTAATGACCTCGCTTGTTAACTCAGGGTGGATATGAACCAATCATCCACGATCCTGATAGTTTCATCGTTCCCGGAGTTCGAACGAAATCCTAAAGCTTGAACAGATGTGACTGACCATCTTTCGGCTAACTCCAATTTCCCAGAGTGTGAACTGGAGTATAAACATTAACTAACTCTGGATTCCCAGAGTGTGAACCGGAGTGTCAACATAAACACCAACTCCAAATTCTTAGAGCGTGAATTGGAGTATAAACGTTGACTTAAAATCCCCGGAGAGTGGATTGGAGTTTGAACACAAACTGGATTGGGATTGACCGTCCGTAAAACAACTCTAAGTCCCCGGAGCGTGGTTAGAGTGTAAATGCAAATCGGGTGTGACTGACCAGCCACGAATCCATCTAAAGTCCCCAGAGTGTGGACATCGTTACAAACATTAAGCGGGTGTGACTGATCACCCATGAAAATGACTTAAGTCCCCGGAGCGTGGACGTATCCTTGAAACTCAAGCAGGCGAGCCAAACCACCGATGTACGAATGCAAATCCCCGGAGCGTAGATGCAATCGTCAATGGATGAACGAGTGTGATTCGACCACTCGAATTTCTTTATTTTAGCATCAATTCGACGACGTTAAGCTCGATGAGTTGAAAGCGGAGTGCAATTGCTACTTGATCTTACAATTCGTCCCTAAAACTAGGGGCAGAGCTTAAGCGTCAATCACTGATTGAGACAGTGCAGTATCGGAGTCCAGCTTGATGTTCAGTTATTACTCATAGTCGTGATTTGAGGACTTAACAACTAAACTTGGATCCAATCCAAAGGTCGAAACTCAACAAATATACTAGACTGGAGTTCAACTGCTGAAAAATTTAAGCAAATGAACGAGAATTGAGTTAAAGACAAAATGGAATTTCATTTCAACTATTTGTGGAAGAAAGCTAAGTACAAGTTTATCACAAAAATCTTACTAGCAGGGACCGAACCCGCATCTATACACGGCTACCAAAAAGAACAAAAGAAATTCCTATCTACTCAACAATGAGCCGAAGAGGCGTATCTACTCTCTTTTCTTCTTCGGTTTCCTCTTCGGTGTGGACCCGTTGGAGCTCTCGCTCGGTTTTCTTTTTGAGCCCTTGCTTTTCAGCGGCCGATCTCCAATCGGAGGCATTATATCAACATCCTCCTCCGAACTCAAATGTATTGGAACGCTTCCTGTAGGCGGAGTCGGAGGGACAGGATCAACATAAGGAGGTGGGGCAGGCACGCTCGTCTCAATGACCATTCCTCCCAGAGATATCATCTGCAAAGGAGCCGGACCAGGTCCAGCCATTCCACTACCAAAACCGCTGCCCCGCGCGGCTGCCTCCATCTCAGCGTAAATTTCAGATAGGATTTCCTCCTCGTGAAGTGTTTGCGCACTGTTGGAAACTCCCGCAGTTGGAGCCGAAGAACTTTTCATTAGAACGCTTCAACCCATAACGAATGGCAAGTCTGCGAAGGGGTCACTGTGATGACTGAGGAGTTCCTCCATCATCTGCTCGTCAAATATAAGTGTGCTCCCCTGCGCTCCATCTGTCGGTGCCGTGGTCGTTGTGGTGGTCGCTTCAGTTATAATGGCCTCCTGCATGGGATGTGGTTCTTGAGTGGTAGGAGGCACGACCGGTGTAGCATCAATCACTGGATAAAAACAAAAGAAGAACTGTTAATAATCTCTTCATGTGCATTTCCGGTTTTGGGACAAGTGTACAAAATGTTCAGAGTACCTTCCTCTGTTTGACTTGTGGGCGGCTGAACGGACTCATAAATTTGCTCGCTAGCTGAGATAACTACGGCTGATCCGGGTTGTAAGCAGGAGCGGATTGAGGATCAACCGTAGGTATGGATTTGGGCTGAGTCAGCACGGGAGTTTCAGAACTTGTATCATGGTGCTCGACGCCGGAACCCTCTCCAACTTCCAAATACTGAGTGCCAAGCTTCTCGTTCTCATATGAAATCATGGCATCATGGAGAACTTTCCGCTCGTCTTTGCTCAACACCCGGTTCTCAAGCTCGAACTCGTCAATTGATTCAGCTTGGTGGGCAGCTTTTTCATCTCCTACCAATCGGCCCCAGGCATTGTATTGATGTGTCAGATAATTTTTGAGCCAGGCTAGATTCCTATGCTTCAAGACGTTAGCATTGTAAGTGATGAGGAGATCTTTGATATCAGCCTCTAGCCTGGACTCCGCCATTTGGACTTCCTCCTCGACCTTAGTCTCCACCTCCCGAACCTTAGCCGTTGCCGCATCCCGCTCGCCCCGAAGCACTACGGCTTGCTCGCATGCTTCCTGAGCAGCTTTATTTGCATCATCTTTCTCCTTGATGATTTCGGAAAATTTGGCTTTTAGCTCGCTAAGTTCTTTCAGGGCAGCGTCCCTCTCAACAGTGACTGTGGTGTTTCGGTGGCCCATCTGCTCCACCAAAGCGAAGTGTGTCTGCCTCATCCTCTCCATAGCCATGTTCGCCTCGTCGACCTTTTTGGTGGCCTCTATTTATGATTTTCGAGAGGACTCGACTTCATCGTTAAGCACTTGGATGATGCGGTCTTTCTGGGCGAGATCAGATTCTAACTTTTCAATTATTTTAGCCCGCTCGAAAGCCACCGCTAATGCCTTATCTGCAGCTTTCATCCACTCCTTATACTGTGTATAAATGTCATGAATATAGTCATGCATCGTGGTCTCTACTTCCGATGGAATTTTCTTTAAGTGGGGGGGGGAAGATGAAGCCATCAAAACATATGTTTGGGAAATGTTTTCTTAATTGGGCATTTCTGATGGCCCCTTCGCTCAGTGATAGCTTGTTCAGCGATGGCTGGAGGCTCAACCTCAGTTCAGTGGCGTTGTGACTCAGGCCGAGAAGTTTGCGAAGATGGTTTGTGACGAGGGGGCTCTACCGGTTGTTTTCCCTGGCATGAAGGTTGAGTAGGGAGTCGAGGGGGTGGAGAACGCGATCGGGATCGGTATCTCGGTTCTCTGTAATCTCTGTCTCTATCCCTCTCGTAGCGTTCCTGACTAGAATAGCCGCAATCGCGGTTTCCATCATCCTCCCTCCGACGGGACTCATAATACGAGCTCGATGATTGACGCCCTGAGCGGAGACTGCCGAGCATAGACTCTCGCCTATTCATTGAATCTGTAAAAAGGGAAGAACAACAGAGTTAGTGATCTTTGGAAGTGAATAGCTCGGGACTGGAAATCGTGTAGTGTCGTGAAGTGAATGCATGTATGTGTAAACCCCCCGACCGACCGGTTATATCGGTTACACTTGCAGGAAGTGCCTCGCCTAAATCTAAGGCGCTTTGAAGCCCTTCCAATCCGATGTCATATTGGAGCGACACGTCGTTCGGAATCGGAATGTCGACAAGCCCTTCAAAAGGACTCTCTATTGGTGAAGGAGAGGCCTTTGAGATTCTAACGCCGGAGGCCGGCAAAGACACCACTACTGATTTCCACCTCAAAGACTTAGGGAACTTGTGGGCAACTGCCTTGCCTTTTCTCTTTCCCTCTGAACCCTGAAGACTGTCAGAAGGCCCGACCACCGGTTCGTCACTTGTAGGCATGTGTCCTTCGTCACCTTCCTTGGCAATTACGACCTCGGACACTTTGTGCTTTACCCGCTTCGTTGGGGCCTTCCTCAGCGTTCCTTCAAGCCTTATGCTTTGGTTTCACTCGATAAGCCCAACGGTTCTCAAGTTTCGGTCTGTTAGCACCGAGTCTATGTCTCTTATTTCGCTTAACACTTCTTGAAGGATCCGCACAATTTCTTTAAAATGCATGCCCTCAAGTCATAGAATTACAGCTGTAAAGGAAAGAAGACATTAGCTTTAATATCAGCTATGATTATCTCGTTAACTACTAGAAAAGGTTGCGGCACTTACGTCTGACCAACCATCGGCTAGCAAATCCTGGAGGGCATCGGACATAGAACCACTCGGTTTTAAAGTAACTCAATCTGGTCTAGGAGCCGGTCACGACTTGACAATTCCCGACTGCCTCTAGGAATGTGAACGAAGGACTATCTCCTCGACTCTTAACGTTGAATGAGTATCTAATTTCGATCGGGAGAGGAGGTCGGAAAAGATGCTCCATAAATACAATGAACATACTATTGAGCAGAGCATATCCGTTCGGGTGTAACTGTGATGGGGCGATTCCAAAGAAGGACAACACTTCCCGAGTATATTGATTGAATGGAGGAAGTGTTCCCGATGTGCATGCATGACGATTAAAGGCCGTAAACCCCTTTGAGGGAGCATGCGATCTATCATTCGGTCCTGGTAGTAGTACGTCATCCAACGATAGACCATGCCTTAGACATATTCGTCCCAGCATATCTTCGGAGATGTTAGGTGGGACAAAATCTTGTGGATTCATGATAAACGTGGCACCAGGCAGCTCGTCCGGAGCTAGATCTATAACTTCGGCCGTGATGGCCGTTATCTCTAGGACAAAAGAGGACGAACTCTGAAGCTCCTGTTGTTGAGAACTTGTGGATTCCATAGCTAATCAACTTATTAAAAACCATCGTTAGATGATAATAAGCCCGCGTGTTCCCCAGTGTGAAGTGCGTGGATGTGTTGTGTAGTGCAGTGCTGCATAATACTTAAGAAATTCTGCAGAACTTGAGAAAGTTTTAAAACGACAAGACTTATTGACTCAACCAGAGTGACCGTCATCGCTGACCATCACAACTGTGCCATCCAGACTTTGGATATCAATTCAAATTGTGGGTAATTAAATGTTGTCAAGTTATAGTTCCATCGACGAGCTTCAAAAGGTAGTCAAATATGCAGTGAAACTGTTAAGTCCGATTATGCATGGCAGAAGCTCATCGGAGTCAAGTATTTAAGTATGCGAGAGAGTTTATTTCGATTGAAAAATTGAATTCGAATTGATCACTAAAATTCCCTTCGTATCGATCCAGACACCATCGATTTGTATCGATCATAGTGCAACAGTTCATATCGATCGCACCAGGTCATTTCATATCGATCAAAATTTCTTACTCGTATTGATACGAAACAATTTCCCATCGATACGAGATCACGCTGTACCAGGATCGATACGAACTTCCCCGTGCCATCCATCAGTTCCAGAATCGATACGAATCCTTTGTCCCAGATCGATACGGGGGTATTTCTTCTTTCCTTCTCCCAATCGATGCGAGATCAAGGCAGAGCATCTCTTTCGTGAATACTTCGTATCCATCCATATTTTTCCTCCTCCAATCTACACAAATGCCATTACTGTTCCATTAACCTCACTCTAACCCAATTCCGGCATCGACGACACTGGAATCGACCACCATCGTGGATGGAGTCAAGTCAAGTTTCAAGACTCGTCATTTTAAGATGGATTTGGTTAGTTAATTACCTAGTCCGAATGGTTTGAGTTAAAGACTAAGCGCTGGATGCTTTGGGACGAAGGCAGTTATTGTTTCTCTTTTGCTCTGATCGATACGAAGGCAGAAAACAGAATGGAAGCAAGTGGAAAATTTAGCTAAGTCCAAAACGTATTTATATGATCTCGTATCCAAGGAAGAAAACGATTCGCCTTCCAGTAATAGAAATCGGTTGAAACGGTCACAAGTTCTATCGACACGAAGAGACTTGTTCGCATCCATAAGTCTAGAACGATACAACAGTTAACACTTTGTATCCATTAGCAAGTTACCCCTAGCTTCGTATCCCTCAATTCAAGTTTCATCGATACGAAACTCCCAACGAAGTCTTGCTTGAGTCACTGGATTTCATCGATACGAAGCGCTATTTCGAATCCATACGCTTGGAGGCCTAAGCTTCATATCATCGATACGAGTGACAACTTCGCGTCCATCATTTTGAGGACTGTCTGAATTCGTATCCATAGATATGAAATGATTCAAAGAACCGACTAACTCGTATCGATTGCCATCGATACGAAGAACGACTTTTTTAACTCTTCACATCGATCCAGGAGAGGATCGATACGAAGGGACACTCCAAAACAACCATCAAGCGTTGTTACAAATTGAATTTCACATTGATTCAGGAGAGGGTCAATATAGAATTCAATAATAAAAAATTGAAAAAACTAATAATGACTCGTGAACGTGTGAACTTTAACGGGAGTCAGGCTAGCACATATTCATGTATAATGGACTAACATCCAATTTTTAAAATTCACAGGAATTGAATATTCATCTAGTGACGATTACAACAACAAATGACAGATTACTATCATATAGCACTCGATTACAACAGTACACAGTACAACAATTGGCAGTCTACAATTCATGATTCATGTTTCTATGGATCAATCAAAGATCACAACTTTCAGCGAAAAGACGATAACTGTTTAACAAGTCAGATGGAACTTTTCATAATGGAGATTGCAGCTTTTCAAAGCACGTCATGTTTTCACAAGACGTAGTTTGAGGGGCAAATGTTATACCGCCTTTTGGGCAAGGCTATGATACCAAGAACTTAACTGGAAACCAAGGAAAGTCCATCCCGAAGATTGATTATACACAGGCTCACTATGGATATCGATGAATTTTGTCTGAGACTGGATTGAGCTACAATTGACAAGACATGACAAGCAAAGCTATGAAAGCCAACATTCCAAATTTCAAGTCAATCCGAGTTCGTATGCTCAAGATATGATCGATACAAGTCAAGGAATTCAACACCATCGCATCCATCTATTCGTGTCCATCAAGTCTCGGCGTCATCTGTTGTTCGTATCCATCAGCGAGTATCTCTTCGTATCCATCAAGGTGCACTACTTTGTATCCATCGAGCGAATCAGCCTTATTCGTATCGATCCTGTTCGAATCCATCGGCATACAAGCGCACTTCGTATCGATCAGCAGCCAAAAAGAGTCTATTTCGTATCCATCAGGACCTTCCTATTTCGTATCCATCGACTGCGACACGAATACACATTTCATATCGATCGAGCTTCAGACATGCTTCGTATCGATCGACCATGGATCGATACAAAATCAAGACTTCCCATCAATACGAAGTGCAATTCAATCGATCGATACGAACAAGAGCAGTGTAGTCGATCGATACGAACAAAGCAGTGCAGTTGACCGATACGAGCAGAACGGTTACAATTGATACGAACAAGGCCAAGTCCGATTGATATGAACATAACAACTAAGATCGACACGAACAGGGTCGAAATAGATCGATACGAACAAGGTGTAGACGTTGGATACGATGAAGGAAGCAGTCAACACGGCATGAAAAGTGGATCGATCCGAGAATTTAAAGCCACGTCAACTTACAGGCACGTGCTCGGACCGATACGAATAAGAGCGATACGAGGGGTATCGATACGAAAGGCGCAGCCTAGAGAGAACACAAGTTTGCATCGATCATAACTCACAATCTACAAGTCCAAATGCTACGAAATTTTCACAGAAGCTTGCGTACATCCTCAGCAACACTCACAATTGATTCCGACCCAATTGGATGAATTTTCAATCGATACGAATCTCGTTCGTATCGATCCTAGATCACGTGTAAATCACGTGGGATCGATCGCGTGGGCCCATCCACGTGCCAGAAGATGTCTCCCGAGATCTAAGCGAGATATTTGCAGCCTACGCCTATAAATAGCATCCCAGAGCCTATAGAAAATAGATCTTTTGGCTCTCTGACATCCAGACTCTGCCAAATTCACCATTGTACTCGAATTTCACTGTTGTACTCAAGATCTACTATTGTAATCAGCTGTAACCAGCAAGAAAAAGTTAATAAAGATCAATCATTTCATAGTGGACGTAGGCAACACGCCGAACCACTATAAATCTCTGTGTTCTTGCTGTTTTTCTGATTATTTTCTGGAGTGTTTGTTAGATAATCCTCTTTTTACATTTACTTTCTTCATTTTATCTCTTCAAACTCTTCCGAAGAGTGTTGTGCCCAATTTTGGTACAAACACTCTTAGAATGTAGTGGAGTATTATACGAGTATGAACTTAAGCTATATAATGCTTAATAACTTGAAGTAGAGTTTTATGAAATGATTCATAAATGATGTTAGTATTAAATGAGGAATATTATATGGAAAATGAATGTGAATTTAAAATAATAAAAATTGGTGTAGGTAAGTAACCAATTGGAATAAAGTACGTAAGTGTACATAGATCACTTTATTTGCATACCAGTTCTTGGTCCAGGATTTGAGTACATAATTTCAAGGTGATTTTCATCGGTTCGAGTTAGGATTTTTCACTCGATTCTCGACGGAGAACACTTGATACAGATTTTTGATATGATCCTGAAGTTTTCTTTCATAGTATATAGCTATATTAGGAGAATATAAGTTTCTAATAAGGGAACCAGATCAGAGTCCGCACTAGAGATGTCAAGTGAGATATACTAGTTCAGAAGTGAAATTTATGTGATCGAGCAAGTGATCAGATTGATATTGCGTACCAATTATATATATGTGAGTGTGTAAATATATATCATATGGTCTTTAGTATAATTATATATTGTGTTTGTTAGCCAGTGGAGAGTTTGGGAAATGACTTTTCCAATCGTTTGGAGTAGCATGAGTGATCGACTAAGTAATAACCTGAGGCTGTTTAGCATAAGATACGCTTAGTAGGTTATTTATCATCCTTGTGTGATGAGAAAGTTTCTGAACCTGGGCGAACCATAAGCTATGGTTGCTAGGGATTGTAGTACTATGTAGTATTATTGTGTGATTGTTTCTTTGGTTGCCAGTGATTACAATGCCATTAGGTATTGATGTGTGATTGTTCATTTTGTTACTCATGTCAATATTTCGAGGATGAAATTCTTTTAAGGGGGAAGAATGTAAAGACCCAAAATTTTGAACATTTTATAATTAAATATTGGAATTATTTAAAATATTTAAATCGTGGATTTATTACGAATAAAAATTATTTCGAAAGCTTATTTAAATTCTATTTAAATAAGAATGATGATGGTAAACTTTTAATATAGAATTAAAAGGGATTAAACTGGTTTTAATAGTACTTTTTTTTAATTAACATGTGAAATTATCATCCCGAGGCACTATCTTGGATTTTGACAAAACTAATATCATGGGGACCGGAATATTGAGTTGTTGTGCACCAACGAGTTTCGTGGCGATTGGACGTCCCGTGTGACCGTACGAGCTCGGAACGTTCGACGATTTAATCAAGAGAATTTAATATATTACTTATTTTCCTATAAATACTCTTTACCCTTAAACCCACTTCATCATTTCTCTTCCTCTCTCTTTTCTATTTATAGTAAACCAAATACATAGCCATCATTTAAATTCAATTGTTCGCAGAGCTTCACTCAACGAAATTCGACGATCTAGATCCATTGGCTTCATAGAGGCGAGGGCTTCGAGTTGGTGTGTGTTGATTGGGGTGTGGCGGTGGTTGGTGATGATCGATTATGTACATTCGTGCCTAGGGTTTGGGTTTAAGGATGATTAAAGGGGAGATAGGCTATGGCGAGGTTGGATTTGGGACTGTTGGGTGAAGGAGAGTTTGCGCTGATGTTTAGAGGGCGTGCGACTCTCAAATGTTAATCACAACCTGACAGGGTGATGGGAAGGAAGCTCGGTTGCTTTTCGATTGGGGTGGCCAAAGGTGATTTCGAGCATGACAATGGACTCGAGGTGTGAAAAGAGGTCGATCGATGGTGGTTGTTGGTGCTTAAGATGGCCGATGCAAAATGCGACAGTGGGGAGGCAAAGTGGAGGCTACAAGTTGGATTTATAGTGGTGGGGCCGATCCTAAAATTGTTGGATCCACTATCAAGCTCGCGGGAAGTGAAGCTCGTGCGTGGTGACTGTTCATCATTTCATTGTCCGTAGCTTGGCAAGGGGTGTGCGTGGATGGGTAGAGGGCGGCTTGGATTGGATGTGCATGTACAAGGGATGCTATTTAGGGAAGATGATTTATAAAAGGATTTGAGGTAATTAAGTTAAGTGGGGGGGTTTAATTACATTTTTTAATTAAGTTTACTCCAATTTCTCATATAAATCGTAACTTTTGCATACGAGGTTTAATCGAGACACCGTTTTTGCCTTTGCACTCCTATCGGGATTATCTACGTCTGGGATAGGTTTGGGCTTGGGTGAGTTTACTCACCAGTTGATTGTATATTGTTGTGTATATAATTATTGTTGTATTAAAATATAAATAGTATAGTGAACAATGCAAGTTATTACTTTTAGACACCTCCTTGCTTTGTAAAACAAGTGGCAACATTATTATGTAATAAAATCTCTCTTTTAATCATCTATAACATGTATCATGGCCCAGACTACTTGTTTACATATTTGATATTGTTATTTGATAAGTTGAAAATTGTGTATGAATTTTTGAAATGAAATTGTTGCTATAAACGCATTTGAATCCCTTGTATTTTAACACTTATTAAATTGGTTAAATGTGAATATATTATGAAATATATACTGGATAGTTCTATACGCATGTTTGGTTGTGTTTGACATAAAGGAATTGGTTAGGGAAGTTTTAGAAATTGTGAATGGAAGTTGTGATAGTTGAAGCGAAAAGGTCGCTATGGATGCACTTTGAAATCGTTTTGTGTTCGGCGATTTAAAGTTAACTTTAAAAGACATGTTAAGGCTTCTTAACATTTTTAATACCAGGAAAATACAAAGGTTTAATATATTGCCGAAGTTAATTATGTATTTTTAATAAATGATTTTAAATCATAAAATTGGCTTTTTATGGTTTTTATTAAAGTATAAAATAAGAAATTTTAAGTGGTATTTAAATAAATATTTTAAACCATGGTATAAGTATTTTTAAGTATTTTTAAGTATAAATAGTTTTAAGAAAATTGGTTAAATATTTTATTAAAGTATTTTAAAGTTTCATAAAATAATGTCCTTTGAATTGATTTCAGCATTCTAAAATGTTTATGTAAGCTTTGAAAAGTAAGTTAAGTCTCAAATGAAGAGATAAGGAAAGAATTGGATTATAACACTTAAGCTATAATGAATAATTTTGTAAAGTCGAGGAAAAGTACTAACTTGTCAAATTTGGGATATAATTGGATCTTTTAAAAGAGAATGTATTTAAGAGATAATTATAAAGGGGATGACTTTGGATTGTTGCGACATTGTTTGAATAACAATTGTCTTAAACCCATATAAAAGGAATATAATCTTTAAAAGAGAATTTTAAAGATAATGATTAAGTGGGAAGTGTTTTGGATTCGTTGTAAACAATGTTTTAGTAACATTTTGTTTTTAAACCATTGAATGATATTTAAAGTGGTAAAATATTGTTAAATGATTTTGGGAAGTACTTGATCTTTAAAAATGTAATTCTAAAGATAATAACAAGTATGGAATCTTTGGAAAAAGATAGAAAAGTATAAGTTTTGAAGTAGAAAAGAGAGAAGAAGTTTATAGTAACAATTTTTGAGTGACATTTGTTTTTAACTTCTTTGACTGTGTTTTAAGTGAGTAAAACTTGTTATTGCTTTGTGAATATACTTATACCGTCGAGATAAGTATATGAATACTTTTGAGAGTATTGTAATGTGTAGAAATGAATAGGATAGTTTTAATTAAATAGTGATGTTTAATTAATAAGTGAAGTTTCATTTTTAAAGAAGTTTATTGAGTAAATGAGTTTTATTAATAAAAGAGGGTTTTAATCAATAAAGGAAGATTAATTAAAAAGGGGACTTGAAGTCGTTTATAAGACTTGATCATGCTTGCATGTGTAGATCATGTTTTATGTGTTACTTGCTGATGGATATTATACGGGACTTAGTTTCCCTTGTGTGATCACTCATTATTGTTTAAATTGACCAAAATATAACTTTGGAAATATCAAGAAGAAACACGAGAATTACATGGTACAGTTATCTTCGGTGATGCAATATTGTAGGTATAAACTCGTTTTGCTCTTCTAGGACAAATGATAAGGAATTCATCTGCTCAAACGGTTAGGGGTGATCTCTGCTCTTATGTATTGTCTATTTATTTCCTACGTAAACAGAGTTGAGTTAACCGAAAATCGATCGATTAGTTTTGGAGCGCCCGGTAAGCGAGGGAGTGTGCTTATATGAGATGACTTGAAACCGTAACCACTCCAAAACCATATATGTTCTATGCTTTGGAAGAGGTTTGTGATTGGTTCGAGATGCTAGAATCTATGTGGGGATTTGAGATTTGTTGAGATGCTCGAACCCATGTAGAGGTTCATGATCTATTTTGAGATGTGGGAATCCGCGTGTGATTCCGAGACTTGTTGAGGTATGGGAATCCATGTGTGGTTCTGAGATTTGTTCAAGTTAGAGCTCGTGTGCAAGATCTGTTCGAGTGGTGGCTTGTGTGCTGGGATGCTGAACGTGACTTCACCATCAGTAGTGACAGCAACCAGAGATAGAAGGCATAACCTATGGGGTTTAACTGACTTAAAGGGTACAGGCGCTCCATTCCAGTGTTGCTTACGGATATGCATGTCGGAGTGATGTGACCCGATGCTTCGTGTTCGGGCGTGGACCAGCTATGTTTTTCCTATGGTATATTTTATTTTGAGATATACGATGCTCGCAAGGATATCTATGATCTTTGTGCAGGGGACCGTTCTTGAAGTACCGAGGGTCCCTCTGTGGAATCCTACACAATTAGTGAACGCGCCTTAACAATTTGAATTGTATGCCTATTATTGATGTAATGTACACTCACATGTATCATAGCTACTTGATATCTATATTTCACACCCTAGACATTATTATAGTATCACTGGATTTTCTGATAGAAAGATTTGGTTATCGTTAGATAAAAACTCGTCCATGTTTATTTGCGGCACGGTCTTACGATATACCTCAATATTCGAAAAGTTTTATAAATATAGCAATCCATATGATTTGAGTTTCTCACGCTGGTTTACCAGACGATCGGGGTGTTATTTTCTTATAATGCTCAGGTCAGCTCGTGTATATTTACATATTTAGCTGTGGTTCATTGGAGCTCTTGGAGGGGATCTAGATGATTTCCTACCATCTTTATTTTCCGCTGCATTACTTGTTTTGTATTTATCAGTGTTTGTGAGGACATGCTGTTATAACTGTCCAAGTTGATGATAGGTTAGTTTACTCTGATTGATGTATGTATATCAAAGTTTTCTTTTTGGTAAAGACCTTTTGAGATATTATATATTAAAATTTCGCATGTGAGATTCTGATATTGTGTTCTTATTTCTTGTTTTATTTCCTTTTCTTTTACGCTAACATTCTGTTTTTCCGACACTTAGGTGGTCGGCACATAAATGTCACGGACGTATTAGATTCGACATTCGGGGGTCGAAAATGCTGGTTGTTTTAGTAGGTAAATTATTTTGTATTGATTAATCTTTTGTGAGAACCTTGGCTATTAAGCTAAGATATAATGACCGAGAGTACTACCATATGAACTTGATGCACGAGCTTTCAAGTAGAGTGAAGTTATTCGGTGAAGTGTGACGTGAACTTTGTATCCAAAAAGGATCCGGCAGTTGCCAAGAATAAACAAAGACCGAGCGGATGACTTATATGTATTGTGTTGGGTCATTCGTGTTAAAAGTGTTTAACCTTGTGTTAGCACACCTTAAGTGATGGGATTAATCTCATGAATTGCATTGGTATTTTTTAGGATCAGTCCATTCATGTATCAGTTTTTATTCCCTAGTTTAAGTGCTGGGTTTCTAGGTGATTTGCACCAGTTAAGCAATGGTTTTTTGCTCGATTCTTAAAGGTGAGCACTTGAGTCGGATTCTTGAGGTAACTATGAAATTTCCAAAGAGCGATCTTAGTCGTGCGAGGAGATTTCAGTAGTCGGATCAAGGAACCAAATCAGAGTTCACATCAAAAGAGCCAGGTGGCCGACCCTAATTTAACAAGGAAATCTTGCGAGTAGACGAAGGATTGGATTAAGCATCGTGTCATTTAGGGATGATCTTTAGTCATTGTAAATTATAGTATAGTTTAGTTAAATGTTGCTTATGATAGTTCGGGAAAGGACTTCCTGACCAGTTTTGTGATGATTCAAATAATCTTCTAAGCGGAGGGATACTTGCTTAGGTGAGCATCAAGTTATACTTAGTATATTATCCATATTAACATTGTACGATAGAGGTGAATTTAAACCTGAATAGATCCAAGCATTTGCAGATCGTCATTTAACGATGATATAATTAATAGAGTTTTCTCCTTTGGAGAAGGAGTTCTATTTGAAAGGGAAGGAAAAACCAAGGCTTAGTTCGCTTGATTTATTCGAGAGTTTTTAAACTCGACGATCTAGCATATCGTATAAGTTTTCTTTTTCATAGCAGGAGGTGTAATAGTCTTTCATGTATTGTATTCCTGAAAGGAGTTACACCACTTAAGCATTTTTTCCATCTTGGAGGTCGAACTGACTCATTGGAGCTTATAGTTGGACACGCACGTTTGGACTATTGTTGGTCATCGTGCATGTCAAGTATACACTATTTGTTTTGTTTCATGTACTATCTTATATGTTGTTTGTTGTTTATTATTGCTTGATATTATTTGATTGTTGCTTGTTATTGTTTGTTGTTGTGTATTGTTGATTGATTTTGATTTTATCGATTTATTGCTTATTGATTGCTTGATATTGCTTGAGTATTGGTTAATTGTTTATTTTGTCGATTGACTGTTGATTGATTATTTCGATGCTTGTTGATTACTTATTATTGCTTGTTATTGCTAGTATATTGTGCTAATTTTCCTATTCCACAGAAGGAGTGCATGAAGTATTTCGTTAATTCTGTTTGTACAAGAGTATCATTCTAGTGACGTCGTAGTGATGAGTCGAGTAGTGAAAGTGCATGTGAACCGGATGTAGCTTTAGACCTCGAGGGCTTATTAAATTTTGAGAATAAAGCTATATGGCTTCGAATCAATGAGATTAAGCTTATCCATGTTCGATGGAGCTTTTTATTGGTATGTCCTCAATTACTTAAGGAAAATTTTGTTTTCCTTTTTGTTTTGTTAAAATGTAAGAAAAATAGTGTAGAGCTTGCGTTCTTGTTGCTTGTATTTGACAAGTGTACTTGTTTTTTGGACGGTAACATGTTTATTTGAGATGCTGGTTGCATTAGATGTGCCTACTACACAGTTGTTTTAACATGTTTATTTGCGATGCTTGTTGCAATAGAAGTGTTTGTTGCACAGTTAGTTGTAACATACTTATTTGAGATGCTTGTTGCATGGTCTGATATAGCATATTTATTTGAGATTATTGCTATATATGATTTAGCATGTTTAGATCCATGGTTTAATGTTGGAATTGTGTTTAATCCTCTTTGTTGAGAACTTGATTAAGTACATGGAAGCAGTTATGCTATTGGAATGCTTATTCGCTTGGATTTGCATCGAAATGGCATGCACTTGCTACAAAAAAATATGTAAGATCTGTAGTGTAGATGATGTGGATGTGTATGTTTGTATTTCATCGAAAATGAGATGCCTCAGATATGGGATGCTTTAGATATGAGATGTGTGTGTATGTTGTTTCGGGATTTTTTTGGAGCTAACCGCGCAAAGAGGGAACTGCCGAATTTTTCCAAAATGAAAGGGGCTTTAGAATCCTAAGGCTTAGGAGTTGTATTATGTGCTTTGATCAGTCGGGTTGCATTGTCCTACTTATATGAATTTCGGCGATGAAATTCTTTTAAGGGTGGAAAGTAACAACCCGCATTTTTTACGATTAGATATTTAAATAATTAATTTAAATATTAGATTCTTAATGAATTGAAGGTCTAAAATCTGACTTTTCGCATACGGGCGAATTAGGGCTCGAGACCACTTCCGTTGAGTCAAGATCGACGTTGCGAATTAATATGAGTATAAATATCACTATATTTAGAGTCGCGGTATTTTTACGATTTACATATTGTTATATATATTTTATATAAATACATGCACAGTTGAGTCCATTGAGATCTCAACTGACGACTTATGTTTCTAGGATGAGGACTTCATTATGAGATGTACGATTGAGTAATTTTTGGAATCGGATGATCTGATGGCCAAAATGGCCTTGAAATGTATGAAATTATCATCCTGTGGTGTTGTCTTGGATAGCGATGAGTTTATGCCATTGGGACCGAAAAAATGAGGTGATGTTCACCGATGAGTTTCGCGGTAATTCGATGTGTCGTGGGATCGTACGAGCTCGAAACGTTGGCGATTTATTTAAGAAATCAAGTGAATTATATATTTTTATTGTATAATAACCTCCCCCAAAACTGATATTATTATCTCATCCTTTTATTTCTTGCTTTCTCCTGGTCATTTTCAAAAGTAACCGCCACTCTTCATCTAATTAAACCGGGAGCTACATGCCACGAATATCTGCGAGACTGAATCCGTTGAGCTCAGGTAGGAGAGGGCTTCACATCTATAGTGGTGCAAGTGAGTGCGGTGAGACTTGGTCGAACTCCGTTTTGGCTTACGTGAGCTAGGGATCGAGATATGCAGGGATTGGGGGAGTTGAGTGCTACGAAGGGTATCATTGTTCTTCTCTTGGTGAGAATCATCTTTTGGCACCAACGAGCCAATCTCCGGCCATCACTAGAGAATCATGATTTCTGGAGCCGGTTTGAAGGTAAGCAGGTTGCTTTTGGTCGGTACAGCCGAGCTTGTCATGTGCGCGCGCGTTGCGAAGAGCAGACGGCATAGAGCGCGTAGGATCCGATGGTTCATCGAATCATTAAGTGTGGAGGGAGAGAGGAAGGAGAGAAGAGGGCGGCATTGGGTTGTGTGTGTTAGCGTGCACAAGGATTTGATTTTGGAGTAGAAAGGGATTAGGATAATGAGGTAATTAAGTGATTAATTATATTTAATTAATATCGTTTCATATTTAATTCGTATCTTTTGCATACGAGGTCCAATCGAGACGCGATTTTCACCGTTGCACTCGTATGAAGATTAACTACGATCTAATATAGGTTTGAACTGGAATTGGATAATTAGGAATTTACAGTTCAGATGAGCAGAATTATAACTTTGAATTTATATTTCAATATAAATTCACATAATTTTATATATAGGAAATTATTACCTAGGAGAGGTAGAATAATATATATAAGTAAATATTTCCCCTATTTGATTGTATTTGTTTGAGTAGATATTCAGGTAATTAACTAAAATCACATATATATATATATATAGTATTTTATGCGTATTGGATACAAATAAATAGAGCTGATATTAATTTATAACATGGTTATAAATTAATTTAACTCTTACTTGTAGTTATATTAGTGATAGAAATATTTTTATATATTTTTATTACTTATATTTGGGATGATTGATTAAAATTCCATATATAATTATTGTGTTCTATTCGTATTGAATAGAGTTAGATGGAGTTGACATTAATTTAAAACGTCGTTATAAATTTATTAAACTCTAATGTGTAATTATATTAGTGATAGAAATATTATTATATATTTTATTACTAATCAGAAGTTAGAAACATGACCTTCAAAATAAGCTGTATGGCTAAATAATTATTTAGGCAGGATAAACTTATATTTAAATGGCCTTGAAGTTTATATAGCCTTGACATTTGTTTATTATGATATAAATCAATAATTAACTAACTAGTGAATTTTCATAAAGGTGACTTGAAAAGTTAAACATTACGAAAGAAACATTATATTATTTAATAGGTTTTGATTAAAGGTATAAACCTGAATATTGTTATAACATGATTTATTAGCTTTTGACTCTAAGAAATGGTTTGTGATACACACACAGAGAGATACATACATACATACATACATGAGTTATATAGTATATTGTTGCTTTATCAATAGCTAAACTTGATTTTAATAGAAGAATTAAGTTATATTGAGCTATAATATAATGGATTCGACGAGTATATTATTTTATAAAATAAGTTTGAAACTTCTATAAAATAATACGAAGAAAAAATGATTGTTAGATCGATTACTTAAATAAGTTGTTGTGTTGTTGAATTGTTTATATGATTGTATGTGTGAATTGTTATTGATATTGATATGATAGATTTGCGACTTTGGTTGTGTATTGCCTTGTGTATGTAAATGGGCACAATATGTGTTTATTAGTTCCATATGGTTGGATTGGTTGTGTATATATATACATGCATACAGTTTATGTGAGTTATATATGCCTATATTTATATATAGTCTATGTGAGTTATATTTGCATATATTTATATATAGTTCCGGTATGTCCGAATTGGGGCTACCGGGAGATACACGGAATATTATATATATATATATATATATTCATTGATATGCGCTTTAAATCATTTATATATGTGGTTTCAGTATGTCTAACTCGGGGCTACCGATTGGTGCATAGAACCCACTGTACCATTGTGGCGCACAACCTGCAAACGTGGTTTCGGAGCAAAGGCGGGTAGAGACTGGGATGCTAATCTAGAGTAGGTCACTTACTGTTGCATTGTACATAGGGGTACTGTGACAGAACCTACATGCCAACTTCTTTTAAGGTGTTGGTTTTCAGGAGAGTCCACGATATAGTTGTGGCTCTCAACAGGTCTGGCAGCTAATGGCAATTTGGAGCGGGTATCAGTTATAGATATCCGTATTTCGGTTTTGGGTATGGAGATGTTCTGTTAGTAGCGTTGTTATATCGCTGTATTGGTTTTGCATTTCAGATGCTTCGATATGGATCATTGAATCGATTGGTGTCCGTAGCGGGCTCCACCCATCGACAATGATGGGTATCAGCTTATTCTCTGTGTGTTTTTTTATCATAATGATTATGCACGTTATATTGGTTGGTTTATTATTATTGAATATTGTGTGTTAGACTTATATTGGAATGTTTATATTACTCCTTCATTGGTACATTGGGTTTCCTTTATCATAGTGTGTTGTATGTTTCGGTCATATTATATTAGTTGTGTTGACTTGTCAGTTACAAGAGAAGAGCGGGTTATGGTAGATTCCCTACCTTTGAGTTGAGTTTACTTTACTTGTTTATAGACAGTCTGGATTTTCCTTGAGCCTTGTTTGCGGAGAGGATCGGTTGTACTTCGGTAGTCTCCTGTTTATTTGTATATGGTTTTGATATACAGTATTTTGAGGTAGTTCCCCTCACGTCAGGCTTTATGTCTAACCTGCATTTTGGCTTTGTCTGTTTGTGTTATGACAGTTCTTGGGTACTCGATTGAGTAATTTGGGAGCCATGTGCTTTTGGGGATATGCTTTTAGGATAGTTGGAGCACTTTGGAGGTGAAGTCAATACTTTAGATATAGACTTGATATTGGGGTAGTACATGACAGATATGATATTTATATATGAGACTTGTCGTATCAGATATTGTATTCTGACTTCCTATATTGATATCTATTTATTAGATACTTTCATCAGTACAGTCTCTTATATATTGCTTATCCTATTATGCTCATATATATTCAGTATATTATATATTATCATTCCACTATGAGATTCAATCGTTGTGTCTTGTATGATGTTTAGTTTTTTTTTATCCTGACGGACTGTATTTTATGGTATGCATGAGTCAAACGTTGTCGCTCAACGTTGATTTAGAGCATTATGAAGGGCGGGTCATCACAACATTTTTGGTAAAGGGCTTTTGATAAGCTCATTAGCTCTTTGAGTGATGAGGAACTTAACATTGATAGCATGAGAGGATAAGGATATATAATATGAATGGGAAAAACGAAAGTGTAAAAAAATAGACTACCGCAAGTTAATCCTAAAACATTTTACATATTTGTAGTTACCATAGCCCTAATCTTGCACCTTATGATATGGTTAGCTGTTGCTTGAAAGGTGTTTCTTTTTTCGGAGTGGTGTTACACATTTACACTTTGTTTTCATGTTCAACTAAAAGATGAATTTTTTTTTAAAGATAATGTAAATGATCTTGCACTTAAACCATTATCTCAAACACGCTGGGAAAGTCGTGTTGAAAGCATGAAAGCAATTTGGTCCCAAGCTCAAAAAATTAAAAATACTGATTCAATTGGCAGGTCATAATGATGATCCTAGCGTGAAGGCGAGGCTGAATCCTTGGTAAAATATGAGCTTGAAAATTTTGAATTCTTGCTTGGTTCTGGTTATATGCTACGCTTTATCATTGAGTAATGTTAACGAAGTTAGCAAAGAATTACAAGTAGAAAGTTATTATAGATCATCTAAAAAGGTTAATTTGTCTTTTCAAATTATTTGTTAAGTAATAGAAAACAGACGAACCAATCATCGAAAAAAATCTTTTAGAGTCGATTACATTTTGTTGTCATCACTTGAGAGTAGCTTTGAGCTAATTAAAAATTATGATGATATATTTAAATTTCAATATGATCTAAAGAGATTGAAAATTGCTTTTTAACCTTGAGAATTTCTTGAACGTGAATGATTTTTGATGTTGAGATGGTGGAGTTATTTACGGAGCTGCAAATAACTACAGAATTTTTACCAACAAATACCATAAAAATATTGACGTGTCAGATTATATTAAGAGCATGGATTGTCGTCCTTATACGAATGTGTGTGACTATTTTAGCAGAAATGAGCTTTTTTAAAATTAAAATTAATAAAATCTTTTTTTTGAACAACCATATCTTAAGGGAAAATAAATGGATTGGTCCAATATCTATCGAGAAAAGTTTACTATAAAAATAAATGTTTTGCTTGGTAATTTTGCAGCTCAAAATGTAATGTAAAAACCATCTATCGTTTTATATGTAATGGAAACCTAATCATTAACTTTTGCTTGATTTTGTCATTTTTATTACTTATCCTCATGTTTTGTTTGGTAGGACCAAAATTTTTTTTAAAAAAAAATCTTGCTTTAGACCTCATGCAGAAGATATACTTATATTGCTGATTTTGTTTAGATTAAAAAAAGTTACTTTTGGCACAGGTCCTTATTAAGTTTCAAAATTCACGAAAAGTCCTCACTAAATTTCAGTGTAAATTAGGTCCCTGTTTTTTATTCACGATTATTGCAAAGCAAGATGCAACATTTCATAAAAGTTGCTGACATTTCCGCAATATTTCTGTACACTGTGAACATAGTGTATGAAAGTTGCTGAAATATCAACACTTATTTATAAAAGTTGCTGATATTTCAGCAACATTTATGTACACTGTGAACACAGTTTATGAAAGTTGCTGAAATATCAGCACTTATTTATAAAAGTTGCTGACATTTCAGCAATAATTTTTCTTTGTTTTTACAATAAAACTTTGACACGGATAGTTGCTGAAATATCAGCACTTATTTATAAAAGTTGCTAACATTTCAACAATAATTTTTCTTTGTTTTTACAATAAAACTTTGATATGGATAGTTGCTGAAATATCAGCACTTATTTATAAAAGTTGCTGACATTTCAACAATAATTTTTCTTCGTTTCCAAAAAACAGGGACCCGCTTTACAATGAAACTTTGATAGGGACCCGCTTTACAATATGAAAGTATGATAGGGATGCCTTCCTAATTTCCACTAAAAAAAGTTAAAATAAAAGATGCCCCCTCAATAATATTACCAAGCCCCTCCAGGTTGTCCTGGGCCCTGGCAAGCATAAAGGTTATATTAAAAATTTAATATTATATATGTACATGGAATAACGCGTTTTACTGTGATTATAAATGCTGACAGCTACAGGCTTCAGCAAAACTGAGGAACTCCTTGGATGCTTTTAAGGTTTGAAAAAAACTGTTTTCTTTCGAGACGCAAGCATATGAATATATGATAGCTAAGTGAGATTGTAGAACACAATCAAACTAATACCGTATTAACACACTACAGAAAAAAGTATATGGAACTCAGAAGATTACCGACAGTTCTCAAAGAAAGGTATAAAAACTACATTCGGTATGGAACCGATTTATATAGAGGTAGACAGTGAAATATACATACATACATATACATAATGGATGCTATATATATATAAAGAACTTTTAGAACATGATGTTACTTTAAGAATATGGTTTTCTTATTTTAGCACTATATAAAAAAATAGCTATTTCACATTTTCACAGTTGTTTAATATAAAAAACTTCAGAAGTTACGCGAAAAGCGTAATAATAATTTACAGTTACCGTTAACTAAAGAAAGTGAGAAGGTACTAATGAGAAAGTAAATAAGATGGTGAACTTTTACAAGTTATATTATACAATGATGAATAACAGGGTACGTATACAACATATAGAGGGATCTTTATATCGGAGGGGGAAAAAACAGTGTATGTACAAATGGTTTGAGACTTGATGCAAAATATGAGAATACAATAGGAGTTTCAAATAAATTGACATATAATATCAATATGTTGTGTAAGTGTATTACAAATAAATGTAATTTCATAATCACAGCTGTAGTTTTTACATGAGAATGACATACAAGTATACAAGGAATTACACATACAAAATATATATGAAAAATGAAAAGAAATAAAAAAGATCTACCTCGCATTGGCCATTGAACTGAATCAAACTGCAGACAGACTAGCCAGTTTCCCAAGTTCATATGGATCGGCATAATAGTAAAGTTTAATTCTATTTGAAAACGATAAACCCGAAGCCAAAGGATTAGCTTTAAGAGTAGAATCATCTTGATCTGATATGTCATCTGAAAAGGAAGCAACATCCCCAAGTAAT
The DNA here is from genome assembly GCA_030737815.1 of Allium fistulosum. Classification (NCBI taxonomy): domain Eukaryota; kingdom Viridiplantae; phylum Streptophyta; class Magnoliopsida; order Asparagales; family Amaryllidaceae; genus Allium; species Allium fistulosum. The sequence goes on from CM060901.1 coordinate 928,835,963, forward strand.
CTGAATATAACACGTTTTGCTTGAATAGGGCGAGGGAAATCAAAATAAAGAGCGGTTCCTGCCCTTGCTTCTGGTAACCGATATTCTCCAACTACTACATAGTTTCTTGGCTCCTGTAAGAAACACGTGCTAATAGTTATACTTGCTAATGGACCATATTCAAACAGCAAATCTACCATGTATTTCTTACAGCAAATCGGTATTAAGAAAGATATAATCATAGTATAAAGTTTAAACAAAAAGAAAGACTAGAAAGACTTGTATGGAATCCTATAGTTTAAAACCAATGGGTGCCTTTCTAAACACAGTTAAAAAGGTAAAAGAAAGACAAATTGATATGATTGACCAATATTACAATAAATTGCCGAGTGGAATTAATGTGATTACTGTCTAAAAGTATCTTTATAATCTTGATATGTTCAGGACATGGGTTAGAAAATAATATCTTGATGACCAGCACTACTTTTCTAGTGGTTAGGCGCTTCGACTTTGATGCAAGAGATCACAGGTTCGAAACTTGCATAACGTGATTTAAACTGCTAGAACTATATTGACATGTAATATGTTGTATACTACCTAAGACTTGTGGTACAAATATGTACTACTATGTAAGTACCCAATTTCAATAATAATATCTTAATGGTTTTACTTCAACATACCTGAAGAACAGAAACCTGGATGTACAAAATTGCTGGTGATATGTGACGGTCTTCAAGACGAGTGACTGAAGACTGCCACAAATCAGAGTTTTTAGAAGGTGAATGTGTGATTCGAGGTTTTATAGCACTAAATGTATCAAGCCGGAATCCTGCTATGCTAGGAGCAGTAAGTGATAAATATTGCTCCAACACAAGATCATTATCTGTCAACCTTTCTTCTGCGGGAACCTGAAGAAAAAGAAAAATATACTGAAATTTTTATCTAAAATTTTAGGCACGATTAATACGGTTGGAATGACATTGTATAACAAACCCTAACATTTTGTATTACAGAAGAAAAACTTCTGATCAGATAACAAAACATCGTTTCTGTCCCAAGATAAAAATGAGGGTAGTTTTTAAGATTAACGAAATGAGGCAGAAAACAAGAATACTAACTCTGAAACGACCCATCTGTGGTGATCTCTCTAATAAGCTTCTCATTCTCATCAGTTCGTTGTTCTGAAATGGCATGCTTGTGTCTTTCTTCACAGAACTTCCATACACCAAAATTCTTTTTGCATGGATAAATGCATCACTTTTAGCTGATCCATCAAAAGAAGAATGGTTGGATTTTGGAAAGGAGTCGTCATCTAAAGAAAGGAGGTCATATTGGTCCACAAAATTAAATGAAGCTGAACCAGACTGTGGAAGAGTCAATGATATCCATATGATGCGACATTGAATTGGATTGTGGAACATAAACTTTACATGTCTAGGAATATCATAATCGCTGTCATACTTTTGAGGCCCGTAAAGTTCAGGGGATGATGATAAAAATGATCGAACATCCCATTCCCCCATTAATGATCTTTCCTCCCTGTGTATTTTGTTGCTTGCCCAAATTTGTACCTGCATACATAAATTTATCAGAACAAAAGTAGATTCAAGAGGCTTTCGTAAACAACGTTGTTGTGAGTTTTATGCAATATATCAAAATATCTAATCATATCAAGCAGCAACAAAGGGAAGAAGCTTTTAACAGGGGTATTCAGAACTAATTTGTGCACCAATATAAAACCATACTTTAGCAATAAAAGAACACTACCAAATACATTCCAAATTTGAGTAGATGGATAACATTTCATGCAGGTTAAGGTTAAGCCATGGGAAAGAATATGTGTTAAGGTAAGAAAAAATGCACAAAATGGTGGCCCAACATACATATATGCTACCAAAAGAAAGTATTGAATAATCAGTAGAAACAAATAATTTGGTACTACGACATCTGCAAGTTATTCACATACAGATAAAATTTTAAGGAGAACAGCTCGCTACAAGACAGCATTTCAAAACTCTAATGGGATTCAAGGGTATTTACTTGACTTCGGAAGTTAGCCTTAAATCCTAATGGACAAAGAATCAAGGTAAATCATTCAGAAGCTTGCTAAGAATGTTCTCATGTTACATAAGCTGGAAGATTTGGTGAGCAAGGAAAGAAGTTATCTCTGGTGAGGATTTTATGGAACATGAAAGCATTATCAAGCTAGTACACGAAGACATAAGCCTTGTTTTCGAACTTAAATCATATGGAGGACGCATATCTAGGAATAACAACCAATCTAATGAAAGATTTCCATATCACTAGACCTTCTATTGTGGATAGCTATATGGCGGGGGTAGGGTTGATTAAAGTCTTAGTCATTATGCTTATCTGTACCATCTGGCTTTGGCTAGATAGATTTAGTAGCATCTAGTGTACTTTATAGATTAGAGTCCATTCATGGACATACAATTGTCTCGTACATTTTTAGGCATGCACACCATACATTACATTGCATATATTCCACCACATACAGCTGCAGACTCGACCATCGATACCACCTACGAGCACTCACATAAATATACAACATACACGCATGTTTTTGCATACTGATACATATTTTGCAGGTTTGTCCATATATCAGTGCTGCAGGACCTTTACTGAAGTTCTGCTTTCTGTGGTCAGAAAATCATGTATACGAGATCAGCGTTATCAAGGCGCGCACCTAGGCTCAAAAAAGGAACAGGCGCACGTTGTGCGCCTTTTTGCAATTTGAGTACGCCTTTTTGCAGTTTGAGGCGCATTTTTGCAAAATTCAAATTTTAGTTTACAAAATAGTTAAATAAAAATTTTAAATGGTTAAATGAATTATAAAATATCGTTTAAAATTTAGTTAATAAAATATATAAATAGTTGAATGAATTATAAAATATGGTTTGAAATTTAAATTTTAGTTAATAAAATATATAAATAGTTGAATGAATTATAAAATATGGTTTAAAATATAATTTGTAGTTAGTAAAATAATAGATCAAATTTATATAAAAGGCATGCAAAAAGGCCCCAGGCTCAAAAACAGCCCAAGGCTCAAGGCTTGCGCCTTTTTGCGCCTTAACTGTTGTATAACGACGGTCGGACCAAGCTCCCCATCTCCAACACGTGGCGTACGCATATGGGTTGGCACACACTTTGTTGTAACAAAAGGAATCCCCAATGTTACGTGCCTATCAACCCATATTTATACACCACTTCTCCAAGTTATTTAGCGATGTGGGACTTTCCAAATCCAAACCGTCGTTCCTCCATTAAACATGCGAGACAACCCTAACAGTCTCCCCCTTGACTCGCATCCCTTTGCAATAACCTTTGAGAGCACTGCCGTGTCTGCATGGCCCAGTCCGTAACCATCGGCTCTGATACCACTGTTGTGTAACGACGGTTGGACCAAGCTCCCCATCTCCAGCACGTGGCGTACGCATATGGGTTGGCACACACTTTGTTGTAACAAAAGGAATCCCCAATGTTACGTGTCTACCAACCCATATTTATACACCACTTCTTCAAGTTATTTAGCGATGTGGGACTTTCCAAATCCGAACCGTCGTTCCTCCATGTACTATTTTGCGAGACAACCCTAACAGTCTCCCCCTTGACTCGTATCTCTTTGCGATAACCTTTGAGAGCACTGCCGTGTCTGCATGGCACAGTCCGTAACCATCGGCTCTGATACCATTGTTGTGTAACGACGGTCGGACCAAGCTCCCCATCTCCAGCACGTGGCGTACGCATATGGATTCGCACACACTTTGTTGTAACAAAAGGAATCATCTAATGTTACGTGCCTACCAACCCATATTTATACACCACTTCTCCAAGTTATTTAGCGATGTGGGACTTTCCACCACCACTTCCAGTAGCACTGCAAACACTCTAACCACATCAAACTTACTGCCACGCATTCCCGCCACCATTACAAACTGTTACACACCTCTGCCTTCCTCCCACTACATCAAATACAATATCAACCAGAATCAAAACTTCCTTGTCCACCACTTCGCTGACAACTATTCATCTCCAACCACAACATTGTCACTTCAACAAACAACTCACCTGAAAGCATCACCACAGACCGTCATATTACTGCACATAACATTTCCTATCAAATTATTGCCATGTCACAGTGCCTCCAGCTATTTAACCACATTACTGCTCCTCAACAGTCCCCTACAAACAAACTTCTTCCCCCATCATCCAAACACCACTCACATCATCATCGTCAAAATAATCACCTCTTCATCACTTAATTTCATTCAACAACCTCGATATCTTGCACTCCTCACTGAACTCACATCCAAACCAATACAACCATCGCCTGAAACACAAGCCTATACCATCACCAAGCTTCGCCACCTTACAACAGCAAGCGCCTTCACCTCCATTTCTTCAGCCAAAACAACACTTCAACTTCACCAACAGCCATCGTCATTTCTTCGCCGACCTCAACTCCTTCACTTTATCAACTCTCACCATCTCAGCTTCCAAAGCATCAGCCACCACTCCTTACATCCATTGCAACCTGACCAACATCACCAAAACTCCTCTCAGTCTTCACTCGATTCCAAACCAGGCTCCCCAATCACAAGCAGCAGTCTCAAACTCCCTCATCTCCTGCTCAGACCATCACCACCAACAACAACTGCTACAAATCAATTTCATCTCCAGATTAGCAGAATATCATCACCTTGGTCGAGCACCATGATACCCAAATTCCAAATCACAAGCACCGACGACCAACTTGCAATCACCATACACGACATCACTCTATTGACGACGAACTGTCCAGATCCCATCGCGACCGCAACAACTCCCAGATCTCGAAACTTCTGACTTTGACGCAACATCATCAGATCCAAGTTGACAGCGAGAACACCGACTGTGGTGCTTTTAGATCCTCCACTCCCTGACAACGGCAAACACGAGCGCACCTTTTTCGGATCCATGCGGAGGCAACAACTTAAGCTTGTCCAGCAGAAAATCAACGAACATCAGTCAGGCAATCGATGGTAGGAGGTAGCTTCACTCTTCTGACTCGCAACCCCTGCTCCCGCCTATAGAGCTTTGCAAACTCGCATGTACTATTTTATTATCTTTTTCCCTTAGTGGGATTACACCACTTGGGTCCATGTATTGTGAGATGCAAAAGACCAGACATTTTTTCTCCATTATGTCATATGATATATGTTGCACTCTTTTTCCTTGGTCAAGCTTCCCCACAAAGGGTTTCTTGTTATACATTGTCGAGCCGGTGGGGAACCCAAAAAAAAAAGTTTGTACTGCTAGTCTAGCATTCGCTCCGGAATAAGGTAAATGAAATAAATTTAAAGATGTTCCTCATTCACTAGAGGAAAAGGCTACAGTAGCACAAAATAATTCAATAGAATTAATCAAGGTTTAAAATTACATTTTCTGTTTCGATCATCTTGATCATCTGGAGTATTTGAAATTTTGGTTCCGATTGCAAATTCCATTCCAATTCCAGTTCTGGACATTTTTACTCCTAAATTTATTTATTTTTAATATGACTACATCATTAAACAGTTAAAATTTACAAAATTGTATAACTGTAATTATAGTTTCTTGGCATTTTAATTTTATTTCGCGGAATTTTGAAATAATCCTAGATATAAACACATGAAATAAAAATAAATAAAGCCCAAAATTTTAACCAGCAAGCCCAAATCCAAAAGCATACTATATTATTCCTTCCTCCTAATCCTAAAACACAAAAACTGTCAGAAACCCAAATCGACAATTAAAACCATGTCGTCTCTCTTATGTAATCGATGTCGCATCTGTCTCTCTCTCTCTCTCCTCCTTGCTCGGTGCCACCTCTCTCTTCCTCTCCTCCACGGGTATTTTCAGATATAACCTATAAATCACTTTTTTCTTCTTTTTTATTCAATTGCCACGTCCGGAACTGGATTATTACGCAAATTCCAGCCCATCGGAACCAAATCGGAATGGATGAAATTCCGGCATGCTGGCCAGAACTTCGAACCGCGGAATTAATCAAATGATGCAGAGAACATCAAATTTTATTAACGAAATTGTCCAGTATAGCAGCAAATAATTTTTTAAGCATGTTCAACAAGTGACACAGGTACAGGTTTTGACAAAGTTTTAATTGTACATGATAAAATATATTTGACAGGAACAGAATATAATTGTTAAATTGAGCATTTGAAGAAGAATCTTACAGAAGGACAGTCAAAATTGGTATATCCACATGAGCTAATTACCAAGGCAACACCAGAAACAATAGATAGGTTTCCAAGAACTATAGAAAATTCCACATTTGCAGAATTACTTGGAGCCCTCCAGTAAGATTTCCAGTTTCCAGCACCAAGTGGTGAAATTAATGATAGAAGTGGCTCTGATTCATTAGCTGTTTCAACCTGAATATAAGAGAGGATCAGTTACAACTATTTGGTTATGGCAAGGTAATTATAAAGTAAGATTGCAAAATTCTGAAGTTCATTAGATTGCCGATTTCCACAACTGTTTATGCCCATCAAGTTGTATGATTTACACAAAGAAGTGCACACAGTTAAACATGTTATCATGCAAAATTCCAAAGTTTTGACAACCTTAATGGAGCATTATGGAAGACTATAAAACATTGATACGATGGTAACCAAAGACAAGTAGTTTAGACAAAAGAACATCTCATACCGAATGCAATATGCCTGCATATGGAAATTCAGCAAGAGACTCCTCCCCATCAAGCAAATTTCTCAACTGGCTTCTAGTTTTGTCTTGATCTTGTAAGGAATCGGATATTTTATGCAAATCATAATCTACAACTTGCCTTAAAGCAATCTTTGAGGCACTAACTGCACGTGATTGTCTTCTTTGACTGCTCAAAACTCTAACATAATCCACATAAAGTGCCTGTAACACAACTTCATCGCAGCATGATTTACATATAATGCTATCCTCGCTTTGTACATTGCTACTCATACCAACATAATTGGATCCATTGTTATAGCTCTTCATATTTTTACTAGCAGCACTAAGTAATAAGCTAGCTCCCATTCCTGCACAACAGACTTTGCATGTTTTTTTCCCACATTGAGAACATTTTTGAAGCAACATATTTGCACTAGAAGAAGAGGCATTCAAAGAGGTTTGAGGCTGTATTTCATTCCGAACTCCACATAACTTTCCAATGCATGTTTCTCCAAATTCATTTACATTCCAAAAATCTATAACACTATCTTTTATGATGTTAAGACCTGTGGAAGCATTGATATAGTCTTCAAAAGCAGTTTGCCCTAATAATGCTATGTTGTCAGCACAGCTGCGCAACTGTATCATTTCCATGTCATCAAGTAAACGGTTGGGATCTATAGTGGCAGGATCAACACTAGCTGATAATAAAGCTTTATCCCTTTCGGCAGCAGAAAGATTCAAGCGAAGGCGTTCAACTTCAAGCTTGATTGCTTGCAGAAAATCTAGTGCTCTCCCCTACAGAGTAAATTTGAAGGTTACAGATGGCGTAGTTAGTATTTTGTTAACAATCATTCTAGAACATAGTTCAACGTTTTTTTTTTTCCTTTCCAAATTTCCCTTTTTAACAAAAAGAGTTACAAGGTAGAGATCTTAAAAAAAGAAAAAAAATTGACGAAAGTTGTCTTTCCATCTAAGTATCATATATATAATCGGGCTTAGCAACATAATAGTTGCATAAAAAGACACATTTACAAGCTTGTAGACTGGAAACTCCTATGAAGTTGAACAGCTTGAATATATTTCAATAACTGGTGGTTTTATTCATGATTTAGCAATTACTGAATGATATAATAGTAGAATTGAAACACAAAACAAAAAAGGAAAATTTACATGATGTCAAATATCAAAGAAACAAAAAATTGGCTAGTCCACTTTACAAATAATTGCTCATGCTCCACTGTTAATGAAGTAGGAAAATATGATCAAAATAGAAATTGACCAACAACTTATGGAACATGTCAACTAATTACCAACAGAATTTAGTAAAATATACATATGATAAAATGAAACTAGAAATTAAAAGTAGACAACCCTCTCCATTAATATAACAATTGTTAGCTCACCTTTGTTGAATTTGATAATGATTTGAAGACCTCAAGGTATTGCTGAGACTTGCTTTCAGTTTTATCATTATCGGGAGAAGGTGAATCATGATCACTTGGGGACTGGTTGTCTTCATCATAATTATCAAAGAAATCAACTACACTCTCCCTCCTTTGAGCAGCATATGAATTATCTGGCTGAGATAAAGGATGTGAAATTAATACATCCCCAGTAAGAAGGTCTATTCCATGATTGACTATCGGTGGTTGAGAAGATCGAATAGCACTCCCCTTTGATGAAAATATTTCATTATCAAAACTAGAAGAAGAGTTGTGCAAAGAGTTTCTTGAATTACTTGCGTTTGAACCATGATAAACCAAGTTACTTGGTTCCGGTGTTGCTTGCAAATGATTGATAAAGTTTTCTCCATTCTTGTTCATTGTAAATATGCTCATCCAGGGAAGAGATACTCCAAGCACTTCAATCTTCAAAAGTATAGTGCATATTAAACATGAGTACCATTATAAACCCTAACTCTAACCAAATAATTAAACCACATGCTATCCCCTACAAGGGATGATAAACAAGGATAACTGTTTTTAGTCCAATAACAGAGAACATGCATAAGAGTTAAGAACCCTAATTTTTTTTTGTTAATAATAATATAGAAAAGAAAACATGCAACAATGATTTCATTATTGGTTGCAAAAATGACCTCTCCTTGTTGAAAATAGCTCAAGTAGAAAATTCATATTTGTGACATGATTGAACAGGACAGAACGCATGCACTATAAACGACTTGAAAGAATGAAACTGAAGCAACACACCCTAAATTATAAACAAAGTTCTATAGTCCTAACATATGAAAATACCTCGCCGAGTGTCAATGGAGTTCTTCCCGGGGCAGAAGGATAAAAAGTAAGTGCAACCACACGTGTAAGAAAGTTCAACTCTCCTTCTAATTCTTCAAAATTATAAAGCAGAGGTCGGTAGGTGTTTTCTTGAGCATACAAGCGAGTACTACTACTACCTGTAACTGCAATATCCTCTGGATCAATTCTACCTGTCAGAGGAATCACAAGGTTTGTTCCATTTGTACACTGAGGTATGCATGCACCCTGAATTATTAAGAATAAAACAATAATAATGATTAGCAAATTCGCCACAGAATGAAAAAAATTGCAACATAATACGAAACTTTAGATCCAAAGGGAAGTCCATCAAGTCGTTTTTAGCGCATCATTTTCAAAGGAAGCATAAGTGATAATAAGTATGTTAACTGGCGGAGTTGTATATGATAATAAATGACAAAGGGAAAGTCCAGGAGTTATATGCAGTAAAAAAATTATATTTTTAAAATTAATGATTTATAAAAATGAACACAATTAATGCTAGCAAAAGAAGCAAACACAACACAAACCTCAAGGATAAGTTTGAGCCCATCTAAATTGCATCCAGTTCTAACATCTACAGTTGCAGGATATGATGAATCTTCGGCTCCATGTGAAACTGTGAGAAGAAGCTGAGAAACATGGCAAGGTTCTCCTAGATATATAAATATTTCAACAACATCAGCAGCAGGTGGGCAGACCTGTAACAAGAATTCATGTTATGAACTATCAAACTTACTTAGCGAGCAAATGAGTAATAAACAATAAAAACATAAGTTACAGCTTAAAAACAAAGTGTTTATGTTTATACCCAAACAAAATCTTTTTTCTTAAAACTAAGAAGGTTAGGACCATCTGAGCTTTGTGAAATGCTTGGAATATGTTTCAAGAAGCAGCCCGTTGGTCTTGATGATACCTAAATAAAATAGGATCATGAAATTAGTAAACAGAGAGATATTAAGCAGTAGTTACCAAAAACAAATATTTATATGACTAAATATGATATTAAATCGATGCAGTTATATAAGCCTACTTGTAAAGGATGAATGGGCGCAGAAGGAAGATGCTTAAAAAGCTTCATTCCAAGAAACATTTCCAACTGTTTTTGACGAGAACTATCAACTACAACATTCTGATACCTTCTTTGCATAGTTATTTTTAAGTTTTGAGCAGCTGAGAATTTGCTAAACTTTCCACCGCCATCATCACTAAATATATTAAGAATCTGACTATGCATGGCTTTAGAACCAGTATATAACGTTGCATGAATATCACCAGCTAGTAGAAAAAGATCAGCCAGTTGATTTATTGTAGCTAAAATGGTTGAGCTCTTAAACTGATCAAATGTCATGTCAAACCTTTTCCAAGGCTTGTCTTGGGACCCTTGGCATGGATGTTCCCAAGTAGTTTTACGTGTATTGTGATCGATATAAAACTTTTTCCCCGTTACTGCATCAGAGCGCTCCTCCCAACCTTCCGGTAACGGACCATTTTGCTGCTGCCCAGAATTACCTAATTCTGAGTATTTGTTAACATATGAAAACCCATACCCAGAATCCCTATCAAGTGGTATACCTAGCCTTCTACACTGTTCTACAAAAACTTGGAGAGCACCAAAAAAACTAGCAGCATTTGTTCTATCTAAAGAATCAGCGCAATTGTAGCGTATAACTCCATTTTGAAGGGAACTTAAGCAAAACCCACCCTTATAATCATTAGTACGAACAATTAACCCTTTGCATTCTTTTAGGCGTTGAGATGAACAAAAATAATTTCCTTCAGAAAAACCGATTGATATTGTGGGTGGTTTAATAAGCTTCCATAGACCTTCTATAGTGTACTGTTCACCATATTCTTTTACAGTAGCATGCCAGTCATAATTGATCAAATGAATCCATGCAAGAGGAACATCCTTACGAACATATTTTACACATTCCGTAAAACTTTTGACCAGAAGTGTTTCTGGTTTTCCATAACTATTTCTAAGTAAGTTGACACATATTATAGGCACCAGAGGAGTTTTTTTTGGACCACCTGCAATTAATTTTTGGTCACTGGCTTTGTATCTGTTGGTTAACCTCTGAAAATACTTTGAACTTCCTTTGAATGGATCCTGAGATGAAACATAAATTTCAGCTTCAACAGCTGAGAATTTTAATTCTGCTCCCCACCATATTGGTATGGTGCCACGTCGCCATACATATGAGCTAAATGGAATATTTTGCGAATCAGCCCGAAGGACCCAGACCAGTTGCTCGCATTCCACTTCATTTCCTGCAGAAGAAAAACATTTTGAACATAATGATTATATATGGAAAAAAAGGTCTTTCCATAAATGAATACATACGTTCGGATGGTGCTACTAAACGATCGTAAAAAAATCAATTTGTAGCAATGTACACAAGGCAAAGATAAAGCTGTTTTTTGAACTATGAGCTGAAACGTGAGTAAATGACGGCTTAAGTCACAATTATTTAAGCAAATTTAGCTGAGTGTGCCGCGCATTACAAAGTTTTAAAAGCCAAGTCGTACACGAGGCATTTTCTGTGCTCCCGAGGCAAGGCGCAAGTCTTTGGGCATTGAGGTGTAAGTTTTCAAAGTAAATACTATACACTTACAAAACTAATAGTTAAATACAGGATACAAAATGTCGTTCACTGAAATAAGAAACATTAAACATTCAAAGTGCTTCAACCAAACTACAATCAATTACATATAAAATGTTTCATTTAAAAACTTTCCATCTTATACATCATTTATTTGTGTATATACACAAACAAAACTTAAATTTACTTTAAAATATAAAAATTCCAAGACATGGTTCTATTTAAAGTTAGAATATTACAAGCAGTAGCAAAATCACCATCCAATTTCAAGTTGAAACATAGACCATTACAAGTAGCACCCAATTTAAGTATAATAAATAAAAAAGACCTACACACACTACTTTTATTATTTCTCTTCTTAAAAAAAGTTCAACTGAAATCAGAAACAGATTTCAACTTAGAAATTGATTTTGAAACCGATTACGAAATTTGATTCGAAAATTAAAAAAATTGCCTGATGATGTTTTCATACTTTGTTTTTACTTATTATTAAATGATTAGGGTTTTGTAACTTTTGTTAAACACGTCCTTTTGGAGGCAAATCATTTTGCCCCAAGACAGATGGCTCAGCGACCTAAGGCATGTGAGGCTTATATTTTGAACATCTCACATGCCTTAGGTTATTATGGCGTAAGCAGGGCCGGCCCAGAGGGCAGCCCACCAAGCCCATGGGCTGGGGCAACCCGCTGGGCTGGGGCAAAATTTCTTAAAACTCGAGTCATAAAATATTTAAATATGAAGGACTAGTTGCATGTTTAGAATATTGGAATTAGTGGCTAAGTGGTAATTCGCATTTTTTGTGTAGCAGCGGGTTGAGTTCAATGCCCTCAGGGGCAACCAATTTTTACACAAAACCTTTTTCCACTGAATTTAAATTTTGGGCTAGGGCAATAAAATCTCTGGGCCGGCCCTGGGCGTAAGCCTTGCAAAAAGCCTTTATGAGCTAACCTCAAGGTGTTTTAACTCCGTCTCGCCTTGAGGCATACTCGAATGAATCTTTTAAAACACTGGTAGTAGATGACCAATAAAATGCATTGACGCTTCGGTTCTATTATAGATTAATTTTACACAAATTAAATAAACACATTCTTGCTTACATGCATGTAGATATATTTACATAGTAAACCACCAGTGAGGTCGTGTGAGGGTAAACATGTGCTATAGCAGTTTACAAACATTTTGTTTATGAAAATGGTGAAAGATGCCATAAGAAGTCTATTTTAGCTGAACTTGACCTTTCTTTGACAATTTGAGAATATATTTAACTGCCAAAAAAGAGCCAAAATTTTGTTAAGCTGAAGTCCTGCCTAATTTTTATGACCAAGAGATTTACTGACTTGAAGGGTTGTGCATGTACCCTTACAAGTAGCAAGGTATGATATATAAAAGTTATCCAGAATTCAGGAAATATGCTCACCAGTACTACAGCATGCATTTAATCCTCTAGCTAAATAGCGAGTGCCAGGGTGTAACCTACTGCGACGGGCCAAGAGAACAACCTTTGCTCCTTGGGATGAGCTTCCGATATTTCTTGACTCTGCAAATCCCTGAATATGGTATGTAAACCTGATGATTTATAATACAGAAGGAATAATATCAACTAAAGTTATAAAAGTTGGGAAGTTACTGAAGAAAGCACAAGACCAGCAACTTGAGATAAATTCATGTATTCAATTGCCTATGTCATTACTCTTTGAATAATTTAGTGAACAAAAGGTACAAACCTCATTCAATGTTTTCTGCATGCTATAAATAGTTTGATAACAGTAGATCTAATATCCACAAAGTAACGTGTAGTTTATACCTCCAGGGCACAACATTTTACTGAAGCTTTTTTCTAAAATATTCACAACTGCAATTCTACTGAAGCTTTTTTTTTTCTCCAGAAGCTCCAAAAATACCATTTTCGTAATAAGATTAGTTCCCAAATATTCAGTAAACACGTAATACTATATATAATCACAAAGCGCAAATATATTTATCCTTATAAAAAAATAAATATGCTATGAAGCCTGGAGTGTTTTGCATACTTATAAGAAATACTGCCGGAATTTTTAAGTGTACCCTGCTTCTGCTAAAATAAATTGCATAATTATAAGAAATATTATGGGGATTTTTTTCCCTGATCTTCAAATGTTCCATACTTCTACTAAAATAAACTGCATTATGGAATGCAACATCTTTTCATAGTAAAGTTGGAACTGATATTTATTTCCGCTTTTAAAACAAACTCAGGGCCGGCCCAGGGGAAGCCCACCAATCCTCTGGGCTAGGGCAACTCCCGGACCGGGGGCAAAATATTTTCACAAATAAATTATATAGAATAAATGTTTAAAAAATTGCAGGTTTAGATAGTTAAACAAATTACTTTTAATCTAACAATATTCCCTGCAAGCAGAGTTCAAGTCTAGGAGTGGCAAACCAATTTGTACTTTTTTTCCTTACCTTACAGCCATTAATGAGTAGTATTGGGCTTGGGCAACCCAATTGTTGGGCTGGGCCTGAATATACGATATTACGATTTATTTTTTCAATCCATAGGAATAGAAGGATTGAAAGTTATCGATTCACATTTCGCATCCAACGTACATGCACAATGCCATATCTATAAGCAATTCAAATACTTATATGAAAGATTTTCTGCCAATATTCTACTTTAATTTTCAAAACTAAGAAGGAAAAAAACTCAAAATTAGATAGATGATTTGAAGACTTATATTTTGTTTTCTTAAGAAATCTCTACCATTATTCCCTGCTATTAATAACCGGAACATTTAAATTTCAACCAACCAAATTGATAATAGTTCCCCTGTTATTCTTTAACAATTAATCTTAAAACTTCCTCCCATAAGTTTTCCCCTATCTTCATACAGTCCGCCTTTCCCAACCACCCAAATATTAGGTCCGAGGGTTTGAAATTGCAATTTCAAAATTTATAATGTAACTTTCAATTGAAATATGGAAACTTTGATAATATTGGACTGGAGATCAAGAGACTGAGATGCTAAGCAGTTAGAAAATGGCATTTTGTAATTGCAGGCTTAAACTGTTATGAGTGTTTGGACTCTTAATAGTATAGGCTGCTAACTGAATATATTCGAAAAGCATGTGGACCAAACACTGGAATTTTCAACTATAAATTTCTATTCTGGTGAAATACAGATTTTTTCTTCTTCTTTAATTTGAAAAACAAATCTATTTTATATTGTTAATGTTCAAGTAAAAAAAATACAAGTACAAACCATAACCACACGCATTTTAAATCTTGAAATTTCTCATGCATTGAAACAATGATTGGATCATATTGGTATGGTGGTAAGATTGATGACGCCAAGTAAGTCATGACTGGGTGAATGAAAACAGTTATATATTAAGTTTGAACTTCAGAAAGAATATTGATGGATTGGAAAAGGTTTTTGCCTTTGAGAAAATTAGAAGCTACCCTATAAAATATCTGCTAAGGTGTACATTGTGTGTACACACACACACATACACATACATATACGTATGCATGTATATGTATGTATATGTGTATGTATAATAACAAAGCATTTCCTTTTTCCACTTATATTTTTCAAAATCTTTCATGCCCTATTAAGACTAATCAAAAAAATTCAGAACTCCACTCAGATGATATTCAGTTTATATAACATATATAAGGGTGAAATTATAGGCTCACCGCTCACGCGCAAGGCATGTATATAATACTGAACATCGAGATTCCGGTCATTCCATTTCGATTTCAATGAGGATCGAAACCAAACCAAACCGATACTCCATTGTAATTAAAAAGCTACTGAATTTCAAATTATTCAGAAGAAACTTAAGAAAGGAATTAATTTGAGTTTCAAATATATGAATATTCAATATCTGAAATTTTAACTTATTGAACATACAAAATCACGAAATATATAAATGTAGAGTTGTATACAATCTTATGGGCTTTTATTTTTGGGTTGTATTTCATTTTGTATTTGTTTTCTTGTATATATATGGACCGCACTTTGTAACAGGAGGGTATTAATTGAAAATTCATTATGTTCTTCTTTATCTTTCTCTTCATGGTATCAGAGCCATGGCGATCTTGCCTCAGATCTAATTGAAAATCAAGATCTTCTTCTTTCTTTTTTCTTCTTCTAATCAAATTCTCGTTTCGAGATGACGAATACAACTACAGATTCATCTGCAAGCGAGAATCCTTCTCAAATAAGCCAGGGAATCAATTTTAGTGATCCATATTACCTTTCAAATGCAGATCATCCAGGTATGCAACTCGGAAACCATATTTTACTCGGATCGAATTATATTACTTGGACGAGAACAGTTAGGATGGCATTGATTGCTAGAAATAAACTTAAATTTGTGGATGGAACCCAACCTATACCTCCTATTTCTTCACCTGATTATCAAAAATGGATTAGAAACGATTATATGGTGATGTCGTGGATTTTAAATTCTATGGACAAAGTGTTGTCAGAGAGTTTTATGTTTGTTGATTCTTCTGCTCAACTATGGAGGGAGTTAGGAGAGAGATTTGGACAGACAACAGCTCCTAGAATTTTTGAGTTGCATCAGAATTTAACATCTACACATCAAAACGAGCTCAGTATTGCAGAATATTATTCTCAGTTGAAAAGTGTATGGGATCAGCTGCAAATGCTCGAAGGGTTTCCAGAATGTACTTGTGGAGCTCTAAGGAACTGCTCATGTGGAATTCTCAAGAAAATGCTTGAAAATGATCAGAGAAACAAATTGATGCAGCTACTTTCTGGACTTACAAAAGAGTATGATCAGGTTAAAACAAACATTTTAAGTTGTGATCCTCTTCCTACTGTGCATAAAGCATATTATACTCTGCAACAAGTCGAGCATCAAAACAAACTTGGTGATAAGAATGTTAATCAACCAGAAATGAATGCTTTCAATGCTATCAAGACTTTTACTAAGCCAAATTTTCAAAGTATAAATAGAGAAGGAAAGAAGCAGAAAAGTGAATATTTTTGTGAACATTGCAAAAGAAAAGGACACCTAACTGAGCAGTGTTTTAAGATAGTTGGATACCCTGATTGGTGGCACAAGGATGGATTTGGAAAAACAAAATCAGCTCAAAAACCTACTAATATGGCTAATGGTTCTACAAGTCAAGGAATTCTTGGTAACAAACCACAATTTGCCGATGTTTCAACTGCTGCTATGAACTCTGTTTCGTCCCAAAATGAAGAATTTGATCATGTGATGGTTTCTAATCTCTATAATCAAGTGATGAGGATGGTGCAGAACTCAAATCCTTCTGTTAACATGGAAGATAATCCTCTTGCTTCTTCAATCAATTATGCAGGTAATCAGTTATCCAGTAAACATTATGATCAAAATTCCTGGATAGTTGATACTGGAGCAACTGATCATATGAGTTCCAATTTAACACTATTTGCTTCACTTCATAAAGTAAAAAATCCTATAAAAGTTTCTCTACCTGATGGATCTAATATTGATGTGAATCATGTTGGAAATGTGAATTTGAATTCAAAATTGCAACTACAAAATGTTTTATACATTCCTACTTTTCAGAATAATCTTTTATCTGTAGAAAAATTCCTTGATCAAAATAACATTGTTGCAAATTTCACTCATTCTTCTTGTTATTTTCAGGACCTTGACTCAAAGCAAATTCAAGCTATTGGATCAAGGAATTCAGGCCTCTATAAACTTTCCTTTTCATCTATATTCAATAATCATTCAGTTTTTCCTTCAGTATCTAGCAGTAACTGTTTTCTTGTTTCTCTCAATAATACTATAACATCATGTAACAAACCTAGCATTGACATTCTGCATGCTAGGTTAGGACATCCTTCTTTTACCAAAATGAAACATATTCAAAATATTGTATCAGGCAGAATACTTAATAGTGATTTTACTTGTGAAGCATGTGTGTTAGGAAAACATCATAAACTACCATTTTGTAATTCTGAATATTATGCTGAATCTTCTTTCGATTTAATTCATGTTGATTTATGGGGAAAATATCATCGACCGGCTCTTTGTGGTGAGAGTTATTTTTTAACAATTCTTGATGATCACACTAGAAATACATGGACATATTTACTTCATTCTAAAGTCCAAGTTATGTCTACGATTGCTGCTTTTATTGAATATGTGTCAACTCAGTTTCAAAAGAAGATTAAAGTTATCAAGTCTGATAATGGAACAGAAGTTATTCAACATGCATGTACACAACTGTTTGCATCAAAAGGAATAATTCATCAAAGATCTATACCTGGTAATCCACAACAAAATGGTAGAGTTGAAAGGAAGCACAGACATTTGTTGGAGACTGCAAGAACAATTCGGATTCATTCAGGTTTGCCTTACAAATTCTGGGGTGATTGTATTCTTGTTGCTACTCATCTTATTAATATCATGCCAAGCTCAGTTTTACATTGAAAAACACCTTTTGAATTGTTAATGTGTAAAACTCCCGCTTATGAACATCTTAGAGTTATAGGATGTTTATGTTTTCCTTTTCAAAAGGTGCATGATAAATTTGCAGAAAGAGCAAAAAGATGTGTGTTAATTGGTTATCCTCATGGACAAAAAGGATACAAACTTTATGATTTAGATACACATAAAGTTGTTTTTAGCAGAGATGTTCATTTTGTAGAAAATGTTTTTCCCCTCAAACAAACATCTACTGTTCTTCCTGTTGATACTCAGTTTGATAAACAAAATGTGCTTGTTAATCCAGCTTTAGATCAAAGTATCCCTCAAACATTTTGTTCAGACCAAATTCTACCGTCTTCTCCAAGTCATCATCATGATTATTCAAATGAACAAAATAATTCTTCTGGTTTTTTGTCTAATGATCACTCATTATCCTCAAATTCAAATGATATTTCTAGTTCTCCTCAAATTATGCCTATTAGAAATTCATCTAAAATCCCTCAAATGCCAAAGAAATACAATGATTTCATTATTGGAAAGCTGCCTTCGAGACAAATTAATGCTTCTCAAGTTCAGAACTCTGCTTCTTATAATATTTTTGCTGAACCGTCTGTTGCACATTTAGATGAAAATGACTTATGTAGTCTTTCAAATGTTTTGTCCTTTTTTGAACCATCCTCTTATAATCAAGCTAAAAATCATCCTGAATGGGTTCAAGCTATGGATAAAGAATTAAGTGCTCTAGAAGACAATGATACTTGGGAGTTACTTCAACTTCCATTTGACAAGAAACCAATAGCTTCTAAATGGGTTTTTTAAACAAAATTTAAACCTACTGGGGAAGTAGAAAGATGCAAGGCTCGTGTAGTTGCAAGAGGAGATAAACAAATTTCTGGCAAAGATTATAAGTTCACTTTTAGCCCTGTGGCTAAACTTACTACGGTAAGGATTGTTATGGCTTTAGCTGCTACAAAAAATTGGGACATTCAGCAATTGGATATAAACAATGCTTTTTTACATGGTTATCTTGAAGAAGAAGTGTATATGTCTCCTCCTCTAGGATATAACAAGGCTATTTCAGGTCAAGTTTGCAAGTTAAAGAAATCCATTTATGGTTTAAAACAAGCTTCTAGATGTTGGAATCAAGAATTAAGTAAGTTTTTAATTAATTTTGGTTTCATTCAGTCCAAGCAAGACTATTCTCTGTTTATCATGAAGAAGGATAATGTTTTTATTATTGTGGTGGCTTATGTTGATGATTTGTTAATCACTGGAAACAATTCTTCTATTATGTCTAACTTGAAATCTATTCTGCACAAAACTTTCACAATTAAAGATTTGGGTCAAGTTAAATATTTTTTGGGCATTGAAGTATCAAGATCTACTTCTGGTATATTTTTAAATCAGAGGAAATACATTATAGATCTTCTTCGAGATCATAACATAGAAGGGTGTAAACCAACTAATTTTCCTATGGCAAAGGGTTTAAAACTCAGCAAGTATGAAGGTGATATGCTATTAGATCCAGAAATTTATAGAAGATTGATTGGAAAATTTTTGTATTTGAATCTGACAAGGCCAGATATATCATATGCAGTACAACAGCTAAGCCAATTTCTTCAGACACCTCGTATTCCTCATTTGGATGCTGCCTTTCATGTTCTTCGATACTTAAAAGGGACTCTTAATCTGGGTTTGTCATTTCCTTCAAAATCCGAACTGTTCCTCAGTGCATATTGTGATGCTGATTGGGGAATGTGTGCTGATACTGGAAAATCTTTGACTGGATATTGTGTTTTTCTGGGTAATGCTTTAATTTCATGGAAAACAAAGAAGCAGAAAGTTGTTTCTAAGAGTAGTACTGAAGCAGAATATAGGAGCATGAGCTACACTATCAGTGAGATTGTTTGGATTGAAAGATTGCTGGCAGATTTGTATATTGATATTCCAACTCCCATTGTTCTTTATTGTGATAATCTTTCTGCCATGCATATTGCTCAAGACCCTTGCTTTCATGAGAAGACCAAGCATATGAGAAATAAGCATCAGAAATTGAATGTTCATTATGTTAGGGAGAAAGTTCAATCAGGTTTTTTAGCCACCAGATATGTCAAATCTGCTCTTCAGTTAGCTGACATTATGACTAAACCACTTGATGCTGATCAACACAAGTCTCTTGTGTATAAGTTGGGAATGATTTCTCAATCTTATGCTCAAGATTGGCCTTCCTTTTATGATACGGTCAATCTTGAGGGGAGGGTGTAGAGTTGTATACAATCTTATGGGCTTTTATTTTTGGGCTGTATTTCATTTTGTATTTGTTTTCTTGTATATATATGGACCGCACTTTGTAACAGGAGGGTATTAATTGAAAATTCATTCTGTTCTTCTTTATCTTTCTCTTCAATAAATGGTGTAACCAAAAAAGGTAGAAAACGAAGTAACGAATAAACATTTTTAGTGTTATAAGTATTTATAGTTAATCGGGTAGTGTTAGTTTATATCTTATTTTTCAATAAAAAAATGAATTATACATTTGTTTCTATAATTAAACAAATATATATATATATGTATGTATGTATGTGTATGTATATGTATGTATAACCATAAATGATTAATGGAATCGAGAACCGAAACTAGAACCGAAATTTACGTATTAGATCAAAATTCCTAAAATTACAAAAGCTCAAAACCGAGATCTCGAACCTTTTATAATACTAAATTTATGCATGATATGTATCAGGGTAAACATAAGAGTCCATGTATTGCCTATTTGAGTTATAATTTTGACATTTGATGCCTCCAATTAATTATTGATTCTTCAGGTGCAGATACATATCAGTTCCATTCAAACTCTAACTTGTCAGATACAAAGCTATGCACATAATACAATGATCACTACAACAATGGTGTCATAAAAAGACCCAATCGAAGTATACCCAAAAAAAAGGATATCAATATTTTCCTGTGAGTAAAAAATATGAGTATATGGTATATATAGCAAGTTGACAAAACAGGTACATTATATATTTTTATGTCGTGCAACAGCAAATGTTCGGTATGCCTCATGTATCACATCACTATGAGTTTAATTTCAAAGTGGCAGATATTCCTCTTCAAGTGCCCAAGCTGAATCTCACATTTATTAAATGCCATCAACTATTATCCCCAAACATTCACAATTAAAGTATTAAAATATTCAGCATTATACCACTTCTGACAGGAACAAGTTTTTTTGGTTTTCATAAGGCTCTAATGACATATGCTGTGTGCATTAACTATATTTTAAAATAAAATTAAGAAAAAAAAAATATGTCTATAGTCATAGCGTATTAGCTGAATGAAAGGTGCAGCTAGAAACGCATAATATAGAAAGCATGATATAACTGTCTCTTAAGCAAAGGTACCTGCAAAAGAATTACACAATGCATTGGAAGCCCAGTATCTTTAAATGGTTTTGAAAACCAACCATTCCACACAAACTCATCATCTGGATTTTGATAAGTCATAGGACTTGGAAATGGCCGTGTTATATCTCTTGTTTCACAGAAATAATGTTTTCCATCAATGTCAAGTTCTGCTAATTCTTGAATATTTTTTAATTCACCTTTTCCCTGAGCTTGAGGATTCTGAAGCTGGATCTTTATCCATTGGCTTTCAGCGACTGTATAGACACATCCACCACCCGGCAAATTCGTAACATTTGCACTTAACCTAGTAGCTACTAATAGCAATCCAAAGCTTCCTAGTGCTGCATAACCCAATATTGCTCTAGCATATGTAGTACTCTTGGTTAAAATTCTTGATCCATCTGTAATGTGTCTTAAAGCATCCTCCTCGGAGTTGAAAAGATCATCACCAAATTTTGCTCGAAAACATAAAGAACCAGTTGTTGGATCAACATAAATTACTTGGGTATCCTTCGTTGTTGATAAGCTTGTTACAATATAAACTTCACTAGTTTCTAATACAACAACTACAACTGATGTATCCCGTGCCGTACCATCTGCAAATAATCAAATGAAATGAATACCATAAGAATTGTCACCGGACATCAAAAGCTTAATGTACTGAGAATAAGAGCTAAAGCATGAAAATAATTTAACCTACAACATGTAAATACGGAGAAGGTTACTATATAAGCTTGCAATCTAAAACATCTCGAGTAATGTATTTACATGAACAAGAAACCAATTTCTTTCAAATTTTAAGTTTATAACTAATGAACAGTAACCTATATTGGAGAAAGTAAGATCAGTTAACTCACTGCTGATAATCTCATTTGGGTATAACAGGTTACCAGCTAATATATCTTAAATGAAGATCGCGAATATAAGAAATAATTACCAGCTGATGCCATCAAAGCGCAAAACCAGAAAACCAGCCAAGAATCCTGAACGGGCAAAAAATGGAGATTGAATCAAAGCTGTTAAGTAATGCAACGGAATTGGAAAGTAAAGGTGAATTTTACCCTTTTTTTGTGGGCAATAGATATTAGATCTAAGAGGTTAAAAATAACAAAAAGGATAATTAGAAAAATGAATCTGCTCGCAAGGGATTGAGCTTCCTTGCCTTTGAGAACTGATTTGATAGCTGTTGAAAGAGACGAAGATCGCAAAAGGTTGGACCTCCGATTTCTTTTAATTTTGAGCTTCTGTAATGAATTAAAATGCAATAAAAATTAACTATTAATATTGGACCTTGCTGCGATGCATTATTCCCAAACTCATAAACTAGCGTGCAAATATCTTAAATGAACATCAGAACATTTGATCATCGTCGCTGGAAGTCACATGTATTTTACACTTTATGATATGGTGTTTCGGTGGGACGGTCAGTGTTAAGGGCATCGTATTTACATTTAATACTGGCGCTCTCAACGAATGATAACGGGATATTTGAACGAGAATTTGAACAAAGGAGTAGATTGAAATGGAAATGCGTTTGTATGCTGAGAGTGAGAGAATTTAAGCGGAGTATTTAAAATGTATATTTTATTTAAAATTAAATTAATTTATACCTAATTAATTAATTGTTTTTATAATGAATAATATGTATCAATAATTTGGAAAGTTAAATAAATAACTTATAAAATTATAAATTGTCCGGATTTAGTTCAAACCAACTTCATAATATAGAGCGCTGTGATACGATCGCAACATAAATAACCGCGTCTCAAATGGATCAAACTTGCACAAGTTATTAATTTTAGAAATATATAAAAAATTTAAATTAAATTTAAATTACACAACATTTAAATTACATAAAAAATTACCCAACGCACCAAATTCCTCAATTCATTTGAGTGGGGCGCTTGGCTCGTTACCGTTCCCCACTCATCGAACGCATGGGGAACGGTAATGGGACAAATCTTTTTGGCGAACAGACCCTATATTTTCATGCAAGTGGAATTATTTGTGTTTTAAGTATTCACGACCCTTTTTCCAACAATTTATTTTGAAACTTAAATAGTTGATTTTATCTAATCCTAAATAGCAAAATGCAAGAGCATCTCGGATGGAAATTCCCATTTACCCTCCTCCAATAACGTGACTTCAGTAGCATGAGTTTGAACGTGAAAAAAAGAAAAATTGGAAGTGTTGAGTAAATTTCGACCGGGCCTGCCGAACCAACTCCTTCTCACCGAACCAACTCCTTCCCCTGCCTACCGAACCAACTTCTTCCCCTGCCTACCGAACCAACTTCTTCCCCTGCCTACCGAACCAACTCCTTCCCACCGAACCAAGTCCTCACCGAACCAATACCCCGGTACCAACTCCCACCGAACCAAACTCCATCCACTCACAACCGGGCCAAGGCGTACCTGATCAACAATGCCAGGCCAGATCGCATCAGCCCAGGCCCACCAGCAGCTATATACATCCAAGACCCCTGCCCCCAGCCTCACTCTATAAATAGAGGGGCAGGGGTACAACAATGGGAGAAGTTGGAGAGCTCAAACACGGATAGAACTTTCAAACAACTTTCATATACTTGTATCAAAGCTTTGTACTTGTAATCTGAACAAGAAAGGAGAAATAATATATAAAGTGGACGTAGGCACATTCTGGCTGAACCACTATAAATCTGTGTGTCTTTTACAGTTTAGTCCCTGTTTTTTACATATTTGCATAAATCATCCAGATCACTAAAAACTACATAAAATCAACTAAATCATACGATTTGGAGGTGTTTGCCCATTTTTTATGCAAACATTTTTGGTGCTTTCGCTGAGAACGCTGAACCCCGGACTTCAGCTTCTCCCTTAACTTTCTTCCTATCAGCATCGCACATTGCTTGGAAGACATGCCTCCCAAGCAGAAGAAAGATGTTAACAAAGGAAAAAACATCGCAACCAGCAGTCGTCCAGATCCAGTGGTCACCGATCCAGTAAACCGTCTCATTCCAACAGCAGTACCAAATGAAGGTCAGGCAAATCCGACAACCCCTACCACAGAACAGCCGGCGGCAATTACTAGGGCAGATCTAGACAGGGTTGTGGCTAAAGTGACTAACCGCTTCACATCCCAGTAGGAAGCCTTGGTGGACCAACTCATGTCACGCTTCAGGGGTGTTGAAGAGTCCAACCGCAACACCGAATCATGGGGTGAGTCCCAGTCTGGAGGATCTCAGAGACAACAAAGATCTTCCTTCTTCGAAGGAGCTAACGATAGAAGCGGCCATGGTAGGAGTCGAGACCGAGCTCAGCCCGAAGTTAGATCTGAGGAAACGCTTGGAACCGAACCCAACGGGAGAGGTACCGGGCAGAGGTCAACTGTAGCCGAGCCTGTCATACTGCCTAACCACGGAAACACTAGTGAACGGGGCCGAGCTAGAGTTCAGCCCGAAGTTGGACCCGAGGAAGCGCTTAGATCAGAACCCAGCAGGGGAAGATCAAGGCAAGGGCCAACTGTAGCTGACCCTAGCATGCTCCCAGAAGACCAAAGACAGCCACTGGAAAATATCAGGAATGATAGACGATACCATCCCTACAGGTCATCTGGACGGAATCAATCCCACAGAGCAGAGCCGAACTCATTTCTATCTACTCCAAATTCTGATGAAAGGATGGCACGCTTGTTCAAAGAGTGCGTCCAACGGGATCAAAGAGATCGAGGCATAGGCGCTAGAGTAACCAGCCCCTTCGCCCGCAATATCGAAATCGCCATCACCCCCCGAGAATGGAAAATGCCAACAATGGAACCTTACAAAGGAACCTCCGACCCCGTTGTACACTTACAGAGATACACACGGCATATGCTCATGAGTGGAGCAACAGAAGGAGTGCTGTGCAAATGCTTTCCGCTATTCTTAGCAGATCTAGCTACCTCCTGGTTCTGCCATCTACCCCAAGGATCCATCAGCTCATGGGAGATGTTGAAAGAAAGGTTCATCAGCCAGTTCCGCATTCATGTGGAGCAGCCCAAGGACGCTTACTCCTTATCCAGTATCAAACAGAAACCCGGAGAGAAGCTGCAGCAATATCTAACCCGATTCAATGCCACAGCGGCCGCAGTCCAAGATGCCGATGAGAAGCTTATCTTAATGGCCCTTTGTAGTGGCGTGCACCCGGATACTAAATTTGCTAGAAGATTGACAAAAGAAAAACCAGCTACTTTACCCGATTTCTTCCATGAAGCCGGGAAATATATGAGGCTTGAAGACGCTGCCACTGAGGGGCAGTCGGGGCAACAAAATAAGGCAGCTCACGGCAACACGCCCGCTGTAGCAAAGGACGTTCGAAGAAATGATTCTAGAGACAATGCTGGGGGCAAGAAGGGAGAAAAGCGCCTATATCGTCCAGGACCGAGATTCGACACTTACACTCCTTTGAATGAAACCGTCGAAAACATCTTCCTTGCCACCCAAGCCGAAGTTAGATACAAACGCCCACCATACAAGAAGGAATCAGATGACGCACTTAAATCTGGAAAGTTTTGCCGCTTCCACGAATCTCATGGGCATGATACCAATGAATGCCATCATCTCCAGGACTTGATTGAAGAACACATCAGAAGGAAGAGACTGGAATGCTATGTAAAAGGTCAGAACAGGACTCCAGCTCTTGCCAATGAGAACCCAAGGCTACCCTCCCCAGAGATAGGCGGAGGAAATCGCAACACTAGCGGCTCCAGTCAAGAGAAGATAGTGGTCCATACCATCTCGGGAGGACCACACATCGCCGACAGAAGCTGGGCAGAGATGGAAAGATATGGAAAGTCAGTTAGAAACAATGAAGACTACGTTAATTCTGTTATAGAAGAACGCCACCCGAAGCGGAAAGAGAGTGATGACATCACATTCAGTAGGCGTGACCTAGAGGGAAGGCAGTACCCTCACATGGATCCCATGGTTATCTCTGCCCGGCTCGGTCCAGCCGAAGTCTTCCGAATTCTGGTAGACACTGGAAGCTCAGTAAATATTCTATTCAAGCATGCATTCGACAAAATGAAACTGTCAATAAAGGATGTTTCTCCCTGCAATAAACCACTACACGGTTTCACTGGAGATGCGAAGATGCCCCTCGGGCAACTGGACCTCTTTGTTGAAATAGGAAGTCATCCCCGCTCCGTTGTGCGGAAACAGACATTTGTGCTGATAGAAAACCACTCGGCCTACAACACCTTCTTAGGAAGGCCAGCCCTGTCTGACTTCCAAATTGTCCTGGCCCCATGGTGCCTAAAGATGAAATTTCCAACGGACAATGGAGTAGGGGAAGTAGAGGGAGACCAGGACATTGCTCGAGACTGCTATGTAACTGAACTTCGCAACAACCACAGGAAGGGGAAAGGGAAGAATGTAGAGATCGCCCTCTGCACAAAAAGTTTGGAAGCATAGCAACTAAAGAAAGCCCCTCCTCTTCGATATACCAGCGACCCTTTCAATGAATTAGACCCCAGGGATAAAGAGGAGGAGGGCACCGCCGAGCCTGCAGAGGCTATGGAATTTGTATTTGTAGACCGACATGACTCAAGTAGACTATTGAAAGTCGGGTCCCAACTAAAAGCAGAATTGAAGGAACAACTCATTGATTTTCTCTACCACAACTTAGATGTATTTGCATGGTCACACACTGACATGACCGGAATCTCCCCTGACATAGCATGCCACGTACTAAACATTGATCCTACCAAGGCACCAGTAAAACAGAAAAAGAGAAGTATGGGGGCAGAACGATCAGCAGCCCTCGATGAAGAAGTAAAGAACCTACTTGCCAATGACTTCATACGAGAAGCCATCTACCCAGAGTGGATCGCCAACCCGGTGCTGGTAAAGAAGGCTAATGGGAAGTGGCGAACATGCATTGACTTCTCCAACTTAAATGACGCCTGCTCGAAGGATTGCTTCCTACTTCCCCGAATCGATCAGCTTGTGGACAGCACAGCCGGGCACGAACTTTTATCTTTTATGGACGCATACTCAGGATATAACCAAATTCCTATGCATGCTCCCGATCAAGACCACACTAGTTTCATCACTGATCGGGGATTGTACTGCTACAAGGTAATGCCTTTCGGACTTAAAAACGCAGGGGCCACCTATCAGCGCCTCGTCAACAAGATGTTTGCAGGGCTAATAGGACAAACCATGGAAGTTTATGTTGATGACATGCTGGTAAAGTCAAGGGGAGCCGACGATCACGTAAGCCAGTTGGATGAAATGTTTCAAGTACTTCGTCAATATGGAATGAAGCTGAATCCTCTAAAGTGCTCCTTCGGAGTATCATCAGGAAAGTTTATAGGATTCATCGTCCATGCCAGAGGAATTGAAGCAAACCCTGAACAAGTCCGAGCTCTGAAAGATATCAGGATACCTTCTACCCGAAAGGAAATGCAAAGCCTAAATGGGAAGATGGCCGCCTTGAGCAGATTCATCTCTAAAGCGACCGACAAATGCATCCCCTTCTTCGAAGCTCTAAAGAAAGAGAAAGGAAAATTCGAATGGACTGACGAATGCTTAACAGCTTTCCTTAACTTAATCGAACACCTCCAGAGACCACCAGTACTCTCAACTCCGAACAAAGGCGAAGAGCTATACCTATACCTTGTTGTGTCATCTCATGCTCTAAGCGCCGCATTGGTTAGAGAAGACGAACGCACGCAGCGGCCATTATACTTTGTAAGCAAGAGGTTTACAGGGGTGGAAGCCAGATATCCTAAACTTGAAAAACTAGCGTACTGTTTGCTAATCACATCACGGAAACTGCGTCACTACTTCCAGTCCCATTCCATCAGAGTTCTCACCGATCAACCACTGAGGCAGGTACTCCATCGTCCCGACACTTCTGGACGACTACTTAAATGGTGCATTGAACTAAGTCAATATGATATCACCTACCATCCTCGCACCGCCATCAAGGGACAAGCCATGGCCGATTTCATTGCCGAATTCACTACCAGCGAAGGTATGGAGCAATCGGAAGTAGCAGAAGACATCAAGTGGAATCTATTTGTGGATGGTGCGTCAAACGAACAAGGCTCGGGGGCAGGTGTGGTAATAATCACTCCCAGGGGAAATAAGCTACACTATGCTATAAGGTTGGAATTTGCTGCCACCAACAACGATGCAGAGTATGAAGCAGTGATAGCTGGATTAGAACTTGCCTTAGAAATTGGAGCCAATTCTTTGTGTCTTCATAGCGATTCTCAACTTATTGTAAATCAAATACTAAGAGAATTCCAGGCTCGAGAAGAACGACTCGTGGCATATTTAAAGAAGACCAAGTTGCTTCTCAATCGATTGGACCGTTATTTAATCAAACACATCCCCCGGGAAGAGAACCAAGAGACCGACGAATTGGAAAAGCAAGCTAGCATGAGAGACGACGCTATTTCCGGAGCAGTAGCCATCTCAAAGCAACTGACCCCAAGTTTTGAGCAAGTGAATCTGATAGCCGCAACCGAAGGAGCAATTTGGATGGCTCCCATCCAAGACTACTTACAAAGTGGCGCACTACCCAACGGGCGTAACGAAGTAAAGAAAATCTTGAGGAAAGCTTCCCGCTACACAATACAAGAGGGCATCCTCTATCGGCACGGCTTCTCTAACCCCTTACTAAGGTGTGTCGCTGGAAGGAAAGCCAAGGAAATCTTATCCAACATCCATCAAGGAAGCTGCGGAGATCACACTGGAGGGCAGACTTTGGCAAAAAAGATACTCCGATATGGATATTTCTGGCCCACCTTAAGCAAGGATGCCTTAGATTTCGTCAGAAAATGTGACAGATGTCAGAAGTTTGCTAAGATTCCGCGGCTACCAACAACTGAGATAACTCAAATGACCAGCCCTTGGCCCTTTGCAGTATGGGGAATTGACTTGATCGGCGAACTGCCAATGGGCCGAGGCGGGGCCAAATATGCTATAGTGGCAGTCGACTATTTCACCAAATGGGTGGAAGTAGAACCCCTGAATAAAGTATCTTCAGCGAAAGTTATTAACTTCTTGATCAAAAATGTTCTATGCAGGTACGGAGTCCCATTCAAAATTATATCGGACAATGGACTTCAGTTTGACAGCGAGGAGTTCGCCAACTGGTGCCAAGAGCATGGAATTCACAAAAGCTTCTCATCCGTAGCTTATCCCCAGGCAAACGGACAAGTCGAAGCCGTCAGCAAAATTCTGAAAACTCTAATAAAAAAGAAACTCGAAAAGTCAAAGGGCGCTTGGGTGGATGAACTCCCTACGGCACTGTGGGCCTATCGCACATCTTTCAGAACATCAACGGGGCATACTCCTTTCTCTTTGGCATACGGATCGGAGGCTATGCTCCCAGTTGAAACCATCGTGCCTTCCCACCATAGGATCCACTATAACCTAGAAGAGAACGAAGAACTCCTTCACATGTCTTTGGATCTAATTGAGGAGAGAAGAAAAGCAGCAGCCCACAAAGCAGCAGCCCACAAGCAAAAAGTGGCATTACGATACAACTCCAAGGTCAAGCATCATATCTTACAAGAAGGAGATCTTGTCCTCAAGCGAATCTTCCCTCGCCCCAGAGCACTAGATCCAGTCTGGGATGGACCATATGTAATTCATAAAGATCTCCACAATGGAGCTTATATTTTGTCAACGGTGGGCGGAGAGGTGTTTCAGAGGGCATGGAACATCCAACACCTCCGTCGATACTTTTCTTAACTTGTACTGCCCATATGAAGTGAATTAACAAAGAGAATCAGTGGACGTAGGCATTTCCATGCCGAACCACTTTAAAAAACCTTGTCTCTTTTTTTAGCTTGTTCCTTTATATCTTGGCTGCTTGTTAACTTTATCCTTTTCTGTTGAACAAAACCCTGTGCAAATAGCATTTTCATTCAAGGCGCTCCACAGCGCGACTTCTCCTGGACAAAACCTAACAGGTACTATACGAATCTATGCCCTCGCCAATGAGACACTTTTGCTCCGGCATCCCTCTGCTGCGGGTTAACTCATTGCTCGCGACGACCCTCAAAGCCAACTGTAATGAGCCGGTTATAAGCCACCGAGAAGGCCGACTATAGCCGAGGCAGCTCATTACGGCGTTCGGCTCGCCGGCATCCGTGAACCTACTTTAAGCCCCAACATAAGGTGTGGCCCGCCAGGGGTAGTTCACGGTTGATGATCGGCACCCACGCTAGCCGGCCACAGTAAATCGAATAATACCCACGATTACGGGCCATATGGCCCGGGCAGTTACTGTGCGCAATCTCGGCTCCGGTGTGTCTTAAGTACGGCTGTGGTAAAAAAGATTAACTCCCCGCGGAGGCATAAGATGGGTGACAAATGTCTCCAAGACCCATAGCTAGGGAAAGTGACTACAAAGCTCGTTTGCCACGAACTTAAGCACATCGAAGGCCTTCCGTGATTGGAAGTTTTACTTTATCTCATATTTCAATTTTATTTAAAAGACTTTTCTCCTATCCTCTATAACGATCCCTAAAGTACAGGACACAGAATAGGAGACATTCGCTAATAGGAGTGGGAACTCACAACTGGACACTCGACAACATTCCATACTTGGTCACGCAGGACAATCAAAGCCGCCATCTTCAACTAAAAAATGAAGGGCGGTACTTTCTTTTTTTTTACGTAGCTATTCGCACATCACATTAACATTGCAAGATATGAAATTGTACTTTAAGCAAAAAACTTGGCGTCAAACACAATTGAATTGTAGGCATATGCATAGCTATATTTCTTATACAAAATGTCAAAATAACAAAAGCATTCAAATACGACAGAATCAGCTTAAGTTAAAAAATTACACGTCAAGAATAATGTTGTTTATTACAAGTAGCATAATCACAACCTAGAAGTTACATTACTGTTTTGGGACTAACATATACAACGATGTCAAGTCCACAGAAAGATATCCAGGTCAAGTCAAGGAGCCGGCTGCATCGGAGCTTTGCCCGTGTCCTGTTGCCCGCCTGACCGGTCAAAGAAAGAATTCATTAGCGATAAACAACCAAGTTAACGGAAAGACTAGGAGGGGAGACTTACCAGCGCCTGCTTCCTGGCCATCCTGATCATCATCCTCTACTTGCACACTTACAAATACCGGATCTCCCGGTTGGAGGGAGGACGCCCATATCTCCTCTGAAAAATGACAAACAGGCTCACCAGGATGGCGTATGAGTTAGGCTGAAGCTGAAATGGAGCCACCTTCAAGTAGGTGATGAAGCTGAGTATCCAAGCATTGATCGGGGGAATGGCCCCACACATACAATGGTACCTACTATAGGCGAAATACCCTTCGGGGGGATTATATGGCATCACTCCTTCCCCCGGCAATAGCATACGCGCTCTGTCAATCCCAAAGGAGCGAGAAATAACGTCAAGCTGCTCGCCTTTGAGAGAGCTAGGGAAACAGTCAGGAGGTGAGTTCAGAAGCTCCTGAGGGCCATACCCATCTACTAGTGACCTCGGGGTGGGCCCATGACGTCCCAATCCTGACTTAGCTGGGGGCACTGCGGAAGGATCTTCTCTGTCCTAGGATTTCTTCTTTTCTGATCGGGTTTCAACTTTATGAGACATTTATCTGCAACATAGGAAAGTATGAGAGTATGTAGTCTGGAATTTCACTTGTAATTCAAAACATAAGTGCATCCGGTAGTTCAAGGCCGAGAGCCCATTCGGCACTCGTACTCCTCAAGGTGGCATTCGGTAGTACAAGGCGAAGGTTCATTCGGCCTTATACTCCCAAGTTCATTCAGTAAGTTCATTCGGTACTCAAGCCCCTTCGGTAAAACATTTGAGTTCGTTCGATGGGTCAGTCATAAAGAATCATTCGGCGAAGGAAGACTTACCTGGTCCGGCAGATGAGATGGTTCGGTAATTGACTGGTCCGGTTATTTCAAGCAATCAAGTCTGATTCGGAATTCAGTTGATTCGGCTATCTCAAACGGTGAAGGGTGAACATAGATGCGAGGTCCATACTTATAGACATCTACTAATGACCGGACCAATTGGTTCGGCACACAGGGCCGGATGAGGATATCCAAGCTAAAGCAAAGCACGCCATGTGCATACCCACATGCCCTACTTTGGGGGGCAAGTGTTGAGTAAATTTTGACCGGGCCTGCCGAACCAACTCCTTCCCACCGAACCAACTCCTTCTCACCGAACCAACTCCTTCCCCTGCCTACCAAACCAACTCCTTCCCCTGCCTACCGAACCAACTCCTTCCCCTGCCTACCGAACCAACTCCTTCCCTTGCCTACCAAACCAACTCCATCCCCTGCCTACCGAACCAACTCCTTCCCACCGAACCAAGGTCCTACCGAACCAAGTCCTCACCGAACCAATACCCCAGTACCAACTCCCACCGAACCAAACTCCATCCACTCACAACCGGACCAAGGCATACCGGATCAACAATGCCAGGCCAGATCGCATCAGCCCAGGCCCACCAGCAGCTATATACATCCAAGTCCCCTGCCCTCAGCCTCACTCTATAAATAGAGGGGCTGGGGTACAACAATGGGAGAAGTTGGAGAGCTCAAGCACGGATAGAACTTTCAAACAACTTTCATATACTTGTATCAAAGCTTTGTACTTGTAATCTGAACAAGAAAGGAGAAATAATATATAAAGTGGACGTAGGCACATTCTGGCTGAACCACTATAAATCTGTGTGTCTTTTACAGTTTAGTCCTTGCTTTTTACATATTTGCATAAATCATCCAGATCACTAAAAACAACATAAAATCAACTAAATCATACGACTTGGAGGTGTTTGCCCATTTTTTGTGCAAACAGGAAGTTTCTCCAAAAAAAATTGAACGTGGATGCCCTACATGGTATTCAGAAAAATGTTTAGAGTAGATGGGTTTCTAAAACCCATTTAACACCTTAAATAATGATACTTTGTTCATAAATATAAAATTAAAATTAAAAATGTATAACCGTTTATACCCTAAACGGTTTTCAGAAAACCATTTAGCTGAAAATCGTTTGTACAATTTTTTTTTATTTTTAAAAACTTGATTTTCTCCCACTCACTGTTGAAAGAATGGGAGGAATCAATGCTTATTTTTAGTCTACCCACCCTAAAAACTACCGTCCTACTAAAGATGCTCTAAATAAAAGTGTTTAAAAGTAATGTTACTTTCAAGTTCAAATAAACAGAACAATTGAATCAACTATATGAAATTTATTCATAAGTTCCGTGTTTCACACATTTACATAAGTCGCTTTTGTATAAACATTTACATGTAAATTCATAAGTCCCATTTACATAAGTCACTTTTCTCCTTTATTGTTTCCTAAAGTACCCTTTAACACATACCACCATTGTTCCTTTCTCGGTTTTCTTTTTCAAATTCATTTCAAAAAAAATCAATTTAACCCATTTTTCAAAACATAAAACAAAATTAGATTCGTTTCAACAAATGTTAGAGTTATACATATGTTTTTGTCATTGATTTAGCGATTTATATTGAAGCACTTTGAGAATACGCAAATGTCATTGCATAAAAAAAAATTACACTTGCGGGTTCTGTAGTTTTCCAATAGATATTGTACAAAAATAAAATTAACACATAATGATGCATTTTCAAAGTGCTTTAATACAAATTAATGAATCAGTCCAACACCACTGTCTAGTACTTATGCGCTCTGAGTTTGATATGTGGGGTTACAGGTTTGAATCTTGTGTAACATGATTTGAATCACTGGACATACCTTGACTTGTAATATGTTATATACTACCTAAGACTTATCGTACAACTATGTAATATCACCTAAGTACCTACTTAAAAAAAACTAAAATTATTGGTCAACATGGCAAAAACATACATATATCTTTAACCATTTTTGAATGCATTTAAAGTTTATATTTATTTTGAAAATGTGTTAACCTGATAAAAAAACTTCCAAAAAATATTCGTTATCTCAAATCCTTGGCTACGTTAACAAATTGACACACTAACACACACGCACATACATAATTAGAAATGCATTAACTGCAGATGTGTTAGGTTTTGCAAACTATTGTGCATTTGACTGAAAGTTTCAACGAGGGGTTGCATTTGGCAAAGACGGTGCCTACGGTAGAGACATGCAGAATCATCTTTGTTCCCAATCATGCCTGGTGGGAGTTTAGTGGTTCCCTAGTTCTACCTTAGTGTGGGTTCAATTGAACCCTAGCTCCCTCTTCTTCTTCTTTTATTTAATAGCTATAGGGGGAAATTACATAATAGTTAGTAAAAAGTTTAAACGAAGAAGAAGAGGATAAATTAGATTTTAGATGTTATATTAAAATAATAATCGATACGCCTAGATTCACTAACATAATTTGTTTTAGCATATGTTTAATATGTAAATCATTTGAATTATAGATTAACTACTAAGAGAGCGAGGGACCATCCATGTTCAACTCAAATAAAAGAGAACGTGCACGAGCTAAAGAAGAAGCATAACAAGAGAAAAAAGAAGAATAATAATAGGAAGAAGAAGAACAAGAATTAAGTGAAGCAATGTAACTGATCTTAATATAGCTTCAAGTTTGTAAGGATCGGATCTAGATTATGGCAACCCATATGTATATGAAGTTATTAGCAGTCATGAGACTCATGTTGCAGCAATCGGCTGGATTGGCCAAATTTACATTAGAGGGAATTGGTTAAAACGAAAATCCCAAAATTGATTTTTATCTCGAGAACGCGTGTTTTAAAATTTAGTCTAAAGGACAATAAAATGCAAAATTAAAATATCATGCGATAAAACAGAATGCTAAATTAAACTAGCATCAAATGAACGTAATACTATATTAAACTAGCATCGGTTGAACTAGCACTAGATAGATGAACTAAAACAGCATTCATTTTTACAGTATTAATTGATTTAATTTAGCATAATGTTCATGTGATGCTAGTTTAATTTAACATCTTGTTTTATCTGATGTTAGTGTAATTTAGCATTATGTTGTCATTTAGACTAAATTTTAAAATTCACGTTCTTCAACCTAAAAAATGTGGAATTGTTTTTCGTTGACCCAATTTTCCTGTTTACATTATATGATTTATATATTTTTGCATTTGCATATTCCTTTTCTGGTTATGATACATTTATACAAGAATGTAGTTGTTTCACTTGAGTTAACCATGGTACTCATTTTCTTGAGCGGGAGATTCTGTAGGACATTTCTATTTAAGTTAAACATCTAAATCATTATGGATTAGACTAGTTAGCGAGCATTTCCTTATGAAGCATAAATAAATCGTTGATAAAGAAATTAAAGTAAGAGATCGCCTCTCAAGCAGCCGTGGCTGCCATGAATATAGTTAATAACCCTATCTTTGTTGAAAACGTAGATAAAAATAAGGGATCTTCTTCATCTTCCCTAACCAATTTTGCTCTTTTGCCAAATCTCAATTCTCATTCACAATAAACATACAAAGATAAGTCATTAGAAATTGATGAAGGGATTTCAAGTGGTTAGAAACGGGCGTATATCTGCTAATATTAACCGCTCCAATCGAGAATATGCATCTCAGTTTAAACAGCCGACAACAAACACTCAGAGAAAATCGCTTAGCAAACTAGTTCTTGATACAAGAAATGTATCAAGAAATAGTTATGTAAATCAGAATGCTCAATTATCGCTCAGAGATAATCAAAATCCTACATCAACATGGGCAAATATGATAAAGAAAAGGGGGCTAAATTCAAACTTTGACCTGAAACATGTCGCTCCACTCTCCATCAACAAGAAAAGGATAGTTGTTGTGAATGAGGAGGTCAGCAAAAGAACAGAATTCAAGCGGGGTTTCTCTGTTATTGCCTATATATATGACAATAGACACCCATATCATCATTTCAAGGCTTGGATCACTAGAAGATGGAACCCGTTAGGTAAATTTGAAATCTTCACTCATAATAATGGGTTCTCTATCATTAGATTTTCAAATACAGTAGACTGTGAAAAAACCATTCATGATGGTCCATACTTCATAGATGGAAAACTTGTTATTTCGAAAAAATGGAGCAAGAAATTGAATCTTGATAGGGATTTGCTCGTAATAATGCCAATTTGGATTCAACTACTAGAACTCGGTCTAAGGCTATGGGATAAGAAAGCTTTTAGTGCTATTGCAAGTGTAGTTGGAATCCCTTTGAAACTAGATGAACCAATAGGGAATGAAATGAGATTATGCTATGCTAGAATAATTATCGAAATAAAAGCTGATGCGGATCTTCCAGAGGAAGCTTACATCTCAATGCATGATGGTGAAAACATTATGCAAAAAATAGAGTACGATTGGATTCCTCCAAGATGCAAAAACTGTATATGTTTCGGCCATAACACTGAAAATTGTACAACCAAGAGAGTTTGGAAAGAAAAAAGCCACACCGATGCGACCTTCATGGACGCTAATCCAAATGCAAATGAAGTAAACATGCAAGTTGATAAAAACGTAAGTCTGAGAAATGTATATGCAGGAAACCACGACATTGAAAATTATTTTGCTAAAAATATTTGTGTTGGTCAAAGTGTAAATGAAAGAATTGGTGATAATCTTCAAAAAATTGATGTGAAAAAAATGATGTTGCTAATGGGTATCAAAAGCTTGTAAACGTTCAGGCAGAATCGAATCCAAGTTCTAGTAATCCAGACAGCAGTACGATAAAGGATGCAGATCAAAGAATGGAAATGCAAGTCCCTATTGTAAGTGGGCAAGCTAGTCGAGACATGACCATGGCTGATCCCATTGAGCCAGTTTCAGCAACTGACTTCATAAGAAATCATAGTACAACAAAGCACACAAACAGGGTTAATTTAGAATAGGTCATTGAGCATCCCGCCTAAAGGATTGCTCAAGTTTAACTACAGACAAGAATATTACAAACATGGATGAATCTTCAAATATTGATAATATCAACTATCTTAAGATAGGTAAAGCAACTACAACTATTACCACCAAGCCAATAAGAGCCTCAAACCCGGACTTGCTCATACAAAGTGCAGCTAAGCTACTTTCAAACTCCTTCTCTCCTGCAAAGAGTAATAAAAGGAAGAAAACCAAAATAAAGAATATAAATGAACTGCTTAAGCCTGATGAGATTCTACGATTCAACTTATATGTTGTTTTGAAGAGGATTATGCGTTCTTCACTATAAGTGAGATGGAAGGTTGTACGGAGCATTGAGGAGGAAGTTATGCTAACAAGGAAAGTAATCACGTTTGTTCATTATTTTTAAATATGGAAATGCATAGGTTATTGGATTGCATTTGCATGATATGGCAAGGAAATAAATACATGTACACGTTATGGAATAAAATATATGCAAAATGTTTTGCATATTATTTCTTTCTCAGTAAACGAATTGCTTTGGGATTATTTATTTCCATCTTTGCTAATTAAATGCATGAGTGAATTGCTTGCTATGTTTTGCACCATTTATTACCATTGTAAATTGCCTTCATTATCTTCTTACCATACCTTGGTAATTTAATGGACGACTCTCACGGATTTGCACTGGCTATATATTGAGGGTGGACTTCACTATAAACCCATCCTGACATTTAGCCAGCGATCCCCTAATAGAGTGTCTCTTCTTGTTAACCATAATTTAGGGCTTTGGTATGTAAACTCTTATCTTGTAATCTCTTGTAACTCTTTCATGTGTAATAAAATCTCTCTCCTTTGGACTAGACGTACACTATCTTGATGATAGCGGAACCAGTATAAATATTGTGCGTCTCCTTTTGTTCTTTATAGTTATTTACTACTATGACGACCCACGATTCTATACCCTTTGTGCCGACAATAAACCACACATGTCAGACCCAAACTGCACGGAATTGTGGATTATCAGGGGTAATAAAGAAAAATAGACAGAACGGAATCTCACACGAATGGAATAACATATAATATTGAACAAATATCTTTACAGCGAAAAACTTTTAAATACATATATCAGAGTCCAACCTAATTTCAGCTTGGACAGTTATAAACATCTGTCCTTACAATTGCTGACAAACATCAAAAAAAAAAGATAACAGCGGATAATATAATATGTCCATACGTAGATGAATCTCTCCAGCTCTCCTCTGAAAACTCCAACCGTCTTCGACTAAACCTGAAACTACTCGGATCTGACCCGAGTATTGAAAATACATGGATCAGGCTTGATAAACCAGCGTGAGAAAAATTCAATAATAAATGACAGTGTCATATATCAGCCTTTAAATAAAATCCTTTGAAAAGAAAGAGTATCTCATAAGACCACGCCCACACATAAACACGGACGGGATATTACCTTATGATAACTAAAACACTTTTATATCAAAACATTTGATATTATTTCTAATGACATCTCTTTGAAAACATTTGCAAATAAACTTATTAATCTTAGCCGAAATTGTTACCATTATTAAATTCCAGCATACTAGACTCTACAAACAAAACCGTGGTTCTTATTGGAGAATGGATTTCCATACAAATGACCAAGTGAAGGGACTACCTTCCGATGGGTACACCTCTAGATGGATGTCCCGAGGAACTATCACAAAGCTCCTCTACCAACACAAGACCGGCCTACCTCTATAACTAGGTAGTACCGAATATGTCATCCCCGGTCGTTACCGACCTTTAAACCGGGTGCCCGAGCATACAAACCACATTAATTTACATCCTGAACGTCATAGCGGGAAGAAATATATCTAGAAGAGGATGACCATACCCTAATTGGGAATGACCCACTTAGCCTTGCCGCATCTAACCCCGTTTCGGTCTTTTTCGGTTGATGAGGCTTGAGGCAACGATTATCTTTTCAATAACACATCTTCTTTCACTTTGAATGCCACATTGCCATTCCACATTCACACGACTGATTTCTATAAACGTATAACTTCCTGAGCTCATATGTCTTGGGAAAGGGTGTTAAGCTAAGAGAAGGTGTCTTCTCCGTCACCGACTGATATACATTTATAGAGATCACTCATTATGATTTGGAATGCAAGATCAGACATTCTTTCATGCAAGTTCGTTCTGGGACCAAACGAAACCGTAGGTACTTTCCTCGGCCATTACTAGGCGAGAAGCCTTTGTGGTTTTGAGGTTTTTCATAACAAAGAGACCACTACTACAATATAGTGAATCGGGAGTTTATCCCCAATTAATCAACAAGTAGTCCCTCGTTATTATTCGTCTCAATATCTCCGCCTTCAAACATCTTCATTTTTTGAATGCGTAAACTGGTTCGAAGTGGTTTCCGGATAGGAATCACCCAAATCCGACCCCGGTTCCTACGAAATCCAATTATCGGTAAAAAGTGAATATGAGTATACAGGATCATTAAGTCTCTTTTCGCTTTAATTCTTTTTGGATGATTTCGAAATCTCTTCCTTTTGTTTTAGAGTAATTCTAAGTAATTCATTCTTTTTCTTTGGATAATATCTCAATTTTCCTCACTTAACTCTCGATCCAAATTCCTTAACTTTTAGACGGGTCAAAAACAATGTTATTTAAGACATCATTTACTGTAAACCCTAAAATCAATCTTAGCAAACATTATTGAGTAAATAGGATCATAGAAATCATTCTAATTTTACTCAATATTAATTTTCGTATTCAACAAGTGCTATGGGTGGAATAACGGTGAGATCACCTTTTAAATTCCACGAATAGGATGAGTTCCCTCTTCGGATTTTAACACCAAGTATAAGAAGATTATCTCTATGCAATCCAAGTTAATTTATTCATTTTGGAGATTGCTTAAATTTTGGATAATACCAATCTTCTTTTATTTTGGAAAAATTAATATAAATTTTTAGAGCATCCTGACTTTCCCTTCAATCTGTTCCACCCCTCACCTAAGAAGAGAAAATAGAGGCCAGGTAAGTTCAGGGCACTGGTTGCTCCATCCCTAATTTTAGTTAAACACCTTGTTTTACCTTCCCAAATCTCACAGGCGGGACAAATGTACTAGTCGTTTCCGCATACTCGGTTATCAACTTTATTTTGGAATTGATTATAAAGATTCTAATTATCTTTTAAATGCTTAATTTTACTTTTAAAAACATCCATAATAGATTCTAGGAAAAATCGTTACATTTAAACTCATATTCCAAAAGTTATAGAATTTGCAGCATAAAAGTGCTGCGGAAAGTGCTATATAAGCTTATTTGATTTAAACAACTTTTTAATATTTGAAAATTCATATTTTCCACTTCAAATATCTTCTAAACTATTTAAATAGATTTATCAAATTTATTCCGTATTTTTCCATAAAAAACGTTCATTTAAACAGATTTTAACGTTATGGTCACTTAACTACACTATCGCGATTTTTCTAGAAAATTGATTTGGACTTGATTCAAAATTTACTTAACGAAAATTGTATTTCTTTCTCCGTTTAGAAGATATGGATATAATAGTCCGGAATTTTCTCATCCCGAAGAATTCCGAGCTATATTCCACTCTATACACTCATTTGAACTTTTCGGCATGAAATCGCGAACTACCGTTGCGCGATGCACCTAGTTTTAACTTATTTTTCAACTTGAAATAATCTATTCAAATTAAATTTTATTGCTTATAAAATCATTACAAATCATTTTAAACCAATATTTTCACTTTTTTAAGTATTTAAAAATGTATTTTCACTATTTCCATATTATAATATTATTTTATTCCTATTATTTTAATATTTAATTTTAAATTCCAATTTCAATTCTAATTTCAAATTAAACTCAATTAAAACTTAGATTTCAAATCTAATTTCAATTCTAATTTAAATTTCAACCGTAATCTCACTTTCAATTTTCAAAATTGGTTTCAATTTCACTATTCATCTCAATTTCAATTTCAAGTTAACTTTCTATTTCAATTCCAATTCCACTTCTAATTTCAAATTCTTTTTTATTTCCACTTTAATTTCCATTCCACTTAAAAAGAGACTTTATTTTTCAAAGTATATCATATCATCCAAAATTGGTCTTATTTAACAAAGGGGATTATCTAACATAACACAAACTAATATGATAAATAATTACATCCATAAACACTTGCAATTGTTCAAACATAACACAAACATATCCAAACATCCATAACAACATTTTAAAGTGGTGTATACTTGCATATATAATAAGATGATTATTATAACAATATTAAAATACGATCTTTTAAAAGCGGTGAGAATTTTCTCACCTTCATTTCCACTCCATCAATCTTTTTTGTAAGCTACGCGCCTCTCGAACTAACGTGCTAATTCCGAGCGTCTCGGATTTTACCGCTTTCCTTTCCTTCTCCTTTTCTTTTCTTCTTTCTTTTTTTCTTTTGTTTTTTTATAAGTGTGGTCGTGGGCTTAAGAGGTGGGTACGGCCTAGGGTGGCTTGGGTAGGGGGTGCGTGAGTTTTGATGGCGTGTAGGTGGGGTATTAGGCTTGGGTATATGGTGTAGGGCTCGGGTATGTGGAGAGGACGGTGGGTGCGTGTGGTATGGGGGTGTGTATGGCTCGGGTAGATGGAAAGGAGGGGGTGCGTGGCTTTTGGAGGCAGGTAGGGGTGTTTGGTCGTGGGTTTAGGGGTGTAGGGTGGTGTAGCTTGGTTTTGGTGATGTGGAGGTGAATGGCTTGAAGGTAGAAGGAGTTGAAGGAAGAGAGAGAGTTTAAGATTTTGTAGAATGGAAATGTAGTAAAAAAATGGAGAGGTTTAGGCTTGTATTTATAGGTGGAATTTGAGTGGCAAATGATATAAATACCCTTGTTTACTTTTGGACTTTGATTATCCTCGATTTGAGTTGCATTAAATGTGTGGAATGATGGTTTAGGAAGAGTGTGTTAAGAGATAAGGAGGTGTCTTCATTTTATAGTTTGTAAATATTTTAATACATAAGTTTGCTCCTTTTCCATGCATATACATAACATCCCATTAATGAGACATGAAATATAAGTAATGATATTGTTTAAAAAGATTTAAAATTAAATTAAATTAGTCAAATCATACATTTTTATATTTATATATTTATTTTAAACTTTCCTAGTATAAATATATTTTGTCTTATATGCTAAATGTATACGTGTTTTAAAGTTTGTAAAGTTGTATATATATATGTGTGTGTGTTAGAAAACATATCATGTTGCAACAATTTAACGACAACTTGTTTTGGTTGAAAACTGTGTTTTTGTTGACAAATTTTACAGTCAAAACTTGACGTTTTTGTTAAACTATATATTAAAGTAAACCAAACTTAAAATGAACTTTTTTACTTCTTTAAATAAATTAAAACATGTCTATTTATATTAAAATCATATTTAAATAATATAAAATCTCTATTTTTACAGTGTATGTAAAACTGAC
Organism: Allium fistulosum; assembly: GCA_030737815.1. Taxonomy (NCBI): domain Eukaryota; kingdom Viridiplantae; phylum Streptophyta; class Magnoliopsida; order Asparagales; family Amaryllidaceae; genus Allium; species Allium fistulosum. Next base: position 928,878,757 of record CM060901.1, read on the forward strand.
AAAATGCGACAAAATTTGGTTATTTTTGTAAAACGATTATTAATATACTTTTAAATCTTTTAATATATTGTTATTATCTTTATTAGGTGTTTTTAATAAGATTTATCTTTTTAAATAAATATTTAAACCTATTTATTTAAGCATTTATTTATTTTGAACAAAACTTAACTTTTGCTGATTTGTGATAAAAATCCAAATTTATACTTTTTAATTATTAACTATAAGAATAAATAATTTCTATATTATTATTTATTGTATATAACTTATTTATTTAAGTTTTAAATTCCTTTTAAATTCAAAATCTCTCATTTTCAAAGTAGCGAAATTACGGATCGTTACAACTACTTATTTGGAGTAATAGAATAATTGTTGTCAGATCGAGTGATGTTCAAATTGGCAAATCTAGATCTTGTTTATTGTTTTTCCGCATTTGTGCAATTTTTGCACAACAGATTGGTATTAGAGCAAGGCGATTTGTTTAAATTTGTGCGTCAATGGCTTCTAGAAAGAGCGGCAAATCCAGTGGTAATTACGCTATTACTCATTTTGATGGAAAAGGAGATTTTGTTCAATATGGAAGATAAAGATGGAGGAGATTATGTTGAGAGAGAAGAGCGTTCCAATCTTGGAACTTTGGTGATAAGGAGTTTAGTGTGTTGAAGGGACAACTAGTTTGGAAACCTATATCTGCTTCATGGCTCAATGTTGATATGAGAGTCTTATGTTGATTTCCATGGGAAATTTGTTGTTTGGCAGATAAGGTATGTGGGAGGAGAGAGATTCGATTGGTGATTGAGAGGATTTTTTTGGCCTTGGTGGCTTTGAGATTATTTTGGTATCTACCTTCTTTTGATTTTGGATATTTCGAGCATTTGTTGACGAACGTGGACATAGTTTGAGCACATTAGCAAGGTGTGATGAGGGGTGGTCTTGTCGGAACCCATTGGGTAAGTATTCATTTCTATCCTGTTAAGAGATTTTGACTGAAGGTGGAGTTCATTTTTTAAAGAGTTTTATGTTGAAAAGAGAATTTGAATCGAGGTGGAGTGTTGAGATTCTACGATTCAAATTATATGTCATTTTGAAAAAGATTATGTGTTCTTCAACATGAAAGAGACGGGAGGTCGTTCAAAGCATCGAGGAGGAAGTTATGATAATAAGAAAAGTAATCACGTTTGTTCATTATTTTTAATATGGAAATGCATAAATTATTGGATTGCATTTGCATGAGATGACAAGAAAATAAATTATGGAATAAAATATATGCAAAAGGATATACATATTATTTCTTAATGCATTATTTTAGGATTATTTATTTCCATCTTTGCTAATTAAAAGAATGAGTAAATTGCTTGCTATGTTTGCACCATTTGTTACCATTGTAAATTGTCTCCATTATCTTCTTACGATATTTAGGTAATTTAATCAACGACTCTCACGGATTTGCACTGGCTATATTGAGGGTAGACTTCATTGTAAACCCATTCTGGCATTCAGCCAGTGATCCCCTAATAGAATGTCTCTTCTTGTTAACCATAATTTATGGCTTTGGTATGTAAACTCTTATATTGTAATATCTTGTAACTCTCTCATGTGTAATAAAATCTTTCTCCTTTGGACTGGACATACACTATCTTCATAATTGTGGAACCAGTATAAATATTGTGCATCTCCTTTTCTTCTTTATAGTTATTTACTATTTATTTGGAGTAATAGAATAATTGTTGTTAGATTGAGTGATGTTCAAATTGGCAAAGCTGGATCTTATTTATTGTTTTTCCATATTTGTGCAATTCTTGCACAACAAAGCCTAGTCTAAATACTCAAGCTGATGGGGACGTTGAATTTAAAACAAGTACATAATGAGAAATCCAAATTGGGAAAAGGAACTGCAAATACAAGACAAGGTTTTGTGCAAAAAAAGAGGTAGAAAGCTAGTAAATGAGGAGCATCTCAGGCTTTCTTTGTGATGAAGAGTGTATCCTTTATAATATCCTTTATTATATTTTATAATATCAATAATTTCTTGGAATTTTAGAGGATTAAATTCTCCAGAAAGAAAAATTGACCTTTTAAATATGCTAAGTACATATAAACCGAGTATTATGGGTCTTCTTAAACATAAGTTAGATAATCACAAAATAGAATTATTTCAAAATAGATCTTTAAATGGCTAGAAGGTTATCAGTAATAATGCTATTGGTGGTTATGGTAGAATTATGATCTTAAGTGATCCAAACATTTGGGAAATTCAATAATTTTTTATGAATCTGCAATATATCCACTGCATATGCAGAAATAAAGGGAGTCTGATTTTAAAAATTACGTTTACATACGCATCAAACAGTGAGGATGAGAGAGCTATACTTTGGAAACAACTAAAATTAATTAAAGATAGAATAAATCACCTCTGGATTTTAATAGGGGACTTTAACACTGTAATATATAATCATGAAAAGAGAGGGGGTAATCCAATTCCATTTAAAAACTTGAGTTAATTAACAATATTACCTTGAAAACAGGTTTAGTTGAACCTATTATCTTCGGTAAAGTATAAATGGAAATCGAGGAAATCTAGAACTATACATTGTAAACTCGACAGAATACTAATAAATCAAAAAAAAATGCAATGTTTTACAAATTTCAATTATAATACCCTTCTCAAGCCTCGAGTGATCATACGCCAAACCAAATTTCTCTTCAAAAAGTAACATTTCAAATTAGAGAAATTTTCCTTTTAGATTTATAAATGGATGGGTTTTAGAGAATACTTATAAAGAAACAGTTAAGAATAGTTTCACTACTCATGCACAGGGTTGCCCAGTATAAGTTTAGTAAGATGTTACAAAAAACAAAAGTAAAGTTAAAATCATGGAATTAAAACAAACCCAAAACTCAAATTAAACAAATTAGAGAAGATTGTGAGCACTTTCAAAATAATATCGATAAGGACAGCTCAGACATTGCTCTAGTTGACAAAAAATTTCAAACTCCAAGCAATTTAATAAAGGCTCTTCATGTTCAAGCTTTGAATATGAGGCGGAAAGCTAAAGTGGATTGGCTTACAAATGGGGATGATTCTACTAATTTCTTTTATGCAAAAATGTCCTATAGAAGGTATAAAAATGATATAGGGAAGCTAATAAATTCAAATGGGATAAATGATGCGACACAAATGTAGTTGGAAGCAATTAATCATTTTACTTCCTTATATAATTCTACTTCTTACCCTAGCCCTTTTCCTAGCATAAATATCAAATTTATATTGAACACCAACGGTCAGGAAATTCTGCTTGCCCCTATAACTTTAGATGAAATCAAAGGAATTATATTCAATGCTAATAACGATAAGAGTCCGGGTCCAAATGGGTTTGGGGTAAATTTAAAAAAAAAATCATTGGGAAGAGATAAAACATAATATTTTTGGTGCAGCGAGTGAGTTTTTTTACTAAAGGAAAAATACTCAAAAATTTAAATCATACTTTAATTACTATGTACCAAAAGTTAAAAGTTCAAGGAATTGGGTGATTACTGGCTTATAGCCTGCTGTAATTTTATTTATAAAATTATAGCTACCATTCTATGTAATAGGATTAAAATATTTTTGAAATTTCTAATCTCTAAAAACCAAAGCAATTTTATCCTTAGGAGATTGATTGCTGAAAATACTTTATTAGCTTATGAGAAAATCAGAAACTTCAATAAAGACAACAAAAATAAAATGTACATCAAAACAGAATTACATAAAGCTTTTGATAAAATCAATAAGCACTTTATTTTATATATGTTAAAGCAGTTGGGATTTGATAGCAAATTTTATAGTCTGATTGGAGAATGTATAAATAATGCGACTTACTCTATACTTATTAATGGTTATACTAGTGGTTTTACCATAGCAGTAGGGGAATAAGACAAGGAGACCCACTCTCTCTTTACTTATTCACTATTGCTACAGAATTTCTCTCTTTACAAATGGAACTAGAACAAATTAATGGAAACTTAAAACCACTAATAGGATAAACCCAGTTATTACTCGTTTATTATATGCTGATGATTTTCTTATCTTTCTGAGTGCAGATGTAAAAAGTTCTTACATTATGGGTAAAAGTCCTGAGAAACTTGAAAAATATGCAGGGCTTCAAATAAATCAAAGTAGGAGAAAAATTTACTTCAACAAATCATGTGTTAGGAAAGATGAAATATCAGAGGTCTTACAGTTTAAAGAAATTTCTCTGCCAGTAAAGTATTTGGGTATACTCCTTAGTACTAATCAAATCAGGGATAGAGATTGTACAAGGCTTTATGAATTAATTCAAAACAAATTGAAAGGATGGTCAAGCAAGCTTTCATCCCTAGCTGGTAGACTAGAATTAACTCACGTTGTCATCACTGCCATCATTATGTATTGGATGCAAGCTCATAAAATCCGAACAAATACAATACAGATAATTGAAAAGCTATATGTAAATTTCATTTGGAGAAGAAAACAACATAAGGTTTCTTGGAAAATAGTATGCAAATCAAAACAAACAGGTGGACTGGGTTTAAGAAATTTTAATGACTTAAACATAGTCCGCAACTTCAAACTATTTTGGAAATTTTTGGATGGTGAATCATTATAGGCAAAATGGATGAAAGAGAAATACGTTAAAAAAAATTTGGACAATGCCAGTGGAAAAACATTACTCCAACACTTGGAAAAACACCTTGAACTGTAGAAAAATTGGAATCAAACTCATTGAAAGGCAATTCAAGGAGGGAAAACAAACAAGTTTTTGGTTTGACCCTTGGATACATTGCAACTCACTTGTAAATCTACTTGCCTGGAAAAACTTTTACCAATACGGAGGCACAAATGCAACTGTAGACTGTATTATTCAAGATTACAAATGGAATGTGCAATTTAAACCAGAAGCAGCAATTTTCAAATCAGCCATAGAAAAATTACAATCAACTCCAAATTAGAAAAAGACAAGTGGAAATGGAAGCTAAGCTATAAAGAAAAATTTTCATTCAAAAAAACATGGGACTTTATCAAAGGAGATGAATCAGAGGTCAACTGGTATACTGTCATCTGGAATAGAGTTAATTGTCCAAAAATGGCACATTGTTCATTCTTTGCACTGCTAAATAGACTAACTACTATAGACAGATGTAAAAAGTGGAATACCAAAAGTGAAATTCTTTGTCTATTATGCAAAACAGAAAATGAAAGCATCGAGCATTTATTTTTTGATTGTATTTATTCAAGACACATATGGACCATTGCAAAATCAAAGCTTTAAATTGGTCAATTTCAATCAATACCAAGACATTAGAAGCATCATACAATTCATTCAAGACAATTACAAACCGAAGTCGAAAAATTTCAGCTATGTCTGTATTGTCCTCACTTGTGCCATATATTATATATGGAAAGAGAGAAACACAAGGCTTCACAACAACAAGGAAGAAGATTCACTTTAAGTCTATAAATTAATAGAAACAAATAGCCAAATCATTTTCAAAAAAGCAAAGTCAGATAAAGCAGAAACTCATGGAATAGAAACTAAGCAAGTCACATATCTTTGGGAGTTAGATAACTTTGAGGATCAGATTAAAGCCTACTTACAAAGTGGGAAGCATTCTAACGATATATCTAGAGGAAGAGTTTCTGGTAATAGAGGTGGTTGCTTCGAGGTTGTGTCAAGAGGCGGCCATCTACATTCCTATACCAGATCTAACACCTACAAAGAATATGGAAGAGGTAAGAAGCAAGTGTAGTTAATTAAAGTGGTTAATGAAACTAGGGTTTGAAACAATTGCTTACCTGATATAGCAAGAGGCTACCGCTCTCCATCGCCCCAACCGACTGAGCTCCAGTAAATATATAACAATTCAGATATAAACAAATTAGACATTATCGCTAGAGAACAAGGAATCTTCTATCGAAGTAAACTTAATCATAGGATATTCCACTTATCTTGCTGGCAAAAAGGTGAATCGAGTTATGGTGGTGCTAACTCAGATTCAAATAACCATAAAATTATTGCTCGACCAATTGCTGTTAATATTGAGAGAAATATAGAGATTGAAGAAGCTTGGAAGCAATGAAAGCCACTTTAAAACTTGGATTAATTGTGACGTAACGCGATGAAAAGAGATTTCTCGATCGTTGATAGAGCTTCCATTACTGAGTTTTTAAGCTACGAAGTGTAGAAATTGTAAATAATGTAGCGGCTAGGGTTTGAGAAACCCTAGGATATGTTTTAAGTTTGTAAAGGTTTGGGTAATGAACCCGTTCCATTAACTTGCATGAGCCTAGGTCCATTTACTGTTTTCAAAGAAAAAGTGTTGATATTTTCTTTTGTGTAAAGTGACGTCCATGTTTGAACACATTCCACATGTCATTATGTGAATCACTACATTAAAGACTTTTAATAGCATTTCGAATATCTTATAGTAGATTTTAATAGCGTTTTAAAGAACATAATATAACGACATGTAATAGTGAGTCTAAGACTTACCATAGCACTTATAAAGGATATTATATGTTTGTATACGATGTGTTTGCATGAATTCTATTAAATAGTACTATATATCGTACATACATTTGCAACGTTTATCAAACACTGTCTTACATAATTTTAAGATTGCATTTGTGAAACACTAAATACTACTAAGATAGCATATAATAAATGCCATCATATGTTAATAACAACTTTTATAAACGACTATCGTAGAGTTTTTACAACATAAAAAAAACTTTTTATAAGTCAATTACAACATTCTAAAAGGTGCTATGTTATATTTATAACACAAGTATTATTAAATAGTTAAACCACGTTTCCTTATCAATCCATACTGTACGTACACCAAATATAATTAAATTTGCACTATGTTTTATACATCGAATTAGGATCTAGGAATTAGTGTTACATAATGCTTCATAAATGGAAGTTCTCGCCATCTGCACTTCTGTTTTCCGCTCAACATTCATGTTTTAGTTGCCTTCAAGCCTAGCAGTTTCATGTGCACAAACATTCATCTCTACGAGGTTGGTTCATGCTCTCTACTCAAGCACACACAATGTCCCCAAGTACACAATTCAGTGTAGCTACTTCTACCTATTCTTGCATGCCCACCAATATTAACTCAGTACTTAGGTTCGCAGCCTCCATTCATATGCCAGTTCTTGTCCTCTAACGCTCGCACAACCTCACCCAAAAATTTGATGGTTCGCATGCTCTTCATGTTCCAAAGCACTGTGCTCAACCAATCTGAACATGTACACAGTTCCAGCCAATTTGCACCGCTCTTCATACTATTTTTCCTTATAGCAGCTACACCTTACCATTTACCCATGCAGCATCTTAACAACTTTATTGTTTTATTAGCAGTTAGAGCCCTTACCGCTAAAGTGATGCTTTGCTTTAATATATCAAGTCTAGAAACTATCCACTATATGCACTTGAGCCATGCAATTTAGCATGATCTTTATTTCAGAATAGCTCTTCAGCGGTTTCAATGCAGCAGATATTCCGGCTACTCAAGTCGCAACTTCAATCCTTGCAGTAGTTGAAAATAACATTTTACGTCCATTATGTTCCTTATGGTGTTTGGTCTTGTCTTGGGACTCAGTAACTTCCAGTGGTTCTCAACCCTCAACTGCCAACTTTCCCGTAAGTTACATGACGTGATTTATCGTTTGTAACTTGAAACCTGAATTATTCACTTAGCAACAACATAGATAATATCAGTAACTATGATTTTTTTTTACTTGATAAAATACGTACCAATTACTTTGATATCATCCATGGTGATTTCAAAATATTGTATATTGATCCTTGTCGATTGTTTTATTGATACATATATTGATTATTTAGACAAAAGATGTAAATATTACCATGTCATCTTCAAATATGTCAGTTGAGTAATAAAAATCATAAGACATGGTGGTGGGGTCTTCAGTCCAGCATGGCCATGGAGCCAAGCCACTTCCTTGAGCTCTGCGGTTTTTTGGTATAGTAATTATGGAAAAAATAATTATCTATAAGTCACTATTACAATTTTAGTAGTAATTAGAGTTCTTATTTTGGATATCAAACTTAGGTTATGTTAGTAGTAATTGAATTTGAGAATACAACACATATTTAAATATACATAATGTGATGTTACATCATTTAGATTTACTCAGATGTTGATAGAATATTTAGAAGAATTTATGAGTTTGTTCAATTATGAATAAGATATCTCCAGAACCGATCATTATAATTATAGTACTTCGGGTCTGGGCCTTGTATTCAGCCCATTAGTCTATATTAACAAATAATTGATGTATGATGTACAATATAAATACTCGTATATAGCCTATTGTATTTGTAATGAAGTGAAATACAAATTCTCTCAATTTTATCATTCCAATCAACTTTTCTATCATGGTATCAGAGCTCAAAACTGTCAAACGACAGTAATAATTTTCTGATCATCCTCTAAATCTCATCAGAGAATTGTAGTTTCATCATTGAGCCATCCAGAGGAGGTGTCAGATTAGTATCAGCATCCACCATCCTCTATTGCTCTCGGTTATAAGCATTCTCATCATTTGAGAGTGCAATATCATCTCTCTTACCGTGTTTCTAATCAAGAACCTCTAATTAGGGTGCCACGCCAAGGATCTTGCATCAAGATTCACAAGTTTGGCTGCACCACAAAAGATCCTATATCAAGAACCTCAACATCACTTCCAGATACTCCACCATGGCAGGAGATGATGATGTATCATCCACAACATCAAGTGGAATCAAGAATTAGGAAGGGTCAAGACCAAACAATCAAGAATCATAAGCCATCGAAACAAACTCCTGCAGTATTATCAAACCGAAGAATAACTTAGTAACCACTGCACTTGATGAAAACAACTTCATATTATGGAAATATCAAGTTGAAACCATCATAAGAGGCTATGGTTTAGAAGATTATCTGTATGGAACTGCAGATATTCCTGCAAGAATGGTCACCAACAGCAAAGGAGAAAGAATCATCAACAAAGAATTCACCAACTATCAAAGACAAGACAGCCTGTTAGCAGCATGGCTGCTATCATCTATTAGTCCAGGCTTGCTATCTCAACTTGTTGGATGCAAGACATCATATGAGATATGGACTAAAATACAACAAATATTCAACACACGGTCAGCCGCAAGAATCATGTATTATAAGCGACAATTGCAAAACTTAAAGAAAGATAATATGACAATGAGAGAATACCCGACTAAGATAAAATCATACTACAATCTTCTTGATACTGCTGGTCACTCAGTGTTAGAAACAGAGCAAATTCTTACTATACTGAATGGTATAGATGCATAATATGAATATGTTGTTGCAATCATCTCATTACAACAAAATCTACCCAACATGCAATATGTTCACTCAATTCTATTACCACATGAAGGAAGGGTGGAACAGAGGAAAGAAACAGAACTATCAATCAATTATGCATCAAATTCAAAAAACAAGACACAAGGAAAAAGGCAAGGAAATCAAAATGTCAAACAAGATTCATGTAATCAAAGAGGTGGTACCAATCAGAGAGGAAGAGGCAGGAATAATAGATGGAATAACAATAGAATAAAGTGTCAAATTTGTGAAAAGCCTGTTCACACAGCAAGGCACTGTTACTTCAGACTCAACACTGAATATTACCCAAGTCATCAGAAAAATGGTGGATCAAGTGCAAATATGGCACACATTGACCAAAGATCAAGCAATCAGTCAGAAGGTATAAGAATGCAACAGTTGGGTTCAGAAAGCCTTACCAGAATAGAAGACTTGACAAATGAAGACTGGTATCTATACTCAGGTGCTACCAACCACCTCACAAGTAATCTTCCAAACCTCAATCTTGGCAATAAAGAATACACAGGTATGCATACTATACATATGGGAAATGGTGAAGCTATAAACATCACACATGTTGGAACTAGTAGTATCAAAGGTAAAAGACATCTTTACCTTAATAATTTGTTAAGAGTTCCTCAAATTAAGAAAAACTTGATGAGTGTATCTCAATTTGCTAATGACAACAATGTGTATTTTGAGTTTCACCCAAAATTCTGTATAGTTAAAGACTTACTGAATTAAGAAATATTGCTACAGGGTAAACTGGACAAGGGTTTATACAAGTTCAACTTTGGAAATACAGAAAAAGGCAAAATTAGAAATATGTGGTGTAACAGTTCTTTATCAAATGTTAAGAAAGGCAAAGAAATCTTTGACTTGTGGCACTGTAAACTTGGACATCCTAGTGTGAATGTTGTAAAACAAGTGCTCAATAATAATAACATTTCTTTTGATGTATCTGTACCATATATATGTACCTACTGTCAATTAGGCAAAAGCCATAAGTTACCATTTGCGGATTCTAATACTATAATCAGTAAACCACTTGAACTGGTGGCCATAGATCTATGGGGACTTGCACTAGTAAGTTCTGACTATGGATACATGTACTATATATCTTTTATTGATGCCTACTCTAGATATACATGGATATATTTTTTAAAAATCAAAGGCAGATACATACAAGGATGTGGTACATTTCATAACACAAGTAGAGAAGCAAATAAACAGTGAATTCAAAATATTACAGACTGATGGAGGTAGTGAATATAAACCACTAAGGGAATACTTTCTAAAAAGGGGAATTGTTCATAGAACAACTTGCTCATATACTTCAGAACAAAATGGCTCATTAAAAAAAACACAGACATATAGTAGAGACAGGGCTAACTCTACTAGCTCAAGCCTCTCTGCCCATAAAAGTTTGGCCAGAGGCATTCAATACTACAGTTTATCCGATTAATGGACTTCCTACCAAAGTACTCAAACACCTAAACCCCATTGATGTACTATTTGGGGTCAACCAGACTATCAAAGTCTAAAGACATTTGGATGCTTGTGCTTCCTATGCCTTAGACCTTATAACAATCGTAAACTAAGTCTAAGGTCCACCCCTTGTACATTTCTAGGATATGGAAATAATCAAAAGGGATATAGATGTTTGAGTAATGATGGTAGAATGTTTGTCTCAAGACATGTTGTATTTGATGAAAACTTTTTTCCCTTTGTAGATGAAAATATCAGAACCACAAAGAAAGTATATGACAAAGGTAGTACATCATTACCCTCAATACATGTTACATCAGACTGGAATACCAGTCCAACTGATGGAGGTATACAGAGAAGCAATGAACCACAACTCATTGTACCCAGAGAAGATACTGAATCAGGTCATGATTCTCAAAAGATCTTAAACACTCTTAATAATACAAGCTAGAACAATGATATCAACTTAGAGGAAGAAGAACAGTCTCCATCCAAGTCTCAACATACATATGATAACATCAGTGCACATGACCCTCAATCTACAAAAACAGGACATCATATGTTCACAAGATCAAAGAGTGGAATATATAACCCAAAAGTGTACAATGCTCAGTTAGATCAGACTGAACCAAGCAACTATAAGGATGCTATTACAAATATCAACTGGAAACAAGCAATGGATGAGGAATACAAAGCTCTCATTAAAAACAAAACTTGGAGTCTTGTAACCAGAACTAAAGACAGCAATGTAGTTGGATGCAAATGGACTTACAAAATTAAAAGAAATCCCGATGGAAGCATTTCCAAATATAAAGCAAGACTTGTAGCTAAGGGGTACAATCAACAGTATGGTTTTGATTTTAATGAGACATTTTCTCATGTAGTTAAATCAACTACAATAAGAGTCACACTGACCATTGCACTATACAAGAAATGGAGAATTAGACAATTGGATGTAAACAATGCTTTCCTCAATGGAGATCTAAAGGAGGTTGTATTTATGGAACAGCCAGAAGGGTATGAAAAAGGGGTCAACAACAGACTTGTATGCAAGGTACATAGAGCTATCTATGGTCTAAAACAAGCTCCACGAGTATGGAAAGAAAAACTCAAGTCAACATTAATGGAGCAAGGCTTTACACCGACAAAATCAAACAACTCCCTTTATATACAATGCAAACATGACAAAATTACATACATACTGATATATGTCGATGATATCATTATTACAGGAAGTGGCAACAAAATCATAGATCATATAATAAAACATTTGGATCAAGCTTTCTTTATCAAGGATCTGGGTGACCTAAGATACTTTCTGGGTATAGAAGTCATACAGAAATCAAGTACAGAACTATTCTTATGCCAGAAAAAATACATTCTAGACATACTGAAAAGAGCAAATATGGATAAGGCCAATTCATTACCTACCCCTATGACTAGCAATCTTCGACTCTCAAAAGACAGAGGTGAAGCCATTGAAAATGAAAAGCAATACAAAAGCATTGTGGGAGCATTCCAATACATTACTATAACCAGACCAGATATAAGCTATAGCGTGAATAAAGTATGTCAATACATGCATAAACCTCTCAATGAACACTGGAAAACAGTTAAGCACATCTTACAATACCTGAAAGGGACTTTAAATCATGGTCTGATCTTTAACAATACAAATCAATTAAATATACAAGCTTACTCCGATGAAGACTGGGCCTCTGACCCCAATGACCAAAGATCGACATCGGGGTATTACATTTACCTTGGCGGCAACCCAATTTCCTAGAGCTCCAAGAAACTAGTTACCGTGTCTTGCTCTAGCACGGAATCTGAGTACAGATCCATAGCCAACACAGCAGCAGAAATCACTTGGATAGAATCTCTACTGCATGAAATCAAAATTTATCTCAAAAGTACACCGATTATCTAGTGCGACAATCTCAGTTCAATTTCCCTCACCGCAAATCCTATTTTACCTTCACGAACGAAGCATATCGAAATCGATCTTTACTTCGTTCGTGAGAAGGTTATAAGTGGAAGACTGAAAGTAAACCACATTCCAGCCTTTTATCAAAGAGCAGACATCCTTACAAAGCCGCTTTCTACAACAAATTTCATTAGATTGAAGGAAGAACTCAGAGTTAGAAGTGGCAGCAAAGAGACGAAGAAGGAGAAAGAAACCCTAGATCTAATTGAAGGGGCGAACTATGAATAAGATATCTCCAGAACCGATCATTATAATTACAGTACTTCGGGTCTGGGCCTTGTATTCAGCCCATTAGTCTATTTTATCAAATAATTGATGTATGATGTACAATATAAATACTCGTACATACCTATTGTATTTGTAATGAAGTGAAATACAAATTCTCTCAATTTTATCATTCCAATCAACTTTTCTATCATGTTCTGATAACCATATTCAAAAAGAATTCTTCTAAAAAAATCTCCATGCAGCAACATAAAAACACAAACTTACTCTTTTTTTTTCACTGACACCATTTATGTTCCATACATACCATACAATGTCAAATTATAAGTATCTCAAGAAAATATATTACCCTGAAAAATATATAATGCTAAAACTTGGCAATATGTAAACATCACTTAAATTTTTATGATGCACAAAAGTATACCATATATAGTTAATTGAGTCTAAGCAAATACTACAAATATTGATCTACTACAAGTGAATATGTTGATTTTGATGCTGAATTAGTATTATCTAACAAAAATATAAAGTGGTTGGTTATGGATAACTGATACTTTGCAAGCTTACAAAAACATCTTGATGATTGCTTAACTACCAGGAACTGGCAACCTGCAGGCTGCGACGGATGGACAACACTCACAATGAAAGTAGAAGGTGAACAATCTAATGGTTGATGTAGGGAAGTTGAGTGAAAAATAACAAAGATGTATGGATTCTTTTCCATTGTGTATGTAGTTCTGTAAGCATTATACAAATGGAAAACGAAACATGGTAAATAATTTCTAGATGAGAACATTTTGGTTTGCTGACTACATTAATATGAGCGTCCAACGTGAAAATAAAGTACCTTCATTTTACAAAATAAAATGCATCACATGAAAACGATTGATGATGTCTATACTCTTTTGTCTATGAGCTGCTAAATTTTGCCACCGATAAAGCCTCATGTTTATGATCGTCGGTGACTTTGGTAAGATCGACCATGGAAAGAAGTTGCTGCATAATCTTGGCATATATTTTAAATCAAGATTCCAATTTGTGTAAATGCGAAAATAATATAAAAATATTGCCAAGATTTGAAATAGTGTCAATGAACTTGCATAAAATGTACTGTAGTGGTAATAATGCACTGCAATGGCAATGACCATTTTAATTAAATACCTGCAAAACTTAAATATTTCATGCATAACAGAAGGGAAAAGTTAGTTAGTATACTTTTCCATAAATATCTTCGAAAAATGAAACAAAAACATGATTAGTATACCTTGATATCACAAAAATCAACAGCAAGTACAAAGTTGAGGAAGTGTTATTTCTTCAAGAAGCACTATCACAAACATGCAAAGGGTAGATATCTCAATTTTTTCGTAAGATCAATAAAGCAAAAAGTGTAAGAAAAACTTAAAGGATTTTCATCCAAGAGGTTATAAGCCAACCATCAACCAAACATGTAAAAGTATAAAAGCTAAAATTAAACATAGATTGATAATATTTTGTTAGTTAGGAAATTACCATGACAAGATTTATGAGTATACTTGATACAAAAATGGCTTCAGCAGTAAATTCGAACTTAGTTTCCATAGCAACCATGTTGGAATAATTCAACATAATGGGGCCACATATTTTAATGTTTGAATGTGTGGGCTATCCTGTAATTAAGTCTAATTACGTGATCTAATTTTGAAATAAGCATATTAAGACTTAAGGAGTATATTCGTCATGTAAAATTATAACATGTGGATACCGGAGTGACAATTTTAGCTTGTTGAAGGGTCGAACTGAAAAATGTCACACACTATATATATGGGGTTATGGTCCCCAAATTACATAAATCTTATCATATTCTCTCTACCCTCTTCTAAAGAGAATTTACAGATCTAAGCTTGTGTCAATTTGGAAGATCTAATCCAAATTAATCTTTACACAAATTAAGAATCGATGGATTCATGTACGCCTTCCGCTGTTAATTTCATATACTTGTTTCTCAATTGAATCAATATGGGTTATATGTATTCAGATCAAATATAGATTAATCACCAATAAGTGGTATCAGAGCCATCCATCATTGATTTTATCGAGAAATTTCCTAATTTTAAGTATATATGAAATTAGGGTTCTGAGATTTACAATTTTGGTTGATTCATCTGATGCCTTTATTTCAGACCTGTGAGATTTTCTCTTTTCTTATTGATTCATCTGATGCCTTTGTTTCAGATCTATATAAATAATTCTTGAATTAATTCCGTTTGTTCGGATCTATGCCTTTAATTGTTGCTACTCATATTATTCATATTTTATTGTTAGTAGTATTGCGACTGTACAATTTTTTTTATTGCTATAGATGGTTACCATGTTAAGTTTTGTTTCATCCACACATATGGAAGCATCTTCATGCCTTTTAATGTTCTTGTAATACGTATTGGATCACATAACAGTCGATTGCATTTATTTTTATCATAATTGCATTAAATGTGGTTGTTATAGTAATAAATAAATTAATTTATTATCATAAATGCAGTAAATGCGTCAGTTGCAATAAATTTAACGATGCAACATGTTTGTATTTGGAATAAGAAAAGATATATTGTTTATTATTTAATGCATTTATATTTTATAGATATATATATTTTATATGTATGGCCCGCTCATTAAAAATAAGTTTCACTTTCTGTAATATTATAACACATGTATTCATATTTTCTTATTCAAATAAGCTTTCATCGAAAGCTAATCACCTGCCGCACTGATATAATAAGCTATTTTGACATGGACTATTTATTTTCGTTGTTTCCCACTATGTTTGGGATCAACCACTACTACAATATCAACTATTCATTTTCTTGCAATATCACATGTATGGACCATGCTATGTTAAAATTTGTTTTATCTTCTGTCTTGAATATTGACAGTTAAATAAAGTATGTAATATTTTATCATTAATTGTTATTACAAATACCATTTGTTATGTATTGTTACAGTTTTAGTTGATGTCATTTTTTTATTACGACTATGAAACCATATTTTCAACATGTATAAAATAAAAAAAAATTGAAATTTATGGAATACGCATAAATGAATGAGTTAAAATAAACCAATTCAAATATTATTTGGTGTCTCTTTGCAAACTAACTATAAATATCCTACATTACAAGTGAACTAATTGAAATAACATGTCACCAAAGTGACCTCTCTTATTTTAGTTATTCATGAAAAATGTTTGATGTTTATGTGTATTTATTCATGCAGATATTAGCCAGCCCAAATGAAGACTAATATTTGGCCGAATCATTTATAAATGTGTGATGATAAATATGTGACAATCATATAGTTTTGCAAGTGAATATCTAATCGACCCAAAGGAAGATTAATATTTGACTTGAACTTATTGTCAATGTTTGATCATTACAATAAGAGTACCACTTACAATTAATATTACTGTCCAAAGACTTGATATTGATGTTGTGCTAGGTACCTTGAGAAGAGACTTACCAATTATTTGAATTTACTGCGGTTTTGTTTTACATTGTGAGCATATTTGATTGATTCTTATGTTGAAATTACAGCTAATTTAACTATGGTATCTGTCAATCTTAACAACATTCCTATTCTGACCGGAACAAACTTTAAGGATTGGAAAGAGAACATATTGCTCGTTCTTGGCTGCATGGATCTTGACATTGCACTTAGGATGGATGCACCCACCCCTTTTACGGATGAAAGTTCTTCTGATGTTATAAAGAACTTTGAGAGGTGGGATCGTTCAAATCGCATGAGTCTAATGATCATAAAGCGTGGCATTCCAGAGGCATTTAGGGGTACGGTATCTAAAAAGATAACCAATGCTAAAGATTTCGTTGCTGAGATTGAAAAACGTTTTGCTAAAAACGATAAGGTGGAAACAAGCACGCTTTTGCAGCACTTGATTTCCTTGAAGTATCAAAGCAAAGGGAACATAAGGGAGTACATTATGGAAATGTCTAATGTTGCTTCAAAACTTAAGGCAGTTAAGCTTGAGCTTTCAGATGATTTGCTCGTGCATTTGGTACTAATCTCTACAACCAGTTTAAGATCAGTTATAATTGTCAAAAGGAGAAATGGACTCTTAATGAGCTCATTTCGTATTGTGTACAAGAAGAAGTGAGATTGAAGCATGATAAGACTGAAAGTGCTTATTTGACATACACCCCTAAGGGAAAAGACAAAAAGAGAAAGAAGGATAAGGAAACTGCTAAGGGTCCAACGGAAAAAAACAACAACATAAGGAGGCTGATGGTTGTTACTTTTGTAAAAGGGCTGGACATTTAAAGAAAGACTGTACCAAATATCACGCATGGCATATTAAGAAAGGGCTGCCTAAGCTACCGAAATCCAACTGATGCTGAAAGATACATCTATGTGGGTGATGAAAAATCAGTTAAAGTGGAGGCTATTAGGCATTTTAAGTTGTTATTGAGAACTCAGTTTTATTTGGATTTATTTGATACTTTTGTTATACCGTCATTTAGATGGAATTTGGTTTCCATTTCTAAGTTGGACAAATCTGGTTATTCTTGTTCATTTGGGAATGGTATTTTTAGTTTATCAATAAATTCATATCTTGTTGGAACTGGTTCTCTCAATGTTTATGATAACTTATATATGCTTGATGTTAATACCCCTTATTACGAAGCATTGCATGTGCAATTGCGTGGTACTAAAAGGAAAGCTAATAAGGAAAATTCAGACACATCGTGGCACAAGCGCTTAGGTCATATATCTAAAACTAGAATTCAAAGACTTGTGTCGGACGACATTTTGAAATCTATTGATTTTTCAAACTTCGATGTTTGTGTAGAGTGAATCAAGAGAAAACATACCAAACATAAGAAAATAGGTGCCAATAGAGCAACCGACGTCTTAGAATTGATACATACGGACATTTGTGGACCATTCCCTATGGCATCATGGAATGGTCAACAATATTTTATCATATTCATAGACGACTACTCAAAATATGGCTACCTATATCTTATACATGATAAATCAAAATCCTTAGACATGTTCAAGAAATTTAAGGTAAAAGTTGAGAACCAACTCAACAAAAGAATTAAAGCTGTCAGATCTGACCGTGGAGGTGAATATTATGGTAAATCTGATGGATCGGGTGAACAATGTCTAGGACCATTTGCCCAATTTCTAGATGAATGTGGAATAGCCCCACAATACACCATGCCAGGTTCACCTATCATGAATGGTGTTGCTGAGAGACAAAACAGAACTCTTAAAGACATGGTGAGGAGTATGATTAGTCATTCTACCTTACCAAAATCACACTGGGGTAGGCATTAAAGACAACAGTTTATATCCTTAATAGGTACCCACTAAAGCAGCTGTCAAGACACCTTATGAGCTTTGGACAGGCAAACAGCCCACTCTAAAGCATTTTCATATTTGGGGATGTCCATCTGAGGCAAGGCTCATAGGCCAAATAAAAGAAATTTGGACTCTAAAACAGTGAGCAGCTACTTTATTGGTTATTCTGAGCGATCTAGGGGCTGTAAATTTTATGATCCCACACTAAAGAAATTTTTTGAGACGGGAACTGCAACATTTTTTAAGGATGTTGAGTTAGGGGGGAGAAATGAAGTAAGGAACATTGTTTTTGAGGAGGAATCATCATCTATGATTCCTACAACAGTTACTTCTTCTGACAATGTACAGATTATCATTCCTGTCATTAATGAAGTTGATCCGGAACCACAATAAAACAATGTTGAAGAAAACCCTCTTTAAGGTGAGGACAATGTTCCACAAGAACAAACTCAACAACCTCAAAATGAATTGCCACTAAGGAGATCCATTAGAGAGAGGAAATATGCCATTCCGGATGATTATGTGGTATTTCTTCAAGAAATAGAGGATAATAATGGATTGGTGGAAAATGATCCTATCAACTTTCACCAAGCCATGTAAGATGCTAATTCTCAAAAGTGGATTGAAGCTATGAACGAAGAGTATAAATCCATGCAAGGCAATAAAGTTTGGGATCTTGTCTCTTTACCTGAAGGTAAGAAACCCATTGGTTGTAAATGGATATTTAAAACCAAAAGGGATGCAAAAGGTAATATGGAAAGATATAAGGCTCGTCTTGTAGCAAAAGGTTTTACTCAGAAGGAAGGCATCGATTTTAAAGAGACTTTTTCTCCGGTTTCATCGAAAGACTCTTTTAGAATAATTTTGGCGCTTGTTGCAAATTTTGACCTTGAGTTACATCAAATGGATGTTAAAACTGCGTTTCTCAATGGAGACATTGAGGAAACAATTTATATGCTGCAACCAGAAAACTTTGAGTTCAGAGATCCAAAGAATATGGTTTGCAAACTAAAGAAATCCATTTAACAAGCTTCTCGTCAATGGTACCACAAGTTTCATAAAGCAGTTACCTCATTTGGTTTCGAGGCAAACATAATTGATAACTGTGTGTATTACAAGTTCAGTGGGAGCAAATTCATATTTTTTATTTTATATGTTGATGATATATTGCTTGCTTGTAATAATTTACATATTTTGCACGAAACCAAGAGATTTCTTTCAGGTAATTTTGAAATGAAAGATCTTGGGGATGCTTCTTTTGTATTAGGAATCCAAATATATTATGATCGCTCACAGGGTATTCTTGGGTTGTCACAAAAGAACTATATAGAAACGATGCTTAAAAGGTTTGGCATGCAAGATTGTAAAATGGGTGATAACCCTGTCGCTATAGGAGATAAATTTCGTCTAAAACAATGCCCTAATAACATCCTTCAAGCTAAAGAAATGTAGAAGATCCGTTATGCATATGCTATAGGGAGTCTAATGTATGCTCAATTGTATGGATCATTGGAAAGCAGCAAAAAGGGTTATGAGGTTTCTTCAGAGAACAAAGGACTATATGCTTACATATAGAAGATCAGATCAGTTGGAGATCATTGGGTATCCTGATTATGATTTTGCTGGATGCCCAGATAGTAGAAAATCCACTTCAGTATACATATTTCAATTAAGTGGAGGGGCTATATCATGGAAAAGCGTTAAACAAACGCTCATAGCTTCTTCCACCATGGAAGTAGAGTTTGTGGCTTGTTATGAGGCATCTAACTATGGGAAATGGCTGCGGAATTTTGTCACTAGGCTACGCATTATTGATAATATTGAAAGACCATTAAAGTTATATTGTGACAATAGATCTGCAGTATTATACTCTAATAACAATAGAAGCTCAAGCAAGTCAAATTACATTGACATCAAGTTTCTAGTTGTAAAGGAGAGAGTGCAGAATGGGTTAATATCCATAGAGCATATTGGGACAAATTCCATGCTAACGGATCCGCTTACAAAAGGAGTACCACCCAAGGTCTTTCATGAGCATGTTGCTAAAATGAGTGTATCTTTTATATAAGGATATTTTGGTTTGGGGGGAGTTTGTACTTAGTCACTTATTTCGCGACATCGCTCTATATTTTGATTATGGACATGCTTTGGTTTTTCTGATCAGAAATAAAGTTTTCTTTTGCACTTCAATTGTTTATATACATTATTTGGAATTTTGATATCATTAAAGTAAAGTAGGACCAGTTGGGAATAGACTTATAAAGATCAAATTTCATGTAATTTCCATGCTACACAAACATGATTGATCTATGTCGTTTGATTGTATTGATATCTGTGACCATTGATGGGTTTAGTTACAAAATAGTAATGAAAGCCACTTTAGTTCTATGTTAACACAATTAATGGACGAGATTGTTTTGAATATACCATATTATCAAGGTAGCTATTTAAGATCTCATAAAGTTGAATACATTCTATAAAGTTACATATGTAGCCCGGGGGGAGATTGTTGGAATAATTCAACATAATTGGGCCACATATTTTAATGTTTTAATGTGTGGACTATCTTGTAATTAAGCCTAATTACTTGATCTAATTTTGGAATAAACATATTAATAGTTAAGGGGTATATTCGTCATGTAAAATTATAACGTGTGGATACCGGAGTGATAACTTTAGTTTGTTGAAGGGCCGAACTGAAAAATGTCACACACTATATATATGGGGTTATGGTCCCCAAATTACATAAGTCTTATCATATTCTTTCTACCCTCTTC
This sequence comes from Allium fistulosum, assembly GCA_030737815.1. Taxonomy (NCBI): domain Eukaryota; kingdom Viridiplantae; phylum Streptophyta; class Magnoliopsida; order Asparagales; family Amaryllidaceae; genus Allium; species Allium fistulosum. The sequence continues at coordinate 928,899,967 of CM060901.1, forward strand.
TAAAGAGAATTTACAGATCTAAGCTTGTGTCAATTTAGAAGATCTAATTCAAATTAATCTTCACATCAATTAAGTATCGATGGATTCAGGTACGTCTTCTGCTGTTAATTTCATATACTTGTTTCTCAATTGAATCAATATGGGTTATATGTATTCAAATCTAATATAGATTAATCACCAACAAGCCAAACCAATTTACGAACCTATAAATTTGATAGGATTAAATAGGAGAGAGAGAAAATGATAATGACTATCATACTTAAGACTTGTTGCAAACGTAGTTACTGCAAAAGTAAGATTTACGAATGATTTGGCAATGTCGCACCAAATTTTTCCAAATAAATTTTGTTAGTTTATCTACCCAGCTTGCAGCAGACTATTTATTGTAAAATCTACACAACATATCTTATACTACCAAAGCCAGATGCTACCAAATTCAGTGTTGGTATTATATATATATGTATGTATATATTGGAATATCTCATTTGAAGCTTTTGAAGTTATATTAATACCCTTTTTATGAGTAAATGAAAATGAAAACAAATGTGGGTAGTTTTGTCATTTTAGTCTCACTTTTTAATTATTTCTCCAATTTCCTTAATTTCGATGAATGCAAATCATTTCTCAAAATTAAAACAGGGCTAAAACCAGTGGAAACTCCATCAAGGCTCAAAAGCATCACCCTTCTTCGTTCTCTTCTCAAAACAGTCACCAAATTTCCAACAACCAACAAAATAGATTATACAAAATGAAGAAGTTTTGATGTGTGAGGCGTTGGAGTTACGGTATTGGTTCCATCTGATTCGGTGAGTATCGTTGATTTTATTCTCGATTGTATGTAGCATATCATTTTTATGTATTTATCATATCAAATTTCCATTTCGGTCCTTTCATGATTTTGTTAATTATAAAATCATTATCAACTTTGGGCAATTTTTTATGATTCATATGTTTAAGATCATTCGATTGTATAATTTAATTACCGATTCAATTAATGTTTCTGATAGAGATAATGAATGTTAGAAAGCTACTTAAAAGATTAAAAAGGATATAAAACATTATTTCTACAAAGAGCAACAACATGAAAAATTTCAACAGCTTTTGTAAGCAATTTGGTGTGTAACCAAGTATAGTTTACGTTTAAAGAAATATCATATTCCAAAAGCAAATTGGTTGGATGTGTAACTATCTATAATTTACATTTAAACAAATATAGGTATCTCTTATCCCACATTTTCCATGTTTTTACTTTGTATTTCTTATGTCAGAACTGGGAACTCCACACTTCAAATAAAATTCATTTTCTGTGTTTTGATAATTCCACAAGTTCTTACTACCACGTTCCCACTGCATAAGTAAGAAATAAAGATATGTCGGTTGTAGTATGTAATATATCAGTATGTTGATATATTGGGTTGGTGTGGGTGTATAGCCCAAAGCCCATATATGCAAAGTTGCTGTATTTAAATATAATGAGACTGTAGTCAATCTCTGTATCATATACACGAATCAATAAAACAAACATATTCTTCTTTCTTCATTTAAATCAAAGTATTCACCGAAAATTCATTAATTCTATCTTGATATCAGAGCCAATCTTTCGTAGCTTTATAGCACTCATACTTTTTTGAATTTCAAAGGCCGATCCATCAGAGAAATCTCATCATTTGGATCAGTTTTACCCATCAGATTCATTACCATCATTTGGGTAAAGAATTTGTTCAAGAAAATTATTGTCGTGCCAAGTTTTACTACTGACTGCAATAATATTTGCAAAAAAAAATTCAAGACTGAAGGAGAATCAGAAAACCATTCAGAAAAAAGATCAAGAAACTCATCAAATCAGCAAAAGAAGTAAGTGCCACACCAGAAGCAATCAGAGAAGCCTCATCACATTGCTTGGTTGCAACATACCTGTTACAGGGAAGAATTTCTTGATTTTACCATAATCTTTTTCTAAATTCACCAGTCATTTTATTTCCTGTCTTAAGAAGTTTCTTCATGGCTGAAGGCAACAGTGCAACATCAAGTAATGATGCAAATTCATCACAGCAGTCTATGAACATAACAGATAGTTTGATCAAAACCATAATCAGCCCTTAGGCTCATCTCATCCCCGCCCAACTTGAAGATGACAACTATCTTCTTTGGAAAGTACAAGTCAAAAAAACTGTCAGAGGATATGGTCTTGATGGATACATCCTTGGCACAATAGTCACTCCACCCAAATTTGTTACTGATCAAGAAAACAAAACTATGAGTAATGAAGAATATGTGAAATTTCAAATGCAAGACAATCTAATAAGTTCTTGGTTGCTATCTTCAATAAGTGTGAAGTTATTACCACAAGTAATAGGGTGTAAAACTGCAAATAAAATCTAGGCAACAGTCGAGAGGATTTTCAACACACAACCAGCAACCAAAATCATGCATTACAAAAGGCAATTACACAATATAAGGAAAGACAATCAACCCATGAGGGAATATCATTCAAAGATCAAGAACACGTGTGATCTTCTTGAGGCAGCAGGGCATAAAATGTCAAATATAGAGCAGGTTCTAACAATCTTGAGTGGTTTAAGTGATGAATACGAGGCAATGGTGGTGGTTATATCATCACAAGAAACCCTACCATCACTTGAATATGTTCACTCTATACTCTTAGCCCATGAAGGGAGACTAGACTACAAGAAACCCCTAGATACTAACATGTCCATTAACTATGCATCAAATAACAAAAACAGTAATCAAAATTATGGGAGAACAGATCAACAATATCAGAGGGGAAGTCAGTCTATCAGGGGAAGAGGTAGAGGAAGATGGAGTGGCAATAACAAACCAAAGTGTCAGATATGTGAAAAAGTAGGCCACACTGCCACAAAGTGCTACTTCAGATGCAAGTTATGTACCAGGTCAAGGATCAAACAGTTAGAAAAAATGGCAATTACAGTGAAAACATGGCATAAGTGCAACAAGATTCAAGTAAACAATTCAATGGGAGCAAAAATTAGAACCTGGATGAAATCACAAAAACTGAACACATTCAAGATGAGGCAAGGTACCTAGATTCAGGAGCTACCAACCATTTAACAAGCAATCTAGAGAATTTAAATATGGGCAACAGAGAGTACAGAGGTAAACAGTCTATTGTCATGGGAAATGTAAGGCAATTGAGATTACACACACTGTTAATGCCTACATCAAATGTGAAAGACAATTATATCTTAATAATTTATTATGAGTACCCAGAATAAAAAAAACCTTATGAGTGTTTCTCAATTTTCCCATGATAATAATGTTTATTTTGAATTTTATCCAAAGTATTACTTGGTTAAAGATATACTAATAAAAGAAATACCTTTGTAGGGTAATGCAGTAAATGGACTTTACAAGTTTACTTTGACTAACTGCAAAAGTTCCAATCAAAGAGTGACAAGTTGTAATAACAATGAACTGCAGTCAAGTGAAAATAATTAAAGTAGTTTTGATCTTTGGCACTGCAAGTTAGGTCATCCCAGTACAAGTGTTGTAAAACAGGTTCTTGAAGAGAATAAAATTTCTTTTGATAATATTACTATGCCTTATGCATGTTCTTACTGTCAAATGGGCAAAAGTCATAAATTAGCCTTTACAGACTCTATTACAGAACATAATATAAAGTACCCCTTGAATTGATCTCAACAGATCTTTGGGGTCTTGCACGAATCAGTTCGGATTTTGGGTACAAGTATTATATATCTTTTGTTGATGCATGCACTAGATACACTTGGATATATTTTTTAAAAACAAAAGCTGAAACTTACAATGCAGTTATATACTTTATCACTCAAGTTGAAAAACAGACCAATCATAAAGTTAAAGTTATTCAGAGTGATGGGGGTACTGAATACAATCTCTTAACAAATATTTCTTAGATAGGGTTATAGTTCATAGAACAACATGTCCCTATACATCTGAGCAAAATGGCCTAGTTGAAAGTAAACATAGGCACATTATAAAAACTGGTCTAACTTTGCTTGCACAAACATCTTTACCTTCAAAATTTTGGCCAGATTCCTTCAGTACAGCAGTTCATCTAATTAATAGACTACCAACCAAAGTACTGAAGGGGATAAGTCCACTAGAAAAGTTCTTAGGAGTAAAACCAGATTATCAGAGTTTAAGTACTTTTGGGTGTTTATGTTTTCCCTACTTAAAACCGTATAACAATCATAAGTTAGACTTTAGGTCACGACCATGTACTTTTATAAGTTATGCAACTAAGCAGAAAGGATATAAGTTCTTAGATGGTACTGGAAGAATATTCATAAGTATACATGTTGTTTTCAATGAGAAAATATTTCCATTTGCCAATACAAGTGTTAAAACAGCACATAAGGTATATAATCCAAAGGTGTCCATACCTATTGTACCTGTGCATTCACATATATGGAATGCAGCTGAAACTGAGAAAGGAACATGAGCCTCTGGACCACAACACACAATGTCATCTGGACCAGGTCATGATTCAGAAGGTCAACCTGACACACATGCTTAGTCGCCTGTAGAATCAAGCAATCAAAAAATCAAAGCATTCATGAAGGACAATCTGTTGACAACACTGATCAGGGCAGCAACTCAGAGTCATTTGAAATTGAATTACAGACCATAATAGTAATCATATGATAACCAGATCAAAGAGTGGAATATATAAACCAAAGGTCTATACAACAACTACAAGCATTACAGAGCCTGAAACCTTTGAGCAAGCATTCAAAGATGAAAACTGGAAAACTGCTATGAATGAAGACTATCAGGCACTGATGAAAAATAATACATTGGAGTTTAGTTCATCCACCAATCAATAAAAACATTATAGGATGCAAGTGGACATACCAATTAAAAAAAATCCAGATGGAACTGTATCAAGGCATAAAGCAAGATTTGTTGCCAAAAGATACACACAACAGTATGGGTTTGACTTTAGTGAAACCTTTTCACCAGTGGTGAAACCAACAAATATTAGAATAGTTCTTACTATTGCACTTCATAAAGACTGCAACATAAGACAATTAGATGTAAATAATGCTTTTCTGAATGGTATTCTACAGGAAGAAATTATATGTAGCAGCCACAAGGATACAAGCAAGATGCTAATCTTGTGTGCAAGTTAAATAAAGCAATATATGGACTGAAACAAGCTCCAAGAGTATGGTTTGATAGATTGAAAGCCACATTAGTCGACTTGGGCTATCAATCTACCAAATCAGATAACTCTATTTACATACTGATATATGTTGATGATTTAATTATAATAGGCAATCATGCAAATGAGATCAACAACATCATACAGTATCTTCACAAACAATTTTCAATCAAGGATCTTGGAAACTTAAACTATTTTCTTAGGATTGAAGTAAAGAGAAAATCTAATTCAAAAATTATATCAAGGAGCTTCTGATCAAATCAAAAATGGATGCAGCTAAACCACAGCCAACATCTATGATTAGTCATCAACAACTCTCAAAATATAGGGGAGAACCAATATGAAATATTAAATGGTATAGAAGTATTATAGGAACTCTACAATACTCCACTATAACAAGACCAGATATATCATTCAGTGTTAACAAAGTCTCATAATTTATGCAGGAACCACATGAAGAACACTGGAAAGCAGTCAAGAGAATCTTAAGATATCTCAATGGCACAACAAATTATGGTCTTACACTGAAGAAATGTAAAAACTTAAATATTACAACATATGTAGACGTAGACTGGGCAACAGATGTTGATGACAAAAAAATCAGTGATGGGCTACTATATTTACATTGGTGACAACCCAGTATCATGGCGCTCAAAGAAACAAACAACCATCTCTAGATCCAGCACAGAGGCTAAACACAGGAGTATTGCTAGTGCCGCAGCAGAAATTACATGGATACAATCATTACTATCAAAAATAAAAATTAAAACAGAGATCAAAACCAATGCTATGGTGCGACAATCAAAGTACAATATACATGACCACTAATCCATTGTTGCATTCAAAGACTAAGGATTGACCTACATCTTTTTCGAGAACTGATACAAAAGGGAAAACTCAAAGTAAATCATTTACCTACATCTTACCAATGCACATATATACTTACAAAGGCGTTGTCAGCAAAAAGCTTCCACCGAGTCAGAGCAGATCTAAAGGTAGAGGCTATCGAAGAAGGACAGATTTAAAGTTTCCTTCTTTCTCATATTTGTAGCTGTATTTTACTTCAGATCTATCATAGGAGGCGTATCAAGGAATCAGACTCAACTCTCCTCTATATTTCAATCGCTCTGTCATCTTACTTCAGATCTGCAAAATGACTCAAATTAATCTTCAAATTCAAGCAAGCTGAAGTATTTAAGCAAGAAATTGAAGAAGAAAAGCTTAATTTCGAAGTAGTGCAGCTGAAGCCCTAAATTGCTCGAAGAAGATGAAGCCCTAAACCTAGCATTCGTTTGAGGGGGGAGTAAGAAATAAAGATATGTCGGCTGTAGTATGTAATATATCAGTATGTTGATATATTGGGTTGGTGCGGGTGTACAGCCCAAAGCCCATATATGCAAAGTTGCTGTATTTAAATACAATAAGACTACAATCACTCTGTATCATATACATGAATCAATAAAACAAACATATTCTTCTTTCTTCATTCAAATCAAAGTATTCACCCAAAATTCATCAATTCTATCTACATAAATATACCATGCTTATACTTCCAGTTTTCCAACAACCTTTTCCTCCCCACTATTCAAATCTAATACGGCTTTCTATTTTGGTGCTTTACATAGATGCTTCGGATGCAAGGAATGAAATGAAAAGGAGAATCCTTGGTGATCAAAATAAGGTTTTGCTTCCTAAGCATAATGTGAGGAGACGGTGTCGAACTATGAAGATGGATCATGGGACTTTGATACTGCAAATACGTTGCATTGTTATCTTGGATAATACGGTTTTTCATATTTAATATATATACTTATGTACATGTGCAATGAATGATTCCATGGCTAAATAAAAATTCTATTGTGTTGTGTACTCCATTTGTTTATTGTTTTTTTATGTTTTACAATTACATAACTATATTGCTGTAGTTGTTTTAGCTATCCAAATTCAAGTGTAGTTTTTGTATGTACTTATGTATACAATCACATTTTACTCATTATTACAAGTAGATTCATACAATCTATGTTTATTCAGCATTGTTAGAGTTAGAATAAGAGGATTTTCGATGGGCTTGGTCACTGAATTTAAGTGATTTTTTTCTTAGAGGGTTGCCAAGCGTAATATAATTTTTTTGCCATAAGGTCTGACCAAATTTTTTCTTCTCCCACCCTGAAAGTGGAGTCCCTTTAGCATGCCCTATTTTTTTTTCTAAATGAGCAATTCAATTTGTAGAGTACACTTAAAATAGAAGGTAAAGGTAAAGAAATATATGTAATAGAATCTATTAATCAATGTTTAAGAAAAGGATTCATCGAAAAACATTAAAAAAGAAAGGGTATCTGGATTGAAATTAGCTTTTACAAATTTAGAAGTGGACTTATAAAGATTGGTGACAATAAGAAATGACCCATGCGAATGCTGAAAAGTCAATGAACATTTATTTTTGATTGCCATTTATATAGATTGGTCATTACAATTGATACTAAGAAATTATTAGGTGTGTTATTCTGAAACCTTACCAATGGGTCACCATAATGGGTTATACTAAGTATTATTGTACTTTATCCTATCATTTCAGCTATTTAAATGCAATTATGAAGTACACATTTTTGGCATAACTTAACATAACAGTTTAATATGCCAATTTAGAATTAGGCCCAGTCGGTCACCCTGAATCTTGAATAGTATGCTGCGACTATCATCGACATGCTCTTTAATCAGTAGAGGTGGTGAAAACCTTTAGGGAGCGAGATGGAAGCAACATGTTTACTGCTCGTGGTTCGAAAATCCCACTAACTATGGTTTGGTTAATATGTCTCTTCTTTAATGGCTTTGTTACCGAATTTCATTTGTTTAACAATCTTTATCCCCCTATTTTCATGGATATGCTGCTAGAGGTAGTGATTTTATTTTTATTTTTAATCTGGGATGTTATCATGCAACTCCAAGATCATATTGTATACTTGAGATTAATTTTTTGAGAATATGGCATATGTGAATTGGTATTATAAGATCCGCATGCAATGTTTGATATAAGTCTTAACACTATTTGATTTTTTTATTTAAGCCTTTATTTGGTATTCATATGGTATATTAACTAACATACTTGCTTACATCATTTTGTTCGCTTTTAACAAAATAACAATGAGTGCAACTAATAATTCAGTTGTGAGATAATCTTATGTTAGCAATCAAACTACATAATCATTACAGTCCTCCTAACTAGAGCAAATCTTCTGTTTCCTTATTCTCTATTCTCATGTGTCCCAAAAAATCTCAGCCATTCATCACAACGTCAAACCTGATGGATTGGTGAGGTCCAACATATGTGATGAATGGTTGATGATACCAAATGAATGACTGAGATTACTGTGGCATATGGAGACAGATAGAAGGAGACATAGAAATTGAACTCCTTAACTAGGAGCAATATATTTTGATGTGAGATACCTATATTCATTTGGCTAAACTACTAATTTATAATAATTTCACTTTCAAGCCTTAGGCATGGTTATGAAAGTATAAGAGGTGCTTTCCAATGTAGTTATTATTTTGCAGGATACAACTAACCAAATAACTAGGTAACCTTTTTTCATATTTTTTAATATTATTCTAAAATATTTCTTTTTTGTATGATTTTGAATTACATGTGAACTTACTTTGTTTGTGGTTTAACATACTCTTAGGGTGCCTTTGCGATAAACGAAAATGTGGTATTTTAACGGGAAAGATTGGTGAATGGAGAATGCATTTGCGGCTACGAACGTAGTATTTGAGCATGGCTTTTAATTAATGATCTTAATTTAATTGATTTATAGTTAATTAATTATGTATTTTGTTATGTAATATTGCATTAAACCAAACTAATACATTTTAACTTGAAATACAAGTAAATAAAAAAATCAGAAAATTTAACCAAACAAACTAGAAAATTTAACCAAACATACTAACGATGACTATGGAACAGACCTAAGAGCCATACATCTGGGCTGAACGGGTACGACATAAATCCAGGTATCTCACCATTAGGCAATATTTCCACCATATTCAAGTTTGTGGGATCTTTGCAAAAAATCATCATAATCTCCCATCGCTCCACATGTATAGCAGTATACAATATAGAATAACAACGTTGCATGGCGTTGGTGAAATAGTTACTCTGAACAAACGACCATCTAGACACATGCCTGCTCGAGCTACTATGCTCGGTCTGTCTGCTACATCTGGGCTGAACGGGTGTGGCGTCTTCGACATCCAAGAGCCATACAAAGCTGTATCGGCAGCACAGAAAGGCTGAGCTGTGGAGTTGGAGGTATCTGATATTTGCAATATTCTTTCCTATGCAACCTCAGAAAAGCCAATCTAACTCTCTAAATTTTAGTGGGGTATTTCACATGAATTTCTTATATTTGCGCGTAGCGGTGTTCCACTACACCTTGGAATCGTCCAGCCAATCGTTCTCTGCGACCCACATCCCTCCTTCTACCTGTAGAAGTTTGTCCCAATCAACCTAGTAATACTTCAAGTTGTCCCATTAGTTCTTCATTTGTGTATGGCCTCGATCGAGGTTCAGTCTCTCGTTGAATACTGCTGCCGCGGTCGAATAAAACTCGCTGATTGAATTCTTTCTGTTCGATAGATAATCAACACACAAATCTATGAAAAGCTCCTCACTTTCGAGAGTCCATAAATCTATAAACTGAGAGGAAGCAGAAGAAGTGGCAGAGCCATAAGAATGCGCCATAATACTAAAAATGAAAATTTCAAAACGTAAAAAAAAAACTCCTAGAAAAATATATGTTGTAGATATAGTAAAAATAAACAGAATAGCAGAGAAAATTACCTTTAAATAAGCTCGAACAGATCGAAAAATTTAAAAAGAGGGGAATAGACTATTGGACTGCTATGAGGAGGAGGATGACTACGTTTGTATAGGGGGATTGGAGCTGAAAAATGTGACGGTTGGAGAGCAACGTCACGATGCGTTGGACGCCAAGGTACCAATTTCCTCCAACCGAGAAAACAGTCAAAATTTTGGATTTGGAACGTGGTGTGTCCGACACGTCGAACGGGTCAAAAACATAAACGTGGCTAAAAATGGCTGCGAACGACACCTTAGTTAAGCTGATATAATTTTGAATTCGGTGGAAAGATCGTGTCTTTTTGGACAAGGTGCTTCAATGGTAAATTTGGGAAATGATTAATCCGGTAAAAAATGACACGAAAATTTTCAACTTGCTCAAGAATGACATTTTAGCATTTTTGATTACTATAATACCCTTGATGGTTTATCATTTAGAAAAACGCAACGAATGAGATTTTTTGTCATTCTCTTATCCTATGTTTTGATTACATCCTGCACAATTTCAATGCTTATGCCATAATCTCCTCCTAAGAAAAAAAATCATTTCATGCATATTTCTCTTAGGTTGAAGCTTCTTAAAGTACCAGAGTATCCTTTGTGGTTTACTAAGTGATATTTTCATCATTTTTTGGCTCCTTTTCCCGCATTTCAATTATAGCCTTTGACCTACGTATTCAATGAATTGCGTATTTTCATTCTACTCAAAAAGGTGTTGTCTTCTTATTCTCTTCTCAAAATGCCCGTTGATTCGTATTCTTGCAAGTATTCAGAACCCTAATATGTTTTTCGATCTATACATTCTTACTCTATTTGTTAAATTAAATAATATCTTTGCGTTTTTTGGCTAATTTAGTAATGCAATAAATTTAAACCGAAAGAATTGTACTTTTCCCATGGAAAATCGAGCTTGCTCGGGTTTCATTTGCTAATCAAGACCTACATCTTTTCATTTAGGGATCCAAACCACCGAGTTTTGACTCCCAAACTAGAATTGTGGTAGAGGAAACTTCAATTGAGGTGTTTGATTATATTGGTTTGAAAATGGTAAAGGGAGAAGGCATTGGCGGGTGTGAGTTTAGACACACAGGAGTGGCCATAAAGTTAGAGGATAGAACTTTTGATTGGTTATAGTTGAATAATATTATATATTTTACATATTATTTATTGTTTTTTAAGCTGATGAGAGTATGGCGGTTTCTAGCAGTGTGCTCAGTTATAGGAATTTTTCTTACGGTGTTTAATACTATTCAATCAATTAATTTTATATTTGATTATTCTATCTTATTCGTGTTATGTTGGCAAATCTACTGACTAAATTGCACATATAACCAATTGTATATTCTAGTTTCAAATTATCATTTTATATTAACCATGCTATAAAAATAGGACAAATTTTCAAAAGAGACCGGTTTTTAAAAGTATTTGCATAAATAGGCTACTCTGAAAACTATTTGCAATTGTAGGCTAGTTTTGGCCAGCTTAGCGATGAGCTGGCCATTTAAAAAATAATAATAATACAGGGCGCATTTGCGAAATGCGCCTCTTAAAATTTACACTGGCGCATCTGCCAAATGCGCCAGTGTAAAATTTTCAACCTAAAACAAACTACAAGCAGTAGTTAGTCATTTCTCTTACAATACATTCGAGCTAGAAAACTCAATTTCATAACTTTCTTCCATTCACCTCAAAATTCATCAAAATCTCCTCAAAATATACAAGGATTACTAGTCGGATTACTTCTATCAGCTATTTGGCATCAATTTGAAGGTATAAATCTAGTTTAAACTCAAACCCAAGCTCAATTTTTAGGTATTTTCATATTCTACTTTTTACAAATTTACTCTCTCATTTTTATGCTTTATTATGTCATTAGTATTTGTTTAGCAATTGATTGTTCTAAAATTAATTATGTTTTTCTTTTTAGAAGTATGTCGGATTTCATCCCAATTATTTGATACTTTGATGGAAAATTGACTATGAAAGAAAACAATACACCAGTATATATTGGTGGTAAACAAAAGGGTTCAAAGGTTAATTTTTTTTTGCTCCTATCATGAACTAAAAGAAGCGGTATATAGGGTCACAAAAATTGATTCACAAGAGTATGATGTAAAACTAGTAAGCAAGTGGGTAACAGATTCTGGATCTTCTGTTATCGACGTAAATGATGATGAAGATGCCGATGCTATGTTTTCCGTTAATATGAAAGTGATTGAATTATTTGTAATAAAAGAGGAGTTGAGACATTTTGAAGAGGCAATTGCTACTAATTTGTACCAACATTCTACTCAAATTCTTGGTACTATTCAGAGTTATCCTTATCAGAGCAATCCAAGTCTAGTATTTCCTACTTGTGTGAACACAAAGTAAGTAATTTGTTAATGTATTTACATTTGAGTAGTTGAAATTTATAGTGTTTTGATCTCATATTTTTTTTCACAGTTTTATGGTGCATCCTGATGGTTCAAGCTCTAAACCGGCAAATGATCAATTTTTACACCCCGTACCTTCAAATGCTAGAGAGGTTAACAATGATGATGGAGGTCATAGTTCACCACATATAGATAGCATGCAAGTTGCTTCAATGGACAATGATATGTCATGGATGGATAATATGGAAGTTAATAATGAAGCTCTAGAGTTTGAAATTGATCATGAAAAAGAAAATAATGAAGCATCTTTGGTGGAAGAAGATGATGACGGTAATGATGAACATATGGAATTTGAGATGCCTTTGACAGATGATTTATGTAGTGCGAAAATTATGGCGGCATCATTGATTGAAAATGTTACTCCTATTAGAGACGTATTTTGTAACGACCCGCTATTTTGGACCATTCGCATCCGCACATGTCGAACTTGAATGATTCAAAATACCGAATTGTTAATTTAAATTGGCAAAACTCAGCATATACAGTAAATAAAATAATCACAGATCACAGACACAGAGTAAGATAACAATAATGCAGCGGAAACGAAAGAATAGTAGTTCATGAAGCTACTATATAAATAACAGAGTTAAACAAGATACAACAGAAGTCTCGAATACAATAGTCAAATACAATATCAGAATACATCACTGGAATCAACTGAATATCTGAAAGCTGGATAGATAGCTGGATCTCCAAGCGAAGCTCCAACTCCAAAGGTGAGTCTCGAATACTGGTACACTCAGTCTGACCCGAGCGTAAAGAAAACACAAAACACTCGAGTCAGGATTAACATTCTTATATCAATAAATCCAACTCAAGTGAAATAACGACTGAAATACAAGTGACTCAAAGGATGTTTGGGATAACCATCCTCTAAGGATCCATTAAACTATCTATATATATAGTAGAATACGCTAAGTAGATAATGTCTAATCAGTAAAGTACGATATCAAAATAACATTAAGTCATGGCCCATTCCACCCTTAACACATTTTTATTCCCAAGAGCATATACAAGACCGTAGTTTCCCCAAAACCGGAAGTCACCATAGGGCAATCCATATACTAAAGGTACAAACCAAAATCGTAGTGGTCGCGAATAGGATAATCAGTATGACAAGGTACATGAGGCGATACCAACTAGGATACTAGTAGTTGCCTGATCCGGACTGATGTTGGGCATAACAGCTACTACTCCAACACCGCGAAACAACACTCCCAAATCGAGGGGTGCACCCAAATCGAATCACAAAAGTAATAGATATGGTATCGAAGAAGTGTGTCCGCTAGAGATGGCGATCCTCAATGGCCCGGCGCGGCTCCTGTTTTAGTCATGTCTGGGGTCATCCAATATCGTTCTCTTTCTTCAGTCAACGCGTTCACCAAACCATCCACTTCATTCTGGATCAACACTCCACGTATACTAGTTATTAAAGTGGTTTCGGTATCGACAGAGAGTATGTCCATATCCGATCCCGGTCTCTTTAATAACTACGTATTAATTACACCGATGGTCATTTAGTAAACTTTCAAAATAGTTATATTTCAAACCGAAATATCATTTCCATTTCAAAACCATATTCCTACGATAACAATTTTGCTTCAATTAAATCCATTTCCAAAATCATAGTACTTTTCCAGAGTTATAACGCTTTCAAAATCATAGTCTTTTAAAAATCACAGCTTTGAAATCATAGCAATTTGGAAATCATAACACTTTTCTTTTAAACAGTTTAGATATTAAAATTAGTATATATAATAAAATAGTTTATAAATAAAATAATTTATATTAAAAATGATTTATATTAAAATAGTTTATATCAAAATAATTTATAATGTAAAATATCAATATTTTAAATATAATTTAAAATTACTTTATAAAATAAAATAGATTCCTCAAATTTCACAAATCAATTCACATAAACTCGAATTCCAAAATTAAAATTTAATTAAATCTCAAATCATCAATTTCAATTCAATTTAGTTTCTCAATAAATCATTTCAAATTATATCGATTTCAAATATAGATTTGGAACCCAAAATAAACCATTTAAATTTTCAATATATTTCAAAGTCAATATATTCAACATTTTCAAAACTAACTTCGATAATTCAATTTATGTCCCATTTTGATTTCATTACATTTAGTTTCTGAAATATTTCTTTAATCATTTCAATACATCAAAATACAACTTCAATTTACAAATTTATATAGGCAAAATATCCCATTTAAATTTATATAAGTTTGAAATATTCATTTAAGCCACTTCTTAATTAATTCAAGTTATAAAACATATCTTAAAATTTCAAATTTAATAGATTTCAAATCAACTTATTTAAGTATAATTCTTAAATAATTAAGAATTCCAAATCAATTCAAATTTATCTTTCAACCTGAAACATTATAAATTCTATATTTAGAAATATAAATTTTACATAAATACTTAAACATATTTCATATTGATTCAAATCAACTTATTAAATCAACTTTAATAAATCTTTAAAATCATTATTTATTAAAACCATATATTTCTTTCAAACCGTAGAAATGTTTTTCAAAAGCATTTAAATAAAGACCAACGGTGTATGTATATAATTTTCTATCCTATGGTCAAGTGATACGGATATTTATCATTTCAATCCGCAATTTAAAATATATTCGGGTATATATCTTTTCAACCCGAAATCCCAAATTCAATTTAATTTGAAAATCGCTTGGGTTTATCATTTCAACCCATAACGATTTTCTCCTATTCTAAAGTCCGTTCGGGTATGTATCATTTCAACCCATAGTGATTCTATACTAACAGGGAACTTGCAGAGTGATAACAAATATGATAATAATATAACAACGGTAACAGGCATATATCATCAGTATAAATAAGCAGATAAGGGTGTCAGATGTCACAGGTGAACAGATACAGATGATGACATATATATATCAATATAAATAACAGATAATGATGTCAGGTGTCACAGGTGAACAGATACAGATGATGGCATAGATATAGCAATATAAATAACTAACAGCAGCATATTTCAATTGTCGTTTCAATTGAAATCAAATTTAATAAATAAAAGAACGTTAATCGTGAGTGATTGCTCACCTTTCGAGGCTAGAGATGCACGAGAAGATGACAAGGATACACACACTGATACAGACATAGGGATTGAGTTACGAATCCAAGCAAAACAAATCGGCACGAATTCAACGATCAAAGCTGATAACAGAAATCGATGAAATCAAATCAAAACATTCAACATAGCAACAAATAAAACATGTCCTGCGTCAAAGTTTAACAATATAATTCTATGGGCTACCGAGATCGAAATGGTCTGAAATTTGGTATGAATAAAGATCAAAACTTGTATTTAAAACTGCAAAAGATTCACTTGTTTTGGACAAGAGACGAGAAAAGTTACGATGTCACGAACATAGACTCATGCCATGTTTGCAGCAGTGTAAAATAATTTCTAAGTACAAAAGAACAGCTGTCTGGGTCTAACTTCCAGATCCTCGACCACTAATCAAACGATGTCGGATTTGGTTGAAATTTGACAGGCATAAACTAGGTAACTTTGACTTCTTTTTTAAAAATAAAATCAACCCATTCCGACGAAAGACAGAAGAGATACGATGCGTCAAACATGAACTCAGGTCGTGTTTGCAGCAGTGTAAAATAATTTCAAGTACAAAAGAACAACTGCCTGGGTCTAACTTCCAGATCCTCGACCACTAATCATACGATGTTGGATTTTGCTGAAATTTGACAGGCATAAAATAGGTAACTTCGACTCTTTTTTAAAAATAAAATCAACCCATTCCAACGAAAGACAGAAGAGATATGATGCATCAAACATGAACTCAGGTCGTGTTTGCAGCAGTGTAAAATAATTTCAAGTACAAATATAAGCTTGTGCATATATATAGAATCATATTCAGCTTGTAGACTTTCAAATGTAACATAAATTTTTTTTTTTATAAAAGTAACCTTATAATATTTGTACAGTAAACAACTATATACCTTTGAAATTTAAAACAAAACTAGGTAGGTGGACAAGTTAAACCAAATGCATGTAGACTAGAAAACTACAGGGTATACATGCTATACAAATACTTTATATATCATAATAGCTAAACTTGCATAGCTGTACTACCTATACTCACATATATTAAACAAACATACGTACATATTATATGTATACTATTCTTTCATGCGAATATATATCTATACAAAAAACACAACATACTTATACCCAATCTTATATGTATACCAACTCAGGTAAAGCTTACAATATGACATATACTTTGAAAATAAAACTGCTGTTTCAATTTTATATATGTATAATACATCCTATATGCCGACTAGTTTATATAACTTCTTATATATTGTATACATCGACATGTTATAAAACTTACTTACACGTACACATATACATCTAAATTCAACAGCAAACTAATATAACTATAAATAACTTGTATAAAACCTCATGCGAACAACAAACTTACATATACTATATATATACATCAACAAAAATTCACAATACCTTTAAAACGAGAAAGAGGCGATCGGAGGGTAGGCTGCGCAGCTGAGTCGAAGCAAGGAGAAGGGAAGTAGGGAAGAGCTTGGCCATGGGAGATGAGCAGTGGAAGGTGAGGTTGACGTGGCGTGTTCAGAAGTGGTCGGAACCACAGCACTTGCTGGCGTGGTGGGAAGGGGGTAAACGACCAGGGTTTTAGGGCGGAGGGGTGACTTGGTGACGGTGGTAGGTCCAAGGCGAGGAGCTGGGGCAATAAGTGGCTGCTATGTGCACAGGGTCGAGCAAGTGACGGTCGGCCAGCCGGAAAAGTGGGTGGATGGTGGCTGAGTGGAAAGGCGAAGCATGGTGGGTTTCGACCGGAGAAGAGAAGAAGACCGGCAATTCTCTTTTCACAAACGAAGGCACCCAGGCTATATTGTATAAATATTTCTTTCTATATAAAAAAAAAAATTTCGTGAACAAATGAAAAGAGAAGAAGAGACAGAATGGTAGAGAAATAGGCAGCTGTAGGGAAATGTGAAAGCTGGATCTGAATATGTATAATTAATTGTTTTCTATAGTGTTAGAAACAAAAGTGAAACGAAAAGATCAAATAGAATAAATTGTGAACCCACAGTAAAAGCAACCGTCACATCCACTGAATTAAGCAATAATAAAAGCTAAGTGGCCATTCAGTTTAGTGAATGGACAGAGAATTCAAAAGGGTCAAAACGGTACCGTTACGGTTAATCGGTTCACCGATTTCGTCGTGTTCCGAACTCAAAACACACGAATGAATATACTGCGGAGATCAGCACGACAAGACGATCAAAATGGTATACGGATATCAGTGGTATGATTGAATTATAAAATTCGAAAAAAATTTTAATAGCGAAAAATGCAAGAAAAACGTTGAAAAATAAGATCGACGGAGCCAAAGATGTCCGAATTTGGAAAAACGACAAACTGACATCTTGGTCAGAAGATGGTTTAGAATTTTTCTGTGTAAAAATATTTAGGTTTCGGAAACATTTTATTTTCATCGCTTTTTAACTGATTAGATTGAAGTGAATTTACGCGCGAAATAAACTTTCATATTTTCGGACGAAAATTTACCGGTTGCTATGTTTAACTAGACGCATTCCAAATATCAAATTTTTATTTCAAAATTTTATCGTTTAAAATTTCACAAATTTTCAACTAATTACGTTATTTAAACAGTTGAAATTTACGGGTCGTTACACTCCCCCCCACTCAAAACTTTTCGTCCCCGAAAAGGAACGAGGTAGGAGAATAGAAACAACCAGAAAGAAAACAGATTTAAATACAAAATAACAATTAATTTAAACCATATAAATTCAAATTTAAATTAATTTATATTCTATAATTGATTTAGTCCATTTGATTTTTCTAAAATCAATCTCAACTATTTCTAAATTCATTATCTTATTATTCAATTATCTTCAATTTACAATTTCTAAAACCATAAATTTGAATAGTCTTTTATTATAATCATATTTTCTTCAACAATTTTAAATTCTTCTTTATTCCAAATTACTGTTAAATTTGTTCTACTTAATATATCTAATCACCTATATTTAACCCATATAAATTAATTTAAAACATAAAAGTTTCGATTTAAATTAATTTACATCTATTGATTTCTTTTAAATTCAAGGTATTTTCATATGTTGATCAAATTTCAATTTATTAATTCTTTCAAAACAAATTTATTTCATTATTAACTGAGTTTACTTATTATCTTATCTAACTCTATTAACCTCTTTATAATCAAAATTTAGTGTATAACACTTATTATAAACACTCAAATTTTATTTATAAATTCAATTTATCTTATATATTATCCAATTACATATTCAACTTCTGAATGATTTAGGTAAGTTGTATTAGAATGCAGTTGAACAATATACAAATAAAATTTTCCCACTTCAATTATTCAAGTTTAAATATTTATTCCAAATTTTGTTTTTATTTATAATTAAAATCATCCTTTAACAACATTTAAGAATTAGATTTCCGATTAACTTTAAACAATTTAGAGTTATATATAATATATTTATATCAATCAAATTAAATTTTAAAATAAGATACTTATATATATATAAATCAAATTATACTGAAGAAATTCAAATCAAAATATTTTTCAAAACAAATCATAGCAAAGCTACAGAATAGTATCTCCACTTCGAAACTCGAAAATGAACGTCGATGATGCGGCCGCCATCACCGAAATTATTTTCCAGCGACAAAGAGAAGAGCACTGATTTCAACCTTTTAAAATTCTTTGGAAACGATTTCTATTCGAAAATACTTTCAATAATATATACTTTAAAATTTTAAAACCAAAGTTCGAAATCACCGGAAACTAAATTCTCAAATTTCTGAATTAAATTCATTTCAAATTCCAAATCAATTTGTAAACCGTAATTATAAATTCATTTAGAATAATAAATGGTAATCCAATATTTTCATTTCAAACAACCAATTTAATTAACCTCTTTTTTTTCCAAAAAAAAAAAAAAATTCTAGAAAAATTTACTTATATATTTATAATATAATCATATAAAATTATTTCATTTACCAAATTGAAACAATATTGTGTCAGTTTGCTCTACTCAAGTGTTTTGGAAATCCTATCGATAGCGTTGATCAGACGAATCGATCGGAAACCCAAATCAACATCAACAACTCAAACAACACAGCATATAGTAAAACATTTATACATATTAGGTTACAAATACATTTCTTTGCTCGACGATACAAGAATGAATTTTCAAAACAAGGATAAGGTTTTAAATTTGATGGACTCAAATCAAATAGAAATTTGATTCGAAGATAAGTTCGAAACAAAGATATGATGATTAATAACAGAGTAGGAAGATTGATAAATTTATATAAATCGCGGGCAACCTTAACCGGGTCAAACCGTGACTTCAAGAATAAGATCGATGCAGAATTTCGAGGTAAATATACATTCGATCTCAAGAAATAGAATTCAGGAATAGCAGGAAATAGATAGCATCGCAAACCGAGGATACAGAAATCTCCGGTAAATCAATGCCTATTGTAAAGGAGTTTCACCCCTTTTCAAATCATTCGAAGTTTGGCGAGACCGCCGACTCATTATAAGGGTCATTTGAAGTGGAGTTATGGGATACTCCGGAATTAGAAGACGAATAGTGAGGGACACAAATGAATTTTGAAACCGTAGGGAATGTTCCAAAATTCAAAGGAATTGAGTCAAAAGGAAGAGATTGAAACTCGAATGAGAGTGATTCTGTAAATACATTTACCCTATATGTTATGTTTTGCCTAGAGCTACCAAAGCTCTGATACCAACTGTAACGACCCGCTATTTTGGACCATTCGCATCCGCACATGTCGAACTTGAATGATTCAAAATACCGAATTGTTAATTTAAATTGGCAAAACTCAGCATATACAGTAAATAAAATAATCACAGATCACAGACACAGAGTAAGATAACAATAATGCAGCGGAAACGAAAGAATAGTAGTTCATGAAGCTACTATATAAATAACAGAGTTAAACAAGATACAACAGAAGTCTCGAATACAATAGTCAAATACAATATCAGAATACATCACTGGAATCAACTGAATATCTGAAAGCTGGATAGATAGCTGGATTTCCAAGCGAAGCTCCAACTCCAAAGGTGAGTCTCGAATACTGGTACACTCAGTCTGACCCGAGCGTAAAGAAAACACAAAACACTCGAGTCAGGATTAACATTCTTATATCAATAAATCCAACTCAAGTGAAATAACGACTGAAATACAAGTGACTCAAAGGATGTTTGGGATAACCATCCTCTAAGGATCCATTAAACTATCTATATATATAGTAGAATACGCTAAGTAGATAATGTCTAATCAGTAAAGTACGATATCAAAATAGCGTTAAGTCATGGCCCATTCCACCCTTAACACATTTTTATTCCCAAGAGCATATACAAGACCGTAGTTTCCCCAAAATCGGAAGTCACCATAGGGCAATCCATATACTAAAGGTACAAACCAAAATCATAGTGGTCGCGAATAGGATAATCAGTATGACAAGGTACATGAGGCGATACCAACTAGGATACTAGTAGTTGCCTGATCCGGACTGATGTTGGGCATAGCAGCTACTACCCCAACACCGCGAAACAACACTCCCAAATCGAGGGGTGCACCCAAATCGAATCACAAAAGTAATAGATATGGTATCGAAGAAGTGTGTCCGCTAGAGATGGCGATCCTCAATGGCCCGGCGCGGCTCCTGTTTTAGTCATGTCAGGGGTCATCCAATATCGTTCTCTTTCTTCAGTCAACGCGTTCACCAAACCATCCACTTCATTCTGGATCAACACTCCACGTATACTAGTTATTAAAGTGGTTTCGGTATCGACAGAGAGTATGTCCATATCTGATCCCGGTCTCTTTAATAACTACGTATTAATTACACCGATGGTCATTTAGTAAACTTTCAAAATAGTTATATTTCAAACCGAAATATCATTTCCATTTCAAAACCATATTCCTACGATAACAATTTTGCTTCAATTAAATCCATTTCCAAAATCATAGTACTTTTCTAGAGTTATAACGCTTTCAAAATCATAGTCTTTTAAAAATCACAGCTTTGAAATCATAGCAATTTGGAAGTCATAACACTTTTCTTTTAAACAGTTTAGATATTAAAATTAGTATATATCATAAAATAGTTTATAAATAAAATAATTTATATTAAAAATGATTTATATTAAAATAGTTTATATCAAAATAATTTATAATGTAAAATATCAATATTTTAAATATAATTTAAAATTACTTTATAAAATAAAATAGATTCCTCAAATTTCACAAATCAATTCACATAAACTCGAATTCCAAAATTAAAATTTAATTAAATCTCAAATCATCAATTTCAATTCAATTTAGTTTCTCAATAAATCATTTCAAATTATATCGATTTCAAATATAGATTTGGAACCCAAAATAAACCATTTAAATTTTCAATATATTTCAAAGTCAATATATTCAACATTTTCAAAACTAACTTCGATAATTCAATTTATGTCCCATTTTGATTTCAT
Organism: Allium fistulosum; assembly: GCA_030737815.1. Lineage (NCBI taxonomy): Eukaryota > Viridiplantae > Streptophyta > Magnoliopsida > Asparagales > Amaryllidaceae > Allium > Allium fistulosum. The sequence continues at coordinate 928,922,084 of CM060901.1, forward strand.
TACATTTAGTTTCTGAAATATTTCTTTAATCATTTCAATACATCAAAATACAACTTCAATTTACAAATTTATATAGGCAAAATATCCCATTTAAATTTATATAAGTTTGAAATATTCATTTAAGCCACTTCTTAATTAATTCAAGTTATAAAACATATCTTAAAATTTCAAATTTAATAGATTTCAAATCAACTTATTTAAGTATAATTCTTAAATAATTAAGAATTCCAAATCAATTCAAATTTATCTTTCAACCTGAAACATTATAAATTCTATATTTAGAAATATAAATTTTACATAAATACTTAAACATATTTCATATTGATTCAAATCAACTTATTAAATCAACTTTAATAAATCTTTAAAATCATTATTTATTAAAACCATATATTTCTTTCAAACCGTAGAAATGTTTTTCAAAAGCATTTAAATAAAGACCAACGGTGTATGTATATAATTTTCTATCCTATGGTCAAGTGATACGGATATTTATCATTTCAATCCGCAATTTAAAATATATTCGGGTATATATCTTTTCAACCCGAAATCCCAAATTCAGTTTAATTTGAAAATCGCTTGGGTTTATCATTTCAACCCATAACGATTTTCTCCTATTCTAAAGTCCGTTCGGGTATGTATCATTTCAACCCATAGTGATTCTATACTAACAGGGAACTTGCAGAGTGATAACAAATATGATAATAATATAACAACGGTAACAGGCATATATCATCAGTATAAATAAGCAGATAAGGGTGTCAGATGTCACAGGTGAACAGATACAGATGATGACATATATATATCAATATAAATAACAGATAATGATGTCAGGTGTCACAGGTGAACAGATACAGATGATGGCATAGATATAGCAATATAAATAACTAACAGCAGCATATTTCAATTGTCGTTTCAATTGAAATCAAATTTAATAAATAAAAGAACGTTAATCGTGAGTGATTGCTCACCTTTCGAGGCTAGAGATGCACGAGAAGATGACACGGATACACACACTGATATAGACATAGGGATTGAGTTACGAATCCAAGCAAAACAAATCGGCATGAATTCAACGATCAAAGCTGATAACAGAAATCGATGAAATCAAATCAAAACATTCAACATAGCAACAAATAAAACATGTCCTGCGTCAAAGTTTAACAATATAATTCTATGGGCTACCGAGATCGAAATGGTCTGAAATTTGGTATGAATAAAGATCAAAACTTGTATTTTAAACTGCAAAAGATTCACTTGTTTTGGACAAGAGACGAGAAAAGTTACGATGTCACGAACATAGACTCAGACCATGTTTGCAGCAGTGTAAAATAATTTCTAAGTACAAAAGAACAGCTGTCTGGGTCTAACTTCCAGATCCTCGACCACTAATCAAACGATGTCGGATTTGGATGAAATTTGACAGGCATAAACTAGGTAACTTTGACTTCTTTTTTAAAAATAAAATCAACCCATTCCGACGAAAGACAGAAGAGATACGATGCGTCAAACATGAACTCAGGTCGTGTTTGCAGCAGTGTAAAATAATTTCAAGTACAAAAGAACAACTGCCTGGGTCTAACTTCCAGATCCTCGACCACTAATCATACGATGTCGGATTTTGCTGAAATTTGACAGGCATAAAATAGGTAACTTCGACTCTTTTTTTAAAATAAAATCAACCCATTCCGACGAAAGACAGAAGAGATATAATGCGTCAAACATGAACTCAGGTCGTGTTTGCAGCAGTGTAAAATAATTTCAAGTACAAATATAAGCTTGTGCATATATATAGAATCATATTCAGCTTGTAGACTTTCAAATGTAACATAAATATTTTTTTTATAAAAGTAACCTTATAATATTTGTACAGTAAACAGCTATATACCTTTGAAATTTAAAACAAAACTAGGTAGGTGGACAAGTTAAACCAAATGCATGTAGACTAGAAAACTACAGGGTATACATGCTATACAAATACTTTATATATCATAATAGCTAAACTTGCATAGCTGTACTACCTATACTCACATATATTAAACAAACATACGTACATATTATATGTATACTATTCTTTCATGCGAATATATATCTATACAAAAAACACAACATACTTATATCCAATCTTATATGTATACCAACTCAGGTAAAGCTTACAATATGACATATACTTTGAAAATAAAACTGCTGTTTCAATTTTATATATGTATAATACATCCTATATGCCGACTAGTTTATATAACTTCTTATATATTGTATACATCGACATGTTATAAAACTTACTTACACGTACACATATACATCTAAATTCAACAGCAAACTAATATAACTATAAATAACTTGTATAAAACCTCATGCGAACAACAAACTTACATATACTATATATATACATCAACAAAAATTCACAATACCTTTAAAACGAGAAAGAGGCGATCGGAGGGTAGGCTGCGCAGCTGAGTCGAAGCAAGGAGAAGGGAAGAAGGGAAGAGCTTGGCCATGGGAGATGAGCAGTGGAAGGTGAGGTTGACGTGGCGTGTTCAGAAGTGGTCGGAACCACGGCACTTGCTGGCGTGGTGGGAAGGGGGTAAACGACCAGGGTTTTAGGGCGGAGGGGTGACTTGGTGACGGTGGTAGGTCCAAGGCGAGGAGCTGGGGCCATAAGTGGCTGCTATGTGCACAGGGTCGAGCAAGTGACGGTCGGCCAGCCGGAAAAGTGGGTGGATGGTGGCTGAGTGGAAAGGCGAAGCATGGTGGGTTTCGACCGGAGAAGAGAAGAAGACCGGCAATTCTCTTTTCACAAACGAAGGCACCCAGGCTATATTGTATAAATATTTCTTTCTATATAAAAAAAAAATTTTCGTGAACAAATGAAAAGAGAAGAAGAGACAGAATGGTAGAGAAATAGGCAGCTGTAGGGAAATGTGAAAGCTGGATCTGAATATGTATAATTAATTGTTTTCTATAGTGTTAGAAACAAAAGTGAAAGGAAAAGATCAAATAGAATAAATTGTGAACCCACAGTAAAAGCAACCGTCACATCCACTGAATTAAGTAATAATAAAAGCTAAGTGGCCATTCAGTTTAGTGAATGGACAGAGAATTCAAAAGGGTCAAAACGGTACCGTTACGGTTAATCGGTTCACCGATTTCGTCGTGTTCCGAACTCAAAACACACGAATGAATATACTGCGGAGATCAACACGGCAAGACGATCAAAATGGTATACGGATATCAGTGGTATGATTGAATTATAAAATTCGAAAAAAATTTTAATAGCGAAAAATGCAAGAAAAACGCTGAAAAATAAGATCGACGGAGCCAAAGATGTCCGAATTTGGAAAAACGACAAACTGACATCTTGGTCAGAAGATGGTTTAGAATTTTTCTGTGTAAAAATATTTAGGTTTCGGAAACATTTTATTTTCATCGCTTTTTAACCGATTAGATTGAAGTGAATTTACGCGCGAAATAAACTTTCATGTTTTCGGACGAAAATTTACCGGTTGCTATGTTTAACTAGACGCATTCCAAATATCAAATTTTTATTTCAAAATTTTATCGTTTAAAATTTCACAAATTTTCAACTAATTACGTTATTTAAACAGTTGAAATTTATGGGTCGTTACATATTTACCTTGGAATGTGTTGATTCTGGTTTTCAAGTGGGAATGCAATTTCAAACAAAGGAAATACTTATCAGCAGTTAAGTGAGTGGTCCATCAAGAAATCTGTTTCTTTTAAACCCATAAAATCCCGCAAAGCAGAATAAACCGCGATTTGTAATGTTGACAAAAATTGCCATTGGAGAATACATGCAATTGTCCCTAAAAAATCATTGATGGGTGATGGGAAATTAGAAAATATGATGGCAATCATACTTGTGTTAATCTGATTATTAATTCAAATCATAAACAAGCTACAAGCAGATTTATTGCTAATAAAATACTTCCTTTTGTGAAATCGAATTTGAATACCACTCCTTCTGCGATTCAAGTTCTAATGTCAGAAACTTTATTTTATCAAAATCAGCTACTTCAAGGCGTATAAAGCATTGCATAAAGAACTTGAGAGAGTTTTTGGAAATTGGGAAACATCATATGCTGAGTTACCATAATATTTAGCTACTATTAAAAAACATAATCTGGGAACAGTGTTTAAAGTTGATATCGAAAGAATCACCAATGATAAAGTTCTTTTTAAGAGTGCATATTGGGCATTCGGTGCATCTATTGAGGATTTTGCACATTGTCGACCGCTGATTTGCATTGATGGCACTCATCTATACGGCAAATATCAAGGTACGTTGCTAGTCACGACTGGAGTAGATGCAAATGATGGTATATTTCCATTAGCATATACAATCGTAGACTCTGAATCAAAGGATAGTTGGGATTGGTTTCTTAGATGCATGTACTACTACATACATAGTGTTCGGAATAGGTGTTTAACTTTCATATCCAATCGAATGAAAGGTATTCCGAGAGCATTAGATAATTGGCCAGAAGAACACCATCACCGCTTTTGTTCTAGACATCTCAAAGCTAACTTCCAAGTTGCTAGATTTACTCAAAAAAATTTGGTAGACTTGTTTTATTCATGTGTTAGTGCTACAAATGAATTTTATTAAATTAATTTTATTTAAATTTTATTATATTAAATTTTATTAAATTAAATCTTATTATAAATTCATTTTATATTAAATCTTATTATATATATTTAAAAATAAAAATCATAAGTAAAATCTTAAAATTTACATTTTCAAATTTAACTTATAAATTAAAAATTTCCAAACATATAATTTAAAATCTAAATTTTTCACAGACAATAAAATGAAATCTATATATTTTATTTTAAAAATCAATATTTAATAAAACCAAAATATTTCCTTTCAACCCTTGGAAATCATTTTTCAAAAAAATAGACCGATGGTGTCCGTATATAGTTTTCTACCCTATGGTCAAGTGATACAGATGTTTATCATTTCAATCCGAAATTTAAATTTAACATTTTCGGGTATATATCATTTCAACCTACAATCCCAAAATTCAATTCAATAAAATCGCTTGGGTCTATCATTTCAACCCATAACGATTTTCCCCTAATCTATCAGATCGTTCGGGCATGTATCATTTCAACCCATAAGGATTTCTAAACTAATAGGGAACTTGCAGAGTGAGAACAAATATGATAATAATATAACATATCAACAACATGCATATATCATCAGTAATAAAATTTAAATATAATATATATAATAATACAATAGGTTATGCTGTCATAGGTCATAGGTAAACAGTTACAGATAATGACATATCATATCTAGCAATTGAATAACTTAACAATTCAAATTTAACAGCATATTTCAACTGTCATTTCATGTGAATTAAATTACTATAAATAAGAATGTTAATCGTGAGTGATTTCTCACCTTTCGAGGCTAGAGAACAATGGGAATGAACACGACTCCAACACGGATACAGACATGGATAAGACAAATTCTGGACAACGGTAAGCAAGATGACTAGAATTCAATGAAAACTAAATCAATAGCTAGAGATTGATGGAACAATATATATATATATATATATATACACACACATACATACATATTTTTCTTCTTAAAAGTCAATATTCAATTTAAAACCCATATTTGCAATAAAACTTCATATTATATTTTAAAGATCAATATTTTGTTAAAGCCCATATTTTCAAAATCCAACAACATATTTATTTAAACAATATATATATATATATATATATATATTAAAGTTATTTCAAAATTCTGTCTTAAGATATTATCACAATTTTAAACACATAATATATATCCATATATATTCTTTTTAAACATATTATATAATACCTTTGTTTTTTTACAATACTTAAAACAAAATTTAAACAATATCTTTAAACAATATTTATGTACAACAAAAGAGAAGGCCGCTGCTCACAAATATATAAACTTATATTTTGTTCTTCGAAATGAACTTAAATCACAAAATATACTATCCTAAAACAAAACAGAATGATAGAAATGATCATGTAAAAGAGAAAAGAAATATGTAACTTACAAAACTTATTTATACTTACTATATTTCATATATACAAAGCCATATGCTTGCATCCCGGGTGGAAATGGACAAGGAGGCGGTGCTTACTTGGATGGCTAGTGGAAAGGCTGAGGTTGGGGCTTGCTCGGCTGCGTGCTCACGGTTGTAAATTCATGGAAAATGGATGAACAGATTAAAGCATTATTATATAAGCATACTTGTCTCTCATTTTTTATAGAGGAGGCGGGCTGTGCTATTGGCTTCGGTGAGGTGGCAGTATGACGTGGAGGGCTGCTTGGACGTGGCAGTCGAAGGTGGTGGCTGCCATGGGGAAGTTGGATCGGGTTCAAGCTGGAGAAAAGGAGGGTGGCAACTATCGAGTGGTGTGCGAAACGGTGGAACAAAGGGGAAGAGGCGGAATCTAGAGAGTAGTCGAGCTGTTCTCGGTTGGCACATCATAGCAGGGGAGGGCGAACAAATGGTAGTGGATCGGAGCAGGCGAAGCTACGGAAAGATGGAGGGTTGTCGGAGCAAAACAAGGTGGTTGGGCTGACGTATGGGTGGAGCACGGTGGCAGCTCGTGATGGGATGAAAGAGAGGGAGCGGAGGGTAGGAGAATGTGCATGAGAGAGGGGGGAGATTGATGAAGGGGCGGGCCTCTGGATGAACGTTGCAGGCTCCAGAAAAAATGAACATAAATCAAAATAAAATTGCTTTATAATTTTTCAAATGAACAAAAATTGGGAAGGCTGATCTAATCGGTTTTTGTGGAAGGAACCAAATGTAACAACCATAGATTGATTGCCATGGTTATGGGAAGATGAAAGGCTGTCAATTGGTTGGAGATAAAATTGTTTTCTGGTAAATGGGCTGAACCCATATTTGTTGAGTCAGGTTAGACTGCATTGCCAAGAGTGTGTATAAATATGTGTTCAGGCATTGTAAATGAGTGGGAAATCTGAAGCAATAAACTTTTTTTCATTTGTCATTGTGTTGTAGATCACATTCTTCCTTTCCCTGTTTGTACTTCTCTTAATCTTTTTCCTTTTCTTGCATTCTGGTACTTAGTTTTATTTGTAGCTTTGATCACAATTTAGTTTCTGTTCTTCCTATTCAATCTACCTGCAATTACAATCTTAATTCTTGTTTCTTGTACTTAATTCAGCTTTAATTTCCCTGCGATTTATATTGATGTTCTTGAATCTGCACTTTATAGTTCATATTAATTCTTCATTTCAGTTGATAAATCTTTTCTTTTAGTTTACCTGTCTTTTTACCAATTTATAATTGACCATTTTGCTATTCTTGTTATTAAACCTTTAGAAATACATTTTTGTTACAAATTCTGTCAATTTCACTAGTAATTTCATAGAGAAATTATCTGGTTCAAGTTCAATCAGATATAGACATTTCTTGAAATCTATTCCTTTTTTTTTGTTTCTGTTATTCCCTCTTTGGTACCAGCCTAAACATTCCATCCTGTCTGTTTCTCCGAGAAAATTCTACCATTCCCCTACTTTTCCTTCGAGACATAGCTTCATCTTGCATATTCAAGAGGCTGTTCTGGATTGATTGAACAACTCGGCATATCAAATTTTCCTGTTCTTTTTGTGTCTGTGCTATAGCTACTTTAGCTTCAGTCAATTCTTGATCCTCTTGAAAATTCATCATTTGATTTTATTCGAGTGAATTGCTTGCTCTATTGTGCACACCTATATCTGTGCACATACACACATCAAAGCTTCTTCCCAAAATCACAAATTCCGACTTCAACTTCCAAATTTCTTACTTCGGCAGCCATGGCAAGAACTCTAGATCCACCAGTGCCTTCCAAATTGGTATCAGAGCTGATGACTGGGGCAACCTTTGACAACCAGTCAGATCCTTACTTCGCCAGCACTTGTTCCCAAATCTTTCCGCCATATCAAGATCCAGCGTAGGCAAGGCAACAAGAAATCAACTACCCATATCAAGATCCTCATCTACCAAATCCCTACCCTATGAAAATGCCAATATTTTCTCAACCAGCACCATACCCGCCACCAAGAATCCCTGTACACCTTCAAGAACCACTCTTGCCTAACCCTCACACCCTACAGGCAACAATTCCTATCCCAAATGATCACCAACCAGCTGCAATAACCTATGTTACTGCCTCAAGAACCTATCAAAATCCTCCTGTTCAAAATCAAGAACTGCTCTTCCCTACTCCCTATACTGTAAATTCTTCAACTACTATCCCAACAGCCCCACATATCAATTCAAGAAACCATTTCTTAAACCCAAAAACTGCTTCTAACAATACCCTTAACATCCCTCAAACCCAAGATTTTGAATCACCATCATGGATAATATTTGAATTGGAGCATTCAATCAAGATCCTGGAATCAATGGAGTTAAGCACCATAATCATGATGATCAAATCTATCAACAAAAAGATTGGTGATACTATCACTTCCCTTCAAAGCAGCATATTAACAACATCTCTTTCAAAGATTGAGAAAAAAAAGATCAACGGGCTTCCTTATAGAATTTGGAATATTTGCATCGAATTGACAAATGGATTTCCAGAAGGTTACGACTTATATCTCAACGAATTTGGGCTTTTCGCTGTGATCTTGGATGAACTATTAAAGAATTCTTGTATTATTGCAACTAAATGTGTACAGACTGATTTCTCTTGTGATAATAACCAAGGGTTAGTTCATTTAGATGTACACGAACCGTTGATTGAAAATACGAATGCATTCTTGTCATCAAACGTATGCGAACATGATTCATCAATTCCCCAAATTTTTGAAGATCTGATTGCTAATGATGACTCGTTTTCTGATGCTGGTTGCCTACTTGTAGACCAAGACACTATTGTTATTCAAACAGCCCATGGGATGGTATCATTATCTGAAATTGAAATTTTCAGTTCTGACTGTTGTCATTAAGACACTGTTGTTCAAGTTAATGTTGCGCAATCCCCACAAACTGTATTTGAAAATAGTGTTGAGACTGCCAAAGCTGATAGAGTAGTGAATCATGTTAAAGATAAGGCTGATCAAAATGATGTTATCATGGTTGATAATATTGATCAAGAGGATCTATCTCGGTCTGGAATGTGTCATGATGTGGTGCTCAAGTGTCAAGGGTGTACCATGCTTGTTGATCTGCTCCTGTTTCCTCTTGAAGTATTCCAGGTGGTATTGGGAGCTCAAGGAATGAAGAGCTTGGGTGAAGTCACCCTTAACCTGGAACAATTTCAGGGACAATTTACTATGATGTTGTGCTTTCAAGTTGCTTCTACAGAAAAGCCTATCTCTCTTATGCCCTCAGAAATTGAAGAAACTATTTTCATATTTGATCCCGGTGGCGGCTCCTTAGCCGGTGTAGTGAAGTTGAAGTGTTTTGATTGAATGGTGCATAAAAAATTCTAATTAAAAATAATAAGTTGGTCATCCGACCTTGAGGACAAGGTCATTCTTGAAGGAGAAGGGAGATGTAACAACCATAGATTGATTGCCATGGTTATGGGAAGAAGAAAGGCTGTCAATTGCTTGGAGATAAAATTGTTTTCTGGTAAATGGGCTGAACCCATATTTGTTGAGTCAGGTTAGACTGCATTGCCAAGAGTGTGTATAAATATGTGTTCAGGCATTGTAAATGAGTGGGAAATCTGAAGCAATAAACTTTTTTTCATTTGTCATTGTGTTGTAGATCACATTCTTCCTTTCCCTGTTTGTACTTCTCTTAATCTTTTTCCTTTTCTTGCATTCTGGTACTTAGTTTTATTTGTAGCTTTGATCACAATTTAGTTTCTATTCTTCCTATTCAATCTACCTACAATTACAATCTTAATTCTTGTTTCTTGTACTTAATTCAGCTTTAATTTCCCTGCGATTTATATTGATGTTCTTGGATCTGCACTTTATAGTTCATATTAATTCTTCATTTCAGTTGATAAATCTTTTCTTTTAGTTTACCTGTCTTTTTACCAATTTATAATTGACCATTTTGCTATTCTTGTTATTAAACCTTTAGAATTACATTTTTGTTACAAATTCTGTCAATTTCACTAGTAATTTCATAGAGAAATTATCTGGTTCAAGTTCAATCAGATATAGACATTTCTTGAAATCTGTTCCTTTTTTTTTGTTTCTGTTATTCCCTCTTTGGTACCAGCCTAAACATTCTATCCTGTCTGTTTCTCCGAGAAAATTCTACCATTCCCCTACTATTCCTTCGAGACATAGCTTCATCTTGCATATTCAAGAGGCTGTTCTGGATTGATTGAACAACTCAGCATATCAAATTTTCCTGTTCTTTTTGTGTCTGTGCTATAGCTACTTTAGCTTCAGTCAATTCTTAATCCTCTTGAAAATTCATCATTTGATTTTATTCGAGTGAATTGCTTGCTCTATTGTGCACACCTATATCTGTGCACATACACACATCAAAGCTTCTTCCCAAAATCACAAATTCCGACTTCAACTTCCAAATTTCTTACTTCGGCAGCCATGGCAAGAACTCTAGATCCACCAGTGCCTTCCAAATGTAACGACCATGAATTGGTTGCCATGGTTTTGGAGAAGAGAGAATGCGACCTGCTTTCAAAAAATGGGGATAATTTGGAATTCAGGCCAAGTTTATTTCAACTAAGAACTGTTCACTGGAATTGGCTAAAGATCAACCGGATGTAGCAGACTTTTGTCAGAGGAAGGAAACATGAAGATCTGGACTGAGTGAAAGGCTGTATAGGAAAGTTAGTGTGTATGTCACTGTACATGCTTGAGATGTCAGTTTTTGGGTTGTAATTGGGCTGAGTTAGAATGTGTGTTGTAATCTGCTATATATACTGGTATATGTGTTTGTAATAGGAGTGAAGAAATCTGAAGTAAAATGATTCTTTTTGTTCATCTTGTTCTTTAGGCAGCAGTTTACTTTCTTTTCCACTTCCAGTTCTTTGAAATTTATCAGAGCAGTTCCTTTCTTTGAATCTGGTTACATAGTTAATTCTTGTTAATTAGATCATAATTCCAGTCCAGTTTATATCATTGCTTAGTTTAAACCTTTACATTTTCTGTTCAGTTACCTTTCTGCATTTATTTTTTGGTAATTCTTGTTCTTTGTTTTGCCATTATCAGTTCTAGTTATTTCAGTTCTTGCTTCCTTTTGATACCTGTTCTTGCTTTAATTCCATTAGTTTCACTGTTCCATTCAGTTTTTTTGTTCATATTTCCTGTACAATTTTGATTCAATTCCGTTGCTTATACAACAAGCAATCTTTATATCACTACTTCTTGTGCACAATTATATCAGTGCACAAATATCTGTCACCACATCATCTCTCCATTTCGTCAAACACCTCCAGCATCATCAGAAAATCCATCTCTCCACCATGTACGAAGAATTCAGGGCAAACTGGGCATTTCAATTGGTATTAGAGCCTTCAACTGAGGCGAACCCTAACTCTAACCCTCAGATCGATCCTGATTATCCTGTAAATCATGGTCTAGAAACCATCTCTGATCAAGAAGAAGATCAACAATGGCAGTTACAACATGAATTCAACAGCAAAACTAATGAGATCTTGAAATGTCTCGAGCAAAAACTGGAGGGATTTAATAATGTTTTGAATGCCTTAGCTAGGCAACAGCGTCGAGAGCAGACATCCTCATCAATACCACCACCTTCCCCACCAGTTGTTGTTCCACCCCCCATGAATAATACCACTTCGCCAATAAATCCCAATTATGTACCACCACCGCAACCAAATGAGCCACACCTTTACTATCAATATATGCCACCTCTTGTTCCTCCAGTACCATACCCACCTTCAAGAAATATGGCTCCTCCAAGAAACGTTCAGGCACCTTTGAACCCTCATCCACGGCCACAAGAACCATTTCAACAACCAAGAAGCTGCTACCCTAACTACCCTTCTCCTGAATACCCCAATTATAATTACCCACCTGCTTACCATCAATCCATTCCCACCATGAAGCTAGATTTTCCTATCTTTTCAGGTGAGGAAGCTGTTGCTGATTGGTTGAGGCAAGTGGAACAGTACTTTAGATTCTACCATATAGAAGAGAAATATTGGTTAGACATTAGTTCTCTATACCTCAAAAAGGAGGCACTGCAATGGTACCATTGGTATACTAACAATGTTCCCAATCATAGAGCCTGGCCGGTATTTAGAGTGGAGATTATGGTGCGGTTTAATCCCGAAGAGATGGAGAGGCCCTATGAAGCATTAGCAGGTCTGAAACAAACCACTACTGTAAAGGCATCTCTTAGAAAATTTGAGCAATTCCAAGAAGCAACAATAACCAAACCAGTTCTTGCCTACCCTTTAGAACCCATTCTGCCTAACCCTCACAACCTGCATGCAAAATATGTTAAAAGTGATTTTACGAGTTTGGATGAATCACCAAAAGTTAAAGAGACAATTGTTGAACAAGAGTGTTTTTATGAGCCTATAAGTGGAGAAATAGTTTCAGATTCAAAAGAATCACTTAAGATGGTTTTTGAAGAAGCAACTATGTTGGAGAGTATTGATAATTTTGAATATGAATTGAAAGGTGTGGATGAAGAAAAAAATTAGAAGTTGCTTTGTTTATCTCTGAAAATGATGAATGTTTCAAACTGAATACAACCAAGGAAGTAGGTAAGAATACACATCCAAGTAATTCATGTGGTATGTTTCTTTAACCATCAAGGCCTATCCTTAAGATTGATGATATAACTATGATAAAATCAAGTGATTCCATTACGGGTTTAAGTGAATTTTGTTTGCTCATTGAGGTCGCTAACACAATTTATATTGAGGAAGGCAAGGGAACATTCTTTGCATTTAAAGCTGTCATTTTCAATGAGAACCTATATAAACCGTATAAACCACCATGGCCACCTCCTTTGCTATCTCTCGACCTTGAGGACAAGGTCGTTCTTGAAGGGGAAGGGAGATGTAACGACCATGAATTGGTTGCCATGGTTTTGGAGAAGAGAGAATGCGACCTGCTTTCAAAAAATGGGGATAATTTGGAATTCAGGCCAAGTTTATTTCAACTAAGAACTGTTCACTGGAATTGGCTAAAGATCAACCGGATGTAGCAGACTTTTGTCAGAGGAAGGAAACATGAAGATCTGGACTGAGTGAAAGGCTGTATAGGAAAGTTAGTGTGTATGTCACTGTACATGCTTGAGATGTCAGTATTTGGGTTGTAATTGGGCTGAGTTAGAATGTGTGTTGTAATCTGCTATATATACTGGTATATGTGTTTGTAATAGGAGTGAAGAAATCTAAAGTAAAATGATTCTTTTTGTTCATCTTGTTCTTTAGGCAGCAGTTTACTTTCTTTTCCACTTCCAGTTCTTTGAAATTTATCAGAGCAGTTCCTTTCTTTGAATCTGGTTACATAGTTAATTCTTGTTAATTAGATCATAATTTAGTCCAGTTTATATCATTTCTTAGTTTAAACCTTTACATTTTCTGTTCAGTTACCTTTCTGCATTTATTTTTTGGTAATTCTTGTTCTTTGTTTTGCCATTATCAGTTCTAGTTATTTCAGTTCTTGCTTTCTTTTGATACCTGTTCTTGCTTTAATTCCATTAGTTTCACTGTTCCATTCAGTTTTTTTGTTCATATTTCCTGTACAATTTTGATTCAATTCCGTTGCTTATACAACAAGCAATCTTTATATCACTACTTCTTGTGCACAATTATATCAGTGCACAAATATCTGTCACCACATCATCTCTCCATTTCGTCAAACACCTCCAGCATCATCAGAAAATCCATCTCTCCACCATGTACGAAGAATTCAGGGCAAACTGGGCATTTCACCAAAGCTACGTGTAGCTTCCAGGAACAAAATATTCAGATATATTTATGCTTTTATATATATTAATCTATTATTAATTTTTTTATATAGATTAGCACATACGAAATTGAAAGAGGAGAAAGAAATGGAGGAAGAGAAATGAACCAGAGAAGCAAATGAACAGATATATTGAAACAAATATATTGAAGTATAGGGAATAGTTAAAGTCAACGGTTAAATTAAAAAAAATATTAAAAACAAAAGGCTGTTTGAATTCAGTCGATAGATAGATGAAAGGCCACATGGAGACAAAAAGGCTCTAACGGGTACCGATACAGTTAACCGTTACGTAGGTTTCGCCCGTGTACCGAACACCGGAACACACAAATGAATATACTACGGAGATCAGAACGACGAAACGAACAGAACGGTACACAGATATCAGCGATTCGATCATCCTATCAAAAGTCGATATTCGCTTCCAAACTGCTGCAAATTCGTCAAAATAAGATAAACGGGGCTAGAGCAGTCCAAATTTGGCGAAATGAAATATGACGTTTCACTCAGAAAACGATTGACATTATTACTGTATAAAAATATTCAGATTTTGAGAACATTTTATTTTCATCAATATTAACTGATTTTAAATTGAAATTGAAAATTACACAACAGAATTAACTTCCGTAATTTCTGATGAAAATCTAACATTTGCTACGTTTAAATGGACGTATCTCAAATATCAAATTTCCATTGCTAAATTTTATTGTTTAATTTTAAGCAAAAATTTAGGTAATTACATTATTAAAAATCATTAAAATTTCCGGGTCGTTACACTCTCCCCCACTTAAAACTTTTCGTCCCCGAAAAGGAACGAGATAGGAGAATAGAAGCAACAAAAGATAAGATAGATTCAAAATATATAGCACCAGATACAACAGTTAATTCAAAACCATATAAATTCCATTAGTTTTTAAATTGATTTATATTCAACGAATTTGGTTTCAATCCATTTTATTCAATCAATAAATATTCATTGTATTCGTAATTTATTTGATTTCAACTCAATGTATTTTCCTTCAATTGATTTGCTTTCAATTTATTAACAGTTATTACAAAAAATTTCTTTCAAAACATAATTTATATTATTTAACTTATTTATTTTATCCATTTGACTCTAGTTAAGTTAATTCCACTTCATAATTCAATTTCAACTATTCTTTGTAATTTACCATTTGTTTATAAAGATATGAATTCTTTTATCACCTATTTAGCTTCTTAAGTTCATATTCATTTACTTGGATAGCATTTTTTTTTCCTTTTTTCAATTAACACATCTTGCAGCATAGATAAGCATATATTCATTTATTATAATCACTTAAATTTTATTTATAAATTTCCTTAACAAAATTTCATATTTGGACATCTTATTACTTACATCCTATATTGTATATTATTCAATTACGTATTCTCATTAACATTTAAATTTTGAATAATCAGGTTAGTTATATTAATGTTTATGAGTGTAATTTAGCACTATACAAAGCTACTCTTTTATTTATAGCATTTTCATTAAGAAAAATTTAATTTGAACATTTTATTACTTAAGTTTTCTCTTGTATAACCTCCAATTACATATTCAAATTTCTTTTTAACTTTTGAATATTTCAGGTAAGTTATTTATGTTTTTTATTTTTTAAATGCAATTGAATATTATAGAAATAAATTTTATCCTAGTCCCATTTGTTTAAAGTTGTTTTAAATTCCAATTCTCATTTTAAGTACTCCCATTATTCAAAGTTTTGCTTCATTTCAATAGTTGAAAATCATTACTTAACACAAAATTTCAGGGTTAAATTTCCGGTTTCAGTTCAAACCATTTTTAAATAACTATATACATATATTTTATATAAATCAAATCATATTCAAGGAATTCAAATCAAATCCATTTTTCAAACAAAAGTGTAGCAAAGCTACTAAGTGGTCTCCCCACTTTGAGGCTTGAAAATGAATGTCGATGATGCTGCAGTCATCACTGAAACTATTTTCCAGCGACAAAAGAGGAGAGTACTGACTTACTTCTTTTAAAATTCTTTGAAAACAATTTCCATTTGAAAATACTTTTAAATAATATATTTTCAAAACTTTGATAACTAAATTGAGAAAAGTACCGGAAATTAAATTCTCAAATTCTTAATTTACATTCATTTCATTTGCAAATCAGATTTATAAACCATGTTTTAAAATTTCATCCCTTATAATATACAACAATAGTTAATGGTTGACAAAATAATAAATGATAATCTAGTATTATCATTACCAACAACCAATTCATTTAACTATTTAATTTTAGAAAATTATACTTTTATATAAAATATAATCATACATAAAATTATTTCATTTACCAGTTTCGAAAACAATATTGTGTCAGTTTGCTCTGTTCAAGTGCTTTGGAATTCCTATTGATGGCATTGGCTAGACGAATCAACCGAAACCCCAAATCAAACTTAGAATCTCATACAACACAATATAAAACAATTTTACATCAATTATAAATACACTCCCTCACACGATAATTCAAGAATGAATTTTAGAACAAGGATAGAGATTCAGATTTAGAGGGACCCTGTAATAACCCATAATTTTTAACAAATATTTTAAATTAATTTTTATTTGAAACTTTGATTTTTAATCATTTAAATTTGAAATTTTGGAATTTTATAATGAAATTTTGGGATTTATTGATAATTTATTTTCCAAATATAACAAATTAATGAGTTTCTGAGAATTTTATATTTTTGGTCAAACTTTGACTTTCAGTTGAAAATTTTAAATTTCTAATCTTTTCCTTTGAAACAGTATTTGTTTCTGATATTCGTTCTGCTTTTCATTTCGTCAAATTCTGTTTTATACTTTTTAAATATGATAAAATTCAGCATTTTACACGCAACTATTTTTAGTATTTCATTGTTTATTTTTCTATTTTATTTTTCCATTTTTTATTTTGTTTGGGCTTTGTTTGTTTTGTTGTGTTGAACTTGTTTTGATTTGGGCTTTTGATAATGGGCTTAGAAATTCCAAGAGGCATGAGTTACTTGTTTTAATTGATGCCTTTACATTTCCTAGCCATTCAAAATTCCTCACGTTCTCACTCCTCCATTCACGTACAAAACCATTCTTCCTCCTCACGTTCTCATTTTCATCTCCTGAAAGAAAAAAAATTATTCAGTAAGTTCTATCCTCCTTCTTCTTTCTCTTTTCTTTTTCTTCCTCTTCTATTTGCAAGCTATGCTCAGCTATCATCAACCCTAGGCCTTGCCGATCATCTCACCACCACCATCTCCTGTACGGCCAACACCACCTCACCTGATGATCTGACTTGACCATGGCCGTGACCCCTTGATCAAACTCCATCACAAAACATCACCAAAACCATAGCCGACCTTCACTTGTTCAACCTCTCCTCTCTATTTGCCTCGGCCACCATCACTTCCACCATTTCCAGCCCTTGCCGTGACCATTCCCTGACCTTAGCCGCACCACTTCAGATGAAGACCTGACCTGAACCATGACCTGAACGTGGGGCCGAGCCACTTTAGCCTAGGCCAAACAATCTATGCATGACCTTTCACTTACCACTTGACCTTTTGCCTTCACCACCCTACCTCTTCACATTCTATGCATAGTCGTGCTTCCACCTGACCATGGCCGAGCATATGCATGCCTAAATGTGGTCTTGGCAGAGCAAAATGTTGAAGTGGTCAAGCCTATTGGTGAAGTGGCCGAACCACTTGCATGAGTCAAGTCATTTTGTTCCACTTTGTCTTTGTTTTGATCTTATTTCTTTTGGTGATTTAATCTATACTTATATCTGTTGTTTTATTTGTTTGCAAGATCTGAATCTTGGCTCACCATCCACTTGAATCTAGTTGTGCTTTTTCGTGCTTTGCGGAGTTTGAATTTGTGTCTCGAATTTTATCTCTAGCTTTAGAGGTGAGTTATCACTCTCAACTTCGTACTTATAAAATTGTGAAACAAAGTCATGTGAATTGTATTAGTGATATGCCATGTTGATAATAATTTCATATATGCCAGTGATGTGATATTATATGATGTTATAACCTGATTATATACCTGTTTAATCACCTGATATGACATGCTATGCTTTGCTGTTTAATTTATATTCCTGTTTCTCACACTGCAAGTTCCCTCACTATGGGTTGAAATGATACATACCCGAATGGACTTTAGAATAAGGAAAAGTCGTTATGAGCTGAAATGATAGGCTCGAGCGATTTTTATTTGACTTGGGATTGTGGGTTTGAAATGATCAAACCCGGGATTTTATATTTCAGATTGAAATGCTATATATCCGTAATCACTTGACCTAGGTTAGAAAATATTATACAGACCCGTGGTTAATTTTAAATATAAATATTTTCTGAAATTTTAAGTATTTGGAATATAAAATATAGGAGATTTTAACATAAATTGGATTTAAATGATTTAAATAAATTTTATAGTGATTTTCTATAAGTTAAAATTTGTATGAGTTAATAAAGGATTGAAACGTAAAATTTAAAATGTGATTTGACTTAATAATTGAAAATTTGATTTGAAATGGAATTTTTGGCTTAACTTAGTAATAAAATATTTTATTTATGAAATGGATATTTTTAAAGTAAATAAAGTATCAAGTTATTGTTAAATTAAAAGTTAAGCAATTTAAGTGTATTTTTGACTTAATAAATGAATTATGGTTTAATTGGATATTTTATTTATAAAATTTTTATTTTATAAAATCATAAGTGAAATGATATCCAAATAAATATTTCTGAAAAATGAGATATGTTTTATAAGTTAAAAATGGTGAAAAACGGAAATTATAATGTTTCTGAAATGCTATAATAAATCTCAGATTTGTATTGGCAGCATTTCTGAAATGCTATGGTTTTAAGGTACTGTTTTAAAAGTGTTACCATTTCTGAAAATGTACTATTTTTCCAAACACCATCATATCTGCAGTAACGTTTTCTGAGTGCTGATGTTTCTGAAAAGACAATATTTTGAAATACTACTATATCTACAGTAACGTTTTCTGAGTGCTGCTGTTTCTGAAAAGTATTTTTGAAACACTATTATATGTACAGTAACGTTTTCTGAGTGCTACTGTTTCTGAAAAGATAATGATTTCGAAATGCTAATATACGTATTATCACATATTCAAAGTGCTATGAATGCTAAAATACAATGTTTTGGAAATGTTATAATTTAATGAATGAACTTAGAAATGCTACAACTTTGTAAATGAATATTATCTTTGAAAGATATTGATATTGAATTTAAACGGTTTAAAATTAATATGTTTTGATTTGAAATATAAACCATTTTTGGAATTCATAACCACGAGTTATAATAACGATTGGTTGTTGAAGAGACCGGGATTGGATATGGACATACTCTATGTCGATACCAAAAACCACTTTAACAACTATGTACGCGGTGGAGATTCCAGAATGAAATGGGATTGTGGCGACGATCCTAAGGTATTTACGTGGACCTAACTCCCATGAGTTAGCATAAGGTGGCTAAAACTGGAGCGATTCCGGGCTAATGAGGTAGCTCCTCTTATCGGACACATTCCATCGTATACCATTCTATTAATTTGTGTTTGATTGGGTGCACCCCTTGATTCGGGAGTGTGGCTCGAGGTGGGCGATTGCTGCGGCTCTGCGTCACCACCGGCCTGGATGCGTAATTGGTATATCTACCGGCATTGCCTAGTTGTGCCGTGTCACCTACCCTAGTGTGCTTTACTACGAGTTTGTTTTGTACCATACCTATGGAGTGCCCTTTGACGATGCCCATTACAGAAAGATTACAGTACTGCATAGACTATGGGAATATAAAAATTTGTTAAGGTGGAAAATGTAAAGCCTTAACGCTATTTTGATAGTTTACTTTACTTTAGACACTATTATAATAGCGTATCTTACTACATAGTAGATAGTTTAACGGATCCTTAAAGGATGGGTGATCCCAAGCATCCTTTAAGTTATTGATGCATTTCTATTACAGTTCACTTGAGTTGATTTACATTTTATAAGTATGTATGTCCTGACTCGAGTGTTTCGTGTTTTGCTTTATGCTCGGGTCAGCCTGAGTATCACAACTTTGGATTCATCTTCTGGAGCTAGAGATTTGCTAGAGTTATCTGTCTATCTATTTGTCCATTTCCATTTCAGTTATTTCATTCAGCTTTGCTTATGTATTTGTGAACTTATGTATTCAGACTTCTATTGTATCTGTTTTTCAGACTATAGTATTTTGTATCTGTTTGAGACTATGTATTGTGGTGACTTCATGAACCACTATGTATTTTTATTTCCGCTGCGAGTTATTCTGATATTCTGTGTCTGTGATTCTGTGATTGGTTTTATTTGCTCCAAATTTATTTACAATATTTTTTTTTGAATTATTCAAGTCCAACATGTGTGGTTTTATTGTCGATTTGAATGGTCCAAAATAGTGGGTCGTTACATTTGGTATTAGAGCTTTGGTTTTAGGCAAACCTTAGCCTATGGGGCAAAAACTCATTAGAGATAGGGTAGAAATACCCTAGAATGAGTGAAATCAATTTTAGAATCATTTCTTTGTGAGAGAACGTATTTTTAAGTATAAAATGATTTTCAAATGATTTTAAAGGATTTTAAAAGATTACTTTGGATATAAAATTTTCTTGTTTTAAAATCTCATTTCTTAACTTCATTCCTTTCGAATCCATGTTGTTTATTTGAATTCTTGGATTAGGATTTCCAATTCTAGTTGAATCTTATCTTTGTCTTTCTGTTTTACCTTTGTCCTAAAATTCATTCTTGATTTTTCCAGGATGAATCGTAGGAATGCCAGAGGTAGGGGTCGTGGTATTGCCCCAGTTCCAGAGCCTGTTGCACCCATCAGGTTCACCACTCTCTATAAGGAATTCACTCAGCTTGGTGGTACCAAGTTTACTGGATCTGAGAGCATCGTAGAGGCTCAGCAGTGGTTGAGGAGTCTTGAGAGGATTTTTACTGGTTTGGAGATTACTGATGCTCAGAAGCGTCAGTTGGCAGCTTGGCAACTTCAAGAGGCAGCCCAGGATTGGTGGGAGTCTGTCACAGCTCAGATTGTGGAGGCAGATATTTCTTGGGAGCAGTTTAGGTATCTTCTTGTGTTAGTCTTGTGTTCTGTTCATCTTTTTCTCTTTGGAATCTTTCTTAAGCTTATCTATCTTTTCCAGGGAGGCTTTTGTGGCAAAGTGGATGCCCGAAGCCGGGAAGTCCCAGCTATACAGGGAGTTTATGGATCTTAAGCAAGGGAACATGTCATTTTCTGAGTATGAGCGGAAGTTCAATGATCTTTCCAAGTTTGGTCCTAGCCTGATTGACACCTCTCTTAAGAAGAATGAGAAATTTATAGCTGGAGCTCGCCCAGAGTTTTATGATCGTCTCATTTCTCATGTTCATGGTACATTCACGGAGTTAATGGACATGGCCATTAAATATGAGAATCCCACTTCTAAGGAAGCTTCTGTTCCTCGTGCTTCTCCATCTCAGCTTGGTTCTGGCAACTCTAAGAAGAGGAAGCCTAATTTCCATCAGCAGAAGCAGAATTGGCCCAAGAATCCTGGTTTAGGATCTACTCCTCGGAAGCATCCTATCGACCTATCTTCCATCACCTGCTTCAAGTGTGATCAGAGGGGACACTATGCCAATAGTTGCCCTACTTCAGTTGGTGCTGCTGTTCCTCCACCTCAGGATACCAGGAACAATCTCTGTCATGTCTGTCTGCAGCCTGGTCATTTCAAGAAGGATTGCCCTTTGTATCAGAAGGGCAAGACATCTGGAGTCTTCGCCATGACTTCTTCCACCCATGCTCCGCCTGCTCCACTTGCTCCACCTGCTCCTAGTGATACCCAAGGTACTCTTCAGGGCACCTTTTCTCTGTTTAATTTTCCTGTTCGTGTTTTATTTGATACTGGAGCTTCGCATAGTTTTATTTCTATGGATCTTTGTGATAAGTTTGAGCATCTCCTTTCACCTATGTTTGCTATTGTACCTTTGTGTGTTACAAATCCTATTGGGGACCCGCGAACCTTAGTAGGATCTGTAATCAAGTGAAACTCTTCTATTCTGGCCATAGATTTTCTAGTGATTTCTATGTACTAGGTTTTGATGCTTTTGATATATTGCTTGGGGGTGATTGGCTGAAGAAGCATGAAGCCGTTATCTCTTGTAAAACCCGAACTATTTCTCTTGTTGATGATCGGGGTAACCCTTTGGTGATTCAGTGCCGTATGCCTCAGGATTTTGCTGGTAGTTTTATTTTCTCTTTGGATTCTTCTCCTGGTGATCTTGATTCAACCCTTGTGGTTAAGCTCTATCCTGATGTATTTGGTGAAGTCTCTTCTTTACCTCCTAAGCGGGAAATTGATTTCCGTATTGATCTTATTCCTGGAGCTCGACCGGTAGTTCTTCCTCCCAGAAGAATGGCACCCCGTGAGAAGGTTGAGTTAAGGAAGCAAATTGAGGACTTGTTCTCTAAGGGTCTGATCGGACCTAGTCATTTCGAATTGGGAGCAGTTGTGGTTTTCATCACTAAGTCCGATGGTTCTTTGAGGATGTGTGTTGATTATAGGGAGCTGAACAAGATCACTATGAGAAACAGATATCCTATGCCTCGTATCAATGATATGTTCGATCAGCTTTATGGTGCTACTGTTTTCTCTCAGCTTGATCTTGCCATAGGTTTCCACCAGTTCAAGTTGCTGAGGAAAGTATTCCCAAGACTGCATTCCGTACTGAGAATGGTTTCTATGAATGGTTAGTTATGCCTTTTGGTTTGACTAATGCCCCAGCTTTCTTTGTTGATTTGATGAATCGTGTTTTTCGTGATGTTCTTAATAAGTTTGTTCTGGTCTTTGTTGATGATATTCTGGTCTTTTCTAAGACCGAGGAAGAGAATGAATCTCATTTGAGCTTTGTTCTGGGGACTCTGAGGAGTCATCAGTTGAAAGCTAAATTTTCCAAATGCCATTTCTAGAAGGATGAAGTCCGATTCCTTGGACATATTGTTTCTAGTAATGGAGTTTCTGTTGATCCAGTCAAGATCGTTGCGATCAATGTAAGTCTACCTTTTCTCATCTTTCTTTTGTAATCCAATTATTCTATCTTTCTTTGTAGTTCTTATTTTTCCCTATTCTATTTCAGGATTGGGAAACTCCTAAGACTCCATCTGATATCCGTAGCTTTTTGGGCCTTGCCGGTTATTATCGGAGATTCATTGAGAATTTTGCTCGGATTGCTGCACCTCTCACTGCTTTGATTTGTAAGAATAATAAGTTTATATGGAATGATAAGTGTGAAGCTGCATTCAATGAGTTAAAGCGCAAGCTTACTTCCGCACCAATTCTTACCGTTCCAAATGGAAGTGAGGGATTAACGGTATACACTGATGCTAGTCGTGAAGGTTTGGGAGCTGTTCTGATGCAGGATGGGAAAGTCATTGCTTATGCCAGTCGTCAGTTGAAGACCCATGAAGCCAATTATGCTGCTCATGATTTGGAATTGCTTGCTGTGGTTTTTGCTTTGAAGCTTTGGAGGCATCATCTTTTGGGAACTAAGTTTGAGATTTTTACGGATCATCAGTCTTTGAGATATATTTTCACCCAGAAGGATTTGAATCAGAGACAAGTTAGGTGGTTAGAGTTCCTTGCTTCTTATGACCTCGAAATCAACTATACCCCTGGGAAAGCTAATGTTGTGGCAGATGCTTTGCGTCGGAAGAAGGCGATGTTGTGTCAACTTGCTGTTTCTTCTCCTCTTTTGGATCGTATCATGGCTAAGCAGGATGAGGATCGAATGCTTAGGCTTATTAAGGAGAATGTTCGTAGCAGGGTTGGTGGTAGTAGTCTTGATGGTAGTGAAGCTCAGATCGATGATAGAGGGATTTTGAGGATTAATAATCGGATTTGTGTCCCGAATGTTGATGGATTGAGACATGAGTTACTTTGGGAAAATCATTGATTCAGATTTTCTATTCATTCGGGAGTGACGAAGATGTATCAGGATATGAAGAAGTTGTATTGGTGGAGAGGTATGAAGCATGATATCTCCATTTTTGTTAGTAGGTGTGCGACTTGTCAGCAAGTCAAGGCCGATCATCAGAAGACCCCTGGATTGTTGCAACCCCTTGAGGTTCCCAATTGGAAATGGGAACAACTTTCTATGGATTTTATTGATGGATTACCGAGGACTAGGAGGGGTAATGAGAGTATTTGGGTTGTTGTGGATAGATTGACTAAGTCAGCTCATTTTATTCCGGTCAAGTCTACCCGTTCTGCTTCCAGTTTGGCTGAGATTTATATGAGGGAGATTGTTCGTCTCCATGGTGTTCCTGTCAGTATTGTGTGTGATCGAGATCCCATCTTTACCAGTCAGTTTTGGAAAGCTTTTCAGGAATCTTTGGGTACTCATCTGAATCTGAGCACTGCTTACCATCCGCAGACCGATGGTCAAATGTAAAGAGTGAATCAGATTTTAGAGGATCTTCTTCGTGCTTGTGTTCTTGATTATGGAGGATCTTGGGAAGATCATCTCCATCTTGTCGAATTCACCTATAACAATAGTTATCAGGTATAATCTCAATCTTTTATTTGAATCTTGTCTTAATTATTTATCTATCTCATTTCATCTTTTGAATTCAGGCTAGTATTGAATTGTCTCCGTTTGCTGCTCTTTACGGACGACCTTGCAGATCTCCATCTTGCTGGATTGAATCCGGTAATCATTTGGTTCTTGGTCCTGATATGATTCTGGAGGCTTCTGAGAGAGTTGAGGAGATTAAGAGGAAGATGAGGAGTGCTCAGGATAGGCAGAAGAAGTACGCTGATAGGCGTAGGTGGAGTTTGGAGTTTGCTATTGGTGATCTGGTTTTCCTTAAGGTCTCTCCCTTAAGGAATGTGATTCGTTTTGGTCGAGAGGGAAGCTTGCTCCTAGGTTTATTGGTCCTTTCCGCATCTTGGAGAGGATTGGTTCTTTAGCTTATCGTTTGGATTTGCCTGAGAAGTTTTCTGGAGTGCATAATGTATTCCATGTTTCGCATCTTCACCGGTATCTTCATGATCCATCCCTTATTGTCCAACCTTCTGCTCTCGAGAGTTTGGATATTGAGCCTAATCCGACTATCGAGAAGCCACTTCATATTGTCGATAGAGGTACGAAGCAGTTGAGAAGGAAATCTGTCAACCTGGTCAAAGTGCAGTGGAGTACTGATGATCGGGATTGTACCTGGGAGACGGAGGAGAGCATGCGTGCTTCGAATCCGGAATTGTTTGTTTCAGGTACTTTTCGTTATTCTATCTTATTCTTTCCTTGTTTTCGTGTCTCATTCCTTTTCGAGGATAAAAAGTTTTGAGTGGGGGAGAGTGTAATAACCCATAATTTTAACAAATATTTTAAATTAATTTTTATTGAAACTTTGATTTTTAATCATTTAAATTTGAAATTTTGGAATTTTATAATGAAATTTTGGGATTTATTGATAATTTATTTTCCAAATATAATAAATTAATGAGTTTCTGAGAATTTTATATTTTTGGTCAACTTTGGTCAAACTTTGACTTTCAGTTGAAATTTTTAAATTTCTAATCTTTTCCTTTGAAACAGTATTTGTTTCTGATATTCGTTCTGCTTTTCGTTTCGTCAAATTCTATTTTATACTTTTTAAATTTGATAAAATTCAGTGTTTTATACGCAACTATTTTCAGTATTTCATTTTTATTTTTCTATTTTATTTTTCCATCTTTTATTTTGTTTGGGCTTTGTTTGTTTTGTTGTGTTGAACTTGCTTTGATTTGGGCTTTTGATAATAGGCTTAGAAATTCCAAGAGGCATGAGTTACTTGTTTTAATTGATGCCTTTACATTTCCTAGCCGTTCAAAACTCCTCACGTTCTCACTCCTCCATTCACGTACAAAACCATTCTTCCTCCTCACGTTCTCATTTTCATCTCCTGAAAGAAAAAATTTATTCAGTAAGTTCTTTCCTCCTTCTTCTTTCTCTTTTCTTTTTCTTCCTCTTCTACTTGCAAGCTATGCTCGGCTATCATCAACCCTAGGCCTTGCCGACCATCTCACCACCACCATCTCTTGTACGACCAGCACCACCTCACCTGATGATCTGACCTGACCATGGCCATGACCCCTTGATCAAACTCCACTGCAAAACATCACCAAAACCATAGCCAGCCTTCACTTATTCAACCTCTCCTCCCTATTTGCCTCGGCCACCATCACTTCCACCATTTCCAGCCCTTGCCGTGACCATTCCCAGACCTTAGCCGCACCACTTCAGATGAAGACCTGATCTGAACCATGGGCCGAGCCACTTTAGCCTAGGCCGAACCATTTGTGCATGACCTTTCACTTACCACTTGACCTTTTGCCTTCACCACCCTACCTCTTCACATTCTATGCATAGCCCTGCTTCCACCTGACCATGGCCGAGCATATGCATGCCTAAATCTGGTCTTGGCCGAGCAAAATGTTGAAGTGGTCAAGCCTATTGGTGAAGTGACCGAACCACTTGCATTAGTCAAGTCATTTTGTTCCACTTTGTTTTTGTTTTGATCTTATTTCTTTTGGTGATTTAATTTATACTTATATCTGTTGTTTTATTTGTTTGCAAGATCTGAATCTTGGCTCACCATCCACTCGAATCTAGTCGTGCTTTTTCGTGCTTTGCGGAGTTTGAATTTGTGTCTTGAATTTTATCTCTATCTTTAGAGGTGAGTTATCACTCTCGACTTCGTACTTATAAAATTGTGAAACAAAGTCATGTGAATTGTATTAGTGATATGCCATGTTGATAGTAATTTCATATATGCCAGTGATGTGATATTATATGATGTTATAACCTGATTATATACTTGTTTAATCACTTGATATGACATGCTATGATTTACTGTTTAATTTATATTCCTGTTTCTCACACTGCAAGTTCCCTCACTATGGGTTGAAATGATACATACCCGAACAGACTTTAGAATAGGGAAAAAACGTTATGAGCTGAAATGATAGGCTCGAGCGATTTTTATTTGACTTGGGATTGCGGGTTTGAAATGATCAAACCCGGGATTTTATATTTCGGATTGAAATGATATATACCCATAATCACTTGACCTAGGTTAGAAAATATTATACAGACCCGTGGTTAATTTTAAACATAAATATTTTCTGAAATTTTAAGTATTTGGAATATAAAATATAGGAGATTTTAACTTAAATTGGATTTGAATGATTTAAATAAATTTTATAGTGATTTTCTATAAGTTAAAATTTGTATGAGTTAATAAAGGATTGAAGCGTAAAATTTAAAATGTGATTTGACTTAATAATTGAAAATTTGATTTGAAATGGAACTTTTGGCTTAACTTAGTAATAAAATATTTTATTTATGAAATGGATATTTTAAAAGTAAATAAAGTATCAAGTTATTGTTAAATTAAAAGTTAAGCAATTTAAGTGTATTTTTGACTTAATAAATGAATTATGGTTTAATTGGATATTTTATTTATAAAAATTTTATTTTATAAAATCATAAGTGAAATGATATCCAAATAAATATTTCTAAAAAATGAGATATGTTTTATAAGTTAAAAATGGTGAAAAACTGAAATTATAATGTTTCTGAAATGCTATAATAAATCTCAGATTTGTATTGGCAGCATTTCTGAAATGCTGTGGTTTTAAGGTAGTATTTTACAAGTGTTACCATTTCTGAAAATGAACTGTTTTTCCAAACACCATCATATCTGCAGTAACGTTTTCTGAGTGCTGCTGTTTTTGAAAAGACAATATTTTGAAATACTACTATATCTACAGTAACATTTTCTGAGTGCTGCGGTTTCTGAAAAGACTATTTTTGATACACTATTATATGTACAGTAACGTTTTCTAAGTGCTGTTGTTTCTGAAAAGATAATGATTTCGAAATGCTAATATATGTATTATCACATTTTCAAAGTGCTACGAATGCTAAAATACAATGTTTTGGAAATGTTATAATTTAATGAATGAACATAAAAATGCTACAACTTTGTAAATGAATATTTTCTTTGAAAGATATTTATATTGAATTTAAACGGTTTAAAATGAATATGTTTTGATTTGAAATATAAACCATTTTTGAAATTTATAACCACGGGTTATAATAACGATTGGTTGTTGAAGAGACCGAGATCAGATATGGACATACTCTCTGTCGATACCGAAAGCCACTTTAACAACTGTGTACGCGGTGGAGATTCCAGAATGAAGTAGGATGGTGGCGACGATCCTAAGGTATTTACGTGGACCTAACTCCCGTGAGTTAGCATAAGGTGGCTTAAACAGGAGCGATTCTGGGCTAATGAGGTAGCCCCTCTTATCAGACACATTCCATCGTATACCATTCTATTACTTTGTGATTGATTGGGTGCACCCCTTGATTCGGGAGTGTGGCTCGAGGTGGGCAATTGCTGCGGCTCTGCGTCACCACTGGCCTGGATGCGTAATTGGTATATCTACCCTGGCATTGCCTAGTTGTGCCATGTCACCTACCCTAGCGTGCTTTACTACGAGTTTGTTTTGTACCATACCTATGGAGTGCCCTCTAACGACGCCCATTACAGGGGAGATTACAGTACTATATAGACTATGGGAATATAAAAATGTGTTAAGGTGGAAAATGTAAAGCCTTAACGCTATTTTGATAGTTTACTTCACTTTAGACATTATTATAATAGCGTATCTTACTACATAGTAGATAGTTTAACGGATCCTTAAAGGATGGGCGATCCCAAGCATCCTTTAAGTTATTGATGCATTTCTATTACAGTTCACTTGAGTTGATTTACATTTTATAAGTATGTATGTCCTGACTCGAGTGTTTCGTGTTTTGCTTTACGCTCGGGTCAACCTAAGTATCACAGCTTTGGATTCATCTTCTGGAGCTAGAGATTTGCTAGAGTTATCTGTCTATCTTGTTGTCCATTTCCATTTCAGTTATTTCATTCAGCTTTGTCTATGTATTTATGAACTTATGTATTCAGACTTCTTTTGTATCTGTTTTTCAGACTATGGTATTTTGTATCTGTTTTGAGACTATGTATTGTTGTGACTTCATGAACCACTATGTATTTTTATTTCCGCTGCGAGTTATTCTGATATTCTGTGTCTGTGATTGGTTTTATTTGCTCCAAATTTATTTACAATTTGTTGTTTTGAATTATTCAAGTCCGACATGTGTGGTTTTATTGTCGATTGAATGATCCAAAATAGCGGGTCGTTACAGACCCTAATCAAAGAGAATTTTATCCACAAAGATAGGCTCGAAAGGAAGATAGATAATCAATTGATCACGATGACTTTAACGGGGTCAACCGAGACTTAGAAAAACGGGAATATCATCAACGAAAGTGGGGACAAACTTGCCGAGAACATCACGGAAAACGCAATTTATGGGATCAACAAAGAAGGCAGGAGCATTAGTTAATCCGAAAGGGATGACTAACCATTCATAGAAACAATTCATCCGGGAGAAAGGACAACAGGTCGAGCTCCGGAAATAGGATCGATGGGGAATTCAATTTACCGCTTGGGGAAGAGAAGTGACTTCACCAAAACATCTGGATAATCCCTGACTATCGGGGAGTCAAGATCGCTAGGCTAATTATCAAGCGGAACAATAAACTACCTGCATAATCCTGAGGTAATCTACATTCGATCACAATAGAATTTCCCTTATCGTCTACTAGAGAAACGACTCGAGCTTTGCAAGAAATAACGGCATCAAAACCGAGGACATAAAAATCTCCGATTAATCGACACCTGTTGTAAAAGAGTTTCACCCTTACAGATCATACTCAGGTTGGTAGGACCGCCGATGGAATTAGTTACACTCAAGGATGAAGTTGCAAATTGAGATTACAAGATGCGCTCAAATTTATAGAGATCGATAGAAATGAAGCTATGGGATGCTCCAGTATCAAGAAGAATAGGAGCATGACGAGACAAGAATGGATTTCAAAACAAAGGGAACATCTCGAAATTCAAAAGAAATCCTAATCTCGGAGGATCCTAACGAAGAAATTCAAGCTCGAACGAAAGTGATTCTATAATTAATTTTACTCCATATGCTAAGTTTTTCCTAAACTTGAGCTCCGATACCACTTGTAACGACCTGGTATTTCGAACTATTCAAATCGATAATCATCTACTCATGTCAGACTTGAATTGCTCAAAACAACAGAATGTTAATTTATATTTGGCAAAACTAAGCATATACAATAAATAAAATTAATTGCAGAATCACAAACACAGAGTAATATAACAATAAGCAGTGGAATAGATAAATAGTAGTTCATGAAGCTATTATAAAATATCAGAGTTCACAATAGAAATCTCAAATATAGAGTAGTCTCAAATACAAAGGTAACCGCCAATACTGAACATAAGCAACTGGAAATAATTGAAAGCTGAACATAGATGAGACAGATCTTCAAGCAAAGCTCCAATCTCCAAAGGGGAGTCTCAAATGCTATGACACTCAGTCTGACCCGAGCATAAAGCAAAACACAAAATGCTCGAGTCAAGATTAACATTCTTATACCAGTAAATTCAACTCAAGTGAAATGTCAAATGAAATACAAGTAACTTAAAGGATGTTTGGGATTTCCGTCCTCTAAGGATCCGTTAAACTATCTACATACATAGTACAATACGCTACATAGATAACGTCTATAGTAAAGTAAACTATTAACATAACGTTAAGGCGTTACCCATATCCCCCTTAACACATTTTATATATTCCCATAGTCTATACAATGCCATAAGCTCCACCAAACCGGTGGTTTACCCAAAGGACGCCCCATAGGTACGGTACAAAACAAACTCGTAGAAGGCGCGATAAGGCATGTGACAAGGCACGCGAGGCAATGCCCAGGGTAGGATACTACCGTTTTGCGGATCCGGACTGGTGGTAACGCATAGCAGCTACTACCGCCCACCTCGAGATACACTCCTAAATCAAAGGTGCACCCAATCAAATCATAAAGTAATAAAATGGTATTGAAGAAATGTGCCTGATAGGAGGAATGACCTCACTTGGCCCGGCGTGGCTCCTGTTTTAGCCACATCATCTGACTTGCGGGAGTCAGGGCTGCGTTAATACATCAAACAGAATCGTCGCCAAACCATCCTACTTCGTTCTGGATTTTCCACAACGTACACAATTGTTAAAGTGGTTTTCGGTATTGGCAGAGTGTATGACAATATCCGATCCCGGTCTCTTTAACAACCAAACGCTTATTTCACACCACGGTCATTTTATAACTCAAACAGTTTATACTTCATTTTAAAATATCATATTCATTTCAAAACCATATCACTTTCGAAATCATATCACTTTTGAAAATCATATTCGCTTCTAAAATCATAACTTAAACAGTTTAAATATTGAAAATAGTTTATATATATTGATTTAATTATAAATTTAAAATAGTTTATATTTAAAATAGTTTATAGATTAAAATAGTTCATATATTAAAAATAGTTTATATATTAAAAATAGTTTATATATATTGAATTAGTTATAAATATAAAATAGTTTATATTTAAAATAGTTTATAGGTTAAAATAGTTCATATGTTAAAAATAGTTTATATATTAAAAATAGTTTATATATATTGAATTAGTTATAAATTTAAAATAGTTTATATTTAAAATAGTTTATAGATTAAAATAGTTCATATACTAAAAATAGTTTATATATTAAAAATAGTTTATATATTAAAAATAGTTTCAAAGTAGAATGGTTTCTTCCAAGTTTACAAATTAATTAAAATCAACTTTAGTTCCAAAATTCAATTAAAATCAATCTCAGTTCAACAATTTCAATTAAATTCAAATTCTCAATGAAACAATATTCAATTTATATTGATTTCAAAATTAAATCACTTCCAATTCAGTAGTTTTTGAAGTTTAAGTATTTAAAAATTTACAATAACTCGATTTGATAAATTAATTTATATTTCAAAATTTAACTTTAATTTTATTTAAATTTGGAATTATTCGCTTAATCATTTTTTTCCATTTAAATAAAATCTCATATTACAATTTAATTTAATATTAAATATATAATTTCAATTTTATTTAAAGTTGAAAATATTCATTTAATCACTTTTTATCAAATCAAGTTATAAAATCATACCTTTTAAAATTTCAAAATCAATAAGTTCAAATCAACTTAATTTAAATTCAATTCCAAACAAATTAAATTTTAAATCAATTCTTATTTAATTTATCTTTCCAACTTCCCTTTACTTGAAGTTATTACAAAATATATTTTAAAATATTAATATAAATTTAAATAAATACTTAACATATTATGTACTAATTAAATTAAATTTTATTATATTAAATTTTATTAAATTAAATCTTATTATAAATTCATTTTATATTAAATCTTATTATATATATTTAAAATATAAAATCATAAGTAAAATCTTAAAATTAACATTTTCAAATTTAACTTATAAATTTAAAATTACCAAACATATAATTTAAAATCTAAAATTTTCACAGACAATAAAATGAAACCTATATATTTTATTTTAAAAATCAATATTTAATAAAACCCAAATATTTCCATTCAACCTTTGGAAATCATTTTTCAAAAAAAAAATAGACCGACGGTGTCTGTATATAGTTTTCTATCCTATGGTCAAGTGATATAGATATTTATCATTTCAATCCGCAATTTAAATTTAACATTTTCGGGTATATATCATTTCAAACCGCAATCCCATAATTCAATTCAATAAAATCGCTTGGATCTATCATTTCAACCCATAACGATTTTCCCCTAATCTATCAGATCGTTCGGGTATGTATCATTTCAACCCATAGTGATTTCTAAACTAACGGGGAACTTGCAGAGTGAGAACAAGTATGATAATAATATAACATATCAATAACATGCATATATCATCAGTAACAAATTTAAATATAATATATACAATAGGTTATGTTGTAATAGGTCATAGGTAAACAGTTACAGATAATGACATATCATATCTAGCAATTGAATAACTTAACAATTCAAATTTAATAGCATATTTCAATTATCATTTCATGTGAATTAAATTCACTATATATAAGAATGTTAATCGTGAGTGATTGCTCGCCTTTCGAGGCTAGAGAACAACGGGAATGAACACGACTCCGACACGGATACAGACACAGATAAGACAAATTCTGGACAGCGGTGAGCAAGATGACTAGAATTCAATGAAAACCAAATCAATAGCTCGAGATTGATGGAACAATACACACACACACACACACATATTTTTCTTATTAAAAGTCTATATTCAATTTAAAACCCATATTTACAATAAAACTTCATATTATATTTTAAAGATCAATATTTTGTTAAAGCTCATATTTTCAAAATCCAACAACATATTTATTTAAACAAAATATATATATTAAAGTTATTTCAAAAGTCTATCTTAAGATATTATCATACTTTTAAACATATAATATATATCTATATATATTCTTTTTAAACATATTATATAATATCTTTGTTTTTTTACAATACTTAAAACGAAACAAAATTTTAAAACAAAATTTAAACAATATCTTTAAAAAATATTTATATACAACAAAAGAGAAGGCTACTACTCAAAAATATATAACCTTATATTTTGTTCTCCGGAATGAACTTAAATCACAAAATATACTATCCTAAAACAAAACAGAATGATAGAAATGATCAGGCAAAAGAGAAAAGAAATATGTAACTTACAAAACTTATTTATACGTACTAATAGCAACGGTAATAATAAAAATATCCATGGCCTCCCACTTTTTCTCAGATTAGCGAACTGCTGTTCTCTTCATCTTCCTCCGTCTGTCTCCGTTCTCCCTCTCTTGCGGTCTATCGCTCTCTTTACTGGTTTCGCGACTCTCTTTCTCTGATTATTGGGTGCCGATTCTAGGGCTCCGGCTATGGAATTTGGGGCTTTTTATTTCCGTGGTGATTTTGTGAAGTTCTGTCCCTCTTTCGATTCTATTGCTGCTGCCCTGTTACAGCTGGTGTCTCCGCCACTGTCGATTTGTTTCACTGGTTCTTGCTCGATTGAGATTTGCGTGTTTTCTGCTGAGGCCTTCTCGGCTCTTGCTCGCTTCAGGTTTGTTGACGTTGATGGGTTTTTCTTGGTACTGGATCCCATTTTCAGCTCTCTCTCTTCGATTCCACCCCGCGGCTTGTGTTTTTATGGGTCGAAGGTAGAGATTGATGCATTTGCTGAATCTTGGGGATTTGGTACGATTTTGGATGTGTCTCTCGACAATCGGGATCTCACCACCCGATTTGTTCCGAGTATTGTATTTGCTGATGAGTTGATTGGAACGGATTCATGCCAGCCAGATCTCTGCTTTGGGTCGCTTGGTGCTGAATCCATGTTTGAGCACTATGGCTCTTTGGATGATTGTGGCCCCTTATCGAGCAACAAACGAGATTTCATCACTCGGTTTGTGCCTCGCCTAGCGTTTGTTGGTCCTGCTGCTGTTTGTATCCCTCTTGAGGCCCCTATCGCCTTTGGGTCTGTTGTCGAATCAGGTTGTGACTTTGCGACAGGGGTTAAGGGTTTGATCGCCTTACCTCCTAGAGCAGTCCGGCCAGTGGATGTTGTGGTTGGCGTTGACTCTGCTCTGCCCATGTCCGATCCTTTGGAGTCGCTGCTTTCGCCCACTCCTTTGGCGAACGATGTAGTGGTTATTTCCTCTCTGTCATGTTCGCCGCTGTTGTTGGCTATTTCTCCGCCCTCGCAGGTTTGTAGTGCTCTTTGCAGGCAAGTGAGCATCTCTTTATATTGTTTCATTTCCGTTGATAATTGTGGGATGCCTGCTGTTTTTTGGTTGTCGGCTTATATGGTATGCCACTTTTGCCTGAGCCTTGTCACACCTTTGTGTGAGCTCCCTGACACTGCCGTCTCATCCGAGGCCGGGAGTGTGTCAGGTCCCTTGTTGTCTGCTGGTTTTTATTCGATCATCGGGTCCATGTCGTCTTTCTACCTGTATCAGCATAACCGGCCTCAAATGATTTTAAGGGCTTTCGTCTGTCGTCTTGGTGGTGTCCATCCCAGGTTCTTTGCCTGGGTTGATATGCTGGCTGATCTTTGTTGGTTTACTATGTTGAGTCTTGACGAGGCCGAACCTTTGTCGTCAGCGACTTTGTCATACTGGTGTAGGCTTCCATTGACTGGATTCGATTGGTCTATTCGGAGGTTACTGAGGGACTGGAGATGTTGGTTCGGGCGTTCTTCTCGCCCTGGTCGTATAGTGGCCATTCATGACCACTATACGGACAGACTGAGATATAGCCAGCCTTCATTTTTCTGCTCTTCCTTCCCCTCTGATTGGTCCGCCTTGCGACTCTTACCTGCAACGCGGGGCTGTTTTATTAGTGACAGTCCGTCATTGGTAAGACTCCCACAACAATATGGGCCGCAGTCTGTTAGCGCCCTTACACTGCTCCGATCTGTCTTTGTTTTTTCTTCCTTCTCTATATCCGTCGTTTCGCCTCTCTCTTATTCCCCATCATCGGTTGTGTCATCTTTGTCGGTGTCGCCTCGCTCTTGCCGCTTTGATTCTTTCAGTTATTCTGCTCCTTTTTTATCTGATTGGTTCCTACAGCAGATTGGTATGCGATTGATTCGCCTTCCCTCTTGTTGTCGATTTCCCCATGAGCACTCGGATCTTGCGGACCAAGTGGGTCCCTCTTCCTATTATTGCTCCTAAGCTTGCTCCCTTCCCTCTTCTTCATGTTCTCTGTCCATATTCATTCCTCTTATGAGTAAGGCAGAGATTGCGCTCCTTAATGAGCGACTCGACTGCCTAGCTAGGAACTCTTCACATTCGACTTCGCTGCTTGGTGCCTCGTTGTCTTCTGCGTTGGGTCCGGGTATTGAGGTGTCTTCTGTGACACCTCCCCAGCATTCCGACTCTATCCCCAGGGCGTCTCGGCGCCGATCGCGTAGAGCCCAGGCTACCCCCCGCACCATTCGCACACGCTCTATAGCGGCGTCCGAGAAGATCGATCGATCTACTCGTTACTCGCTTTACCTCGTCTAAGCCCTCTTGTTCGGTGTCCTATTCTCGCTTTTAATGGCGAATTTGCTTTTCTGGAACGTCCGTGGTATTGGCAATGATGCGTCCTTGGCTAGGCTAAAACGCATTGTCAAGAAGCACTCTGTTGGTTAGGTCGCTCTTCTGGAACCCTTTCTGGGCCCGGAAGGCATTTCCAGCATCGTCTTATCCTTAGGTTTTGGCGGTGGCTCTGCCAACGTCTCGGGGAAGATTTGGATCCTATGGTCCAAATCCATATCGGTTCAAGCCGTATTTGATTCCTATCAGCTCTTTTCGTTGGCCTGTTCGTCCCCCGCTTTTAGCTCTCCCTTTCTTTTCTCGGCGGTTTATGCCAAATGTGATCGTATGGAGAGATTAGCTCTCTGGTCGGACATTTTAGGGCTCGATTCGTTGGGTTTCCCTTCTTCTGTGATAGGCGGCGATTTTAATATCGTCGCCTGCCAAGCGGAAAAACGGGGAGGAGCCGCCATCAACCGTGTAGCGATGGCGGATTTCAAC
The DNA here is from genome assembly GCA_030737815.1 of Allium fistulosum. Lineage (NCBI taxonomy): Eukaryota > Viridiplantae > Streptophyta > Magnoliopsida > Asparagales > Amaryllidaceae > Allium > Allium fistulosum. The sequence continues at coordinate 928,958,671 of CM060901.1, forward strand.
TCGTTCATTGTCAGCTCTGGTCTGTCTGAGCTTCCCTTTGTTGGCTCTGCTTTCACCTGGTCAAAAAACCAAGAGGGACCGAACCGTATACTTTCCAGACTTGATCGAGTTTTCGGGTCGGAGGAGTGGTTTCGTCTCCCTTTTTCCTTTTCGATCGCGCATCTCCATCGGTCCTTCTCTGACCATGCTCCCATGGTTGTTCGCTGCTCTCCCCGCTCTTTAACGGGGCCATCTTCCTTTCGTTTCCAGAGCATGTGGATATCTCATCATTCTTTTCTTCAAGTTGTTGCAAATTCTTCGAGCGTTCCTATTGTTGCTTCTCCCTGTGAGATGTTCGGTCGTAAGCTTAAGCATCTTAAAGCTTGCCTTAAGGTTTGGAACGTTCAGGTCTTTAAGAACATTTCGATCGCGTTCGCTTGGCCGAAGAGTCTCTAATTGCAGCCGAATCCTTGCTAGACGTGGATCCTAACGAGGCTAACAAGTAGGCTTGGGCTCTTGCTCAAACCATTTTCTCCTCGAAACTTCGTATCGCGAATGACTACCTCCGTCAAAAGGCTAGGATCAAGTGGGTAGTAGTCGGTGATACAAACTCTAAATTCTTTCATTCCTCTATTCGTAAGAAGAATAACCTTCTCACGATCCGTGAGATTTTGCGACAGGATCTATCTACAGCCTCTTCGCCTGAAGATGTCAAAGAGACCATCCTGTCCCACTTTCAATCCTTTCTGGGCTCACCTTCGGTCTCCGAATCTGACCCGGCTCTGCTGGCCTTCATTCCTCGTGTAGTTCTTTCTCCGGAAAGTGCCGTTATCGCGGATCTCCCTACCACAGAGGAGATACGTGCTTCTGTCTTTGCTCTGAGCAAGGACAGTGCCAGTGGTCCGGATAGTTTCAACGGTGTTTTTTTCAGGAGTGCTTGGTCTATTATTCAGGAGGATTTTTGTCTTGCTATTCAATCCTTTTTTTCTGGGGGGTCCCTTCCTTCTGGATGGACATCCACCAACCTTGTTCTTATTCCAAAATGCGATAACCCTAGGTCGTGTATGGATTTTCGGCCGATCAGTCTTTGCAACTTCTCGAATAAAGTGATTTCTAAAATCCTGTCCACCCGATTGGCTCCCTTCCTTGAGCGCATTATTTCTCCTTCTCAAGCAGGGTTTGTAAAGGGGCGTTTGATTACTGATAACGTTCTGCTCGCTCAGGAACTTATCTTCCAGATCGACCGGAAGATCAGGGGTTCTAATGTTGTCTTCAAACTGGACATGGCTAAGGGCTACGATCGCATGTCCTGGTTTTTCATCATCAAGGTCTTAAGGGCTTTCGGTTTCCCGGAACCCCTTATTGACTTGGTGTGGAGGCTCATTTCCAACTGTTGGTTCTCTGTGCTCATTAATGGATCGGCTAATGGTTATTTCAAGGCAGGAAGGGGCTTGCGTCAGGGAGACCCACTATCGCCATCTCTTTTTGTGATCGCGGCAGAGGCTTTCGTTCGTGGTCTCCAATCCTTAACTATCTACGGCCAGATTCAGCGCTTCGGGATTCCGAGGGGTTGCCCCCTAGTCTCTTCCTTGTCCTTCGCAGATGATGTTGTCATTTTCTCTAATGGCAGCGTCTCCTCTGTCCGTTGGCTCCTCAGATTTCTTTATCAATATGAGAGATCCTCGGGTCAACTAGTTAACCCTGCCAAAAGCTGTTTCGTCCACGCGAAAGATTTGTCTCCCTCTCGTGCTATCTGGATCGAGACTGTCTCTGGCTTCAAGGAAGCCACCCTTCCTCTTCCTTACTTGGGTGTTGTCCTGTATCGCAGTAGAAAGCTCAATGCTTTTTTCGACCCCTTGACTGATAAAGTGAGGGGTAAGATTTTACGCTGGAATGCATCTCTTATTTCTCAGGCTGGTAGACTTGTTCTTATCAAATCCGTTTTAGACTCGATGGGAACTCATGTTTTCGCGGCTATGACCCCTACTTCTTCTTTCTTTCGGTCGTATCGGTCTTTGGCCTCGTCTTTCTTCTGGGGCAACAAGGACAGTGTCCGTCGGCACCACTGGGTGTCGTGGGACGTGGTGTGTCGACCCAAAAATGAAGGAGGTCTGGGTCTGCGCAAACCGATGGACCTTTGCGCAGCTTTTGCCTGTAAATTATGGCATAGGTTTGGCGCTAACAACTCCTTATGGGCTTCTTTCCTCCATGCGAAGTACCGCAGGCTTGCGGGCTCTAACTTCTCGGGGTCTCCGTCTTATGCTAGTGAGACCTGGAAGCACATGCAGTCGGTGAAGCCATTTTCCGACACTCATGGTGGATCTTCAGGATGGGATGGCGCTCCCTTTTCCATTTTGAAAGCTTGGTCTTCGATCAGAATCCAAGACCCCATTCGTCCTGTATTCTCTTTCATTTGGGACTCTCGTATTCCCCCCAAGGTCTCTATTTTGATGTGGCGGATTCTCCATGATGGATTGCCACTTGACGAGAACCTCCAAAAAATTGGCATCCCATTCGTCTCTCGTTGTAGATGCTGCGGCAATGGGGAATCAGAATCCTTGAATCATTTGTTCTTCGGTGGATTCTCAGCTAGATCGTGCTGGAATTACTTCGAAAACCTTCTTGGTATTCGTCGGTTGGCCAGCTCGCCATCTGATCTCCGTAGGTCCTGGTGGTCTGGGAATGCTGGTAAATCTCTTCGTTCAATCGTGTTCCGCTTGATTCCCTGCCTCATCTGCTGGCACCTCTGGTGCGTGCGGAACAAGGCAACCTTCGAAAGTACTCGTATGGACCCTCCATCTATTATTCGGTGTGTGAGGAACGACGTCTTCCTTGCTTTCCGTGGTAGACCTTTCAGGGGTCGTTTGAGCTCCCGTGCGGAGCATATGGTCGATCTTCTCTCTATTTCGTGTGCTTTGTCTCACGCTAGACTGGGAGTAGGTTGAACAACGTGAGCGAGCGCTGGCCTTCACCCAACGCTCACTTCCCCTCCCCCCTTTGTGTTTAATGTTGTTGTTAGTTTTCCAGATTCAGCTTGCTTTGGCGTCTTCATTGGCCCGGTTTGAGCTTTGGTTGTCTAGTTACGGGTTCCTGCTTTCTTTTCTTCGCTGGTTCTTTGGTGGTTTTAGTGTGGTTGTTCGGCTGCCTTGGATGGTCTCTATTTCAACAGCTGGATTTACGATGGTGGCGTCTATGTTGCTCTGCATGCCACCATCCCCTCTGGGTTCTTTCTGTGCGACCATTCTGGGCATCTTATCTTCGTCGCCATTTGCTCCTAATCTAGGAGTATGCTTTCCCTGGATTTGCTGGATTTGTGCCTTCTAGATTGCTTTCTTTGTGGTATGGCTTGGTGGTCTGGCCTTTTCCTTTGGTTCAAGGCGGGTTTGTGAATTTTGGTGGATCGATCTTCCCTTATCCACCACTGTCTCCTGGTGGTGTTGCTTCTGGCTGCTGTGGTTTTTATTTCCTGTATTTATGGATTCTTATTTGCCGCTGTTGTTCTGCGGTTTTTGTTTTTGGGAGGCATTCGTCCTTCTTTGTTCATATTATTTTTGTGAGCCCTCGGAGAAAGGCATTTTTTCTCCTCTTAGTTATAAAATTTCTCTCTCTTAAATTTTTTTTTATACTTATTATATTTCATATATACAAAGCCATATGCTTGCATCCCGGGTGGAAATGGACAAGGAGGTAGTGCTTACTTGGATGGCTAGTGGAAAGGCTGAGGTCGGGGCTTGCTCGGCTGCGTGCTCACGGTTGTAGATTCATGCAAAATGGATGAACATATTAAATCTTTATTATATAAGCAAACCTGTCTCTCATTTTTTTATAGAGGAGGCGGGTTGTGTTATTGGTTTCAGTGAGGTGGCAGTATGACGTGGAGGGCTGTTTGGATGTGGCAGTCGAAGGTGTTAGCTGCCATAGGGAAGTTGGATCAGGTTCAAGCTGGAGAAAAGGAGGGTGGCAACTGTCGAGTGGTGTGCGAAACGGTGGAACAAAGGGGAAGAGGCGGAACCTAGAGAGCCGTCGAGCTATTCTCGGTTGGCACAACAGAGTAGGGGAGGGTCAACAAATGGTGGTGGATCGAAGCAGGCGGAGCTACGGAAAGATGGAGGGTTGTCGGAGCAAAACAAGGTGGTCGGGCTGATGTATGGGTGGAGCACGTTGGCGGCTCGTGATGGGATGAAAGAGAGGGGGCGGAGGGTAGGAGAACGTGCATGAGAGAGGGAAGGAGATTGATGAAGGTGGCAGGCCTCTGGATGAACGTCGCAGGCTCCAGAAAAAATGAACATAAATTAAAATATAATTTGCTTTATAATTTTTCAAATGAACAGAAATTGGGAAGGCTGATCTAGTCGATTTTTGTGGAAGGAACCAAAGCTACGTCTAGCTTCCAGGAAAAAAATCTTCAGATATATTTATGCTTTTATATATATTAATCTATTATTAAATTTTTTATATAGATTAGCACAGACGAAATTGAAAGAGGAGAAAGAAATGGAGGAAGAGAAATGAACCAGAGAAGCAAATGAACAGATATATTGAAACAAATATATTGAAGTATAAGGAATAGTTAAAGTCAACGGTTAAACTCAAAAAAATATTAATAACAAATGGCTGTTTGAATTCAGCCGATAGATAGATGAAAGGCCACATGGAGACAAAAGGCTCAAACGGGTATCGATACGGCTAACCATTATGCAGGTTTCGCCCGCATACCGGACACCGGAACACACAAATGAATATACTACGATGATCAGAACGGAGAAATGAACAGAACGGTACATAGATATCAGCGATTCCATCATCCTATCAAAAGTCGATATTTACTGTCAAACTGCTGCAAATTCGCCAAAAATAAGATAAACGGGGCTAGAGCAGTCCAAATTTGGCGAAACAAAATATGACGTTTCACCCAGAAAATGATTTACATTTTTATTGTATAAAAATATTCAGATTTCGAGAACATTTTATTTTCATCAATATTAACTAATTTTAAATTGAAATTGAAAATTACACAACAGAATTAACTTCCATAATTTCTGATGAAAATCTAACATTTGCTACGTTTAAATGGACGTATCTCAAATATCAAATTTCCATAGCTAAATTTTATTGTTTAATTTCAAGCAAAAATTTAGTTAATTACTAAAAATCATTAAAATTTCCGGGTCGTTACAACCTGTGATGACATGAGAGATTGGGCTTGCTTTCTTTGGAAAGTATTAAATGGTCCAAATTTGGAATTAGGAGCGATGAGGGATATCTCCATAGGGATTCGCTTCTGGTTTGAGGTCTTAAGTGGCTGTATGGTCCGCCTCTCTCCTAAATGGAAGTATTAAGTAACCTAGTGAGATTCCAATAAATAAATAAGGATGTCTCGAAAAATGGGTTTACTTCAGTGTTGAGGTCTTAAGTGGCTGTAGGATCCACCTCTCTATCGAAAGAAGTAACCTAATGAGATGCCATATTTTTAATTTAAGAGTGATAGTGGATATCTCGGGGAGGGTCCACTTCGGGTTTGGGGCCTTAAGTGATTGTAGGGTCCTCCTCTTTCCTATAAAAGAAGTATTAATTAGCCTAATGAGATTTCCAAGAAATGATGGCTAGATCATACCATTGAGGAGCATGCTTCTGGAAATAGGTCTTAAATGATGAGGTATGTCTTAATTAAGGTCTTAAATGACCAAAGTTTGCCTATTTTCCACTTGGAAGTGTTAAGTAGCTTGGGTACCATCTTTCACATTGCTAAGGCCGTTATAACAATAGTACCATTTAGGAGCACGCCTTGGAAATAGGTCTTAAATGATCAAAGTTTGAATATTTTCCAATAAAAGATATTAAGTGTGTAACAACCCGCAAATTCGTAGCATTTAATTATCGCCATTAGGTGATTAAATCGTTCGTAAATTTTTATTGAAATTAAAAATCAATTTGAAATTCTTTTATAAAATGGTTGGTGGAGTTTCTATATCGAGTAGAAATTCTTTTAATAAAATTTCGTAATTATGGAAACGGGCTTTAAAGAGAACTATTGTGGCCCATACTCATTGTTGCCGTGATATTTATCTAACCGATCCCCCCTTTTCAATTTTTCATTCGTTCATTAGACCCGTTCCCCCTTCATCAATTTCACTAACCTAAATCGAAACGAGAAAGAAATAAAAATGGCGACATCGTTCGTCCCTTTTCCCCCCTCCATTCCCTATCGTTCCAAGCCTTAGCAAACATTCGAAAAGGAAGAACAAATGGAGGCAGCTCGTCTTTCGTTCATTCCTCGGCACCGAAAATTTGGGCTTTGGTATCTCAAAGGCGATTGACTTCGACGTCGTTTTGCTCGATCGAGTGAGGAAACGTGTTGCTTGCTCGTCGAATCAAAGGTGAGTACCCACTCACATCTAATTCTCGTCTCAAGTTGAATTAGGGTTTAAACTTCGTGATTTCGTTCGTGTTCAATTGTTTGGGTGGCTATTCATTTTACTTGCAATGATTCATGTCGTTTTGTATTGATTTCTTTTCGACTTTGGCCTTGCGGTTGTAAACTGAAACTGTTTGTCGATGAGATTTCTGTTTTCATAGGGTTCGATACCCTTATTTTCGTTCGTCTGTTGTTCGTTCGAATTTGACATTTAGAATTATTCGACCATTGGTTTTTGTATGAATGCTAGTGTTGATCTCTAACTCGTTCCAATTCGTATATTTCATTTACTGGGTTGTCGTGACCTTGAGTTCTGACTTGAGTTTGATTCAGTTTGATTTCTTTGTTGTCTTCGGCTTCGATTCGTAGTCGATCTTTGATTCCTCGACATGACTTTGACTTGGTTTCGTAACTTGATTTTAAAATTTGCCGATGATGTCAAAGAATTTTGTATAACTGTATCCTTGTATTTATATGGTTTCAGTGTCATTGCACAGTCACCTGATGTTTGTGTTTGATTGAGCTTCTGAGTTCATATGCATGATTTTGAGCATTGGATCATTTGCATTTCTCTGGTCTCTGTCTTGAGTCTGGTACGCACATGTACATGCTGTGTGACTTGAGTTTGCATATTCTTGTTGGTTCAACACTTTGTTTCACTACATATTCCTTCATCATGTACACACTATGTTGTATCTGCACTTGTACACTTGGTCACTGTTGAGTCTACTTTTTGATGTTCTTCATTTGATCACTGTTACATTGTGAAGCATTTGAGTCTGGTTTGATTACTACTCGAGTTCTTTTAGTCAGTGCATTATGATGTTTAGTATTTTCTGGTCTTTACTTGGACTTGAAACACTTCACTGTCTTGACTTCACCTGAACTATCTTGATCTTGGGTACTGCTTCATCTGCGAGGGGTATGTATGTGTATGCATATATATATATATATATATGTGCATACATGTATAGTTGTATCTGCTTGACTTCGGATTTTCTTTGTGACTTCTCTGCAGTTTGTCTTCTTTGATGCACTGTTGCATTTGTACATCTGGACATGTATTTGTTGTCTGCACCTATGTACTTCGACTTTGGCATTTTTCCTTGTTCTAAATTTTGATGTAAGTACTGTCCAGTTACAGTATTCCATATGTTTACAAATTCATACACTCATGTTTTTGGAGACTGTTTGCATCCAGTTGCATTTTAGTCTTCATATATATATATGTATGTTCGAATTTGCATTCTTGCTCTTGAAGTTATGGACTTGGTTTTGGGTTATGTTGTTTATCAATTCCTTTGTCTACACTATGCACTTTGCTTGGACACCTGTTATCCAAATCTGCATATATGTACATACATACATAGGTATGTGTGTGTACATATATGGTCGGAATTGTACCAAGTTTGTGTTATTTTTAAAAATGCAAATTGCAGTTACCTTGGTTCAAAACTGATAATTGTTTCTGGGCATTTCATTTTAGCAAATTATTAAGTTGTCTTGGTTTGGTTTCTTCCTCACTTCGGCCTTGGCTACCACGTTGCCCTGTAACATATGCCTATATGTTGAGTGTCACTGCATTGATCTTTTATGCCTTTGAATTATCACTTCATGTTACATCTGTTAGGTGTAATAGTATTGAACTACCTTATGTTCATATACATTTCCTGTTGAGTTTGCTCCATCCAGTTTCATGCATACTTGACACTGCAGTTTCTTCACTTGGTTCCTACTTTTATACCACTACATGTTGTTTATGTTACCCGGATTTATGTGCATGTGTCTTTGAACACATGTGTTTGTGGCTGCACTTCATTTATCAGTGCAGTACTCACCTCTCTTGTTATTCCTTGAGTTGAACCCGATTTCGGGGTTTGACCTTGCGATCATTGTGACTTTCATTGTGCTCTTGTGTATCTCCTGCGATAGTGGCGAGGCAGTACACGCGTGCGTGCACTGCAGCCCTATCAGATTTGACAGTTTTAAATTGACGTTTCAATTGTTTAAATTGCTTTGGATTTCTGATTTTGTGGATTAACACTGTTTAGTGCTATATCCGCCGATATCCGGTTCTCTTATCGAGAAGTTGGGTATACGAGATTTCTTTGATTGTCGTCTATTTGATATTTGATTATTATTGCTTCTGTGCACTAATAACTGAGTTTGAATTAGACTGATCCGAGTATTATTTTCTTTTGAATGTAATACTCGGGTCAGACCGAGTATTTACAGGTTGTAGATTTTTAGCTTTGGGTTGCTGCTAGAGCTATGAAGACTTTTTATATCAGTCGAAGTGGTCTTCGTCTTGTTGTAGTAGTCAGTGTGTCTGTTTTAAGATGATAATGTATTCATGTATATTAGTCGATAATGTACTTGTATATATAACTTCTTGAGTCGACAATTGTAGTTGTATCATTTGTATTGTGTCAAATGTATTGTAACTGATATCAGTTATTGTATATATGAGACTTTTCGTTCCATCTTTATTCCGCATTTATGTTATCTGTGTTATTTTTATATCTATTGTCCTAAACTATTATAGCCACTGTGTAGTAGCTTTGAGTTTGTATCGGTATGTCGGATTTCCTCTAAAGATGAAATGCAATGTTTTATTATCTGACATATCGGTGCTCGCACAAAGCAATTACATAGATGGTCGCTCCTCAACAGCCTTATTCTCCGTGCTAGTTGACAGCACTACACCGTAGTGTTCTTGGCTAGCGTGGGTATAGAGGTGGGGCGTCACAAAGTGGCTTGGGTATTGTTTATTACATGACTACGATTTTATCGCGATAGATATGGTAATAGTTGGACATTAAATGTCGAAAGCCTTAAATAATGGTTAGAGGTCTTTGTAGCTAAGACCCACCCACCATTGACAACATTGTTAGGAAACCACCTTGGGAATAGGTCTTAAATGATCGGGTCAACTGTAACGACCCGTATTTTTAGCTATTTTAAATTATTAAATTTAAAGTAATTATTATGTAAAAATGGTTAAAAATAAAATTTTAATGATTTTTGAATGTAACTTATTGGTTATGAACTTGAATAAAATTTTGAAATAAGCTAATTTTGAAGATTTGGCGATAACGAGATTGAAATGAAATTATATATATAACTGGGTTTAAAATCAATAATTGAAAATTGAATAATAATTGTGAATTATTTAAATAGAAATAAAATGATGTTGATAACTAAAAATTTATTTGGAACTTAATGATTTATTTATATTGATTTATATGATAATTAAATTGTTTAAATTCATATTGGAAATTATTTGAATAATTGAATAACAGGAATTGAATAACTGTTAAATGAAAATAGTTGTTCTATAATTTGAATTTGTTTTAAAAGTTAAATGTTATAAGTTCATTAACTAATATTTCAAAAGATAGTGATTTATCGAATTATCCAAATTGATTACACTTAATATGGTAATTATTTAAATAATTGAATTCTGAATTTAGTATGACTGAAAATGATACCGGAAGTTGATGTAAATTTTATTTATACAACAATGAAGATTGTTAACATTTAAAATTGGATTTAAAAGTGAATAATTATAAATTGGAAATTTTATATTATAACCGAGACGTTAAAATAGCGATCTGGGGTACAGTTTCGAATTTTGACGAAACCTGTTCCATTGGATTCGTAATAGTGTATTATTATCGAATTTCAATTTTCGTAACGTTTGGAGTTATCGTTTGGTCGTACGGGATAGAAACACGTTGAAATTAATATCGAAATTCAATATAATAATTGGGTCCAAAAAGCTATTTTCTCCATACGATCGAATTAGGACCTGGAACCTTTTCCATTGCGTTCGGAATAGGGGTATAACATTATAAATGCCTAGCGGCATGCCTCGATAGGGGTTCGAGATTTTAAGTTACGTAATCGAGACGGTTTAAATATATATATATATATATATATATATATATATATTGTTGACTTGACTATATTTCCATCAACCTTTTTCCTTTCACTTCTAAGTCACTGTAGCATTTCCCTCATCAACACGCAATGCATCTCCTCCCCTTTTAAAACACATGGCTGAGCATAGTTTGAAGGAAAAAAAATGAAAACATGAAACTTCTAAAAATTATTGCTCAAATTCCTCTCAAGTAAAAATCATGAAATAAATTATAAAATTCAAGTTTTAACATTATCTTCCATCTGGTATGTTTTTGGATGATGCGGCCTAATCAGGGTGAAGTCGACAGTAAAGTTGAAGGTGAGCGTGAACTAGGGTTTGGGTTTTAGCATGGCGAGGCGCACTTGGGGGAGGTGATTTGTGGCATGCGATCGATGATAGGGAAGGGAGACATTTCATATAGGCGTAGTGAGATGACCAGGTTGCATTTTGTTTGAGTGGGCCGAGTTTGACATCTTGGGTCCGGGCGAGTGGAGATCGAGGAGGGGAAGTCGTTGGCGAAGGCGGATTTCGATTTCAGCGACTATTGCTCCGTATCCATGCTTTGCCATGCACGCGTGATATGGGTTTACTGTGCATGTTTGTGAAAGGGAGGGAAGCTACTTGGGGAAGATGTATGAGCATTTGAGCCTTAGGCCGGTTTCGGGTGGGTTTTGATTTATTTAAAAAGTTAAATTAGTGTTTAAGTTATATTAAATCGTTGAGCTAATAAAATTAATAACTCTCACATACGAGGTCCGTTTTGGACCAAACTTTTTGCGTTGTGATTGTGATGACGAGAGCTTCGCAATGAAACTGGTTTGGATGGATTTGGAGATAGTCGAAATTTGGGCTAAAAACGGACGTTGTTCGATTTTAGTTTGGAACATCTGAACATCTCGGGCGACAACCGAAAATCAAGGAGAGTGTTTCATAACGCTCACAATGTACTAGAATATTTTTATGCTAGTTAAAATTTAAATTATGAAGTGATATGAATTTATTGGTCATTGGTTGATAAATTTAGTTGTCAGTTGAATTAATTGTTAAGAATTAAAATTGAGAGTCAAATTTGAAACCTGAATTAGATTGCCAGTAAAATACATGACATTAACAACTATGAAATTGTTGTGAATTGTTTTGACTGTTTGGATGATTGATAGTGATGGATGCTAATTGATTGATATTTGGATGATTGGATGTTTATTTATCTTATATATATATCATGTTATCACCCCGTATATTATTTATAGTGTATAACAC